>CM033719.1:41866162-43246285 GCA_019671005.1 Hibiscus mutabilis
TGACTAAAACGTAAAGTTTTAAAGTTTGGTGACAAATGTGAAAAGTTGAGAAAAGTTCAAGGACCAACATGCTAATTTTCCCAATAATTATTTTAATTCTATAAATAAATAGATCATAAAAGGGTGTGGATCGAATATAAAAACTTTGGTTTGATCTGATGTTTCTATTATTGGAAAATTACGATTAAAGTCTAAATAGAATTCGGGTACTCGTATGAGCTCGGAGTTTTATGAAAATTTGAAGGAAGTATTAGGAAGACCCTAGGAACATGACATTGAAGTTTTTAAATTGTGCTTGATCGATTTAGATTCGATTAAACACAGTATATGGAATAATGCATAAATGGCATTTTAGAAGATATAAAGATTCATTAATGGCAAAATGGTCATTTTACCCATACTTTTTAATTATAATTGATTTAATGATAAGGTTGAGCATAGGTGTCAACTTTTAATTGGTAATAATTCAAGGGTAAAATGGTTATTTTACTATGAAAGGGATTTTTGTTTTAAAATAAGGAAAATAAGCCATTTGGCATTAAAATTAAAGATCGGAAAAGCTAGAAACTTTGTTCATCTTTCTCTCAAGTGGCCAAAACCTCAAGGGGACTAGGTAAGAGAATTCAATTCGATTTTTTGGCTTGATTTGTTTGATTTTTGTGTGGAGACATGAAACAAAAAGTGATCTCCATTGAATTCTCTATCTTTTGGTATAAGTTTTGCTCAATTTCCATGTCTCTAGGTTGAGATTAATGATTAGGGTGGTTGAAGAACATGTTAAGTTTTCATGTTTTAAGGTTCAATCAAGTTGGAAATGGTGTTGTAATGTTGTTTCTATGCTTGAAATGATGAAAATCTCTTGGAAAACCTATAGGGACCAATTCGGTAATATGAAGAATATTAGGGGAAATTTTGTAAAAATTGTTTTGATGATGGATTTGATTAGAGTGATGTTTTCTAAGTTGAATTATGTTATTGTAATGAAGAAAACATCATTTTAGGACTATTTTGTGAATTTTGCAAATTGGGTGAAATAAGTGAGAAATTGGAAAATATTCAAGAAACATGGTTATGTTGTTTGCTATTATACAAGGATCATTTTAGTATTAAAATTTTTGAAAATTGAGATGAAATGTGAAAGTTTCCGAATGTTAGATTATAAACCCTAAGAGAGAGAATTTGGAGTTTAAAGTGAAATTATCAAACTCTTGGTTGCAATATGCAATTTGAGATAAGATTAAAGTGTAGGAAGCATTGTTATTGCAAAGAAGTACTTGGTTGAAAATGTTAAAATTTCCAACTTGGTATGTACATGTATTAGTAAGGGTTGGATATGTACTTAAGGTTGCTTGTGTTATGTATTTAATGTACATACAGATAACAAGCAAGTTCGAGATCAAACGAGTGAAGAAGGAAGATAAAAAGTGCAACCGAGCTTAGTGAGGCTAGTATAAATTGTATTTTTAAAAGTGTCAAGGCGAGTGCAATGCATGTATAGCATGATATTTATGTCATTTAGCGTATGCATGGATCACTAATTATTCATGGAATGTTATTTTGGGTATGAATTGCTCAATATGTATATATGTTGCCATGAAGGAGATTATGATGGATATAAAGCTCAATGTATGAGATATGAAATTAAAAGTATAGTTGGATATCCATAGAGTCATAAACAGCTGTATAAACACTCTAAGCACTTCAGGTAAAGTGCAAATTTTCACTAATTGTATACTCCGGTAAGTATACAGAAGCACTACGGTGCTAAGCACTTCCAGTAAAGTGCAAATAATACACTATACTTAAGTAAGTATAGGGGGAATGACTCGTGTGCATAGATTTCCTTAAATCGATACTTGGGCTAAATGAATTGAAAAACAGTGGTAAGAATCAAAGTTTTTACCTTGTGATATGCATATATAATGTCATATATGCTAGCAAGCATAAAATGGTAAGTGATCATATGCATTGTTATTTTAATATATTGATATCTATGTTAAGTTGCATTTGATTTAAACATTGTTGCCTCACTAAGTATATACTTAGCGTATGATGAATTTCATGCTCAGGTTTTAAAGGAACTTCGAGGGAGGAGTAGCCGAGCATCACTTTCTCATTTTGGGAGGTATATCTCCATATTCATAGTAATGTTAATGGCATCCATCCTTTCTTTTGGAAATGTACAAAATGGCATGTATAATTAGTGGGGTTGTAATAACTTATAACCAAGTATGGTTGGTTTAATAGTTGTTATAATATGGATGATGAACCTAGTAAGTCCTATTATGTCTATAAATGATAATGGACTAAGTTATGAATTTTTATTCGATGGAAGGTCAGAAAATAGGGTAGCAGAATTTTAGTATTTCTGGGCAGTGACGTGAGTTTAAAGATTTATTTGAATTTTTGTGTAATGAGTTTAGGTTAGAAATTTATATGGTTATAAAACTTAGTTAATCTAGTTTAATTAGAAAATTATGGAATGAATTTTTGATGTCTATAAAAAAATTTATAATTTTTTTAGTAAAGACGGTGCGGCTGTCAGTTTTCAAAGTAAAGGAAATAAAAAGGGTTTAATCTTAGTTAGTAACATAACTAACTCGTATTTGGTAACGAATACGAGAAAGGGATGTTACACTATGTACGTTAATTCATCAACCATTTGCCAAGTGTTAGTGAGTCGACAAACCTCAAGAGCGGATTCATCAAATCCGAATGAAGGAAGGAGATGAATGGAAAACAACTTTCAAAACCATGTTTGGGTTATACGAATAGATGGTCATGCCCTTTGGCTTAACAAACGCACCAAGCACGTTCATGTGCCTCATGAACCATATCATTCGAGACTTTATAGGTAAGTTTGTTGTAGTTTATTTTGTTAACAGACTTATCTACTTTACATCCTTTGATTCACATCTTCTACATGTTGAATCAGTCTTTTGCATTCTTCAACGAGAATGGTTGTACACTAACCCGGATAAGTGTGTGTTTTGTAGTGAAAAGCTTATATTGTTAGGCTTTATAATAAGTTCACAGGGCATTCACGTTGACAATGAGAAAATCATAGCAATCCTAGACTAGTCGACACCTACATCTATCACTGAGGTAAGATCTTTTTATGGGTTGACAAGTTTCTATCGATGCTTTGTCAAAGTTTTCTCAACCATCGCAGCACCATTAACTGAGATGATAAAAAAATAATAAGTTTTTCTTGGGGTAACAAACAAGAGGTAGCGTTCCAAACATTAAAAGATAAACTTTGTTCTGCTCATATTCTTCATTTACCCAATTTTTCTAACGCCTTTAAATTAGAATATGATGCTTCCGGGATCGGTATAGGTGATGTTCTCATGCAGGAAAAACAACCCATCGCTTACTTTCGCTTACTTTAGAGAAAAGTTGAAAGGCGCAAAACTCAATTACTCCACTTATGACAAGAAACTTCTAGCCCTTTTTCGAGCACTTGAGGTTTGGCAACATTATCTCCTCCCCAAAGAGTTTGTCATCCACACAGACCATGAGTCCCCAACATGGCTAAATGGGCAGAGAAAGTTGAGTAAAAGACATCTCGTTGGGTTGAATTCATTAAAAGTTTTCCATATGTGATTCAATACAAGCAAGGTAAAGAAAACATTGTGGCTGATGCATTATCACGTCGACATACTTTGCTTACTACTATGCATGCTACAATTCTAGGTTTTGAACACATTAAGGAATTGTATTCCAATGATCCAGATTTTTCGGATATATATACTCATTGTTTTAAAGGTGCTTTTAACAAGTTTCATCTTGTAGATGGGTTTTTATTTCGAAATAATAGATTGTGCTTTCCACAAGGGTCCCTTCGAGAATTCTTGATCTGAGAAACACATAGCGGATGCTTAATGGGACACTTTGGTGTGAATAAAACCCTAGAGATTGCAATGAACCATTATTTTTGGCCACATGCGTAAAACAGTGGAGAAGGTTTGTGTATCATGCATAACGTGCAAATAAGCCAAATCCAAGGTAATGCCTCACGGTTTGTATACTCCACTCCCTATCACCTCTTCTCCTTGGATTGATCTTTCCATGGATTTTATTCTTGGATTACCCCTAAGAAATGAAGAGATAGCATCTTTGTTATAGTTGACAGATTTTTTAAGACGGCTCACTTCATCCCTTGTCACAAAATGGATGACGTTGCTCATGTTACAAATCTTTTCTTTTGGGAGGTAGTTCATCTTCATGGCCCTCCATGAGCCATCGTTTTCGATAGAGAGGTCAAGTTCCTTAGCCATTTTTGGAAGATACTATGGGGCAAGATACGTACTAAACTATTATACTCTACCACTTGTCACTCCCAAATAGACAACCAAGCCGAGGTAATCAATAGAATTCTAGGAGTTTTACTAAGAACTATCGTTGGTAAAAATACTAGAAATTGGGAAGAATGCATACCTTTTGTTGAGTTCACTTATAATTGTTCTATCCATTCTTCTACTGGTTACTCACCTTTTGAAATTGTTTATGGCTTTAATCCTTTAACTCCCCTAGATCTTGTTCCATTACTTACAGAAAACATGTGCAACTTAGACAGAGAGAAGAAGGCAGAATTGGTCAACACCATTCATCTAAAAGCCAAAGAAAGAATGGAAAAGACTTATCAAGCAAAGGCTAACAAAGTCAACAAAGGTCATAAGGCTATTATATTCAAACCTGGTGATTGGGTTTGGGTACACATGCAAAAAGAACAACTTCCAACCAAACGAAAATCCAAGTTGGATCCGAGAGGCGGCGACCCTTTCCAAGTTCTAGAGCACATTAATGACAATGCTTACCACATTGATCTTCCCGGTGAGTATAATGTGAGTGCAACCTTTAATGTTTCTGACCTTTTTCTGTTTGATATTTTAGATTCGATGATGAATCCTTTTGAGGAGGGAGAGGATGATACATGTACCGAACAAGCCCAAACGAAAGATAGACTCACATTCCCACTTGGACCAATCACACAAGCCAAGTCCAAGTTACTTAAAGATAAACTCTACACCACCGTGCAAGGAGTGCTGATCAAAGTATAAAAACATTCGTGAAAGAACAAAAATTTTATAAAAGTACACACTCTCCAAGCTTAAAGAATTGGGTTACACAAACCCAAGTTGAAGAAGCCCACGCACAAGACTTTCAAGACAAGGCCTTAAGCATATTTGAAGTCTATTAATTGGGTTTTAATTGTAATTGTTAGACCCAATACTAAATTATAAAGTTTAGGTCTAACTAGTTAATTTCCAGCCCAAATCAACTTCATTTAAATTTAGGACTTACCATCCATTCAAACCAGCCTTATCCACAAAGCTTGCTGCCCTAAATGTCATCCCCCTTATCCTTTGAGGAAGCTTGCCACACAAGAAATCCTAATAACAGGGAATTCACATTCAGCAAGAAACCACATTATTATATAAGTTTCATATTGTTTAATTATTTCCTATAATGTTATTTTATTAGGAATAGAGTTTGATTCTACTTAGGAATTTTGACTAGATTTGTCATCATTCCCCTATAAAAGGATGAGAACTTCTTCATTGTAAATCAGATTTGAGTTTTTAAATAAAAAGGTATTCTTTTGAGTACATGTTTGCAAGTGTTGGTAAACTTGTGTCTACGAAGCTTTCTTCAACGTGTTTGACCGAGTTGAGCGAGGGAGAATCTTCACACTCTGGGTTGCCTAGGAGGGTCGATTTTAAGTCATATCACGGAGGTTGCCTAGTTAATTGCAACTATGAGGGTTCCGTGGGCATCTCCTCTATTCCACAAGCCGACATCATCTTCTCTTCAAGCTACACGCCATCTCCATTCCATTCAAATCTGGAATTTTTCCATATTCAAATCTTTATCCTTTTTTATTTGTTTGTTTCTTTTTCTTCAATTCCTTATTATTTAATATTGATTATTGATTCTTACTCCTTTTTCTTTGAATTTTGTTCTTGTTTTACATAAATTTCAAGAAACACCATTGTCCTTTCTCTTGAAATTCCATGAACATCTTGTTTCCATTCATTCATTGAGTCTAAAGCCCTAGGTTGCTTCCAAGCAATCCCACAAGTTTCCAACGTGATAAGCAAGCCCTACATCATGATTATTTGATACAAGCTTTCGTGTTTTCCCTATCACCTAATAGTTTTATTATTATTTTGATATAACACAATAAAATTTGTTCAAGAGCCTTTTAAAACAATTCTTCAAAATATTTTCATGTCAAGAAATAGGGAAATAACTGCAAGATTCAAACTTTAGCAAAGCATAATACCAAAAATAACAAAATGGGTATCGATGCTCTCTTTGCCCGTATCGATACGGGTTCACTTTGCAAAGGGTATCGGTACAGTCCTCAAGCATATCGATATCAGTAGTTTGATATCCAAAATAGAGAATTCCAATAGCTTAAGGGCATACCGATACGGTTGCCCGTGTACCGATACCAGGTGTAATTTTTGAGGGGCGTATCAATACGAGTCTTAGGCGTATCAATACCCCTGTGTAATTTTGCACAATTTTGAGGCTTGACAGACTCCGTGTACCAATCCCTGAAGACCTGTATCGGTACGGTTGGGTCTGTAATGATCTCTTGGTCGAACATAATCAAACTTGCTTCAAACATCATACAAATATCATAAAACATATTTAACATCAAATCCACAACCAATTAAGCATGCTAGATGAACATTCAATCCATAGCTAACCAATCCATAGGTCTTATAGGCATGGTCTCTACCCAAGCATGCAAAACTCATCCCAACCCCTCAAATCAAACCATATAGCCACATACATATCGAAAATACCAAAAAAACATGTCCAAAACAGGGAGTAAGCATACAGCCATCCCAATTACAACGTGGTCACATTGCCCTTTTATTACTAGAAGTTTGTTTATTAAAACCGTACTTGAAAGATACGATTCTTGGATTCCTCCTTACTTGCTTGCTGCCCCACAAGCTTACTTTCCTTCATTGATGAGAAAGGAGAGCGTAATGCCTAGTGAGGGATGCTCTAAAACAATCATCAATGCATTTAAACCATTTGAGTCAAAACACTTTGTAAACATCATGCTTAAACATCTCATGCCCTTTTTACCTTTGTAAAACATGCATATTAAATCATATGCAAAACATGTATCATGGATCTCATGCATAGTCCTATATGCAAAAACCTCAATTTAAGCCAACACATGCTTATTCATCCAATAGCAAAGCTTAAAGAGCAAAGCATGTATAAATCTCATTATACAAAACATATTTATCCATCATGATATATTAATTCATATATTGGCATTCAAGTGACCCAAAAACAGAACCTTTCCTTTATCAAAATACATTGGATACACGAATTTCACAAGTGGTTCCTTCGACCACTTCACATACATCCATAACCAGAGCAAACGGTAAATTTAACCCCTTAACGGTTATGATGTATAATATCTACAATATGAGCAAACGGCATAATTAACCCCTCAACCATTGTGATACATTATCCACCATTGGGAGAAAACGACACAATTAACCCCTCGACCGCTGTGATTCCCATGGTGGAGAAAACGGCACAATTAAACCCTTGACACACATGAGGCGGCTTATTATAGTGCACTTGAAACCCTACGGCATGCCAACTATATCTGATAACATTTAATCATTGTCACTTGCCAATATATTCCACTTTAAACATGATACCTCACTATTTTCATATGCATCATTCAAGCCAATTTCCAATGCAACAAAACATGCATTTACATATCATTGAAATCCTTTTCACAAATCATTTGGCATACTCAAATGTTATCAATATAAGATCATTTGCATCATATTTCATTTCCCAAAACATGCATAAAAGAGTAGGTATCAAAACAAAAATATACACATGAGAAAATCAACTTTGCCAAACCAAAATTGAGAGCAAAATCGTCCAATACTTACTTCCGAGCTTAGAAAAGCATTTCAAGCTTAATCTAAACTCCCAAAATCACTTTCAAACCTTTACAAAGTTGTAAATCACGTTTCCACTCACTGACAACACAAAGCTCCACTTGCTGATGCAAAATCAAGCTTCTGAAGCCTCCAAAACTTCTTCAATTGCTAAAGGATTTGTCTCCCCTGTTTTACCCACACAAAAGCATCTCTAATCCCAGCAACATCTATTCTCAACTTTGCCATACTAAAAGCCATTAAACGCCTTCCAAGAACAATCGAAAACATTAGTAAACTCAACCTAAACGAAGCCCAACCATAAATCAACGATTTCAACATCTTAATAACATTAATTAACATCTAAAAACACTTCCAACTGAAACTTATATCTCCAGCAACCTTCTAACACCCTAATCACTTCAAAATCTAACTATTCACAACCTAGAAAATTAGTAATTCAATTAGTTTCGAGATTCTTTTTATTAATCTCTTCTCATAACATTAAAACATATCTTATATGTGATCTATATCAACTAGAATCAACACAAATCAGATCTATTATCAAGATCTACCAAATTTCTTATTAAAACTCAATTAAACCTTTTAATCTTGATTTATTCATTAATACATAACAAAAATCAATTGTAAAGGATCAAGAACTTGGGAATTTCGGTAAAGAACCTTTGATTAGAGGAAAGAAACGAAAATCACCTCTAATTGTTGACTTCTCCCTTAATTGGAAAGACTTGAGTAAAATCTCCAAGACAAAAAATAGGATTTTATATAGAAATCAAAGGAATCAATTAAGAGATCAAAATCAAATCAAAAAGAGATGATTCCTGATCATTTTAGAGTGAAATTGGTAGTTTGGCTGCTGGGAAAACTGAGAGAAAAGTTGAGAGCAAAAGTAGTTACGTGAGAAAAGTAAATCACCTTTTAAAATCCTTTTAACTAAATCTATTTTATTTTTATTAAATAAACATTTTAAAACCATTTAAAATAGCCTAAATTAAGGGAAAAGTACGATTAAAATATTGGTAAATTAGCTTCTTAAAGATTCTAAGTTTTGATCCTTTTACAATTTAGTCACCAAAACAGTTTTGAAACTTTACATTTTAGTCACCAGACCAAAATGTCATTTAATTCAAACTTATTTCATTAAATTTATTTTACCAAAACCCGCAATAGATTAAATAAACATTTTCCACTATTTTTTCATATTTTATTTCGCGTTAAAAATATTTATTACAATTTAATTTCCCAAAACTAGATCAAACCTACTAATTTGGTTCACCTAAACCGTCTAATCTATCTAACTAACTTATAGACCCAAATTCGGGGCATTACAACTCTCTCCCTCTTAAGAAATTTTGTCCTCAAATTTTACCTAACAAAAAAAAGATGAGGAAACTGCTTCTTCATGTCATCCTTCCTTTCCCACGTGGCCTCCTCAACACCTCAATGTCGCCACAACACCTTTACCAACTGAACGGGCTTTCCACGAAGAACCTTACTACTAGAATCCAAGATCTTCACATGATCCTCCTCATAGGTCAAATTTAGATTCAACTCAATCTCCTCAACAGGCATCACATGTGATGGGTCTGATTTGTACCTCTAAAGCATCGATACATGGAAAACATCATGCATCTTCTCCAACTCTGTGGGTAACCTTAACCTATAGGCAATTGGACCAACACGCTCTAATACAACATAAGGCCTAATGAACCTCGGACTCAACTTCCCTTTTTGTCCAAACCTCATCACCTTCTTCCAAGGCGAAATTTTCAAAAACACCTTATTACCCACCGCAAACTCAATCTCCCTATGCTCCAAATCGCCAAAGGATTTCTGCCTATCCGAAGACATCTTCAACCGATCACAAATAAGCTTCACCTTTTCATTTGTGTCTTTCAACACATCAGGTAGAGAAGCATACTTCTCGCTTGCCTCAGCCCAACAAAGAGGCGTACGGCACTTCCTACCATACAACGATTTATACGAAGCCATTTGAATACTCGCTTGAAAACTGTTTTTATAAGCAAACTCCACCAAAGGTAGTTGTTTCTCCCATGATCCCTGAAAATCAATGATGCAACACTACAACATATCCTCCAACACTTGGATAACACGTTTAGACTGACCATTCGACTGAGGATGATACGAAGTACTGAAATTTAACCATGTACATAAGGCTCTATGCAAACACTCCCAAAACCTTGAAGTAAAATACGGATCCCTATCTGACACAATAGATTTAGGTACTTCGTGCAACCTCACAATCTTAACAATATACATATCTGTCAACCTATCCAACGTATACGTCGTATGCACTGCCAGAAAATGTACACACTTCGTAAACTGATCCATAATTACCCAAACAAAATTCTTCTTTGACGGCGTCAATGGCAACCCGATCACAAAATCCATGGTAATTCTCTCTCACTTCCATTTTGGAATCCTCAACGGTTGCAACAACCCAGAAGAAAACTGATGCTTAGCCTTAATACGCTAACGTACCATACATCGAGCAACAAACTTCGCTATCTTTCTTCAAACCAACCTAATAATACTCCTTCTTTAAATCTTGATACATCTTCGTACTACCTGGATGTGTAGCAAAAAGACTAGAATGGGCCTCTGTCAAAATAGTGCGCCTTAAATCGACATCTTTCAGCATAACTATTCGACCCTTGAAACACAAAACACCATCATCATTGAAACAAAAACCCGTCGAATTACCCTCCATCACATCCTTAATATGTGGAACCAACGCATCATCATATGGTTGTTTCTTTTTGATCAGCTGTAACAACAATGGTTTTACTTGCAACTCAGCCAATAAACCACAGTCTAGCATCACACTTAACCGCGTAAACATAGCCCGCAACTCCAACCTTTCTACTCAGGGCATCGGCTACCACATTAGCCTTATGAGGGTGATACTCGATAATTAAATCATAATCCTTAAGCAACTCTGACCATCGACGTTTTCTAAGATTCAACTCCTTTTACAACATCAAATGCTTCAAACTCTTATGATCCGTGTACACAATACACTTCTCACCATATAGATAATGCCTCCAAATATTCAACGCAAACACCACTGCGGCTCTAAATTATGCGTAGGATAATTACGCTCGTGCACCTTCAACTGCCTAGATGCATAAGCCACAACTTTCCCGTCTTGCATTAACACACACCCTAAACCAACATAGGATGCATCACTATAAACAACAAACTCTTTAACCGATTCAGGTTGAATCAAGATCGGAGCTTGAGTCAAAGCTTCCTTCAACTTCTCAAAAGCTTGTTGTCTATCCTCTGTCCACTCAAAACGAACATTCTTATGCAACAACTTAGTCAATAGAGCAGTAATCTTGAGAAACCGTCCACAAAACAACGATAATACCCTATTATCCCCAAGAAACTATGAACCTTCGACATCGACTTAGTTAACTTCCAACTCACCACTGCCTCAATCTTATGCGGATCCACACGGATACCTTCCGCCGACACCATATGTCCAAGGAAAACTACCTCCCTTAACCAAAATTCACAGTTGCTCAACTTAGCATACAACAGATTATACAAAAAAGCTTGCAATATAATCTGCAAGTGCCGATCATGTTCTTCCTCGATACGAGAGTACACAAGGATATCATCAATGAACACAACCACAAACTAATCCAAATATTCATGGAATACCTGATTCATCATATCCATGAAAGTAGCATGTGCATTCGTCAACCCAAAAGGCATCACCAAAAAACTCATAATGTCAATAACGTGTACGAAAAGCAGTTTTCAGCACACCCTTATCCTTAACCTTCAACTGATAATAACCAGACCTCATATCAATCTTGGAAAACACTGTAGCACCACAAAATTGATTGAACAAATTATCAATTCGTGGCAAAGGATACTTATTCTTAATCGTCAACTTGTTCAGTTGCCGATAATCAATACACATCCTCATCTTGCCATCCTTCTTTTTCACGAACAACACCGGTGCTCCCCACGGTGACACACTTGGTTGGATGAAAATATGATCCAACAACTCCTAAAGTTACATATTTAACTCCTTCAAGTCTTAAGGCGACATACAATACGGAGAAATCGACACCGGAGCCATATCCGCATAGAGAAGCACTAAAATGTGTTGCTTGCTTGCCATCTTTACTGGAGAAGAATTGTTTTGAGAATGGTGTTTTTATCAAAATTGTGAGAATGAATTGGTAATGTGAAAATATTGTTTCCTCATCTTTTGTTATATCTAAAGTTTGTAAAACGCTCTGTCACTCTTTTTTTCATTTATTCTTCAGTGAGAATGCTCTGTGCTTAAACCACTACATTTAGGGTGGACCCAGAAAATTTAGGTTATAGTGTCAAAATTTTGGATATTAACTCTTTTTATTAAAAGTAGCTGCTTCTGATGATCATCTGATGGAGTTTCAACAAAGGAAGACAATCTCATTTTTTTTCTGATCACAGTATTGACACTTCATTTTCTAGTGATATTGTTGTGAGGTAAGGAAAACTGGAAGAGAGGCAACAGCGTTTTCAGTGAATAAACACACATAGAACAACAAATGGATTGAAAGGGTTTTTTATAATGAATATTAGTATATTTACTTGATTAGTTTTGATTCATGATGTTAGAAGATTTGTGAGTTTGTTGGTTTTTCATATTTGAACTTGTATGCTATGGCAGTGATTCCTATCTGAGCATTAATAGTCAAAAACTGCTTCTTACCATTTCATACATTGGAGAGTTCGAGACAGAAATCAAATGGAATCATCGGTTTGGTCCTTCGTTTGTAACATAGCTTCAAGAACAGCAGACTTTGGGTTCTTCACCGGAGGACCTTTTTCTCTGCGTTCAAGTTCGTCGATGATCAATATGTCCCGGTTTCCGCCCTCGAAAAGAACCCCTGCCTTTCCATCAGTGATTCGCAGCACAGTGCCGCAGTACATGCGGAACAGGTTGTTTGGGTTCTCGAGAATTGCGATAATCCCCAGCATTAACAGTGGCAATTTCGGTGATTTTGGCATGGCAGGCCTAAGATAATTTACTGAATCTGAAACCGACTGCTTTGGCGGAGGAGGGTTTTCTTCAATGAACTTTTTCAGTCCCTTTTCACCACCGGGAAAGCATCCGGTTCGCTCCCATCATCTCCTTTTTGTGAAAAATGCCATAATATTTTATTTTAGGACAAAATGGCCCTTTACGGATGAAAATGTTAGTCAAGTGACAATAATAATTTAAAATGACTTGATAGAATGACGCGTCAGAAGGAAAAAATATTTTATATAATTTTATAAAAATATTTTTTGGCTATGTGTCATTATGTAAAGTCAGTATATTTGTTTGTATGACACCGCTATTGTGACGTGGTTTGTCAGGTCATTTCAAATTGTTTATCATCAGCTGACTAACGATTTTAATCCATAGTTGAGGGTTAAATTGGTTCAAAAAAAGAATATGGGCCAAAATGACTATTCAGTCAAACATTAGATGTATTTTTTTGGCATTATGCCTTTTTATTTTGATAAAAATATCTCTAAGACCCTAAATAAAACCAAATTCAATACATAATTTATGGGTTTTATTTTTATACACAGTCCGTATAAAATATTTTTACACAACTCTTTTATAAAATCTAAAATCTAAAACCCTAACCCTAACACCCTAAATTCTAAACCCTAAACGTTAACCCTTAAACCCTAAACACTAACTCTAAACCTTAAATTCTAAACCCTACAGCCTAAACTCCTAACCCCTAAATTTAAAAAGCACGTGTAAACTTTAATTTACACGGACTGTATATCAAACTTTTTTCTCATAATTTATTGTCTGCAAAATGATGAAGGTTAAATTTATTATTTTTTGAGAACTAAAACCAAATTGTCATGTATAAATGTATGTTAATAGATCAATAAATATTTATATAAAATCAATGAAAAATATTAGCACTATGATTGATTGTCCTTAACTACTCACTTTTAAACTTGACAAGGATTAAAATACTTTTTTAGAGTGACCAATTCGTGTAATTTTAAAATTAAGATGAACCTAAGATATTTTTACCAAAACCGTTATACGAAAAAATTATATTTTTTTCCAATTTTTTGTAGGTGTCTTTTATTTTTTTCTCTAAGATACTTTTGAGATTGTTTTTTTAAAATATGTATTGTAAATTTCTAGGACATTCGTTCTTTTATTTAATTCTTTTTTTATTATTTTACTTCTCTTTTTATAAAAAAATATTAATATCTCATTAAAAACTTCTCTAAATTTAAATATAGGAAACTAGTACACTTGCTACTAACTAAACAGTCATATACGATGGATATCAAATCCTAACTTAAGAAACCTAAAAGAAACAACAAAACTAAAACTCACAAAAACCATAAGGCACCAAATGCCTAGTCCACCTCAGTGGTTCCAGGCTCCGCATCGAACTACAAGCTAAGCTACCAATATCATGAGGTGGCTCCGAGAATTGAACCACATAAAAACTATCCCTATTGATCACTTTGGCCAAGCCATCAGCCACTCGGTTGCCTTTGCGCCGAACATGAAGGAACTTGAGCTGCCACGGGTACTTCTTCCATTCTTCAATGTGAAGTAGAGAATGAAACACCCCATCACCCTTCCTGATTGAAGAAATCGCCTCCAAGTTATCAGATTCTACCAGAAGATATCGAATACCAGCAGACCAGGCACACTGTAGACCAACAAGAATGCCCCAAACTTCTGCTTCATTCACCGAACAGAGCCCCAAAACTTTGTTGAAGCCAAGCAGCCACTGGCCAAATATGATCTCGAATCACTCCCCTACACGCAAAAGAATATTGGAATCCCATCGAGCCCCGTCCGAGTTAAGCTTAAACCAACCTGCCGACGGTGGAGACCACAGCCTTGAACCAATCTGAACCACTTCACACACTCCTGTCGGATGGTGAGCTTGGTCAAAGGCGTGACATGACAACTGGACCAAACAGGTGCATCTTGTAACAATCGGCTCAAAAGATTCTGTTGGATTGTCGAAAGCAATGTTGTTACGGTTCAACCACAGCTGCCACAGTACCATGCCAAACATTAGATCTCCCTACCTTCTTTAGCAAATAGGTTCGACTGGGATAAATTAGAACCAACCCATTCCTTTATGTCCATAGACAGGAACAAATCGAGTTGATCCTACTTCACTGAGTTCCAAACAGAATATGCCAGCAGACAAGTACGTTAGACATGGTGAATATCCTCAAAAGCACAATCACATACAGGACAGCGAGCGTTCGAGGCAAAATGATGTCGCATCCATTCACTGTTCTTCATCAATTTACCGAGACATACCAGCCATAGTAAAATCTTGATCCTTTGAGATCTACGAAACTTATGGATCAATTTCCAGAGTTGCTCATATGCACCAGGTAGGGAATTGCTTTGAATGGTGTAAGCAGACTTCACACTAAAGCGTAAATTATTTGTCTGTCGCCAACCCACAATAGCTCTACCCAGCCACAGTCTAGGACATTTGATCGCAGCAAGGCGGCGAAGAACATGAATTGGAAGAAGTTCTTTGAGTATCATCCAACACCATTCACCCGTTCTACCAACCAGATCTGCAACAAAACTATTATCAACAGAAGAGACACGATCTGGGGAAACAAAGTTAACCAAAGGGCCATGATCAGGGATCCAGTTATCATACCAAAATCGTAAATCACGGCCATGACCATTATTCCAAGTAATATTATCCTAACATCATCCCAAATTATCCCCTTACCCTTCCATAACCTTGAGCAACTAGTATTACGGAGATTAATAGGGACTGCTTCATTGCACTCATACTTCGCACGTAAAAATCATACCCATAGCGCTTCCCTCTTAGCAAGAAGGTTGAAACCAAGCTTCATAAGAAAAGCATCGTTTTGCTTGTGAAGATCACGGAATCCAAGTCTTCTAGATGATAACGGCTTACATGCTTCATCCCACCGGACTAGGTGAACACCACCCTTCTCCGAGGTACCACCCCAAACAAAATATTGAATCAGCTTCTCAATGTCCGCACAGGTCTTCTTGGGTAATACAGTCGACTGCATAGAATATGAGGGAATAGCGAAAAGGACCGAATTTGCTAACATTATTCGACCTGCAAGAGAGTGTCTTCGCCTTTCAACCGCTAAGTTTACGTTGCACTATTTGTATGAGATAAAAATGCGAGGCTGAAGTTACTCGCTTATGGAGAAGTGGTACACCAAGGTACTTTCCCAAATTAATGACCTCCAAAAATCCAAAACCCGAGCTAATATGGTTAAGTACATCAGCAGAAACATTATTAGAGAAGAATATGGTGGTTTTAGCAAGCTAACCTTGTGCCTGGAGACTTCACAAAATTGACCAAGCACCCTCTGTAACACTTCTAGTTGGTCAGTTGCAGCTTCCTCAAACAAGATCATGTCATCTGCGAAAAAAAGATGCGATATACTCAGACTATCTCTAGATGTACAGAAAGGTCGCCAATACTTATCTTGAACCTCAAGTTGAATAGCCTATGCCAAGCGCTCCATATAGAGAACAAAGAGATAAGGCAACAACGGATCACTTTGCCTAATCACACGCGAGGGAAGAAATGTGTCAGACACCGATCCATTCCAAAGAATTTGCATGGGCACTGATGACTCATACCTCATAATGATGGACCTTAAATGTAGCCCCTTAACTCGGCCTTGCCGAAAACCGAGGTAAATGGATCACATTAGGTTTACCGAAGCAAACCTGAGCTAACAACCTAAACCGTTCCATTTTTTCTTTTATCTGGTCTAAATGCATCATTATAATTCCTAAGGTGAACATGCTTCAGCGTAAAAATTACATTTAAATCAGATTTCAAGACAATATTCAATTGCTCAAATATACACATTGGGGACCAAAATGTAATTTCCATAAATTAGAGGGATTTAATTAAAGTCATGTTTACCAATCCTTCATTAGTTCTATTTCATGCCCACATGTTAAAACTAGCTCAAAACAATCATCTGAATTCATTCAATTACATACATAACATTCAGGGATCAATTTGCACAATTTCCAAACTTCAGCAGGCTGACATACACAAAAATAGCAAGGCGTACTGATACGGGCAAGCCCGTACCGATACGGCCTAACGACCATAATGGCTACTTGTACTGATACACGTTCCACCATATCAATACGGTGTGTTGACCCACCCATACCGATACGGTCTTGACCCGGTACTGGTACCCCTTGAGATTTCTCAAAACTCAAAATTCCAGAGACCAAATCGCGTACCAATACGGTACCCTGCGTATCCGTACGGCTCTTTAAAATTTAAAGGATCGTACCGATACTCAAACCTGTGTACCGACACTAGTGCAAATATTTCTCAAGGCATACCGATACGGTGGCTAGGCGTACTAATACCCTTTGTTAATTTTCAAAGGATTAAGCCTTTCCAAACCCCGCGTACCGATCCCTGGGTACCCATACCAGTATGCAATGGCTTGTAATGACCTCTAGGTCCAACATATGACACTTTAGCTCAATCTAAACTCATCCAACAAATATCTAAACAACATATAACATCAAGAGTGTGCTTATCAACATTTTAAACCAACCGAGCAAATCTAACACATTCATCCATATCATCTAGAGGCATGTTTCCTACTCAACATGTAAAAACCTCAAACCAACCTCAAACAAACATAAATGGCCAATTACACATCCAAAACATCAATATAAACTTGCACAACCATGGAGTTTAGCAAACAACCCTCCCAAATAACAAACGACCACATTGCCTTTATTATTTCAAGTTTAAATCAAAGTCATACTTTCGTAAACCACAAGTCCTTGGATTCCCTTTGCTTGCTTGCAGCCTCCAAACTTTAACTCTCTGCATTGATGGAAAAAGGGAGCGTAAGCACTCTAGGCTTACCGAGGAATGCTCAAAACCAACCACCGTCAATGCATTTAAAACCATTTAACAATTCTTTTGAAAAATCACTTTCCAAGTCACTTTACAAACATCATTTCAACACCATGCCTTATCAAACCATGCACTTAACATTTCCAAAACATGCATCTTAAACCATATGCATCATGTATCATGGATCAACAACAAAATATCAATTGCTACCCTCAATTTAAGCTTTCCTATGCATACTACCAATGCAAGGCTTAAAGAGTAAAACATGTTTAACCAACATTAAACATCATAATCCATCTCATGATATATCATCAATTATATTGCCTTATAAGCGATCTTTAACCAAATTCCACTTTACAAAATATAACATCGGATACACGGATTCAACAAGTGTTCCCAACACTTCTTGCCATCACAACCAAAATTAGAGGTACATTTACAACCGGGTACAATCATAACCCCACACATCGGTTGCATGCATAACCCACTAACGGAAGTCTTCGGTACATAGATCAAATCCCATCAACCATTAGGGTACTTGGATAAAGTATTCGGTACTCCGGATCAAAACCCCTCAACATCCAAGGTGACTTTTTTATAGTACACTATCAATCCTATGGTCGGCCAACTATATCCGATAACATTTCCAAAACCTTTTCATACCATCACTTGCCAATATAATTCATTTCTTAAACATTAACTCACTGTTTTATATGCATCAATCAAAACCATTTACTCAATGCATTATACCTTGCATTACCAATGTTCAAAAACATTAACAAACATGCATTACTTCCAAATGCATCAATATCATTAGGTATCCACTTTCCAGCATTAAATTATGCCCAAATCATGTATATATAGTGAGTTATTAAACCATTAAAATAAGTGAATAAAAACCAATTGCTAAACTGAGTTCAAGAGAGAGAAATCATTCTTTACTTACTTCTGAGCTTAGACCAACGTTTCAAGCTTGATCTAAACTCCCAAACACAACTTTCAAACCTTTGAAAAATTGTAAATTACGTTCTCAATCACCGATACGCAAAGCTTCACTTGTCGATACGGTAAACACGCATCCAAAGCTTCTAAAACGTTCGTCAAGCTTGAGGATCAACTTCCCCTATTACACCTACACGAAAATAGAGGATTTAATACATCAAGATGCATTCACAACCCAGAAACATCAATTCACATAAATCCTCAACATCCACTATCTAGTTTTATTCCTCAACAACCGAAACCAACACCAAACATCTTCCAAACTTAACCCAGCCAAAACCTAATGTTTTTACCCATCAATTAACATATAAAAACACAATAACATCATCCTTATACCTCCAGCATTCATTAAACCTCCATAACTCTCCAAAAACTCATAACTAACAACCTAGAAAATTAAAGATTCACATAGTTTTTGGGATTCCAATGTTAAAACCCACTAATTAAATTATTAGACATTAAAATCATGATTAAAATCAATCAAGAACTCATCAAAATAGAGCTTAACAAAAATCCATCAATCTAATCAATTAAACCTTAATTTAACCAATTTTCCATAATTCAATCATCAAAACAAGTTAGAAAACATATGTAAAGGATCAATAACTTAGGAATTTTAGTAAAGAACCTTGTATTAGAGGATAAGAACGAAGCTCACCTCTAAATTTGGGTTTCCTATTAATTGGATGAACTTCTTGAGAAAACAAGATCAAATCAAATAGGTTTTGTTAGGAAACCATCAAAGATTCATTTAATAACAAAAGAATGTTAAATCAAGTATTTACCTGAGAAAATTGAAGTGAAAATGAGTGTTTGGCTGGAGAGAATTTGAGAGAAAAATTTTGATGAAAAGTTAGTTACGTAAAGTTTTCTTTTAAATCTAATTATGAAATTAATCTCCCCAAACCCTTTTTATTTCCTTGAAAACCTTTTTAAAATATCCAATTAAAAGAGAAAAGTCTGATATTAGACTTTGGCCAAATAGCTCCTTAAAGATTCTATATTTTGACCCTTTTACAAAACAATCACTAAAAATACTTTTAAAACTTTACATTTTGGTTACTAACCAAAATATTCAATTTCGATACCTCTTTTTGTAAAATTGATTTTACCAAAATCATTTTCATATTAAATAATGATTCTAGAATATTTTTTATATTTTTGTCTCACCCAAAACATTTATTTCCATTTGATCTTGAAACTAACTAGAATCCTCTAATACGATCCATCGGATAGTTTAAACCACCTAGAAAACTTCTAGGCCCAAAACTGGGGCGTTACAACTCTCCCCCTTAAGAAATTTTGTCCTCAAAATTTACATGATGGAAACAGATGCGGAAACTACTCAATCATATCCGACTTACTTCCCACGTGGCCTCCTCAACACTTCGATGTCGCCACAACACTTTAACAAGCTCAATCGTCTTGCCACGAAGAACTTTACTACTAGATTCAAGGATCTCCACTGGTTGCTCATCATATGACAAATCTGGTTGCAACTCAACATCCATTGGCATCACATGCGACAGATCCATCGATACCTTTGCAAAATGGATAAATGAAACACATCATGAATCTTCTCCAACTCAGGAGGCAAACTCAACCGATAAGCTACAGGACTTATAAGTTCCAACACCTCATACGGTCCTATAAACCTCAGACCCAACTTTCCTTTACGCCCAAAGTGCAACACCTTCTTCCAAGGTGAAACTTTCAAGAAAACTTTTTCACCAACCGCATACTCAACTTTTCTATGCTTCGAATCCGCATAGGATTTCTGCCTATCCGAGGCCGTTTTCAAACGATCGCAAATAAGCTTCACTTTTTCATTCGTTTTTTCAAAACATCAGGAATGGAAACACACTTTTCCCCAACCTCATCCCAATACAAGGGTGTACGACACTTCCTACCATACAAGGCTTCAAACGGCGCCATCTTTATACTTGCTTGATAGCTATTGTTGTACGCAAACTCTACCAACGACAACTGTTTTTCCCAAGTTCCTTGGAACTCAATGATACTACATCTCAACATATCCTCCAAAATCTGAATCACACGCTCAGATTGATCATCCGTCTGAGGATGTTACGAAGTACTGAAATTTAAGCGAGTACCCAAAGCTCGATGCAAAAACTCCCAAAACCTTGCTGTAAACAGCGAATCCCTATCTGAAACAATCGACTTGGATACCCCATGCAACCTCAAAATCTCAGCAACATAAAGATCTGCCAACCTATCCAAGGTATACGTCGTATGTACTAGCAAAAAATGTGCACACTTCGTAAACCGATCAGCAATCACCCAATTAGAATCATTTTTAGTTGGTGTCAAAGGCAACCCCGACACAAAATCCATGGTGATCCTCTCCCATTTCCACTCTAGAATTTTCAACGGTTGCAATAACCCAGAAGAAAACTGGTGTTCAGCCTTTACATGCTGACATACTATACATCTGGCAACAAAATCAACTACATCCTTTTTTAAACCTACCCAATAGTACTCTTTCTTCAAATCTTGATACATTCTAGTACTATCGGGATGCATAGCGCAAGGGCTAGTATGTGCCTCGGTCAAAATCATCCGACTCAACTCCACATCACTAGGCACCACTATCTGATCCTTAAAACACAACACCGCATCACCATTAAGGTGAAAATTCGTAAGATTTTTATCCATGATATCCTTAACATGCAATACCGACACCTCATCATAAGGTTGCTTTTCCTTAATCAACTATGAAAAAGATGGCTTTACTTACAACTCTGCCAACAAACCACCATCACAGGTCACACTCAATCGTGCAAACATGGCCTTCAACTCCACAACAGCTTTTTTACTCAAAGCATCAGCCACAACATTCACCTTGCCTGGATGATACTCAATTATCAGATTATAATCCTTAAGCGACTCCAACCATCTACGTTGCCTAAGATTCAACTCCTTTTGTGACATCAAATACTTCAAACTCTTATGGTCCGTGTATACAATACACTTCTCACCATAAAGGTAATGTCTCTAGATATTCAACGTAAACACTATCGCAGCAAGCTCTAGATTATGCGTAGTGTAATTGCGCTCATGCACCTTCAACTTCCTCGATACATAAACTACAACCTTCCCATTTTGCATCAACATACACCCTAAACCAACGTAGGATGCATCGCTATAAACCACAAACTCTTTCTCTGACTCAGGTTGGATCAAGATTGAAGCTTGTGTCAAAGTTCCTTCAACTTCTCGAAAGCTTATTGTCTAGCTTCCATCCACTAGAACCGTACATCCTGCTGCAACAACTTGGTCAACAGAGCAACAACCCTTGAGAACCTATCCACAAAATAACGGTAATAACTTGTCAACCCCAAGAAACTACGGACCTCCATCACCGACTTAGGTTGCTTCTAATTCACAACCACCTCAACCTTTTACAAATCCACCCGGATACCTTCTATTGAAACATGGCCAAGAAAAACCACTTCTTTAATCCAGAACTCATACTTGCTCAACTTGGCATAAAGCTGGTTATCCAACAAGGTTTGCAAAATAACCCACAAGTGTTGGTCATGATCCTCTTCGGTACGAGAGTACACAAGAATATCATCAATAAACACTACTACGAATTGGTCCAAAAATCATAGAACACCTTGTTCATCATGTCCATGAATGTTGCAGGCGCATTCGTCAGCCCAAATAGCATCACTAAGAACTCATAATGCACGCACCTCTTACGAAAAGCAGTCTTCAATACATCTTTATCCTTAACCTTCAATTGATAGTATCCAGATCTCAACTCAATCTTGGAAAATACCGCATCACCCCAAAATTGATCGAACAAATCATCAATTAGCGGTAAATGATACTTATTCTTAATCGTCAACTTGTTCAGTTGATGATAGTCAATACACATCTTCAAAGTGCCAACCTTTTTTTTCACAAACAACACCGGTGCTCCCCACGACGAAACACTAGGCCGGATAAAACCATGGTCCAACAACACTTGGAGTTGCGTCTTTAACTCCTTCGATGCCATGTGATACGGTGCAATCGACACTAAAGCCGTATTAACATACGTCTCAATACAAAACTCTACCTCTTTATCTGGTGGCAATCCAGACAACTCCTCTAGAAACACCCAGAAAGTCACAAACAATACATATATCCCTAGTCTGTTCTTCTTCCATATTCAAGTTCATAACATAAGCCAAGTATGCCTGACACCCACATTTCAGCAACTTCTACGCTTCTAAGGTTGAAACAACGTTGGACAAGAACTTAACATTCTCGCCCACCTCCTCTAGAAACACCCAGAATGTCACAAATAGTATGGATATCCCTAGTCCTCACTTCTTCCATATTCAAGTTCATAACATAAGCCAGGTATGCCTGACACCCATATTTCAGCAACTTCTGCGCTTCCAAGGCTGAAACAACGTTGGACAAGAACTTAAAATTCTCGCACACAATGACCACTTTGTAATTATCAGTAAGTTTCAACGAAACACGCTTGGTCTCAAAATCAACCATAGCCCGATGCTCAGAAAACCAGTTTATACCCAAGATCACACCAAAGCTGTGAAACGGCTGCTCTATCGAATTAGCCGCAAACATACGACTTTGTACCATCAGATGACACCTCCTAAACAACCTCCTCCTTACGATCGTCTCTTCAAAAGAGCTTGTTACTTGCATACCACATCTAACATTTCTATCGATATCAAGCAAATGTGCATGCTCATGCAAAATATATGAATGAGTAGAACCAGAATCAATCAAAGAAAGTAATGACCTAGACTTCAAGGTAAAAGTACCTACTATCACATCCGTGTCATTCTTTCCTTCACGATGCGCATAAATCCTCGTTGGTCTACCACCCTCGGGTCAAACTGCCACTGTATGTGCCATATTCCTCTGTCCTTTCTCATTTTGTTTGAAATTTCCTCGACTACACCCACGGCCTATTAGTGGTACAACAATAGGTGCAGGTGCTTGCTTACCCCTTGACAACAAAGGACAATCACGTCTCATATGATCCATAGATCCACAACTCCAACAAGAATTCACAGCCACAATTGTAGGAGTTTGTTCCTCTCTGGCCAAATATGGGCAGTCTCACCTCAAGTGATCTCATGATCCATAAACCCAGCAAACATTATGTGTCGCTCTAACCTGAGTACTCTGCCCATGTAATCCTTGCCTAGCACTATCTCCGCTACATCTTGCATCATGACGGAACCTCATATCACGGTGCCTCTTGATCTTACCACCACCAGAACCAAAATCTGTAGCTCTCTTCCTCGAGCTAGAACTTCTTGAATGAAGATATATACCCAAACTCTACTTAATATCCTTCGCCCGTGTAACCAACATGTCAAATTTTTTATAATCAATGGCCAACATATATGTCTTAACATCCTGCTCCAGCTCGTAACAAAAACGGTCACAATAATGCCTCTTATCCAGCACAAACTCAGCGCATACTGACTCAGCCTCTCAAAGTGTATCTCATACTCAGATACTATCAAATTGCCTTGAACCAAGGCCATAAACTCACATTTCTTCTCATCCAAGTATCTAACTCCCAGATACTTCTTTCTGAAGGCAGGTTGAAAGAATTCCAATATCACATCTCCAGGTTCTATGCCCGTAATTACAGTGGTCCACCAACTATATGCATCACCTTGCAACAGAAACACAACACATCTCAGTTTACGAGCATCATTACTCCCTATCTGATCCAAAATCTGATCTGTATTGGCAACCTACTCCTCGGATGCCTCGAGTGCCAATCCTCTAAACTCAACTCCTTCCCGGCTACGCAAACGCTCTAACGGCAACCTCAGATTAGCAGCAGTGGGTGTCAACACGGGTACATATACTTCAGCCATCGCGGCTTAGAATGCTTTAGTCATCGCCTGAACCAAATGTGTCATATCACCACACACCGGACCAGGTGGTACATATGGTACATGCTCCACTCCCTCAAGAGGATTAGGTGGAGGAGGTGGCAATCCTTCAGGATTTACTATCTCACCCTCAACTCCCTGCCCTCCAGTAGCAGCATTTTTGCTCGATCATAATTCTCTTCTCGGTGGCATCGTATATAAATGTATCTAAGGCATGATAATTACACCAAAACAAAAATAATCAGGGCAACTTCAAGAAAGGATCCAAGACTTTCATTTCAACCAGAAAAATCATTTTATAACTGTAGTAACAAGGCAATGTGTCCCAAAAAACACCCCAACATGGCATATAACAAACATCGTACATATATACAATCACCATGCATAGCAAACTGCATCGCACAATCATCAACAACATCTCATTTTTTTGTAAACCTATCTCTGATACCACCAAATGTAACCCCCTTAACCCGACCTACCCAAAAACCGAGCTAAAAAGATCATATTAGGTTTGCCGAATAAAACCCAAGCTAATAACCTAAAACAAGACATTTTTTTACTTTATCTTTTCTAAATGCATCATTATAATTCATAAGGTGAACATGCTTCAGTAGAAACGTTACATTTAAATCAGATTTCAAAATAGGATTCAATTGCTCAAATGCACACATTGGGGACCAAAATGTAATTTCAACAAATTATAGGGGTTTAATTAAAATCATGTTTACCAATCCTTTATTAGTCCTATTTCATGCCCACGTGTTAAAAACTAGCTCAAAACAATCATCCGAATTCATTCAATTACATACATAACATTTAGGGATCAATTTGCACAATTTCCAAACTTCAGCAGGCTGACATACATAAAAACAACAAGGCATACCGATACAGGCAAACCCGTACCGAGACGGCCTAACTACCATAATGGCTACTCATACTGATACACATTCCACCGTATCAATACGGTGTGTTGACCCACCCGTACCGATACGGTCTTGACCCCGTACTGGTACCCCTTGAGATTTCTCAAAACTCAAAATTCTAGAGACCAAATCGTGTACCGATACGGTACCCCGTGCATCGGTACGACTCTTTAAAATTTAAAAGATCGTACTGGTACTCAAACCCGAGTACCGACATCAGTGCAAATGTTTCTCAAGACATACCAATACGGTGGTTAGGCGTACTGATACCCTTTGTTAATTTTCAAACGATTAAGCCTTTCCAAACCCCGTGTACCGATCCCTGGGTACCCATACCAGTATACAATGGCCTGTAATGACCTCTAGGTCCAACATATGACACTTTGGCTCAATCTAAACTCATCCAACAGATATCTAAACAACATATAACATCAAGAGCGTGCTTATCAACATTATATCAACATTTTAAACCATCCTAGAAAATCTAACACTTTTATCCATATCATCTAGAGGCATGCTTCCTACTTAAAATGTAAGAACCTCAAACCAACCTCAAACAAACATAAATGGCCAATTACACACCCAAAACATCAATATAAACTTACACAACCATGGAGTTTAGCAAACAACCCTCCCAAATAACAAACGACCACATTGCCATTATTATTTCAAGTTTAAATCAAAGCCATACTTTCGTAAACCACAAGTTCTTGGATTCCCTTTGCTTGCTTGCAGCCTCCAAACTTTAAATCTCTGCATTGATGGAAAAAGGGAGCATAAGCACACTAGGCTTACTGAGGAATGCTCAAAACCAACCACCATCAATGCGTTTAAAACCATTTAACCATTCTTTTGAAAAACCACTTTCCAAGGCACTTTACAAACATCATTTCAACACCATGCCTTATCAAACCATGCACTTAACATTTCCAAAACATGCATCTTAAACCATATACATCATGTATCATGGATCAACAACAAAATATCAATTGTTACCCTCAATTTAAGCTTTCCTATGCATACTACCAATGCAAGGCTTAAAGAGTAAAACATGTTTAACCAACATTAAACACCATAATCCATCTCATGATATATCATCAATTATATTGCCATATAAGTGGTCTTTAACCAAATTACACTTTACAAAATATAACATCGGATACACCGATTCAACAAGTGTTCCCAACACTTCATGCCATCACAACCAAAATTAGAGGTACATTTACAACCGGGTACAATCACAACCCCACACATCGGTTGCATGCATAACCCACTAACGGGAGTCTTCGGTATATAGATCAAATACCATCAACCATTAGGGTACTTGGATAAAGTGTTCATTACGCCGGATCAAAACCCCTCAACATCCAAGGTGACTTTTTTATAGTGCACTATCAATCCTATGGCCGGCCAACTATATCCGATAACATTTCCAAAACCTTTTCATACCATCACTTGCCAATATAATTCATTTCTTAAACATTAACTCGCTGTTTTCATATGCATCAATCAAAACCATTTACTCAATGCATTATACCTTGCATTACCAATGTTCAAAAACATTAACAAACATGCATTACTTCCAAATGCATCAATATCATTAGATATCCACTTTCCAGCATTAATTCATGCTCAAATCATGTATATATAGTGAGTTATTAAACCATTAAAATAAGTGCATAAAAGCCAATTGCTAAACTGAGTTCAAGAGAGAGAAATCATTCTTTACTTACTTCTGAGCTTAGACCAACATTTCAAGCTTGATCTAAACTCCCAAACACAACTTTCAAACCTTTAAAAAACTGTAAATTACGTTCTCAATCACCGATACGCAAAGCCTCACTTGTCGATACGATAAACACGCATCCAAAGCTTCTAAAACGTTCGTCAAGCTTGAGGATCAAGTTCCCCTATTACACCCACACGAAAATAGAGGATTTAATACATCAAGATGCATTCACAATCCAGCAACATCAATTCACATAAACCCTCAACATCCACTATCTAGTTTTATTCCTCAACAACCGAAACCAACGCCAAACATCTTCCAAACTTAACCCAGACAAAACCTAACATTTTTACCCATCAATTAACATCTAAAAACACAATAACATCATCTTTATACCTCCATTATTCATTAAACCTCCACAACTCCTTAAAAACTCACAACTAACAACCTAGAAAATTAGAGATTCACATAGTTTCGGGACTCCAATGTTAAAACCCACTCATTAACATTATTAGACATCAAAATCATGATTAAATTCAATCAAGAACTCAGCAAAATGGAGCTTATATGAAAATCAATCAATCTAATCAATTAAACCTTAATTTAATCAATTTTCCATAATTCAATCATCAAATCAAGTTAGAAAATATATGTAAATGATCAATAACTTGAGAATTTTAGTAAAGAACCATGTATTAGAGGAGAAGAACGAAGCTCACCTCTAAATTTGGCTTTCCTCCTAATTGGATGAATTTCTTGAGAAAATAAGATCAAATCAAATAGGTTTTGTTAGGAAACCATCAAAGATTCATTTAATAACAAAAGAAGGTTAAAATCAAGTATTTACATGAGAAAATTGAAGTGGAAAAAGTGTTTGCGTGGAGAGAATTTAAGAGAAAAACTATTGATGAAAAGTTAGTTACGTAAAGTTTTATTTTAAATCTAATTATGAAATTATTCTCCCTAAACCCTTTTTATTTCCTTTAAAACCTTTTTAAAATAACCAATTAAAAGAGAAAAGTCTGATATTAGACTTTTTCCAAATAACTCCTTAAAGATTCTACGTTTTGACCCTTTTACACAACAGTCACTAATAACAGTTTTAAAACTTTACATTTTGGCCATTAACCAAAATGTCCGATTTCAAGATCTTTTTTTATAAAATTGATTTTACCAAAATCATTTACATATTAAATAATGATTTTAGAATATTTTTTCCATATTTTTTTCTCACCCAAAAACATTTATTTTCATTTAATCTCGAAACTGACTCGAATCCTCTAATCCAATCTATCGAACCGTCTAAACAACCTAGAAAACTTCTAGGCCCAAAATTAGGGCGTTACATTCAACATGTCGGCACACCAATATCACTCAACATATCATCAATAAAAGCCTATTCAAATCGGTCATATGTTTTTTCCATATCAATCTTAATGGCCATCCATCCCTTATGCCCCTTTTTGCATTGCATCGAATGAATAATATCTTGAGTGATGACAATATTATCCACTATAGACCTCCCTAAAACAAAGCTTGTTTGGTTTTTCGGGGCCCAAGTTGGGAGATACAACTTCAGACGTTTGACAATAACTTTTGATAAAATTTTGTACACCACAGCACAATGACTAATAGGTCTGAATTGACTCATCGGCTCTGGATTAGGGATTTTAGGCAACAACACAAGAAGCGTTCAGTTTCATTTTGCAGGTAACGGAGAACCCTTAAAAATAAAGCGTATCTCTTGACAAACATCCTTACCCACGATCCTCCAATTCTTTTGGACGAAAGCCGCGTGAAGTCCATCAACCTCAGGCGCCTTCAGAGGTCACATCTCCTGTAACGCACAATAAATTTATTCATCTATAACCGCACCTGACATGGTCTCCACCTCCGGTATCGACAAGGGGGAAATATCCCTTGATTGCATAAGAATCCTCCCTAACCCCTGAACTATTAAATAAAGACTGGGTGAATTCGACTGCCATTTGCTTTAACTTATCCGCATCCGAGCGCCAATTACCATAGTTATCCATTAGGGCCAAAATATTATTCGCACACCGCCTCGCAAGTGTAAAGGCATAGAAAAACTTCGTATTCCGATCTCCGTATCTAATCCAATTAGAACAAGCTTTCCATTTTCATAAACTTTCTTCCTGATCTAAAACCAATTCCAGCTCAGTCCGAAGTTGGTTAGCCAGTTGAACAAGGTTATCCGAATGATACCTTTGTAGGGCTCTATCTATGCCTCAAAGTCTGGCCATTAATCGACGCTTATGTTGACTAATAATGTCCGAACACCTCCTAATTCCACACTTTTACCTCCTATATAAATCAAGAAATATTCATATCAAAATCAACCTCATTTTTCCAGACTAATCGGAGAAAATTCTGAAACTGGGGATGGTTCTGCCAAGCACTAACAAAATAAAACGGTCTAACCATCCTGTTACCATCGTACTCAGAAAGCTGCAGCAGCAACGGGCGATAATTAAAGCCTAACTTGTCCAAAAGAGATACAAAAGATTATGGAAAAGACATCACCCATTTATTATTAACCAAGCATCGATCAAGACGTTGATGCAGCGAGCCTTGAGACCAAGTGAAAGGTGGTCCTTGGAAGCCCAAATCAGTCAACCATGTATCAAAAAATCATTAAACAATTTACTACCATTCACATGTTGATCTGAGCCCCCTCGACGCTCATTATGATGTAGAAGTGCATTAAAATCACCTGAGAACTCAGAGACTATCGCCGCCTGGGTTGATGTATAACAATTTACCCCAAATTCGCTTCCTAACAGCGACAGTTGGGCTTGCATACATGGCCGTGAAGAATATCCAATCAACCTCATCACTGCAACGACACCTTCAATGAACAAATTGGTTAGCCACATTCAGTATGTCCATCTTCACAATATCATCCCAAATAAGCTAAATACTGCCACTAAAACCATGCACTTCAACTCTAAAAGACTATGAAAAACCTAGATTTATAATTACTTTCTCTGCACGCCATGAACTGATTCTCGATTTGAACAATGCAACCATTTGAGGCCTATGCTCCTTAAATATCTTAAAATATTTAAGAAAGGTCAGGCTAGCAACTCCTTTACAATTCTAAAACATAAAAATGATCATTAATAAAATAATGAATAGAGAACAGAATCTTACTGGATATACTCGACAATCGAGTCATCCTGGATCTTGACATCCCTCATGTCATCATTAACTGAATCCAAAACTGGGATGCAACTGCCTGAACTATACCGTCCCGCATCCTATGTCCATGCAGCACCTGGTCTTGGTGAGTTAACAAATCAGGAATTTGCTGAACCCATTCTAAAGTTGCTGGTCGAGCTGTAATCCTATGGTCGCTTGGTTTAGAAATTTTCACTCCCCGACTATTAACATCCTTTAGACTCTTACTGGTCCCACCAGTTGATTTAGAGACCCTAACTCCATCTTGCTTCTTGAAACCTTGCTCAACGATATTCACAGCCCTATGATTCCCTTGTTTGTTGGAGTTAACCTGTAGAACAACTGGAGCATCTACCGTGATGACCGCAGGATCACCTCCACCTCCTTTCGAGGATTTTTTAGCATTCCTAGGCTTTCTACTTGGGTTTGATTCCATAAACGCAGCATTATAATGAAATTTTAGAGCATGGGCAGCTGCTGTACCTGGAACATCAATTTCTTTGCCATGGTGTACATTTTTCCGTCCCTCCAAATCTTCCACTGACCGATCAGTCTCAACATGGATCACATCATCCTCCACAGGAGCCTGGTCATCCAAGATAGTATATTTGGAACCACTAAGAGTCTCCTGTGCCATTCCGAAATTTTGCACTGCCTCATTGTCTTTTATATTACGTCTTAAACGATTGTCGATCACCATCCAAGCTCTATACAGGTCAGACCCCTTTGCATCCAATGCAGGCTTACCACTATGCGTGGCCGCTGCCGTAGTCCCACTATTGTCCTCCTGCATAACAGCAGTATGCATTCTGTAACTATCTTGAGAATATTCATAGATCCCACAAGAAAAGCACACCTGTTGCAATCCCTCATATTCCAACTGTTGCAAGAAATCATCTATACCCACACAAGAAAGTAGGGGTTTGTTCAAATCTACCAAAATAGCTAACCGAGCAAATTTGTCACGTTCGCCCGCTTTAGTATTGTAATCAACCCTTATTACCTTCCCTATGACTAAAGCAATTTCTTGGAATAGTTTCTTAGAATAATACTTATATGGCAAACTAGGAAGGCAAACCCATACAATCACACGAGACAGATGCTTCTCAGATGTCGAAAACGATCTACTCCAGGGTTGAACCGTGAGATAACTCCTGTAGATTGTCCATGGACCTTCTGTTTACACCATAGCATAATCCCAACGATCCGCAAATCGCACCAAAAAATAATTATTATCCATGTCAACCAGGGTTTTAAATCTCAGAACGAAACTGACATCTCGGCCGAGAAATTTCGATATCGCCGCCGTCTGAAACTGGTTTTGGTGAAAATCACGATAGATAATGGATTTACGTCGGTAACGGTCCGTCGCGGCCGCAATTTAACGTTGAAACGGTCGATAGTTGTAATAACGGGCTAATATTCTCGAGTTCTGAACAATCGCGGGGTTGCGGAGGAGGAAGAAGGAGAAGAACGCGGGAGTCAAAATTTTGGAACAATGGGTAAATTACATGGAGTGACATTAACTTTTTAAAGTTCTCCATTTGGTCTCAATACTTTAACCCTTATTCAAATTGATCCCTTAAACTTTCAAAACTTCTTGATTAAGCCTTTAAATTTCTATTTTATCTCAATTAAATCCTTAAAGATTTGATTTTTTTGTTAAATCTAGTCCTTAAACATTATATTAATTTTATTTTCCTTTTACTTATTAATCAAATTAGAGCATATTGAATATAAGTATTAGAAAATAAAATCAAATAAATGAGAATAAAGATTTATATTTAATGTGGTATAATTGTTTATTAATAATATTATAATTATTTAATTTTTTATAATATGTTTATTGTTTATTATTAGTTTTTATAATATGTTTATTTAATTTATTATTTATTAATATTATTAATTATTTTTATTATACTAATATTTTTTATTTTTTGTTTAGGTTTATTCATATGTTTAGTCCTTTTATTGGTGCACATTGTTTATTTAAAATATTCATATGATTTTATTATCTAAACTAAACTAAACAAAATCACAATACAATCTAGAATTTTTTAAACAAAATCACTTTCACTTTTAAATTTATATTAATAAAAATTCATAAGGGTTAAAAAATACTCTAAAAATCATTGAAATTGATTTTTTTATAATTATAATTATAATTATAATTATAATTATAATTAGTATGTTTTACAATAAATTGTGCAAAATTTTTAAAAAAAATTACGACCGTGACCCCCGTAATAGCCTCCGTTATATCCGAAAACGTGATGACCGCAACGCTACCAAAAACGCGACTGCGACTGAGATTAACCAACTAAAGATCTCTCACTGGCTTCCACATTGCAGGGATACGTGCCAACAACGTACGAAACCCAATAGTGCAACCAAGAAGCCGAACAATAATTGCATTTTGCATGTTTCTGTCAATCTACTCATGGATCTTCTCAGAGAAACTTATTTTTGGAAAAGACCCCGATCTATCGACAACAAAATCCTCTGAAAGCAATTCGATGTCATCACCATTCGGGTCTTCCTTTAATCTTGATCCAAAATACCTACTGTTCGATTGCTCTAGTTTACTGGCATAAGACTCTTTTTCCTTCATTGGCACCGCAATTTCATCTCCACTCATGTGATTAGAGAGATCAGTACTTCTACTCTTCTGGTTGCCAACATCAGCCTCCATATCCTCCAATTCTACCTGGAACGAACCATCGAGTGCAGCATCTTCACCTCTACTCTTTTTTTAACTACGCAAATCCTCCTCAACAATCGGCGGATCAGTCCTCTCCAACACCGGCGAAGAAGATAGATGTGGTACTAACTCCGGTGGCCGGCCCCCGGGGTGATCATACAGGTTCAACGTAGGATTGACTCTTTTCTTTCGTTTTACTTATATATATATATATATATATATATTATTTAATGTAAATAATTCAACAAACACAAATAAAATAATAAGTATCACGTATATTTTTTAAAAAACTCTAAATATATTTTAAAAACAATTATCATCATCTTTATGGTACTTATAAAATTCCCCCGATAATTAATATATATATATATATGTGTGGATGGTCATGGGTCGGGCCACTTTTTTTTGTTGATCCGCGCCCAACTCGTAAATGTAATACTTTTACTCGAACTTGACCTGACCCGACATTTTATGATGTTCCATACGACTTGAGTTTTAGAGTAAAAACTCGAACTTGACCCGACCCAATCCTACATAAATAAAATATTATTTTTTATTTAAATTCGATAAAATATGAAGTTAATTGAAAAATAAAAATAAGGAGGGGCATTATAATAATTATTCTATTTTTATTAGACAAAATAGAGAGATAGTTGAAAAATATATATAAAGAAAGTGGCATTATACCAATTATACTAAATATTTAGAATAAAATTAAACTATTATTTCAGGTTGAGTCGAGTCCGGTATTTTTCACCTTAAACCCAAATTCAATCCGACCTGACATCATCCTAAAAAAACTCGACTTGAACACAAAATTTTCTTTAAAGTCGAAACTCGTCGGGTTTGATCAAATGACCATCACTATACATATGCATACATTTTTATTTTTTGGGTAAATTACATACTTAGTACACCACTTATGTATGTGTTTTTATTTTGGTACCTCAATTATTTTTTGGCAGCTATTTAAAATTAATAAAATAATGATGTAGCTTTGTTTAATCACAATTTTAGTCTAAAAAACTTATACAATATATCAATTTAGTCTAAAAATCTATCAATTTAAACATCAGTTAAAATTTTTAGATTACAAGTATAAATTTTTATTTTTTTCCCCTCAAAACTGTTCCATTTTCATAAAGTTTAGGAGTTTGAACTATGAAACACGGGGACGGCAACCTTATGCTGTTTCAAGTACTCGGTACGTCCTCAAGATGGGTACAGGTCGAGTACGACTGGGGTACGCACCGGGGACATCCCTTATTGACAGGGTACGGCTAAAAAAAAGGGAAGGTTGATACTTTTTCAAGGACGTTTCAGGGATGCCGTGTGATTTTCACGTGATTCCCCAAAATTATTTCAGCTGATACTGAATTAAGGCATTACCTTTAATTCGAGGTAAGACGTAGAAAACTTGACCACCACGATCTAGCTCATACTGAATTGCTGCAATGACCTTTTTTTTACTTTACTCTTCAAGCAACGATTGAGGAAGACACAGTGCAGAGACAACACCAACAAGATGGAAAAATTGGGAAAATCCTCTAAGTTTTACTCTTCTTTTTGTCCAAGCTCTACTTTTTCTATTGAAATTGAGAAGAAGAATGAAGAAACGGGGAGAGAATAAAGAAATTGGAAAAAGAATGAAGAGAGGTGGAGAGAGACAGAGGAGAAGGGAGACTGCTGTAAACATTAAATTCAGCTGAAATTTGGTCTCCAATCTCGTGAAAATTAAAAGGATATTTTCCTTGGGATAGTTTAGGGTTAAATTACCACTTAGCCCTTCTATTTGTGAAATATCATAAAAATTACACCAAGACAAGTTATAGGCCGAAGAGAAAATAAATGAGATTAAGCCCAAAATCAACCCAACAAGCATATTATTATGTATTCTAAAATATTCATAACTTGAATTAGAAATTCGAATCGTAAAATAAAAATTTGAATCCGCAATTCAAAACACTAAAATATTCATAACCTGAATATAAAATAAAAATGTTGTTGTTTAATATTGTTCTAGACTTAGTTTATTGTTTGAGATTTGTAATTTTAATATTATAATTTCCTTTTATAAATTTTATTTTCTAATTTACTATGATTTTTAATACATTATTATATATATAAATTTATTTTATATTTATCGTACCCTTACCAACATAGGTTTTGAGTTTGATTTGTCCTCCCTCCCCAAGTTTATTATCCACCGCCCTAACTCCTTCAGTTAGCCACTCGTCGCATGCCACTCGACTCATTCGAACCAATTTTTTTTTAAAGAAAAACTTCCTCGGCGTCTATGACTATCAAAAGAGAGAGCATCATTTGAAAAGTGATACTGCAAAGCGCAAAGCGACAACATGGTACCGAAATCCACCCCAAGTCTCTTCAACATGTTACCAATTTTCTCCTTTGGAAAGTGATACCAATTTTATTTATAGAGTAAACTATACCAGTAGTCACCGAATTATAGTTTCTTTTCTATTTTGATCATTAAATTATTTTTTTGGTAAAAACATCAATATGTTTTCTTTCTATTTTGGTCACTGAATTATTTTTTTGGCAAAAACATCACTAACGTTATGTTTCTTTCCTATTTTGATCATCGGCTATTATTTTATTTTATTTTTAATTTTCCATATCATTTCTTCTCTCTCCTTGTACGCAATATATATTATTTTATAATATTTTTATTTAAACTAACATGATGGTGACACGTGTAATTGTCTATTAGAGGAATAAAAGGAATAAAAAATCAAGCCCCTTATGCAGCTAGAGAGATGGTGACACGTGTAACTGTCTATTAGTCAAATCTCTTTGGCTGCATAAGGGACTTGATTTTTCATTCATTTTATTCCACTAATAGGCAGTGACACGTGTCACCATCCTGTTAGTTTAAATAAAAGTATTATAAAATAACATATATTGTTTACGAGGAGAGAGAAGAAATGACATAGAAAATTAAAAAAATAAAATAACAGCCGGTGACCAAAATAGGAAAGAAACATAACGTTAGTGATGTTTTTGCCAAAAAAATAGTTTGGTGACTAAAATATGAAGGAAACATAACGTTAACGATATTTTTGCCAAAGAAATCATAGTTCGGTGACTAAAATAGAAAAGAAATCATAGTTCGGTGACTACTGATGTAGTTTATCCTTATTTATATTAAATTAATTTGGTTGAAAGATTTAACCGCTTAGCCTACAGTTTTTACTTTCTTAAGTTGTACAACTTTTGTTATTTAAAGTTATCTTTTAGGTGCTAATTAAAGAGTTTCTTGAAATGGTTCCTCTAGAATGAAGCATTAGATTTGATATTCTAGCAATTTTAAACGGTTTTTCTCATAATCTCTACCGAATTCTAAGGACTCCATCACTGCAATCTTGAAATTTCCAATTTCTTGAGCTCGTGGGCACGATCTCTGCATCTTAACCCCGCTTAAACTACATCTGGATTCCATCATTTAATTGCTCGAAAGCCATTTCTTTGGCCCTGGATCTGGTCTCAGGGCATACAATTCGAAAGATGAAAAGGTGGAGAAGAAAAGAAAGACAAAAAAGGTGGTGGAGAAGATGGGGAAGAAAAGGAGGACAAAGAAGGTGGAGAAGATGAAGATATGGAAGACAAAGAGATAAAAGAGAAGATGACAAGGAGCCAGATGTCCAAAACATAAGATCTAAGCGAATTCGTTCAAGTAACTACATTCCACTTCTAAACCTTTCAATTTACATAGCTTTAAATATCCAAAGTAATATTCTTTTTCCAGACGAGTCAGGTCATGAAACACAACTAATTTCTTTTGTTTTTAGTTGATGGGAGACATTTAGCTGATGGTTTTCTATATGGCGCTTGCCACATAAGGTGATAAAATATAAGATTGTTATCTTCATCTTAGGCCTAGCAATTTAATTATTAACAGAATGTCTGATGACAAAAAAATAGAGTGAATGTGTTTCCCTCCATGTGCTAAACCTCTATTCAAACCAAGTAATCATCTTCGTAGAACTTGGATGTTCGATGCAAACCACCACCTGTAATACATGTAAAAGGAATTACGATTGATCAAGTGAATGAATTAGCAGCATATACTTGATAAAAAAAAAAGTAAACGATACTATTAGCCTCTTCAAATGCAATGTTTCTTTAATTTTTTCTAACAAAACGACATCAAAGCAACTATGATAAAAAAAAAGTAAACGATACTATTAGCCTCTTCAAATGCAATATTTCCTTAATTTTTTCTAACAAAACGACATCAAAGCAACTATACCAAAACAACGCAATTTTACATTTAACATGTCGTTAGAGTTTAATGTCTTAGGTTGAAGCCAAAAACAAAATTTAGTGGTATAATAATAGTATCGTTTATAATTTTATGGTATTTTTAATAAAAAATTTAAAATTTAATACTATTTCATATAGTTTACCCTAAAAAATTGTGTTCACCTTACCTGCATCCTGAGAGGAACCTTGAACTTAATTAGAACACAGAAGATAACTTTAAATAAAGTTGTAAAACTTACGAAACTAAGAGTTGTAGGCCAAGTGGTGATGTCCGACTCACTCCATCTACCCAACCTAGGTCCCAATCTTGTTGGAATTAAGCTGGGTTTAAATTTTTTTTTATCCAATTTGATGGTGGTACGTGTCATTATTCGGAGGATAAAATTCATTAAATTCAATTTAATTTAGAACCAAACTAGTAGAATATATAAATAGTGAGGATCAAATGTATAATTATACAAAATTTATTTAACAGCCATGTTAGTCTTTCCTTTAGATTTTAACTGTGGGTGGCTTGATTGATATCACTTAAATAGTTTTTTTTGAATAACGCACACGCACCGTGTACACATGGTGCTCGAATCTGGATAACCTGGATGGAAAACATCATCTTTTACCACTGGGACCACTCCACGGCTTCACTACTTAAATAGTTAAGTGATTATAATAAAAAAATTAAAAATACAATGGTCATATCGACACTAACCCTATAGTTAGATGGTCATTCGAGTAATTTACCTTTTTTAATCCCACAAAGATTAAGAAAATGTCAAGGGATTTTAATTGATATTTAGAAAGATAAAACTAAATAAATGAGACAATAAGATAAATGGCATTTTTATAACCGTGTTTATGGTGTTAAAATCGAGTGCAAATCGTTTGCCCCTCTCTATGTTCATATTTATGTTTTCACCTTAAAAAAATAGATTTAAAATCAAAATTAAGATTTAAAGAATTAGGAGTATGGCATATTTTTTAGGATTAGTGTAAGATTTATGATTTAAAATTTAGGGTTAGGGTTTAAAATTTAATGTTTAATATTTTTTAGAAATAAATCGGTTGAAATGTTATTAGCATCAAAGTCAAAAAGAACAAAGAGAAAACACCAAAAGTAAAAAACACAACAATAAACAACAAAAGAGAAAAACAAATCAATTGGAAGAAAAACAAAAGAACAGCAAGCTCGAAAAGAATCATAGAAAAACCAATCGAAAAGCTTCCTCAGCCAAACATCATGAAACGATGAAGGTGCTTGAGCTAAGAAAGAACAAGAAACAGGGGGAAGCCATAGCAAGGCAGAATAAATAGAGAAAACCCCTACAAGAACCTCAAGCAAATGAGATCAGAGTGCAAAAAAGGAGACAATCATCATCAGCCAAAAAAAAAAAACACTTTTCGGCCCTTCTTCAACCCAAAATCGATTAACAGAACAACCAATACTTGTAGACACGAGCATGTGCCGCCTTGTTACCATTATGACCAACAAAACTGAAACAACATGATTCAAAACAACCTGTCAACAATTTCGTATCAAATGACCGATCTCGAAAAGATCCTTCTTCTTTGAATGAATTTTTTATAACCGATTTCGAATTACTTTCCATCACAATTGAGCGGAATCCAAATCCAGTGAAAGTTTCATACCTTGAATAACTGCCAATGTTTTCATAAAGAAGACAAATGGAACATGAGAATTGATAAAAAAAAAAAATCGACGCTCATGATAAGACTTAAAGAATTTTGGATAAAAATATTTGAGCATGACTTGTTACCTGCGGAGAGAAAACTGGCATCAACTTTAACTTTGACTACTGAAGAAAGTGGAAGAGTCCAACGACATGAAGAATGAGTATGAGGATGTCCAAGTATTAAAACATGAAAAGGAACACTAAAAGGGCATAAGATTTTTGTCCGTTAAAAACTTCATCATCATTGTACATTAATAATAATAGTCACTAGGAGTGTTTAAAATCGACCTAATGGGTACCTAGTGACCCAATAAGCTCATAATGCAAGTTAAAAAAGTGAAAGTGAGGGTGAAACATACTAATGATATAATAATGATACTGGACTTATTGAGCCACTAAATACCCATTGAGCTGATTTTGAACACCTCTAATAGTCAGAACTCAGAATACCAATTGTCTGACTTTCAAGTTTCAACATTATTGGCAAATATTGATGCTGAATATGTTCAATTTGCGTGGGTTGCCTAGCAAATCATGGTCTCTGGACCATGGTGTTTACTTAAAACTCTAAAATCTTTGTTGTAACTTAAAACTTTCCTAACTCTCTCTATATTCTGCATTTGCTGTAATTCATCAATACACAAGTACTTTACGGAGCTTGTGTGAGTTTAACTGTATTCTGCATTTGCTTATTTGCAATTAATGAGGATCAAGTTAAGCTATAGTTTTTTTGGTTTGCGTTTGATATAGATATGTGTGGAATATAAAGTGGGACCAGCGGCATAGCCACAAGGGGCTGGTAGAAGTCTGGCTCTTCTTACTATTTATATTTTTGCTTATATGATCTATTCTTTTTAAATGTGACCCCGTAAAATTTTAAATTATAAGATATTTTACTTATTTTGATATTGTTAAATAGTCTTACTTTAGTGGTATAGTGTGTAAGTGAAAGTAAACTTGTTTTACTTAACCGATAGATGAAATCCTACTATTGATATTTTTAGTTATTTTTTCGATTTTTTTTATATTCTTATCATAACATTTTATTCTCGGCCCCTTTAACTTTTAATTCTTGGATTCGCCCTTGTGTGGGACAGAATCATGCAATAACATTCCGAATTCATGTAAATGTTGTATTTATCAAAGTTTTGACTTGTATTCCTCTGTTTTGCTAGGTGGACATCTGGTTATCCAACATGTTTACAAGTATTGAGATTGATCCTTCCATTAACAATTATTCCACTAACTTGCCCAACCAAATCCAAACAAGTATTAAACTATATGGCTTCCTGGTGAATCATAAAAGAGAAAATGACAAGTTGTAGGATGAGAGACTAATTCTTGTCTTCAAATAAATTAAGACTATTATCCTGAAATTAGTAAGCAGATAAAAGATGTTTGATTAATGCTTATTTTTTTAAAATCATTAAACCTCGACTTTCCCAGAATTACACTGCATGTTTTATTTGACAGGACCTGTCTTAAGAGTAAACGGTGTAATGATATCTGTAATAGTCTAATTACTTATTTAACCGGCCCTGATCGAATGGGGGTGTAGCTCACACGGTACAGCGCTCGCTTCGCATGCAAGAGGCAGGGGATCGATTCCCCGCATCTCTATCGTTGTTCTTTTGTTTACTTTCCCTTGTACTCGTTTAACGCGCCAATTCCATTTGTAAGCTTGGAAATTTACCTTTTAGGACGGACAAGCATTAACTCTTAATTACTCTGCAATTAAATTTTTACATTCCAAATTATCTAAAAAATAATATATTTTTAATTTAAATATAGTTGCAATAAATAAATAAATATATATATAGTTGCAATAAATAAATATATATATAGTTGCAATAGCAAACAAATGTAAAGAAATTAATATATTTTTATTTGTGCAATGAGGTAGTGGCATAAACTAACCAAACGTTCAGCGAACCGTTCGACAAGAAGTTTATTTATGTTCGTTTATCTATTAAACAAACGAACATGAACAAAAGATTCGTTCGTTTGTTTATGTTTGTTTATCTATTAAACGAACGAACATGAACAAGATTTTCTGTTCGTTTATCCGTTCATTTTTGTTCGTTTAAATTTATTCACATATATTCATTTATATTTATTATTTATTTTTCATAACAAAAGGATTATATTTTGAAAAGTAAATTTATTTCACATATGCTCGTTTAAATTTATTCACACTTGTCCTTTTATGTTCGTTAGTTTGCGTTCGTTTATCATTTTAACAAACGAACACGAACAAAAAATTATGTTCGTTTACTTGTTCGTGTTTGTTCATTTGTTCTATTAAAATTAAACGAACGGACATAAACATGCCCTCGTTCGTTTCGTTTTACAGGCCTAGTGGCACATCTCTTATCGCCGTCAAGCCATGTGAGATTTTTTTTATATGTGTTACCAATTTATTGGTGCGAAATAAAATCAAAGAAAAATGTTAACATGCTAAGAATGGAAATCAAACCCTAACCCTCTTATAACACGGCTACAGAGACTTAACTACTGAGCTAAGCAACTTATTTGTGACAATACCGCCAAAACTTATATTTAAGTTATATTATATTATCTATCCCACACAAAAAATTTGTTTCCAATAAAACAAGAATTTGATCTTGGTACATTTTACACAATGGTTCATATGTTTAGTCACTAAGCTAAACTAATAATTTATTAATATTTCACCAAAATTAATATTCAAGTTAGATAACTTCAATGATCGAAAAATATTTTCCCCAGAATTGTTGTCCTGATTAGAATTCCGAAAATTGTGATTAATTAGAAAAAAAAGACTAAATTATAAAGTGAACTGAAAGTGATTAGTGTCTAAAATGTGGAACTAAGAAAGTATTGAAGCTAAAAGTGAAAAGTGGAAATTTAGAGTGCTAAAAGTGAATCTAATGAAAGATGAATGAATGGCTAATGACTAGATTAAAGTATTAAAACATGATGTGATGGATGAATGGAAAGATAAGGGATTAACTCTACAATATAGCATTTTAGTTTTAGTGATTAAGCATGCTAGGTGCTTGTTTCTTACATTTTGGTCCTAATTAACTGAAATAATTAAAAAGAATTTAAAGAAAACCCACTAAAGTGGGTAAGGTAGTGGACGGTTGATATAGGCAAAGGAAGAGAAAAAGAAAAGCTACAAATTGTCATCTTCAACCTTAAAAAATCACCAATGATGAATGCTCCATGAACCCTAGATTTTTTTTCATCTAAAATTCATGTCATTCTAGCCATCAAATTTTAAATTCAACTATATATTTGTGAAGCTCTCATTACGATATTTCTATTGGTATACTTAGATTGTCAAACCAGGTTAGTCCTCCAAAAGCATACTTTCTCTCTTTAAGATTTAGATTTTTAAAATAAAAATTAAGCATGTTATTAGAGTGCATATGGCATTTCCTACAACCTTGTATATTTTAATTCCATCATTCTTTTAGTGTAAATGGAAAATCTTAAACTGAATCAGTTTAGGGTTATATATCAGTTAGGGATTCATGAGAAATGGTTATGAAGGGTGAACATGGTTGTGATGAATGTGTGTTTCTTGGGAAATTCGAAACCAAAAAGAGAAAAACAAAATAACCGGGAACTGATACTAGAGTCGCATGGTAACTCGAATTAGGTGTGTAGTTGTTTTTTTTTTTTTTTGCGTTTGTGTGTTTTGTTCTGTTAATGACCTTGTGATATTGTGCGTAATGTAGACACAAATGTGCAAGCATACACATAGTAAAGTGGTCACACAGGGAGTGTGTGCCACATATTGACCCCATAGGGACTGAGATTTTACTACTATTTGTGGGTTGTTATTGTGGTGCAAAATGTTGGGTCACACCGATACACCCCATGGCGTAACAGAAAAATTATCCGACGATCACCTCAAAATATCCATGTAAGAGGAACGAATAAGGGTGAGGAATTACCTATTTAAAATCTAGAATTCTAAAATTGGTGAAGACCGAGATTCAACCATGATTCCACGATGTCGATTCATATGCCGCAGCGATAGCGCTCTTGTAACGCCCCGGTTTTGGGCCTAGCGGTTTTAAGGCTAGTTAGTCGGTCTGATGGACCGAGGTAGAGATTCGAGTCGGATTTGGGAGCAAAAATTTTTCTGAAAGATAAAAATATGGAAAACTGTTTAAAAATCCTATTTTAATATATTAAAAATATTGGTGAAAGAAATTTTGGAAAACGAGCTTTGTAAGGGTGCCATTTTGGCTAGTGACCAAAATACAATTTTTGAAAATTGTTTTTAAAGGTGACTGTTTTGTAAAGAGTCAAAATTTGAATCTTTAAGGAGCTATTTTACCAGTTGGTCTAATCTGAGTTTTCTCTTAATTAGGATCATTTTTAAAAGAGTTTTAATTAAATGAATTAAAGAGGATTTAGTTAAAAGATGGTTATTTTTCCAAATCATAATTTGACATAACTTTCTTCTTCTTATATTTTCTCTCAAAATACTCTCAGCCAAACACTCTTTTTCTCATCAGAGATTCAAGGTAATGATCTTGTTTCTTAATTCTTTGATTTTGCTAAATGATTCTTTAACTTGTTTTCCAAATATCTTAATGAATTTCATTGTTTTTCAAGATGAAAACATCCAATAAAGGGGAAACTTACTCATTGGAGGCAGGTTTCGTTCTTCTCCTCTAATGAAAGGTTCTTTACTAAAATTTCCAAGTTCTTGACTCTTTATATATGTTTTCTATTGGGTTTTAATTAATTAATTATGGAATTTTGCTTAATTGAGGTTTATTTGATGGAATCTTGTGATTTTCGAATTGGATCTATTTTTCCAGTGTTGAGGATTGATTTCAATATTATTTTAGATGCATTATAATATGGATAATTTGTTTTTATTAATTGAATCCCGGAATTGGTTGAATCTCTAATTATTTAGGTTGTTAGCTAAAGGTTTTGGGTTGTTTTTGGAGTTTAATCTTTGCTAGAAGTAAAAGGATGTTGTAAAAGGGTTTTTAGATGTTATTTGTTGAAGTTTGATGTATTGAATCGTTATATTATGGCTGGGTTAAGATTAAGAAGTGTTTGAGATTGATTTCGGTAAGTTCAAATGAGTTTTGAGTGGGCATCTTGAGAGCTGCGGGATTTTGGTTTGAAATAGAGAGTTGGATGCATTTTAATGCATGTTTCCTCTAGTTTTGTGTGGCCAAAATAGGGGATAATCAAGGTGTAGCATCTTGAGGTGGTTTGAGGCTTTCATGAAGCTTGTTTCGCATTAGCAAGCAAGGCGAAGTAAAATCGGTGAGTGGAAACGGTCTTAAAAGTCTTTCAAAGGTTTGAAAGTGGTTTTGGGAGTTTAGGTTAAGTTCGAAACACTTACCTAAGCTTGGAAGTAAGTTTCCCTCCCTTGCTCTTTAATATCGGTTCAGATATGAGCATGTGTAATTCATGTTTTAGTTGTAAACATGGTTGGTTTTACTTACTGTAAATGCATGATTTTTAAGTACATATGCAGTGGTTTAAAAGTATATTAAATGCTAGTGAGCATTGGATTTTATTCTGGTCGGGAATGTGATATTGCTATGGCAATGTGATTTGCATATGTGGGGGTTTTGTGTAATGCATTGTAAAACAGTGAGTAAATGGTTTTGTAAACGATATATTGGCTATGTGTCAAGGTGAGAAAACATTCGGATATAGTTGGCATGCCATAGGATAAAGTGCACTATAATATGTTTAAAAATTGATCGTGGATTAAGGGTCCTTGAGGTATAGCGGTCGGCTACTCAGACTATGTTGTTATCACTTGGGTTGAGCGGTCGGTTCCCCTTGTTGATGTAAACCTTACCGTCGGCAAGGTTGTTAAATCATGCAGTCGGCATTGTGTAGTTCTTGATGATGGTCGGTCATTAAGGGATATTTGTGTATTCAATGTGTAAAGTTAACGGTCAGTTAACTAAAGGTTAGCGGTCGGCTAATCAAGGATAGTGGTTGACTATCCGGGGTCACTATAATTGCCAATATATGAGAATTCTAATGTTGATCTATTTTTAATGCTTTGGAATTTAAGCATGGTTTTGTATTTAATGCTTTGGAATTCAAGCATGGTTTTGTATAAAATGCTTTGGGGATATAAGCATGTGGAATATATTGTTTTGCATATGGTCGATATACATGTTTTGAATCGAAATCATTGGAACTTGCTTAGGTCGTAAGCATAGTTTGAAAACAAGCGTTGGTTTTCAAGGGTTATAATGCATCATTGTTTTAAGAGCACCCTCACTAAGCAAGTGTGCTTACGTTCTCTTTCCCCTAATGATGCAGAGCATTAAGGCTTGGGGCAACAAAGGCAAAGTCGTAGTGATCCAAGAGGCAAAGCAATTTTGAGTATAAACTCGGTTTATGTTTTCGGTTAATAAGGCAATGTGTTCGCCATGGATTTTAGGATATGTAATTCTATTTCACTAGTTTTGAGCATGTGTAATGCTGTGATTGATGTTGTTATACATATTGTGCATCATTACCTATGGTGGATGTTATGTGGTTGCCTAGGTATGCATATAGATGGTTTTGCTTGGATAGCATGCTTCAATAAGCTTAACAAGTTGAATATGGTATTAAAGTGGTGTTGGTATGGTGTTTGTGCTAGTAAATATTTATTTGAGCAACTTGGTATATTTGGTGGAGTGTTTTAGGGAGCATGCCTCTAGATTAATCCTTTTGGTGACCTAAGCTTGTTTGGTAGCTAAATCTTGGTGCAAGTGTTGATAAATGTATTGTTGGGTGTTTATATGCATGTATGCAAGTTGTTAGGACCTAAATGCATCTAGATTTGTGTGAAAAAGCAGCTAAAAATGACATTACAAGCCCAGGCGTACCGATACGCCGGGGGACCGTATCGGTACGGCTAAGAAAGAACAGACCGGGCGTTTCGGTATGAGTAGGGGTGTACCGGTACGGTTCATCACTGCTGGAAATTACTTTTTGGATCAAAACCCGCGTACCGAAACACCCATAAGGCGTATCGGTACGGTTGCTATGTAAATTTAAACTGGTCATTAATTTCAGTTAGGCGTACCGGTACGGTACTTAGTGTACCGAAATGAGGGCTGTTGGTTTAGGGCACTGTATCGATATGGTTGGTAGAGTATCGATACATGTGGCCGTTATTTCAGTTAATGTCATGGGTATGCAGTTATGTTTTCTTTCAATTTAGTCCCTGAATGTTGATGATGCAATTGAATGAGTTTGGATGATATTTTTGAGCTATTTTTTGATGTGAGCAAGTAACCTGTCTAATTGAGGTTTGGTATCCTTAATTTCAATTTTGGTCTTATAATTTAAAGTATTTGCATTTTAGTCCCCGTAATGATTGTGATGCGATTGGTCGCCTTTCTGTATTTTGTTTTCTTTAAAAATTCACCTGCTGCAAGTATGTACATGTAGGATTAATGCTTCACATCTAGACAAGATAAAAGGAAAAAAATGGACTGACTTTTTGTAACCTTCCTCCGATTTGCTTCGAAAACCTAATGTAGCTCACTCGATTCGGTCGGGCGCTTAGTCTAGGTCAAGGGGGCTACATTTGTTGGTATCAGAGCCAGGTTACGAAAGGTTGGGATATTGTTGTTTGACTGTATACCATTGTTTGTTATGCACGGTGGTTGTGAACTTGTACGGTGTTTGATTTATATCATGTTGGGGTATGAATTGGGAACACATTTCCTATTACCGAGGTTTTAAAATATTTTATAAGATGGTCTTGAATCCTTTGCCTTATGTTTTCCTGACTTTAATGTGTTTTGATGCTTTTGTTAGCATGGCTCGGCGTGAGACACGTTCAATGGCTGGTAATGCCGGAATTGGGCAGAATAATGTTGAGGAAGAGAATCCTCCTAACGTTTTACCTTATCCTCCTCCGTTGGTTCCTCCTATCAATGATGGGGCTGGTGATGTACCCCAGGCTCATCAAGTGTTAGTATTTGGTGATTTGACTCTATTAGTTCAGGCAATAATGGGAGCTTTTCAAGCGGCAATGGCTGAAGTGCATGCCCAGGCATTGGCACCTGCGGTGGCAGAATCTATGTTTACCCTAAGAGCGTCTCTCCAGTTCGGAAGGTGTTGAGTTTAGGGGCTTGAGTCCCAAGATAGCTAAAGGATGGCTAGAGAGTACGATTTGTATTCTGAATCAGATGGGCTGTAATGGTGAGCGCAAGCTGAGGTGTACCGTGTCATTGTTACATGGTGATGCTTATCATTGGTGGGTGACCACCATTGCTAATGTTCCAGAGGTGGATGTAACTTGGGAGTTCTTTCGAAGAGCTTTCAAGAAAAAGTATCTTGGTCTTCAGTATCTGGATACGAGGAAACGCAAGTTTATGGCCTTGGAACAAAGCGGCATGTTTGTGGCTGAATATGAGGTGAAATTTGTCTGTTTGAGTCAGTATGCCTTGGAGTTGGTTTCAGATGATCTTGAAAGGTGCAACAGGTTTCGCTATGGGTTGGTGAAGGATGTCAAAACATACTTGTTGGCTGCGGACTACACAGATTTTGATGTGCTTGTGAACCGCGCTAAGGATATTGAGTAGTCCTTGAGGGTAACAAGACAAGGTTTGGGCATGAGCTCGAACAAGCTTTAGGCTAATTTTGGTAATTTTGGGAAGCAAAGTAGGAGGTTTTGTGATAAGAGGCATAAGTTGGATTACAGACGTGGTGGCCATGGTAACCAAGGTGTGAGTGTTGTGGTAGACGCCACACATGTGAGTGTTAGGGAAATACCATGATTTGCTAGATATATGGATCGCCTGGTCACATGAAGCTTGTCTGTCCTCGTGCTGTAGGTGATGCACCGGTTCAGGATGCTGTACCTGCTAGTGGCCGAGGTCGTGGTAGGAGAAATTTTCAAAGGCGCTAGAATGGTCAGAGAGTTGTGGCTCATGCTGTTGCTATACAACCAAAGAATGGTGGGCCATCGCATATCTATGCTCATTGTGAGGGGCACAACGACACTGATGTGATCGCATGTACTTTCACCTTGTAATATTTGTCGTTATTTTCTTTGGTTGATTCGAGATCTACTCATTCATATATTCTAAGTGAGCATGCATCATTACTGAATGTTCCTGTTGAGATTTTGGATGATGGCATGTTAGTAACTAGTTTTTTTGGGGAGACGGTTACAACTAGAAGGTTGTATAGGCGTTGTCCTTTGATAGTGCAAGGTCATGAATTTGTTGCGGATTTGATGGAGTTGCCATTTCATGGTTTTGACGTTATCTTGGGTATGGATTGGTTAAGTGAGCACAAGACAGTGTGGATTGTGAGTCCAAAAGGATTTCTCTGAAGTTGGCTGATGATTATGAAGTTGTGGTGGTTGGTGAGAATTTGAAATTCTTGTCCAATGTTATGTCGGATTCTCGAGCGGAGAGAATGATGTTTGATGGTTGCCAAGCTTATTTGGCTATTGTTATGAATCCAAAAAGCTAAGAGTGTTCGGGTGCAAGACATTTGGGCTGTATGTGATTATCTAAATGTTTTCCTGAAGAGTTGCCGGGTTTACCTCCGGATAGAGAGGTGGAATTTCGTATTGAGATGTACAAATGTACAACTCCAGTGTCTATTGCTCCATATCGGATGACGCCGAAGGAGTTAAAAGAGTTGAAATCATAGCTCCAGGAGTTGTTAGATCATGGGTTCATTCGACCAAGTATTTCTCCTTGGGGTGCTCTGGTTCTTTTTGTGAAGAAAAAGGATGGATCGATGCGTATATGCATTGATTATCGCCAGTTGAATAAGTTGACGGTGAAGAACAAATATCCGTTGTCGTGGATTGATGACTTGTTCGATCAGTTTCGCGGTGCAACGGTGTTTTCGAAGATTGATTTAAGATCATGGTATTACAGTTAAAGGTAAAGGATGTGGATGTGCATAGGGTGACATTTCGTACGAGGTATGAGCATTATGAGTTTTTGGTGATGCAGTTTGATTTGATGAATGCCCCGGCGGCTTTTATGGACATGATGAACATGGTGTTTCATGAGTACCTTGATCGGTTTGTGGTGGTTTTTATCGATGATATACTCGTGTACTCTAGTACCGAGGATGAGCATGATCAGTATTTGCGGATCATGTTGCAAGTGCTGAAGGATAATCAGTTGCATGCCAAGTTGAGCAAGTGCGAGTTTTGGCTCATGAAGTTGATGTTTCTTGGACATGTGGTATCCGCAGAGGGTATTCATGTTGATCTATAGAAAGTTGAGGCTATTCTCAATTCGAAACAACCTAAGACCGTATTAGAAGTGCATAGTTTTCTTGGGTTGGTAGGTTATTATCACCGTTTTGTTGAGGGGTTTTCTAGTATCGCAGCTCTGTTGAAAAACTTGCTGCAGAAGAGTGTTTCTTTTGTGTGGACGAAGAAGCAACAATAGGGTTTTAAGAAGTTGAAGGAGGTTTTAACACATGCTCTCGTGTTGATTCAACCTGAGTTAGGAAAGGAGTTTGTGGTTTATAGTGATGCATCATATGTTGGCTTGGGTTGTGTGCTGATGCAGGATGAAAAGGTTGTGGCTTATGCGTCGAGGCAGTTGAAGGTTCATGAGCGCAATTATCCAACTCGTGATTTGGAGCTTGCGGCTGTGGTGTTTGCCTTGAAGATTTGGCGACACTACTTTTATAGTGAAAAGTGTGTGGTATTTACGGACCACAAGAGTTTGAAATATTTGATGTCTCAAAAGGATTTGAACCTTAGACAACAAAGGTGGTTGGATTTGCTTAAGGATTACAACTTGACAATTGAGTATCATCTTGGAAAAACCAATGTTGTTGCGGATGCGTTGAGTCGTAAGGTTGCAGTTGAGCTTAGAGCGATGTTTGCGAGGTTGAGTGTGACGCGGGAAGGTGGGTTGTTGGTTGAATTGCAAGTTAGGCCTACGTTGTCACAAATGATTAAGGCTAAGTAACCGTTTGATGATTCTTTGGTTCCTCATATTAAGGACATAGTAGATGGTAAACCAACGTATTTTCATTTTAATGATGATGGTGTTTTGTGCTTTAAAGGCCGATTAGTGGTGCTGAAAGTCCCAGAGCTCAGGCACACTATTTTTACAGAGGCACATTCTAGTCCTTTTGCTATGCATCTGGGTAGTACCAAGATGTATCGTGATTTGAAGAAAATGTACTTTTGGGTTGTTTGTATGGTGTGTTAGTAGGTTAAAGCTGAACATCAGTTTCCATCCAGGTTGTTGCAACCGTTGAAAATTCTGAAATGGAAATGGGAGAGAATCACCATGGACTTCGTGATAAGGTTTCCGTTGACACCAGCTAAAAAGGATTCCATTTGGGCGATTCTTGATTAGTTTACAAAGTGTGCACATTTTTTGGCAGTGCATACGACGTATACCTTGGACAAGCTGGCGGATTTGTATGTAGCTGAGATTGTGCGCCTGCACGGGGTACCAAAGTCTATTGTTTCGGATAGAGATATGAGGTTCACAACAAGGTTTTATAGATGTTTACATTAGGCTTTGGGTTCGAGGTTGAATTTTAGTACTGTATATCATCCTCAGACGGATGGGCAATCTAAGCGGGTTATCCAGGTTTTGGAGGATATGCTGAGGTGTTGCATTATTGAGTTCCAAGGAACCTGGGAGAAGCATTTACCTTTGGTTGAATTTGCTTATAATAACAGCTATCAAGCGAGTATTCAGATGGCACCGTATGAGGCATTGTATGGCCGGAGGTGTCGTACGCCCTTGTGCTGGGTTGAGGTAGGGGAAAAGCATGTTTCCTTGCCACATGTGTTGAAATACTGTAACACCCATAACATAAATCCGTAATACGAATATACATTGCATATGTTACTAAAAACATACGCTGAATTTTTTTTCGGTAAATAACATTTTCTATAAATTTCAACTGAAAACAATTCTAGATAATTGTAGCTAGTTTTAACCCTGAATTGATTTTTAAAACATAAAATTTAGTTATTTAAAAGAAAAATATTGTTCAAGGTGAAAACGTCGCTTGTTGTCTAGACCCTTTCTTGATTATAAAAAAATTGAGCGATAAGATTTAAATTCTGGTTAAACCATTATACTTTTACCTTATTGGTAACATTAGTTCATTTTCATACTTCATGTATCCTTGTACTATCATACTTCGAAAATATATATACTTTAAAGCTTGCAAAACAGTTTTCTTGAAAATATAATTACATGCTCACTAGTTCTGGACTATTTTAAAGATGTACGTACTTTCACTTACCGATAACTTGACTTCCAAATGAGTGGCTCCTTCTTGCTAATTATGATCTGAAGAACCTACGTGTGAAATAAAACACATGCTAAGTACAAACTTAGTGAGGCAGTTAAACTTATTTATTTAAAAAAACATGAAATAATGTAATACAGTGTGTCATATATAAAAGTGTATTTCTTTTTCTCTATAACATGGCAAGTATATCACAATGTATATATGTCATCATAAATATCATATAAATCATGTTATTGTTGCATAATATATTCTCTATCATGGACATGCTTTCATCATGTAATCATTTACATATCATGTACTCTATCATGATCATGCTTCCTTTATGCCATCATTTGCATAACAGGTATTCTATCATGTATGTCATATCATTCTCGGTCATGTGACATGTAACTTCTTTTTCATGTAGCATGTATTCATGTAACATTTGTATCATGTATCATATAACATATGTAGCAAGTAACATGTAACATCTCTATCATGTATCATGTAACATCTCTTTCAAGTAACATCTCTGTCATATAACATTTGTATCATATATCATGTTCTTTCATGTAATCATCTTGTTATATTATCATCGTGTTTGGCTAGAGGCCCATGGAAACCCCGTAGCCTATCTGCACCGTAGTGCCTTGTAGAGTATGTACTCGAGATGACGCTCTTTGCTCCTCATATAAGGACGCTCTTTGGTTCTTATATAAACACCTTGTTAGTGCATTTGCACTATGGGCATGGATCCCCAGGTGTATCTTGTTTCATTTTAGTTTTGTCATTATCCATATTTCATGTATGTATAATGCATCATCATTTATGCAAACAATAATTCGTACCTGGTATTCCATCAAGCTTGCCATGTTGAGCAATGTATCATATCATGTATTATAATGCAATGCCATTTTCAATGTAATGCAAACATTTAGAAATGCACTCACCTTGGCAATTTATTAATATGCCTCACTAAGCTCTATTGATCCTTTCCTTTATAGTACCCCGAACCTTCTTTTGATTCGGATTCAACTTCATTTATCACATGAATATAAATAAACATTTGTTAGATTCACTTCTAACAATATTTCAATTAAGCTATTTAATCATTCAACATAAAAATTTTCCATAAATTTCTTTCCTTCATTATACTGTTCATAAACTCATTTTTGGTCCTTAATGAACATTTTGATCTTCAAATAATTACTCCAAGCTTGCTAACCAACATTAGACACAAATTGTCTCAATTTCCATTTTCTGTCAACTTGCACTACCATCAAAGATTTACTTCTACAGGGCAGAATACATACTGAATCTTAATCTCCTTTATACCGTAGAAACTAAATTCGATAAAGGTTCTAACGGTATAAGACACATAATTTAATAAAATCTACACAAATTATGAAAATTCATCAAACTTCCGTTTACAGGGCTGTCATGACAGAAACTGTTCTGTATTTTTTCTGACCTTTATTCGATTAAAAATTAATATCTTTTAACTCAAAACTCGAAATCAGTTTCCGTTTGTTGGAAATGAAACTAGATTCGATAAGATTTTCAACCATATAAACTAATAACCCATATTCAATTTGTACGATTTATGGCAAATTTTCAAAGTCGAATTCCAATATTGAATTTCGGAACAAACTGTTATTCTGTTTTCTGACCTTTTATCACTTAAAAATTTATATCTTTTGATATAAAAATCAAAATCAATCACCGTTTGTTTTAAACGAAACTAGAAGAATAAATCTTTACATCGATATAAACATTTTTGTAGAGTATATGGTGAATTTTCAAACTTACTGCCAAATCCAGTTTTCCTACCCAATTTCCATAAATAACTTCAAACTTTATTTTAATTTCTCCTTACTTTGCTATTTGTCAAATTGGTCCCCTTACTTAATTCAAACCACTAATGTATCACTTTCTTCATCAAATAACTATTCAAAAATGATTCCCTCTAATTTTGCGTTCTTTCCGAAATAGTCACTAAAAATTCAAAAAGGATTCAAGCTTCTTAACTTTGCAAATTAGTCCTCAAATCAACATTACTACTTGAATTCTATTATTTCAACTAAAATTAAGATTTAATCCTTCTCTAAAACCTCATTTCTGAATTGGTCACTTAACTTTGACAATCTATCAAAATGGTCACTAATTCGATTCAACATCGGTTTAACATTCTAACTTCAATTTCACACCTCCAACTTCAATAACAAAATAAATACACTTAAAAAATCATAAAAATTTAGATTAGTCCTTTAACTTTCAGAATTGCCGAAATGGTCCCTATACCTTTAATTTAGGGTTTTGCTTCCAAATAACAATTCAAGCTTACTAGATCATTTATCCAACATCACAAACCCTAAATCAAACTTGAATCCATAAACCCTAATCATCTTCATACAAACTAAAATATGTAGGGTTTAAATCTCAACTCAATAACATGATTTTAACATTATACTAGCTTGATTTCAACTTGAATTTCATCATGAAATCATAAAATTCCAAAAGCCCCAAACTTTTTCCATAAACCCTAATTTCTTCTCATGAAAAATTCTCATCAATCAAACATGTTTTCCATGAATTATTTACACCAAAAGATAGAACTTGAAGAGTAGAACAACTTTGCAGTTGAAAATATTACCTAAAAATTAAGTTTCGGGGCTTGAATCGAACTTGGAAATTTTCTCCCCTTTCCCCTTTACTTTCGAAATGAAGAAGATGGAGAGTAGTATTCATATTTTTTTTCTTTAACTTTCAATCTCTAAAATTATGCCACGTGTAAATATAAATGAAATTTAAATTCATTTAAGTAGTGAAATTACTAAAATGCCGTTTTAATCCAATGGTTGAGATTTAATCTCATCAAAATCAATGACCAAGATCTCATCCAAGTGTATTTTGACCTTTCAAAATTTCCCTCAAAGTTTCAAAATATTTCAAAAATGCCATCCATGTCAGAGGACCAATTTGCCCTCAAACTAGACTTTATTTACAACAAGTCTTAAAGATTGTCACCCCATTAAAATTGAACCAAATTGGTTCCATTCCAACCGGCCTCATTCCAAAGTATCTTATATTTTTATTTATGGCATTTATTCGATCCAAATATTCGAATTTCACTCAGTACGATTTCTAAATTTTCTTTTTTTGAGCTTTATTGCTTTATAGTCACTCCATCAGAATCTAACTAAATCTAGTTAGAATCCAACCAAAAATAATAAAATATTCATAAAATAATATTCTATAAATTTTCCATAACCTTTGGAGCTATCTTTAAAATTTCAACTCGATTCGATGTACCAATAATTACCGAGAAGTTTATTAGGTACAATCCCTACTTGAAAATCTTATAACAATAATCTATTACGAATATTGTTGACTCATGATGAATCCTTTTTATCAATCAAAAACACTAACATGGAACCTTCCCAGTAGGTGCTACTCTAGGCTGAGCACGCTTAACAATTTTTATTCGATCCAAAATACGATTTCCAAATTTCTGAACTTTATCGCTTTATAGCCATTAATATAAACTTCGTACGAACAATCCGGGTAATACGGAGATGTCACTCTTGGGGGTGAACTATTTATTTACGAGGTTAGATTACATAACTTTTGAAAATTACACTTTGGTCCCTAAACTTTTCCAAAGTTTATACTTTAACCCCTAAATTTTCAAAAATTACATTTTGGTCACTAGTAAAAAATTTGGGATATTACGAAGACACGGATGAGAAAGTTAAGCTTGTGTGTGAACGATTGAAAGCGGCTGCGGATTGATAGAAATCTTACGCGGATTTGAAGCGTAGGGAAATTGAATATGCGATAAGCGATCGTGTGTTCTTGAAAGTGTCACCGTGGAAGAAGGTGATATGGTTCGGACGTGAGGGTAAGATTATTCCGAGGTTTATTGGACCATATGAGATCGTGGAGCGTGTTGGTCCTGTGGTTTATCGGTTGAGGTTGCCTCCCGGGCTTGAGAAAATACATGATGTGTTCTATGTATCCATGTTACAGAGGTATCAGCCGAATCATTCGCACGTTATGCCGATGAAGCATATTGAGTTGAGTCCAAATTTATCCTTTGATGAGGAGCCGGTGGAAATCCTTGATTCTAGTAGCAAGGTTCTTCACGGCAAAACGATAGAACTAGTTAAGGTCTTGTGGCGACATCGAGGTGTCGAGGAAGCCACTTGGGAAAACAAGGCAGATATGTTGGAGCAATTTCCGCATCTTTTTCCTCCAAGTAAATTTTGAGGACGAAGTTTCTTAAGAGGGGGAGAGTTGTAAGGCCTCGATTTTGGGCCTAGCAGTTTTAAGGCTAGTTAGTCGGTCCGGTGGACTAAGGTAGAGATTCAAGTCAGATTCGGGAGCAAATATTTTTCTGAAAGACAAAAATATGGAAAAATGTTTAAAAAACCTATTTTAATATATTAAAAATATTTGTGAAAGAAATTTTTGAAAATGAGCTTTGGAAGGGTGACATTTTGGCTAGTGACCAAAATGCAATTTTGGAAACTATTTTTAAAGTTGACTGTTTTGTAAAGAGTCAAAACTTTGAATCTTTAAGGAGCTATTTTACCATTTGGTCTAATCTGAGTTTTCTCTTAATTAGGATTATTTTTAAAATAGTTTTAATTAACGGAATTAAAGAGAATTTAGTTAAAAGATAGTTATTTTTCCAAATCATAATTTGATGTAACCTTCTTCTTCTTCTCATATTTTCTCTCAAAATACTCTCAGCCAAATACTCTTTTTCTCATCAGAGATTCAAGGTAATGATCTTGTTTCTTAATTCTTTGATTTTGCTAAATGATTCTTTAACATGTTTTCCAAATATCTTATTGAATTTCATTGTTTTTCAAGAGGAAAACATCTAATTAAGGGGAAACTCACTCATTGGAGGTAGGTTTCGTTCTTCTCCTCTAATGAAAGGTTCTTTAATGAAATTCCCAAGTTCTTGACTCTTTATATATGTTTTCTATTGGGTTTTAATTGATTAATTATGGAATTTTGCTTAATTGAGGTTTATTTGATGGAATCTTGTGATTTTAGAATTGGATCTGTTTTCCAGTGTTGAGGATTGATTTCAATCTTATTTTGGATGCATTATAATGTGGATAAGTTGTTTTATCAATGGAATCCCGGAATTGGTTGAACCTCTAATTATTTAGGTTGTTAGCTAAAGGTTTTTGGGTTGTTTTTGGAGTTTAATCTTTGCTGGAAGTAAAAGGATGTTGTAAAAGGGTTTTTAGATGTTATTTGTTGAAGTTTGATGTATTGAATCGTTATATTATGGCTGGGTTAAGATTGAGAAGTGTTTGAGGTTGATTTCGGTAAGTTTCAGATGAGTTTTGAGTGGGCATCTTGAGAGCTGCGGGATTTTGGTTTGAAATAGAGAGTTGGATGCATTTCAATGCATGTTTCCTCTGGTTTTGTGTGGCCAAAACAGGGGATAATCAAGGTGTAGCATCTTGAGGTAGTTTGAGGCTTGTCAGGAGCTTGTTTCGCGTTAGCAAGCAAGGCGAAGTGAAATCGGTGAGTGGAAACAGTCTTAAAAGTCTTTCAAAGGTTTGAAAGTGGTTTTGTAAGTTTAGGTTAAGTTTGTAACACTTACCTAAGCTTGGAAGTAAGTTTCCCTCCTTTGCTCTTTAATATTGATTTGGATATGAGCATGTGTAATTCATATTTTAGTCGTAAACATGGTTGGTTTTACTTACTGTAAATGCATGATTTCTAAGTACATATGTAGAGGTTTAAAAGTATATTAAATGCTATTGAGTATTGGCTTTTATTCTGATTGGGAATGTGATATTGCTATGGCAATGTGATTTGCATATATAGGGATTTTGTGTAATACATTGTAAAACAATGAGTAAATGGTTCTGTAAACGATATATTGGCTATGTGGCAAGGTGAGAAAACATTCAGATATAGTTGGCATGCTATAGGATAAAGTGCACTATAATATGTTTAAAAATCGACCGTGGATTAAGGGTCCTTGAGGTATAGCGGTCGGCTACTCGGACTATGTTGTTATCACTTGGGTTGAGCGGTCGGTTCCCACTTGTTGATGTAAAGCTTGCTGTCGGCAAGGTTGTTAAATCATGCGGTCGGCATGGTGTAGTTCTTGATGATGGTTGGTCATTAAGGGAGATCTGTGTATCCGATGTGTAAAGTTAACAGTCGGTTAACTGAAGGTTAGCGGTCGGCTAATCAAGGATAGTGGTCGACTATCCGGGGTCACTATAATTGCCAATATATGGGAATTATGATGTTGAATATGTTTTTAATGCTTTGGGATTTAAGCATGATTTTGTATTTAATGCTTTGGAATTCAAGCATGGTTTTGTATAAAATGCTTTGGGGATTTAAGCATGTGGAATATATTGTTTTGCATATGGTCGATATACATGTTTTGAATCGGAATCATTGGAACTTGCTTAGGTAGTAAGCATAGTTTGAAAAAAAGTGTTGGTTTTCAAGGGTTATAATGCATAATTGTTTTAATAGTATCCTCCCTAAGCAAGTGTGCTTACGCTCTCTTTTCCCTAATTATGTAGTGCATTAAGGCTTGGGTCAGCAAAGGCAAAGTTGTAGGGATCCAAGATGCAAAGCAATTTTGAGTATGAACTCCGTTTATGTTTCCGGTTAATAAGTCAATGTTTTCGATTTGGGATATGTAATTCTGTTTCCCTAGTTTTGAGCACGTGTAATGCTGTGATTTTGGAGTGTGATTGATGGTGTTATGCATATTGTGCATCACTACCTATGGTGGATGTTATGCGATTGCCTAGGTATACATCTAGATGGTTTTGCTTGGATGGCATGCTTCGATGAGCTTAACAAGTTGAATATGGTATTAAAGTGGTGTTGGTATGGTGTTTGTGCTGGTAAATGTTTATTTGAGCAACTTGGTATATTTGGTGGAGTGTTTTAGGGAGCATGCCTCTAGATTAATCCTTTTGGTGGCCTAAGCTTGTATGGTAGCTAAATCTTGGTGCAAGTGTTGATAAATGTATTGTTGGGTGTTTATATGCATGTATACAAGTTACTAGGACCTAAATGCATCTAGATTTGTGTGAAAAACCAGCTAAAAATAACATTACAGGCCCAGCGTACCGATACGCTGGGGACCATATCGGTACGGCTTGGCAAGAACAAACCATAATAAATGAATGCCAAAAATAATCCCAAAACATAATTAATATTCGAATATTTAAATAAAATCTCTGAAAAAAACCAAAATAAATGAATGCCAAAAATAATCCCAAAACATAATTAGTCTCAAAGTATGAAATTACATCAATGTCTCAAAATAATATTTCGATAACTAAAAATAGTTTCGTACTGAATATTAAAATAACCGGATAAAATGTGAGATCCTCCAAGTACCTCTTCGCCTAAAGTTCAAATATATCTGTAAGAGAAAACTATGGGGGAGTAAGCTAAAGAGCTTAGTGTGTCTCTAAAGTGCAAGAAAACCATAGTTGTAAAACAAAATAATATTTTCTCAAGTTTCTTTAAAATATAAAACAATGGTACAATATCACAAGTGTAATGCAATGCACCCCAACTACTCCGCCAAAGATGAGGAATGTTCCCATAACCTCCTCGCTACATCGTCACCATCCGAAGTGGAACGACCTGAAGGTGGAGCCACTGATCCAAAGCAAAATTCAGCCCGAAGGGTGAAACCACTAAACTTCCACCGTACAAATCCTAACCCATGCTCATACATGTATGATGTTTAAAACTCAAATTTCATAAATACAATTTCATAAATCCGATATTCCATAAAATACGTCATAAATCCATAAATCATAATCCATAAATTATGATGTTTCATAAATTAAATATTTCATAAAACATAATTAAAAACACATTCTAAAATCGTATACGTATGATGTCAACCATACAAGCCATAATGCAGATCATAAACAAGCAAGGTATAAAACCATATTAAAATTACTTATTTATAGCACCGGAAGAAAACACACCTTAGCCAAAGCAAACTCAACCTACTAATTGAGGCGTTTCCCAGGATCAGAAGCATTGGGTCCAGCTGTATTGGTACCTATAAGAATAATCCTACGATAACGCTATTACTATTATCACTATGATTAAAGAATTATTCCTAAATACTTATCTAAAGAAATTTAATGATACATGAATACTTATCTGATTCGAATAGTTAATCTTCAAATTAACCGAAGGCATAGTTGAATTGAGCAGTGCCAAAAACTCAGCGGGGTTTGATCGAATTAAATAAAATAAATAAAAAAATATGAACCAAAATGTGACCTTGGATTGGCTTGAAGAACGACAAGTATTTTTCAGAGGGATTTGTTGCAGTGGCGTGAGAGAGACGGCGAAAGGATTAGGTTTTAAATACATAAAACTTTAGGTAAATATAGGGCAAGTCCTTGTTTTTTTTCTATGGTTTACAAAATAGGTACCTAATTTCAATTTATTTACAAAAATGTCACTAAATTTGTTTAAAATTCAATTATTTCCCAAATTTCCTAATTAGTGTTTTATTTTTAAATTCCTAATTTCTAGGGTTTTGAATTTAGGGATTTCAAAATAAGGGTTTTTAAATTATGGATTTGGAATTTTAGGGTTTTAAAATTGGGGGGAAAATTTAGGGTGTTACAGGCAAGGGTGTACCAGTACGGTTCATCACTACTGAAAATTGCTTTTTAGATCAAAATCCACGTACCAAAACACCCATAAGGCGTATCGTTACAGTTGCTATGTAATTTTAAACTGGTCGTTAATTTCAGTTAGGCGTATTGGTACGGTATTTAGTGTACCGAAACGAGGGCTGTTGGTTTAGGGCACCGTAGCGATACAATAGTTTTTGGCTCTCATAAAGTACATCATCCCATTCTTCTAATAGGAGTAATTGGTTCCATCGAATAAAGATGGCCTATCGAAGGATTGCACCATTGTAACGCCCCGATTTTGGGCCTAGCAGTTTTGTGTCTTGTTAGACGGTCCAGTGGACCGGGTTAAGGATTCGAGTCAGATTCAGGAGTAAATATTTTTCGGTAAGATAAAAATATGGAAAAATGGTTAAAAATCATATTTTAATATATGATTAATATTGGTGAAAACAATTTTGGAAAATGGGTTTTGGAAGGGTGGCATTTTGGTAAGTGACCAAAATGTAATTTTTAAAAACTATTTTTAAAGGTGACTAAAATGAAAAGGGTCAAATTCTTAGAATCCTTATAGAGCTATATTACCATGTTTTTCTGATGGTTTCTTCCTCCAATTAAGATATTTTAACATGTGTTTTAAAGATAAATAAAAGAGTTTTGTCATTAAAAGTTAGTTATTGGATTAATAGAAATTTCACGTAACTTTTTTTTTCAACTTTTTCTCTCCACTTCTTTTCTGCCAAACACCCTTGTTTTCATCAAATTACAGAGGTGAGAGACTTGTTTTCTTATTTTCTTGAGTTGTAAATGATTCTTTATCTTTGATTTACAAAACCTTATTAAAATCCTATGTTTTCCTAGCTTTAATCAACCAATTGAGCGAGAAATCACACAATAGAGGTAAGGTTCATTTTCTCCTCTATTTAATGGTTCTTTATTGATATTCCCAAGTATTTGATTCTTGATTTATGTTTTATAAACTGATTTTGTGTTTTTATATTGGTTAATCGATTTAATTGGGTGAATTTGATGAAATAGTGAAAGATCCGTATTGGATTTGATTTTGTGTTTTTATATTGGTTAATTGATTTAATTGATTTAATTGGGCTTTGTGTTTGGACGATGAGTTCGGGCCTTTGGATGGCTTGAGAGGCCTCTAGTAAGCTTCCTTTTGTTGTTGGGCCTAAGGCATTGGGTTGTTTTGTGGATGAGGAGATAAAAGATGGGTAAAAGGGTAATTTTTCTCCTTTTGAAAAGGATGGACTGATGCTTCTTAATTTCTTTGCAGAAAGCAATCAGGAGTTTCTTATTATTATCCCTTACTTTTTGTTGAGAGGCTCGAATTGATCAATCAAGTAGCCAAGAGGGGAGAATTGGATTTTGAGTGTTTGTAGTGGAAGCAACGAGAATTTAAAAATGAGACACAAGGATTTATAGTGGTTCAAGCTTCTAACCAAGCTCTACATCCACTACCTTAGCTTCCTACTAAGGATTTCCTACAAATTCACTAATTTATCTTTCTTTTTTTTTCCGAGATCAAGAAGATAACCCTGACAAACCTAGACTTATACCCCAAAGTCTAGAAACACTCTTACAAGAGTCTACAAATTAGCAAACTAAAGAAACCTCACTAGGCTGATTTGTTTGCAATTCTAAACATTCATCTAAAACCTAACACTTGAGCATATATGACAATTAAGCTCACAAGTGTGTTCTACAAAGAAATTGACAATTAAAGTACAAAAACACTTTCTCTATACATTGAATGTTGACAAGTTGTTTTTTCATCTTCTATAGATGGTTGGAGGTGTTTTTAAAACCCTCTAACAACTTCATGGCCATTATTAGCCGTTGGGGGTTGTTTGGAGCTGTTGGAGCCTTTATTTCCCGCAATAAATATAGTTCTAGATTCTTCGGTATCGGTATGCGTGGACTCGTATCTGTACCTATTCTTCAGAAAACTAGTCGTTGGAGTATTTAAAATACAAGGGTATCTGTACGCTGTACAAGCGTATCGTTACGCACCTACTCATATCGATACGGCTAGGCTTGTATCTATACGGAATTTAGCTACAGAAATTTGGAAAACTTGGGGGTCAAAAGTCGTATCAATATGCTCAAAACCGTATTGATACATGGTCCTCTAGGTATTGGTACGGATCAAACCGTATCAATACTCATGCCCAATTTTTTAACACTTTGGTTATTTAAGATCATTTAGATTGTGTGAAAACCCTTTGAAAACATTTCAAACATATTTTCAAGTTTATGGACTTTGAAATATTTTTGCAAATTAGTTTAAGTCCAAAAGCATTTTTCATTAAGTTATATCAAATAGGAAGTTTTGGGTTTTGCAGGGGGGTTGTAGGGATTTTAGCCATGTTTTTCCAGCCTTAAGTTGATGTTATAGTTATCCTTCAATCCATGCAAAGTTGTAACTCGTTTTACAACTTGTTGTGTATTGAAAGAGGTGTGAGAATCTTCTAAAGAGCTTGGGAAGTAGAAGGCTTGAGGAGCTTGACTTGAAGGCTTCTTTCTCAACTTTAAATCAAGGTTAGTATACTACTAACTCCTTGGTTTCATGCATATTGTAATACCCAAAATAGGACCTAGAATTATCTTATATTAATCCGTATGTGATCCAATTTGATTGAGATAATTCGGGATTTGACAATTAAAAGTGATAGGATTAAATTTGAATCTTAACTAAGTAGAAGGCTTATTTTTGAAGGACTCAAAAGAGTCTATTGGAAGTCTTGTGATTTGCATGTAAATTTTCTTTACATGGAGGGCCCATACACTTGTCCATTTTGGAGCAAGCATGATGTGTAGGGGGAGTATGACTCGGCATGTAGGGAAAATTAGAGAAAGATGAGTAAAACACTCATTATCTTCCTCCTTTCATTTTCTTCCATAACTGGTCAAAATAAAATAGTGAGAGAGAATAAGAGAAAGCTTGTTCAAGGATTTATTCAACATATATCTTTGTTGCATGCTTAAGCCTGGATCGAAAGAGCTTTGAAGAAGGTAAATTGCTTAGTTCTTTTACTATGATTGAATGAAAACCATGAATTTGATTATAGATACTTGCTAGTCTATGAGAATTATTAGATATCTTGGAGTATTCGAGTATATATGAAATTGAATTAGATCATTGCTTGGTTAAATTTCAATAAATCAAACTGTTTAATAGACTTATGGGCTGTTTTAATCATGTATATATATATGTGTGTATATGAATTGAGACTGTTTTGGTAGTAATAAGAGAATGTAAGACTGTTATGTTACGTGTATACATGCTGGGACTGTTTTGAGTAAATAAAAGGATACCATGAGGATGTGATAACCTGGTTGTGATGTTAATTTGTTTAATAATTTGAAATGTTGGATTGGAATGGTTCGGCTAGGTGATTCATGGTTATAGAGATTTCAAGCTTGTAAATTTGAATGTGTATATGGAGAATTTTTTCTTTGCCGAGTATTAATTAAGAAGTTAAGAGCTAAAGTTGCATTGAATCCTTGTGGAATAATCGAAAAATATGATTTTAAATACTGAATTTGTTAAAAAATGAGTTGAATTCACCACATTATTGGATTGAATACGTGAGGTAGCATAATTAACTATGTATAGTCATTGTCCTGTTTTGGGAAGCAAACAATAGCCACATTAATTGCTTAAAATTTTAAAAGGAAAACTGGTCTGCTTTGTAAATTGGATTTAGGGACAGTTTGTAGTTTAAAAAGGGCTACCTGGAAAATTTAATTGAAAGATAGAGTATGATTCAAAACAGGGTTGTTTTGTAAACCTAGTTTTAGAGACTGTTTTGTTGTAAAAATGAACATTGAGGACTGTTGTGTATGAATTTATATGTATACGTGTAAATTGAGTTGATTTATATAAGTAAAAATGGGAGTAAAGGTTGTCTTAGTGAATTGAAATAAGGGAAATGCTCTACAAACGTATAAGTGGACTGTTTTGTATTGGTGTATTTTGTTAGTGGACTGTCGGTGTAAAAATTTCATGTACATATGATCAATTGAGTAGTTTACAGGAGAATTAACGTTAGAATCTTCTCTAATGCACCATTACACCTTTGTTACTTTTAGACTAAGAGGAAATTGGAGGACTAAGGACTAACGAGGAACAAACAGTGGATAAACAAAGGAGTCGTGATTCGTAAACATAAATAGCTCAGAGTTAATTGTGTGTGTATTTTAAAGTCTCGGGATAGATTGAAACTATCCCGAGCATGTTATTTGTTGTAAATCTTTGTCTTATTTATATTTAGTCTAAGATGTACTTAAATGAGCTCAAAGGAGAAGTAAGGTAAGTATTTAATTGGTAAGGATCTTGTGATGTGCTATGGTTGGTGCTTGTGACTTGCCTTTGATGAAAATAATTCTTATTTGTGTACACTTGAAAGAAACCATTACTTTGCCAAGCTACCATTGAACTGATAGAAATTTAATTGAGAAACTCATATTAATCGAATACATGTATAGTAGGAGGAACAATAAGCTTGCTCATTCAATTAAAAGAACGTATGTGTTTAATGATATAAGTTCTAAACATTTGATATGTGATTACAAGAATTATAATTGTGGTTGCCATGGTAAGGTATAAGCTTTGTTTGACTATAAGAATGTTAAGCTATGCTTAATTAAAATTATGACAAAATGTGATAAATATAAGCTTTGTTCATATGACTATGAGTGTGGAGTTTTGCTCATTTTTGATACGAATAAGATATATTATCTAATTATATGAATATGGAGCTATGCTCGTCTCTGATATGAATATGACATGTTACTTGATTTTCTTGATAAGGAGCTAAGCTCAAATCCGACTCTGATATGATAAGAATTAATTAAAAAGCCTTGGTTTCGAGTCAGTCATAGGTATAGTTGGCATGCCATAGAGTCCATAGAGCTCGTGTTTGGCGTGGACTACGGTCCTTATGAGGCGACAGTAGGAGGGATGAGTTATGGTCTTGGCGACAATAGGAGGGATTGACCGGTACTTTAAGTACCTTTTGTTTGGCGACAGTTGGTTGGGGATTCGTGTAACTAGGCTACTTGATCCTCAAGGCTACATTAAAGACAAAATATGAGATTTGTAAATACAACAATTAAATGGTTGTGATATTTTATGAATATTGTGGTAATTTATGATTCATGACATGCTATGTTAAGAAATTACTTTGTATGAAATCTATGAACATGGTATACCTTGTTAGAGTATAATAAGGAAAGCTCATAAGTTAAAATTATTAATTCATGACAATACTTGCAAAGCAAGTACTATACATCTATACAATTCTTGTAATTACCTCTTTAAGGAAAACATAGGCTATGTTTTAATTTATGTATATGTATATATATATATATATATGAATTGTCGAATACCATGCATATGTGTACATATTGGATAGTTCTTGTTCCAAATCTATAAGTGATTTATATTTATGGTCTGATATACAGATATCTTACATACCAAATAATACATGTTTATAGTTTGATATGGTTGATATATTATATGTCAAATAATGCATGATTATGTTTGTTGTGTTTGTTCACTTGTATGCCAAGCAAACTATGTTTATTGTCTGATATGTTATGCTGGATTACTTGCTTGGAAAATAGATAATGGTACATGTTTGTTCATATGCATGGAATAAGTGATAAGCTTGCATGTAATCTTGTTCTTCTTGGGGTAATAAGGTTTACTCGGTTCAAATGCTTTAATTTAAAAGAGCTGCCAAGTAATCTGTGTTTAAAATTGTTAAGTTTGATGTCTTAAATGCCAAGTAACTCATGAATAGGATTTAATAAAATTTGAACCTTGTATGCTAAATAACTCACATAATGGAATGCTAAGTATGATATCCTTTAGGATAGGAAAATTTACACTCATATCATGCATGATAACTTAAGTATTAAGAAATAGTTGTTTAATAAAGTGTCTGGCCAGTCAAAAATAAGTAATTTAAGTGTGAATAGACTCTGTTAAGAGAATCCAAGAAAGTTTATAAGATACTAAATGAATTATAGTAATGACTTGCATATCAAGTAATATGAATCCACTAATAAGTAAATACTTTCGTATGAATGGATAAACTATGTTATGATGTTTACTTATCAATAGTTACTTTGAAGAAATGCATGATTTTGTTTTGTTCAAACCTCACACGGGTAATGGTGTATAGTTTGTCGAATGTCTTTGTAAATGTAAGATACCAATACCTTGCTCGAACATACATATGGATACATGTTTATACCTGATTCGGATTTCCTATATGTATAAATGCTTATACCATTTAATTACATTGTGTATATGTGAATAAGTTCAGTTTGAAATCTCATGTAAGATACCAATACCTTGCTTGAACATACATATGGATACATGTTTATACCTGATTCGAATTTCCTATAGGTATAAATGCTTATACCATTTAATTACAGTGTGTATATGTGAATAAGTTCAGTTTGAAATCTCATGTAAGATTCAAATACCTTGCTCGAACATACATATGGATACATGTATATCCCTGATACGAATTCCCATATAGAAACACCCCTAGCTTGTTCAAATATCATGTGTTGATGCGTATAGAATTGATTTGAATACCATGTTAAATGTGAATACTCTGTGAGAATGATTTAGTAAATGAGTTTTGTTGGGTTGACCTATTTGACTCAAAATGGCTAGTTGCTCGTTTAAGCTTTAAATTTTGTAAGATCAATAGGTTTCAGTGAACAAGATAGATTATGGTTCCATGATTTTAGTTGCTCAAAGCTACCTCACTAAGCTTATGCTTACTCCGTTCTTTTAATACGTTTTAGGATAATGTGATGTTGGCTTCTTCCGAGCTTGGACGTGATCACAAGGATCTTGTATGGTTGAAATTAATATCTTTAGAACTCCTAGATGGTGGCACATAGTAATTAAGTTGCATAACACATTTAGACATCATTTTGGCTATATGTGTATAAGTTTGTTAATTATATAAAGTTTTGTAATGCGCCTTTAATTATTTATTGGTTGCTGCTTGCTTTATATGATTTAATAGTTATAGATTGTGTGGTTATTGAATATCTATATGAGCTTTAGGTTGATAGCTCACTTTGACATCATGTGTGATTCAAGTTGATCATAAACATTATCACGTATTAAACCCTAAATAAAATGGTGTAGCTTCAATGGCTAGTTTAATGTTTTTAAAATAAACAAATAGCTGGGTGTAAAGGAACCTTGTATTTGATATTGCTATATGATAGTTACGTATAACTGGTTTGAATAGAATTAAGTTTTGAAATAATTTGATCTTGATAAACGCATGAGACTATCACCTTTTTGTAAACAATTTATTTAGTTTAAGCTAAATTAGATTTGATGTTCAATTGTTTGCTTGCAAATGAAGCTGTGTTAAGTATAACTTTAATACTTGTTACTAAGGTTATATGTTCGGCAGTGTTATGTGTTGTTGAGATAATAGTCTTGGTTAATAAGCCTTAATATTATATAGTACAATCTGAAGTTGTAAAATTATTAAACAATGGTTCATTGTTAACTTTTAATTGATAGTCTATGATATCCCCTATTTCGTATTTGCTCCTTCTATAAAGTAAATGAGGGATTAAGTTTAAAAGGCTTAAGACTAAAAGTCGGTAATAGTTAATCATAAAATGATGTAAGATAGTGGTCACTTGATCATGAGTTATTATTCTAGGTAATGTTTTCTATCAAACTAAAGTAAACTATTGTCTATTTATGGAAATAAAAAAATAAGAAATAAACTCTACCCTGAACTTTGTACAGAATTTTTATAAATTCGTTTGTCTGCTTGATTTTTCTTTTGTATCATTATTCAGATTATTCTTGATTTCCTGAGATATGTCTATGAGTCATTTAATCGTATGCTTTTGATTCTTCTAATGATCGATATGGTTATTTCAAGTTCATAAGTTATCTCTTGTTTGTGTTTGAAACACTTCCTAATTAAGTTTACTTCTAAGCCGGGTTTAGGGCGTTACACACATCCTAAGGGTGATGCTTTGTGTGCTTGAAATTTGATGTTGTGGTTGATTTGGGTGTTTAGAGGTTAGAGACCCTCTTTAATGGTGAAACTCGGGTTAAGTGTTAAAAACTTGTAAAAACGGTACTAAACCACCTTAAATACTCCCATAATATGTAGGACCGAGTTTGGAGATTTATGGTTGTGTTTTGAAGGCTTGAGAAGCGATTTTATGAGCCTAGAAAGCCATTTCTGGGCTTTGATATCGGTACATGGGAAAGCAGTACCAATACCTAGTGTTCTAGGTTTAAGGACATTGTTCCATTAAGATAAACTTTGAAGAGGGTACCGGTACAGTGTTCAACCAATACTGGTACACCTTGTAACGAGGTATCAGTACGGGTTGACCTGTATCGATACGAATAAGGCAAATGAAATTCCAATGAGCTCATTTTGTATTGATATGCATGGGCGTATCAGTACCCAATAAGGTATTGTATCAGTACACGTGGGTCAGTACCGATACCAACTAGGCAATCTACCTGAAAAAGTTGAGCTTGAGATCGAGGGGCTCATAAATTGAGGATTATGGCCTAAAGGGCTTCTAACGTGGTAAAATAAATAGTAAAACTGAGAAACCAAGATTCAACCCTCGTATACGAGTATAACGAGTAAGAACTTGGTAAATGTTGGGTGACTTGTTTGTAATAGCAACCATAGGGATCCTTGGTGGGTCGTGTGTTGTTTTCTGCCAAGTTAGGGCACTTGTGTGGTAGAGTTACATTGGTTGTTGGGATCCGAATACCCAGAGAGCGTGTTGCAACACCACGAGATGAAATTCTAGATGTATTTTTCCTGAGGTTGTGTGACACCGAGCCTCATCCGATGATACTCAATGAGAGATTTTGTGTATGAGTGTACGTTCCTGACGCTTTGTGACACTGGGACTCACTCTAAGTTTGTTTGGTATGATACGTATGTACCGTGTGAGATTTATGCATCCCTTGTTGTTTGCTATGTGTTTAGGCTGCTAGAGGTAGCGTCAATGTTGTTGTATTGCCATGATATCATTATGTTAACTACATGCTCATATTTATGATTTGCATGAAGCGTGGTTGTGTAGAAGTGTAACTACTAAGCTTCGTTAGCTCAGCGTTCGAAATTGTTGTTTCGGTTCACAGGTTAGTAGGTTGGCATGCATTGTTGGAGCACCCTCAGAGTAGGACTTCAGCATTGACTTGTGTCCGAGTACAGTACTAGATTATATTGGGCCATGTATTCGTAGGACCTTATGTTTGTATTGTAACCATTTGTTTGGATTTAATCCGCGAGTTGAATGCTTTTAATTATGTATTTTTAAATGGATCTCCCATGTAGCATTTTGAAATACTTGTTTATGATTTAAATATTTAAACTTGATGGGCTTTATGAAAATGGTTGTGGTATGGGCTAAACCAGGTTGGAGATTTTATGGCAGTGAGTTTGGTCTTGAGGCCCGAATGTGACATACGGGTTGAGGGTGTTACAGTGGTTGATGGTGGTTTTATTTGGTTCACCTCGGTAGATTTGGGGGGAGAATCGCAAACAATACGATGGTCGGATTAATGAGGCGAAACGAAAAAGATGAGAGATGGGTATTTTCCCCTGGTGTCTTCTTCTTGTTGATCTCTATAGTTGTATGGGTATTTATAGCCCTAGGTATTGTTGCTGATAGGATGGTGTCAGGCCTAGTGAAGGCTTTTGATAGGTCGACAGAAACATGCCCAACACCTAACTACTAGTCTTAGCAGGTCGATCACATAGGTGTGGCCCTCTAACTTCCTTACAGTGTGTTCCAGAGGTTGTGCATATCTTCGGGGTCTTTATCTCTCTGGAGGAGCTGCTTCTATGGGGTCACTTTTGGAGTCGCTTGGCGCGGTGGCTCTGAACGCCATTTTTGAGTTCTTGGGTGTGGCGTTTCCCGATATAACACATTCATTTTTCTCATTTATTTATTTCATGCTTTATTCATTTGTTTATTGCATCCATATTTATTTTTATACATTATACAAATGTTATACATATAGTTTAAAGGTCAAATTAGCCCTCAACGAAAAAGTAAAAAATCAATTAAGCCTTTATTAAATTTTTGCACTCAATTTAGCCCTTCCATAATAGTTGACCAATTTTGACCATTAACTCATTAATGACCACAAAGATGATGACATGTGGCACATCATGGAAGTGTCATGTCATTAAACCGTAAAAAAATTTGAAAATTGTTTAAAACTAAAAATATCAAAAATATTATAAAGATATTAAAAATATTCAAAAAATATATTATAAGATTATAAAGATGGTAAAACTTATAAAAAGTTCTCTTTTTAAATATAAGATATAAAAATTATAAAAATATTTAAAAATATAACTTAAAATTATAAAAATATAAAATCATTAAAAAATCAAGTGAGATAAATTTCTTATTAACAAAATTTGTATTTATGATTAAAATCTGTGAAAAAATACAGTAACTATAATTGTTTCATCTTCTACTAAATATGTATATATGATCTCAGTTTGTAAATGTTTTTATGATTTGTACGGTTTCAAATATTTTGTTTCTCTATGTTACACTAAAGACTGAAGTTTGTGAATTTGTTTTTATAATTTTATAGAAATTGTTTATAAGTAAAATCGTTACAGTTTGTATGTATAATAAAAGTATGTGAATAATATTTTTTATAATTCTATACAATTTTAAAATATTATTTTATTTTAAATATTTAAATATTTTAAATAATTATTATAATTTTAAATATTTTTATGATTTTAATTAAAAAATTATATTTTATATATTTATATATCTTTAATTTTTATTATAGTTTTAAATATTTTTAAGATTATTTATTTATTTTTACGATTTTATGATGTTGCACTTCCAGAATGTGACATGTATCACAATCCTAAAGATTGTTTGTGAGTTAACGACCGACTATAAGGATCAACATTTCAAAAGGACTAAATTGATCGCAGTTTGAATTTTAAGGGGCCTGGTTGATTACAAATTGAATTGTGAGGGCTAAATCTTTTGTAAAAATTTCGTAAGGGATTAATTGATTTTGATGAGGGCTTATTTGACCTTTAAGCTATATATATAGTTCATGTTTCATATATATATATACATATATAGTTTATATATATATATATATATATATAACGATCCGAATCTTGGGCTTTGTAAAATTGGGCCTTGGACCCAATTTATTGGGCCTTATGTTGGAAAGCCCAAAACAAGGATAATTGAATTGGGCTTTGTGATAAACAAAAAGAAAAGAAAAGAAAAGAAAAAGGAAAGACTTTAAAATAAAGGGGGGCTGATGTGATAAGGAGAGAGAAAAGGAAAAGGGAAAAGAGGGAAGAAGATATTTTTGTATGAAAGAGAAAAGAAATGGGTTTTGTAAGAGAATGGGGGTTTTGGCTCGATTTGAGAGTGTTTCGCGTCGCCGTTCGCGACACTGCCCCGCCACCGGAGAGAATTCGCTGATACGTACCTCTTGATGGTCTCTATGCTATTGTCGCCACCGTCACTTGCCATAGTGGTGCTCGAGAAGATTAAGAGTAGTCAAAAAATAAGTTTCTGGTGCTCAAAACCGGAAACCATTGCCGCTAACAAGCTCAGGAGGTGCCAAAACTTTAGACTATAGGTCACCGCCACCGTCAGGTCACCAGAGAGCCACCCACGTACTGCCACGTGCCACCGCTGCGGGTGGGCGTGCGTCTGGCCAGGCAGGTGCACCATGCTGCGGTGCACCGCGCCACACTGAAGCAGGCTCACCCTGGTGCAGGTGAGCTGGTCCGTACTAGATCACGCCTTGCGGGTGCACCATTTTCCCCATGCATTCTCCTGCACAGGATCAGGTACCTAGGGTGCACCCAGCTTGTTGTACGCCTGCGTCACATCAAATCACCAAGGGTTGACCAAACTGTTGACCGTCATTGACTGGTTATTGACCGGCTGTTGACCGACCGTTGTCTTTTTTTGAGAGACCCTACTCGGGGGTTTCTAGACGATCCGAATCCAATAGCACAGTCCGTTTTGCCAAATTCAAACTCGGTAAGCTGTTTTTATGCATTTGACATTTTGAATAGTTTATGAGATTGATAGAAATAATGTATGTTCATATTTGTTGATATACGAGGGTTGATCGAGTTTGGATATCGGATCAAATAGATTTATCGGGAAGCTCGAATGAGGATTTTAGCGGCCTCAGCTTAAGGTTAGTATACCTCGAACTCCGAAATGCTTCATGAGCATCATAAGTATAATTGCCTTGCATGTTAGTGGTTGCAAAATAGGAGATAAATAATAAGCATGCGTCTGTACTAGTATTGTAAGGCTTGATATTTACTGAGATACTTGATGAGTTTGAGAATGTTCGAAAATGTTACAAGCTTTAGAGACTGTGTAAGATTGTTTGAATATCCGTATAATTATCTGATTGTCTGACTGATTGCTATATGATGATGCCTTGTGTGCTAGCAGAATAAATTAATATATTCGATTGAATTTTGGTTAGAGACAATACTGATAAATATTCAGTTAAATGGATAAAAATTCGGTAAGGGGTAATAATTAATTAAGTATGCTAGCAACATACTTAAATAACTTTCTTAAGCTTTAGGGACCGAATAAGCGTACTCGGGTATAGTTACCCACTAAACTAAATAATCGAAAATGTCGGTTAAAAATAGAAGTGAATAAGAAATATTAATAAATTGATGTATGCTTTAGTAATAAAGGGAGATGGGTTGTGAGGGGAGTACCGGTACGCCTCCCCGTGTATCGGTACCCCTTGCATGATAAGAATTCTAGTAGCGTCTTTGTGTATCGGTACGCTTGAGGCATATTGGTACGTACTATTGCATTGCCTGAGAGAGGTTTTGCGTACCGGTACGCGAGGGTAAGGGTACTGCTACGAGTTGGGATCAGTACAGAATGGATAAGTGCCGTTAGTGAGTATCGATACAGAGGTTTAGCGTATCGGTACGACTTGTACCAGATCTTTCGATTCTAAATTAAGTATCTGTACTCATGGAAGAGTATCGGTACTTAGAGGGGCATACTAGTATCCATATAAGAGTATCGGTACTTACTGGGCATTTTGCCCAAGAAATTTGGAATCGAGTTTGGGGGCTCTATAATTCGAGAAAAGTGACCTAGAGGGTCCTTTAAGGTATAAAATGAATTCTAAAACTGAGAAATGAATATTTAAACCCCGTATGTGAAATAAATGGCTAATGACTTGGTAAATATAGGGTAAACCGTGTGAGGTAGTAACCCATAAAGATCTTAGGCAGATCGATCAAGGCTGTGTGGTGGCCAGGGTCCTTGTTGGGTGCTAATGGGACGCCTAGATAGTCGAGTCATCCATTGTTGTTAGGATTTGGATACCCTAAGTGTGTTGCAACACCTTAAAGACTCCCGAATGTTGGATCCCGATGCTTTGTGGATGAATGCCTCATTCGAAGATGCTCGATGAGAGATTTTGAGCATGGATGTAGGATCTCGATGCTTTGTGGATGCAAGCCTCATCCCCTTGAGTATAGGATCCCGATGCTTTGTGGACGCGGACCTCACTTAGAGTGTAGGATCCCGATACTTTGTGGACGAGGGCCTCACTCGGAGTGTATGATCTCGATGCTTTGTGGATGCGGGCGTCACTCTAGATTTTATAGTTATGTCTTTGTGTGTTTCACTTGGATAATCTGGCGGGATTTCGAGTATGTTTGGGCTTCGTAGGCCATGTATGATGTTTTTGCTATGTTGAGAGCATGTGTTTAGGCGGCTAGTGGTAGTGCCACATGCTTATTTATCTCTTCTTATTGCTCGTACTAGCTTGCATGCTTATGTTTATGATTAGCATGAAGTATAGTAGAGTATATGTGTACCACTGAGCTTTGTAAGCTCAGCGCACGAAATTGTTGTTTCCGTGAGTAGGTTGATCACAAGATCGAGGAGCACTGTCGGTATGGGATTCCAGCAAGCGGCGTTGTCAGAGTATGATACCTATATTTAGTGGGTTGGATATTTATATAACCTTACGTGTATGAGTCTGTAATCCTTATTTTGAAATTGTATTAATCAAGTTAAATATTTAAATATTTTATTTAGTTGGAGCTCCTTTGTAATGTTTCAACCGTATATATATTTCTTTTTGAATTGTGGGCTTTAAATGTTTTTGAAAAGCATTTTATTTGGGCTAAAATAAATTGAGAAATTTTATGATTTTGGTTTGGGCTTGAGGCCCAAATGTGACATCTGGGTAGAAAGTGTTACATTTAGTGGTATTAGAGCTTAGGTTTAGCCGGTTCTAGGAAACCCCAGGGTGGTAGAGGCGTTTTAGTAAGGTGTCTAGTGGATACAAGCCCTTAAATTAAGTTTATACTCAATAAGACCTAGAATTTGGATGGTGTATCCAATGTTGTGACGATAAAATGGTTGTGACCGTGGCCAAGAGGGCCAAGTTAAGTGTTGAGTAGCTCTTAGGAACGATTCTGTGGGTGGGGTCGCCCCAGATTGTTGAGATGTGAGTTGGTTGAATGATGCCGGAGTTAGGGATGAGTCTCCTCCTGCCACTCGAACAGAACTTTTGTTGCGTGTTGAAGACGTTCTAAATCCTTCAGAGTACGTTATGAGAGTTATGGCAATAAATCTTCATCGTTATATGAGAATAACGTTATAATGCGGGTTTGGATAAAATGCTATCGGAATCTATTCGTAGATGCATGATGGTTGGAGGATCCTTTTAATCACTTAAAAATGAGTCTTGTTGATACTTGGAGACTATCATCACCCTTCATTGAGGCGCTTCTCGGAGAGAGTGGATTCTAGATCCATTAGTTCGTTAGAGTGTGGCAGAAGTTAGACGTTCTAAGGTTTGAGAGAGCTACCTTCTTGAGAGTTGTTTTTCAGGAATTGCGTTGGGACAATCAAACACGATGATGGCCCATAATATCGAGAGTTGTACCTGAGGCTTTAAGACCTCGAGTGAACCTAGCTTTTGGTAATAAGGATGTTGAACCGTTTCCCTTCTATCGGGATTTTCGTGGTGGTTGTTCGTAGAGTGGTACAACAAGGTTGTAGGGCATGTATGACCGTTTGATAGATGCTAATGTGCGTAGTTTGATGCTTGGGAGCTTTCGGACCACTAGAGTGTTTGTTTATGCTTCTTGGAAGATTCGTCAGAGCTTCTTCCCTATCAAGAATGTAAGTGGATGTTAAGGCAAGACCGAGTTAGTCGTCGGTGCCCATCATCGTTATCAAAGGACACCAGCCTAGTTGAGAAAGTTATAGGTTTGATTGCGATGGTGCAACTCAAACGAGGTTCTTTTGTCTAAGTGTTTCTCCCAAGGGAGAACCGGGCTTGTTAGCTAGTAAAAAGTTGGTTCGTTGAGGTGATGCTTAAACTGTTTATATCCTGTTATGTGGTAGTGAAGGATTGTTACGTGTCTTACAAGGTGGATGACTCGTTTATCTGAATCGTGATGTACCCGTGTATTTTTCTGCGATTGGTTCGAGGTCGAGATGGTTGTGGTTAAAGTATCAAAGGTTTGTAGTTCGAAACAAATTTTGGAATGAAGATTTCTCTTTTTATGGCCTGTCATGGTAACATTTGATGTCTATAACGATGTTTGGGGTGTTTCAGTGATGATGGGGTAAGGGCCACCATATTATCTCTCGAGTATAAGTTTGGCATTTTGCTTGACACGTGTGAATGTACAAGGGACATGGAAAGATAAACGTTGGCTTATCTTAATGACCTTGTGTTTCAGAATGGTTAGTTGCCGTGTAATCAGTCAGGGAAACAAGGGTTTGAGACTTCGTAAATGCTTCTAGTTGTATCACAGTTTCTATAAGGCAAGTTGAGGAACGTTGGTGGAAATTCTAGCTACGTGAGACCGTTATGTTGTGATAGTGCTGCTAACTCGATTAAAGTTGAGTAAGGTTTCAAGATATTCGAGGATGTTTTATTGTTTTGTCAAGACTGCACTTTTGTGCAAGAAGGATGATGGATGTGCTTACCCCAACAACGTAATTATTGGGTGCTCAATCTTTAAAGAATTTGAGAATTGGACAACGATGTAAGTTGAAGTAATTAAGAGCTGTTGACTGTATGTGATCGGTCACCACTTACGTAAAATGAGCTTGATAAGTATATAGTGTACGGAGTTAATTCAGATTTGAGTATCAAGTTGCCCATGTAGAGCAATCAAGGATTTTTAGTGATGGTAATGTAAATGAGTATCGATACCAGCTCTATGTGGTACCATTACTTGTTTCTTTTAGTGTCGATACTAATCGGCCAGCGTCGATACCTGTGTGGTTTATATGGTCAAGCTTTGTGTTGAGGATTAGTTAGTTTTGGAGGCCGTGAGAAGTATCATTTACTTTTAACTAAGTGGGCTCAATGTTATGGTTGAATTTTAGGTCAGATAGCTTCTGAGGTAATATGAGATCTTGATGTGGGTGTTTAGGGAAGGACATGACAAGGCAAAAGGTTCTTCTCTTGTAGTGCAGTGGTTAGAATACAACAAATTTTAAGATCGACAGTTTGTGCGTAACTTTTGCAGCGTGTTTTGAGAGACAGCGTGGAGTCCTGTGAATGAGATAGTGTTAAGTGGTTGACTTATCATCAGTGGGGAGTTTAGCATTGAGTTTTTTCAGAGTTGTTGTGATGTTTTGGTGCTCCATAATGGGAATTAAATGGATAACTCGGATTTTATAAATGATTGGTGAATGCACAGTTTTGATGGGATTTCGTTGAGTATTGGTACAACCTTGGTGGGTAACATTTGATATTTTTGGCAAGGTGAGGTCCAAATAAAAAGTCCACTTGGTTTGTTTGCTGGTTTGGTTGTACGACATTGTAGTGTGTGCATGTTATCTTTTGATATGAGATTAGAATTTGTGATGGAACCTTATTCCTTGGTAGGATTTCATGCGATGACAGATTCGAGTTAAGGTACAAATGACATATGTTCGAGAAGCGTTGTAGTTTGAAGTGTAAGACTCGTGTAAACCAAGATATGAGAGTTGCTTTGGTTATTGTTGTGAGTAATCGTGCCGAGTTTGAGGTAAGTGCTAGAGGTGAGTCGAGACGTCGTTCGTTTTCAGAAATCTTGCATGGGGCAAGCGTTGATTTTGATAAGGGATGCTTTTCGAGCTAGAATCTCCTTCAAAGAGTCGTCACGAGAGGAATCATTCTGTTGCTATAGTGGTTGTTTATCATCACGTTCTTTTAGATCATACAGAATTGTGGGGAGAATTCGTAGTGCAACAAATCTTTTGGGATCAATAGCGTAAGTTAAGTTTCTTTGTTGACGAAATTCGTGTGACAGTTTTATCGGAGTACCATTGGTTTTCGTTTGCCATCTGTGATGCACCAAGCGAGGATGAATTTTTTTTCAGAGAAGAATAGTTGAGACTAAATGTAACACCCTCGACCCAGATGTCACATTTGGGCCTTCTCAACTTGGTTTAGCCCAAATAAAATAATTACCAAAAATATTTAAAACCCACAAATCAAAATAAATATACATATGATTAAAACATTTACAAGGAGCTCCAATTAAATAAAACATTAAAATATTTAACTTGATTAATACAATTTTAAAATAAAGATTACAGACTCATACGTGTAAGGCTCTATGAATACACAACCCACTAAATAAAAGCATCATACTCTGGCAACGCCTCATACTGGAATCTCATACAGACAGTGCTCCTCAATTCCGCGATCAACCTACATACAAAAACAACAATTCCGAGCACTGAGCTTACAAAGCTCAGTGGTACACATATACTTTACTATACTTCATGCTAATCATAAACATAAGCATGCAAGCTAGTACGAGCAATAAGAAGAGGTAAATAAACATGTGGCGCTACCACTAGCCGCCTAAATACATGCTCTCAACATAGCAAAACATCATACATGGCCCACGAGGCCCAAACATACTCGGGATCCCACCAGATCATCCGAGCGAGACACACACAAAGACATAACCATAAAAACTGGAGTGACGCCCGCGTCCACAAAGCATCGGGATCGTACACTCTAACTAAGGCCCACGTCCACAAAGTATCGAGATCTTACACTACGAGTAAGGCCCGCGTCCACAAAGCATCGGGATCCTATACTCCATGCTCAGGATTCCTCATCAAGCATCTTCGAACGAGACCCGCGTCCACATAGCGTCGGGATCCTACATTCGAAAATCTTTAAGGTGTTGCAACACACTTTAGGGTATGCGAATCCCAACAACAAGGGATGACTCGACTATCTAGGCGTCCTATCAGCACACAGCAAGGATCCTAGACACCACACAGTACACAACCTCGACACAAGAATCATACTGTACACAGCTCTAACACACTTACCTTTACCTTATAGTTTCTATCATTTATTATGCTACCCCATTGAACTTATTTATTTGTTAGCATATTTATTAAGATACACATTAGCCGTTCCCAATAATTTATCTCATTATTCAATAAGACTTAATCGTATAGGCGTCTCTTCAGCACACAACAAGGGCCCAAATTACAACACAACATCAATCGATACACCAAGGATCCCTATGAGTTACTACCTCACATAGCTTACCCAATATAACAAGTCATTAACCATTTATTTCATACACGGGGTTTAATTCTCCATTTTCTCAGTTTTAATATTCATTTTATACCTTAACAGGCCATCAGGGCCCTTTGCCTCAAATTATAGAACCCCCGAACACAACCTCGAATTTCTTGGACAAATTGCCCAACGAGTACCGATACTCCTACATGGGTATCGATACGCCCCAATAGGTACCAATACTCATCCATGGGTACCGATACTTAATGTTGGGTTTAAAAGAATTTAACCCTCAAGTCATACCGTACGCATTATCGGTACTCGAATCGCCCCGTACCGATTCCACCCTATACCGGTACTCATACCTACGCGTACCGATATGCTAAGCTGCTCCCGGGCAATGTAGCAGTGCGTAACGATACACCCCTTGCGTACCGGTACGCGAAAGCGTTACTAGAATCCTTAATATACAAGGGGTACCGATACATGGGGAGGCATACCGATACTCCCCTCAAAACCCCTCTCCATTTTTATACTAAAACGTAAATCAATTTATTAATATATCTTACTCACCTTTATCTTTATCCAGCATTTTGATTATTCAGATCAGCGGGTAACGATACCCGAATACGCTTATTTAGCCCTTAAAGCTTATGAAAGTTATTTAAGTATGTTGCTAGCGTACTTAATTAATTATTACCCCTCACCGATTTTTTATCCATTTAATCGAATAATTATCAGTATTGTCTCTAACCAAAATTCAATCGAGTATATTAATTTATTCCGCTAGCGCGCAAGGCATCATCACATAACAACCAGTCACCTAATCACACAGTCAAATAATCATACGGATATTCAGATAATCATATACAGTCTCTAAAGTGCATAACTGACTCGAACATTCTCAAACTCATCAAGCATCCCAATAATCATCAAGCCTCGATCTAACAATATCAACACATGCTCAATACTCATCCTTTGATTTGCAAGCACTAACATGCAAGGCAATTACACTTATGATGCTCATGAAGCATTTTAGAGTTCGAGGTGTACTAGCCTTAAGGCGAGATCACTAAAATCCTCATTCGAGCTTCCTGAGAAATTCACTCGATCCGATATCCAAACTAGATCAATCCTCTTATATCAACAAATAAGAACATACATTAATTTGTGCATCTCCTATTCAATTCACAAGGTTAAACGCGTGAAAACAACTTATAGGGTTTGAATTAGGAAAAACGGATTGCACCATTGGATCCAGAACAACGAGAAACCCTCGGGTGGGGTCCCTCAAAAAAGGTCAACGGGTCAACGAGCCGGTCAAAGCCCCTGGTGATCTGGTGCGGCGTAGGTGCAGGATAAGTTGCATGCACCCATGGGCAAGAATCCAGTATGGCAGGGTGCACTGGAGAGCAGTGTGCACCTGTCCTGCCTGCCAGCCCACGCGAAGGTGGCGGCGCGTAGGGCTGCCTTTGGTGGTCGGCCGGTGACGACGAGCTCTAGACCAGCAGTTCTAGGGCTGGTGGTTCCAGTGGTGGCCTCCATTCACAGCGGTGACAGCCGGTGACGACGTTGTGGCGACCACCGTTGAACTCATCTCAGCGAGACATTTCCAATGATGCCAGCAGTGTCGTGCACGGTAGCTCCGATGGCCGTAGATCGAGGTTCAAAACCTCTTCCCTCACTTTTTTCTTCCTTTCCCATATTTCTCTATCTTTCTCCTCAAAATATCTTTTTTTCCTTTTTTCTTCTCTTTCTCCATCACATCAGCCCCCTTTATTTTTAAAATCTTTTCTTTTCTTTTCTTTTTATTTAACACAAAGCCTAATCCAATTATCCTTGTTTTGGGCTTTCCAACACAAGGCCCAATTTCACAAAGCCCAAGATTCGGGTCGTTACAATTCTCCCCTCCTTAGAAGAAATTTCATCATTGAAATTTATACTAGCGAGACCCGAACGATACAAAAACTTCTTAATTCCTCAAGGTCTTCAAATATAATCCGCTGCGCTACTCTGATCTCAACACTTATCAGAATTAACATTGTCCTCGAATGTTACAAACATAGTATCAACTAATTCTTCTCTGAAAAGAATTTCATCCTCGCTTGGTACATTACAAATGGCAAATGAAAACCAACGGTACCCCGATAAAACTGTCACACGAAATCCATCAAAAAAGAAACTTAACTTACGCTATATATCCCAAAATATTTGTTGCACTACTAATTCTCCCCACAATTTTGTATGATCTAAAAGAACATGATGTTAAACAACCGTTACAACAACGAAATGATTCATCTCGTGATGACTTTCTGAAGGAGACTTTAGCTCAAAAAATATCCCTTATCAAATTCATCACTTTCTTGATGCAATATTTCTGAAAACGAACAGCGTCTCGATTCACCTCAAGCACTTACCTCAAACTGGGCATGATTACTTATAAAAATTACCAAAGCGACTCTTATAACTCGGTTTACACATGAGACTTACACTTCAAACTACAACGCGTCTCGAACATATGTCATCTGTACCTTAACTCGGATCTATCATCGCATAGAAATCTCACCAAGGAATAAGGTTCTATCACAACCCTCGAATCTTGTGCCAAAGGTAACAGGTACACACCGCAGTGCCGTACAGCCCAAACACAACAATCTAAGCAAATTTTCAATCTGGATCTCACCTTTGACAAAATATCAAACGGTACCTTCCAAGGACTACATCATTACTCAAAGAAATTTTATCAAAACTGTGCACTCATAATCCTTCTAGGGGTGTAAATGAACCGAGCTTGAACGAACAAGACTATGTTCATGTTCGTTTAAATTTTTAACATTGTGTTCGTGTTCGTTTATTTATTTTTGAAGGTGTTCGTGTTTGCTTGTTTAGTGTTCGCGAACGTGTTCATTTAAATGTTCGCGAACATGTTCATTTAAGTGTTCACGAATGTGTTCGCGAACGTGTTCGTTTAATTGTTCACAAACGTGTTCAATTAAGTGTTCGGAAGCGTGTTCGTTTAAGTGTTCACAAACATGTTCAATTAAGTGTTAACAAACATTTTTATTTATTCGTTCGCGAACATGTTTGTTTACATGTTCTGAAATGTTAACTAAATTAACAATAAATAAATAAAACAAAAGGAACAAAATAAAATTTACATTTCGGCATGAACTTATATAACATCCTTAGCAACAACAAAAAGTAGTATTTAGATACATCCACTAGCATTTTCATCATATAAATGAGCTTATAAACGAGCTCATAAATGAGCTTATAAACGAGCTCATAAATGAGCTTATAAACAAGCATATAAACGAGCTCATAAACGAGCCTATAAACGAGCTCATAAACGAGCCTATAAACGAGCTCATAAATGAGCCTATAAACGAGCTCATAAATGAGCCTATAAACGAGCTAGCATCGATGCTCACTTACACGACCATCACTTGCGATCCATGAACTCCTCACATAGGTAGCATGATGCTCTAACCCGAATTAACTTCGTATAATCAACCTCTTGCCAAGGTCACATACCTAGGCGATGATCGATCACGCAATCAATGACTCTTAATTACTTTTACTTGTGTCGCTGTTCAAATCTCAAACTCCTTAAAGGTCGAGACCCAAAAATTTCGACATTACTGAGGCAAGCACAACCTTCGCTCATATAGCACAAAATATGGCCTTAACAAAACCATAAAACATCCTCGAAGATCTCAAAACCTTACTCGTCTTTGACCGAGTTAGCACTACTATCACAATCAAAATGATCTCTCACAATTTGAATCTCGACTAATGTTCCTCGGTTGCCTTAAAGAAACCGTGATACAAAACAAAAACATTTATAAAGTATTCAACCCTTAATTTCTTACTGATTACACGATAACCCACTTCTCTCTTAGGCATAAGGTCCTTAAGGTAATTATCTTTCCAACGTTTGTATTTCCATCTTCCTTGTACCTTCGTACGTTTTACGCAAAGCATCAACTTATATTCGAGAGACAACACAGTGGCCCCTACCTTATCATTGCTGAAAAACCTTAAATGTCACTGTAGGTATCCAACATTACCACGATACATCCAAAAGATAGGAAATTCTCATTCCAAATTTTATTTTGAAACTCTAATCCTTTAGCACTTTAACCACAACCATCTTATTCTCGAACCAACTCAGAAAATCACACAGATGCCTAGTAATTGGTTAAACGAGTCTTCCATCTTAGGAGTCACGTAACGATCTTCTATTGTCACACGAAAACTATTTACGATTTAAGCATCACTTCAACGAACCAACTACTAACGAGCAAGCCCACATCTCCCTTAGACGAAACACTCAGACAAAAGAAACATCCTTCTAGTTACACCTTCGCAACTGAACATCTAACTTTCTCAACTGAGTCGGTGTCTTTCGACAAGGACATGGGCACTGACGTCCAGCTCGATTTTTACTGTCAATATCTGCCCATATTTTTGATAAGGAAAAAGTCCTGACTCCTCCTCCAAAAGGCATAACAAACACTCTGACAAATCTGAAGCCTCACTAGTGTCGAACTACACACATTAGCATCCGTCGAACGGTTAAACATGTCTCAAGACCCCACATGTCACTCTCAAAACAACAACCAGGTAAATCACGGTAAAGGTATTATGACTCAAACATTCTCATTACCAGAGGTTGGGTTCCCTCGAGGTCTTAAAGCCTCGAGCATAACTCTTGACATTACTGGCTCGCCAAACATTTAATTAATCAAAATAATTCCACAATTCCACAACTCCCAAGAAGGTAACTCTCTTTCAAGCATGTAAAACGTCTAACTTGGCCACACTTTGATGATCTAGTGGATCCTGAATCCATTATCTCTGAGAAACCTCTTCGCAAAGGGTGACGAAACCTCCCAACTATCAACAAACTCACTTTTACGCAAACAAAAGGTTTAACACCCAAGTGCATCCACTGACCGATTCAAGAACAGATCATCCGCACACATATTATAACCGTTATTCATGCAGATAATGATGAGTATTCCTTGCCACAAACTCCCATAAAGCATCTGAAGGCTCCAACACAGTTACACCAAGCGATAAGAACACCATCTAGGTGGCGGAAGGAGAACACATCCTCGAATCCGACATCTCTTAACTAACTTGCATCTCAATAATCTGGGGTAACCTTAACCCTCAAATCGCTCCCATGAGCACTTTAACATTTATCTCGACCCTCTCGACGAAAAACGTAATCATCTTAACGTCACCACATTGGTTGCACCATCAGAATTCCAGTCTTAAGGAGTATGAACTTAATTTAAGGGCTTGTATTCACTAGACACCTCACTACAACACTTATACCACCCCGGGGTTTCCTAGAACAGGCTAAACCTAGGCTCTGATACCACTAAATGTAACACCCTCGACCTAGATGTCATATTTGGGCCTAAAGCCCAAACCAAAATCATAAAATTTCTCAACTTGGTTTAACCCAAATAAAATAATTACCAAAAATATTTAAAACCCACAAATCAAAATAAATATACATATGATTAAAACATTTACAAGGAGCTCCAATTAAATAAAACATTTAAATATTTGACTTGATTAATACAATTTTAAAATAAAGATTACAGACTCATACGTGTAAGGTTCTATGAATACACAACCCACTAAATACAAGCATCATACTCTAACAACGCCGCTTGCTGGAATCCCATACAGACAGTGCTCCTCGATCTCGCGATCAACCTACGCACGAAAATAACAATTCTGAGCACTGAGCTTACAAAGCTCAGTGGTACACATCTGCTCTACTATACTTCATGCTAATCATAAACATAAGCATGCAAGCTAGTACGAGCAATAAGAAAAAGTAAATAAACATGTGGAGCTACCGCTAGCCGCCTAAATACATGCTCTCAACATAGCAAAACATCATACATGGCCCAAAAGGCCTAAACATACTCGAGATCCCACCAAATCATCCGAGCGAGACACATACAAAGACATAACCATAAAATTTGGAGTGACACCCACGTCCACAAAGTATCGGGATCGTACACTCTAAGTGAGGCCCAGGTCCACAAAGTATCGAGATCCTACACTACGAGTAAAGCCCATGTCTACAAAGCATCAGGATTTTATACTCAAGGGGATAAGGGCCCGCATCCATATAGCATCGGGATCCTACAACCATGCTTGGGATTCCTCATCAAGCATCTTCGAATGAGGCCCACATCCATATAGCATCGGGATCCTACATTTGAAAATTTTTAAGGTGTTGCAACACACTTTAGGTTATACAAATCCCAACAACAAGGGATGAATCGACTATCTAGGCGTCATATCAGTACACAACAAGGACCCTAGTCACCAAACATCACACAACCTCGACACAAGGATCATACCGCACACAGCTCTAACACACTTACTATTACCTTATGGTTTCTATCATATATTATGCTACCCCATTGAACTTATTTATTTGTTAGCATATTTATAAAGATACACATTAGCCATTCTCAATAATTTATCTCATTATTCAATAAGACTTAACCTTATAGGTGCCCCTTCAGCACACAGCAAGGGCCCAAATTACCACACAGCATCAATCGATCCACCAAGGATCCACATGAGTTACTACCTCACATAGCTTACCCAATATAACGAGTCATTAGCCATTTATTTCATACACGGGGTTTAATTCTCCATCTTTTCAGTTTAAAGATTCATTTTACACTTTAATAGGCCCCCAAGGCCTTTTGCCTCAAATTATAGAACCCCCGAATGCAACCTCGAATTTCTTGGGCAGATTGCTTAGCGAGTACCGATACTCATACATGGGTATCGATACGCCCCTATAGGTACCTTTACTCATCCATGGGTACCGATGCTCAATGTTGGGTTCGAAAGGATTTAACCCTCAAGCCGTACCGATACGTTCCACCCTGTATCGATACGCACTATCGGTACTCATACCGATTTCAACTCGTACCGATTCCAACCCATACCGGTACTCATACCTACGCGTACTGGTACGATAAGCCTCTCCCAAACAATGTAACAGTGCATACCGATACGCCATTGCGTACTAGTACGCGAAAGTGTTACTGGACTCCTTAATATGCAAGGGGTATCGATACACGGGGAGGCATATCGATACTCCCCTCACAACCCCTCTCCCCTTTTATGCTAAAGCGTAAATCAATTTATTAATATATCTTATTCACTTTTATCTTTATCTGGCATTTCGATTATTTAGATCAGTGGGTAACAATACCCGAATACGCTTATTCAGCCTATAAAGCTTATAAAAGTTATTTAAGTATGTTGCTAGCGTACTTAATTAATTATTACCCCTTATTTACTTTTTATCCATTTAATCGAATAATTATCAGTATTGTCTCTAACCAAAATTCAATCGAATATATTAATTTATTTTGCTAGCACACAAGGCATCATCATATAACAACCAGTCACCCAATCACACAATCAGATAATCATACGAATATTTAGAAAATCATATACAGTCTCTAAAGTGCATAACCTACTCGAATATTTTCAAGCCCATCAAGTATCCCAATAATCATCAAGCCTCGATCTAACAATATCAACACATGCTTAATACTCACCCCCTAATTTGCAACCACTAATATGCAAGGCAATTACACTTATAATGCTCATAAAGCATTTCAGAGTTTGAGGTGTACTAACCTTAAGCCGAGATTGCTAAAATCCTCATTCGAGCTTCTCAAAAAATTCACTCGATCTGATATCCAAACTCGATCAATTTCAGTGCATCAAAAAATACAAACATACATTAATTCATGCATCTCCTATTCAATTCACAAGTTCAAACATGTGAAAATAGCTTATCAGGTTTGAATTTGGCAAAACAGACTGCACCATTGGATCTAGAACGTAGAGAAACCCCTGAGTAGGGTCCCCTAAAAAAAGTCAACGAGCGGTCAACGGGCCAGTCAAAGCCCTTGGTTATTCGGTGCGGCACAGGTGCAGGATAAGTTGCATGCACCTGCGGGTAAGAACCCAGTGCGGCAGGGTGCACTAAAAAGTAGTGTGTACCCGCCTATCTTGCCAACCCACGCCCACGCGCAGGCGGCGACGCGTGTGCCGTGTTGAGCGGCCTCTGGTGGCCGGCCAGCGATGACAAACTTCAGACCGGAAGTTCTCGAGCCGGTAGCTCCAGCGGTGGCCTTCGTTCACGGTGGTGACAGTCGAAACATGCTGAACTAGCTCTCCCTAAAACTTCTTCTTTCTCACTCCGGCGAACGACAGCTCATACGGCGACATGGCGACCACCGTTAAACTCATCTTAGCGAGACCTTTCTAATGAAACCGCAGGTGTCATGCATGTCGGCTCTGATGACTGCAGATTGAGGTTCAAAACCTCCTCCCTTACTTTTTTTTTCTCTTTCCCACATTTTTCTCTCTCTCCTCAAAATATCTTATTTTTCTCTTTTCTTATCTTTCTCCATCACATCAGCCCCCCTTTATTTTAAAATCTTTTCGTTTTTCTTTTATTTTCTTTTTATTTAACACAAAGCCCAATCCAATTATCCTTGTTTTGGGCTTTCCAATACAAGGCCCAATAAAATTGGATCTAAGGCCCAATTTTACAAAGCCCAGGATTCGGGTCGTTACATTATGTTTGTAACATTCGAGGACAATGTTAATTCTGTAAGTGTTGAGATCAGAGTAGCGTAGAGGGCTATATTTCAAGACCTTGAAGAATTAAGAAGTTTTTGTATCTTTCTAGTCTTCCTAGTACAAATTTCAAGGACAAAATTTCTTTTATAGAGGGGAGAATTGTAACGACCCGAATCTTGGGCTTTGTAAAATTGGGCCTTGGACCCAATTTATTGGGCCTTGTGTTGGAAAGCCCAAAACAAGGATAATTGGATTAGGCTTTATGATAAATAAAAAGTAAAGAAAAGACTTTAGAATAAATGGGGGCTGATGTGATAGGGAGAGAGGAAAGGAAAATGAAAAAGGGGGAAGAAGATATTTTTGTTTGAGAGAGAAAGGAAATGGGTTTTGTAAGAGAAGAGGGTTTTGGCTCAGTTTGAGAGTGTTTCGTGCTGCCGTTCACTTCACCGCCGCCACCACAGGAGAGAGCTTTCCGATACGCACATGTGGATGGTCTATATGCTTCTGGTGCTCAAAACTGAAAACCGTTGCCGCCAACGAGCTCAGGTGTAACACCCTCGATGTATATTTGATAATTAAATACACATTGAAGATGTTACTAAAGTTTTTAACTGATTTCCTGAGTTGTAAATTTTTTTTAAACAAAACTAGTTTAGTAAAATATTTTTCCTCGGTTTCATTAAATTACAAAACTGTTTAGTGTCACCTAGTTTCAACCATGAATTAGTTAAATAAATATTTAAGACAGTTATTAATATGAAAACATAATTCAGGTTGCAAACTATGTGTGCTACCTAGACCCTTTCTTGATTTTAAAATCGTTATTTGATAAGCATTAACTACGTAATAATTATACCAAATTCCACTATTAAGAGTTTAAAACTATATTGTTCATCCACAATACTTAGTTTACAAGCCCACTTAAAATAAGTAAACTAACTTATAAGTTTAGTAATACAAAACGACTACAATTTAAAATATGAGTACGTGCCCACTAGATTAGGATGTAAGTATACATACTATTGCTTATAAACGATATCTCAATTTCCAAAAGTGCAGCTCCTTCTTCGATACTACTCGTTTGATCGACCTACATGTATTACGAAATACACGCTAAGTATAACTTAGTAAGGCATAAAAATACAATATAAACCAAAAACATAAATATTACCATTCCTGTAAAAATGGCATGCAATTCTCTGTATAATTTATAACATTTCATCATTTATCATGGTAAATGAGCAACTAACTTATTTCAATGAATCATGGTTGCATGTAGATATAAATATTCAAAGTCATAACATCATTCTTACTTTATCGCTGATAAATATGATAAAGATATTGGCTTATCTACCTGCATAAAAGTATTTCCTGAATTATAGCCCAAAGTACAATTTCATGTGATGCTATGGTACGCAAGTCATCACGACACCGTAGTGTCTATGACGCCATATCGTCTGCATCACCGAAGCGACTGAGATGAGTACGTAATTGAGGACGCCCTTTGCTCCTCATACTTGCACATTTTGTGCTATGTAACACCGTAGTGTTTAAACTTACTCCGTAGAGTCTAACTCGACTCCGTAAAGTCTATCTCGACCCCGAAGAGTCTATCTCACACCGTAGTGCTATGATGCAGCTGCTAGGACTCTATGGATATCCAACTATACCAAAGACTCTCACATTAGAGCATAGGCATAACAGTATAATATTTTCGCATTCAATATCCAATCAATCAATACTATCATCCATAATTCGATAATGGACAGTTCATACCCAAATCTAAAATTTGATTTATTTTAGACAAATCATTCTGCTATATCCAAGTTTTCCATATGCCATTTAATTTTCAAGCCATTTGCATAATTTGATCAACGTACATTTTTTTAATATCAAGGTTGACTTATTGCAAGTTGTCCAATTTACATGTCATACATGCATATAATGCACTCACCTGGGCTATGCACAATACTAGGCATCACTAAGTTAATCCACTACTTTTTCCTTGCCTCTTTTATCTCGTATTTCCTTGTCCTGCTTGGATGCTGCAAATTTACCCATCGAACATATACAATATTATACAAGTTAGATTTCTTTTTAATCTAACACTGGTTAACTATAAGATACTAGTATAATTATTCGAATATAGAAAATTTCCAAGAAATTTCCCTTTTTTCTCCCTTAGTAGCCAAAAAGTCTATTTTGGCCCCTAGTGACCATTTTGCAACTTTTGCAATTTATTCAAGCTCGAATCACAATTACTCCATAATTCTAACATTTTCCATTAACCTTTACTCAATGCCCTTCAATCCACTAACCTTTGTTAAAGTGACATTTTAGTCACTAATTCCACATAAAAGTTTGCAAACTTGTACTAATTACTCAATCCAACATTTTTACAATTTTTCTCAGATTTCCCCTTCTATTTTAACTTCACAAAACCTTTCCAATGTTGTTTTTCATTCAAAAAACATTCTAATATGCTCAAAATAATTTTTCCAACATATAATCTTCATTTCCAAGAATTAACACTTAAACCCCCAAATTCTTCCTACTTGGCAAATTGGGTGTCTAAACTTTTCAAAGACTTTATTTTAGTCCTAATGCCATAATCAAGATTGTAATTTCATAATCTTTTCAAATCCACCACTAAAATAATTTTCACATTATTTTCCCTAATTTACCAAGCATGCCAAAATAGTCACTTAGAAAACTAGTTGAGGATTTTCCATTCTAACATCAAAATCAAGCTTGTAGAATCATAAATCTTCCATATTCATCCTTAATTTCAAAACTCTAAATGAAACCTCAAATTCTAGGGTTAGGGTTTATGTCTTCAAACATGAAATTAATCTAAATTTAAACTTTGATTTCAACTCCACAATACATGATTTGCTTAAATCATACTTCAATCTCAACATAGAACATGAAACCCTATTTTCTCTCTCATCAATATCATGAACAATTCTTCAAATTACTATGCAAAATTACTATCAATAGAAACAACATTAAGAATAGATCATTTTTTCCAAAGCAACATACCTTGATTCTAACTTTGGAGCCTTCAAAATGCCTAGGAAAATTTTGTGTATTTTCCCCTTCTTTCTCTTGTTGGTTTCGAAAATGGGAGGATGAAGATGAACAAATTTGTTCATCTTCTATTTTATTAATGCCACATGTATTAATTAAATGAATATTAAATGCATTTAATTTCTTAAGTGCAAATAATCCTCCAACTATGTTTTATTTTCAAATTTGTCATATTGTAAAAATAGAACAATGTCTAGTTAGAATCCAATTAGAATCATTAAAATATTCATAAAAATAATATTTTATGAATTTCCCATGGCTTATGGAACTGTCTTTAGAATTCCAATTCGATCCGATTACCCGATAATCACTTAATATGATTTTCCATTTTTCGAACTATCGGGTAAAATCTGAAATTCTCATATTTCTAATTTCCATAAATAAATATTGTTAACCTATAAAATATTCCATAATTTTGTAAACATCAAAATCTTGAAATTTTGACTCGGTCCAATAAACTGATAATTTACCTGAAATCCTTATCGGATAAAATTTTCTTAATAATCCTTTATCAGATATCCATACAAATAATATCAACGTAAACTGATTCCTTTTTATCAGTCTCAATTACTGACATGAGACATTCCCAAAAAGTCACCCATCCTATGCCTTGAGCACGCTTAACTTTGCAGTTCGATCTAAATTCAATACTTTATACTGCATTTTTATTCGAATCAAGTATCTGCCTATCCCCTAATTGTTCGATAAAAAAATAGATTTCCACATAAATCCATTACTGGAAATATAATTATACAGATCAACTTCCTGTAACATGTACTACTTATCTGTGCAATAAAAATATTCCATCATGTTCCTATACTTTTCTCATCGGATTTCAACCTAACTTTGCAAGTACCCTATTTTGCTTGCTCTCTATCACATGGTCTCTTAATTCTCCGAAATTCCTTTCCTAGAGTCCATAATTAAAGAAATCCTAACTTTTATATTTTATCATTTTAGTCACTAAGTTAGCTTTTAAGCCCTTATCTTAGTACTAAATGACTCTTAAACAACTTAGCAAATTTAGGGGTATTACAATTCTCCCCCTTAAGAAAATTTGTCCTCAAATTTTAAAATGTACATGATTTAAATAGTTTTGGGTACTGCTTTCTCATTTTCTCCTCAGCCTCCCAGGTTGCCTCTTCCACATTGTGGTTCCTTCAAAGGATTTTGACCAATGGAATTTTCTTATTCCTCAATTCTTTGACTCCATAAGATAAAATCTCCACCGGTTCTTCTTCATATGTTAAATCAGGTTGCAATTCAATCTCTTCTATAGTGATAAAATATGAGGGATCTAATCGATACCTTCGCAACATAGATACATGAAATACATCATGGATCTTGCTCATCTCTGGAGGTAAGGCCGGTTGATAAGCCACTGGTCCAACTCTTTTGAGAATTTCATATGGTCCGATGAATCTGGGACTTAGTTTCTCTTTTCGACCAAAACGTTATACTTTCTTCCAGGGTGAGACCTTTAGGAAAACTTTAACTCCAACTTCAAATTCAACATCCTTTCTCTTTTTGTCTGCATAAGCTTTTTGTCGATCCGCGACTGCTTTGAGATTATTCTAAATAAACTTCACCTTATCTTCCATTTCTCGGGTTAAATCAATCTTACCTGTTTTTGGGCCATTAAGAACATTTGGATCCTATAATTCGAAGAAACTAAGAAGAGTTCTGCACTTTTGTCCATAAAGTGCTTCAAACGGTGCCATTTTAATGCTTGTCTGATAACTGTTGTTATATGCAAATTCAGCAAATGGCAAGTACTTTTCCCACGATCCAGTGAACTCAATAATACAAGCTCGCAACATGTTTTCTAAAATTTGAATCGTTCATTCAGACTGCCCGTCCGTTTGCGGATGGAATGCAGTACTAAAATTTAATTTAGTACCTAGTGTCTTGTGTAATACTCCCTAAAACCTTGAGGTAAACCTCGGGTTTCTATCCGATACAATCAATATCGGAACACTATATAGTCGTACTATTTCTCTAATATATAATTCTGCATACTTGTCCATTGAAGAATCCACACGAACTGGAATAAAATGTGTAGACTTTGATAAACGATCCACAATGACCCATATTGAATTATTTTTTGCTGGGCGTAACTGGTAGCCCTGTTACAAAATCCATAGTCACTTTTCCCATTTCCACTAAGGAATAGAGATAGGTTGTAACAGTCCAGAAGGTACTTGATGCTCTGCCTTCACTTGTTGACATGTCAGACATTTTACTACCAACTATGAGATTGCTCTTTTCATTCCCGGCCACCAATAGCGGGTTTTCAAATCTTGATACATCTTATTACTCCCTGGGTGCATATTTAATGGACAATAGTGAGCTTCTATTAAAATCTATTTCTTCAATTCACCATTGTCAAGAATATAAACTTTTCCTCGATAGTATAAACAACCATCAGACTTGATTTCATAGTCTTGTGCTTCCCTAGATGCAACTTGTTTTCTCTTTTCAAGGCATTCTTCATCCAAAAGCTGTAAATCTTTGATCCGATCCAGAAAAGTTGGCTTAAGCTGAAACTCAGCAGCTAAAGAACCATCATGTCCTAAAGATAGTTGTGCATTCATTGCGCTTAGAATAGAAAATATTTTTTGGCTAAGAGCATATGCTACTATGTTAGCCTTTCCAGGGTGATAATCAATAACCACGTCGTAATCCTTTAAAAACTCAACCCATCTTCATTGTCTCAGATTCAAATCTCGTTGTGTCATCAAGTACTTCAAACTTGTGTGATCAGTATAGATATAACACTTTTCACAATATAGATAATGTCTCTAAATTTTTAGTGTAAAAATCATTGCTGCCATCTCCAAATCATCAGTTGCGTAATTCTTCTCATGAATTTTGAGTTGCCGCGATGCATAAGCTACAATGTGTCCTTCTTGCATTAATACACAATCCAAACCATTATGGGATGCATCACTATACAGGATGTACTCTTTTCCTAGCTCTGGTTGAATTAATAATGGTGCCTCTGTTAAAACTTTCTTTAATCTTTTGAAACTCTCTTAACACTTATTTATCTATTCAAAAGAAACACAATTTCCTTAATAGTTGAGTAAGTGGCATGGCGATGGTAGAGAGGTTTTGGACAAACCGTCTATAGTACCCAGCTAATCCCAAGAAACTTCTGACTTTCGAGACATGCTTTGGTGTTTCCCATTCAAGAATAGCTTGTATCTTCTTGGGATCCACTCTTATTCCACCAGCAGATACGACATGTCCGAGAAAAGTTACTTCAAATAGCCATAATTCACATTTGAAAAACTTCGCATAAAGTTGCTTATCTCTTAATGTCTGTAATACTACTCGGAGATGTCGATCGTGATCATCTTCAGTCTTCGAATATACCAAGATATCATCTATAAATACCACCAAAAACTGTTCCAAGTAGGGTTGAAACACCCTATTCATCAAATCCATAAATGCGACAGGGGCGTTTGTGAGTCCAAACGGCATTACTAAAAACTCGTAATGTCCATAATGAGTCCTGGATGTTGTCTTTGGTATATCTTCTTTATTAACTTTTAGCTGATAATAGCCTGATCGAAGATCGATCTTTGAAAACACAGTAGCTCATCTGAGCTGATCAAATAGATCTTCCATTCTTGGCAACAGATACTTATTCTTTATCGTTACTTTATTCAGTTGTTGATAATCTATACACAATCGTAAAGTTCCATCCTTCTTTTTTACGAATAATACTGAGGCTCCCCATGGTGACACATTCGGTCGAATATAGCCTCGATCTAATAACTCTTTTTTAATTGAGCTTCCAGCTCCCTTAATTCTGTTGGTGCCATCCTATAGGGTGCCATCGATACCGACTCTGTTCCAGGATATACATCTATTCCAAATTGTACCTCTCTATCTGGAGGTAATCCTGGTAACTCATCTAGAAATATATCTAGAAATTCTTGCACAGTTGGGATATCTTCCAATTTCTTGTTTGATGCTTGCATATTCACCACAATAACTTAATACGCTTCACACGTTTTATTTAACATCCTCTGAGCCATCACTGCAGAGATTACTGAGTTTAGGCAATCATTTTTTCTCCCACTACAACCACCTCAGAACCATCCGGTTCTTGAAGTACTAATTGCTTCTTTTTACATTTAATGTCTACATCATATATAGATAGCCGGTCCATTCCAAAATAATCTCAAATTCATAGAATGGTAGCTCTATTAAATTCACTGGAAATCCAACCTCTTGAATCACTAAGGGACAATTCTTACATATTCGGGTCACTCTAGCACTATGACCAAGTAGATTACTGGCAATCACATCACTACTAATAGTCTCTATAGGAATTCTCTTTTAGTAACTAGTTTGGAGCTAATATACGAATGAGTAGAACCAAGATCAATTAAAATAAACACAGATTCACCAAAAAGTCAGAAAGTACCTGCTATAATATTTGAATCATACTTGTCCTCATCTGTGCGTATATTATACACTCGAGCTGGGGTTTAAAATTCTCGTGTTGATGTCGCATCTGATCCGACTTGGTTTATTGTTTTAGCTTGTCCGTTTCCACCATGACCATGACCTCTATGTGGAGCTCCTGTAGATCGTTCTGGCTGGATAGGGTTCTCTGTCTGTCCTCGTGGACATTCTCTAGCAAAGTGTCCTATCTGACCACATCACAGATAGGCTCATGTAATAATCCAACAAACCCCTCCATGCTTCCTCCCACAGTATTCACATTCTGGCTTAGAAGTTTTTCTGACTTCTTCGAGCTTGCAGTAGATATCTGAGAAGCTTGGGCTCTTTTAGAAAAAAGGATTTTCGCAAATAGATCCCGTTCCAGTTTTGCTTTGTTGAAGAGAACCTCTACCTCGCTTAGACTATACTGAAACAAATGATTCTCCAGATCTTTTAGTTGATCGAGATGATTGAGCTCTAACTCGCTCTAGATAGGCCTTTTCCATAGCCTTTGCCCTATTTACCGCATCTTGATAAACTGACAGGTTCATACCTAACAGTACTTCATTGGGTCTTGGATGAAGACCCTCAATGAACCATTCACAGCAAGATTTTTCAGTCGGCTTAATTGATTAAACTCCAACCCATACTCATAAACTGAATGATTGCCTTGCTTGAGATCCAGGAACTACCAAAGCATTTCTCTCTTGAATTGATCACCAACATATTTGGCTTTAAATGCTTCTTGGAAAAATGTCCAAGTTACTTGTTCAGTAGGTACCAGCTCTATGGCATTCGACCACCATATACGAGCATGTTCCCTTAGAAGAGATATAGCTCCCTCTAGTTTTTCAGCATCAGAACAATTTAACTGGTCCAACATAACCATGACATCATTTAACCATAAGTCTGCGGCCATCGGACAACCTTCTCCATTGAACTCAGGCGCACCCGATTTCTTAAGCTCTTTAGCAGTCGATGCCCTTACGGGTGCGAGAGCCGAAACTGGCACAGGTGCAGGTGGTTGCAGCCTATTAACCATTGCCTCTAACGATTGCACTAACGCTCCGTATTCTTGAGCTGGAGCACCTTACTGTGCAGGTGGCTCAGCCTGGGCAGGAGCTGGAGGTGGAACGTTTTGTACCTTATTACTGTCGCTATGACCCTCTTTCGGTCCCTGATGATCCATCGTATGACGTGATCCCTTAGCATCCGACATTGTCTATTACAACATTTTCATAATCATATTAGTAAAGAGCCACATCAAATTATATAAGCAATACATCAGTAACATAACATCCTAGGGGCATGTACACTTTAAACAAATCACATCGGACTCAGTTTAACCTTCAGAATCGGCTAAACCTTTTCTCTAATGCCACTAAATGTAACACTCTCAACGTATATTCGATAATTAAATACAAATTGAAGTTACTAAAGTTTTTAACCAATTTCCTGACTTATAAATTAAAAAAAATAGTTTAGTAAAATAATTTTACCTCGATTTCATTAAATTATAAAATTGTCTAGTGTCACCTAGTTTCGACCATGAATTAGTTAAATAAATATTTAAGACAGTTATTAACATGAAAACATAATTCAGGGTGTAAACTATGTGTGCTACCTAGACCCTTTCTTAATTTTAAAATCGCTATTTGATAAGCATTAACTACGTAATAATTATACCAAATTCCACTACTAAGAGTTTAAAACCATACTGTTCATCCATAATACTTAGTTTACAAGCCCACTTAAAATAAGTAAACTAGATTAGGATGTAAGTATACATACTATTGCTTATAAATGATATCTCGATTTCCAAAAGTGTAGCTCCTTCTTCGATACTACTAGCCCGATCAACCTACGTGTATTACGAAACACACGCTAAGTATAACTTAGTGAGGCATAAAAATACAATATAAACCAATAACATAAATATCACCATTCCTGTAAAAATGGCATGCAATTCTCTGTATAATTTATAACATTTCATCATTTATCATGGTAAATGAGAAACTAACTTATTTCAATAAATCATGGTTGCATGTAGATATAAATATTCAAAGTCATAACATCATTCTTACTTTATCGGTGATAAATAAATACGATAGACATATTGGTCTATCTACCTGCATAAAAGCATTTCCTGAATTATAGCCCAAAGTACAATTTCATGTGATGCTATGGTAAACGAGTTATCACGACACCGTAGTGTCTACGACGCCATAGCATCCGCATCGTCGAAGCGACTGAGATGCATACGTACTCGAGGACACCCTTTGCTCCTCATATTCACAGATTTTGTGCTATGTAACACCGTAGTGTTTGAACCGACTCCGTAGAGTCTAACTCAACTCTGTAAAGTCTATCTCAACCCCGAAGAGTCTATCCTGAGATGAGTACGTACTCGAGGACGCTCTTTGCTCCTCATCCTAGCACATTTTGTGCTTTTTAACACCGTAGTGTTTGAACTGACTCCGTTGAGTCTTTCCTGACTCCGTAGAGTCTTTCCTGCACTGTAGTGCTTTGATGCAGCTGCTAAGACCCTATGGATATCCAACTATATAAAAGATTCTTATGTGAACCTATGGTATACGAGTCTGACACCGTAGTGTCTACAACGCCGAAGCGTTTGATGGTGAGTACGTACTCGAGGACGCTCTTTGCTCTTCATACCTTTAGCATCGCAGTGCCTACTTTATCGCAGCACCGTAGTGCCTACATTAATACCTTCAGCACCGTAGTGCCTACTTTACTCAGCACCGTAGTGCCTACATTATTACCTTCAGCACCGTAGTGCTAGTTCGCAGCTGCTGTGACTCTATTTGGATATCCAATTATACCAAAGACTCTCACACTAGTACTTGAGCATTTATTTCCTTATAGATCAATTATCGTTATTCATATAATAGGGAAATTCACATCCCATTTTTCATCTGCCATATCCAATTCATCAAAACTCTCAACCATAATTTGATAATGGGCATTTCATACCCAAAATTTGAAATCCGATTTAACTTAGATAAATCATTATTCCATATCCATGTATCATATATGCAATTTAATATTTCTTTGTTCAACATACATTTTCATTATTATCAAAGTTGACTTATTGCAAGTCTTCTTCACATAATATATATAAACAGATAAAAATGCATTCATTCATCTCACATATATAGTAAATAAATAAAATACACTCACTTGGGCCATTTATTAGCTTGCCTCACTATGCTCTATTTGAACCTTTCTTTCATGGTACCTCGAACCTTCTTTTGATTCAGATCCAAACTTCATTAATCACATGAATATAAACAACATTTGTTAGATTCAAATCTAACAATTTTTCAAACATACTATCAAATCTAATCATTCGAATATACAAATTTCCTCTTTCCTTCCTTATACTGTCCAAAACTCATTTTGGTCCTTAATAACCATTTAGAATGTCCATTAACTCTTTTCAAGTTTACTAATTAACCTTAGATACAAAATGTATAAATTCTTATTTTCTGGCAGATTGCACTACCTTCAAAGAAATATTTCTATAAAATAATCTACAACTCGGAATTCGATTCCGTTTGTTCTGGAAGAAACTAGATTCAATAATTTTTTCAACCATATAAATTAATATCCCAAATTCAGCTCGTCCGATTTATGGCAAATTTTCTAAGACGATTACAATGTTGAGATTCGGAACAGCCTGGTGCTCTATTTTCAGACCTTTTGTCACTTAAAAATTCATATCTTTTGACTCGAAACTCGGAATCAGTTTCCGTTTGTTGGACACAAAACTAGACGAACAAATCTTTACATCGGTATAAAATTCACCATCTAACAGTTTTTATAGAATTTATGGTGAATTTTCAAACTTACTGCCATAATCCAGTTTTCTACACAGCTTCCATAATTAACTTCAACTTTTATACTAACTTCTCCTTACTTCTCGACTTGTCAATTTAGTCCCATTATTTGCTTTAAACCACCAACTTATCACCTTCTTCATCAAATAATTATTCGCAATTGTTCCCTCTAAATTTTCCTTCTTTATCGAATGGTCACTAATTATGCAAAGGTAAGGATTCAAATTTCTTAACTTTGCAAATTAGTCCTCAATTAAACATTACCACCTTAATTCTATCATTACAACTAAAAAATCAGATTTAGTCCTTATCCAAAATCACATTTCCGAATTGGTCCCTTAACTTTGACAAATTGTCAAAATGTTTACTAATTCAATTTAACATCGGTTTAGCATTCTAATATCAATTTCGCATCTCCAACATCCTTAATAACATAAATACACACCAATTCCATACAAATTCAAATTTGGTCCTCTAACTTTTAAGATTGTCGAATTGGTCCCTAGTGCCCATTTTGCAACTTTTGCAAATTATTCAAGCCCAAATCACAATTTCTCCATAATTCTAACTTTTACTTAATGTACTTCAATCCACTAACTTTTGCTATACTGACACTTTAGTCACTAATTCTACACAAAAGTTGGGAAACTTGTACTAATTTTTCAATTCAACATTTTTATCATTTTTCTCAAATTTTTCCTTTTATTTTGACCCTTGGCCGAAATGGTCACTAAACTTTTCTAATGTTGTTTTTCATTCAAACAACATTCTAATATGCTCAAAATAAATTTTCCAACATATAATCTTCTTTTCCAATAATTAACAATTAAATCCCCAAATTCTTCCTACTTTGTAAATTAGGTATCTAAACTTTGCAATGACTTTATTTTAGTCCTAATGTCATAATCAAGCTCCTAAATTCATAATCTCTACAAATCCACCACTAGAATAATTTTCACAATATTTTCCCTAATTTACCAAACATGCCAAAATAGTCACTTAGAAGATAAGTTGAGAATTTTCCATTCTAACATCAAAATCAAGCTTGTAGAAACATAAATCTTCCATATTCATCCTTAATTTCAAAACCCCTGATGAAACCCCAAATTCTAATGTTAGGGTTTATGTCTTCAAACATGAAATTAAACACAATCCAAGCTTAATTTCATCAAAACAACATTGAATTCATGTCATCAAAGTCCTAATTTAAATTAGCACATCAATTCCCTAATTCATTCTCATCAATAATTCAAGTGGTTCTTCACAACACCATGCAATATTGCTACCAAAATGTAGAGAATTGAATGTAGAACAAATTATTCTAAAGGATCATACCTTGAATTTTGCTTTAAAGCCTTCAAAATTGCCAAGAAAAAATTTTGTATAGTTTCTCTCTCTTTCCCCATGTAATTTCAAAAGTGAAGAAGGGAAGATGAACACTTTTGTTCATCTTTTCTTAATTTATGCCACATGTATATATTAAATTGAATTTTTTATTCATTTAATCATTATTCCAAAATTAACCTCCAACTAAATCATAATTTACAATTTGCCATTCTAGTTCAATTCCAACTAAATTCCATTCAACTCTAACCAAACTATAGTAATGCTTTAACATGGGAAATTACCATATTGCCCATGGTACTTTCAAAATATTTCAAAATTGCCATTGTGACCAAATTACCAAAACGTATCACTTAAATCACAAATTTTTATCATTTTGTAAAAATCTAACTATTCTAGTTAGATCACAATCAACCAATTAATAATTTATTCATAAAATAATATTTTATAAATTTTCCATGACTTATGGAACAGTCTCTGAAATTTTGATTCGATCCAATTTCTCGATATCCACTTACTACTTCTACTGCAATCTCCCATTCACCGGGCTTATCAATTAAATTCTAAAAATTTATTATCTCCATATTTATAGAGTCAAACTTAAAATTTTGACTTGGTCCAATATACTGATAATTTTACCCGAAATTTTTATCGGATAAAATTTTCTTAATATTCCTTTACCAGATATTCATACACATAATATTAACTCGAACTGATTCCTTTTATCATCTCAAGTACTGACACAAGACCTTCCTGATAGGTCACCCATCCTATGTTTTGAGCACGCTTAACTTTGTAGTTCGGTCGAAATTCGATATCTTATATTGTATTTTTATTTTCGGAATCTATATAATATTTTTCTCCATAATCTGTTTAATCCATGTATAGGATAAAATGATTACTGATAAATTCTTAAACACTTGGAAATGACTTGTATAACCTTCCTATATCATATGGTAAAATTTCATAATTTTTCAGTTTGATCTGGGTATCCAAATTCTACTTAAACTTTGACTACGATTTTTCCAATAATCGAAATATCGGATCAAATCAGTAATTCCTCATTTGATCCACACCTATAGGTGCTCTATCTATTTATAAAATAAAACACCTAACTTTTGAGAAATTACAACTTTGGTCTTTCAACTTTTTATATTTACACTTCTATCACCCAAGTTTTAAAACTTATCATTTTGGTCACTAAACTTTAACCTTGAATTCCCATCCAATTTCCCTTGGATTTTAACCAAATTTTACGAGTATCCTATTTTAATCGTTCTTCTATCACATGACACCTTAAAACCTCAGAAAATTCTTTTCTATAGTCCATAATTGAGAAAATCCTAACTTTTATATTTTTGTCATTTTAGTCACTAAGTAAGCTTTTAAGCCCTTATCTTAGTACTAAATGACACTTAAACAGTACTGTGAATTTTGGGGTATTACAATTCTCTCCCTCTTAAGAAAATTCGTCCTCGAATTTTCAAAACGTACCTATTTTAAATAGTTTTGGGTCTATTTTCTCATTTTCTTCTTTGTCTTCCAAGTTACCTTATCCACTTTATGGTTCTTCCAAAGGACTTTGACCAATGAAATTTTCTTATTCTTTATTCCTTTTAATTCCATAGGCAAATATTTTCATCAATTTTTCTTCATACGCCATATATATTGGGTTGTAATTCAACTTCCTTTGGCTTCTTTTATTAAACTTTTATTTTATCAATAAGTACGACATGTTCGAGTAGGGCCACTTTGAATAACCAAAATTCACATTTAGTAAACTTCACATAAAACTACTTATCTCTTAATGTCTGTAATACCACTCGAAGATGTCGATCATGATCAACTTCAGTATTAGAATACACTATTATATCATCTTTAAACACCACCATATACTGATCCAAGTAGGGTTAAAACACCTTATTCATCAAATCCTTATATGCGGCGGGGCGTTTGTAAATCCAAACGACATCACTAATAACTTGTAGTGTTCATAACTAGTCATAGGTACTGTTTTCAATATATTTTCTTTCTTAACTTTTAACTGATAATAATTCAATTAAAGGTTAATCCTTTGGGAATACAACTCCACCCCGTAGCTGAGTATTCAAATCCCCAAATCCTTGATAATGGATTTTTTATGAATAATACTTGAGTACCTCATAGTAACTCACTTAATCGATTATAACTCCAATCTAATAGTTCTTACATCTGAGCTTTCAGTTTCTCTAACTTGATTGGTGTAATTCTATAAGGTGCTATCAATACCTGATTTATTCTCGAATTAAACTTCAACATCGAATTGTACCTCTTAATCTAGAGGTAATCCTAGTAATTTATCCGAAAACACATTTGAAAATTTCCTTACAATCGAAATATTCTCTATTTTCTTAGAATTACTATACCAATTCTCTATTATACAGATAAATCATTCTGAATAGAAATTAACTAACATGTTTATTTCACTGTGTTGTATACACTATGGGTCTTTTCTTATCCCTTAAAAATCTGTCAATTGACGAAATCTAATATCTTATTTTTCCTATAACCATTAAAGTATCATTCATACTATTGAGGAGCTACACCAAAGTATACAAACAATATATCAGTAGTATCACATCCTAGGGCCATGTATACTTTAATAAAATCATATTGGACTCGGTTTAACCTCTAGAATCGGCTAAACCTTTGCTCTGATACCAATAAATGTAACACCCTCAACATGTATTCGACATCCGAATACAAATTAAAGATGTTACTAACTGATTTTCTGACTTGTAATTTTTTTTAAAAAAACCTCAACAAAGTAGTTCAGTGGTTGGCCCTTTCTCAGTTTTCATAATCACTACATGATAAACAACCAACTGAGTTAAAAACCGTTTTAAGCATATTTTCTAATTATTTTTAATTCTTCAAACTAAGTCATAATGCTAGATCATTCAGAATGGTTACCTATTTAATATCTATACATGCCCACTAGACTAGGATGTGGTGATGCTTACTGATAATATCAGCTAGTTTGATCCATTGATGCGTAGCTCCTCCTCTACTATCTAGTCCAAAGTACCTACGTGTGACACAAAACACACGTTAAATATAACTTAGTGCAGTATAACCATAACAATACAAACCTATGATTATAATTAACTCAACCCTGCAGATTGTCAAGCGATTTCCAATTGCAGTTAATAACATTTTAATCATATATAGCTCTTTTAACCATTATATTATTGTAATCATATGATTCCATCTGTCCTACCCATCTTATGTACATTAAACTTTTTAGCTTAACTACTAGTCATAATGCTTTTCAAGTATTATAGCCAAAGTATAAAATCATGCCTTCATTGTTCTATGTTCATTAGGTATTCACATACACAATAATTTCTTTAACATATAAATGCTCTCAATATGATTCATATCATCTGTCAACTCTATCATAGAATCAGGATATCAATGGTTCATGATCGTCAAGTAGTCATGCTTTATCACGTAATCCTTTACATACCATATCCATACTTTCGTTATGCAATCATTTGCATATAATTTCTTTTATCATAATCATACTTTCGTTATGCAATCATTTGCATATCATTTCTTTTATCATAGTCATAGTTTCGTTATGCAACCATTTGCATATCATTTCCTTTATCATAGCCCAAAGTACAAAATCATGTGATGTCATGGTACGCGAGTCATCACGACACCGTAGTGTCTACGATGCTGTAGCGTCTACATCGCCAAAGTGACTGAGATGAGTACGTACTCGAGGACGACCTTTGCTCCTCATCCTAGCACAATTTCTGCCTTTTAACACCGTAGTGTTTGAACTGACTCCGTTGAGACTTTCCTGACTCCGTAGAGTCTTTCCGCACTGTAGTGCTTTGACACAGCTGCTAAGACCCTATGAATATCCAACTATACCAAAGATTCTCATGTAAACCTATGGTATACGAGTCTGACACTGTAGTGTCTACAGTACCGTAGCGTCTGATGGTGAGTACGTACTCGATGACGCTCTTTACTCTTCATACCTTTAGCACCGTAGTGCCTACTTTATCTCAGCACCATAGTCCTATATTAATACCTTCATCACTGTAGTGCTTACTTTATCTCAGCACCGTAGTGCCTACATTATTACCTTCAACACCGTAGTGCCTACTTTATCTCAGCACCGTAGTGCTGGTTCCCAGCTGCTATGACTCTTTTTGGATATCCAATTATACCAAAGACTCTCACACTAGTACTTGGGCATTTATTTCCTTATAGATCAATAATCGTTAGCCATATAATAGGGCAATTCACATCCCATTTTTCATCTGCCATATCCAATTCATCAAAACTGTCAACAATAATTTGATAATGGGCATTTCATACCCAAAATCTGAAATTCGATTTAACTTAGATAAATCATTATTCCATATCCATGTATCATATATGCTATTTAATATTTCTTTGTTCAACATACATTTTCATTATTATCAAAGTTGACTTATTGCAAGTCTTCTTCACATCATATATATAAACAGATAAAAATGCATTCATTCATCTCACATATATAGTAAATAAATAAAATACACTCACCTGGGCCATTTATTAGCTTGCCTCACTATGCTCTTTTTGATCCTTTCTTTCATGGTACCTCGAACCTTCTTTTGATTCGGATCCAAACTTCATTAATCACATGAATATAAACAACATTTGTTAGATTCAAATCTAACAATTTTTCAAACATACTATCAAATCTAATCATTCGAATATACAAATTTCCTCTTTCCTTCCTTATATTGTCCAAAACTCATTTTGGTCCTTAATAACCATTTAGAATGTCCATTAACTCCTTTTAAGTTTACTAATTAACCTTAGATACAAAATGTATAAATTCTTATTTTGTGGCAGATTGCACTACCTTCAAAGAAATATTTCTATAAAATAATCTACAACTCGGAATTCGATTCTGTTTGTTCTGGAAGAAACTAGATTCAATAAGATTTTCAACCATATAAATTAATATCCCAAATTTAACTCGTATGGTTTATGGCAAATTTTCTAAGTTGATTACAATGTTGAGATTCGGAACAGCCTGGTGCTCTGTTTTCTAACCTTTTGTCACTTAAAAATTCATATATTTTGACTCGAAACTCGGAATCAATTTTCGTTTATTGGACACAAAACTAGACGAACAAATCTTTACATCGGTATTAAATTCACCATCTAACCGTTTTTGTAGAATTTAAGGTGAATTTTCAAACTTATAGCCATAATCCAGTTTTCTACACAGCTTCCATAATTAACTTCAACTTTTATACTAACTTCTCCTTACTTCTCGACTTGTCAATTTAGTCCCATTATTTGCTTTAAACCACCAACTTATCACCTTCTTCATCAAATAATTATTCGCAATTGTTCCCTCTAAATTTTCCTTCTTTATCGAATGGTCACTAATTATGCAAAGGTAAGGATTCAAATTTCTTAACTTTGCAAATCAGTCCTCAATTCAACATTACCACCTTAATTCTATAATTACAACTAAAAATTCAGATTTAGTCCTTATCCAAAATCTCATTTCCGAATTGGTCCCTTAACTTTGACAAATTGTCAAAATGGTTACTAATTCAATTTAACATCGGTTTAGCATTCTAATATCAATTTCACATCTCCAACATCCTTAATAACATAAATACACACCAATTCCATACAAATTTAGATTTGGTCCTCTAACTTTTAAGATTGCCGAATTGGTCCCTAGTGCCCATTTTGCAGCTTTTGCAAATTATTCAAGCCCAAATCACAATTTCTCCATAATTCTAACATTTTCCACTAACTTTTACTCAATGTCCTTCAATCCACTAACTTTTGCTAGAGTGACACTTTAGTCACTAATTCTACACAAAAGTTGGGAAACTTGTACTAATTTTTCAATCCAACATCTTTATCATTTTTCTCAAATTTTTCCTTTTATTTTGACATTTGGCCGAAATGTTCACTAAACTTTTCTAATGTTATTTTTCATTCAAACAACATTCTAATATGCTCAAAATAATTTTTCCAACATATAATCTTATTTTCCAATAATTAACAATTAAATCCCCAAATTCTTCCTACTTTGTAAATTAGGTATCTAAACTTTACAAGGACTTTATTTTAGTCATAATGTCATAATCAAGCTTCTAAATTCATAATCTCTACAAATCCACAACTAGAATAATTTTCACAATATTTTCCCTAATTTACCAAGCATGCCAAAATAGTCACTTAGAAGATAAGTTGAGAATTTTCCATTCTAACATTAAAATCAAGATTGTAGAAACATAAATCTTCCATATTCATCCTTAATTTCAAAACCCCTAATGAAACCCTAAATTCTAGGGTTAGGGTTTATGTCTTCAAACATGAAATTAAACACAATCCAAGCTTAATTTCTTCAAAACAACATTGAATTCATGTAATCCAAGTCCTAATTTTAACTTAGCACATCAATTCCCTAATTCTTTCTCATCAATAATTCAAGTGGTTATTCACAACACCATGCAATATTGCTACCAAAATGTAGAGAATTGAATGTAGAACAAATTATTCTAAAGGATCATACCTTGAATTTTGCTTTAAAGCCTTCAAATTGCCAAGAAAAAAATTTTGTATATTTTCTCTCTCTTTCCCCATGTAATTTCGAAAGTGAAGAAGGGAAGATGAACACTTTTGTTCATATTTTCTTAATTTATGTCACGTGTATATATTAAATGGAATTTTTTATTCAATTTAATCCTTATTCCAAAATTAACCTCCAACTAAATCATAATTTACAAGTTGTCATTCTAGTTCAATCCCAACTAAATTCCATTCGACTCTAACCAAACTAGAGTAATGCTTTCATATGGGAAATTTCCATATTGCCCATGGTACTTTTAAAATATTTCAAAATTGCCATTGTGACCAAATTACCAAAACTTGTCACTTAAATCACAAATTTTTACCATTTTGTAAAAATCTAACTATTCTAGTTAGATCACAATCATCCAATTAATAATTTATTCATAAAATAATATTTTATAAATTTTCCATGACTTATGGAATAGTCTTTGAAATTTTGATTCGATCCAATTTCTCGATATTCACTTACTACTTCTACTGCAATCTCCCCTTCACCGTGCTTATCAATTAAATTCTAAAAATTCCTTACCTCCATATTTATAGAGTCAAACTTAAAATTTTGATTTGGTCCAATATACTGATAATTTTACCCGAAATCTTTATCGGGTAAAATTTTCTTAATAATCCTTTACCAGATATTCATACACATAATATTAACTCGAACTGATTCCTTTTTATCAATCTCAAGTACTGACACAAGACCTTCTCGATAGGTCACGCATCCTATGTTTTGAGCACGCTTAACTTTGCAGTTCGGCCAAAATTCGATATCTTATTCTGTAATTTTATTTCCGGAATCTATATCATATTTTTCTCCATAATCTGTTTAATCCATGTATAGGATAAAATGATTTACTGACAAATTCTTCAACACTTGGAAATGACTTTTATAACCTTCCTCTACATATGATAAAATTTCATAATTTTTCAGTTCGATCTAGGTATCAAAATTCTACTTAAACTTTGACTACGATTCTCCCAATAATCGAAATATCGGATCAAACCAGTAATTCCTCATTCGATCTACACCTATAGTTGCTCTATCTATTTATAAAACAAAACAACTAACTTTTGGGAAATTACAACTTTAGTCCTTCAACTTTTTATATTTCCACTTCTATCACCCAAGTTTTAAAACTTATCATTTTGGTCACTAAACTTTAACCTTGAATTCCCATTCCAATTTCCCTTGGATTTTAACCAAATTTTACAAGTATCCTATTTTACTCGTTCTTCTATCTCATGACACCTTAAAACCTCAGAAATTTCTTTTCTACAGTCCATAATTGAGAAAATCCTAACTTTTATATTTTTGTCATTTTAGTCACTAAGTAAGCTTTTAAGCCATTATCTTAGTACTAAATAACACTTAAACAGCACTGTGAATTTTTGGGTATTACACATTCAATATCCAATCAATCAATACTATCATCCATAATTCGATAATGGGCAGTTCATACTCAAAAACTAAAATCTGATTTATCTAAGATAAATCATTATGCCATATCCATGTATTCCATATGCCATTTGCATAATTTGATCAACGTACATTTTTTAAAGTCAAGGTCGACTTATCGCAAGTCGTCCTATTTACATGTCATACATGCATATAACGCACTCACCTGGGCTATGCACAATACTGGGCCTCACTAAGTTAATCCACTACTTTTTCCTTGCCTCTTTTATCTCGTATTTCCTTGTCCTGCTTGGATGCTGCAAATTTACCCATCGAACATATACAATAATATACATGTTAGATTTCTTTTTAATCTAACACTGTTGAACTATAAAATACTAGTATAATTATTTGAATATAGAAAAATTTCCTAGAATTTTCCCTTTTTTCTCCCTTAGTAGCCGAAAAGTCCATTTGGTCCCTAGTGACCATTTTGCAACTTTTGCAATTTATTCAAGCTCGAATCATAATTACTCCATAATTCTAACATTTTCCATTAACTTTTACTCTATGCCCTTCAATCCACTAACCTTTGTTAAAGTGACATTTTAGTCACTAATTCCTCACAAAACTTTGCAAACTTGTACTAATTATTCAATCCAACATTTTTATAATTTTTCTTAGATTTTACCTTCTATTTTAACCCTTGGCCGAATTGGTCACTAAACCTTTCCAATGTTGTTTTTTATTCAAACAACATTCTAATATGCTCAAAATAAATTTTCCAACATATAATCTTCATTTCCAATAATTAACACTTAAAACTCCAAATTATTCCTACTTGGCAAATTGGGTGTCTAAACTTTTCAAGGACTTTATTTTAGCCATAATCAAGCTTGTAATTTCATAATATCTTCAAATCCACCACTAAAATAATTTTCACATTATTTTCCCTAATTTACCAAGCATGCCAAAATAGTCACTTAGAAAACTAGTTGAGGATTTTTCATTCTAACATCAAAATCAAGCTTGTAGAATCATAAATCTTTCATATTCATCCTTAATTTCAAAACTCTAAATGAGACCCCAAATTCTAGGGTTAGGGTTTATGTCTTCAAATATGAAATTAATCTAAATTTAAACTTGATTTCAACTCCACAATACTTGATTTACTTAAATCATACTTCAATCTCAACATAGAACATGAAACCCTATTTTCTCTCTCATCAATATCATGAACAATTCTTCAAATTACTATGCAAAATTACTATCAATAGAAAGAGCATTAAGCATAGATCATTTTTTCCAAAGCAACATACCTTGATTCTAACTTTGGAGCCTTCAAAATGCCTAGGAAAATTTTGTGTACTTTTCCTCTTCTTTCTCTTGTTGGTTTCGAAAATGGGAGTATGAAGATGAACAAATTTGTTCATCTTTTATTTTATTAATGCCACATATATTAATTAAATGAATATTAAATTCATTTAATTTCTTAAGTCCAAATAATCCTCCAACTATATTTTATTTTCAAATTTGCCATCTTGTAAAAATAGAACCAAGTATAGTTAGAATCCAACTAGAATCATTAAAATATTCATAAAAATAATATTTTATGAATTTTTCATGGCTTATGGAACTGTCTTTAAAATTCCAATTCGTTTCGGTTACCCGATAATCACTTAATACGATTTTCTATTTTTCGAACTATTGGGTAAAATTTGAAATTCTCATATTTCTAATTTCCATAAATAAATATTGTTGACCTACAAAATATTCCATAATTTTGTAAAAATCAAAATCTTGAAATTTTGACTCGGTCCAATATACTGATAATTTACCCGAAATATTTATCGGATATCCATACAAATAATATCAACTCGATCTAATTCCTTTTTATCAGTCTCAATTACTGACATGAGATCTTCCCAAAAGGTCACCCATCCTATGCCTTGAGCAGGCTTAACTTTGCAGTTCGATCTAAATTTGATATCTTATACTGCATTTTTATTCAAATCAAGTATCTGCTTATCCCCTAATTGTTCGATAAAAAATAGATTTCCACATAAATCCATTACCGGGAATCTAATTGTAACCCCCTTGACCCGGCCTAGACGCCCAACCGAACCAAGAAGGCTACATTAGGTTTGTCGTAGTAAACCGAAGAGATATAACCAAACCTGGTCCATTTTTTCTTTTTATCTTATCTAGATACCAATTATTAACCCTACATGTTCATACAGACATCAAGTGCAACCCCCAACTCAATCGGGCATCAATTTGACATCCAATTGATCATATTTGCAATTTAGGGACCAAATTGCAAATACAGAGAATTTGCTAATTAAAACTCATTTTTAAGTTACCAATCTTTAATTAGTCAGGTTCAAACTTCCATCTCAAAATTCAACTCAAACCGATCATCCTACCACATTTAATTGCTTCAGCGAGGATTAGGGACTAAAATGCAAAGAAAGCCAAACTGCCCAAAAGTGACATTCTCAGGAAAAAAAGGCCATCCGTATCGAAACGGGTAAGCCCGTATCGATACAGTTTGAAACACACCGTTTTGATACACCATCAAGTTGTTTTGATACGCCTAACTGAAATACCGAACTTTTGAAATATTTTAAACCGTACTGATATGGTTCCTTAGGTGTTTCAATACACAGGCTTGAGTTACAAAAGTGAAATTCAGAGGCTAAAACTCGTATCGAAACACCCATCCCTGCACCGGTACGCCAGGCCAAACTTGCCTAGGAGTATCAAAACTCTCCAGACCCGTACCGATCCCACAAGCATGAAATTGCCTAGCCGTACCGATACGGTCCCCCGCGTATCGGTACACCTGGGCCTGTAATGTCACATTTGGCTGATTTTTCATCCCGAAAGCATACTCAAACCACTCCAACATGCTTTAAACACAGTACTAACATGTCAAACATATCTCATGCCAACTAGCATCACCTATCTAACAACACAATGAGAACTTATGCATCAAAGAGGAAATCTATAGGCATGCTTCCTATATGCATCCAACCAACATATCAAAAAGGTAAACCATCATAAAAAACAATCCTTAAAGGCCATTTACAATCCAAGAGCAATTAAAGAAACATGCTCAAATTATCTGCATTATTCATTATAGTCTAAAATAAGACATACTTTGGTAACAAGTCTTGCCAAGATCCCCTTGCTTCTAGCTGCCTTCCAAGACCTCAATTATTTGCATTGATGGACAACGAGAGCGTAAGCACACAAGGCTTAGTGAGGAGTGCTCAAAAACATACACCATCAATGCATTTAAAACCATTTACATAACATCATTCTTTAAAACATCATCATGCCCTTTTTAAAATATGCACTTTATATCGTTTAAACTAGCATATTAAACCATATGCTACATGTATCATTATTCAACAACAAATCACATTGCTAACCCTCCACTTAAGCCTTCCCATGCATTACTACCAAATGCAAAGGTTAAGGAGAAACATGTATTAATCACATTATACAACAAAAACATTTCAATGATACATTAACAATTATATTGTCTTTCAAGTGATCGTTAACAAGTTCGATAACAAAAGAGTTCATCGAATACACGGATTAAACAAGTGTTAACCCAACACTTCAAGCCATCTCAACCGGAATAGTGATACAATCACAATCGCGGTACAATAACAATCGGTACACTATCAACCCACAGGGATACCAATCCCTCTCATCGGTTAGATGCTTAACCCACTAACAAGAGTATTCGGTACCGTTAAACCCCTCTACCATTAGGGTACTTGGATGGAGTATTCGGTGCACAATATAAACCCCTCAACATCCAAGGTGACTTATTTACAGTGCACTCAATCCTATGGTCGGCCAACTATATCCGATAACAATTTTAAAACCACTTCACTTGCCAATATAATTAACCAAATAACATTTACCTCACTGTTTTTAACAAGCATTATATCATGCCATTTATCCAAAGCAACAACCATGCTTTAAAACACAAGTATAAACCATGCTTACAAGGATCACTTACCATGTGCATCATTCAGAAAAACATGCTTAAAGATAGTATATCCAATACTTCAAAACATGCTTGAACAGTAGGTAACATGTAAATCAAAACAAGTGCATAAAACCATTTCAAACTAGCACGACCAAGAGAGTAAACCACTTTATACTTACTTCCGAGTCTAGGTAAGCATTTCAAGCTCTACCTTAACTCCCAAAACTCTGTTTCAAAACATCAAAACGCTTTTAACCACGTTTTCACTCATCGATATGCGAAACCTCGATTCACCGACACGAAATCAAGAATCTGAAACCTCCAACGCTTCTCCAATCACTTCCGAATCAACCTCCCATATTTTTACCACAAAACAACAGAGGATTAATGCATCATAATGCATTCTAAACACAACAGCTACAATCCTTCTCAGATTCCCACAAAACCTTCACAATTAGCCCTCCTCAACAACCGAAAACATAACCAAAACACTTCGATTCACAACCCAGCCAACATTTATCAATCTAACATCACTTTCATCATCAAAACACATCTAAAAACAGATTCAAAACAACCTACTACCTCCAGCAACCTTACAACCATATAAACACCATAAAACCTCAAAACTAATAACCTAAACAAATAGAGATTCTTAAGTTTCGGGATTCAATTGATAAAAATCACTTATCTATATTATTAAACATTCAAAATATGAATCAAAGCAACTTCACTTACTGGGAATCAGATCCAATTCCCGAATCAACTCATTTTTCCCAAATAACTTAATTAAACATTGGAAAATCACCAAAACCAAATTAGAAACACAAAAACAAGGATCAAATGCTTGAGAATTTCAATAAAGAACCATACAGTAGAGGAGATCTCGGACATTACCCCTATTGTGAAGTTTCTCCCTCAATTGATTTGTGAAAAGCTAAGAAAACACAAGATTATTGTAAGATTTTGTATAAACAATCTTTATAAAACAATTTGATATAATAAAATCAAGTTAGAAACCACCTCACCTTTGGAAATTTGATGAAAACTGAATGTTTGGCTGAGGAGAGAATGGAGAGAAAGTTGAGAGAAAATGAAGTAATTTTTGTTTTGGAAAAGATAACTAACTTTTTTAACAAAATCCTCTTTAATTATTAATTAAACCACATGTTAAAATAAGTCAAATCAAGGGAGAAATCATCAGAAACCAATTGGTAAAATAGCTCCTTAAAGATTCTAAGTATTTGACCCTTTTCATTTTAGTCACTAGAAAATCACAATTTTCAAATCTTTCATTTTGGTCACTAACCAAAATGTCCATCTTCCAAGACTCATTTTTCAAAATTGATTCCACCATTATTAAATACATAAATAATAATGATTTTTAAGCATTTTTCCTTAATTTTTCCAACACCAAAAATATACGATCCCAAAACTGACTCGAATCTCTACTCTGGTCTATCGGACCGTCTAATAAACCGCTAAGCCCTAAAACCGGGGCGTTACAACTCTCCCCCACTTAATAAATTTCGTCCCCGAAATTTACCTAGAGGAAACAGGTGCGGAAACTGTTCCAACATATCCGACTTGCGTTCCCACGTGGCCTCCTCAACACCACGATGCTTCCACAACACCTTAATCAGCTCGACTGTTTTGCAACGTAGCACCTCATTGCTGGTATCAAGAATCTCTACTGGTTCCTCATCGTAAGATAGGTCTGGTCTCAACTCGATCTCCTCCACCGGCATGATATGCGATGGATCCGACCTATACCTCCGCAACATCGAAACATGGAACACATCATGGATCTTTCCCAACTCCAAAGGTAACCTCAAACGGTATGCAACAAGACCCACACGCTCGACAACCTCGTATAGTCCAATGAACATCGGGCTAAGCTTCCCTTTCCGCCCAAAACGCAATACCTTTTTCCAGGGCGACACTTTCAAAAACACTTTATCACCCACAGCGTACTCTATATCTCTATGCTTCAAATCCCATAGAATTTTTGATGATCTGCAGCCGCTTTTAAGTCCTCACATATCAACTTTACCTTTTCATTCGTGCCTTTCAAGACATTGGGCATCAATACAAACTTTCCCCTCGCTTCTGCCCAACACACAGGCGTGCGACACTTTCTGCCATACAACGCCTCATAAGGTGCCATCTGTATGCTAGCATGATAACTGTTATTGTAAGCAAACTCCACTAACGGCAACTGCTTCTCCCACGTTCCCTGATACTCAATAACACAACACCTCAGCATATCCTTGAGAATCTGAATTACGTGCTCCGACTGGCCATCTGACTAAGGATGGTACGAGGTACTAAAACTCAATTGGGTTCCCAAAGCATGGTGCAAACTCACCCAAAACCTTGCAGTGAACCGCAGATCCCTATTAAAAACTATAGATTTGGGCACCCTGTGCAAACGCACTATTTCAGAGATGTACAGCTCAGCTAACTTATCCAAAGTATACGTAGTATGCACAGGCACAAAATGCGCACACTTCATAAATCGATCCACAATCACCCAAATGGAATCCTTTTTGGTCGGCGTCAAAGGCAGCCCAGACACAAAATCCATGGTGATTTTTTCCCACTTTCATTCCAGTATCCTCAATGGTTGCAACAACCCGGAGGGAAAATTGATGCTCAGCCTTTACCCGTTGACAAACCATACACTGTGCAACGAAATCAGCCACATCCCTTTTCAGTCCAACCCAATAGTACTCCTCCTTCAACCCTCGATACATCTTAGTACTACCGGGATGCATAGCAAAAGGACTTGTGTGTGCCTCAGCCAAAATAGTACGCTTCAACTCTTCATCTTCAGGCACCATTATTCGACCCTTGAAACACAACACCCCATCATCGTTGAAATAAAAAATTCGTAGGCTTTCCATCCCTAATATCTTCCACATGAGATACCAAACTCCCATCATACGGTTGCTTCTCCTTAATCATCTGTGACAAGGATGGCTTCACTTACAACTCGGCCAACAATCCGCCGTCATTCGTCACACTCAACCGAGAAAACATGGCTCTCAACTTCACAGTTGTTTTCTTACTCAAAGCATCCGCCACAACATTGGCTTTCCTCGGATGATACTCAATGGTCAAATCATAATCCTTAAGCAACTCCAACCATCTACGTTGCCTAAGATTCAACTCCTTCTGCGACATCAGATATTTCAAACTCTTATGATCTGTATAAACCACACACTTCTCCCCATAGAGGTAATGCCTCCAAATCTTCAAGGCAAACACAACCGCGGCCAGCTCAAGATCGTGAGTAAGGTAGTTACGTTCATGCACTTTCAACTGCCTAGATGTATACGCCACTACTTTACCCTCATGCATCAACACGCAGCCGAGCCCAACATACGACGCATCACTATAAACAACGAACTCCTTTCCCGATTCTGGTTGAACTAAAACTGAAGCTCACATCAAAGCTTTCTTTAACCTTTCAAAAGCTCATTGTCTGTCCTCTATCCACTCAAACTAAACATTCTTCTACAACAACTTTGTTAACGGGGCCGCCAAACTGGAGAACCCTTCCACAAACCTCCGGTAGTAACCCACCAAACCAAGGAAACTCCTAACCTCCGTCACAAACTTAGGCTTCTTCACACTCATCACAGCCTCAACCTTATGCAGATCAACACGGATTCCTTCGGCCGACACCACATGCCCGAGAAACATAACTTCCTTGAGCCAGAACTCACATTTGCTTAACTTTGCATAAAGCTGATTAGCCAATAGCGTCTGAAGCATAATTCTCAAATGCTTATCTTGATCCTCCTCGGTACGTGAGTACACAAAGATATCATCGATGAACACAACCACAAACTGATCCAAAAACTCATGAAACATGCGGTTCATCATGTCCATAAAAGCAGCTGGAGCATTAGTCAAACCAAACGGCATCACAAGAAACTCGTAATGCCCGTACCTCGTACGGAAGGCTGTTTTGGGCACATCCACCTCCTTCACCTTTAACTGGTAGTACCCTGACCTAAAATCTATCTTGGAAAACACCGAGGCTCCTCTAAACTAATCAAACATATCATATATCCGCAATAAGGGATACTTGTTCTTTATTGTCAACTTATTCAGCTGCCGGTAATCTATACACATCCATAACGTACCATCTTTCTTCTTAACAAATAGCATCGACGCTCCCCATGGTGAAATACTGGGTCTGATGAACCTACGATCAAGCAACTCCTGCAACTGCGTTTTCAGATCCTTCAATTCTTTCAGAGCCATACGGTACGGAGCAATAAATACAAGTATCGTACCTACAAAGACCTCGATGCCAAACTCTACCTCATGATCAGGTGGCAACCCAGGTAATTTCTCTTGAAAAACACCCGGAAACTCACATACGGTGCGAACATCTTGCACCCTCAACTCCTTTGATCCAGGATTCATAACATAGGCCAAACATGCCTAACATCCTGAATCCAACATTCGACTTGCTTCTAACGTCGAAACAACACTAAACAAAAACTTGGCATTCCCGCCGGCAACCACTACCTCATAATCATCCGACAACCTCAAAGATATCTGTTTAGTCTCAAAATCCACCACAACCCGATGTTCGGTCAACCAATCCATACCCAAAATCACATCAAAACCATAAAATAGTAACTCTATCAAGTCCACAGCAAACACATGTCCCTGAACCATCAACAGACACCTACGATACAACCTACTAACCACGACTGTCTCCCCAAGAGAAATAGTCACTCTAACACCCACATTGAGAATTTCAACAGATATATCAAGCAACTCAGCATGCTCACCTAAAATGTATATATGAGTAGAACCATAATCAACCAACGAATACAACGACAAAGACTGTAGGGTAAAAGTACCTGCAATCACATCAATGTCATTGCGACCCTCACGGTGCGCATACACCCTAGTCGGTCCACCTCCCTCAGGTTGGACAGCAACAGTATGAGCTACAGTCCTCTGTCCACCATCTCGACGCTGAAATAGTCTGCGGACACGACTACGACCACGCTACGGAGCAACAACAGATGCAGTACCCTGCCCACCTCGAGCCAACAACGGATAATCACGCAAGCATTAACCACCACAGGCGTAGGTGCCTGACCCTCACTGGCCAAACGCTGGCAATCACACATCAAATGATCTCGGGATCCACAAACCCAACAAGTGCTAAACGGTGCTCTAGCCTGGGCACCCTGCCCCTGGACTCCACATCCCACAACACCTCCGCCATGCCTCGACTCTGGGCTAAATCTCCTGTCACGGTGTCTCTTGGCCTGACCACCCCATAACCGAATCAACAGCTCTTTTACCCGAGCTAGAACCTCGCTATTCAGAAGCCAAACCCAAATTCTGATCCATATCATTGGCTCACGAAACCAACACATCAAAGTCAGTGTAATCAGCAGCAAGCATGTATGTCTTAACATCATGTACAAGCCCATATCAGAAATGATCACATCGAGCTCGTCATGAACCAACTCAGGTGCATACCGACTCAACCTTACGAACAGTACCTCATACTCCGTAACAGAAGCATTGCCCTGTATCAAAGCCATAAACTCATGCTTCTTCTCGTTCTAATATCGGACTCCCAAAAAATTCTTTTGGAAAGCTTCACATAAGAACTCCCAGGTCACATCATCTGTCGCCATACCAGATATCGTGGTAGTCCACATGTATAAGAATCACCATGCAGTAGGGAAACAACACAGCCCAGATTACGAGTATCGATGCACCACATCTGGCCCAGTATCTTCTCAATACTGGCCAACCAACCCTTAGAAGACTCAAGTGACAACCCTCGAAACTCAACTCCATCCAAACTATGTAGATGCTCAAGCGGCAAACCTTGCCCCTCAATTGGTGGTGCTGGCACACGAACACCCGCAATTGCTGCCTGAAATGCACCGGTCATAGCCTGAATCAACGGTGCCATATCACCCATCCCTGGCCCAGCCGGCACAAGTGGTACTTGCTTCACTCCCTCGGGTGGATTAAGTAGGGGTGGTGGCAACCCTCCATGATGCACAACTTCTCCTTCGTCATCCTGCCCAGCGGCAGCAGCAATCGCACTAGATCGCAACTCTCTCCTCGGTCCCATCGTTCTAAAATATATAAGGCATGATAATCATTTCAAAACAAAATAGTCAGGCCAGCCTCAAGCAAGGATCCAAGACTTCCATTTCAAAAATCAAAACTTCCCAAACTATAATGATAAGGCAATGGGTACCCCAAAACATCCACAACATAGCATACAACAACCAACATTCATATATCAATCACCGTATATATCAACCAGCGTACATACAACAATCACCGTACACACCATACAATATAGCATAACTCACGACAACCTCCCAAACGAACCAAACCTGGCACTTATACCACCAAATGTAACCCCCTTGACCCGACCTAGACGCCCAACCGAACCAAGAAGGCTACATTAGGTTTGTCGTAGCAAATTGAAGAGATATAACCAAACCCGGTCCATTTTTTTCTTTTTATCTTATCTAGATGCCAATTATTAACCCTACATATTTATACATACATTAGGTGCAACCCCAACTCAATCGGGCATCAATTTGACATCCAATTGATCACATTTGCAATTTTGGGACCAAATTGCAAATACAGAGAATTTGCTAATTAAAACTCATTTTTAAGTTACCAATCTTTAATTAGTCAGGTTCCAAACTTCCATCTCAAAATTCAACTCAAACCGATCATCCTACCATATTTAATTGCTTCGGCAAGGATTAGGGACTAAAATGCAAAGAAAACCAAACTGCACAAAAGTGATATTCTCAAGAAAAACGGCCATTCGTATTGAAACGGGTAAGCTCATATCGATACAATTTGAAACACACCGTTTCGATACACCATCAAGCCATTTCGATACGCCTAACAGAAATACCAAACTTTTAAAATATTTTAAATCATACCGATACGGTTCCTTAGGTGTTTCGATACACAGGCTTGAGTTACAAAAGTGAAATCTAGAGGCTAAAACTCGTATCGAAATGCCCATCCCCGTATCGGTACGTCAGGCCAAATTTTCCTAGGCGTATCGAAACGCTATAGACCCGTATCGATCCCACAAGCTTGAAATTGCCTAGCCGTAACGAAATAGTCCCCCGCGTATCGGTACGTCTAGGCCTGTAATATCATATTTGGCTGATTTTTCATCCCGAAAGCATACTCAAACCACTCCAACATGCTCTAAACACTATACTAACATGTCAAACATATCTCATGCCAACTAGCATCACCTATCTAACAACACAACGAGAACTTATGCATAAAAGAGGAAATCTATAGGCAAGCTTCCTATATTCATCCAACCAACATATCAAAAAGGTAATCCATCATCAAAAACAACCCTTAAAGGCCATTTACAATCCAAGAGCAATTAAAGAAACATGCTCAAGCAGGGAGTTCCACAAAACATCTCCCAAACACAACAAGTATTTTATTGCCATTATTCATTATAGTCTAAACCAAAACATACTTTGGTAACAAGTCTTGCCAATATCCCCTTACTTCTAGCTGCCTTCCAAGACCTCAATTATCTGAATTGATGGACAACGAGAGCGTAAGCACACAAGGCTTAGTGAGGAGTGCTCAAAAACATACACCATCAATGCATTTAAAACTATTTACATAACATCATTCTTTAAAACATCATCATGCCCTTTTTAAAACATGTACTTTATATCGTTTAAACCAGCATATTAAACCATATGCTACATGTATCATTATTCAATAGCAAGTCACATTGCTAACCCTCCACTTAAGCCTTCCCATGCATTACTACCAAATGCAAAGGTTAAGGAGAAACATGTATTAATCACATTATACAACAAAAACATTTCAATGATACATTAACAATTATATTGGCTTTCAAGTGATCATTAACAAGTTCAATAACAAAAGAGTTCATCGAATACACGGATTAAACAAGTGTTAACCCAACACTGCAAGCCATCTCAACTGAAATAGCGATACAATCACAATCGTGGTACAATAACAACCGGGTACAATAATAATCAGGTACACTCTCAACCCACAGGGATATCAATCCCTCTCATCGGTTAGATGCTTAACCCACTAACAGGAGTATTCGGTATCGTTAAACCCCTCTACCGTTAGGGTACTTGGATGGAGTATTTGGTACACAACATAAACTCCTCAACATCTAAGGCGACTTATTTACAGTGCACTCAATCCTATGGCCAGCCAACTGTATCCGATAACAATTTTAAAACCACGTCACTTGCCAATATAATTAATCAAATAACATTTACCTCACTATTTTTAACAAGCATTAAACCATGCCATTTAACCAAAGCAACAACCATGCTTTAAAGCACAAGTATAAACCATACTTACAAGGATCACTTACCATGTGCATCCTTCAGCAAAACATGCTTAAAGATAGTATACCCAATACTTCAAAACATGCTTAAACAGTAGGTAACATGTAAATCAAAACAAGTGCATAAAACCATTTCAAACTAGTATGACCAAGATAGTAAACCACTTTATACTTACTTCTAAGTGTAGGTAAGCATTTCAAGCTCTACCTTAACTCCCAAAACTCTGTTTTGAAACATCAAAATGCTTTTAACCACGTTTTCACTCACCGATACGCGAAATCAAGAATCCAAAACCTCCAACGCTTCTCCAATCACTTCCAGATCAACCCCCTATTTTTACCATAAAACAACAAAAGATTAATGCATCATAATGCATTCTAAACATAGCAGCTACAATCCTTCTCGGATTCCCACAAAACCTTCACAATTAACCCTCCTCAATAACCGAAAACATAACCAAAACACTTCGATTCACAACCCAGCCAACATCTATCAATCTAACATAACTTTCATTATCAAAACACATCTAAAAATAGATTCAAAACAACCTACTACCTCCAGCAACCTTACAACCATATAAACACCACAAAACCTCAAAACTAACAACCTAAACAAATAGAGATTCTTAAGTTTCAGATTCCATTGATAAAAATCACTTATCTACATTATTAAACATTCAAAATATGAATCAAAGCATCCTCACTTACTGGAAATCAAATCCAATTCACGAATCAACTCATTTTTCCCAAATAACTCAATTAAACATTGGAAAATCATCAAAACCAGATTAGAAACACAAAAACAAGGATCAAATGCTTGGGAATTTCAATAAAGAACCATACAATAGAGGAGATCTCAAACATTACCCCTATTGTGAAGTTTCTCCCTCAGTTGATTTGTGAAAAGCTAAGAAAACACAAGATTATTGTAAGATTTTGTATAAACAATCTTTATAAAACAATTGAAATACTAAAATCAAGTTAGAAACCACCTCACCTCTGGAAATTTGATGAAAACTGAATGTTTGGCTGAGGAGAGAATGAGAGAAAAAGTTGAGAGAAAATGACGTGATTTTTGTTTTGGAAAAGATAACTAACTTTTTTAACAAAATCCTATTTAATTATTAATTAAACCATATGTTAAAATAAGTCAAATCAAGGGAGAAGTCATCACAAACCAATTGGTAAAATAGCTCCTTAAATATTCTAAGTATTTGACCCTTTTTCATTTTAGTCACTAGAAAATCACAGTTTTCAAATCTTTCATTTTGGTCACTAACCAAAATGTCCATCTTCCAAGACTCATTTTTCAAAACTGATTCCACCATTATTAAATACATAATTAATAATGATTTTTAAGCATTTTCTTTAATTTTCCAACTCCAAAAATATATGATCCCGAAACTGACTCGAATTTCTACTCTAATCCACCAGACCGTCTAATAAACCACCAAACCGCTAAGCCCTAAAACTGGGGCATTACACTAATTATACATATCAACTTTTTGTAACTTGTACTGCTTATCTGTGCAATAAAAATATTCCATGAGGTGCCTATACTTTTCTCATCGGATTTCAACCAAACTTTGCAAGTACCCTATTTTGCTTGCTTTCTATCTCATGGTACTCTTAATTCTTAGAAATTCCTTTCCTGGAGTCCATAATTAAAGAAATCCAAATTTTATATTTTATTATTTTAGTCACTAAGTTAGCTTTTAAGCCCTTATCTTAGTACTAAATGACTTTTAACAACTTAGCAAATTTCGGGGTATTACAATTCTCTCCCCTTAAGAAAATCTGTCCTAAAATTTTAAAACGTACTTGATTTAAATAGTTTTGGGTACTGCTTTCTCATTTTCTCCTCGGCCTCCCAAGTTGCCTCTTTCACTTTGTGGTCCTCCAAAGGATTTTGACCAATGGAATTTTCTTATTCCTCAATTATTTGACTCCATAAGATAAAATCTCCAAAATTTCTTCTTTATATGTTAAATCAGGTTACAATTCAATCTCTTATAGAGTGATAACATGCGAGGGATCTGATCGATACCTTTGCAACATAGATACATGAAATACATCATGGATCTTGCTCATCTGGGACTTAGTTTCCCTTTTCGACCAAAACGTAATACTTTCTTCCATGGTGAGACCTTTAGGAAAACTTTATCTCCAACTTCAAATTCAACATCCTTTCTCTCTTTTTTTCTGCATAAGCTTTTTGTCGACCCTCAACTGCTTTGAGATTATTCTGAATAATCTTCACCTTATCTTCCATTTCTCGGGTTAAATCAATCCCACCTATTTTTGGGTCATTAAGAACATTTCGATCATGTAATTCGAACCAATTAAGAGGAGTTTTACACTTTCTTCCATAAAGTTCTTCAAACGGTGCCATTTTAATGCTTGTCTAATAATTGTTGTTATATGCGAATTCAGCTAATGGCAAATACTTCTCCCACGATCCATTGAACTCAATAATACAAGCTCGCAACATGTCTTCTAAAATTTGAATCATTCGTTCAGACTGCCCGTCCGTTTGCGGATGGAATGCAGTACTAAAATTTAATTTAGTACCTAGTGTCTTGTGTAATGCTCCCCAAAACCTCGAGGTAAACTTCGGGTCTCTATCCGATACAATCGATACCAGAAGACCATGTAGTCGTACTATTTCTCTAATGTATATTTCTACATACTTGTCCATTGAATAATCCACACGAACTGGCATAAAATGTGCAGACTTTGATAAACTATCCACAACGACCCATATTGAATTCTTTTTGCTGGGCGTAACTGGTAGCCTTGTTACAAAATACATAGTCACTTTTTCCCATTTCCACTAAGGAATAGAGATAGGTTGTAACAGTCCAGAAGGTAGTTGATGCTCTGCCTTAACTTGTTGACATGTCAGACATTTTGCTACCAACTCTGAGATTGCTCTTTTCATTCCCGGCCACCAATAGCGGGTTTTCAAATCTTGATACATCTTATTACTCCTTTGGTGCATAGTTAATGGACAATAATGAGCTTATGTTAAAATCTCTTTCTTCAATTCACCATTGTCAGGAATATAAACTTTTCCTCGATAGTATAAACAACCATCAGACTTGATTTCATAGTCTTGTGCTTCCCCAGATTCAGCTTGTTTTCTCTTTTTAAGGCATTCTTCATCCGAAAGCTATAAATCTTTAATCCGATCCAGAAAAGTTGGCTTAAGCTGAAACTCTGCTGCTAAAGAACCATCATTTCCCAAAGATAGTTGTGCATTCATTGCGCGTAAAATAGAAAATATTTTCTAGCTCAGAGCATCTGCTACTACGTTAGCCTTTCCAGGGTGATAATCAATAACCACGTCGTAATCCTTTAAAAACTCAACCCATCTGCATTGTTTCAGATTCAAATCTCGTTGTGTCATCTAGTACTTCAAACTTTTGTGATCAATATAGATATGACACTTTTCACCATATAGATAATGTCTCCAAATTTTTTTTGCAAAAATTACTACTGCCATCTCCAAATCATGAGTCAGGTAATTCTTCTCATGAGTTTTGAGTTGTCGCAATGCATAAGCTACAATACATCCTTCTTGCATTAATACACAACCCAAACCATTATAGGATGCATCACTATACAGAATGTACTCTTTTCCCGGCTCTGGTTGAATTAATACCGTGTCTCTATTAAAACTTTCTGTAATCTTTCAAAACTCTCTTGACACTTCTCAGTCCATACAAAAGAAACACATTTCCTTAATAGTTGAGTAAGTGGCATGGCGATGATAGAGAAGTTTTAGACAAATCGTCTATAGTATCTAGCTAATCCCAATAAACTTCTGACTTTCGAGACATTCTTTGGTGCTTCCCATTCAAGAATAGCTTGTATCTTCTTGGGATCCACTCTTATTCCACCAGCAAATACGACATGTCTGAGAAAAGTTACTTCAAATAGCCAGAATTCACATTTGGAAATCTTCGTATAAAGCTGTTTATCTCTTAATGTCTGTAATACTACTCGGAGATGTCGATCATGATCATCTCCAGTCTTAGAATATACCAAGATATCATCTATAAATACCACCACAAACTGGTCTAAGTAGGGTTGAAACACTCTATTTATCAAATCCATAAATGCGGCAGGGGCGTTTGGAGTCCAAACGACATTACTAAAAACTCGTAATGTCCATAGCGAATCATGAATGTTGTCCTTGGTATATCTTCTTTCTTAACTTTTAGCTGATAATAGCTTGATCGAAGATCGATCTTTGAAAACACAGTAGCTCCTCTGAGCTGATCAAATAGATCTTCAATTCTTGGCAATGGATACTTATTATTTATCGTTACTTTATTCAGTTGTCGATAATCTATACACAATATTAAAGATACATCCTTCTTCTTTACGAATAATACTGAGGCTCCCCATGGTGACACACTCAGTCGAATATAGCCTCGATCTAATAACTCTTGTAATTGAGCTTTCAGCTCCATTAATTATGTTGGTGTCATCCTATAGGGTGCCATCGATACTGGATTTGTTCCAGGATACACATCTATTCCAAATTGCACCTCTCTATCTGGAGGTAATCCTGGTAACTCATCTGGAAATACATCTGGAAATTCACGCACATTTGAGATATCTTATAATTTCTTGTTTGATGCTTGCATATTCACCACATTAACTAAATACACTTCACACCCATTATTTAACATCCTCTGAGCCATCGCTGCAGAGATTACTAAGTTTAGGCAATCATTTCTTTCTCCCACTACAACCACCTCAGAACCATCCGGTCCTTGAAGTACTAATTGCTTCTTTTTACATTTAATGTTTGTATCATATGCAGATAGCCATTCCATTCCCAAAATAATCTCAAATTCATGGAATGTTAGCTACATTAAATTCGCTGGAAATTCAACCTCTTGAATCACTAAGGGACAATTCTTACATATCCGGGTCACTCTAGCACTATGACCAAGCAGATTACTGGCAATCACATCACTACTAATAGTCTCCATAGGAATTCTTCTTTTAGTAACTAGTTTGGAGCTAATATATGAATGAGTAGAACCAGAATCAATTAAAACAAATACAGATTCACCAAAAAGTCAGAAAGTACCTGCTATAATATCTGAATCATACTTGTCATCATCTGTGTGTATTGTTGCACGTAATAAGTGCTATGCAATTGTGCAAGTATACACGTTGCAAGTTATAGTATAAAAGATATCGTCTCCACAGGGATTGGTGCCACTTCAAGAATATAGTCTCTTGCACTGTAAAAAGTAAAAACACAAATAAAGGATTATAGGAGTTTAACGAATAACTAATCTAGAAAGCAATAAAGTAAAAGAATAGATGAGATCAAATGAGAGAGAGAGAGGCCAGGTTATCGTGAGTTGAGGTGTGATAGCCGATTGGATCGTCTTGGTAAAAGAGTGCACGGGCAACTCAGTTGTCGTGGCAACTTGCACAACGGGGTTGCCTTGGCAACTAATCGATGGTTGCCTGCGCGACTAGTAGGGCAACTACTTGGGCGTTTGGGCAGCAACCTTCAAGGTTCGGCAGAGCGTTCTTCAATGGTTTCTTCTTATCCCTAAGTCAAAACTCTAGCTACTTGTGCATGCCTTGATAATACATACCTGCGTGAATCAAGGGTGAACAACAACCAATCTTGCGTTCCTCTTAGCCGTTGAAATCCTTAACTTATTCCTAAGCCGGATTAATCTTCACCATCAATAGATTGAATAAAGATCATATTCATTCGTTTCTTGAATCTAACTCTCCCAATATTAGATAAATAGATGAAATCACGAGATCCTCTCCCAATTCACTCGCAAACAAGAATAAGAACCAAGAATGAATAAACCTTGAATAGAAAAGTGCAAACTCTTATTACCTAAACAAAAACCAATAGTTTCTCACAACCACAAAACACAATAACCATAGCCAAATAGATTTAGTTCATGGCTAGGTTCCAAAGAAACACAAGATAAATAATCCCTAGCATGAACCCAATCGAACAAGAAAGAAAAGGATGAAGAAGGAGGCTTGTCGAAATCCTCCTTGCCCTAGATGCTTGTCGAAAATTCTCTCCTCTTGCCCTCCTTGGACTTGTCGAAATTCCCCTCTCTTGCTCTCTATGGATTTTCAAAATCACCCTCTTATTTATAGGGCTAGGTCAAAGTCCTTCTTTGAGGAGGAAGTTAAGCTGGAATTAAATTATCTTTAAAGAATATAATTCTTTATTATAATTATATTCCTACTAGAACTTCTCCTATCTTCTTGAAATTTAATTCTTCTTTAATCTCTTCATGGAAATCAAATTCCTTTGGGATTGGGCTTTGCTCCACGTCATCTTGGGCTTGTCTAGTCATCAATTTCGACTACCATATCACCTTTGCTCTTGTCAACAATTGCCCTGGCAACTGACTCGGCGTCTCTTTCATGCATTGCCCTGGCAACTAGCTCGACATCTCCTTCATGTATTGCCCTGGCAACTAGCTCTAGCCTTGCTTTGGCAAAAGATCATGTACATACACACAAAACACACCAAAGCAGCATCTTTTCCCACAAAAACTACCAAGTTATGTAATCAAGCTCAACGTTGGATGGAAACATGGATTAGTGCATGAATGGCTAATTATGCAACTAATATGAGCCTAAGTCTAACAATAATATGAGTAAAAAGGGTAAGAAAAATAGTACTTTTGAACACTTATCACACCCCCAAACTCGAACTATTGCTTGTCCTCAAGCAATGCAAACTCATAATTACCTGCCAAGACTTCAATTTTCACAAACTTAGCTTTGAACTTGATTTCAATTCTCTAAATCGGGGCACAAAGTATGATTGGCTTTTTATTTTTCGGAGAACTTAGGAGCTACTCGGAATCAAACTATAATGCTTGTGAGTGTGTGCGGAGTTGTGTGCAAGTTGATTTTTCGAATTCTATGCAAACAAGAGGTTTTCAAATTACTTCATTGGGTTCTTTTTAACATGTTTTAACTAGAGTCAGTTTTGGGCACCTCTAGTGTTTTGTTTTTAGTTTTCTTAAGTTAATTTATTCGACTAGAGCCGGTTTCAGGCACCTCTAGCGATCAAAAATTTTTTTAACACATACTAGAGCCCTCTAGCGATCAATTTTTTAGCACATGCTAGAGCCAAGTTCGGGCACCTCTAGCATTCATCCAATTTTTATTCTAATCCCCCAATTTGTTAATTATCAACCTAAGTTCTCTAGAATTCCTTAAATCAATCAAACCACAATAGTGTTTCATCAAATTTAGCATCATAGTAAAATTCTAAGTTTTTCCATGGTTATCCTAGAATAAAAATTCTATCAATTAAGTGCATTGGCAAAGTCATCATCGGATATTCATCAAATCTAAGCAATTCTTTTTCCAACTAAAGGCATGGCAAGCAATTTATGTATCATAAATGTAAAACTTAAGATGAATGTAACTAAACATGGTAACTACTAATAACAATCCCCCCAAACTCGAGTGAGGCATTGTCCTCAATGCATGCTTTAAAGAAAAATAAAACTAACGAAAAATAAAATGCATACAAGGACTTACTCCAAGAGTTCGTCATCGTAGATGATTAGTTTCCTTTTGGTCAGTGTCTTGATTCTCTTGCTTGAACGTGATGGTTGTTTTCTTGTTGCCAGTGGTGGAATCGATCCTCGTACGGGGTTGTCCTCATCGTCCTCTTCATCAGTTTCATTGGCTTTCCGCTTGGAGGATTCAATTGGTGTAGTCTTTGTTGGTTCAATGGAGGACTCGTCCGAATCTGAAAAATCAGAAAATGATTCTGTAGGAGTTGATTCGGGCATAGGTGTTTTACCTTTGGCTTTTGCAGTGGTTGCCGGGATGTCTTTAGCTTTGGTTGTCGTGGCCTCTTCAGGGTTGGTTGCCATGGCGTCAGCTTGTGCAGGCACGATGTAGGTTACCGCGGCATCATCTGTTGCGGTTGCCGTGGCGACTACTTCATTGGGTGCCGGGGCAAGGATCTCGGCAGGAAATTTCCTTAGCATAGTGGTTGTGAGTCTTGTTGTGGAAAAGAAAACAAAGAAAACCTGAAAACTAAAGATAATGAAGAAAAATAAAATATCTCCTAAAAAGAAAAAGAAAAAGAAAAAGAAAATATTGAAAGGAGAGCATGCTCATGCATCTCCTAAGTTGACCACTTCTTTGTTACGTTCCACATGGGCACCATTGTAGTGCTTCAATCTTTGTCCATTAACTTTGAATTCATGGTTGTCAGAGATGGACTTGATTATCACATCACCATGGGAGAATGGTTTGACAACTTCGAACGGTCCCGACCATCTTGATTTCAGCTTTCCTGGGAAAAGTTTTAGCCGAGAATTGAATAAGAGAACTAGTTGCCCTGGCATGAATTACCGCGGCAATAGTTTCTTGTCATGCCATTACTTTGTTTTCTCCTTGTAGATTCGTGCATTGTTATAGGCGAGTGTACGAAATTCGTCTATCTCATTGAGGTCCAACAAACGCTTTTGTCCGGCACTTTCCCAATCCATATTCACGGTCTTGATTGCCCAGTATGCCTTGTGCTTGATTTCCACCGGTAGATGGCATGTTTTGCCATAGACAAGTCGGAAGGGGGACATACCTAAGGATGTTTTGAATGCAGTGCGATATGCCCAAAGCGCGTCATCTAGTCTTAATGACCAATCCTTCCTAGAGGGATTTACAACATTCTCGAGTATACCTTTCAATTCCCGGTTGGAAATTTCTGCTTGCCCGTTGGTTTGTGGGTGATATGCCGTGGCGATCTTGTGTGATATGCCGAAGCGTTGCAACATCTTGGCAATTAGTCTGTTGTCAAAATGCTTGCCTTCGTCACTGATAATTGGTCTCGGCATCCCAAACCGTGTAAATATGTTTTTTCTGCAAGAATCGTTGCATGGTCTTGGAATCGTTGTTGGGAACTGCAGCTGCCTCCACCCATTTAGACACGTAGTCGACGGGAAGTAGAATGTAGAGGTTGCCGAATGAAAATGGGAAAGGTCCCATAAAATCGATCCCCCATACATCAAACAATTCCACCTCGATGATGTTCTGGAGCGGCATCTCATGTCGTCTAGAGATATTGCCCGTCATCTGGCAACGATCACATTACTTGTAAAAGTCTTGGGCATCTTTGTACAATGTTGGCCAATACAAACCGGATTGCAAAACTTTGGCCGCGGTACGAGTTCCTATAAAATGGCCTTCATAGGGTGAAGAATGGCATTGCCGGAGTACATTCTGTTGCTCTTCTTCAGGGACACATCGGCGTATAACCTGATCTGCACATTGTTTAAACAAAAGAGGCTCGTCCTAAAAGTAATGCCTAGCATCATGCTGGAACCGCTTCTTCCCTTGGTGAGTAATGCCATAAGGTAAAATACCACAAACAAGGAAATTAACTAAATCCGCGTACCAGGGTATTGCCGAGGCATGTGCTGCCGTGGTGACTGCTCCCAAAATTATCGAGGCGTGCGCGTCAAAGGCTGCTGCGGCGTCGAGAGTTGCCGAGGCGTGCACGTCCATGGTTGCCGAGGCAACTAAAAGGTGTTCATCCGGGAATGAATCGCATATCTCTATATCCGCGTCCTCCTCCCTCTTGCCTTCTTGTGTAGCATCAACATTTTGATCAGCTTCTTTTCCTGGTCGATTGACTATCCAATTTGCCTCTTCTTGTTGTTCCTCATTGACCGGTTCTTCATACTCCTCAGGTTCCTCTTGTTCGGCAATGTAGTTGCCTAGACAACTAAATTCCTCGTCGAAGTTAAACTCTGTCGTGGCATGAAGAAGTTGGCATTCTTCTGGATCATCGGCATGCCTTAGTGTTTGGAACACATTTAGTTTAACTTGTTGGTCATTCACCCTCATTGTGAGTTCTCCCTTTTCAACATCGATCAAGGTTCTCCCTGTTGCTAGGAATGGTCTCCCGAGAATGATAGGTGCATGCTCATCTGCTTCACAATCCAAAATAATAAAGTCAGTGGGAAAAATAAATTTATCAACTTTTACCAGTATGTCCTCAATTTTCCCCTCTGGATACACATAGGATCTGTCGGCTAGCTGTAGCATAACTATTGTAGGTCATGCCTTCCCGATTCCTAGTTTCTGGAAAACCGATTTAGGCATCAAGTTTATGCTAGCCCCAAGGTCGCATAATGCTTTCCCGACATAGTGGTTTCCAATGGAACAAGGTATTGTGAAACTTCCGGGATCCTTCAACTTGGGTGGCATACGATTGTGCAACATTACCATGCATCCCTCTGTTGCGGCAATTGTTTCAAACTCTCCTAGCCTTGTTCTCTTGGACACAATGTCTTTAAGAAACTTGGCATAGTTTGGCATTTGTTCAATTGCTTCCACCAATGGCAAGTTGATGTGGACTTGCTTTAGGATATCAAGAAACTTCTTGAATTGGTATTCTTGCTTTTGTCGCTTCAACCTTTGTGGGAATTGGTATTCTTGAACTAGAGTTGCCGAGGCATTATCAATTGGGGTTGCCGAGGCATGCTTATCACACGTTGCCGAAGCATCCTTATCGTCGGTTGCCGAGGCATGCTTATTGTCGGTTGCCGCGGCAATTCCTGGTTTAGCATCTGAGGCTTTGCCTCTAGGTTCGTCTTGATCTTTTTATGGAGTTTTGTTTGATGAGCAGGTTTGAGTCTCTCTAAGTTGTTGGCCACTTCTAGTGGTGATTGCCTTACATTGCTCATGGCCAGTTCCTCTTGCGACTTCAGTATCGCTAGGTAAACCTCCTTGCGGTCTAGTATTCAGATTTTGAGCAAACTGACCGACTTGATTTTCCAATGATTTGATTGCCACCTCTTGGTTTTGCAATCTCATCTCGGTCCTGTTAATAAAAGCATCAGTTCTTTTTATGAAGTTACTATTCTCAGCCATATAAGATTCAGTTTTCATCATAAAAGCATTTAGAGAATTTTCCAAAGAACTAGATGTTGTCGGTTGTTGCTGCGGCAACTATTATCGTGGCATATTCTGCTGGAATCCCGATGCTTGTGCATTCTGATTGTTCTGGTTTAGAGCATTGTTGGGATTACTCCATGAAAAAATCGGCTGCTTCTTCCAAGCTGGATTGTATGTGTTGGACATCACATTGTTGTTCCGATTGTAATTCCCTACATAGAACCTGGATTCCGGATTCTGCATACATTCAGAAGAATCATGGTTATCACCACATAACTCACAAAAAGAATCCATTACCTTGACCTCATGTGTGTTGTTTGGTTTTTGCATGTTCTGGACCATCTTGGTTAAATTGGCCAATTGTGCCGAAATTGAATCTGATGATCCTAGTTCATGTATTGTGGCTTGGCGTCTAACTCCTCCTCTTCTAGTAGAGGGGAATTGATAATCATTCTTGGCCAGCCTGTTTAGAATTTGCATTGCTTCCTCCAGCGACTTATCTAGAAGTATGCCGTTTGTCGAGGCATCTAGCATCATCCTTGTTGGTGTATTCACGGCGTTGTAAAACATTGTTACTTGAGTCCACACTGGGAATCCGTGTAGGGGGCATTTGTGTAGAAGTTCTCTATATCGCCTGCCTGCCGAAAAGAAGTAATGTCGTTACGAAGCTTATCAGTCAAATTTGTAGGATTAAACCGAGCAAGGAAATCACGACAAAGATCTGTCCAAGATGCTATTGATCCGGCAGGAATGCTATTCAACCATGCTTTCGCCCTATCCCTCAGTGAATAGGGGAATAATCTTAATCGTAAGACATCGGGGGTGACTCCGTGTATTTTGAACGAGTTACAAATCTCGAGGAAAGATTTCAGAAGTTGTCGTGCATCTTCAGTTGCTGAGCCGCCAAATTGACCAATTGTGTTGATCATATTAAACATTACCGGTTTTTAACTCAAAGTGGTCGGCTTCAATTTCAGGTGCGACAACTCCTGGATTAAGTCCATCAAGATCTTCTTCAAGATAGTCTCAAATAGTTCTGTTTCGTGCAAGAATCACTCCTCCTCCTGCTAGAACATCTTGATTCATATTGCCGTCTTGATTAACATTGCTACTCTTATCCTTTGTCTAAGTCTTTGTAAGGTTCGTTCGATTTCTGGATCAAAGGGATATTCTAGTGTAATCGGTCTCGCCCTGGTCATATACCAATGCAAAACCAAAGTTTGTTAGCCTCTTTGAATCTTAAACAAGAAAAGTAAAAAGAAAGTGCAAGAAAATAAAAACAAAGTCGCTATTTCCAATCCCCAGCAACGGCGCCAAAAACTTGTTGCGCGTAATAAGTGCTACGCAATTGTGCAAGTATACACGTTGCAAGTTATAGTATAAAAGATATTGTCTCCACAGGGATTGGTGCCACTTCAAGAATCTAGTCTCTTGCACTGTAAAAAGTAAAAACACAAATAAAGGATTATAGGAGTTTAACGAATAACTAATCTAGAAAGCAATAAAGTAAAAGAATAGATGAGATCAAATGAGAGAGAGATAGGCCAGGTTATCGTGAGTTGAGGTGTGATAGCCGATTGGATCGTCTTGGTAAAAGAGTGCACGGGCAACTCAGTTGTCGTGGCAACTTGCACAACGGGGTTGCCTTGGCAACTAATCGATGGTTGCCTGGGCAACTAGTTGGGTAACTACTTGGGCGTTTGGGCAGAAACCTTCAAGGTTCGGCAGAGCGTTCTTCAATGGTTTCTTCTTATCCCTAAGTCAAAACTCTAGCTACTTGTGCATGCCTTGATAATACATCCCTGCGTGAATCAAGGGTGAACAACAACCAATCTTGCGCTCCTCATAGCAGTTGAAATCCTTAACTTATTCCTAAGTCGGATTAATCTTCACCATCAATAGATTGAATAAAGATCATATTCATTTGTTTCTTGATTCTAACTCTCTCGATATTAGATAAATAGATGAAATCACGAGATCCTCTCCCAATTCAGTCGCAAACAAGAATAAGAACCAAGAATGAATAAACCTTGAATAGAAAAGTGCAAACTCTTATTACCTAAACAAAAACCAATAGTTTCTCACAACCACAAAACACAATAACCATAGCCAAATAGATTTAGTTCATGGCTAGGTTCCAAAGAAACACAAGATAAATAATCCCTAGCATGAACCCAATCGAACAAGAAAGAAAAGGATGAAGAAGGAGGCTTGTCGAAATCCTCCTTGCCCTAGATGCTTGTCAAAAATTCTCTCCTCTTGCCCTCCTTGGACTTGTCGAAATTCCCCTCTCTTGCTCTCTATGGATTGTTGAAATCTCCCTCTTATTTATAGGGCTAGGTCAAAGTCCTTCTTTGAGGAGGAAATTAAGTTGGAATTAAATTATCTTTAAAGAATATAATTCTTTATTATAATTATATTCCTACTAGAACTTCTCCTATCTTCTTGGAATTTAATTCTTCTTTAATCTCTTCATGGAAATCAAATTCCTTTGGGATTGGGATTTGCTCCACGTCATCTTGGGATTGTCTAGTCATCAATTTTGACTACCATATCACCTTTGCTCTTGTCGACAATTGCCGTGGCAACTGGCTCGGCGTCTCCTTCATGCATTGCCCTGGCAACTAGTTCAGCATCTCCTTCATGTATTGCCCTGGCAACTAACTCTAGCCTTGCTTTGGCAAATGATCCTGTACATACACACAAAACACACCAAAGCAGCATCTTTTCCCACAAAAACTACCAAGTTATGTAATCAAGCTCAACGTTAGAAGGAAACATGGATTAGTGCATGAATGGCTAATTATGCAACTAATATGAGCCTAAGTCTAACAATAATATGAGTAAAAAGGGTAAGAAAATAGTACTTTTGAACACTTATCACGTATATTATACACTCAAGCTGGGGTTCAAAATTCTCGTGTTGATGCCGCCTCTAATCTGACTTGCTTTGTTGTTCTAGCTTATCCGGTTCCACTATGACCACAACCTCTGGGTGGAGCTACTACAGATCATTCTGACTGGATAGGGTTGTTTGTCTGTCCTCGCGGGCATTCTTTAGGAAAATGTCCCATCTGACCACATCGCAAACAGACTCCTGTAATAATCCAACAAACCCCTTCATATTTCCTCCTACAATGCTCACATTTTGGTTTAGAAGCTTTTCTGACTTATTCGAGCTTGCAGTAGACATCTGAGAAGCTTGGGCTCTTTTAGAAAAGGATTTTCGCGAATAGATCTAGTTCTAGTCTTGCTTTGTTGACGAGAACCTCTACCTCGCTTAGACTATACTAAAACAAATGATTCGCTGGATCTTTTAGTTGATCGAGATGATTGAGCTCTAACTCACTCTAGATAGGCCCTTTCCATAACCTTTGCTTTATTTATCGCTTCTTGATAAACTGACAGGTTCATACCTAACAGTACTTCCTTGGGTCTTGGATGAAGCCCCTCAATGAACCATTCACAACGAGATTTTTCAGTTATCATTAAATCAGCTGCATATCGGCTTAATTGATTAAACTCCAACTCATACTCATAAACTGAATGATTACCTTACTTGATATCCAAGAACTGCTAAAGCATTTCTCTCTTCAATTGATCACCAACATATTTGGCTTTAAATGCTTCTTGGAAAAATGTCCAAGTTACTTGCTCAGCAGGTACCAGCTATATGGCATTCGACCACCATATACGAGCATGTTCCCTTAGAAGAGATATAGCCTCATCCAGTTTTTTAGCATCAGAACAATTTAACTGGTCCAACATAACCTTGACATCATTTAACCATAAGTCTGTGGCCATCGGACCACCTTCTCCATTGAACTCAGGCACACCCAATTTCTTAAGCTTTTTAGCAGTCGATGCCCTTACGGGTGTAAGAGCCGGAACTGGTACAGGTGTAGGTGGCTGCAGCCTATTAACCATCACCTCTAACGCTTGAACTAACGCTCCGTATTCTTGAGATGGAGCTCCTTGCTGCGCAGGTGGCTCAGCCTGGGCAGGAACTGGAGGTGGAACGTTCTGCACTGCATTACTATCGATATGAGCCTCTTTCGGGCCCTAATGATCTGTCGCATGACGTGATCCCTCAGCTTCTGACATTGTCAATTATAACATTTTCATAATCATATTAGTAAAAAGCCACATCAAATTTTATAAGCAATACATCAGTAACATAACATCCTAGGGGCATGTACACTTAAAACAAATCACATTTGACTCAGTTTAACCTCCAGAATCGGCTAAACCTTTACTCTGATACCACTAGATGTAACACCCTCAACGTATATTCAATAATTAAATACACATTGAAGTTGTTAGTAAAGTTTTTAACTGATTTCCTAACTTGTAAATTTTAAAAAAAAAACTAGTTTAGTAAAATAATTTTTCCTCGGTTTCATTAAATTACAAAACTGTCTATTGTCACCTAGTTTCGACCCTGAACTAGTTAAATAAATATTTAAGATAGTTATTAACATGAAAACATAATTCAGGGTGTACACTGTGTGTGCTATTTAGACCTTTTCTTGATTTTAAAATCGCTATTTGATAAGCATTAACTACGTAATAATTATACCAAATTCCACTACTAAGAGTTTAAAACCATATTGTTCATCCATAATACTTAGTTTACAAGCCCACTTAAAATAAGTAAACTAACTTATAAGTTTAGTAATACAAAATGACTGCAATTTAAAATACGAGTACATGCCCAATAGATTAGGTGTAAGTATACATATTATTGCTTATAAACGATATCTCGATTTCCAAAAGTGTAGCTCCTTCTTCGATACTACTAGCCTGATCGACCTACATGTATTACGAAACACACGCTAAGTATAACTTAGTGAGACATAAAAATACAATATAAACCAATAACATAAATATCATCATTCCTGTAAAAATGGCATGCAATTCTCTGTATAATTTATAATATTTCATCATTTATCATGTTAAATGAGAAACTAACTTATTTCAATGAATCATGGTTGCATGTAGATATAAATATTCAAAGTCATAACATCATTCTTACTTTATCGGTGATAAATACGATCGACATATTGGCCTATCTACCTGCATAAAAGTATTTCCTGAATTATAGCCTAAAGTACAATTTCATGTGATGTTATGGTACGCGAGTCATCACGACACTGTAGTGTCTACGGCGCCGTAGCGTCTACATTGCCGAAACGACTGAGATGAGTACGTACTCGAGGACGCCCTTTGCTGTAACACCCTTAACGTATACTCGTTAGCCGAATATACATTAAAGATGTTACGGAGTCATTGAATGAAATCTTGACCTGTAAATTTTTTATACCAAAATTTATCTTACAGTTTAACCCTTTCTCAGTTTTGAATTGAAAACTATGTCAGTCTATTGTAGCTAGTTTTGACCCTGAATTGATTTATAAAATTCATAATTGATTTGTTGAAATAAAAATATAATTCAAGGTGAAAACTATGTACACTGCCTAGACCCTTTCGTGATTTTCAAATTTTTACGCGACCAGGGTTAAACAGCATTTGACTACGTCAAATTTCATAGTTATTAATAGCAAACCATTTCTCTAAGTCCATACTTCCATGACAATGTATAAATACGTTATAAACTTCGACTTACAAAATAGTTTACCCACTTAAAATATTACATGCCCACTAGTCTATCAAATTACATTAAAGATGTACGTACTGTACTTACAGATAGTAACTTGATCTTCCCAATTAACAGCTCCTCCTTGCTAGTCTATTTTCGGAGAACCTACGTTTGAAATAAAACACACGCTAAGTACGAACTTAGTGAGGCAATTAATCTTATTTATCTAAACATGAAATAATGCATACAATATATCATATGAAAAGTGCAGTACATGTTTTTGTAAAATGGAAGCATGTCCAATTATGATTTATATCATTAATCTACCTAACATAGAATCATACTATCATTATTTCATAATCATCAAGTATTTATGTGCATGTCATATTCTTTAACATAGTCATATTTTCAACATTCTACATTCAATAAGTAATCATATGCACAACATATTCTTTAACATAGACATGTTTTCAATCATAATTCATGTCATCTATCAGTTTTGTCATAGAAACATGCAATCAATATTTCATAATCATCAATTAGTCATTTACATATCATAATCTTTATCATAGCCATGCTTTCAACATTCTATTATTATTATGTAAGCTTTTGCGTAACATGTCTTTTAACATATTCTTACTTTCATCATGTAATCGTTTACAAAACATATACCTTGACATAGTCATGCTTTCATTATTCCATCATTTGCATATCATGTACTTAAACATAGTAATGCTTTCTTTATGCCATCATTTGCATATCATATTCTTGAACATAGCCCAAAGTATACTATATGAGATCGAGGTACGCGAGTCATCTTGAAATGACACTGTAGTGTCTAACGTAAACGTAAAGATGAGTACGTACTAGGGGATGCTCTTTGCTCCCCATAAACATAAAGCACCTCGACAGTGCACTCAGGCATAGTGGGCGTAGATCCCCAGGGTGCATGTGACATAATCATTTTGTCACAATATTTGTTTGATAACATGAACATAAGGGTGCAGCTGCTAAAGACTCTGTGGCATGCCAACTATACCATGGACTCTCATACACAATACTTGGGCATTTTAATATACGTAACATAATTTGTATACATGTCATGATTCATATATGTGACACGATTCATATACATATCTTGATTCATATACATGGCATGTTTCGTATTCATGGCATAGTTCATATACATGACATATTTCATATACATGGCATGGTTCACAAACATGGCATAATCCATTTATATAACATGATTCATATACGTGATATCATTCGTATACATGACATGATTTAATTTCATAACATATTTCATGATAAACATAGATCATCATTTATGCAAACAATAATTTGTACTTGGTATTCCATCAAGCTTGCCATGTCGAGCAATGCATCATATCATGTATTATAGAGAAATACAATACCATTTTCAATGTAATGCAAACATTTAAAAATGCACTCACCTTGTCCATTTATTAATATGCCTCACTAAGCTCTATTGATCATTTCCTTTATAGTACCTCATACATTCTCTTGATTTGAATCCAACTGAAAATCGTGTTTCGGGGCTTGAATCGAACTTGGAAAATTTTTCTCCATTTTTCTTTCTTTCTCCCACTCATATTTCGAAATTTTAGGATGAAGAATGTTCTTCATATTTTGTTTTTCATCCAATTTGGCCACATGACTTGTATAAAAGAATTTTAAATTCATTTAGATAGTGAAATTACTAAAATGCCCTTTTAATCCAATGGTTGAGATTGATCTTATCATCAATCAAGGGCCAAGATTTACTCTTCCATTTCCTTCTTCCAAAATTATCCTTGTAACTTTTAAATATTTCAAAAATGCTATTGGGGAAAAATGACCAATTTGCCCTCCAACTAGTTTTTATTTACTAGTTTGCCATTCTTGTAAAAATTCAACTAAGTCTAGTTGGAATCCAACCAAAAATATTCATAAAATAGTATTTTATGACTTTCTCATGGCTTTTGGATCATTCTCTGAAATTTCGATTCGATCTGATCTCCCAATATTCGTAAAATACTTCTACTACGATTTTACCCTCTTCAAACTATCGGATTTATTCCAAAAATTTCATATTTCCATGTTCGAGAAATAAACTCTATTATCTCATAAAACTTCATTTCCCAGAACTTGGATTGAATTTTGCTAACTCAGTCTACTATTCCGATAATTATCGAAAATCTCCATAGAATAAAATTTCTCTTAGAAATCCTTTTATCGATAATTCATTCGAATATTCTTTACTCTTACTGAGTCCAAAATATCAATCAAAAACACTTTTATGGGACCTTCTTGAAGGTCACTCATCCTTATATTTCTCTAGTCTGAGCACGCTTAACAATTTCATTCGATCCAAATACAGTACCTTTTTCTGCATCTTAATTCTTAAAACTGATATCAAGGTACTTATTCTGATCAGATTCACCCTTATACTAAATAAAATCACTTGTTTAGGAAATTTATACTTTAGTCCTCAAACTTTCCAAAGTTTATACTTTAACTCCAAAACTTTCAAAATGTACATTTTGGTCACTAGCCAAAATTTGGGATATTACATTTGCTCCTCATACTCGCACATTTTATGCTATGTAATACTGTAGTTTTTGAACCGACTCCGTAGAGTCTAACTTGACTCCGTAAAGTCTATCTCAAGCCCGAAGAGTCTATCTCGCACCGTAGTGCTATGACGCAGCTACTAGGACTCTATGGATATCCAACTATACCAAAGACTCCCGCACTAGTACATTTGCATAACAATATAATATTTCATTTGCATAACAGTATAATATTTTCACATTCAATATCTAATCAATCAATACTATCATCCATAATTCGATAATGGGTAGTTCATACCCAAAATCTAAAATCTGATTTATCTTAGATAAATCATTATGTCATATCAATGTATTCCATATGCCATTTAATTTTCATGCCATTTGCATAATTTGATCAACATACATTTTTTTAATATCAAGGTCGACTTATCGCAAGTCGTCCTATTTACATGTCATACATGCATATAATGCACTCACCTGGGCTATGCACAATACTGGGCCTCACCAAGTTAATCCACTACTTTTTCCTTACCTCTTTTATCTCGTATTTCCTTGTCCTACTCGGATGCTGCAAATTTACCCATCGAACATATACAATAATATACATGTTAGATTTCTTTTTAATCTAACATCGGTTAACTATAAAATACTAGTATAATTATTTGAATATAGAAATTTTTCCAAGAATTTTCCCTTTTTTTCTCCCTTAGTAGCCGAAAAGTCCATTTTGGTCCCTAGTGGCCATTTTCCAACTTTTGCAATTTATTCAAGCTCGAATCACAATTACTCCATAATTTTAACATTTTCCATTAACTTTTACTCAATGCCCTTCAATCCACTAATCTTTGTTAAAGTGACATTTTAGTCACTAATTCCACACAAAAGTTTGCAAACTTGTACTAATTATTCAATCCAACGTTTTTACAATTTTTCTCAGATTTTCCCTTCTATTTTAACCCTTGGCCGAATTGGTCACTAAACCTTTCCAATGTTGTTTTTCATTCAAACAACATTCTAATATGCTCAAAATAAATTTTCTAACATATAATCTTCATTTCCAAGAATTAACACTTAAAACCCCAAATTCTTTCACTTGGCCAATTCTTCATTTCCAGCATATAAAATTTTCAAGCACTGTCGGTATGAGATTCCAGCAAGCGGCGTTGTCAGAGTATGATACATATATTTAGTGGGCTGAGTATTCATAGAACCTTACGTGTATGAGTCTGTAATCCTTATTTTGAAATTGTATTAATCAAGTCAAATATTTAAATATTTTATTTAGTTGGAGCTCTTTTGTAACGTTTCAATCGTATATATATTTCTTTTTGAATTGTGGGCTTTAAATGCTTTTGAAAAGCATTTCATTTGGGCTAAAATAAATTGAGAAATTTTATGATTTTGGTTTGGGCTTGAGGCCCAAATGTGACATCTGGGTCGAGCGTGTTACAATATATGTATGTATATATATATATATAGGGTTGGGATCCACTTACATTTTAGTTTTACACTAATTCATTGTCATTGGATGAGTGAAATGGATGAGTAAGATGAAACACCCATATTTTTTTCTCCTTGAAAATCTCCTTATTTTCAACTTTTCATCTCATCCATCCATTTCACTCATCCAATGGCCATGGATTAGTGTAAAGCTAAAAGAGTTTTACATCATGTAAATGGATCATATCCCATAATATATATATATATATGTAAATATTCAAAATGTCAATTTTCTATATTACTATGTTTAGATCACATATTTCTAATAAGTATATTTATACAAACATATATTTATGGATAGTTTTAGGGTAAAATACTTAAATGGTCATTATCTCAAAAAATATAAAATGGTCATCCAACTTTCAAAAGTTACATAATAGGTATTAAATTTTAGTTTTTGTTACAAAATGGTCACTGCGCCGTTAATTTTTTAACTGGGTGACATGACAGTTACGAAAACTAGTATAACATCACATTTAATCCTCAATATTTACACATTCAATCAATTTAGACATCAATAATGAGGGTTAAATTAGGACTAAATTAATTGAATGTGTAAATGTGGAGGATTAAATGTACTATTAATCAAATTTTCATAACCGTCACATCATTCACTTAATAACAGTTAACGGCTCAGTGACCATTTTACAACAAAAACTAAAGTTTAATGCCCATTATGTAACTTTTGAAAGTTTGGTGACCATTTTATATTTTTGGGATAGTTTAGTGACCATTTGTATACTTTACCCATAGTTTTATTATTATTCTAATTAGTTTTCATCCTATCTTCAAGTTTATTAGTGTGTATTATTTTATTTAAAAAACGATGTAATATTCTTTTGTGCGAATGATTCACGAAATAGTTTATTATATTATTTTGAGAATCACTCGAATAGAAGTGTCTTTCTCAAATTTCAAGCGAACTTCTATTATATGATTTTGAGAATCACTCGAATAAAAGTGTCTTTCTCAAATTTCAAGTGAATTTTGAGAATCACTCGAATAAAAGTGTCTTCTTAAATCTTGCGAACTGTGCTTTAAAATGATGCAATTAGGATTTTACATTCAAATAAAGTCGCTCCTTTAAAATAAATTTACATTCATGTTCAAACGAATCGTATTTTAAAATTAAACCTCAAGTCTTGATTTTCCATTATTAAGATAACGTGTAATCAACTAGATATTAATTTTGGGCGTCGTGAGAGTGTTAATCGTTCCTCACACGTAATCGACATCCGAACTCAATTTTACTCATTTTCACTTATTTTCTCTAGTTTTCAAATGTGGACTTGAAAATTATCTTTTTTTTACATTGATTTTCTAAAATCTATCTTTTAAAAAACAATTTTATAGGTATTCGGTCATACCTAGTTTCAAACAACCGATGACGATTTTATTTTTATTTTAAAATCGAGATTCAATAATATTCGAAATGAATAGCTTTTCAAAAATAAAATGTCGGACATAAAGACCGATTCATAGGGACAGAACCAAACAAAAGATGGGAGGGGCAACAACCCTCCCAATTTTTTTCGGTATAATAGTCTTTAACTAAGTCCTTTTTAGTTTAAATATAATCAAATAGACTCTTTGCACCTCCTATTTTTTAGATTTAAATGTTTAATAGACACTTGTCCTTTTTAATATCTGATTCTCACTTTGTCCTGCAGATTCAACCATGATAATTTACCCATACAAATTAAGGAACGCTTGACTAAATTATAAAAGCATTGGACGGTGGAAGTATGAAAAGTCGGGTGGCATAGGTTTCTCAACCAAATGTGGGATGAAGTCTCTTACCGAGAAATTCAAACTTTGAAGCCAAGAACGGAATTGACGTATGGGAAAGAACTTAAATATTTAAATTTAAAAATGTATTGAATTGTCTTTTTTTTTCATATTTTATTCTCATTTACGTAAGCAGATAACGCTACAAATAATGCACTAATGTCTCATGTACGAACTACTAAATTACTTGGCTAATCCAATCCAAACACAGTTCATTTAATCTATTACCCTGTTTATACAAGCAAATAAAAGTTTGGCCCTGACTAACTCATTGAATGGTTCCGGTAGTAAAAGATGATATGTTTTATCTATGTGACCCGGGTTCGAATATCATGTCTGCACGGTATATGTGCGTCATTAAAATGACTAAAAAAATTAAACAAATACTACCATATAATCACACCAGCATATTCAAAAAAAAAGTTTAGCCCTGACAATTCCCTTAATTTTGTTTAACTAATAAAAATCTAAACAACGGTTAGATGAGAAGAATTTGAAACTCAACAAATAATTCTAGTAAAATAATAATAATTTTTATTTTAAAAGAATCGAGTTCGAATAATTTTATAATACTTTTTAAAAAATATATATTTATTCGGTCTTCTAAATCAATCTCGCTTTTATTGTATTTCATCTTTATAAATATATTCAATTGGTGTCATTGCGGAATATTCCCTTCCTCCAGCTTAAATATAATTGGATGATTGATTAGTGGTGGCTATTGAATTTCATATTAGGTACAGTCCAAATGTTAGACTGGACTGGAAGAGGATAAAGCTTGTGTGTGTCACTGTGTTTGGTGACCTATCAATTACAAGTGTCCAACCAAAAGTTAGAAATTTCCCGCTGTCCTAAATTAACAGATAACCAACAAGGTTAGTTGGATGCAAACCCAATCCTCTATTATTCTTTTCTTTTATTTTTATTCTGGTCTCCGACAGGTCAAAGAAGTTGAGTGCTACATGACCTTTGCTGGCCTCCAACTAGAATATTGTTTTTGGAGGGTCTTGCCTTCATATTCTAGTTCAGAAAGTGCTCATGCCTAACTTTAAAATATGAATTTTTGGTATTATTATCAACAAGTTTTTTAAATAGATAAAATATTTATTTTAGATATTATTTTTAAAAATATAAAAGAATTGATGATATAAATGATGATAAATAAATAATTATATTTAAAAATGTTTTTTGAAAAAATAAAAAAATTCAGCTTATGAAAAGAACTTTTTAAACTAAGTGAAAAAACACTTTTAGACTCGAAAGTTACATTCTTGCATTGTTTTTGATTCTAAAAATATTTTTGACTCCAAAAACAAAACAAAACTTAAGAAACGGTTAAGGAGAAAATCTCGAACGGTGAAACACCTGACATTACTAAATGAAGATAATTGAGTTATTATACTTAAAGCGCTTTAAAAAAAAACTAAAAGCTAAAAATAAGCTGAAAATATTTCAAACTAAAATATTACATATTCTGTGCTGTTTTTTACTTTAGAGATATTTTTGACTTTAAAAATATTTTTGAAAAATAATACAGAATATTTCTTAAATAACAGTTAAGAAAAATTCTCAAACGTTGGAACACATGACATGAGTGATAGGATTTGAACAAAGCTCGAGTCAGGGGACCCAAAGTGCGAGTGCTCCTAAACTAAACTAAACTAAACTAAACTAAACTAAAGCCACGCTCAACCATGCTTGAATTAGAGCCGAAAGCCAACCTCTTTGAAAATACCCGAACATATCGATATGAAATTATAAAAATATTATCTGCCTGTAATGTTGATATCGGTCACCTCTGGTTGTTGTAAGCTTCTCTTTTTCGCTGATTGGAATTTTTAACCCAATTTATACAATTTTTTATCTTGGAGATTTTGTTTTTCACAATTATAATTAGAAAGAAAAAAACTAAAACCAATTTATTCAATTATAATTAGAAAGATAATTTATTTTTTAAACCAATTGGTCTAGCGGGATGAGACACTAGGTTGCTTGAGCAAGATTAAATGTTCGAATCTTAATATTGTGAATGGAGAAAATTAAGTTAAAAGGTCTAGAGACAGAACCGAATTTGGAGATTGGAGGGCAATATTTAATTTTTGAAAATAGAGGACAAATTGATCATTTATGTATTTTTAAAGAATTATATAATTAAAAGGTATAAAGAATTTGTTGCTTGGGGGAAAGAGCCCCTCCCACTTATAACCTAAGTCTGTCACTAAAAGAATCTCCTCATATTGGGCATCTGTAAAACTTGATCTGGACTAATCGGCTAATGAGTCAGATATTAGTGGTTAAACAAATAAATGATGATAGATTATTGTATATCTTAATATATATATATATTCATATTATATTTATTTATTACATGTTTAAAATTATTGTTAGAATAACGTTAATCCAAAAAAATAACAAAATGTATTAAATATACAATCAAAAAATAGTATAAAAACTGTATCAATCTGGAAAGGAATTAAAAGGAACAAAATCAAATAATACTTGAAAGCAAACTTGAATCTGACTGCAATAAAGTTGAGGCATGTTTTCATAGTTTCCTTAAGATAGATTTGATTTTGTACTAGAGAACAAAATCAAATAGTATAAAAATATTTTTTTCTATTTGATCGTTCTTATTGTACTAGAGAATGTTGGTCAACTATCTCTCATGATAGAACAATAAGATGTGCAAAGCAGTAGCATAACTGCACTGATCAACAAACTGTAGTCTGCCTTTTTCTATAATTGAAAACTAGGTCGAAAATAGAAAAAAAATATTTTTTTGTGTATTTTCTCGTAGGTTCACGCGGTTTAAATAGGAGATTAACATAAAACAATTATCGGAAAGTTCAAATAATGGAGTAATAAATTACGAGAATCAAAGAACTATCAATATCATATATTCCCGAATATATTTTGTTTGTAAATAAAAAAGCAATTACTAAAATAACGTTTGAATTTAAAGGAGACATTAAATCTTTTTCTTATAACTCAAGAAAGATAAAGCTATGTTATTAAATATATATATATACACGTATTGGAAAAAATATCCCCGCCACTAGGCCAGATATTTGCGTCGCCTATATCGTACAAATGTATACCCCAACTCGATAGATTTGGATTTGCACTCTTTGCCCACAAGGGAGAATCTTAAGTTATTCAATGACTACTAAGTTGGTTTTATGTATGTATACATATCTCACACTTGCAAAAATCTTTTTGAGGGTGGGTACAAATTAAAATATTTTTTAGGGTGGACACAAGTCATAAAAATCTTAAAATTTCATGATGAGCACAAATTATTGTCGCATTAACTTCAAATTTCCTTTGACTATATCCGAATCATTTGAACATGGAAGGCAGCTTTGCGTAGTTGAATATGGCGAGGGAAAGACTCCACTAATCCTTTGTTGAGGCATGTGAAATCACAATTCCTTTAAGACAGATTCGTCCACTCCTATGGTGCTGAGAAACGTCGGACGTCTATTGTTGCGCGTAATAAGTGCTACGCAATTGTGCAAGTATACACGTTGCAAGTTATAGTATAAAAGATATCGTCTCCATAGAGATTGGTGCCACTTCAAGAATCTAGTCTCTTGCACTGTAAAAAGTAAAAATACAAATAAAAGATTATAGGAGTTTAACTAATAACTAAACTAGAAGGCAATAAAGTAAAAGAATAAATGAGATCAAATGAGAGAGAGATAGGCCAGGTTATCGTGAGTTGAGGTGTGATAGCCGATTGGATCGTCTTGGTAAAAGAGTGCACGGGCAACTCAGTTGCCGTGGCAACTTGCACAACGGGGTTGCCTTGGCAACTAATCGATGGTTGTCTGGCCGACTAGTTGGGCAACTACTTGGGCATCTAGGCAGCAACCTTCAAGGTTCGGCAGAGCGTTCTTCAATGGTTTCTTCTTATCCCTAAGTCGAAACTCTAGCTACTTGTTAATGCCTTGATAATACATCCTTTCGTGAATCAAGGGTGAACAACAACCAACTTGCGCTCCTCTTAGCCGTTGAAATCCTTGACTTATTCCTAAGCCGAATTAATCTTCACCATCAATAGATTGAATAAAGATCATATTCATTCGTTTCTTGAATCTAACTCTCCCGATATTAGATAAATGGATGAAGTTACGAGATCCTCTCCCAATTCACTCGCAAACAAGAATAAGAACCAAGAATGAATAAACCTTGAATAGAAAAGTGCAAACTCTTATTACCTAAACAAAATCTAATAGTTTCTCACAACCACAAAACACAATAACCATAGCCAAATAGATTTAGTTCATGGCTAGGTTCGAAAGAAACACAAGATAAATATCCCTAGCATGAACCCAATCGAACAAGAAAGAAAAAGATGAAGATGAAGGCTTGTCGAAATCCTCCTTGCCCTAGATGCTTGTCGAAAATTCTCTCCTATTGCCCTCCTTGGAGTTGTCGAAATTCCCCTCTCTTTGCTCTCCTTGGAGTTTGACGATATGGCCTCTTATTTATAGGGCTAGGTCAAAGTCCTTCTTTGAGGAGGAAGTTAAGTTGGAATTAAATTATCTTTAAAGAATATAATTCTTTATTATAATTATATTCCTACTAGAACTTCTCCTATCTTCTTGGAATTTAATTCTTCTTTAATCTCTTCATGGAAATCAAATTCCTTTGGGATTGGGCTTTGCTCCACGTCATGTTGGGCTTGTCTAGTCATCAATTTTGACTACCATATCACCTTTGCTCTTTGTCGACAATTGCCCTGGCAACTGGCTCGGCGTCTCCTTCATGCATTGCCCTGGCAACTAGCTCGGCATCTCCTTCATGCATTGCCCTAGCAACTAGCTCTAGTCTTGCTTTGGCAAATGATCCTGCACATACACACAAAACACACCAAAGCAACATCTTTTCCCACAAAAACTACCAAGTTATGTAATCAAGCTCAACGATGGAAGGAAATATGGATTAATTCATGAATGGCTAATTATGCAACTAATATGAGCCTAAGTCTAACAATAATATGAGTAAAAAGGAGCACAACTTTTCTAGGATGACTTGGGTGATGGCATTGTTGTGCTCCTTCATGTACCGCATAAACATTAGTTGCCAATCTTCAATTTGCCTTAGGTGGCTTGCCAATGGGCGCAAGAGTGCTTCAAAGTGTCCCGGGGTTGATGGCCGTGTTGCCCGGGCGTTAGGTGCTTAGGCATTAGGGATTGCTGGGGCGGCAGGAGTTGCGCTTGATTCCAACCGGACTTTGGTAGGGACTTTTCATCGGTGGACTCACTTGGGACATGCATCTCCTTGCAAAGATTAGAAATTAAGCAAGGGAAGAAAAGAGAACCCTTATCTTTTGAGCTACATACAAAAATCGTGCCCTTGTATTTACCGTCATTCCAATGAGTTCCCGGTTGAGTGAGTTCTTGAAGCACCTTGTCGAGTTGCTTGGGCGTGATTTGATCAACGAAGGCTTGATGCTCTTCCTTCTCAATGTAAAGCCCGTAAAAGGTGTTGACGTTTTCAGGACTTATGAGTATGGCCTTGTCACGAACAAAAACATAAGGATTATCCGGGTTAGATGAGTGAGCATAGAATTCTCTTACCCATGAGATGTTACCCGGTTCTGGTTGATGGCCAAAGATTTGCCATTTTTGATGTGCAATCCTCTCGAAGATGAATGGTTCAAGGCCGAAATCTTGATGAGAGTTGGAGTATTCAAAGCCTTGTTCTTCATGAATCTTTCAGCTTTCAAACTTGGAGTGAAATCTTTCTTGAACCACCGGTGTAGCAAACTTCTTGTATCTTGGTTCTTTGGAGGAACTTGGATGAACTAAAAATTTAATTTTGGATGCCATAGATGATCTTGGTTGTGAGTTTTGTAAAAACAAGTAAAAGAAAAGAAAAGAAACTAAAAAGTTGCAAGATAAAAAGTAGGAATAGGTTAAGGGTGATGGGTTTTATAGAAAAGATAGGTGGTAAATATGGTGGGTGGGATTAGGGGAAAACGAAAAAAAGGGTTTTGGTTTAGGGAGAGGGTGACGGCAATTGGGTTTGATTAGGGTAAATTGGAGGCTTTATATAAGCTTTAGATTCAGCCCATTAGTTTCCTTGTTGAAGATGTTTTCCTTCTTGGATTAAAATTCCTCTTTATCTTGAACTCTTTTCCTACAATTCAAAGACAAATTAAATAAGGATTAAAATTAAAGATAAACTAATAAAAGAAAATAAATAAAGATGTGTAATGGGATTCTTAAACTTAAAAAGATAAATAAATAAAAAAAATCTATCCTAAAGAATAATAATAATCAGAAATAAAAAAATAAGAAAAATAGTTCGAAAAGTAAAATAAAAAATTAATCGAAAATAATAAAAAAATAAAAATAAAAAAATAAAATATCAAAGGGAGAGCATGTTCATGCATCTCCTAAGTTGACCACTTCTTTGTTACGTTCCACATGGGCACCATTGTAGTGCTTCAATCTTTGTCCATTAACTTTGAATTCATGGTTGTCAGAGATGGACTTGATTATCACAGCACCATGGGAGAATGGTTTGACGACTTCGAATGGTCTTGACCATCTTGATTTCAGCTTTCCCGGGAAAAGTTTTAGCCGAGAATTGAATAAGACAACTAGTTGCCCTGGCGTGAATTGCCGTGGCAATAGTTTCTTGTCATGCCATTGCTTTGTTTTCTCCTTGTAGATTCGTGCATTGTTATAGGCGAGTGCACAGAATTCTTCTATCTCATTGAGGTCCAACAAACGCTTTTGTCCGGCACTTTCCCAATCCATATTCATGGTCTTAATTGCCCAGTATGCCTTATGTTCGATTTCCACCGGTAGATGGCATGTTTTGCCATAGACAAGTCGGAAGGGGGACATACCTAAGGGTGTTTTGAATGTAGTGCGATATGCCCAAAGTGCGTCATCTAGTCTTAATGACCAATCCTTCCTAGAGGGATTTACAACTTTCTCGAGTATACCCTTTAATTCTCGGTTGGAAATTTCTACTTGCCCGTTGGTTTGTGGGTGATATGCCGAAGCGTTGCAACATCTTGGCAATTAGTCTGTTGTCAAAATGCTTGCCTTCGTCACTGATAATTACTCTCGGCATCCCAAACCGTGTAAATATGTTTTTCTGCAAGAATCGTTGCACAGTCTTGGAATCGTTGTTGGGAACTGCAGCTGCCTCCACCCATTTAGACACATAGTCAACGGTAAGTAGAATGTAGAGGTTACCGAATGAAGATGGGAAAGGTCCCATAAAATCGATCCCCCATACATCGAACAATTCCACCTCGATGATGTTCTAGAGCGGCATCTCATGTCGTCTAGAGATATTGCCCATCCTCTGGCAATGATCACATTGCTTGTAAAAGTCTTGGGCATCTTTGTACAATGTTTGCCAATACAAACCGGATTGCAAAACTTTGGCCGCGGTACGAGTTCCTCCAAAATGTCCTCTATAGGGTAAAGAATGTCATTGCCGGAGTACATTCTGTTGCTTTTCTTCAGGGACACATCGGCGTATAACCTGATCTGCATATTGTTTAAACAAAAGAGGCTCGTCCCAAAAGTAATGCTTAGCATCATGGCAGAACCGCTTCTTCCCTTGGTGAGTAATGCCATAAGGTAAAATACCACAAACAAGGAAATTAACTAAATCCGCGTACCAGGGTATTGCCGAGGCATGTGCTGCCGTGTTAACTACTCCCAAAATTGCCGAGGCGTGAGCGTCAAAGGCTGCTGTGGCGTCAAGGGTTGCCGAGGTATGTGTATCCATGGTTGCCGAGGCGTTGAGGGTTGTCGAGGCATGCGCGTCTATGGTTGCTGAGGCAACTAAAAGTTGTTCATCCAGGAATGCATCGCATATCTCTAGATCCGCGTCCTCCTCCCTATTACGTTCTAAACGTGATAAGTGATCGGCCACTTGATTTTCTGTTCCTTTCCTGTCCTTAATTTCAATATCAAATTCTTGTAAAAGTAATATCCAACAAATCAAACGAGGTTTGGCATCCTTTTTAGCAAATAGATATTTGATTGCCTAATGGTCCGTATGAACAATTACCTTTGTACTAATCAAATAGGATCGGAACTTATCAAATGCGAAAACTACAGCTAGTAACTCTTTCTCCGTTGTTGTGTAATTCACTTGAGCACTATTAAGAGTTTTACTAGCGTAGTATATCACATGGAAGGTCTTACCTGTCCGTTGGCCTATGACTGCTCCTACCGCGAAATCACTTGCATCACACATGAGCTCAAAAGGTAGCGTCCAATCTGGTGGAACGACAATGGGTGCCGAGGTAAGCTTTTTCTTTAGGATTTCGAATGCTTGGGTGCAAGAATCATCAAAATCGAAGATTTTATCCTGATCAAGCAAATTGCACAAGGGTTTAGTAATTTTAGAAAAATTATGAATGAACCTCTTGTAAAAACCTGCATGTCCAAGAAAACTTCGAATTCCTTTAACCGAACTTGGTGGGCGTAATCTCTCGATCACGTCCACTTTGGCTTTGTCTACTTCAATTCCCTTGGATGAAATCTTGTTGCCGAGAACTATTCCTTCATCTACCATAAAATGACATTTCTCTCAATTGAGGACTAAATCAGTTTCTTCACATCTTGCCAACACCCTCTCTAAATTGCCGAGACAGCTGTCGAAGTCATTACCAAAAACAGAAAAATCATCCATGAAGATCTCAAGGAAGTCTTCGACCATGTCTGAAAAGAGTGCCATCATGCATCTTTGGAAGGTTGCCGGGGCGTTACACAATCCGAACGGCATCTTTCGGAAGGAATAAGTACTGTATGGGCATGTGAAGGTTGTCTTTTCTAGATCTTCTGGTGCTATGGCAATTTGATTGTAACCTGAATAACCATCAAGAAAACAATAAAAGGGTTTACCTGCAAGACGGTCAAGCATTTGATCAATAAAGGGTAATGGGAAGTGATCTTTCCTAGTGGCTTTGTTTAACTTTCGATAATCCATACAAACCCTCCAATCGGTCACAGTCCTGGTTGGAATGAGTTTATTGTTTTCATTACTTACCACCGTTATATCTCTCTTTTTCGGTACACATTGTACCGGACTTACCCATGTACTATCAGAGATAGTGTATATAATGCCAGCGTCAAGCCACTTGATGATTTCTTTCATTACAACCCCTTTCATGGCATGATTCAGTCTCCTCTGGGCCTCAATTGAAGGTTTGTGATCATCTTCCAACAAAATCTTGTGCATGCACACTGCCAGGCTAATTCCCTTCAAGTAGGCAATTGTCCACCCTATTGCCCTTTTGTATAGCTTCAACATCTTGATCAGCTTCTTTTCCTGCTCAGGCTGTAACTTAGAAGAAATAATTACAGGCAATGTATTATTGGTTCCTAAGTATGCATATTTTAGTTGCTCTGGCAATTGTTTCAACTCAAGAATCGGTGGATGTTTAATAGAGGGTTTTTTGAGTTTACCTTCCTTACCTGAGTAATCCAATGGTTCAAAGTATGTACCGGTTCTTCATACTCCTCAGGTTCCTCTTGATTGGCAATGTAGTTGCCGAGGCAACTAAATTCCTCGTCGAAGTTAAACTCTGTCGTGGCATGAAGAAGTTGGCATTCTTCTGGATCATCGGCATGCCTTAGTGTTTGGAACACATTTAGTTTAACTTGCTGGTCATTCACTCTCATTGTGAGTTCTCCCTTTTCAACATCGATCAAGGTTCTCCCTGTTGCTAGGAATGGTCTCCCGAGAATGATAGGTGCATGCTCATATGCTTCACAATCCAAAACAATAAAGTTAGCGGGAAAAATAAATTTATCAACTTTTACCAGTATGTCTTCGATTTTTCCCTCTGGATGCACATAGGATATGTCAGCTAGCTGTAGCATAACTGTTGTAGGTCTTGCCTTCCTGATTCCTAGTTTCTGGAAAACTGATTTAGGCATCAAGTTTATGCTAGCCCCAAGGTCGCATAATGCTTTCCCGATATAGTGATTTCCAATGGAACAGGGTATTGTGAAACTTCCGGGATCCTTCAACTTGGGTGGCATACGATTGTGCAACATTGCCATGCATCTTTTTGTTGCGGCAACTATTTCAAACTCTCCTAGCCTTGTTCTCTTGGACACAATGACTTTAAGAAACTTGGCATAGTTTGGTATTTGTTCAATTGCTTCCACCAATGGCAAGTTGATGTGGACTTGCTTTAGGATATCAAGAAACTTCTTGAATTGGTATTCTTGCTTTTGTCGCTTCAACCTTTGTGGGAATGGTGGTGGAAGTCGGATATCTTTGATCCTTTCATTGGTTTGAAACCTGATTGACGGCATTGCCGGGACAACTGGAGTTGCCGAGGCATTATCAACTGGGGTTACCGAGGCATGCTTACCACAAGTTGCCGAAGCATCCTTATCGTCAGTTACCGAGGCATACTTATTGCCGGTTGCCGCGACAATTCCTGGTTCAGCATCTGAGGCTTTGCCACTAGGTTCGTCTTGATCTTTTTGTGGAGTTTTGTTTGATGAGCGGGTTTGAGCCTCTCTAAGTTGTTGGCCACTTCTAGTGGTGATTGCCTTACATTGCTCATGGCCAGTTCCTCTTGCGACTTCAGTATCGCTAGGTAAACCTCCTTGCGGTCTAGTATTCAGATTTTGAGCAAAATGTCCGACTTGATTTTCTAATGATTTGATTGTCGCCTCTTGGTTTTGCAATCTCATCTCGGTCCTGCTAATAAAAGCATCAGTTCTTTTTATGAAATTACTATTCTCAGCCATATAAGATTCAGTTTTCATCATAAAAGCATTTAGAGAATTTTCCAAAGAACTAGATGTTGTCGGTTGTTGCTGCGGCAACTGTTGTCGTGGCATATTCTGCTGGAATCCTGATGCTTGTGCATTCTGATTGTTCTGGTTTAGAGCATTGTTGAGATTACTCCATGAAAAATTAGGGTGCTTCTTCCAAGCTGGATTGTATGTATTGGACATCACATTGTTGTTCCGATTGTAATTCCTTACATAGAAGCTGGATTCCGGATTCTGCATACATTCAGAAGAATTATGGTTATCACCACATAACTCACAAAAAGAATCCATTACCTTGACCTCATGTGTGTTTTTTGGTTTTTGCATGTTCTGGACCATCTTGGTTAACGTGGCCAATTGTGCCGAAATTGAATCTGATGATCCTAGTTCATGTATTGTGGCTTGGCGTCTAACTCCTCCTCTTCTAGTAGAGGGAAATTGATAATCATTCTTGGCCAGCCTGTTTAGAATTTGCATTGCTTCCTCCGGTGACTTATCTTGAAGTATGCTGTTTACCGAGGCATCTAGCATCATCCTTGTTGGTGTATTCACGACATTGTAAAACATTGTTACTTGAGTCCACAACGAGAATCTGTGTAGGGGGCATTTGTGTAGAAGTTCTCTATATCGCTCCCAAGCCTCGTACATGGATTCATCATCTGCCTACCGAAAAGAAGTAATGTCGTTACGAAGCTTATCAGTCAAATTTGTACGATTAAACCGAGCAAGGAAATCACGACAAAGATCGGTCCAAGATGCTATTGATCCGGCAGGAATGCTATTTAACCATGCTTTCGCCCTATCCCTCAGTGAATAGGGGAATAATCTTTATCGTAAGACATCGGGGGTGACTCCGTGTATTTTGAACGAGTTGCAAATCTCGAGGAAAGATTTCAGATGTTGTCGTGCATCTTCAGTTGTTGAGCCGCCAAATTGACAATTGTGTTGATCATATTAAACATTACCGGTTTTAACTCAAAGTGGTCAGCTTCAATTTCAGGTGCGACAACTCCAAGATTAAGTCCATCAAGATCTTCTTCAAGATAGTCTCGAATAGTCCTGTTTCGTGCAAGAATCACTCATCCTCGTGCTGGAACATCTTGATTCATATTGCCGTCTTGATTAGCCATTGCTACTCTTATCCTTTGTCTAAGTCTTTGTAAGGTTCGTTCGATTTCTGGATCAAAGGGATATTCTGGTGTAATCGGTCTCGCCCTGGTCATATACCAATGCAAAACCAAAGTTTGTTAGCCTTTTGAATCTTAAACAAGAAAAGTAAAAAGAAAGTGCAAGAAAATAAAAACAAAGTCGCTATTGCCAATCCCCGGCAACGGCGCCAAAAACTTGTTGCGCGTAATAAGTGCTACGCAATTGTGCAAGTATACACGTTGCAAGTTATAGTATAAAAGATATCGTCTCCACAGGGATTGGTGCCACTTCAAGAATCTAGTCTCTTGCACTGTAAAAAGTAAAAACACAAATAAAAGATTATAGGAGTTTAGCTAATAACTAAACTAGAAGGCAATAAAGTAAAAGAATAAATGAGATCAAATGAGAGAGAGATAGGCCAGGTTATCGTGAGTTGAGGTGTGATAGCCGATTAGATCGTCTTGGTAAAAGAGTGACGGGCAACTCAGTTGCCGTGGCAACTTGCACAACGGGGTTGCCTTGACAACTAATCGATGGTTGCCTGGGCGACTAGTTGGGCACCTACTTGGGCGTCTGGGCAGCAACCTTCAAGGTTCGGCAGAGCGTTCTTCAACGGTTTCTTCTTATCCCTAAGTCGAAACTCTAGCTACGTGTGCATGCCTTGATAATACATCCCTGCGTGAATCAAGGGTGAACAACAACCAATCTTGCGCTCCTCTTAGCCGTTGAAATCCTTGACTTATTCCTAAGCCGGATTAATCTTCACCATCAATAGATTGAATAAAGATCATATTCATTCCTTTCTTGAATCTAACTCTCCCGATATTAGATAAATGGATGAAGTTACGAGATCCTCTCACAATTCACTCGCAAACAAGAATAAGAACCAAGAATGAATAAAACTTGAATAGAAAAGTGCAAACTCTTATTACCTAAACAAAATCCAATAGTTTCTCACAACCACAAAACACAATAACCATAGACAAATAGATTTAGTTCATGGCTAGGTTCCAAAGAAACACAAGATAAATAATCCCTAGCATGAACCCAATCGAACAAGAAAGAAAAAGATGAAGAAGGAGGCTTGTCGAAATCCTCCTTGCCCTAGATGCTCGTCGAAAATTCTCTCCTCTTGCCCTCCTTGGAGTTGTCGAAATTCCCCTCTCTTTGCTCTCCTTGGAGTTTGACGATATGGCCTCTTATTTATAGGGCTAGGTCAAAGTCCTTCTTTGAGGAGGAAGTTAAGTTGGAATTAAATTATCTTTAAAGAATATAGTTCTTTATTATAATTATATTCCTACTAGAACTTCTCATATCTTCTTGGAATTTAATTATTCTTTAATCTCTTCATGGAAATCAAATTCCTTTGGGATTGGGCTTTTCTCCACGTCATCTTGGGCTTGTCTCGTCATCAATTTTGACTACCATATCACCTTTGCTCTTTGTCGACAATTACCCTGGTAACTGGCTCGGCGTCTCCTTCATGCATTGCCCTGGCAACTAGCTCGGCATCTCCTTCATGCATTGCCCTGGCAACTAGCTCTAGTCTTGCTTTGGCAAATGATCCTGCACATACACACAAAATACACCAAAGTAGCATATTTTCCCACAAAAACTACCAAGTTATGTAATCAAGCTCAACGATAGAAGGAAACATGGATTAATGCATGAATGGCTAATTATGCAACTAATATGAGCCTAAGTCTAACGATAATATGAGTAAAAAGGGTAAGAAAAATAGTACTTTTGAACACTTATCATCTATCTCCCAAGATACAATAATAGAATGAGCACAGCAGTACAACTTCTACAGTGATCAGCGAACTGTAGCCACGTCTTTCTCTATCACCGAAAAAACTAATTTGAAAATTCACTGAGTAAAAACAATTGATAGTTCTCTGTGTTATTTTTCTGTATATAACCTATTAGGTTAACACGATTTATATAGTGCTAGGAGTTCCAATGAAAATAAAATTTGTGAATTATCTGAATTTTATTTGAAATAAAATTTATTTATCAAATAGCATTATCACAATAATATTTGAAATATCTTATCATATATTTATCCTTTTAATTCTAGAATATTTAAAAAATAATATCCAAATTTAAGGATAATCTCTGATCATTTATCCTTTTATTTAAGATATTAAAAATATTATATTTAAGGAAAATCATCTCGTAATGGGTTAAAATATCCGCAAGCCCACAGAGAGCCCGACCAATCTAGACATTCACATTACTCATATTATATCAGCTTAAGTTATTCAATAACCACCAAGTAGGGTCTTGTATATAAACATATCTCACTCTTGGTACCCATCAATATGGGATATAAGCTTTTCCTTTTCCTTAACTTAATTCACAAGCCTACTTTAAACATCAATTTCTCATTCATCACTCACCCATTTTGAGCGTATGAGATACCGTTGTAAAGGTCTCATGGAGTAAAATATGAAGCCATAAGTTCATTATTAGAATCTCCATCTTTACCCATAGAAAATATGCCTCAAAGTTTTCACTTTATCATATTTTTCCAACAGTTGTAAAAGTCACATGAAGTAGAATATAAAATCATAATTTTATGATTCAAAACTCCATTTTTACCCATTGAAAATATGCCTCAAAGTTGCAAAGATCTCGACACTTGACATAAAAAATCCATTTAGGAGACACGGAGGTATCTTGACGTCGAAATTAGGGTAAAGGTTTCAGCACTCGTCACAGTGGAGTGGAAGCATCTACAACACTAGAAGTATAGTGAAAGATCTCGACACTCAAGCGAGATTCCATTAGTAGAGCACTGGCGAAGTATAGTAGATGAACTTGATTCTCGACGCTAAATGGAGAAAACAAACTCACTCTTTGGCGTGGAGCAAAGGTATCTCGACGCCGAAAATAGGGCAGGTGATCTCAACGCTCTTGGAGAAATAAATCATTTGTTGCGGAGCAGAGGCATCTTGATGCTGAAAATATGGTAGAGGATCTCAATGCTCTTGGAGAAAATACTTCTTAGCACAAAGTAGAGGCATCTCGACGCTAGAAATAGGGTTGAGGATCTCAACGCTCTTGGATAAACAAATTATATTTTATGAAATGTAAAGTTATGTGTGTTCGACTCAACGTCCTTCGTTAAGATTAAGGATCTCGATGTATTTGGAACAATTATGTAGGGTTATAGTAGTTTATTAATATGAGGTAAAAATATTTCGACGCCTTTGTAAAAACACATTACAATTTATCTAAGTGCGAAGTCTTACTCTAGTTTATTTCAACACCTCTTAAGATGGAGTAGAGTTTACAAGATAGTCTATCTCGATGACTTTTAGGGCGAAGAAGTTCGTAGAAGTATTCTTAGATGTTCTAGCTAAAGGGAAGATGTATTCCTATGCTAGGAGTGGGCGAAGACATATCAACACCTATTTTCTAGTAGCAGTTGCAGTACTTTTGCCTAAAGGTCATGTTTCTACGCTACGTAGTTAGCATTCTTCGCATCCGACTACCTAAATGGTGAGCTATCTTCGTGGAGCTTGTTTACTTTTCATCTACAGAGGACATAACAATAGGTCGACCTCCTGGCTTTCTGGTTGAAGTGTGGTTTGGCGGCCAACGCTTATGCCTCAAATGAATAACATCTCGGGCCTCCCCTAGGATCTATCCTTCATTTGACTTATTACCTCGTCGGAAGACATGGTAATGAGTCGGTCTTAAGGATCCTCTCGTAGTGGTATAGCTCCTTATATGTGAGCCCTCAGCCCCATAGGAAAGTAACTTTAGGCTCACCAGGGTTTTTGGTAAGTTATTGTTGTTCTATGGTTATTGTGTCACCACTTTCCTATATGCATGGTAAGAGGTTGTTGTACTATATTTTTTCTTATTCTTCTTGTTCTTCCTCTTAGGTCGATAGGTCGTGGCGTGTGTACAACTTTGTCTCTTCATTGGCACATTCTGTTGTCGCAGTTGTCATGCATGAGGAGTTCAACTTGTAGATGGTTGAATATTTTCCCACCATCGGTCAGGGAAACCAAGTGGGGATAGTGAATAGGGACGTTTTTCTTAGGGTTTCATCATTACTGATTCTTTTTTGGATGGAAGTTCTACATGCTCACTACACTAATTGTTGATGGTAAAAGTAAGACGGTGGTGGTGGTTGGCGTTTTGCACGATTCACCCATCCGATTTGCAGAGAGCTACAATCAAAGGTGGTTGTGGAGAATGCATAAGTGAGAGGCGTAATATTCTACTTTTACTTAGCCAGATATCACTTGCGGAAGACGATTCACAGTTATATTTAGGGGTGTTCAAAATTTCGGTTAACCAAATTAACCGATCGAACCAAAAAAATTTTCGGTTAATCGGTCGGTTAATTTTAGGTTTGGCCGGTTAACGGTTAATGATTTTTTTAAACTTTGGTTATCGATTAATTCGGTTTGAAATTGGTTAATTAACCGAATTACCTGAAATTTTTATATTTTGTATATTATATATTTATTTTTGGTCACTAAACTTTTAAAAATTATAAAATGGTCATTAAACTTTATCAAATTAGCACAAAATGATCATTAAATTTATTAAATTATTAAAAAATAATCATTAAATTTTTTAATATTTATCAATAATTTATATTGTACAATAAATCAATGATAATTTTGTAATAATTCGATAAGTTTAAAGGATGATTTATAACTTTTGAAAGTTCAGTGGCTAAAAAGATTATTTTAATATAGTTTAATGACCATTTGTATAATTTACCCAAAATTTTATAAACAAATTTCGGTTAACAGAATTAATCGGCCGAATTAATCGAACTTTTTTCAGTTCGGTTAAAAATTTTTGAAAAAATTTTAGTTCGGTTAACTGTTAATAGGAAAAATCGGTTAATAAAATTTTGAAAGTTCGGTTCGGTCGGTTAACCGAACCGGCCGTTTGAACACCCCTAGTTATATTAAGGAGTTTGAAAAATGTGTCAAATCTATTCTTTGTTGAATATGATGGGTGCAGAAGACTAGCTATGACTGTCAGTTAATAGAGCCAACCAAGTGGGATAGTGAATAGGGACATTTTTAGGGTTTCATCATTACTGATTCTTTTTTGGATAGAAGTTGTACACACTCACTACACCAATTGTTGATGGTAAAAGTAGGACGGTGGTGGTGGTTGGCGTTTTGCACGATTCACCCATCTGATTTGGGTAGAGAGCTGCAATCAAAGGTGGTTAGGGAGAATGCAAAAGTGAGAGGCGTAATATTCTATTTTTACTTAGCTAGATATCACTTGCATGAGACGATTCACAGTTATATTAAGGAGTTTGACAAATGTGTCAAGTCTATGCTTTGTTGAACATGATGGGTGCAGAAGACTAGCCATTACTGTCAATTAATAGAGCAAACTTGATGGGCCAGGTATACTTAATAGTTACCTTAACGAGGCACATTTTTTTCTTGATAATGATTTAGCCTGAAGTTTCCAAAGGTTCTTGAGATCCTATGTTCGACAAAATTTGAGCGGAAAAATAACGTGCGTAGAAAACATACTGCGGAGGACTCAAGGCGAAGATACGAGCTTGTGGAGATGTTCATGGCGGAAGAAATAATAGGTATTGTAATCACTCAAATCCGTCCAACGCTCTTTTTTTGTAAAATTTCTTTCGATTTGTTATTTAAATTTGTTTGGAAACCCCCTGTCCGATTTTAAAATTAAAAATTATGGAGTCGCCACCGATCATTTTAAAAGGGGTAGACCGGACACCAAAAAATAAAACCAGAGACTAAAAAACTCGGGTCCGGGAGTCGGTTAAGGATGGGGAAGGATTAGCACCCCACACTGCCCAAAATTGGTACCTAGCTGATTATTTGATGTCTTGGGATTGGAAATTGTGGATTTGATTAAAACTTAAAGTATGATTCTTAAATGCACGAAAATGTTCTAAATATTTAAAGAAACGTTCTGTTATTTAGAATAATTGAGAAATTCACATCCCTATACGCCCGGGAAATGGTTTCTCGAGTTTCTAAATAAAAGAAAATTACCTTAAATATTATGGCCTAAAATGCTAAAGGATATTCATTTATTTAGGGCTATCGAGAAAGTCACGTCCCTATACGCCCGCGAAATGATTTCTCGAATTCCCTAAATAAAAGAATATTACATTAATTCTAAACATATTTAACTATTAGAATGATGTAGAAAAAATATAGTATGACATGTAAATTTGCATATCTATATATGTTAAAATATAATATTTAAAGTAAACAAATTTAATATTTGTATTTATTAGAAACCCTTATACAACTACTAGTATACATATATACGTATTAAATATATATTACCAAAATTATATATGTGTTATGTTCATAATTATAAAAAAGTATAATAATATTTAAATAAGATGTAAATAGGTCTAAGCTCGATACTAGTGGAATATATATATATATACATTAAACTATTAACGTACACATTTTACAAAAATAAGTACTTTAATTTACATATATGTATATATATTATATTTGAATAAAATACTATGTATATATATTATCTTATAAATGTTCATAAAAATCTTATATAATGCAAATATATTATGTACACATAAATATAGAAAATATTAATATACATAATACTATGTATAATTATAACATATATACACAATAAAACATAAATACTATGAGTAAAAATAATATACACACATGCATACATGCTACACATAATAATAATGATGATGATAATAATAAATAAGAATATTGCTAATATGTATACATGAATCATATTAAAAATGCATGGAACAACATAAAATTAAATATCAAGGACTAGAATGCATGAATATTAAATTACATGGCAAGAAATAATATAAAATAGGTTAAAATGCAATTAAATGTAAAATGCATGGGCATAAATGTAAAATGCATGAAATAATGATGTGCAAATGCAAACAACCATAATTAAAGGACTGAAAATTAAAAAAACATAATAATAAAAACAGTGATCAAATTGAAATGAAAAGCAAATTGTGCGGCTTGAATTAAAAAAAGACAAAAACAGAGAGCATGAACGAAAAGGGGGACCGACTGGGTAATTTGCCCATTGGCCTTAAAATTGTGCGGATCCTCCCCGGATACGGGTCACCGCGAGGGTAGGGGCCTCAAAATGGCACCATTTTTGTATCCAACTGGTTTAAATAACAAAAGATTATATTTTTTTTCCGTAAAAATCAGTTAAAATAAAAAATAAAACCCTAACTATTCACTCATATCCTCTCCTCTGCTCTCAAACTCGACAGCGCCTCTGTCACTGTTTCACGCTGCTCATCAGAGCAGCGGCCTCGCAGCGGAGATGGAGTAACATCGGCGAGGACTGCAAGTAAGCTTTTAACCTTCTTTTCTTTCTTTTTTTATTTAAAACTTTGATTCGAATTGAAAATAAAAAGAAAAACTTTGATTCAAACTAAAATGGAGTTCGAACAGATTTCTGATGTTTTACCTTCGAAATTTTTTTATATTGATGCTGCAAAATCCTCTTTACAATTTTCAGAAAAAAGCCTTTATTCTTACAATTTTTTTGAACAAAAGACCCCTTTTGATTTTTTCGAAATCTCACTTTACAATTTTTTAGAAACCAAAACCCTCTTTTTACATCTAAATTTTCATGGGTTATATAACCCGAAATTACTAACAACTCTCCTTTTTTATTGTTGCAGATCTGCCTTGTGTATATAATCCCAGATTTTCTAGGATATGTATGACAGCCGAGTTGGTTGACAAGGTATGGGTGGTTGTATGGGTTAGAGTTTAGGGTTATTATATTAGGTTTAGGGTTTTATTTGGGGATTAATTTTAGGGATTCAAGGATTTGGTAGTTTAGGGATCAGTTTGGGGTTAATAGATTTGGGGTTACTGGTTTGGGGTTTATTTTGGTTGCCAAGTAATAGAATAATTACGGCCAGAAGGGAGCAGAGGCGGCAATGATGGCGGTAGTGGCGGCAGCAGCACTGACGGTAGCTATCAACATTGTGGTTAGGGTAAAATTTGGGTCGAGTTGTATGGGTTTGGATTCGAGTTTGGGTATTGTAACGGGTTTCGGCTAAATGGGTTATGGTCTTGGGCCTAGGTTTAGGTTTGGGTTAATGGGTTTGGGCTACCCGAATGAAAAGGGTTCATACAACTGCCCCTCTTTGCTCGTTGTTGTGTAATGGCAACGAAGCAAAAAATAAAATGACCCATTTCATTCGGTATGGCTGGTCATCTCCCCTCTTGATGTATGTCTTCTTTCTTCGGTAGTGTAACACCCATTTCCCGTATCCATGCACCGGGTACGAGTCGAAATGTTGCGACTTCTTTAATAAAAAAATAGGGTAATTTAAAATTTTTAGAAAAAAAACTTCTCAATGGTCACCCATCCTCAAATTTCTCTAGCAGCACGATTAACTTTATTTAAAATCGACATAAATTATTTATTCGAGTTCCCATCATAAATCAATTATCTTATTATGCAACTCATCACCAAAGGTTATTCTTAACCTTGAATCTTTCCAGAAACGCCAATTATCTTGAAACCATAACGAACTTTAAAGGCCAATCACAACTCAAATAGGTTTAGCAAGTATACATGCCACTATAATAATCAAACCTCAATTAGGATGTCATTACTATGATTACCTGTTGAGCTTTCCAATATTGATGCAATGCTCTTCTCACTCTCATCTTGATTTACCTACGTGTGTACAATCAAACACACGCTAAGTACGAACATAGTGAGGCAGTAAACAATTATTTAAACTTTATTCAATTTCATGGCTACATTTATATAGCATGATATATCCCATTTCATCAACTTTCACATTGCATTAGTAATTATTTACTATATGCCAATGTCATAAGATTTTCATGCTTGTTCGTTTATCATAATATGCCTTATATGCATAAATGTATCATGATCACTAGATAAGTATATCATCATATTAATCATATATCTACATAATATAAACCAGATATAAATTTCTTACAAATATACTTGCCATATGTTTCGAGAGTTCACATACTCCCTAACATGTTTACCATTTATTATCCATTTATTTATAGCCCAAACTAAACCTTGAGGACCCTGGATACGCGAGTCAAATATGCACCAAAGTGATAATGGACATAAGGTCGTCCCCATCATCCGTACATTTATAAGGCTGTGCTAACCATCAGCATGTTTATAGGGCTGTGCTAACCATACACTAGTGTCATTTATATACACTATAGTGCTATCCTAGAAACCCGAATATGCAGCGTGCTGCTAGACTCTATGGCATGCCAACTATACCCTGTTCCTCAATGACTGTTTTTGGGCATAATTTCCGTATTTATTCCATCCATGGCAACATATATAAATATAATTGAACATTGGGCAGTTCATACCCGAAATAACATTCATAATATACCATTATATATAACTAGTGATCCATGCATTTGTGTTCAACATTTGACATATTTAAAATATGTCAAATATATGATCAATGACATAAATATCATGCGAATATATAAACCAGGTAGACTTATCGCAAGTCTTACCAATGATGTATAAAACATCCATGCATCATGTTACGTATGCATTGCACTCACCTGAGCCATTTATTATTATGCCTCACTAAATTCTACTCCATCCTTTCCTTTATAGAACCTCGAACCTTCTTTGATTCGGACTTGACTTCATTAATCACATGAATAAGATAAAATATTTGCTAGATTCAAATCTAACAATACCTTAACCATGCTGTGTAATATAATCATTCGAGTATAAAATTTTCAAATAATTTTCCTTTCTCCCTTGTACTGTTCAAAAACTCATTATGGTCCTTAGTGACCAATTTGAACTTCCAATAATTCTTCCGAGCTTGCTAACTAACATTTAAATACAAAATGTTTCAAATTCCATTTTATGACAGCTTGCGCTACCTTCAAAGATTTACTTATACCGGGAGGAATACATACTGGATCTTAATTTCCTTTCTACTGGAGAAACTAGATTCGATAACGGTTCTAACGGTATAAGCCACATAAATTAATAAAATCTAAAAAAATTATGAAAATTCTTCAAACTCCCATCACAAAGTTGTCCTCACCGAAACTACACTGTAAATTTTCTGACCTTCATTCGATTAAAAATTCGTATCTTTTAAATCGGAAGTCGAAATCAGTTTTCGTTTGTTGAAAATGAAACTAGACGAACAAATCTTTATAACGGTATAAAATTCATCATCTAACCTGTAACACCCTTAACGTATACTCGTAAATCGAATATACATTAAAGATGTTACAGAGTCGTTTAAAGAAATCTCGACTTATAAATTTATTTGTACAAGTATTTACAAATTTTAGTTTGAAAATCTAACCCTTTCTCGATTTTCTTGAAAACACAATCTATGTGCAGTTAGCTAGTTTCAACTTTGAACTAATTATTTTAAAATATATTTGGCAATTATTAAAAACATCAGTTCAATTCAGGGTGAAAACTAGGTTCGCTATCTAGGCCATTTCTTGACTTTAAAATCTTTACGCGATTACCGATTATTCTTATTAGCAAAATACTTATCCTTTCTACCTTAGCTTTATTCTGTTACAATGCTAATGCCTTATTTTGCTTTATCCATATACGATTCATCATCAAAACTGATTACTTATCTATCATTTAGTCTAATTTAATGCATCATACTCTACTAGCAATTAAATAATTACATGCCCACTAGAGATTATCATAAGCTAGAATATCTTATTAATGTTTTGCAGATTGAAGCTTGATCAACATGCTCGACTCCTCTTCAAATCCTCCATCTTAATCTACGTGTGAAACAAACACACGCTAAGTATGAACATAGTGAGACAAAACTTATAAATCAAAGTAAAGCATTTTAATTTTAATAAAAATTGCATAATAAATAAAATACTGAATATAACATATAAGAATTTAGAATCGTATAGAATGACTTATCGAAGTCGTTCCTCAGTCATGTAACCTGTAAAATCAACATCTCATACATACATATATAAGGCAATGATATGCCAAATCAGTTATTCAATAAATCGCTTGTTTTCATTTGTACTTTTCACTGTCATTTAAAATCATAGCCCAATGTAAGACTGATGAGAATGTATGGTATGCGAGTCACTATTGAGTATGCACATATGCGGCAACAACTAATTTGTTGTGCCAAAATAAACACTGTATCGCTTTATCAGTGAATAACCGCCGTAAACTTATACAACGTCACTGTATCACTAGGTCATAGCCGTAGAACACAGCGTCAATGTTTCACTTTATAACTGTTGTACATTTGTACAACATCACTGTATCATTATACTCCCACCTCATTGGCATGCCAATTATACCAAGAAATCTCATAATACATACGATGGGATTTAAACATTCACTATTATGTATCATTCACTTATTTAAAATATCAAAAGATATCAACATCTCACAATATCATATAAAAGTGCATTGGGCAGTTCATACCCGAAAATTCATTTATAATTCATTTCAAAAATCATTGAAAATATACCATTTATGATTCAAAAATATTTATTTATTTTAACATTCGAGATCGACTTATCGCAAGACTTTCTCGTATCATAATAAAAATAAGTAAGAATGCACTCACCTGGGCCATGTAATAGTATGCCTCACTAAATTCTACTCGATTTTTTCCTTTATAGTATCTTGAATCCTCTTTGATTCGTGTTCGGCTTCATTAACCACATAAATATAAACACCATTTGTTAGATTCAAATCAAACAATATTCTAAATATGCTATCAAATCTAATTATTCGAATATGTAAAATTTCCAAAACTTTTTCTCCCTTCCTTAGACTGTCCAAAAATTCATTTTGGTCCCCAGTTGACCACTTTGAACTTCAAATAATTCTTCCAAGCTTGCTAACTACCATTAGATACCAAATGTCTCAATTTCCATTTTTTGGCAGCTTGCACTACCTTCAAAGATTTATTTCTATAAAATAATCTAAAACTTGAAATTCGATTCCGTTTGTTCTAAAAGAAACTATATTCAATAAGCTTTTCATCAATATAAAATAATAGCCCAAATTCAAATTGTACAATTTATGGAGAATTTTCCAAGTCAATTTCCAGTGCTGATTTCGGAACAGACTGCCATACTGTTTTCTGACATTTCACCACTTAAAAATTTATATCTTTTTACTTGGAATTTGAAATCAGTTTCCGTTTGTTGGAGGCAAAACTAGAAGAACAAATCTTTACATCGACATAAAATTCACCATCTAACCATTTTTTTAAAATTTATGGTGAATTTTCAAACTTACTGCCAAATCCAGTTTTCCTACACAACTTCCATAAATAACTTCAAACTTTATACTAATTTCTCCTTACTTTGCTATTTTTCAATTTAGTCCCATTATTTACTTTAAATCATCAACTTATCACCTTCTTCATCAAATAATTATTCATAATAATTTCCCTTAATTTTCCTTCTTAACCGAAATAGTCACTAAAATGCAAAGATAAGAATTCTAGCTTCTTAACTTTGCAATTCTGTCCTCAAATCAACATTAGTATCTTAATTCCATCATTATAACTAAAAATCAGATTTAATCCTTCTCTAAAACCTCATTTCCGAATTGGTCACTTAACTTTGACAATTTATCAAATTGGTCACTAACTCGATTTAACATCGGTTTTGCATTCTAACTTCAATTTCCTATCTTCAACATCCCTAATAACATAAATACACACCAATTCCATAAAAATCAGATTTAGTCCTTCAACTTTTAAACTTGCTGAAATGGTCCCTAAACATTTAAATTAGTGTTTTGCTTCCAAACAACAATTCAAGCTTACTAGATCATTATTTCAACATCACAAACCCTAAATTAAACTTGAATCCATAAACCCTAATCATCTTCATAATAATCAAAACATGTAAAACTTAAATTCCAACTCAATAACATGATTTTAACATCACAAAAGCTTGATTTCAACTTGAATTTCAACACGGAATCATAAAATCTCAAAACACCTAATTGAGTCCATAAACCCTAATTTCTTTCTCATGAAAATTCTCATCAATCAAGCATGTATTTCATGAATTATTTACACCAAAATATAGAGCTTGAAGAGTAGAACAACTTTGTAGTTGATGAGATTACCTGAAAATTGAGTTTCGGGGCTTGAATCGAACTTGGAAATTTTTTCTCCATTTTTCTTTCTTTCTCCCCCTCATATTTCGAAAGTTGAAGATGAATAAAGGTCTTCATATTTTTATTTTCATCCAATTTGGCCACTTGTCTTGTATAAATGAATTTTAAATTCATTTAAATAGTGAAATTACTAAAATGCCATTTTCATCGAATGGCCAAGATTTAATCTCATCAAAACTCAATGGCCAAGATCAAATTCATTTAAATAGTGACATTACTAAATGTTCAAAATGGTCACTAAAGACCTAAGGACCATTTCAGCAATGATGTAAAATATTGGGGAAATTTTCAAAAAAAATATATATTCGAATAGTTATACTTAAGAATCAAGTTAGCAATGTTAGATTTAAACCGAATGCGAGAATGGTAATGTATATGTTCGATTGGTCTTATACAGTTTTAAAAGAGATCGAAAGAGAACCAGTGATAAAAAGAAAGATAAGAACTTCGAGTAAGCTTAGTGAGGCATACTATTCATGGCCTAGGTGAGTGCATTTACATGTTTTAAAATGCAAATAAGAAGACTTGCGAGTAGTTGACCTTAAATTTAAGATAATATTGTATTTCTATATAATGGCATTTTATTTCTCTATAATATGTGCTATAATACTTTGCTCGACATGGCAAGATTGATGAAATACCAGGTACAAATGATTGTTTGAATAAATGATGACGCGTTTTGCATACATGAGATATGGAAAATGATATGATTTAAATGAAACAAATTAAAATGGAACAATATACACCTAAAAATAGTATTGTCTTATATATATGAGCTACTGCACGTTGTAATAAAGGTAGATTACATGGAATATAAAGTAAGAGTTGTTTTTCTAAGAAATGGTGATGATCTATGTCTGCCATGACTAATTATGATGAAGCATGAAATATGAAATGATTATCTATAGGTTTGATTATGATGATTGATTGATGATAAACTTAATGCCCAAGTATTGAGTATGAGAGTCCATGGTATAGTTGGCATGCCATAGAGTCCTTAGCAGTTGCACCCTCATGTTCAAGTTATGAAAAAGATATTGTGACAAAATGATTATGTCACATGCACCCTGGGGATCTACGCCCACTGTGCTCGAGTGCACTATCGAGGTGTCGCACCCTAAGGATCTACGCCCACTATGCCCGAGTGCACTGTCGAGGTGCTTTATGTTTATGGGGAGCAAAGAGTGTCCCTGAGTACGTACTCATCTTCACGTTCACGTTTGGCACTACAATGTCATTTCAAGATGACTCGCGTACCTCGATCTCATATAGCATACTTTGGGCAATGATAAAGGAATCATGTCACTTAAATGAACCATGTCATGTAAACGAATCATGCCACGTAATTGAATCATGACATATATATGATTTATGCCAAGTATATGAATCATGCAAGTACATGAATTATGCCAAGTATACGAAGTATGTCACGCATATAAGAAATATGTTATGCATATGTATCATGCCATATATACAAATTATGTTACGTATATGAATTATGCCATGCATATGAATTATGCTATGTACAAGTATTATGTTATGTACATGAATTAAATCATGAATATGAAAGAAATCACGTATATGAATCATGCCAAGTATGTAAATCATGTCATGCAAATGAAATATGCCACATATATAAGAATCATATTACATAAATGGAACATGCTATGAATATGAATCACATTACATACATGAACCATGTTATGCATATAAACAATGTTAAGCATGAAAATCATGTCATGTATGTGAATCATGTTGCATATGTGAATTATGTTATTTATACGAAATATACCATGTATATGACTGATATTATGATGATACAGCATTGGAATCATGAGCAAGTTAGAAACTTATGAAATGTACATGAAAATCTAGAGACTATGGAAACCTTGATAGTATTATCCTATCTTAGGTAGAGAACTTGATATGATACCATAAAATAAGTATTACTTTACTCTACATTTGTTAAATAAGATTATTGCCTCACTAAGTTCGTACTTAGCGTGTGATGTTGTTTCACACGTAGGTTCTCCCACGTAGAAGGGCAAGAATGAGATATTAATTGGAAAGTAAAGTTACATTAGTAAGCATGGTATGTACATCTTAAATTATGGTTGATATCTAGTGGGCATGTACTCGTATGTATGTGGGTTTAAAAGATGTAAATGTTTTGTGAACTTAAGTTATAATGTGTTTACATATTAATTACGAGTGTAGGGACTCGGAATATGGTTTTACTACAAATGATTAAGAATTATGACATAGTTAAATCTATTTTAACCCTAATCATGTAGAAACTTTAAAATCAAGAAAAGGTCTAGGCAGGATACATAGTTTTCTCCCTGAATTATATTTTTATTTCAATAACATATTTATAAATTTTCTAAAATAATTCAGGGTCGAAACTATCTGCTATAGACTGATGTAGTTTTCAATTTAAAACCGAGGAAGGGTTAAACAACAAGACAAAGTTTGGTATATATAAAAAAATTCAAGTCAAGTTTTCTTAATAACTCGGTAACATCTTTAGTGTTTATTCGGTCTACGAATATACGTTAAGGTTGTTACAATACGTCCCATAATATGTTGTATTGATGTAATAAGGCTAAAGTAGTAGTTGATGTATTTACCCAAAAGTTATTCTTTGCCTTATAAGCATTAAATGTCCAATTATCTTTGGAGGAAAATAGTGTATTGATTACACAGCTTCAGCTCAACTCTACTTTGACAAATCAGATCAAAGATTTACAGATGAAAGATAAGATATGTTTGGAAAAAATTCAGTAAGGTAAAAAAGGGAAAATTAAAGATTTTGATGTTAAGTCTAAAGAATATTCATATTATCGAGGGGTAATTTATATCCTCGATGATGGTGAGTTAGAAAGAGAACTAAAAGGTGATTGGTTCTGATTTAGTTCGGGACGCGAAGAATAAAGTAAGAATGGTTCGAAGCAATCTTATAAGTACTTTAGAATGATGGAAATTATACGTTGATCTTAAAAGAAAAGATATTTAATATGAAGGATAAAGTATTCCGTAAAAGTTTCACCTTGGAAGGAGGTGTTATGGTTTGGAAAAAAAAGGAAGTTGAGTCCGAGAATTACTGGACCACATAAGATTGTGAAAAGAGTTGGTCCGGTGGCTTATTAGCTAGCCTTACCTCCGGAAATGGACAAGATTCACAATATATTTCATGTATCGATGCTCAAGAAGTATCGATTAGATCCTTTACATATCATTACCCCGGAAGGAATAGAGATTCAACCAGATTTGGTTACAAGGAAGAATTGGTAAAGATACTGGCACATGGAGTCAAAGAACTAAGAAATAAATGATCTCGCTTGTTAAAGTTTTTTGGCGAAATTATGAAGTCAAAAAAACGACTTGGGATAGAGAAAAAAATGATATGAGAATGCAGTTTCCTCACCTTTTTGAACCAGGTACGTATTAAAAATTCGAGGATGAATTTTCTCAAGGGGAGAATTTTAATATCCCAAGTTTTGGCTAGTGACCAAAATGTTAATTTTGAAAGTTTTGTGGCTAAAGTATAAACTTTGGAAAAGTTCAGGGACCAAAGTGTAATTTTCAAAAGTTGTGTATTTTAACCCCGCAAATGAATAGTTTACCCCCCATTAATGATGTTTCCATGTTATCTGGATTTTTCATGCAGAGTTTGTATTAATGGCTATAAAGCGATAAAGTTCAGAAAAATATTCAAATAATCAGATCGAATCGAATATCCAAGATATTTTGAAGGATGATAAGGCAAGGTTAATTATGTAATTTTACATGTCTAATATATTTTCTTTGTGTTGGAGGAATATGAACCTTGGATTTAAGTTGATTTTCCATGTAAATATGAGCCGTTGATGAAAAATGGCAACATCGTAATTTTGGAAAATCACAAGGGCAAAGTTGGTAAACTACTAACTTAAGATTAAATCTAGGCCATTTTATGAAGGATGATGACATGTAGTACATTATGGATTCATTGGATTCGAGGGAAAAATGGTCATTTCACTATTTGGAGCATATTTTCAATATTTATGGATTTTAAAATGCCAAATGGCATTAATTAAAGGTAAAAGAAAATAAAAAAATCTCATCTTTCTTCTCCAACGTGGGGTTCCAAGAGGCCAAGGTAAGAATGCTATTTTTTTATTTTTCTCGCTAAATGGCTTGGATTTAGTGTTTAGTCATGAAATGCATAGTTGATCCTCTTTGAATTCTCTATCATTTGGTATAAAAATTTCATGGATTGGTTAAGATATGCTCATGAAATTGAAGGATTAAAGTTTAGGGTTTATGGATATAAATTTATTTGTTGTTTGATTTTGAAGGATTAGGTGTTTAATTACCTTTTCTAAGCTTTATTTCAAGTGTAAAGTAAAACCCCTAATTTTGGAAAGTTAGGGTTAATTTAGGGTTATTGGATTCAAGTTTAATTTGAAGTTTTCATGAAAGGAAAATGTTGGAATAATGTAATTGAAGGTTAATTTGAAGTGTTGGAATGGTTAAAGGATGTTAAAGATCAAATTTATGAATCTGCCCAGAAATTTTAGTATGTGATAGTGAGTTTGGAAATTCACCATAAATTCTACAAAAGTAATTAGAAAGTGATCCTTATATCATTGTATTCATGGTTCAGTCTAGTTTCTTTTAAAACAAACGGTGACTGATTTTGATTTGTATATCAAAAGATATAAATTTTTAAGTGATGAAAGGTCAGAAAATAGAGTATCAGTCTGCTCCGGAATTTAGTACTATAATTGACTTTGAAAATTTGTCAGTTGAATTTGGGCTATTAAATTATATGGTTGAAAAGCTTATCGAATATATTTTGTTTCAGAACAAACGGAATCAAATTCCGAGTTGTAGATTATTTATAGAAATAAATCTTTGAAGGTAGCGCAAGCTGTCAGAAAATGGAATTTGAAACATTTTGTATTTAAACGTTAGTCAGTAAGCTCGAAAGAATTAAGGGAAGTTTAAATTGGTCATTAAGGACCATAATGAGTTTTTGACCAGTACAATGAAGAAAGAAATATTAGACAGCATGTTTAAGGTAATGTTAGATTTGAATCTAACAAATATTTTATTGTATTCATGATTAATGAAGTCAAGTCTGAATCAAAGAAGGTTCGAGGTACTATGAAAGAAAGAATCGAACTAGGACTTAGTGAGGCATTGTGTTAAGTGGCCAAGGTGAGTGCAATTGCATACATATCATGACATATTGATGTTTTATACATCACAGGGATGGCTTGCGATGAGCCTACCCAAATTCTACTATCATTATATTTATGTCATGGAGCATATGATTGACATATTTTAAATATGTCAAAAGTTGAATATAAATGCATGGATCACTAGTTATATATGATGTTATATTATGAATGTTATTTCGGGTATGAACTGCCCAATGTTAAATTATGTTGATATACATTGCCATGAATGAAATAAATATGGAATATATGCCCAAGTATGTCATTGAGGGACAGGGTATAGTTGGCATGCCATAGATTCCAGCAGCACGTTACAACTCGGTTTAGCACTATAGTGTATATAAAGGACGCTTAATGCATATGGTGGGCACGACCTTATGTGTATTATGGTGGGCACGACTTTATGTGTATTAGCACTTTGGTGTATATTTGACTCGTGTACCCAGGGTCCTCATAGGCTTATATTTGGGCTATGGTTTATTGGTTAATAAAAGATAAACATGTAAATAAGCTTATGAGCTTTTGGAATAAATGGCAAGTATATTGGTAAGAAATTTATATCCGTTTTATATTATGTTAATATATGATTAACATGATGGTAATACATATCTAGTGATCATGATGCATTTATGCATATATGGCATATTATGACAAATGGACATGCATGAAAGTCTTATGATATTGGCATATAGTAAATCATTACTAATGCAATGTGAAAGTTGATGCACTGGCATATATCATGTTATATAAATGTATCCGTGAAGTCGAATAAGTTTAAATTATTGTTATTAACTTCCTTTATTGCCTCACTAAGTTCGTACTTAGCGTGTGTTTGATTGTACACACGTAGGTGATTCGAGATATTGGAGTAAGCAAGGCGTTGCATCAAGTTTAGAGAATTTCATCAAGCTACCACAATAATGACATCCTACTTGATGTTTTTAATTAATTTTAGTGGCATGTATAAATGTAATAAATTTGTCTATTTTAGTTCAGAGTCTATTATTTATTGAATAGCTATTTTGTTATTTTTGAAAGGTAAAGGAGCTCCATTTTGTGTTTTAAGTCAGTATAAATATTTTTTTATGATTTTAAATTTTATAGTATTTTTGGAAAAAGGTCATTGTCAACATTGTATTTGTTTCGTGACATTTCCGACTTAACTCTAATGATCAGAGTCGAGAAGGGAGTGTTACAATTAAGAATAAATCATTTTTTCAAAGCAACATACCTTGATTCTAACTTTGGAGCCTTCAAAATTGCAAAAGAAATTTTTTTTGTATTCTTTCTCGTAAGCTTCCTTGAGTTCACGAAATGGAGAAGAAAAGATAAGCAAATTTTTGTTCATCTTTCACTTATAATTTTTGAATTTAATCTAATATTGCCACTTGTAATTAATTAAATGAATTTTAATTTCATTTAATTAATTAATCTTAAATCCAAGGCCTCAAATTAATCATATCATCAATCAATGACTAGGATTAAATCTTGAGATAGGAAATTACTAAAATGGCCTTGTCACTTCCAAAATATTTCAAAATTGCCATTGGAGTCAAAATGACTAACTTGCCCTCAACTATTCACAATTTCATCTAGTTTGGAATTTTATAAAAAAAATTTAACTAAATCTAGTTGGATTCTAACTAGACATATTAAAATATTCATAAAATAATATTTTATGAATTTTCTATAGCTTTTGGAACTATCTTTAAAATTCCAGTTCGATCTGATGTACCGAGAATTTTTACCGGATACAATTCCTCTTAGAAATCTTATAACAATAATTCATTATGAATATTATTGAATCATATTGAATTCTTTTTATCAGTCAAAAATACTGACATGAGATCTTCCCAGTAGGTCACCCATCCTATGGCCAAAGCACGCTTAACTACAAAGTTCGATCAAAATTCGATATCTTATATTGCATTTTCATTCCCGGGACCTATATCAGATTTTATTCCTTAGGAGTCTAAATTTTCCCCATCTTTAGACTCTAAACACCAACTTTTGACATACTGTCATTTTGATCACAAAACTTTATCCTTCAATTCTCATTCCAAATTTTTTTATTAGATTTTAACCAAACTTTGCAAGTACCCTATTCAGCTTACTCTCTTTGATGCCTTATAATCTCAGAAATTCCTTTTTCTAAAGTTCCCAATTTAAGAAATCCTAACTTTTGCCTTTTTGACATTTTAGTCACTAAGTTAGCTTTTAAGCTATAATCTTAGTACTAAATAACCCTTAATTAATATAGCAAATTTTGGGGCATTACAGGTTCGGCTTAACTAAGTGGGTGGAAGGCGAAGTCCTTGTCTCTTGCTAGCCGAATTACTCTGGCAAAGGCGGTCCTAATGGTGATTCCTACTTATACGATGCAGACTGCTATTATTCCCAAAGCAGTTTGCTTGGAGACTGAGCGAGTTGTGAGGCGATTTATATGGGGCATTACGGAGGCCAGGAGTGGTGTGCATTTGGTTATGTAGGATGATGTGTGTGCTCCCATTTCCCGTGGTGGTCTTGGATTCCGAAAATTGTGTACTTTGAATAAGGATTTCTTGATGAAATTAGCCTTTCAGCTTATGACTCGACATGATGCGTTATGGGTGCATCTTTTACAGGCTAAATATAAGTGTGATATGGTAGTGTCAGACACTCTTAATACTTGTAGTGGGTCTCGGCTATGGAAAGGGTTAGGGATGGTTTGGCATGACGTTCATCAAAATGTGGTTTGGAACCTTGGAAACGGACGTGGCATTAATTTCTAGTCCGATCCCTGCCTTGGTGATATAGGTCCGATAAGTGAGCATGTTACATCGGCTATTGGGGTTGATTTGGCTCATGCCACTGTGGCTGAGATGGCGAACAACTGGGAAATGGATATGGCAGAAGTTTAGCCATATCGTTCTACCTTTTGTGCTCTTACGTATGGCTGGGATCGAGGGGCCATTGCCTCAACTACCGGATGACATGGTAGGATGGAAGGGGTGTGATGGTAAGGTCTTCTCGGTGAAAGTAGCTTATGTTGTTCGTGATGGTCTTTGAATGGGTTCGATGATGTGCTGTGGAAAGTTTTGCAAAAGTATAAGGGGCTTCAACGAATCAAAATATTCCTTTGGCTTGCATGCTATAACAAGTTGATGACCAACGAGGAACGGGTTCGCCGGCATTATGTTGTCGATAACCGATGTCCATGTTGCCATTTGGATGTTGAAACGGTAAGTCATCTCATTCGTACTTGTCCATCGGCTGCTCTGATTTGGGTGTCACTTGTTAAGATGGATATGCTTGGGGAGTTCTTTTCAATGGAACTTCGAGATTGGGTGCAGATTAATCTTGTTGATCCATGTTACTTTGCTCGGGAAGCTGAAGGTTGGGAATTGCTTTTTGATGCTCTTGCATGGAATTTGTGGTTACAATGGAATGCAGTTGCATTCAAATCTGACTTGGAAGACCGAGGATCGGTTCTTGAGCATAGTCTTTGGCTTCAAATGGCCAGCATTTGTGCCCTTGATCGGGGTGCTATCACGCATCCGGGTATGGTTCAAGGTGGGCATACTGTGCAGGGTTGGAGTCCGCCGTGCATGGTATAGTTCAAATTAAATTGTGATGGCTCAAGGAAGACTGCTGATGGTTTTGTGGCTTGTGGGGGAGTGATCCAAAATCATGAGGGGAGATGGCAGTGAGGGTTTGCGCGATTTATTGGCCTTGGTTCGGTTGTTGAGGCTGAACTATGGGGTATCTATTTAGGCATGGAGTTAGCTTAGAGCTGTGGGTGTCGACGTTTGGTGGTTGAGACAGATAGTCAAGATGCTATCCTTCTTCTACAACATAAGAGTTTTAGGGATGTGGCACGCTCACTCCTTCTTCATATTCATGAGGCATGTCGGTGGAATTGGAAGGTTGTCTTGCGGTACGTTCCTCATAACGGCAATAGAGTGGCCGATGGTCTCACTCGGTTGGCTTAATTTGTGAGCATGGAAGGTGTCTAATACCATGATCCTCCATATGTGATTATTCCCCTTCTTCAGTAGGATGGTCATCCGTAGTTTCTCTTGCCAATGGTCGTTCAGGTTGTTGTTCTGGTTTAGTTGTGATGTTTAATTGGTGTAGCGACCCCTTTTTATTATAAATTTAAAAACGTAAGTTCGGGATTTAGGGTCGCTAAAATGAAAACTATTTTTGATTTTGTGTTTTGAAATATTTTTTTTTGAAAATTGGTGAGAATTGGTTTTTTGGGAAAATTTGGTAAGAATTGAGAAAATTGAGGAAAATTGGAAAAATTCATATTTTTGGATTCTTGGGTATTTTGAAAAATTTTGGAAAAAGTGGGGATTTTGATTTTAAAAACTTGTTTTTATTTTGAAGACGAAGGGTTGGAGTCGCCACCGGCAACTAAGGTAGGCCGAGCACCATAAAAACCAGAGATTCTTTCAAAACGAGTTCGGGAGTTGGTTACATGTGGGGAAGGATTAGCACCCTCATCACGCCCGAAAATCAGTACCAAAACAGACGTTGCTTTTAATCGATGGAAATTATTGAGATTCAAAATTGGATTTAATTAACTGTTCTTAACCGAATATAAACCTTAATTGAACGGGCTTAATCAAATTAGTGGGTTCCCGTTAATTGTTTGTTTAATTAATAAGGCGATTGTACATCGGACTGTAGATTAAACCGACATAGAATAAGCCCGACTGCCGTGTTAATTTACAGTTCGAATCGAGTACGTCACCTTTATGCATGATGCAAGCAGTAAAAATGATGTTATGGCTTGTCCAATTTTATTCCAAATTAAAATTTACCTTCAGACGGTGAAAGTTAACTTGAATATTTGATCAACAACTAATGAGACTGGGCTGCTACGACACAAATATCAAAATTAATAAATCCCTCCTTTGTATGAGTTAGATTAATTAATTAACAAGGTCTAATTAAGTAGATTAAAAGTCAAATGAATGACAATTTAGGATATGTCACAAAAAGCGAATAAATAAATAAAATGAAGACAAATAAAAATAAATGCGGAAATTAAATGTGAACAAAGTAAATAAATGCAAAAATTAAAGAATTCGGAAAAAGGACTGGATTTAATGTAAAAGAAATCCGGAAAAGGACCAGATTGAATAAGAACAATAAATATGCGATAAAGTAAATATCGGTAAATTAAATTGCAAAATTTAAATACGAGAAATTAAAAGGCGGAAATTAAATGTTAGTAGGTTAGATTTAACGTGCCATGAATAAAACGGATCATACCCCGTTGCGAGTCACCGTAATGCCGATTCGAATAATAATAAAAGAAAGGAAACAAATAAATAATAATATATATACATATATAGATAATAATATACTATATAACAATAGGTACTAATATTATAACATACGTATAGTAAAAATATAATATAATATTATAACATAGTAGATAATATATGTAGGTATATGTAATGTATTAAAATATTATATTAGATAACATATCTTATGTAACATAATAAAATACTATAGTATAGGATAAATATACCATATATGATAAATATATAATATACATATAACAAGATATAATATACATGCAAGTAAAATATACAAAACTTAACATATATAAAATTATAAGATATAATTATAATTATAATATGCCTGAATTGAGGACTAAATCAGAAGAAAGAGAAAAATAGGGGCTGAAATTAAACGAAACAAAGTAGAAGGGGATGGAATTAAAATATTGGGAAAACATGGAGGGACTACGATAGGGATTAAACCGTGGCAGATTTGAAAGCGGGAAGAAGCTTCGAGGGACTTGATGGGTGATTAACCCAAATCTCGGAAGGCGCAGATCATTCCCGGGTAACCTGGTCAATGCGCAGATCTCCCCTGGCCAAAACGGTGCGTTTTGGTGGTCTATAAAAGTTAAAAAGGGAAAAAATCATTTGGAGCCGAGGTTTTTAAAAAAAAACTTAAAATTTCTCTGAAAATTTTAAAATCCAGACCCCTAATCTTCCTTTCTAGAAAACGGCGATATCGTCACAAAATAGATTTAAGAAAAAAACTCCCTTTTAAAACTCAAAAAGAACGAACCCCTCAACGGGGAAGATGAACTGAGCAATCGGACGACGACGGGAGTCGCCTCCCTCTCTTAGGTAAACCCTAACTCTACCTTTTATTTTTCTTGTGTTCGAAATGAAAAACGCGAAAAAAGAAAAAAAACTGAGTACCTTGGTTGAAATCTTTTGTGTATTATTTTTTTGAAAAGCTCCCGTCTAGGGTTTATAAATGGTTTGTTTTGGCTTTATAGCCCAATACATGAGGAAACAAAAATAAAATGGTTGCTTTCTGCCTCTGACTTATGAGATTTTGGCTGCTTTATCTCGTTTTGTAGGTTCGTACAAGGAAGGGGACCATTGGTCCTTGGCCGCAATGGATAGGGCATGCGTGGTTGTCGATGTGTCCAATGGTGGTTGGTATTGAGCCGACGTGGCCTGACGTGGCTGGGTAGCTGGGGAGTCAATCTTGAGAAGCTTCTGGAAAGGGATATGATGGGGCGGTGGCTGAGGGCTTAGGGCGTTTAGGGTTTTTAGGGTTAGGTCCAGGTATGGGTTTCGTGTTAATGGGGAACCGGGTATTGGGTAATTGGAGATGGGTTGGATTTGTAAATGGTAGTGGGCCGGCTGTATTGGGCAGATTGTAAGGGTAAATGGGCTTAGTTTGTAAATGGACACTTATTTTGGACTGTTAATATTTTTTGATTTTTTTGGGGATTTAAATATTTTTTGGAATTTGGGCTTAATTGTTTATTCAAAATACACCCGGACAAAAATGGTTATTACAGCCGACTCTCTTTGCTCATTATTGTGAAACAGCAATACAGCAAAGACTAAAGATAACCATTTTTTTGGCCAAGTTAGAACACTCCTTTTGGCACAACTCTTCCTTCCACTCTAACTGATCCATCTTCTGACTTCTGGAGAAATAGAACTTGTCTGTTGATCTGCTACACCACCGACGGAGAGCCAAGATCTGGTCGACTCATCTATTTCATCATTTTTGGAAGAAAAACCTGCAAGAGTAAAAAAAACTCGCTTCATACTAAGTATCCACTTATATTTATTTAAAACTTTTAAAATTAAAAGAGCTGGGATAAAGAGATGTTTGAATATGGGTGATCTTGCTACGCCACCGACGATGAGACAAGATCAAGAGATTAGATCAAGCAATGACTCTGACGAAGAGGCATGACTCGGTGGTTAGATTGCGATCAAGCTACGACTCTGGCGAAGAGGCATGATCTGAGGATGTTAAAGGTGATCAAGCTATGACTCTGACGAAGAGGCATGATCCGAGTTAAAGGCGATCAAGCTACAATTCTGACGAAGAGGCATGATCAGAAGGGAGATTTGAACAAACTACAACTCTGACAATGAGTCATGATCTGAAGATATATTTGATCAAGCTACAACTCTGAAGAAGAGGGATGATCTGAAAAGCTTGATCCGCAACACCACTGACGATGAGGCATGATCAAAAGGGAGATTTTGATCCGTTACACCACTGACGATAAGTCAGGATCTGAAGATGGATTTGATCAAGCTACAACTCTGACGAAGAGGCATGATCTGAAAATATAAGTAAACAATAGTTAGTGATTGTCCGCTTAGAGTTTCGAGTTTGTATTTGGCTTGCTTTGCTTTGAGGATTCACCATTTCGTAGTGGGTGTTGTTATCCTCCATCTTTATGTTTTGACTTCTTTGTTGATCCGACTTCCCTTTGTGGCTGAGGGCTTGCCAATTTGTTATTGTCCTCCATGATTGAGGCTTCTTATCATGAACCTGTTTGTTTATGTATGAGTGAAGTAAATGCACTTAGCATGAATGCATCTAACTTGATGAGTAATGTATGCATTTAATGTGAATGCATGATGAGTGGAATGACATGATATTGATATGAATGGCATGCGTTAAGTGTTCAAAAGTACTATTTTTATTACCCTTCTTATTCATATTATTGCTAGACTTAGGCTCATATTAGTTGCATTATTAGCCATTCATACTGTTTGCATTGTTTCTTTGGTGGACAAGCTTGATTTCATATTTTGCTTAATTTTGTGGAAAAAGATACTACTTTGGTGTGTTTTGTGTGTGTGTGGAGAATCACTTGCCAAAGCAAGGCTGGAACCAGTTGCTAGGGCAATGCATGAAGGAGATGCCGAGCTAGTTGCCAGGGCAATGCATGAAGGAGATGCTGAGCTAGTTGCCAGGGAAATTTTCACTAAGGGATAAGATGATATAGTAGTCGAAATTGATGACTAGATAAGCCCAAGATGACGTGGAGCAAAGTTAAATCCCAAAGGAGTTTGATTTCCATGAAGAGGTTAAAGAGAAATTAAATCCCAAGAAGATAGGAGAAGTTCTAGAAGGAATTTAAATATAATAAAGAATTATATTCTTTAAAGATATTTAATTCCAAGTTAACTTCCTCCTCAAAGAAAGACTTTAACCTAGCCCTATAAATTGAGGACCAAGCCGTCAACTCCAAAGGGGGGAGAGGAGAGAAATTTCGACAAAGAGAGGAGAGAAATTTTGACAAAGAGAGGAGGGAGATTTTGACAAGAGCAAGGAGAGATTTCGACAATGATTCAACCATTCTTCATCTTTTTCTTTCTTGTTCAATTAGGTTTATGCTAGGAATTCTTTGTCTTGTGTTTCTTTGGAACCTAGCCATGAACTAAATCTATTTGGCTAAGGTTATTGTGATTTGTGGTTGTGAGAAACAATTGGATTTTGTTTAGGTAATAAGAGTTTGCACTTTCAATTCAAGGTTTACTCATTCTTGGTTCTTATTCTTGTTTGCGAGTGAATTGGGAGAGGATCTCGTAACTTCATCTATTTATCTAATATCGGGGGAGTTAGATTCAAGAAACGAATGAGTATGGTCTTTATTCAATCTATTGATGGTGAAGATTAATCCGGCTTAGGAATAAGTTAAGGATTTCAACGGCTAAGAGGAGCGCAAGATTGGTTGTTGTTCACTCTTGATTCACACAGTGATGTATTATCAAGGCATGCACAAATAGCTAGAGTTTCAACTTAGGGATAAGAAGAAACCATTGAAGAACGCTCTGCTGAACCTTGAAGTTGCTGCCCAGCCGCCCAAGTAGTTGCCCAGCTAGTTGCCCAGTCAACTGTCGATTAGTTGCCAAGGCAACCCCACTGCGCAAGTTGCCACGGTGACTGAGTTGCCCTTGCACTCTTCTACCAAGACGATCCAATCGGCTATCACACCTCAACTCACGATAACCTAGCCTATTCTCTCTCAATTGATTACATCTTTTTTTACTTTATTGCTTTCTAGTTTAGTTGTTAGTTAAGCTCCTACAATCACCTACTTGTGTTTTTACTTTTATAGTGCAAGAGATTAGATTCTTGAAGTGGCACCAATCCCTGTGGAGACGATATCTTTTATACTATAACTTGCGACGTGTACACCTGCACAGTTGTGGAGCACTTATTACGCGTCTTTGGCACCGTTGCCGGGGATTGGCAATAGCAACTTTGTTTTTATTTTCTTGCACTTTTTATTTTTTCTTGTTTAAGATTCAAAGGGCTAACAAACTTTGGTTTTGCATTGGTATATGACCAGGGCGAGACCGATTACACCATAATATCCCTTTGATCCAGAAATCGAACGAACCTTGCAAAAACTCAGACAAAGGTTAGGAGTAGCAATGGCTAATCAAGACGGCAATATGAATCAGGATGTTCCAGCAGGAGGAGGAGTGATTCTTGCACGCAATAGAACTATTCGAGACTATCTTGAAGAAGATCTTGAAGGACTCAATCCAGAGGTTGTCACACCTGAAATTGAAGCCGACCACTTTGAGTTGAAACCGATGATGTTCTATATGATCAACACAATTGGTCAATTTGGCGGCTCAGCAACTGAAGATGCATGACAACATCTTAAATATTTCCTCGAGATTTACAATTCTTTCAAAATACAAGGAGCCACCCCCGATGTTTTACGACTAAGATTATTCCCCTATTCACTAAGGGATAGGGAGAAAACATGGTTGAATAGTATTCCTGTCGGATCAATAAGATCTTGGACCGAACTTTGTCGTGATTTCCTTGCTCGATTTAATCCTACAAATTTGACTGATAAGCTTCGTAACGAAATTACTTCTTTTCGGCAGACAAATGATGAATCCATGTACGAGGCTTGGGAGAGATATAGAGAACTTCTACATAAATGCCCCCTACACGGATTCCCAGTGTGGATACAAGTAACAATGTTTTACAACGCTGTGAATACACCAACAAGGATGATGATATATGCCTCGGAAAAAGGCATACTCCTAGATAAGTCGCCGGAGGAAGCAATGCAAATTCTAAACAGGCTTGCCAAGAATGATTATCAATTCCCCTCTGCTAGAACAAGAGGAGTTAGACGCCAAGCCACAATACATGAACTGGGATCATCAGACTCAATTTCGGCACAATTGGCCACTCTAACCAAGATGGTCCAGAACATGCAAAAACCAAACAACACACAGGAGGTCAAGGTAACGGATTCCTTTTGTGAGTTACGTGGTGGTAACCATGATTCTTCTGAATGTATGTAGAATCCGGAATCCAACTTTTATGTGGGGAATTACAACCGAAACAATAATGTGATGTCCAATACATACAATCTAGCTTGGAAGAAGCACCCGAATTTTTCATGGAGTAATCCCAACAATGCTCTAAACCAGAACAATCGAATGCACAAGCATCGGGATTATAGCAGAATATGCCACGGCAATAGTTGTCGCAACAACAACCGACAACATCTAGTTCTTTGAAAAATTCTCTCAATGCTTTTATGTTGAAAATTGAATCTTATATAGCTGAGAATAGTAACTTCATAAAAAAGAACTAATGCTTTTATTAACAATACCGAGATGAGATTGCAAAACCAAGAGGCGGCAATCAAATCATTGGAAAATCAACTCAGACAATTTGCTCAAAACCTGAATACTAGACCGTAAGGAGGTTTACCTAGCGATACTAAAGTCGCAAGAGGAACTGGCCATGAGCAATGTAAGGCGATCACCACTAGATGGTGAACAAGCGATACTAAGCTCGCTCATCAAACAAAACTCCACAAAAAGAACAAGACGAACTCAGCGGCAAAGCCTCAGATGGTGAACTAGGAAATACCTTGGCAACTAGCGATAAGCATGCCTCGGCAACCAGCGATAAGGATGCCGCGGCAACCAACGATAGGCACGCCACGGAAACCCCAGTTGACAATGCCTCGGCAACTCCAGTTGCCTCGGCAATACCGTCAATCAGGTTCCAGACCAATGAAAGGATCAAAGATATTCTACTTCCACCATCATTCTCACAAAGGTTGAAGCGACAAAAGCAAGAATATCAATTCAAGAAGTTTCTTGATATCCTAAAGCAAGTCCACATCAACTTGCCATTGGTTGAAGCAATTGAACAAATGATGAACTATGCCAAGTTTCTTAAAGACATTGTGTCCAAGAGAACAAGGCTAGGAGAGTTTGAAACAGTTGCCGCAACAGAGCGATGCATGGACATGTTGCACAATCGCATGCCACCCAAGTTGAAGGATCCCGAAAGTTTCACAATACCCTGTTCCATTGGAAACCACTATGTCGGGAAAGAATTATGTGACCTTGGAGCCAGCATAAACTTGATGCCTAAATAGGTTTTCCAGAAACTAGGAATCGGGAAGGCAAGACCTACAACAGTTATGCTACAGCTAGCCGACAGATCCTATGTGCATCTAGAGGGAAAAATCGAAGACATACTGGTAAAAGTTGATAAATTTATTTTTCCCGCTGACTTTATTGTTTTGGATTGTGAAGCAGATGAACATGCACCTATCATTCTCGGGAGACCCTTTCTAGAAACAGGAAGAACCTTGATCGATGTTGAAAAGGGAGAACTCACAATGAGGGTGAGTGACCAGCAAGTTAAACTAAATGTGTTCCAAACACTACGGCATGCCGATGATCCGGAAGAATGCCAACTTCTTCATGCCACAGCAGAGTTTAACTTTGACGAGGAATTTAGTTGCCTCGGCAACTCCACTGCCGATCAAGAGGAACCTGAGGAGTATGAAGAACCGATTGATGAGGAACAACAAGAAAAGGCAAATTGGTTAGTCAATCGACCATGTACATACTTTGAACCACTGGATTACTCAGGTAAGGAAGGTAAACTCGAAAAGCCCTTCATTGAACAACCACCGATTCTTGAGTTGAAACAATTGCCAGGACAACTAAAATATGCTTACTTGGGAACCGATAATACATTGCCTGTAATTATTTCCTCTAAGTTACAGCCTGAGCAGGAAAAGAAGCTGATCAAAATGTTGATGCTACACAAGAAGGCAATAGGGTGGACAAATGCCGACTTGAAGGGAATTAGCCCGGCAATGTGCATGCACAAGATTTTGTTGGAAGATGATCACAAACCTTCGATTGAGGCCCAGATGAGACTGAATCATGCCATGAAAGGGGTTGTAATGAAAGAAATCATCAAATGGCTTGACGCCGGCATCATATACCCTATCTCTGATAGTACATGGGTAAGTCTGGTACAATGTGTATCGAAAAAGGGAGGTATAACAGTGGTAAGTAATGAAAACAATGAACTCATTCCAACCAGGACTATGACCGGTTGGAGGATTTGTATGGATTATCGAAAGCTAAACAAAGCCGCTAGGAAAGATCATTTCCCATTACCCTTTATTGATCAAATGCTTGACCGTCTTGCAGGTAAACCCTTTTATTGTTTTCTTGATGGTTATTCAGGTTAGAATCAAATTGCTATAGCACCAGAAGATCAAGAAAAGACAACCTTCACATGCCCATACAGTACTTATGCTTTCCGAAGGATGCCGTTCGGATTGTGTAATACCCCGGCAACCTTCCAAAGATGCATGATGGCACTCTTTTCAGACATGGTCGAAGACTTCCTTGAGATCTCCATGGACGATTTTTCCATTTTTTGTAATGACTTCGACAGTTGCCTCGGTAATTTAGAGAAGCTGTTGGCAAGATGTGAAAAAACTGATTTAGTCCTTAATTGGGAGAAGTGCCATTTTATGGTAGATGAAGGAATAGTGCTCGGCCACAAGATTTCATCCAAGGGAATTGAAGTAGACAAAGCCAAGGTGGACGTGATCGAGAGATTACCCCCACCAAGTTAGGTTAAAGGAATCCGAAGCTTTCTTGGACATGCAGGTTTTTACAGGAGGTTCATTCATAATTTTTCTAAAATTTCTAAACCCTTGTGCAATTTTCTTGAACATGATAAAGTCTTCAATTTTTATGATTCTTGTGCCCAAGCATTCGAAGCCCTAAAGGAAAAGCTTGCCTCAGCACCCATTGTCCTTCCACCAGATTGGACGATACCTTTTGAGCTCATGTGTGATGCAAGTGATTTCGCGGTAGGAGCATTCCTAGGCCAACGCACAGGTAAGACCTTTCATGTGATATACTACGCTAGTAAAACTCTTAATAGTGCTCAAGTGAATTACACAACAACAGAGGAAGAGTTACTAGTCGTAGTTTTCGCATTTGACAAGTTCCGATCCTATTTGATTGGTATAAAGGTAATTGTCCATACGGACCATTCGGAAATTAAGTATCTATTTGCTAAAAAGGATGCCAAACCTCGTTTGATTCATTGGATATTGCTTTTACAAGAGTTTGATATAGAAATTAAGGACATGAAAGGAACAGAAAATCAAGTGGCCGATCACTTATCACGGTTAGAACGCAATAGGGAGGAGGACGCAGATTTAGAGATATACGATGCATTCTCGGATGAGTAGTTATTAGTTACCTCGGCAACCATGGACGCGTATACCTCGGCAACCCCTGACGCCTCAGCAACCATGGATGCGCATGCCTTGGCAACCCTCGACGCCTCAGCAACTCTTGACGTGCATGCCTTGAAAACGCTTGCCACGTATGCCTCAGCAACTCCAGACGCGTACGCCTCGGCAACCACTGATACACACACCTCGGCAACCATGGACGCGTATGCCTCGGCAACCCTTTAAGCACATGTCTCAGCAACCATGGATGTGCATGCCGCGGAAACTCTAGACGCGCACGCCTCGGCAACCTTGGAAGTAGTTGTCACGGCAACACATGCCTCGGCAATAAACTGGTACGCGGATTTAGTTAATTTCCTTGTTTGTGGTATTTTACCTTATGGCCTTACTCACCAAGGGAAGAAGAGGTTTCGCCATGATGCTAAGCATTACTTTTGGGACGAGCCTCTTTTGTTTAAACAATATGCAGATCAGGTTATACGCCGATGTGTCCCTGAAGAGGAGCAGCAGAATGTACTCTGATAATGCCATTCTTCACCCTATAGAGGATATTTTGGAGGAACACGTACTGCAGCCAAAGTTTTGCAATCTGGTTTGTATTGGCCAACACTGTACAAAGATGCCCAAGAGTTTTACAAGCAATGTGATCATTGCCAAAGGACGGGCAATATCTCTAGACGACATGAGATGCCACTCCAAAACATCATCGAGGTGGAATTGTTCGATGTGTGGGGGATTGATTTTATGGGACTTTCCCATCTTCATTCGACAACCTCTACATTCTACTTGCCGTTGACTACGATAGAAGAATTCTGAGCACTCACCTATAACAATGCACGAATCTACAAGGAGAAAACAAAGCAATGGCATGACAAGAAACTATTGTCGCGGCAATTCATGCCAGGGCAACTAGTTCTCTTATTCAATTCTCGGCTGAAACTTTTCTCGGGAAAACTGAAATCAAGATGGTCGGGACCATTTGAAGTTGTCAAATCGTTCTCCCATGGTGCCATGATAATCAAGTCCATCACTGACGAACATGAATTCAAAGTTAACGGACAAAGATTGAAGCACTACAACGGTGCCCATGTGGAATGTAACAAAGAAGTGGTCACCTTAGGAGATGCATGAGCATGCTCTCCTTTCGATATTTTCGTTTTATTTTTATTTTTTCGAACTATTTAATTTTTTTATTTTTATTTATTATTTTAGGGTTATTTTTCTTTTTAGGATAGATTTATTTATTTTCTTTAAAATTAAAACTACATGTTTCTTTCATATTTATCTAATTGTTTTTAAAATTTTAAGTTTAAGAATTTCTTTGCACATCTTTATTTATTTTCTTTTATTAGTTTATCTTTAATTTTAATCCTTATTTTATTTGTTTTTGAATTGTAGGAAAAGTGTTCAAGATAAAGAGGAATTTTGATTCAAGAAGAAAACTTCTTCAACAAGGAAATTAATAGGCTGAATCTAAGGCTTATATTAAGTCTCCAATTTACCCTAAATAAACCCTACATAACTGGCCAAACCCTTCCCCTTCCCTAAACCCCCTAGCCGTCACCTTCCCCCAATCTAAACCCTTGTTTTCTTTCTTTCAAAATTACTCCCACCCACCATATTTACTACCTATCTTTTCTATTTAACCCATCACCCTTAACTTCCAAGAAACCTATTCCTACTTTTCACCTTGCAACTCTTTAGTTTGTTTTGCTTTCTTTTCTTTGTTTTTACCAAACTCACAACCAAGATCATCCATGGCATCCAAAATCGAATTTTTGGTTCATCCAAGTTCCTCCAAAGAACCAAGATACAAGAAGTTTGCTACACCGGTGGTTCAAGAAAGATTTTACTCCAAGTTTAAAAGCCGGAAGATTTGTGAAGAACAAGGCTTTGAATACTCCAACTCTCATCAAGATTTCGGCCTTGAACCATTCATCTTCGAAAGGATTGCACATCAAAAGTGGCAAATCTTTTGCCATCAATCAGAACCGGGTAACATCTCATAGGTAAGAGAATTCTATGCTCACTCACCTAACCCGGATAATCCTTATGCTTTTGTTCGTGACAAGGCTATACTCATAAGCCCCGAAAACATCAACACCTTTTACGGGCATTACGTTGAGAAGGAAGAGCATCAAGCCTTTGTTGATCAACTCACGCCCAATCAACTTAACAAGGTACTTTAAGAACTCACTCTATCGGGAACTCAATGGAACGACGGTAAATACAAGGGCACGGTAAATCGCCTTCGGCTTAAACCCGAGGCAAAATTATGGAATAAGTTTGTTAAAACTTCTTTGATGCCCACCACACACAATACCACCGTTGATACACCTCGTATTTTGCTCATACATTCTATCTTGCATAATCGCATCATTAACATTGGAAAAATTATTTGTGATGAGATTTTTGTATGTAGCACAAAAGACAAGGGTTCTCTTTTCTTCCCGTGCTTAATTTCCAATCTTTGCAAGGAGATGCATTTCCCAAGTGAGTCCAGTGATGAAAAGGCCCTACCAAAGTCCGATTGGAATCGAGCACAAATTCGAAAGCTAATGGGAGAGGCACCGGTAAAATCCCCAACGCCTTCAATTGGCGTGGCAACTCCTGCCGCCTCGGCAACCCCTAATGCCCAAGCAACTGATGCCTGGGAAACTCGGCCAGCAACCCCAGGAAAACTTGAAGCACTCTTACAACCGTTGGATAACCGCCTTAGGCAAATTGAAGACCGGCAATTAATGTTCATGCGGTACCTGAAGGATCACAACAATTCCATAACCCAAGTCATCCTGGAAAAGTACCCGGACAGCCGCGTGTCGTTCCCCATCTTTCCTGTTGAAATCCTTGCCACGGCAACCAATGAAGCGGTTGCCCCGGTAACCGCAACAGATGATGCTGCGGTAACCTGCCCAAGCAGTTGCCACGACAACCAACACTGAAGATGCAGCGGCAACCAAAGCTAAAGACGCCCCGACAACCACTGCAAAAGCCAAACGTAAAGCACATATGCCCGAAGCAACTCGTACTGAATCATTGTCTGATTTTTCAGATTCGGACGAGTCCTCCATTGCACCAACAAAGACCGCACCAATCGAAACCTCCAAGCCCAAGCGAAAAGCCAATGACATTGATGAAGAGAACGATGAGGACAACCCCGTACGAGGATCGATTCCACCAGCGGCAACAAGGAAGCAACCACCGCGTTCAAGCAAAAGAATCAAGACACCGACCAAAAGGAAACTAATCATCCACGACGAAAAACTCTCGAAGTAAGTCCTCATTTGCATTTTACTTTTCTTTATTGTTATTTTTTATTTTTTTAATTTAATTTTTCTTTGTTACATGCATTGAGGACAATGCCTCACTCGAGTTTGGGGGGATTGTTATTAGTTAGTTACCATGTTTAGTTACATTCATCTTAAGTATTGCATTTAGGATACATAAATTTCTTGCCATGCCTTTAGTTGGAACAATAATTACCTAGATTTGATGAATATTCGATGATGACTTTGCCAATGTACTTGATTGATAGAACTTTTTATTCTAGGATAAACATGGAAACACTTAGAACCGTACTATGATGCTAAACTTGATGAAACACTTAAAAAATTGGGGGATTAGAATAAAAATTGGATGAATGCTAGAGGTGCCCGAAATTGGCTCTAGTATGTGCTAAAAAATTGATTGCTAGATGATAAGTGTTCAAAAGTACTATTTTTCTTACCCTTTTTACTCATATTATTGTTAGACTTAGGCTCATATTAGTTGCATAGTTAGCCATTCATGCATTAATCCATGTTTCCTTCAATCGTTGAGCTTGATTACATAACTTGGTGATTTTTGTGGAAATAGATGCTGCTTTTGGTGTGTTTTTGTGTATGTGCAGGATCACTTGCCAAAGCAATGCCGAGCTAGTTGCTAGGGCAATGCATGAAGGATATGCTGAGCTAGTTGCCAGGGCAGTGCATGAAGGAGACGCCGAGCCAGTTGCCATGGCATTTGTCGACAAAGACCAAAAGCAATATGGATGTCGAAATTCATAACTTTACAAGCCCAAGATGACATGGAGCAAGGCCCAAGCCCAAAGGAATTTGATTGCCATGCAGAGATTAAAGAAGAGTTAAATTCCAAGAAGATAGGAGAAGTTCTAATAGGAATAAAATTATAATAAATAATTATATTCTTTAAAGATAATTTAATTCTAACTCAAACTCCTCCTCAAAGAAGGACTTTGGCCTAGCCCTATAAATATCAAGGAGATTTCGACAATTCGAGGGGAGAGCAAGAGGGAATTTTGACAAGACCAAGAGAGGAAGCAAAGGGGAATTTTCGGCAAGCATCTAGGGCAAGGGATTTTCGACAAGCTTTATCTTTTCTTCCTTGTTCGATTGGGTTCATGCTAGGGATTGTTTATCTTGTGTTTCTTTGGAACCTAGCCATGAACTAAATTTACTTGGCTATGGTTATTGTGTTTTGTGGTTGTGAGAAACTATTGGTTTTTGTTTAGGTAATAAGAGTTTGCACTTTTCTATTTCAAGGTTTATTCATTCTTGATTCTTATTATTGTTTGCGAGTGAATTGGGAGAGGATCTCGTGATTTCATCCATTTATCTAATATCGGGAGAGTTAGATTCAAGAAACGAATGAATATGATCTTTATGCAATCCAATGATGGTGAAGATTAATCCGGCTTAGGAATAAGTTAAGGATTTCAACGGCTAAGAAGAGCGCAAGATTGGTTGTTGTTCACCCTTGATTCACGCAGGGATGTATTATCAAGGCATGCACAAGTAGCTAGAGTTTCGACTTAGGGATAAGAAGAAACCATTGAAGAACGCTCTGCCGAACCTTGAAGTTGCTGCCCAGTCGCCCAAGTAGTTGCCCAACTAGTCGCCCAGGCAACCATCAATTAGTTGCCAAGGCAACCCCGTCGTGCAAATTGCCACGGCAACTGAGTTGCCCATGCACTCTTTTACCAAGACAATCCAATCAGCTATCACACCTCAACTCATGATAACCTAGCCTATCTCTCTCAATTGAATTCATCTTTTCTTTTACTTAATTGCTTTCTAGATTAGTTATTAATTAAAACTTCTATAATCCTTCACTTGTGTTTTTACTTTTTACAGTGCAAGAGACTAGATTCTTGAAGTGGCACCAATCCTTGTGGAGACGATATCTTTTATACTATAACTTGCGACGTGTATACTTGCACATTTGCGTAGCACTTATTACGCGCAACAAGTTTTTGGCGCCGTTGCCGGGGATTGGCAATAGCGACTTTGTTTTTACTTTCTTGCACTTTCTTTTTATTTTTTTTGTTTAAAATTCAAAGGGCTAACAAACTTTGGTTTTGCATTGGTATATGACCGTATGCGAGACCGACTTCACCAGAAATATCCCTTTGATCCGTAAATCGAACGAACCTTACAAAGACTTAGACGAAGGATAAGAGAAGCAATGGCAAATCAAGACGGCAATATTAATCAAGATGTTCGAAAGCGGGAGGAGTAGTGATTCTTGCACCTAAACAGAACTATTCGAGACTATCTTGAAGAAGATCTTGATGGACTTAACCCAGGAGTTGTCGCACCCGAAATTGAAGCCGACCACTTTGAGTTGAAACCGGTAATGTTTAATATGATCAACACAATAGGTCAATTTGGCGGCTCAGCAACTGAAGATGCACGACAACATCTGAAATCTTTCCTCGAGATTTGCAACTCGTTCAAGATACACGGAGTCACCCCCGATGTCCTACGATTAAGATTATTCCCCTATTCACTGAGGGATAAGGCGAAAGCATGGCTGAATAGCATTCCTGCCGGATCCATAGCATCTTGGACTGATCTTTGTCGTGATTTCCTTGCTAGATTTAATCCTACAAATTTAACTGATAAGCTTCGTAACGACATTACTTCTTTTCGGCAGGCAGATGATGAATCCATGTACGAGGCTTGAGAGCGATATAGAGAACTTCTACACAAATGCCCTCTACACGGATTCCTGGTATGGACTCAAGTAACAATGTTTTACAACGCCGTGAATACACCAACAAGGATGATGCTAGACGCCTCGGCAAACGGCATACTCCTAGATAAGTCACCGGAGGAAGCAATGCAAATTTTAAACAGGCTGGCCAAGAATGACTATCAATTCCCATCTACTAGAAGAGGAGGAGTTAGACGCCAAGCCACAATACATGAACTAGGATCATCAGATTCAATTTCGGCACAATTGGCCGCTTTAACCAAGATGGTCCAGAACATGCAAAAACCAAACAACACACATGAAGTCAAGGTAATGGATTCTTTTTGTGAGTTATGTGGTGATAACCATAATTCTTCTGAATGTATGCAGAATCCAGCTTCTATGTGGGGAATTACAATCGGGGCAACAACATGATGTCCAATACATACAATCCAGCTTGGAAGAAGCACCCGAATTTTTCATGGAGTAATCCCAACAATGCTCTAAACCAGAACAATCAGAATGCACAAGCATTGGGATTCCAGCAGAATATGCCACGGCAAAAGATGCCGCAGCAACAACAGACGACATCTAGTTCTTTGGAAAATTCTCTAAATGCTTTTATGATGAAAACTGAATCGTATATGGCTGAGAATAGTAATTTCATAAAAAGAACTGATGCTTTTATTAACAGGACCGAGATGAGATTGCAAAACCAAGAGGCGGCAATCAAATCATTGGAAAATCAAGTCGGACAGTTTGCTCAAAATCAAACACCGCACCACAAGGAGGTTTACCTAGCGATACCGAAGTCGCAAGAGGAACTGGCCATGAGCAATGTAAGGAAATCACCACCAGAAGTGGCCAACAACTTAGAGAGATTCAAACCCGCTCGTTAAACAAAACTCCACAAAAAGATCAAGACGAACCTAGCGGCAAAGCCTCAGATGCTGAACCAGGAATTGCTGCGGCAACCGGCAATAAACATGCCTCGGCAACCGACGACGCCACGGCATCTTGTGATAAGCATGCCTCGGCAACCCCAGTTGATAACGCATTGGCAACTCCAGATGTCCCGGTAATGCCGTCAATCAGGTTTCAAACCAATGAAAAGATCGAAGATATCCGACTTCCACCACCATTCCCACAAAGGTTGAAGCGACAAAAGCAAGAATACCAATTCAAGAAGTTTCTTGATATCCTAAAGCAAGTCCACATCAACTTGCCATTGGTGGAAGCAATTGAACAAATGCCAAACTATGCCAAGTTCCTTAAAGACATTGTGTCCAAAAGAACAAGGCTAGGAGAGTTTGAAACAGTTGCCGCGACAGAGGGATGCATGGCAATGTTGCACAATCGTATGCCACCAAAGTTGAAGGATCCCGGAAGTTTCACAATACCCTGTTCTATTGGAAATCACTATGTCGGGAAAGCACTATGCGACCTAGGGGCTAGCATAAACTTGATGCCTAAATCTGTTTTCCGAAACTAGGAATCGGGAAGGCAAGACCTACACAATTATATCTGCAGCTAGCCGACAGATCCTATGTGCATCCGTAGGGAAAAAAATCGAGGACATACTGGTAAAAGTTGATAAATTCATTTTTCCCGCTGACTTTATTGTTTTGGATTGTGAAGCAGATGAGCATGCACCTATCATTCTCGGGAGACCATTCCTAGCGACAGGGAGAACCTTGATTGATGTTGAAAAGGGAGAACTCACAATGAGGGTGAATGACCAGCAGGTAAAACTAAATGTGTTCCAAACACTAAGGCATGCCGATGATCCAGAAGAATGCCAACTACTTCATGCCACGGCAGAGTTTAACTTCGATGAGGAATTTAGTTGCCTCGGCAACTACATTGCCGAACACGAGGAACATGAGGAGTATGAAGAATCGATCGATGAGGAACAACCAAAAGAGGCAAATTGGCTAGTCAATCGACCAGGTACATACTTTGAACCACTGGACTACTCAGGTAAGAAAGGTAAGATCGAAAAACCCTCTATCGAAAATCCACCAATTCTTGAGTTGAAACAATTGCCAGAGCAACTGAAATATGTATACTTAGGGATCGATAATACATTACCTGTAATTATTTCCTCTAAGTTACAGCCTGAGCAGGAAAAGAAGCTGATCAACATGTTGAAGCTACATAAAAAGGCAATAGGGTGGACAATTGCCGACTTGAAGGGAATTAGCCCGGCGGTGTGCATGCACAAGATCTTGTTGGAAGATGATCACAAACCTTCAATGAGGCCCAAAGGAGACTGAATCATGCCATGAAAGGGGTTGTAATGAAAGAAATCATCAAGTGGCTTGACGCCGGCATTATATACCCTATCTCTAATAGTATTACGTAAAGTCCGGTACAATGTGTACCGAAAAGGGAGGTATAACAGTGGTAAGCAATGAAAATAATGAACTTATCCCAACCAGATCGTGACCGGTTGGAGGGTTTGTATGGACTATCGAAAGCTAAACAAAGCCACTAGGAAAGATCACTTCCCATTACCCTTTATTGATCAAATGCTTGACCGTCTTGCAGGTAAACCCTTTTATTGTTTTCTTGATGGTTATTCAGGTTACAATCAGATTGCCATAGCACCAGAAGATCAAGAAAAGACAACCTTCACATGCCCATACGGTACTTATGCCTTCCGAAGGATGCCGTTCGGATTGTGTAACGCCCCGGCAACCTTCCAGAGATGCATGATGGCGCTCTTTTCAGACATGGTCGAAGACTTCCTTGAGATTTTCATGGATGATTTTTCGGTTTTTGGTAATGACTTCGACGGCTGTCTCGGCAATTTAGAGAGGGTGTTGGCAAGATGCGAAGAAACAGATTTAGTCCTCAATTGGGAGAAATGCCACTTTATGGTAGATGAAGGAATAGTCCTCGGCCATAAGATTTCATCCAAGGGAATTGAAGTAGACAAAGCCAAGGTGGATGTGATCGAGAGATTACCCCCACCAAATTCGGTTAAAGGAATTCAAGTTTTCTGGACATGCGAGGTTTTACAGGAGGTTCATTCATAATTTTTCTAAAATCACTAAACCTTTGTGTAATCTGCTTGAACAGGATAAAGTCTTCGATTTTGATGATTCTTGCACTCAAGCATTCAAACCCTAAAGAAAAAGCTTGCCTCGGCACCCATTGTCGTTCCACCCAGTTGGGCGCTACCTTTGAGCTCATGTGTGATGTAAGTGATTTCGCAGAGAGGAGCAGTCCTAGGCCAACGCACGTAAGACCTTCCATGTGATATACTACGCTAGTAAAACTCTTAATGATGCTCAAGTGAATTACACAACAACGGAGAAAGAGTTACTAGCTATAGTTTTCGCATTTGACAAGTTCCGATCCTATTTAATTGGTACAAAGGTAATTGTTCATACGGACCATTCGGCAATCAAATACTTATTTGCTAAAAAGGATGCTAAACCTCGTTTGATTCGTTGGATATTACTTTTACAAGAATTTGATATTGAAATTAAGGACAGAAAAAGGAACAAAAATCAAGTGGCGATCACTTATCACGTTTGGAACGCAATAGGGAGAAGGACGCGGATCTAGAGATATGCGATGCATTCCCGGATGAACAAATTCTAATTTCCTCGGCAACCCTCAACGCCTCGGCAGCCCATGACGCCTCGGCAACCATGGATGCACACGCCTCGGGAACTCTCGACGCCGCAGCAGTCTTTGACGCACACGCCTCGGCAATTTTGGGAGCAGACACTACGGCCGCACATGCCTCGGCAATACCCTGGTACGCAGATTTAGTTAACTTCCTTGTTTGTGGCATTTTTTCGTATGGCATTACTCACCAAGGGAAGAAGCGGTTCCGCCATGATGCTAAGCATTACTTTTGGGACGAGCCTCTTTTGTTTAAACAATGTGCAGATCAGGTTATACGCCGATGTGTCCTCAAGAAGAGCAACAGAATGTACTCCGGCAATGCCATTCTTCACCCTATGGAGGACATTTTGGAGGAACTCGTACCGCGGCCAAAGTCTTGCAATCCAGTTTGTATTGGCCAACATTGTACAAAGATGCCCAAGACTTTTACAAGCAATGTGATCGTTGCCAGAGGACGGGCAATATCTCTAGGCGACATGAGATGCCACTCGAAACATCATCGAGGTGGAACTGTCCGATGTATGGGGGATCGATTTTATGGGACCTTTCCCATCTTCATTCGGCAACCTCTACATCTTACTCGCCGTCGACTATGTGTCTAAATGGGTAGAGGCAGCTGCAGTTCCCAACGACGATTCCAAGACCGTGCAACGATTCCTGCAGAAAAACATATTTACACGGTTTGGGATGCCGAGAGCAATTATCAGCGATGGGGCAAGCATTTTGACAATGCAGACTAATTGCCAAGATGTTGCAACGCTTCGGCATATCACACAAGATCGCCACGGCATATCACCCACAAACCAACAGGCAAGCAGAAATTTCCAACCGGGAGTTGAAGGGAATACTCGAGAAAGTTGTAAATCCCTCAAGGAAGGATTGGTCATTAAGACTAGATGACGCACTTTGGGCATATCGCACTGCATTCAAAACACCATTAGGTATGTCCCCTTTCCGGCTTGTCTATGGTAAAACATGTCATCTACCGGTGGAAATCGAGCACAAGGCGTACTGGGCAATCAAGACCGTGAATATGGATTGGGGAAGTGCCGGACAAAAGCGCTTGATGGATCTCAATGAGATAGAAGAATTTCGTCCACTCGCCTATAACAATGCACGAATCTACAAGGAGAAAACAAAGCGATGGCATGACAAGAAACTATTACCACGGCAATTCACGTCAGGGCAACAGTTCTCCTATTCAATTCTAGGCTAAAACTTTTCCCGGGAAAGCTGAAATCAAGATGGTCGGGACCATTTGAAGTCGTCAAACCATTCTCCCATGGTGCTGTGATAATCAAGTCCATCTCTGACAACCATGAATTCAAAGTTAATGGACAAAGATTGAAGCACTACAATGGTGCCCATGTGGAACGTAACAAGGAAGTGGTCAATTTAGGAGATGCATGAGCATGCCCTCCCTTTTGATATTATTTATTTTTATTTTTGTTTTTGTCGATTAGTTAATTATTTATTTTTCATTTTTTTTCCAATTTTTATTTATTATTTATTTTTTTTCCGATTATTAGTAGTTTTAGGATAGATTTTTTTTATTCAAGTTTAAGAATCCTATTACACATCTTTATTTATTTTCTCTATTAGTTTATATTTAAATTTAATCCTTATTTGATTTGTTTTTGAATTGTAGGAAAAGAAGTTCAAGATAAAGAAGGAATTCTAAACCAAGTAGGAAAACATCTTCAACAAGGAAACTAATGGGCTGAATCTAAGGCTTATATAAAGCCTCCAATTCATCCTAACCAAAACCCTTGTCGACAACTCCTACAAAACCCTAAACCCTTTTTCGTTTTCCCCTAATCCCACCCACCTATCCTTTCTATAAAACCCATCACCCTTAACCTATTCCTACTCTCTATCTTGCAACTTTTTAGTTTCTTTTCTTTTCTTTGTTTTTACTCACAACCAAGATCATACATGGCATCCAAGATTAAACTTTTAGTTCATCCAAGTTCCTCCAAAGAACCAAGATACAAGAAGTTTGCTACACCGGCGGTTCAAGAAAGATTTCAATCTAAGTTTGAAAGCCGGAAGATACATGAAGAACAAAGCTTTGAATACTCCAGCTCTCAAGATTTCGGCCTTGAACCATTCATCTTCAAGAGGATTGCACATCAAAAGTGGCAAATCTTTTGCCATCAACCGGAACCGGGTAACATCTCATGGGTAAGAGAATTCTATGCTCACTCACCTAACCCGGATAATCCTTATGTTTTTGTTCGTGACAAGGCCATACTTATAAGTCCCGAAAGCATCAACACCTTTTACGGACTTTACATTGAGAAGGACGAGCATCAAGCCTTCGTTGACCAAATCAATCCCAAGCAACTCGACAAGGTGCTTCAGGAACTCACTCAACCGGGAACTCATTGGAACGACGGTAAATACAAGGGCACGGTAAATCGCCTTCGGCTTAAACCCGAGGCAAAACTATGGAATAAGTTTGTTAAAACTTCTTTAATGCCCTCCACACACAATACTACCGTTGACATACCACGTCTTTTGCTCATACATTCTATTTTGCATAATCGCATAATTAACATTGGAAAAATTATTTGCGATGAGATTTTTGTATGCAGCTCAAAAGATAAGGGTTATCTTTTCTTCCCTTGCTTAATTTCCAATCTTTGCAAGGAGATGCATGTCTCGAGTGAGTCCACTGATGAAAAGGCCCTACCCAAGTCTGGTTGGAATCAAGCACTAATCCGAAAGATAATGGGAAAGGCACCGGGAGATTCTTCAAGGCCTCCAATTGCCACGGCAACTCCTGCCGCCGCGGGAATCCCTAATGCCCAAGCACCTAACGCCAGGGCAACTCGGCCATTAATCCCGGGAAACTTTGAAGCACTTTTGCACCCATTGGAAAGCCGCCTAAGGCAAATTGAAGATCGGCAACTAATGTTCATGCGGTACATGAAGGAGCACAACAATGTCATCACCCAAGTCATCCTAGAAAAGTACCCGGACAATCGTGTGCCGTTCCCAATCTTTCCCGCCAAGATTCTTGCCCCGGCAACCAATGAAGCAGTCGCCACGGCAACCAAGGAAGCAGACGCCACGGCAACCAACCCTGACGATGCCCCGGCAACCACTGTAAAAGCCAAAGGTAAAGCACCTATGCCCGAATCAACTCATACGGAATCATTTTCTGATTTTTCAGATTCGGACGAGTCCTACATTGAACCAATAAAGACCGCACCAATTGAATCCTCCAAACGAAAAGCCATTGACATTGATGAAGAGGATGATGAGGACAACCCCGTACGAGGATCGATTCCACCACCGGCAACAAGAAAACAACCATCGCGTTCAAGCAAGAAAATCAAGACGCCAACTAGAAGGAAACTAATCATCTACGATGACGAACTCTCGGAGTAAGTCCTCGTATGCATTTTTATTTTTATTGTTATTTTTCGTTATTTTTATGCATGCATTGAGGACAATGCCTCACTCGAGTTTGGGGGGGGGGGATTGTTATTAGTAATTACCATGTTTAGTTACATTAATCTTAAGCATTACATTTAGGATACATAAATTGCTTGCCATGCCTTTAATTGGAACAAGAATTGCTTAGATTTGATGAATATTCAATGATGACTTTACCAATGCACTTAATTGATAGAATTTTTATTCTAGGATAACTATGGAAAAACTTAGAATTTTACTATGATGCTAAATTTGATGAAACACTGTTGTGGTTTGATTGATTTAAGGAGTTCTAGTAAACTTAGGTGGATAATTAACTAATTGGGGGATTAGAATAAAAATTGGATGAATGCTAGAGGTGCCCGAAATTGGCTCTAGCATATAATAAAAAATTGATCACTGGAGGTGCCTGAAACTGGCTCTAGGAGGCGTTAAAATTTTTTTTAACTAGAGGTGCCCGAAACCGGCTCTAGTCGATTAAATTAACTTAAGAAAACTAAAAATAAAACACTAGAGGTGCCCGAAATTGGCTCTAGTTAAAACATGTTAAAAAGAACCCAATGAAGTAATTTGAAAACCTATTGTTTGCATAGAATCTGAAAAATCAACTCGTACACAACTCCGCACACACTCACAAGCATTATAGTTTGATTCCGAGTAACTCCTCAGTTTTCTGAAAAATAAAAAGCCAATCATACTTTGTGCCCCGGTTCAGAGAATTGAAATCAAGTTCAAAGCTAAGTTTGTGAAAATTTGAAGTCTTGGCAGGTAATTATGAGTTTGCATTGCTTGAGGACAAGCAATAGTTCGAGTTTGGGGGTGTGATAAGTGTTCAAAAGTACTATTTTTCTTACCATTTTTACTCATATTATTGTTAGACTTAGGCTCATATAGTTGCATAGTTAGCCATTCATGCATTAATCCATGTTTCCTTCAATCGTTGAGCTTGATTACATAACTTGGTGATTTTTGTAGAAATAGATGCTGCTTTGGTGTGTTTTTGTGTGTGTATGTGCAGGATCACTTGCCAAAGCAATGCCGAGCTAGTTGCCAGGGCAATGCATGAAGGATATGCCGAGCTAGTTTCCAGGGCAGTGCATGAAGGAGACGCCGAGCCAGTTGCCATGGCATTTGTCGACAAAGACCAAAAGCAATATGGATGTCGAAATTCATAACTTTACAAGCCCAAGATAACATGGAGCAAGGCCCAAGCCCAAAGGAATTTGATTGCCATGCAGAGATTAAAGAAGAGTTAAATTCCAAGAAGATAGGAGAAGTTCTAATAGGAATAAAATTATAATAAAGAATTATATTCTTTAAAGATAATTTAATTCCAACTCAAACTCCTCATCAAAGAAGGACTTTGGCCTAGCCCTATAAATATCAAGGAGATTTCGACAATTCGAGGGGAGAGCAAGAGGGAATTTCGACAAGACCAAGAGAGGAAGCAAAGGGGAATTTTCGGCAAGCATCTAGGGCAAGGGATTTTCGACAAGCTTCATCTTTTCTTCCTTCTTCGATTGGGTTCATGCTAGGGATTGTTTATCTTGTGTTTCTTTGGAACCTAGCCATGAACTAAATTTACTTGGCTATGGTTATTGTGTTTTGTGGTTGTGAGAAACTATTGGTTTTTGTTTAGGTAATAAGAGTTTGCACTTTTCTATTTCAAGGTTTATTCATTCTTGATTCTTATTATTGTTTGCGAGTGAATTGGGAGAGGATCTCGTGATTTCATCCATTTATCTAATATCGGGAGAGTTAGATTCAAGAAACGAATGAATATGATCTTTATGCAATCCAATGATGGTGAAGATTAATCTGGCTTAGGAATAAGTTAAGGATTTCAACGGCTAAGAGGAGCGCAAGATTGGTTGTTGTTCACCCTTGATTCACGCAGGGATGTATTATCAAGGCATGCACAAGTAGCTAGAGTTTCGACTTAGGGATAAGAAGAAACCATTGAAGAACGCTCTGCCGAACCTTGAAGTTGCTGCCCAGTCACCCAAGTAGTTGCCCAACTAGTCGCCCAGGCAACCATCAATTAGTTGCCAAGGCAACCCCGCCGTGCAAATTGCCACGGCAACTGAGTTGCCCATGCACTCTTTTACCAAGACAATCCAATCAGCTATCACACCTCAACTCATGATAACCTAGCCTATCTCTCTTAATTGAATTCATCTTTTCTTTTACTTAATTGCTTTCTAGATTAGTTATTAATTAAAACTTCTATAATCCTTCACTTGTGCTTTTACTTTTTACAGTGCAAGAGACTAGATTCTTGAAGTGGCACCAATCTCTGTGGAGACGATATCTTTTATACTATAACTTGCGACGTGTATACTTGCACATTTGCGTAGCACTTATTACGCGCAACACTAGAGGTGCCCGAAATTAGCTCTAGTATATTCTAAAAATTGATCGCTAGAGGTGCCCAAAACCGGCTCTAGTCGAATAAATTAATTAACTTAAGAAAACTAAAAACAAAAAACTAGAGGTGCCCGAAACCGGCTATAGTTAAAACATGTTAAAAGAACCTAAGGAAGTAATTTGAAAACCTCTTGTTTGCATAGAATCTGAAAAATCAACTTGCACACAACTCTGCACACGATCACAAGCATTATAGTTTGATTCTGAGTAACTCCTAAGTTTTCTGAAAAATGAAAAGTCAATCATACTTTGTGCCACGGTTCTGAGAATTGAAATCAAGTTCAAAGCTAAGTTTGTGAAAATTGAAGTCTTGGCGGAAAATTATTAGTTTGCATTGCTTGAGGACAAGCAATAGTTCGAGTTTAGGGGTGTGTTAAGTGTTCAAAAGTACTATTTTTATTACCCTTCTTATTCATATTATTGCTAGACTTAGGCTCATATTAGTTGCATTATTAGCCATTCATGCATGTTTGCATTGTTTCCTTGGTGGACAAGCTTGATTTCATATTTTGCTTAATTTTGTGGAAAAAGATAATGCTTTGGTGTGTTTTGTGTGTGTGTGTGTAGAATCACTTGCCAAATCAAGGCTGGAACTAGTTGTCAGGGCAATGAATGAAGGAGATGCCGAGCTAGTTGCCAGGGCAATTTTCGATAAGGGATAAGATGATATGGTAGTCAAAATTGATGACTAGATAAGCCCAAGATGACGTGGTGCAACGTTAAATCCCAAAGGAGTTTGATTTCCATATTAGGTTAAAGAGAAATTAAATCCCAAGAAGATAGGAGAAGTTCTAGAAGGAATTTAAATATAATAAAGAATTATATTCTTTAAAGATATTTAATTCCAACTTAACTTCCTCCTCAAAGAAAGACTTTGACCTAGCCCTATAAATTGAGGACCAAGCCGTCAACTCCAAAGGGGGGAGAGGAGAGAAATTTTGACAAAGAGAGGAGAGAGATTTCGACAAGAGCAAGGAGAGATTTCGACAAGGCTTCAACCATTCTTCATCTTTTTCTTTCTTGTTCAATTAGGTTTATGCTAGGAATTCTTCGTCTTGTGTTTCTTTGGAACCTAGCCATGAACTAAATCTATTTGGCTAAGGTTATTGTGTTTTGTGGTTGTGAGAAACAATTGGATTTTGTTTAGGTAATAAGAGTTTGCACTTTCAATTCAAGGTTTACTTATTCTTGTTTGCGAGAGAATTGGGAGAGGATCTCGTAACTTCATCTATTTATCTAATATCGGGAGAGTTAGATTTAAGAAATGAAGAGTATGGTCTTTGTTCAATCTATTGATGGTGAAGATTAATCCGACTTAGGAATAAGTTAAGGATTTCAACGGCTAAGAGGAGCGCAAGATTGGTTGTTGTTCACCCTTGATTCACGCAGGGATGTATTATCAAGGCATGCACAAATAGCTAGAGTTTTGACTTAGGGATAAGAAGAAACCATTGAAGAATGCTCCGCCGAACCTTGAAGTTGCTGCCCAGCCGCCCAAGTAGTTGCCCAGCTAGTTGCCCAGGCAACCGTCGATTAGTTTCCAAGGCAACCCCGCTGCTCAAGTTGCCACGGCAACTGAGTTGCCCTTGCACTCTTCTACCAAGACGATCCAATCGGCTATCACACCTCAACTCACGATAACCTGGCCTATTCTCTCTCAATTGATTACATCTTCTTTTACTTTATTGCTTTCTAGTTTAGTTGTTAGTTAAACTCCTACAATCACCTACTTGTGTTTTTACTTTTTACAGTGCAAGAGATTAGATTCTTGAAGTGGAACCAATCCCTGTGAAGACGGTATCTTTTATACTATAACTTGCGACGTGTACACTTGCAAAATTGCGGAGCACTTATTACGCGCAACAACATGCAATGCAGTTGGCCATGATGTTGACTTCAAAGGGGGTGCCCCTTGACTTTCTGGTAATATAGGTGGCTCGATCTCGTTTTTTGCTCCAATTTTGTCTTGCAAACTAGATGAGTTGTTGTCTTGTATGCAATGATGCCCCAACCTCTTGTGGGTTTGACCATTTTTTTCTGAAATGCTACCTTTCTAGGCGAAGGTCAACTAGTGAATGCTTTCTTGAACTGAATCATTGATTAGAGGACCCATTTGTGGTTGGTCCCTGAACTTTTGAACTTCTTTGTAAGTAATGCAAATAAAACTTTTTGTTTCAAATTTTAGACTACATGTTCTGATTTAAATGTGAGATGCTTATTGAGAAAACTGAGTTTTTCTTTTCATATTGTGAATATATCAAGCAATATTGAATGCCCCAAATATCAAGTGCACGAGCAACACTGAAATGACTTACTAAGGATTGCCCCAAACAAATTATGTGTCTAGAAGACCTCAAAAGCTGAATTGATGTTTGAAGAATGTAAATTGCAATCTATGCTTGACCATCTTGCCTTGGCGGGTGTAGCGACTATTTTTGTCTAGGCGTCGAAGGTTGCCGCTACGAAAATAATTAGTTATATTAACTGGGGGTCTCGCTTTTATTGAAAAATCTTATTTAAAAGAGGAATTGAGAAAAACGCGTATTTTAGAAAAGATTGAGTCGCCACCGGTCACTTGGATAAGGTAGACCGGACACCGAAAACAAAAATCAGAGATTCTTTATTTAAAAATTAGGTTCGAGAGTTGATTACGGATGGGGAAGGATTAGCACCCCCACACCACCCAAAAATTGGTACTAAATTATTACCGCTTTATTAATATCAAATTTTACGGGTTAAAGTGGCCATAAAATTAAAATTTGGTTATATGTGCGAGTAAATTTTAAGGGCTCTGGTGATCGAGGGATAAACAAAAACTACCATCTACGTCTTAGACTGGTAGCCAAGTTTACCGTCGAAAAAGGGAGAACCACATTGGCAATTAATATGTCGAATATGCAATTTAATCGAATAAGGTACAAAGAAAATAAATACATGAAATAAATACGTATTATTATGAACAAAAAAAGAAAGATGTAATTAAAATAAAATACAACAAAATTAAAATAATACATATAGATAACATATAACACGAAAATGAGATAATATATTACATATGTATAAAATATTTAACATAATATCAATATTAAAAAAACACTAACATATGTAATAAACATATTAGGTGTATAAAACTGATACATACCTTGTAATATACATATATAAAACATCATAATATAAATAAAAACACTAATATTTAATATACGTATTTAGTAAAGCATATAACTATAATACATAAATAAAATTTTCAAAAAATGAAATATATTCATAAAATACAAACATGTATTATTATAAAATACACGACTTAGTATACATATAATATAATATATATAAAGATACTAAATATAAATATATACATATATAAACATATAATATATACATACTATAAACACAAATTGATAACTAATGAAATATATATCGAATAATAACTAAAAAACGAGCAACAAAAATAACAAAGCACAATACAAACAAAAATTATATTAAACATATAAAAACGACATAAATAATATGAAATGAACTAATAATAAACAATACGAACAAACATATAAAAAACCTAAATTAAATCGAATATAATAAGCCTTTCAACATGAATATCAAGTCAAGGGCTGGAATTAACAGAAACCAAGAGGGCAGAGGCCGGAAATATAATTTTACCATAAAAATATAGTTAAAATTAAAAGAAAAGGGCGTTTATTTAACAAACAGTGAAAAAAAGGGGGACTAAACATGTATTTTACCTTTTTAAAATAATGAAACAAACATTGAGGATGACAACGAAGTCAATTTAAGCTTAGGGGGACTAGATATGCAAATAACCCCTGCGGCAAAGAATATTTGAAAATATCAAAAACACGGAGGGACTTATGGGGTAATTTTACCATTTAAAAACTGATTTAATTAAAATTGGGGACGAAATTGAAACTTTCTGAAAACGTAGAGGGACCGAGGGTGTAAATTACCCATGCGGCAAGCCCGAAATGAAATGTCTGAAAGGGCAGAGGGACTTTCTCATAATTAGACCATTTTGAAAACTTTAAACGCCTATAAAATGGCTTAACCGGATCTGTTTTCAATCTTTTGACATTTCAAAATTTTGTTTAAAAAAACTCTCCCACTTTATTTATTCTCTCAACCGAAAACCCTCAAAAATCCTCCGGCCCCCTTAGTTCCCAAAAACCGACGGTGGTCTGGCTACTCCGGTCGCCGCTAATTGGCGTCGGAAACTAGATTTTTCAAACCAAAATAAAACCTTCCTCCCATTTATCTTTAAAAACCAAAACTAATTTTTTATAAACCCCCTTTTTTAAAACCTCCACCACCACTCGATTCACCATACACGGTTCGAAAGAACCACGAGGCTTATCACTGGACGGTGGCTGCGGCGAGGGTAAACTCTTAACCCTTTGTGTTTTTTTGTTATTATTTTTGTATTCGAAAGGCATGCAAAAAAGAATGGAGAAAATTACAAGTGAACTCTTGTTTTTCTTTTTTGTTTTTTATTTCATCTGAATCTCCCACATAATATCTAATTACATGGTATATATATATGCTTCTTTTCTGATCTACTTTGTTTACAAAGTTTAGCAAAATAAATGATTTTGTTGTTGGATGTGATTTGGATTTGACATTTCCCTTCTTTTTTTATATCATGTGTATGTCCGGTTGGTGAGAGGCCTGTGAGGGTGGTTGTACGGCAGACAAGGGCGGAGCAGCCACGTAGAGGAGTTGGTGGAGGTGAAAGGTTGCAATTGGCCAGAATTAATCTTGGCCTGGATCAGATCTAATCCAACGGTTGAGATTGCTTGAAGATCTGACGGCCAGGATACTTTCTGGAGACTGGCTGGTCTGCGTGAGATGGTGACACGTGGCGCATTGAAAGCCAGATGGTCTCGTGCATGCGATGCACATCGCACGTGGAGAGCTAGATGGCCTGTGCGTGATCTCACGTGGCCAGCTGGAGAGACATTCTTGCTCGATCACGGCCGTTGGATCTGGATCTGATCCAACGGCTCTTAGTTGGCTGCGCACAAAAAGGATGATAATTAGGGTTAATTAGATATTTTTAGGATTTAGGTTATTAAGGGATTTGGGCTGGTCGGTTTGGGCCTTATGTAAATATTTATTTGGGTTTGTACATACATGGACTGGACACATAATATATATGGGTTTCTAATAATATTGGATCTGTTTTAATTCTAACCCAACAATATTAATAATACACATATAATATTACGTACATAACACATGTATTTAAGCAATACATATACATGCACATGCAAAACACGTATATATAATACTATCAATGATATAAATACAAACAATATGCTTACCCTAACATATGCCGTTACATGCTCATACGTAAATACATAATATCAATCTTCACACATACACAAACACTTATGCATACTATAACCGTGTCACACACATAAATAATACATATACATACATACATGCATACCTTAATATTAATAATTAATACATGCAAGCAACAAATATGATATTAATAATGCATTCACATACCACACTAATAGATACACATAGACTCAAATACATACATATTATTACACGTACGTATAGGTATTAATACTAACATATTTAATAATTATTAATATAATATTTACATCCCGGAAAAAAATGAGTGATGGCAGTTGCCCCTCTTTGCTTGTTCTTGTGGAACGAGAACAAAGCAAAGACCAAAAAGCACTCATTTTTGTCCTACTTTCCTGTTCTCGACTCTGGAATCACGGGTTCTTCTGGAACTTTTCGATCTTCCTCGGCCAACTCTTCAAGCTTTAATCTCTTCAATACCTCGATTTATACTCGTCTCGACATTCAAAAGGAAAGCTTGACATCATGCATGAAGGCCTTACTAATGGCCTGAAGGTCTTATCACCGTGCCCTAAGGACTTATCGGTAGCCCGAAGGTCTTATCACCATGCCTAAAGGACTTACTAATGGCCCGAATGACTTAAAATCTGGATTCATGCCAAACGGCTACCAATCTTCCTTAAAGTCTGGATTCACGCCGAAAATGGCTACCAATATCCCTTAAAATGATGCCCCGATTTTTGCCATCTTGACATCACAATAAGGTTAGCATCATGCCCGAAGGACTTACCAGTGGCCCGAAGGTCATATCACCATGCCCGAAGGACTTACTGATTGTCTGAAGGACTTAAAATCTGGATTCACGCTGAAAATGGCTACCAATCTTAAAATCTGGATTCACGCCGAAAATGGCCACTTGTATAAATCTTCAATAAAATCGACTTCTTCAACATGAAGTTGCAGATCAAAATCTTTGGAAATCTTCAAATATATGTTTAAACACAAGCAAAATGCCTTTAAATTAGCATGACCCTGTCTATATGATGCATGCAGTGTAAAACTCTTTTTCTTTTCTTCTTTTTTCTTTTCCTTCTTCTTTATCATTTTCTTTTTTCTTCTTCTCTTTTTTCTTTTTTCTTCTCTTTTTCTTCTTCTCTTTTCCTTTTTTCCTTTTTTCATTTTTTTCTTCTTTTTCATCATCATTCATTTTTCTTTTCTTCTTCTTTTTCCTTTTTTTCTCTCTTTTTTTTCATCCTCTTTTTTTCTTTTTTTTCTTTTTTCTTTCTGTTTTCTTCTCTCTTTCTTTTTCATCCTCTTTTTTCTTTTCTTTTTCTTTCTTCTTTTCTTTCCTTTTTTTCTCTTATCTTTTTTCTTTTCTTTTTTCATCTTTTCGTTTTTTGTGTTTCATTCTATTTTGAAATCATATTCCATGAAAGGTGATTCTTCGAATTTCCTCATTTTATCTCACTGCGGTATGCTCACTAATCTTCATTTTATCAGTCTTTACTTCATCAATCAAATACCTACACTTTTATCTCTCGTGCGAGTAACTCCCTTCTTATTCTTTGGGGCCTCTACCCACTTTGCAAATCTTTCTTCTAGTTCTCACTCTATCCTTAGGTAGGGACCTTTACCAGTTTTCTCGCCTCCACATTGCCCCATCCAATCTCTGGGCTAAACTGTTTCTAAGTTCTTGACCCAATGTTCAGAGTTTTCATCTGTTTTAACACTAGGGCAGGCAAAATACCCCCACTCCCTGAACTCTTTCTTAGGCAACAATTTGGGAAACCAAGTCGTGGTCCTTATACCTCACCTGTCTTACACTCTCGTCCTTTTGCAGTATTACCCTATTATATTCTGGGCTCAACTATCTTTCTTGTCTTTGACCCAACATTAAGAGTCTTCATTTATCTTATTATTAAGGCGGGAAAAATACCTCTTCTCCATGAACTTATCTATTCTCGCAGCATCTTAGTGGGAACTAATTCTCAGTCCATATGCTTCAATTCTCATTTCTTAAAAAGGCAATCGTTTCAAAAAATAACTTAGATAAAATGTCAAACCTCTTTGAAAGCTAATGTTTGATAAATCGTTTTAAAAAAACATTTTTTTTTAAAATGCCAAACAGCTTTAAAAACTGATGTTTAGACGAAATGGTAAGTATCTAAATTCGGATAAAAATACCAAAGATTTTTGAAAAATTAATTTTTGGAGTAAATGATAAGTATTAAATAATCAAAATTCAAAGAAAAATGCCAAACATTTTTTTGAAAACTAATGTTTGGAAGAAACGATAAATATTAACATAGTCAAAATATGGAGAAAAAAAAAAAGCAAAACATTTTTGAAAACTAATGTTTGGAAAAAAATGATAAATATGTAGAAGGATTGAAATTTTGAAAAAAGAATGCCCAATGCTTGGATGAAGTACTCAAAGAATTAAAATTTGGAGAAAGCATGCTCAAACATTTTGAAAACTAATGCTTGGAACAAGTGGTAAATATGCAGAAGGTTTTTTTAACATTTTTGAAAACTAATGTTTAGTCCCACTAGCAGAATTTTATGTTTAGAAAATCCGGTCTATGTTAGTGATGTAAGAATATGTATGGTCTCCCCTAGTACATTTAGCCTTTCGAGAGTATCACTTCCCCTACCTATTTTCTAGCCCATTTAAGGTGGCTCTCTTGATCTCACCACTCATTATGCCCCCCATCCTTCCCTCATTTGGGTGTCGATCAGGCACTTCGAGGTTTGACGTTCCCTGGAGATAGGTTAACCCTTATAGGCGGGACGTAATCTGAAGATTATCTTATTTAGATATCTATAAATGATCAAAGTGATCTTGGGAGGCTTGTACTGTAGACCGCGTTTCATGCTTTTGCACTCGTTTGATCAGCATATGCTCGTATGAAGTATTTTTTTCTCTTTCGTTCGTCGGATCACTCTAGACTGCCCTTTTGGGTTTTCACCCTAGAGTTCATTTCCTTTCTCTATCTTCAAAATCAATTTTGAATTTGGTTGGTCAAGTAATCAATCTTTTATAACTCTTCAAAACTGATGAAGGAGTTTGTATGAATTCTTTGGGATTTTTCTTCTAGTCAAAACCTTCATTCTATACTTAACTTGCTCGGATAGGATACTCTTTTCTCTTTATTTTCGGGATCGCTCTAGACTGCCCATTTTTTGGGTTTTCACCCTAGAGGTCATTTCCATATTCTGTATCTTCGGATCGATGTATTCTAGTCAAATTTTGATGCCAACATGCTCAGGCATATCACTTTTTTCTCTTTATTTTCTGGATCACTCTAGACTGCCCATTTTTTGGGTTTTCTCCCTAGAGGTCATTTTCTTCTTCTATACCTTTTGACCGACTTATTTTTTTGTCGGCATTAATGCTTGGTTTCTTGTTCAAAGGTGACTGGTCTTCTAAAGTTCTTCAAAAAATTAGATTTCCTATAGGAAGGATTATGCGGAAATCCCTTTCTAGTTTTTTTCAGTCAAAGTTTCACTCTTGCACTGATAGATGTAGGTGTACTCATATTTTTTCTTTTATTCTTTCTTTTCTTTTCTTTTTTCTCTTTCTTTTCTTTTTCTTTTCTTTTCTTTTCTTTTTTTATTCTCTTTATTTTTCTTTTATTTTCTTTTTATTTCTTTTTTTCTTTTCTTTTCTTTCTTTTCTTTTTTTGACTAACTATTTTAGGGTTTTTAGTCTCAAGTCTTTCTTCTTTTATTGTATCTGTATCAAACCTTGATGTTTATCTCTACTTGGAAACAGTCGGTTCTCCATGATTCTTCTAAATTGACGCTTATTGGCTAGGAATTTCTTCATGTGTCTTCTTTTATTGCACTATACGACTTAAAGTGCTAATTTTTTATTGCTTCAGTTCTCTGCCTGGCATTTGTTCTCTGCTTGGTTTGCTTGTTGATCCTAATATTGTCTTCGATCACTTATCTTTGGTGATTCCATGGTCTTTGTATCCAATATTTTGGCCTCGTTTCTTCTTGCTTAGCAGGTGGAAGAGTACCATTCGTCATCTCATTCATAGACATCAAGAGAAAGTCTTCAAGGGGATAGAAGTTTAGGGTCAACGCTCGATTCAAGGATCTTAAACGACAATGCCTGAGAGAATTTTCCTGGAATGGGAACTGCCTATTATCTAAACACTCATTTTGTTCCTCTGTCGGCCTAAATGGACCAAAGGATACTCATATTCGTAATACCCTTATAGTGTTCAAAAATATTCATATTTGTGGTTTAATGACCTAAAAATGGTATGTACCTATGCATAAAAAATGTGTATGTATGTATAGGGCAATAAAAACTATCTCATAATAAAGAATGAAAAGCTTAAAGAATCAATGAATGCAAAAATATTTTCTAAATTATACGATTTTCATTTTGACGAAAATAAATAGACACACGTCTTTAAAAATATTCCTACTGTTTTTGGGCCTAAGCCGTGGGCTTTTCTATATACAGTTCAAAAGGAAAGAAATAAAAAATATGGTGAATCAAATTTCCACTTTTACAAAAAAAATGTGAGACATTAGAGCATAGGGACCATCTCATTCTGGCCTCCTTGACGTTACACGGACTTGCCCCAATTCTTTAGTTCACTGCTGGATTAAGTCTTGCATTAGGACTCCTTCGTTGACCAGCTTCTTGATTTCCTCCAACAATGGCCTACACTTCCTGGTAGGATGCCTCGGTGCCCCCACATGAAAATCGCACGTGATATTCGGATCAAAGCTTTAAGCAGATGGGTCAGGTATGATTTTTATTGGTCTGGGAGTGAGATAGCAATCTTCAAATAAATGAGGAAATATATATGCAACAGATACCCCCAAATATCTCCAAGTCTGCGTTCGTTTGGGGAATTTTCCTTGATGATTCAGAAGGATCGGTCTTCCTTCCTCTCTTGCGATTGTGAGTGTCCTGGAGACGACACTCATTTATCTCTTTGTCTTCTATTTCCTTATTAGTTTTACTCTTAGACTTAGGCCCCAATTTTCCTTCTCAGATTGCATAGTCTATTATTTCCCCTATCGCCATGAAGTCCTCAAATTCGATCCTCAATTTTTCCAGCATTACGTCAAAGAAGGGCAGGGGAAGTGTTGCATGGAATGGGGGCGTCATTTCTTCCTCGGCTATAGGAGGCCGAACTTGGGCTGCCAAACACCGCCATCTTATCGCATATTCCTTAAAGCTTTTGTTTGGTCTCGTCTTCATGATTTGAGGAAACTGACAAGTCGGTGCTAGGTCCAAGGCATACTTATATTGGTTCAAAAAGGCACTGGCTAGGTCACCCCATGATCGAACTTGATTTTTGCTCAATCGGCTGTACCATATTGTAGCGGGTCCTACCAAACTATCATGGAAGTAGTGGATTAGCAACTTTTCATTCTTAATGTAGCCCTCCATCTTTCTGCAGAACATGGTCAAGTGAACCCTCGAACAACTGGTGCCATCATACTACACGAATCTGGGAGCCTTGAAATTCAGAGGAATGACCAAATCAGGGACTAGGCAAAGCTTCTTTGTATTGAAAACACCTATTTTTTCTTTCTTCTTGAACTCTTTAACTCTATCCTCTAATTGGTCAAGTCTCAATTTTTTAACTTGTTCCATTTTTTAACCGATTGTGCCATCGAACCCTCAAAAATTTTAGATTCTAGGAGAGGAATACAATGATAAAAATGCAATGAATGCAATACAATGCGATGTTAAAAATGTAACTATGAATGCAATAAAGTATTGATACCAAAAGTGATCCCTATAGAACATCTTTCATTAAGACCAAAAGGTTTCATTACATCAGACAATGGATATCTACAAATACTAATGAGCCCTAACCCCTAACTTTTTAACTTCGTCCAGTAAGCGAATCAACTTTCCTTCGCGATCCAATGTTGGATCTAAATTATGACTTAATGGCATCGCTGCATCGGCCAAATCTGCTACCTGTTGGGCCACTTCACGTGCTTGGATCATAGCAATTTTCATGTCTTTGTCCCTTTCCTTTATTTCTCGCTCGGCCTTTTGCAACTTGAAAGTTATCTTCTCTACACTTTCATAGCTCACCTGCTTGTAAGCTTCGGCACGAATCTCGCTTGTATGCAAAGAAGTTATGAGCCTATCTATTTGTTCTCTGAGCATTGCATTCTCTATTTGAAAGGTGTGAGATTCACTTTCACTCTGCTGCAGACTTGATTTCAAAATCTCGTTCATATATAGAGTGCTTTCTAACTAATTCTTGAGGATGTTGCGTTGGCTCTCGGCTTCTTTCAACTTTTGTGACAACGATCGGGTATTTTCACTAGTCTGACTTTTTCGCTTCCAATGCCCCAGATCGTTTTTTAGTTGAAGGATTCCATTCTTCAAAAGTGTCACCCAAACCCGCAATCTAGAACATGCAGTGAAGCTCATGGTGCTCATCTTGTAGATCATTCAGTTTCTTCCTTAAATCATCTTTTTCTTGCTTGAACTGGTCATACTCGAACGGATTCCCCTCTTTTGGGATAACCTTATCTTCAGTCTCTAAATTTGACTCGCCCTGATTCGACCCTTGCTCGGAGTCTTGGCTCTTATTCATCTTCACCCCTCGGGAAATGGTTGGCTCATTGTGAAATCGGAGTTGTCCATCTTCAAAACTCAACATAACCATATTGACAAGATCTTTAACTCAATTCTTTAAAGTCCAACAATTCTCTTTAGTGTGGCCCGAACTCCCTAAGTAGTAACCGCACCTGGCTCGGTTGTTGTAACCTTTCGGGTAAGGTGGTTCTTTTAGAACAGACTGGACTGGGTGATGAGGTTTCTCTCAATGAGCATAGGGAGTAGCTCAGTATACCTCACAGGCCTCGGGAGGTGCTTCTTCGGATTACTGGTTTCTTCTGGACCTACATCTGTCTAACGGGAGCTTGGCTCAGGTGTACCTCTCACTGGTTTGTCGATGAGAATCACGAAGGGGTTCGTCCTATCATATTTACCAATATTATTTAGCTTAAGAGCATGATTTTGACCATCGGTAACTTCATTCTGACTCTTGATCGAATCTTCTTTTGGATCTACGGACCCCTTACCTTTAGCCATAGCATTCATTCGACTCACTATCTCGGCCATTTGCTTCTTTAACTCTTGAACTTCATCTCGATCACTATTAGCACTAGCACCGTCTACCATGTTTGACCAGGAGTCTTCAGACGATTCCTCATTTATCTTATCGGATCTAGCTTCATGACCAGACCTCAGATTTGTATCTTTTACTATCCGATCAGACAACCATTTGTCCATTGTGAACGATTTCTAATTTTTGGGCAACCACTTGTGAATCAATACCCTATGACTGTATGAAGATGCAAAAATGCAAAAAAGAAATCAAAACCAAACAAAAAAAACAAGTTAGTCCGGATAAAAATATATAAACAAAGAAATAAAATAGAAAATTAAATAAAACATCGAATAAAACAACCCTATTAAAAATCTAAAACACCTAGGGTATCCACATGGCTCTAATGGGGTGGGCTTTCTATATTCTCTACATGCAGTTTCGGTGCTAAAAGGTGCCCGAGTTGTCATTGTTGTCGCCTACTAAGGGTAGCAAGGCCCCCAGTCATCACCCATTATAGGCTCCTTTCAACTGGGTTTAATTCAGGGGGACCCATTCCTCAATGCCCCTACGGGGAAACGATATTCCCACGAAAACATAGAATAGTAGATCCCCGAAGGTACTTGCTAGGCCCATACGGGGGAACAATATCCCCTCGAAAGTAATAGCATTTTCCCCTTAATTGATGGTCAGGCTTATATGACCAATTTTAAATGCGTTAAAATAAACTCGCATTTATAAACAAATATTAGTTTAACCGTCACTTTAACCTGTAACTTCTGATATTAGTAAAGCGGTAACTTTGCTTAACTCCTTTTTGTTTAAAAACAAAACAAGTCCCCAGTGGAGTCGCCATTCTATAACGAGTATTTTTGTCTAGGCGTCGAAGGCCTCTGCTACGAAAATAATTAGTTATATTAACTGGGGGTCTCGCTTTTATTGAAAAATCTTATTTAAAAGGGGAATTGAGAAAAATGCGTATTTTAGAAAAGATGGAATCGCTACCGGTCACTTGGATAAGGTAGATCGGACAACGAAAACAAAAACCAGAGATTCTTTTTTAAAAAATTGGGTTCGAGAGTTGATTACGGATGAGAAAGGATTAGCACCCCCACATCGCCCAAAAATTAGTACTAAATTATTACGCTTTATTAATATCAAATTTTACGGGTTAAAGTGACGATCAAATTAAAATTTGGTTATATGTGCGAGTAAATTTTAAGGGCTCCGGTGTTCGAGGGATAAACGAAAACTACCATCTACGTCTTAGATTGGTAGCCAAGTTTACCGTCAAAAAAGGGAGCACCGCATTGGCAATTAATATGTCGAATATGCAATTTAATCGAATAAGGTACAAACAAAATAAATACATGAAATAAATACGTATTATTATGAACAAAAAAAAGAAAGATGTAATTAAAATAAAATACAACAAAATTAAAATATAGATAACATATAACACGGAAAGGAGATAATAGATTACATATGTATAAAATATTTACCATAACATCCATATTAAAAAAACACTAACATATGTAATAAACATATTAGGTGTATAAAACTGATATATACCTTGTAATATACATATATAAAATATCACAATATAAATAAAAACACTAATATTTAATATACATATTTAGTAAAACCTATACATTATAATACATATATAAAATTTTCAATAAATGAAATATATTCCTAAAAATACAAACATGTATTATTATAAAATACACGACTTAGTATACATATAATATAATATATATAAAGATGCTAAATATAAATATATACATATATAAACATATAATATATACATACTATAAACACAAATTGATAACTAATGAAATATATATCGAATAATAACTAAAAAACGAGCAACAAAAATAACAAAGCACAATATAAACAAAAATTATATTAAACGTATAAAAACGACATAAATAATATGAAATGAACTAATAATAAACAATACGAACAAACATATAAAAAACCTAAATTAAATCGAATATTATAAACCTTTCAACATGAATATCAAGTCAAGGGCTGGAATTAACAGAAACCAAGAGTGCAAAGGCCGAAAATATAATTTTACCATAAAAATAGAGTTAAAATTAAAAGAAAAGGGGGTTTATTTGAAAAACATTGAAAGAAAGGGGGACTAAACATGTATTTTACCTTTTTAAAATAATGAAACAAACATTGGGATGAAAACAAAGTCGGTTTAAGCTTAGGGGACTAGATATGCAAATAACCCCTGCGGAAAAGAGATTTGAAAATATAAAAAACACGAAGAGACTTATGGGGTAATTTTACCATTTAAAAACTGAGTTAATTAAAATTGGGGACGAAATTGAAACTTTCTGAAAACGTAGAGGGACCGAGGGTGTAAATTACCCAGGCAGCAAGCCCGAAATAAAAAGCCTGAAAGGGCGGAGGGACTTTCTCATAATTAGACCATTTTGAAAACTTTAGACGCCTATAAAATGGCTTAACCGGATCTGTTTTCAATCTTTTGGCATTTCAAAATTTTGTTTAAAAAAAATATCCCTCTTTATTTATTCTCTCAACCGAAAACCCTCAAAAATCCTTCGGCCGCCTTAGTTCCCAGAAACCGGCAGTGGTCCGGCTACTCCGACCCCCACCTACCACCACCGGCCGCAGCTAATTAGCGTCAGAAACCGGATTTTTCAAACCAAAATATAACCTTCCCCTTTTATCTTTAAAAACGGAAACTATTTTTTTTATAAACCCCCTTTTTTAAAACCACCACCACCAAATTCACCATACAGGTTCGGAAGAACGACGAGGCTTATCACCGGACGGTGGCCGCGGCGAGGGTAAACTCTTAACCCTTTGTGTTTTTTTGTTATTATTTTTGTATTCAAAAGGCATGCAAAAAAAGAATGGAGAAACTTACCACTGAACTCTTGTTTTTCTTTTTTCTTTTTTATTTCATCCAAATCTCCCACATAATATCTGATTACATGGTATATATATGCTTCTTTTTTTATTTGCTTTATTTACAAAGTTTAGCAAAATAAATGATTTTGTTGTTGGATGTGATTTGGATCTGACATTTCCCTTCTTTTTTTATATCTTGTGCATGTCCGGTTGGTGATAGGCTTGTGAGGGTGGTTGTACGGCAAACAAGGGCGGAGCAGCCACGTAGGGGAGCTGGTGGAGGTGAAAGGATGCAATCGGCCAAAATTAATCTTGGTCGTTGGATCAGATCTGATCCAACGGCTAAGATTGGTTGAAGATTTGACGGCCAAGATGCTTTTTGGAGACGGGCGAAACTGTGCTAGATGGTGACATGTGGTGCCTTGAAAGCTGGATGGTCTTGTGCGTGTGACGCACGCGCGCGTGGGGAGCTGGATGGCCTACGCGTGATCTCACACGGCCAGCTGGAGAGACGTTCTTGCTCGATCACGACCGTTGGATCTGGATCTGATCCAACGGCTCTTAGTTGGCTGCGCACAAAAAGGATGATAATTAGGGTTAATTAGATATTTTTAGGGTTTAGGTTACTAAGGGATTTGGGCTAGCCAGTTTGGGCCTTATGTAAATATTTATTTGGGTTTGTACATACATGGACTGGGCACGTAATATATATATGGGTTTCTAATAATATTATATCTGTTTTAATTCTAACCCAACAATATTAATAATACACATATAATATTACGTACATAACACATGCATTTAAGCATTACATATACATACACATGCAAAACACGTATATATACAATACTATCAATAATATTAATACGAACAATATGCTTACCCTAGCAAATGTCGTTACATGCTCATACGTAAATACACAATATTAACACTCACACATACACAAACACTTATGCATACTATAACCGTGTCACACACATAAATAATACATATACATACATACATGCATACCTTAATATTAATAATTAATACATGCAAGAAACAAATATGATATTAATAATGCATTCACATACCACACATAATAGATACACATGGACCCAAATACATACATATTATCACACGTACGTATAGGTATTAATACTAACATATATAATAATTATTAATATAATATTTACAACCCGGACAAAAATGAGTGATGATAGCGGGTTTATTTTAGTTTTGTTTGGGGAATTCAATTCATCACATTCCTTTGGCTCGAAATAAATGATGGAGCAAACAACAAATTCTCAAGCTACTCGGCATTGTCATGATTTTGAAAATATTACCATCATACATGAAGACATGGCTTTCGATTAGAATGAGCTTCAATGGAGTGCCCCAAAAATTCCACACTCTTATCCAAAAATACCTATTACCAGGTTTCGAACATTGGAGTGCTTTTTAATTAATTTTTGAAAAATGCCTATTAGCAGGCTTTGAAGTACTTTTTTGAAAACGCCTATTACCAGGCTCTGAAAGTAAAATCAATTCATTTTGAAAATGCCTATTACAAGGCTTGAAAGTTAAATCAATTCATTTTGAAAATGCCTATTACCAGGCTTGAAACATTAAGTTGTACTAATTTACTATTATTTGTGGTATTTAATGTGAAATGCGAGTGGCATCTTCAATATCTTCGCAGCTTAGGATTTCAATTAGACGCAGGCTACTCAGATTCAACCTTTGGGCCAACATCAATGTCCCTTGTGCAATTGATATACGGGGACTCAATAGACAGTTATATACACAAAATAAAGAGATAGTTGAAGAACAAAATGCATCATTTCATTAAAAATTAAAGCATATAGTCTTAGGCCCTTAAAAAAGACCAACACCGCCTTTGGGCTTAGACCGGTGGATTTGATTTACATGCATTACTCAAAAGAAGTTAAAAGCAACAATGAACCTACTAAGATTGTTTAGCTTGGTATCTAGATATGTGGGCCTCATAATACATATCGTTATGCCCCTCGGGCATTATTATCCCTTGACCCATCAGACCTGCATCGAGTAGCCTCTTCCAAACCCTACTGAGGGATAATTTTACTTCTGACGCCTTGGTCTTAATAGTTTGGTTATTCCCCTCAGAGATTGCATTCACTCCCATGGTATGGTTTGGTAGGGGGTTGGCAGTCGTAGCTGGCCACTGGATTTGTCGAAACTTATGACCCCAAGCTTGATCAACTTTTCCATGATCTTTTTAAAGCTGATACAAGTCTTAATCGAGTGCCCTACTTGATCACCATGGTATTCTCACTTGGCACTAGGATCATACCACTTCGGGAAGGGAGGTTGCAACGATGCTTGATAGAAGGTGCCACCACATGAACATCGAACAGTCGCTTGTACAATTCACCGTAAGAGATTGGCAATAGGGTAAACTCCATCTTCTCAAGGTTTTTTCTTTGGCCGAGGTCTTGGCTCAAAGAACCTTGGGTACTTGGTGCAGCCTTGGGTTGTACGACTGTGATAGGCTTTGAATAACTGGCATTGTAAACTCCCGAAGAGATTACTTCATGGTCTTTCTTTGTATACGAGGTCTTTCTTTGCATTCATTCATGCACTCATTTTACGGTGATTGCATTGTCATCAATCTCATTTCTTTGCATCACGATAGCATGACATCTTGATTACATTAAATTAATCATTTTTCATCAATACCTTTGCATTTAGGGCATCTATTCTGCATTTACATGTATTCATTTTGAAAACATCAAGACTGACTTTTAGGATGTCTCATGATAGTGATTCTGGATCAAAGGAAAATTCAATCAATTCGGCATCCCTACGGAACCCGACATAAATCTAAAATGGTGAACGAAGAGAGATTAGACCGACTTGAGCAAACCCAAAGAGACATGCAGGCGGATTTGGCCTGAAAGATGGAAGAGAAGTTAGCTAAGGCCCGGTAAGACATGGTGGAGCAGTTCAAAAAGTCTCAACAAGACACGCTAGGCCAAATTTCCCAAATGCTCATATTTAAGCTTCCCGTTCAAGGAGAGACATCTATTGTAAATCTTACGGCAAACCCCAATCCTACTGATGGAAATGAGTGTCCTACATATCCGTCAGGGTTTACTCCTCCTCCTGCTAGGGGGCAACCAAATCCTCAAGTAATAATTTCTCGTGGGAAGGCACCACTCCATCAGGCCAATGCCTCATTCCCCATCAATTTACCTTCCGTATCAGAAGTCAAGCCCAGGGACAATCAAGCCGAAAACTTTATCTCAGAGATGGACTAATTAATTGAAATGGAGAGACCTAATGTTGAAACGTCCAAAAAGACCGAGGATCGATGTAGGCGACTCAAGGAAAAGATGGAAGCCGTGGAGGTAACTGACGCCTTCGTTGGATTTGAGGCCCATGAACTTAGCCTTGTCCCATATCTGGTTTTACCTCGTAAGTTCAAAACCCCAGAATTCGAGAAGTACGATGGAACAAGCTGTCCCCGTACAATCTTACCATGTTCTGCCGACGGATGACAGGGTATGGAAGAGATGACAAGCTGTTGATCCACTATTTCTAATACAGTCTCTTAGGATCCACCATAAGATAGTACAATCAGTTGAACCGGCATTAGATAAAGTCATGGAAAGACATGGCCAAAGCTTTCGTAGAACAATATCGACATGTCAGTGGCATGGTGCCAGACCGTTGGACCTTACAACACATGAAACAAAAGGCAAATGAAGGCTTTAGGCAGTATGCCCAGCGTTGGAGAGACGTGGTGGCTCAAGTTCAACCCCTGTTCAGCGAAAGAGAGACGGTGGTCACATTTGTCCAAACTTTGGAGGGTCCGGTCTTGGGTCGCTTGATAGGCAATGCGACTATCAACTTTGCCGACCTCGTTGAGCAGCCTTTCGTAATGAAGATTGAGTCCCATTATAACGAGAGAACGACTGCTTTATACGGTGCATCTAGGTTAACACTTGCCCCACTCGGGCTTCAAAATTCTTTAACTCATCATTATGGACTTTTTCTTTCATTCCCTCAATTTTGAACTGTTCTCGAATTAACACTTTATGTGAAATGCCATGAATATGAATAAGCAAGCAAGACAAAAAGAGTTTGTTAGTATGGAAATATACATATAAAGAATGAGAACCGAACAAATACACCAAGACGGCCTAACAACATGAATTCTAGATTTCTATGGTTGTTCGCATGGCTCTAAAGGGGTGGGCTTCCTAGATTCTCACACATGTGGTTTAGGTTCTAGAGATGGGTACTCGAACCTATCTTATTATCTACTAAGATAACAAGAACCTCGATTCTAGCCCATGAAAGGCTTGCGAATCGAATCCAGATCAAGGGAAAGTACGACCTATTGACGTGGAGGGCTGCTCACGTGTCAAAAGGCATGGATTCTGATAGTGAATTACCGACCTGTGGAGGGCAGATCACGTGGGTATGTGGCATTTCACTCCTACTTAAGGGACGGAGCTCGAGTATAGAGCTTGATGAGTATGATGCAACACATGTCGGTGATGGCCTTAAAAATTAAATGAACAATTAATGCGAGACCCCTAATTATCAAAGCCCGTTGAATTAAAGTGTATCTTCGAGAAAGAACAAATTAGTTAAAGTCAATTTGAATTTTAAAATTTCCATCGATTAAAGCAACATATGTTTTTTGGCTTAACTCTCAAAAAGTCCCAGTGAAGTCGCCAGCTGTAGCGACCCCTTTTTTATTATAAATTTAAAAATGTAAGTTCGAGATTTAGGGTCGCTAGAATGAAAAATATTTTTGTGTTTGTGTTTTGAAATTTTTGTTTTTTGAAAATTGGTGAGAATTGGATTTTTTGGGAAAAATTGGTAAGAATTGGGAAAATTGAGGAAAATTCAGATTCTTGGATTCTTGGATATTTTGAAAATTTTGAAAAAAGTGGGGATTTTGATTTAAAAAACTTGTTTTTATTTTGAAAATGAAGGGTTGGAGTCGCCACCGGCCACTAAGGTAGGTCGGGCACCATAAAAACCAGAGATTCTTTCAAAACGGGTTCGGGAGTTGGTTATGTGTGGGGAAGGATTAGCACCCCCATCACGCCTGAAAATCGGTACCAAAATAGACGTTGCTTTTAACCGATGGAAATTATTGAGATTCAAAATTGGATTTAATTAACTGTTCTTAGTCGAATATAAACCTTAATTGAACGGGCTTAATCAAATTAGTGGGTTCGCGTTAATTATTCGTTTAATTAATAAGGCTAACTATACATCGGACTGTAGATTAAACCGACATCGAATAAGCCTGACTGTCATGTTAATTTACAGTTCGACTTGAGTACGTCTCCTTTATGCATGATGCAAGCACTAAAAAATGATGTTATGGCTTGTCCAATTTTATTCCAAATTAAAATTTACCTTCAGACGGTGAAAATTAATTCGAATATTTGGTCAACATCCAATGAGACAGGACTGTTACGACACAAATATCAAAATTAATAAATACCTCCTTTTTATGAGTTAGATTAATTAATTAACAAGGTGTAATTAAGTAGATTAAAAGTCAAATGAATGACAATTTAGGATATGTCACAAAAAGTGAATAAATAAATAAAATGAAGACAAATAAAAATAAATTCGAACAAAGAAAATAAATGCAAAAATTAAAGAATCTAGAAAAAGGACCGAATCGAATATAAAAGAAATTCGGAAAAGGACAGGATCGAATAAAAACAATAAATATGCGATAAAGTAAATAGCGGTAAATTAAAGTGCAAAATTTAAATACGAGAAATTAAAAGGTAGAAATTAAATGTTAGAAGTTAAATGTTAGTAGGTTAGATTTAACGTGCCATGAATAAAACGGATCATACTCCGTTGTGAGTCACCGTAAGGCCGATTCGAATAATAATAAAAGAAAGGAAATAAATAATAATATATATACATATATAGATAATAATATACTATATAACAATAGGTACTAATATTATAACATACGTATAGTAAAAATATGATATAATATTATAACATAGTAGATAATATATGTAGGTATATGTAATGTATTAAAATATTATAGTAGATAACATATATTATATAACATAATAAAATACTATAGTATAGGATAAATATACCATATATGATAAATATATAATATACATAGAACAAGATATAATATACATACAAGTAAAATATACAAAACTTAACATATATAAAATTATAAGATATAATTATAATTATAATATGCTTGAATTGAGGAATAAATCAGAAGAAAGAGAAATATAGGGGCAGAAATTAAACGAAACAAAGTAGAAGGGGATGGAATTAAAATATTGGGAAAACATGGAGGGACTACGAGGGACTTGATGGGTGATTAACCCAAATTCTGGAAGGCGTGGATTATTCCCGGGTAACCGGGTCAACGCGCTGATCTCCCCTGGCCAAAACTCTGCGTTTTGGTGGTCTATAAAAGCTAAAAAAACGAAAAAAATCATTTGAAGCCCGGGTTTTTTAAAAAAACTTAAAATTTCTCTGAAAAATTTAAAACTCAAACCCCTTTTCTTCCTTTCCAGAAAACAACGATATCGTCGCCGCTTCGGCCTCCGCTAGCTGGTGGTCGGCGGTCTTAAAATGCCTCCCGAAAACTCCCCTTCCTTCGTCAAAACCGAAAAAACAAAATAGATTTAAGAAAAAAACTCCTTTTTAAAACTCGAAAAGAACAAACCCCTCAAGGGGAAGATGAACCGAGCAATCGAGCAACGGCGACGGGAGCCGCCTCCCTCTCTAAGGTAAACCCTAACTCAACCTTTTATATTTTTTTGTGTTCGAAATGAAAAACGCGAAAGAAGAAAAAACCGAATACCTTGGTTGAAATCTTTTGTGTATTGATCTCTTTTTTGAAAAGCTCCCTTCTAGGGTTTACAAATAGTTTGCTTTGGCTTTATAGCCGAATACATGAGGAAACAAAAATAAAATGGTTCCATTTTGTCTCTGATTTCTGAGATTTTGGCTGCTTTATCTCGTTTTGCAGGTTCGTACAAGGGAGGGGACCATTGGTCCTTGGCCGCATGTGGATAGAGCATGCGTGGTTGTCGACGTGTCCAGTGGTGGCTGGTGCGGAGCCGACGTGGCTGGGCAGCTGGAGAGTCGATCTTGAGAAGCTTATGGAAGGGGATATGACGGGGCGACGGTTGAGGGCTTAGGGCGTTTAGGGATTCTAGGTTTAGGTCCGGGATAATGGGAAACCAGGTATTGGGTAATTGGCATATGGGTTGAATTTGTAAATGGTAGTGGGTCGACTGTATTGGGCAGATTGTAAGGGTAAATGGGCATAATTTGTAAATGGACACTTATTTTGGACTGTTAATATATATATTTTTGGATTCTTTTGGGATTTAAATATTTTTTGAATTTTGGGCTTAATTGTTTATTCGAAATATACCCGAACAAAAATGGTTATTACAATTGGTCGAGTGTAGCTTGTGTGGTTCTTTTTTGAGCTTTGCTCTTTTGCTATTTTTGTGTACTTTATTATTACCATGTGTGCCATTTTTCTCTATTTAGATTTATAATGTTTTTAATAAGGTATATGATAATAATAAGGGTAAAATTTTGATACACAGGCTGTGTAAAATTAATTTTACACAAGCCTGTGTATTTACACTATAAAAACCTAAATCCTAAATTCTTAACTTTAATCCTAAAAAACTAAACCCTAAACCTTAAACCATATACACTAAATTCTAAACACAAACCTTAAAATTTAAACCCTATAATTTAAACCTCTAAACCTTAAACTAAAACCATAACCCCTAAAATTAAAAGGCACGTATAAACTTATATCAAAGTTTTTTCCTAATAATAATCCCATTTTTTCATTAAAAAAATGAAAGAGACATTTTTAACGTTACTTTTGTGCCTGTGTCGCCAACTAACTGCTTCAGACTATAAAAAAGAATCTATTCTTCACAAATCTCATACTTACGCCTCCCAGATCTGCTCTTTCCCCCATTCCCAGGTAACAGTCTTTCCTCCCAATCACACCAGCATTTCCATATTTGATTGTTTTACCCATCGATCCCTATGCTATGGGTTCGTCTTTGTCTACTTAATTCCCTTTTTAGGCTGTTTGTTTTTAGTATTTAATGTAGTTGTTTTCAGCCATTTCTGTTGTTGGGTTCTATTGTTCAAGAATCAATTAGTTCATTCTTAATTCTACTGTTTTGCTGATGCATTGTTGGGTTTTATTCTGTATTTTCTTGTCTCGTAGGCATCGATTTTTATGACGAGTAGAAATTAGATTAAATTTTTCCGTTTGGATTACGTGAGGTAATTTGGCACATACAGATTAGATTATTATATAGTTTTTTGAATCTTGGATTGGATACTCTTTCTCTTCTGGGCTTGTCTATTTTCCAGGCTTTAGGAAAATGTTGCAATTTATTCCCATGATTACATCCCATGGTTATTTTTTTAAAGGTAATAGGGGCCATGTTAAATATGAAAAAATTTGACTACTGAATGTTTTTGCTTGGTTTGACTTGTGCATGCAGCCTAGGCATTTCTAAATATCAAGGAGAAACAACAAGAATTCTGAATACTGTTATGGCCTCGGAGAGGGAAGTTTTTGGTCTTTCAGGGCCCTTACACCTCAATAATATAGATTGGTAAGATAAATCTTCTGCTAGTAAAAACAAGGAACAAAGAATTTGTTGATTTCTAAAGATGTTCAAGTTCTAAGAATTTGTACATCTTCAAATCAGTTTTAATCTTAGCAGGTGAATAGTGTCTTATGTGCTGAATGTTTTTTGTGTCTCATTTTAAACTCAGGAACAATTCACATCATAGAAGGTCGGTAGCAGCCAGTTTGGTCGAGGGTGTATATATCTTGGAGCGAGACCGTCAGGAAAAGCGTGAAGGTTCTCAAGCCCTGGCTCCTCCCTGGTGGGAGTTCTTTCATTTTAAGTTGGTTCGTAAGCTTGTTGATGATGCTGATTTTGCCATCTTTGGTGCTATTTACGAGTATAAACCTCCGTCGTCTCGTTTTAATGACGCAATAGTGTCGATTGATCGAAGCCCCCGCTATGTGATTGCCTTTCGAGGTACCATTACTAAACCAGATTCATTCACAAGAGACTTTGAGTTGGATGTCCACATAATACGAAATGGACTCCACCAGACTTCTCGCTTTGAGATTGGCATGCAAGCTGTTCGAAACATGGTGGCTACCGTAGGTGATAAAAATGTCTGGTTAGCTGGCCATTCTCTTGGGGCAGCTATGGTAATGCTGGCTGGAAAGACCATGGCTAAGATGGGCAATTTTTTGGAAGCTTTCCTCTTCAATCCCCCATTCTTATCCGCCCCAGTCGAGAGAATCAAAGATAAGAAAGTGAAACACGGACTTCGAATTGCAGGCAGTGTAATCACAGCAGGACTTGCTCTTGCTGCAAAGGGTAAAAATCCAAGGAGTCGGTCCGAAGAACCATTTAGCGCTTTGTCTGCCTGGACACCATCTCTATTTGTGAATCCTGCAGACCACATTTGCTCCGAGTATGTTGGTTATTTTGAGCACCGGAAAAAGATGGAAGAGATTGGAGCTGGGGCCATTGAGCGATTAGCAACCCAGCATTCATTAGGTGGACTATTTATGAGTGTCCTCGGAAAGGGTGCGGACGTTGGGGAACCGCTGCATCTGCTTCCTTGTGCAAACTTGACAGTGAATCTGAGTCCTTTAAATGATTTCAAGCAAGCCCATGGGCTTCACCAATGGTGGAGACCTGATCTGAACTTGAAGTGCAATGTTTACAAGTTCAAATAGTTTGCCTTATACAGCTTTATCTTGTATTTGTGCTGTTAGAGGAATCCTTTACTGCTTCCTATTGCTATGGATTAAGGAAAACGGATAAACGTGTATTGTTTTGAACCTGATCTCAAACATAATGGTTTCGATAAATTATCTATAATCTGTAATTAATATGTCTATCTATCTACGTATAATCCGTATCTATAATCTATCTATAAATGTATTTTCATTGTGTATCATTGAATTTAGTATAGCTTCGTTTAAATCACAAACCTTTAAATTTAAGGTTACTCAACTACTTTTTTTTTTTGACAAAACCATACCTAATGGTTACTAGTTGTTAAATTTCTATTAAAATTTAATAAAGATAATAATATAATATGATATAATATTAATTTACTCTCAAAACTTATACATTTAAACAACTAAGTACTAATTCAAAATAATTCACCAAACTTGATCATCATTTTACATAGTTGGACCAAACTCTACATTTACCAATTTAGAAAAGAAAGCCAACAAAAGACGTGATTTTGATTTGAAGTAATCATTATCAACGAGAAAAGTGTAACTCCCCACCACCATTTAGGAAAACCCGAGAAACCTTCGCTTCGTGGAGAGTAGCTGAAGCCATAGGCTTTCCAAACATCCATTGCAAAGGGAAAAAAAAGGGAACATGCCCAATTGATTCACGATCATGATCGTATCGTACACAAGATGAATTTTCCTTTGTAAAAAGAGCAGCAATGTTGTCATTTGTTGCAACAACCTCGCCATAAAAAATTGAATTTTGGGAGGTATCTTAAGTCTCCATATCGATCTCCAGAAAGACTTGTTACAGGCTCCATCACTTGAGCAAGAAAGGTGATTGGAAGAATGATAGACCGATTTGACTGAGTAATGTCTATTCTTATTGGCATGTCAAATAATAGAATCGGAGCATTGGAGATTGCCTACAAGAATAGCGTCTGGATTTTGGATTAAATACCATTCTTTCTTAGCAAGTAGAGCTCAGTTAAAAGCTCTGAAGTCTCTGATTCCAATACTTTCAAAGTCCTTGCCTTTGATTAAGGAATTCCAACGAATCCAATGAGTCCCCTTATTAGAATTCTCAGAGCTTGACCACCAAAAACGACCTATAGTGGCATTAGATTGCAAAAAGTGACCGGAAGAATGAAACTTTGCATTATGTAAGATGGAATAACAATCGCAACGGACTTGATTAAGATTTCTCTTCCAACTTGTGAAAGAAGTTTGTTTTCCAACCTTGAAGCTTGAATTGAATTCTCTCAAGGACAAAAGAAAATGACTTCTTTTTTCCCTTATAATACCCGTATTTTGTCCGGGGTTCGAATATATAAATAAATAAGGCCAAAATATACAATATAAATAATAAAATAAATAAATGTCCAAATGTCCATTTCCATTTACATGCCCAAAATCCGTTTACAAGTCAAAAGCCCAAATTTAGGCCATAAAATTCCCTCTCTTTCGGATATATACATGGCAAAACAAACACAAATGGCCCAAAATCAATTTTCCCCGCTCAAATTGGTATACAAAAGGACACGTGACAGGCTCTTATTCGTCCAAACCCACTTCACACGGATTGTATGTTTCCTCATCACCAGCTGGCTCTCCTTACGTCATCATCTGCTCACCTATAAATACCTAAGATAGAGAGAGTGTCAGTTAACAATAATTAATCATTAATAATAAAAATAATTAGTATAAAATAATAATAAATAAATATTAAAGGAGGAGATAGAGTATTTTACCCTCGGGAATGTGAACGGACGACGGGAATTCAACTGTCACCGAAATTCGATCGGCCATGCCAGAGAAGATGCCATTGACGAAGGTATTTTCCTTCCGATTATTTCTATTTTAATTTCCGTGAAAAAGAGAAAAAACAGTTAATCACACACACACACACACACACACATATATATATATATATTTGCAAACTAAAAAACGAGATTAAACCGAAGATCTATGAGAGTTTGTTTGGGGTTAAAATACTACGGTGGCCGGTGTTAGGGTTTCGTCGGAGTTGAAGAGGTTAGGTTCGGGTATATTTAGGCTTAGATTTTGGGAAGAGCGGGTGTTTCTGTTAAAACGGGAATTAGGGTTAGATTTAGGTTTTTTGGTTCAAAAATCGAATTTGGGGAGTTTTTTAAGGTTCCGACCGGTGGCCGAAAATCACCTCACGACGGTCGACCGGAAGTGTGGCGATAGCCGAAGTCTAGACACGGTGGTCGGCAAACGGCCAAAGGTGGCCGGAGAGAGGCGGTTGAGGATCAAGTGGCAGAGTTTACGGCGGTTTGTTACCATGTTCTTCATGTTCTTCGAAGAACATGAAGAAACTCATCCAAACTTTAGGGTGTTTGATCCATTGCGGGCTAAGTTCCTAGGCACAAGGTATTTTGGTTTAGAGAGTTAAGAGTGAAAGGGAAGTTAGAGAGAGAAGGGAAAATCAAAAATGAGGGAAAAGAAGGGATTTTTTGGGTAAAATAGGGTTTTTATATCCAAATCAATACGACGTCGTTTTGGTACCGGGTCAAGGATGACCCGCGCGTTTCAAACGGGTCGGGCTCTTGACCCGCGTACTTCCATTCGGATATCATTTAGTTTTTGTCCAAACCTTTTTTTTCTTTCAATTTAGTCTGACTTCCCTCTAATTTGTCCCCTAAATTTTGCAATTCATTCAATTTAGTCCCTGTATCCCTTAATTGATTCCCCGGAGTTTGTAATCCTTTTAATTTGGTCACTTTGGGTCTTTGTAATTGGGCATTAGAGTTCTGTATCCTTTCAATTTAGTCACCAAAATTAATAAAAGTAGCTTTATGTTCCAATTTGTTTTAATTTAGTTATTTGCATAATTGTTTTATTTAATTAAATATGATCTAATTATGTGAATGTTGCATATTTTAAAATTAGCATATAGTATATTTTGTTAGATAATAAATACACATAGTCTTTAATTAATTATTAGAGCCTTTAGCCTACGTTTCTCTAATTAGGATTCAATAATTAAAATAGGCAAGATAATTGTAGTAATTAAATGCATATTAAATATAATTTTAAAATTCTAATTTGGATGATGTTCCATTGTTTACAATGGGATGTTATCTCAATATGAATTTTAATAAATTATATTCAATATACATACCACTTATAATTGAATATTAATTTAGCTCTTTAATTGACACTAAATAATTAATTAGAATACATTGTAGTTAATTAAATGTATATCGAATAGAATCTTTGAGGCTCAAACTTGGATAGTGTTCCATTGTTCACAATAGGGTGTTATCTCAACATTGGTCATAAAGGTGTATACTCGATATACATTTTCACCTATAATTGAATAATAAATTGTTAGAGCCTTAACTAGGACTAGAACTTTAATTAATTAGAAAGATTAATTAATTAGGAATATGATTAATTTAAGGGCTTTAAATATATGGAAGGTGTTCAAGCAATTGGCATTTTCTCATAAAAGCCATTAAATTAATTAATATTCATAACATAAATAACTAATTAATTAGAACCCTTTTAGGATAATATTTAAAATCAACAAGACAATAAAAACATTCATTAAAAACCTTTTATGTTGAAAATTCATTTTTAAATATGAATAGGGGTGCTGCCTAACAGGGTGCTTTTAATATTATATTCGAACAAAATGAATTTCCTTATAAAAGGATATTTGCATTCGGAATTTAAATTCAATTAATAATTATGGGATAAATTAAATTCAAATTATTATTCGAAATGCCAAAATGCCACGTAAAATTAAAGGTACCGATAACGGGCGTTCGTAGGGGTGCTAACCCTTCCCTACACATAACCGACTCCCGAACCCAATTTTTAAGACAAAATCTCTGGTTTGTTTTGTAACACCCTAATCAGTATTCTATAATAAATACCAATTAGAGTATCAAAAAAAAAATTTATCGTGTAAAATCATTTACCGAATTTTTATCCTATCGAATTAAGTCTAATTTCAGACAGCAACTTAACAATTCTTATCTATAACGTATATATAATATAACTGCCTAAAACAAAAATCTACTCGATTGCTTAATTTATCTCTATTTGGTTATTACCCGATTTTAATTATAATATGATTACTCATAATCTATTATAAACATAAACTAGTCTATATATTATTACAAACCATATATATAAACTAGTATGTAACCGGCAAATTTTAATATATACATGTCATCTAGAAACATCAAAATACATCAAAGGATGTTATTACTGATACCGTTAATATATTCTGGATAGTAGGATGCCCGCTCCTTACTCCGATTTTTGTCTTTTACCTACGCGTGAAAACCATCCCACGCTAAGTATATACTTAGTGAGGCAACAATAATATTCAGTGCAAATAACATAACAATAACTAATAATATGTAACTGTTTCATGCATTTAAATCACTATATATGACTTACCATCATATTAATCATACATAAATATGATATAAGCCGGATATACATTTTCTTACCAATATACTTGCCATAATTTTAAGAGTGTATAAACTCTTTAACCTGTTTATCAAATATTTACCAATTTCATAAGCCGATTTCATAGCCCGATTTCATAGCGCGATTTTATAACCCAAATATAGACCTATGAGGACCCTAGATACACGAGTCAAATATGAACCGAAGTGCTCACTCCCGCACATTTATAAGGTTGTGCTAACCATACACTAAGTAACCTTTAGGTACACTATAGTGCTATCCCGAATTCCCGATTATGCTGGACTCTATGGCATGCCAACTATATCATGTCCTTCAATTGACTTATTTGGGCATAATTTCCAAATTTATTCCATCCATGGCAATGTATATCAATTTAAATTTACATTGGGCAGTTCATACCCGAAATAACATTCATAGTATACCATCATCAATAACTAGTGATCAATGCATTTATTTTCAACATATGTCAAATATATGATAAATGACATAAATATCATGACAATATATAAACCAGGTAGACTCATCGCAAGTCCTACTAGTGATGTATAAAACATCCATGTATCAAGTTATGTATGCATTGCACTCACCTGATGCCTCACTAGAAATCTTACTATCGATTTAACCTTATTCTCGAACTTTTTCCTTGTCTTTAGATTTGCTCGTAGTACGATCTTGATCATGGTCATGATCTATAAATCATCGTTTACCGAATACATACATTTCAAAGTGTATGTTAGTATCTATCTAACATAAGCACATATTAGGAATAAAATTCCTAAAAATAACCATAAAGTGAATTCTTTTAGAATTCACATCAACTTTCCAAATTATTCAAAATGGTCCCTTTCCATTAAACTTTAAATTCAATCATTAAACAACATATCCAAGTATTCCAAAAATACTTTCAAGCTTAATACATAGCTTTCTAACCAATTTCAATTTCAAACCCATATTTTCACTAGCTTAGGAGTCAAGTGTGAGGGTTGTCTGTCATGTACATATCTCGTTCGATGAAGTCATGAACTTGCAACGACATTCTGATATCAACACCGAGCTAGGACAAATGTTGACCCAGAGGCTGAACAAAATTATCAACCAAATGAGCTGGAGCTAGTGAACATATTGCCTTTTCTTTGTATTCGACCTGTTGGTTAGATGGGCGTTGTTCTAATGACTAATTCTTGAAACCAATACCTCGTGCATTCATGCATTACATCATTTAAACATTATATAAAATAAAAATTAAACTTTTGTTTAAAATATTACATTTTTTAGGAAAAAGTAACATTGCATTTTGAGAAGCATATGTAACAAATATGCTAACGATGAACAGTTTCAGATGTGGTTGAGGGCCACTTAGATCGAATGATGAAAAAGGTTGATCAGTCCGAGAAAAAGATGGAAACATGAGCTACTGCATTCTTGGAGTCAAATAGGTTGAGAAATAAAATATTCTAAACAAAATAGCAGCATGGATGATCAAGATAGAAATGCATCTCACATAAGGGTTCAGTCCGAACAGACTCTCCATGCAAAAAAGCGAGGCAAAAAAAGTTAAAAAAGGAAAGTCAAAAAAAGAGAGGGAGATGGAAACAAAAAATCAAATAAGAAAGATGAGTAAGTTTGGATCAATTTAGCCAGGGTATATGTAAAAATCTAGAAGATCTGAGTTTGGATCATGAAGAGAATAGTGGAAGGGTAGACTTAGCGGCACTGGCGGATTTTGAAAATGCTAAAATGAAGGAAGCTTAGTGGACAAGCATAGGAAGACTGAATGAAGTTTAGCCGAAAGTTTTACCGATCAATGGTTCAGTGACAATTAGGGGACATAATGAACGCAACAGCGATGAGGGGCAGATGAGTCTTTCTCTAAAGTGATGAATGCCAAGGTCAGTAGAAGATTGAAGTTTGATTACAGAGGAATTGATTGCACGAAGAGCATAATACAGATGCAAGAGAAAAAGACTGAAGAGTTTAGGGAGACAATTATTCCTATTAAATGACATGTTCAGATTTGTGGCTCTATTTTGTACAAAATCATTTTCAGATAATAGGCCTACTGAATTTGTTGGTCTCAACAGGACTGTTATTAAAAAGCTTGGTTCAATCAAAGACTATCAGTTGCTAAAGCAGTTGAGATAAAAGAAAAAAGAGCAAAAACTATGACAAACTTTTGTGAATAACTCGTTGCAGTCTGGAGGTTATTAGAGTCAGAGTAATATTTTGGCATTTTTCTGCAATATTTTTGTACCAAAGAATGCTCCAAGATCAGATGTTCCAGATGCTACTGTCAGTGGAAAGTCAAAATTCAAACTAGATCTTGTTCATGTTTTCTATTGTAAGATATATTTCAAATTGCTTGAAGCTTCGCCGCATCATGAGAAATTATTAGAGCCCCATTAATTAAGTTGTTACAATATCAAGAATATTGTGAGTTATGATTGAGACAATGAAGACTGCCACATTTTCAAGCTGCAAATTCAAAACTTTCTGAAGTGGGAGATTTTGGAAGTTAACACTGAAGATCAGCTATTAAGATATCTAACTTAAAAAGTAGATCCCTGATTGGAGAAAATACAATTGGATTTCCCAAAAAAACAAGTGCTGAAAATGTCAAGTGGAAAGAGAGAAAGAAGTGAATGAATGCAATGATCGGACTCCATGAGGTCGTAAGAGGAAATGGTCAATTGACTCACCAGGTCTATCATAGAAGGTTCCTCTGACAAATGCAAATTTTGAGTGCCCATTTCAGACTCATTTTACCCTTAGGCCGGTGAAGAAAATGTCGAGCCCATCTGTCCATAGTTATGATCATGATAATATTTGCAAGTTTCACATGAGGCACCAGGATGTGCTACCAAGAAATGTAGACCCTTAATGGAAGAAATCAAGAAGTATGTTAGTTAGAGATTCATAATGAACGCTTCCAAGATTTTCTGGAGCTTTGAAGTCTATCTCGTTCATGATTATGTATCAAGGGGGCACAGCTTGCAGGCATTATCTCTGAGGTAGTGTATGAAATCAACTCTGTTCTTCAAGCCCAAAGATTATATTGTGCTGCTTCATAGATTATTTCAAAATGTAAGTCCATGGTTGTAAATGTTCAACCACTCATGGGGATGCCCGCTCCTTACTTTCTAACCAATTTCCATTTTAATCCCATATTTTCCTTAATTTGCCGTTTGATCCTCAACACTTTGAAAACTTCCAAAATGATCCAATTAAATCTTCTAACATCAATTTTCAGCATAATACAATAACTTTTCAACATCTGTATCTTAATCCTTAAATTTCCCAAAATATGCGAAAAGGTCCCTAGAACTTAACAAAGTTCCAAATTGGTCCAAGTAACATTTTAAGCCTTATAACATCATTCTCACATGATTTCTAGACTTAGGGAAATTTTCCAAAATTTTCCCTAATTTTCTTCCAATATGCCGAATTTGAAGGGTCACTCTAGACAAAATTTCCAACTTGATTCAAGCATGAATTCAACTTCTAAACCTCATTTCCAAGCTTCTATAATTATTTCCATATCAAAATCAATCCAAATTCAAATTCCTATCAAAACCCTAACTTTAAACAAATTAGGATTTATCTACTTCCAAGTAGTTTTAATCATCATACAAGCTTGGATATAATTCTACAACAACAACTATATCAAAATATCATCTTAAAACATCATATATAAACATTCCCTTCATCCATCAAATTCACAAAACTAGAGTTTCAAGCAAGGAAAGCATGAATAAATGGTACCAAAAGATAGAGAATTTCCTAAAGATCGATTTCATGTTTCATGCTTTCATCAAAATTCCAACTAAATAAGCTTGAAAATCAAGAAGAAAAATGTTCTCTTCCTTACCTTGGAGGTTTCGAACAAGAGGAAAGATGGTGGAGAAAATCTTGAATTTTCTTTTGTTTCCAATTTAGCAATTTGTCTTTAATATAATTAAAATGAATTTAAAATTTATTTTAATATGTAATGACCTTTTTACCCTTGGAATCCAACATTCCACAACTTGCCACATGTCTACCTACCAATCCAAGGGTCAAAAATAATCCAAGTAGTTAGTGATTACCAACTTTGCCCTTGGAATTTCCCAAATTTACCACTCGCCATTTTTCATCCAACGGCTCATATTTAACATGGAAAACTTACTTTAATCCAATGGTCCATGTTAAATCCTACCATTTAAGACATGGAAATGACATTTTTAACCTTGCCTTATCATCTTTTAAAATATCTTGAATATCCGATTCGATCTGTTTATCCGAATATTTTTCCAAACTTTATCGCTTTATAGCCAAAAACACAAGCTCCGTACGAAAAATTCGAGTAACACGAAAACGTCATTCTTGGGGGTGAACTATTCATTTACGGGACTAAAATACACAACTTTTGAAAATTACACTTTAGTCCCTGAACTTTTCCAAAGTTTATACTTTGACCACCAAACTTTCAAAATTTCCATTTTGGTCACTAACCAAAAATTTGGGATATTACATGTTTTCCCTGTGTCTGGTCTACCTCGAAGTGATCGAAGTGATCGGGGTCAAAACCCTAATTTTCCAAAAGATCGATCGTCAGGCTATTTTTACATACCCGATTTCAAAAATGGTCGCGATAGTTTGGTGACTCAGCTGGGGATTTTTTTAAAAACCGAGAGTCTGGCCTAATTAATTTTACATGGCATTTTGGCATTTTAGGACAGTAATTTGAATTTAATTTTTTTCATAATTATTGGATGAATTTTTAGGAAAAATGCAGATAGCTTTTTCTTGTGTGATATAAACTGTCATTTATGCATAAGCCTTCTACTCAGGCTTTTCACCTTTAACTAGGAGTGAGGCATGATCTTACGTGAGTTATTCAGCTCCGTGATCAAAATTTTGTCCTCCTTCCGGTATACCAACCTTATACACCGTGAGGTTACGCCTCCGCTATAAGGGGTCGTATACTCCTGAATCGATGTCTTACTAGTCCAGTAACGACAGTTCGGGTACCCAGAGTCTAGATCGAAACCCACATGCTGTAATAGAAGCCTACCCCATTAGAGCCAGACAAGGACCTAGGACAGGGTGTTGCTGATTTAAATTCATTTCTCTGGTTATTCTTGTGTGCAAAATAAATTGTTCTCTGTTAATTTTACACAATATAAATCGTTTTTTCTTGTAACAATTATTTTTCCTTACAATATTAATTCACCATACTGACACAATTTTTGTTTTGTTTTGTGTAGGTGTGTTTTATTCGATAAATGTTGCATCACATTACATTCATGAGAGGTATCGGTTCAAGGATTAGTCGAGTAGGCAGTGGTCATAAGAATTGAAGGGTCTGATAGACAAGTGGAGAACAATACGTCATTGTGGATTTGATTCGAGAAGACTCAATTCTAGAATGAAGAAATATGTGTGGAGGCCAGGTGTCATTAATGCAAGGTTGTACCAGAAATTTCTGAGCATGATGAAAGTTTTCCAGGACCAACTTAAATTTGAGAAATGTAGGGTAGGAATGCGAAGAGTCATTTCCAATAAGATTTCTGAATTATAGCATTGCTGTTAGACGGTCAAATGGATCAAGAGTTGTGACCTAGTTTTGAAGCCCGGTATAGTTTTTCACTTTCCGAGAGGATAGATGTGACACTAACAATAGAGAAATGCGAGGCTTTTTAGGGATACAAAAGAATAAGTTTCACACAAGGCTTAACAACTGATCAAGTTTCAAGATATAGTCAGCAACAATTACAGAGATAAACAAGACACAGTATTTGGAAAAACAGTGATAACCAGAAGAATGATAGAGAACGAATAAATTGAAGGCATTCAAGATGAATAAATAGAAAGGGGCATTCAATGACTGTTTTTAAACTCAATGAAGAATAAAAAGATTTGAACTTAGAGGTAATGTCCAAGTTTCAAAAACGATGAAATTTACTAAAGGTTACCATAATTAAGGAATATGCTGATAAAAATGAGGAGCTGAGGAAAATGACAGAATTAGAAAGCGCAGTACAACATTTTGAAAGACCAGCTTGTAAGTTTTGAAGAGGCGCCACAATGAAGGAGTCAAGTGCGGGGGTTGCCTGTCATGTACAGATCTCGTTCGATGAAGTCATGAACTTGCAACGCCATTCTGGTATCAACACCGAGCTAGGACAGATGTTGACCCAGAGTCTGAACAAAATGATCAACCAAAGGAGCTGAAGCTAATGAACATATTGTCTTTTCTTTGTATTCGGCCTTCTGGTTAGATTGGCGTTGTTCTAATGACTAATTCTTGAAACCAATACCTCGTGCATTCATGCATTACATCATTTAAACAATATATAAAATAAAAATTCAACTTTTGTTTAAAATATTGCATTTTTTAGGAAAAAGTAACATTGCATTTTGAGAAGCATATGTAACAAATCTGCTAAGGATGAACATTTTCAGATATGGTTGAGGGCCACTTAGATCGAATAAAGAAAAAGGTTGACCAGTCCGAGAAAAAGATGGAAACATGAGCTACTACATTGCTTGGAGTCAGATAGGTTGAGAAATAAAATATTCTAAACAAAATAGCAACATGGATGATCAAGATATAAACGCATCTCACATAAGGGTTCAGTCCGAACGGACTCTCCATGCAAAAAAGTGAGGCAAAAAAGTCAAAAAAAAGGAAAGTCAGAAAAAGAGAGGGGATGGAAACAAAAATCAAATAAGAAAATGAGTAAGTTTGGATTAATTTAGCCGGGGCATCTGTAAAAATCTAGAAGATCTGAGTTTGGATCATGAAGAGAATAGTGGAAGGGTTGACTTAGAGGCACTGATGGATTTTGAAAATGCTAAAATGAAGGAAGCTTAGTGGACAAGCATAGGAAGACTGAATGAAGTTTAGCCGAAAGTTTTACCGATCAATAGTTCAGTGACAGTTAGGGGATATAATGAACGCAACAGAGACGAGGGGCAGAAGAGTCTTTCTCTAAAGTGATGAATACCAAGGTCAGTAGAAGATTGAAGTTTGGTTACAGAGGAATTGATTGCACGAAGAGCAGAATATAGATACAAGAGAAAAAGACTAAAGAGTTCAGGGAGACAATTATTCCTATTCAATGACATGTTCAGATTGGTGGCTCTATTCTGTACAAAATCATTTTCAGATAATAGCCCTACTGAAGTTTTTGGTCTCATCAGGACTGATTATTAAAGAGTCTGGTTCAATCAAAGACTATCAGTTGCTAAACCAGCTGAGATAAAAGAAAAAGGGTAGAAACTATGACAAACTTTTGTTAATAACTCATTGCAGTCTGGGGTTTATTAGAGTCAGAGTAATATTTTGACATTTTTCTGCAATATTTTTGTACCAAAGAATGCTCCAAGATCAGATGTTCCAGATGCTACTGTCAGTGGAAAGTCAAAATTCAAACTGGATCTCATTCATGTTTTCTATTGTAAGATATATTTCAAATTTCTTGAAGCTTCGCCGCATCATGATAAATTATTAGAGCCCCATTAATTAAGTTGTTACAATATCGAGAATATTGTGAGTTATGATTGAGACACTGAAGACTGCCACATTTTCAAGCTGCAAATTCAGAACTTTCTAAAGTGGGAGATTTTGGAAGTTAACACTGAAGATCAGTTATTAAGATATCTAACTTAAAAAGTAGATCCCTGATTGGAGAAAATGCAATTGGATTGCCTGGAAAACAAGTGCTGAAAATGTCAAGTGGACAGAGAGAAAAAAGTGAATAAATACAATGATCGGACTCCTTGAGGTCGTAAGAGGAAATGGTCAATTGACTCACCAGGTCTATCATAGAAGGTTCCTCAGACAAATGCAAATTTTAAGTGCCCATTTCAGACTCATTTTACCCTTAGGCCGGTGAAGAAAATGTCGAGCCCATCTGTCCATAGTTATGATCATGATAATATTTGCAAGTTTCACATGGGGCACCAGGATGTGTTACCAAGAAATGTAGACCCTTAATGGAAGAAATCAAGAAGTATGTTAGTTAGAGATTCATAATGAACGCTTCCAAGATTGTTTGGAGCTTTGAAGACTATCTCGTTCATGATTATGTATCAAAGGGGCACAACTTGCAGGCATTATCTCTGAGGTAGTGTATGAAATCAACTCTGTTACTTCAAGCCCAAAGATTCCCTTGTGTTGCTTTATAGATGATTTCAAAATGTAAGTCCATGGTTGTAAATGTTCGACCACTCATGGGGAGGATATGACTGAGTATGGGGCAATCATCTTCAATTGGTATTTCTTTGTTCAGGAAAAATCGCCTATCAAAGGTCTTGGTGATGATGATGAAATACATATATCAGCCAATTCATGGACTTAGCAAGTTTTGCCACGAAGTTCTGGTGGCTCTGCAAAATTAAAGATGAACTTGATGAAAGTTCAGAACTTAAAATGTCCAAGGATTGGAGGCATTTGCTCGCCCTAAATAATAAAGGTGGGGCAAACTTAATATAGCAAGAGACCAGTGGGGCGTCGTTGAAGAGTTCGATCACTGAAGAGTTAAAAAAATATGTTTAGAAAGAATGAGAGCATCAGAGCATGAACAAGAATGTGCGTGTCTTTGAAATGTGAACCACGAGAGATCTGTCTGCAATTCTAGGACTGTTGTGGAGTAATACCCTGAATCATCCCAATCGATTTTGCCCGCGAACAGTGGGGTTCTTTGTAAGGGAGGCTATTTCAGTTTATTTGTTTATGATGCTTGTCCTATATATTTTTCTCAAATGGTAAACATTTTGTATTCTTTGATTTTTAGTATTTCATTCATTCTTTGTTATGGGTTAGTTTTTGTTCTCCCATGCATATAGGTATATATTTTCACTAACATTTTTCCCAAGACCCTGGATATTGATTATAAGAGTGACCTTGAATCAAATCCAGAGATCAGCTTCAAAATGCGACTCTCTTCTAGTTTATTTAGGCCAATGGAAAGACATTAATGAGTGTTCATGACGGGAAAATCCCAAATACAAATTTTGAGAGAATTGCCTCTCAAGCATTGTTGGCTAAGGTCTTTGAATGAAGTGATAACCCAAAACATCTTCCACCTGAAGACAGCTTTTCTTCGAAGATATCCAAGTATGGGAGGACATTTGGCATTCCTCCATCTCCATTCACAAATAAAGAAAATAAGAAAAAGTATTATTTGTTGTCCCCTTTGAGCCAGATGATTTTCTTTTGATTCAACCCAAACCAAAGATTTCCCCTACATTAGGGGCAAAGAGGATGAAAGTTTGTTTTGCAAGTGAAAAGTGTTCGTTTTGATCATGTTATGATAGTAATGCCTTGTGAATCAGGGACAAAAGAAATGAAAGTGAATATATCAAGCACAAAAGCCAGAAAAGCAGGATGAATGAAGAAGAATATTCTGAATCAGTTCAAAAAAAGAAAGAAGAAAAAGAAGTAGTGAAAGTCTGTGTTCAAAAAAGTCAACTGAATCAAGTTAAAGCAAAAAAAGCACTAAAGTTGAAAAGTGCAAAAGAAAAGAAATACATATATGTGAGATCTTCCGTTCAAACAAGTCTCTATCTAAAGGAGCGGTAGAAGACTGATTTCAAGGAGAGGAAATGAACCCTAGAGTGAAAACCCAAAAATGGGTAGTCTAGAGTGATCCATAAAAAACATTTCATCCAATCATATTCAGACCAGTGTGAAAGTCATGTTTTACTGGAAAAATGATCATTGGTTTCATCACCTTTAAGTATTTATTTGAGCATATATATCCTTTCTTTGGTAGCCGTGAGCCATAGCCTACATTACAAGCCTCAAAAGACCATTTTGACCATATACGGGTATTGGAGCAAGTTGAGTTTGTCTTCAGAATACATCCCGCTTATTAGGGTTAACCTTTCTTCAAGGACTTCCAAACTTGTAATGCTTGATCGAGATCAGAAAAAGGGAAGGATTGGGGCATGGTGAGTTAGTGAGGTAAAAGAGTGCCACCTTAAATGGAATAGAATTAGGTATACAGGAAATGTTTCTCTTAGAAGTCCAATAATTTGGAAGGGATCACATTTGAGTTGATCTTTGCAATTTGGTTCAAAGGCTCTATTGCACTTAGTATTTTGGGGACTAATCTTGATTTTTGTTTATTATGTTTGCCATGACTTATCAAATTATTCCAATTTCTCAAATCTAGTAAATAATATTTTGAGCCTTTCACTTATCTTTTCAACAAGCATCTTGCAGATAATTTGATTAGATACAAGAAAATCAAAGGATTCCGTGGGTATTACTATGATGTACTAATCCTTTAAGTGCAGGTAGAATAGGGGGTAGCCTCGGTACTTGTTTAATGATGAAAGTATGGTGAGGAAAAGACACAACTCAAAGTGTCAACAACATTCAAACAAAAGCTGCAAGAAAATGACACAGGTAATTCTGGGGCAAAAAGAGAGAGCATGAGCCCTCTTTTAGAGGCAAAGATGCATTCAGATCAATCCATTGAAGGTGTTTGCTATTCAAAAGAAAGGAAATAAGGCGAATGTGAACAAATATAGTAGTTAAAGTCAAGCTGGAGTGGGGCAATGTTGCAAAAAGAACCTTACAGAACATCATATGTCGGTAAATAAAGTTTGCAAGCTAGAACAACAGTGAATCATGATCTCTTTTAAGCCATGAGAAAGAATTTTGTCAAAGAAGCTGAATGAAGATATAGCAAAAGCAGCTTTTTAAGAAAAGAGTGATCTCTGGTATTCAAATTGTGAGAAATACATGGTGAAATACAACGAAAAAGAGGTTTATGTGCTTGATCCATGAAGGTAAGGAAAGCTTCATCAGAACGAACGAAAGAAAACATTGTTGCAAAAAGAGAGAAAAAGAAGGGAAAAGAGAGAAAAAATGAGGTAAAAACCCGAAAGGGCACCTTGAAAAAAAAAGAAAAAGAAAGGAAAAAAAGAGAAAAAACCAAGGTGAAAACCTGAAAAGGCGCCTTGAGAAGAAAAGGAAGAAAAGAAAAAGAAAATTCTAAAGTGAAAACCTAAAAAGGCGCTTTAGAGCAAAAGATGCAGAGATCCTAAAGATTGAACCTGAGTGTGAGATGGGTTATGCTGTTGGTAGAAGAAGTTTTAATGAAAGACGAAGCGAAGAAATTTGGAGCCCCCCAGCAGATGAAAGTTTATCCAAGTGATCCTCAAGTGACAACATTCATGCATCATATAGTTAGGCATCCACAAGAAGTAGCATGCTAATTCATACATTCAAAGCATTTTTGCATATTTTGGCAGGAATTTGCAAATTCAATCAATGAAAGATGAGAATCAATTTATAGCTTCGAGTCCATAAGAAGTAGATCCAAGCAAGAATGAGCAGAGATTTTAGAGAAAAGATCCAGTTAAGAAAGAATAAAGATCTTGAAAAGGAAAATCCAGCAAGGGATGAACAGAAATCTCGGAGGAGAAAATTCGACAAAGAGCGAGCATAGATCTTAGAGAGATAGATCTAACAAAGATTTTAGTTGCATTTGTGAGAAAGCAAATATATTAATTCATGATTTTCTGTTTGCAGGTGTAGAATAGCAAGGACATTCCGTTTACAAAGGCAGATTTCTCTAAAATATTCTGTTTGTAGGGGAGTATCTCAAGACATTCCGTTTACAGAGGCAGACTTCTCTAAAATATTCTGTTGGTAGAGGCGGATTTCAAGATATTCTATGAGGCAGATTTTTCTAAAATATTCTATTTGCAGAGGTGGATCTCAAGATATCCTATTTGAAGAGACGGATTTCAATGAATATTCCACTTACAGAGGTGGATTTCAGCAAGACATTTTGTTTGTGGAGGCAAATTTCAGCAAGAGAGATAGATTCAGCAAGAGGCTCCATGTGCAGAGACGGATCTTAGTAAAGATTTTAATCCGTTTAAAGAGGCAGATTTCAGCAAAGATTTCAATCCGTTTAAAAAGGTGGATCTCAGTAAAGAATTTTAATCCGTTTGAAGAGGCAGATTTTAGCAAAGATTTCAACCCGTTTGAAGAGACGAATCTCAGCAAAGATTTTAATCCGTGTAAAGAGGCATATTTCAGCAAAGATTTCAGCTCGTTTGAAGAGGTGGATCTCAGAAAGATTTCAACCTGTTTGTAGAGGTGGATCTCAGAAAAGATTTTCTGATTGTTTGTACAGGAAATGAAGTGCATTATGATTCTAAATCCTTCGGGTCATCAGTAAGTCCTTCGGGCATGATGTTAAGTCATTCGGGCCATCACCTTCGGGAGTGATGTGATTGTTTGCATAGGAAAGGAAGTGAACTATGAACCTAAATCTTTCGGGTCATCAGTAAGTCCTTCGGGCATGATGTTAAGTCATTCGGGCCGACACCTTCAGAAATAATGCGAACTTTCTGAATTTTGTTGCGATAAGACGGTAGGGCATGATATCGGCAAAATATTAATCCTTTGGGTCCTCAGTTTCCAAAACAAGGAAGAAGAAAGAAAAACAAGAAAAAGAAAAGAAAATGAGAGAAAAAAGAAAAGTGAAAAGGAAAAATAAGAAGGAAAAAGAAAAAAGAAGGAAAAGGAAAAAAGAAGGAAAAGAAGAAAAATGAAAAGAAGAAAGAAAAATGGAAAAGAAGTAAGAAAATGTGAAAAATAAAGGAAAAAGTAAAAAGAGAGGACAAAAAAAGAAAAAAGAAAGAACGAAAAAAGAAAAGGAAAATCTATGTTGCTTGATCGAAAGGCCAGATAGAACGACAACGAGCAGATGAGATGATCGGTTTATTCAGTCCCATACATTTTAAGCACAGAAGAAATTGATCAAAAGAGAAAGAGAAACAAGAGATGAGATCCCATATGAGCTTCGGATAGAAAGATCAAGATACCTTAGACAGAAAAACAACCACATCAAAGAATTCAATGCTTCAAACGAGAATTTAAGAATATTAATATTACTTCAGATTGAGTTCGAACTAATTGATGATGTTTTTTGCAGGATTAACCGTTCACAGAGGAGAATCATCATTTCTAGAATCTAGAGTTCTCAACAAGAAAAGCTCAACCATCAAAAAATTCAGAGTTCATAATAATAAGAACTTGCCAATAAAGATTGAAGAGCTCCTAATGAGAAGAGTTCGTTTGTTGAAGAATGAGGAGAGTTCCTAATGGGAAGAGCTTACTTTTTCATGTCTTTACAGAGAGGTGGACCAACAAAATTGAAGAACTCCTAATGAGAAGAGTTCGCTCCAGAATTCCTAATAAGAATAATTCGCCCAGCAAAGAATGAAGAACTTCTAATGAGAAGAGTTCGCTCCAGAATTCCTAATGAGAAGAATTCGTCCAACAAAGAATAAAGAATTCCTAATGAGAAGAATTCGCCTCAAAGTTCCTAATGAGAAGAACTCGTCTGATGAAGAAAGAAGAGTTTGCCCTTTTAAAGAATGAGGAAGTTCCTAATAAGAAGAGCTTACTTATTCAGTGCCTTTACAGGAAGACGGAGTAGTAAAAGAGTGAGGAATGAAGAATTTCAAAGTAAGAAGAACAACTTCAAACCTTAGAAGGAGAAGAATTTCAAGGAATGATGTCAGACTTTAGAAGATGAAGAATTTCGTAATAAGAAGAACAACTTCATATTCCATAGTTTGATAGAGGGATGAAGAATTTCATAATAAGAAGAACAGCTTCAGACCTCAATAGATGAAGAATAACAAGTGTAATCTCAGACCTTAGAAGATGAAGAATTTCATAATAAGAAGAACAGCTTCAGATTCTATAGTTTGACAGGGGGTGAAGAATTTCATAATAAGAAGAACAGCTTCAAACCTCAAGAGATGAAGAACGTCATGGGCAATTCCAAGCCTTGGAAGATGAAGAATTTCATAATAAGAAGAACAACTTCAGATTCCAGAGTTTGCCAGAAGTTTGAAGAATTTTGAAATGAGAAGAACATCTTCAAGCTTCAGTAGTTTAGAAGATGGCCAGTGGATTCGGACAAAATCCGTGTCTTTTCAATCTTTGCCCACTTTCTGTTCCACATCAATGAGCAAAGAGGGGCAGCTGTAATACCCGTATATTGTCCGAGGTTCGAATATATAAATAAATAAGGCCAAAATATACAATATAAATAATAAAATAAATAAATGTCCAAATGTCCATTTACAAGCCCAAAATCCGTTTTACAAGTCAAAAGCCCAAATTTAGGCCCAATACATAAAATTCCCCCTCTTCGAATATATACATGGCAAAACAAACACAAATAGCCCAAAATCAGTTTTTTCCTGCTCAAATTGGTATCCAAAAAGGACATGTGGCAGGCTCATATTCGTCCAAACCACTTCACATGGATTGTGTGTTTCCTCATCACCAGCTGGCTTTACTTACGTCATCATCTGCACACCTATAAATACCTAAGAGAGAGAGTGTCAGTTAATAATAATTAATCATTAATAATAAAAATAATTACTATAAAATAATAATAAATAATAAATAAATATTAAAGGAGGATAGAGAGTATTTTTACCCTCGGGAATGTGAACAAATGACGGGAATTCAAGTGTCATCAAAATTCGATCGGCCATGCCACAAAAGATATCAAAATCGTGACCGAAGTTGAGATCGGAGCTACGGACCGCCATTGACGGAGGTATTTTGCCTCCGATTACTTCTATTTTATTTTCTGTGAAAAAGAGAAAAAAATAGTTAATCACACACACACACATATATATATATATATATATATATATATGCAAACTAAAAAACGAGATTAAACCGAAGATCTATGAGAGTTTGTTTGGGGTTAAAATACTACGGTGGCTGGTGTTAGGGTTTCGTCGGAGTTGAAGAGGTTGGGTTCGGGTATATTTAGGCTTAGATTTGGGGAAGAACGAGTGTTTCTGTTGAAACAGGAATTGGGGTTAGATTTAGGTTTTTTTGGTTCAAAAATTGAATTTGGGGAGTTTTTTAAGGTTTTGACTGGCATCCAAAAATCGCCTCACGGTAGCCGGCCGAAGGTGTGGCGGTAGCCTGAATCTAGACACGGTGGCCGACGAACGGCCAAAGGTGGTTGAGGATCAAGTGGCGGAATTCACGGCGGTTTGTTATCGGGTTCTTCATGTTCTTTGAGTTCTTCAAAGAACATCAAGAAACTCATCCAAAATCTAGGGTGTTTGATCCATTGTGGGCTAAGTTCCTGGGCACAGGGTGTTTTGGTTCAGAGAGTTAGGAGTGAGAGTGAAGTTAGAGAAAGAAGGGAAAATCAAAATTGAGGGGAAAGAAGTGAATTTTCGGGTAAAATGGGGGGGGGGGGTTATATCCAAATCCATACGACGTCGTTTTGGTACCGAGTCAAGGATAACCCGCGTGTTTCAAACGGGTCGGGCTCTTGACCCGCGTACTTCCATTCGGATATCATTTGGTTTTTTCCCAAACCTTTGTTTTCTTTCAATTTAGTCTGATTTCCCTCTAATTTGTCCCCTAGATTTTGCAATTCATTCAATTTAGTCCCCGTATCCCTTAATTGATTCCCCAGAGTTTGTAATCCTTTCAATTTGGTCACTTTGGGTCTTTGTAATTGGGCATTAGAGTTCTGTATACTTTCAATTTAGCCACCAGAATTAATAAAAGTAGCTTTATGTTCCAATTTGTTTTAATTTAGTCATTTGCATAATTGTTTTATTTAATTAAATGTGATCTAATTATGTGAATGTTGCATATTTTAAAATTAGCATATAGTATATTTTGTTAGATAATAAATACACTTAGTCTTTAATTAATTATTAGAGCCTTTAGCCTAGGTTTCTCTAATTAGGATTCAATAATTAAAATAGGCAAGATAATTGTAGTAATTAAATGCATGTTAAATATAATTTTAAAATTCTAATTTGGATGATGTTTCATTGTTTACAATGTGATGTTATCTCAATATGAATTTTAATAAATTATATTCAATATACATAACACTTATAATTGAATATTAATTTATATCTTTAATTGACACTAAATAATTAATTAGAATACATTGTAGTTAATTATATGCATATCGAATATAATCTTTGAGGCTCAAACTTGGATAGTGCTTCATTGTTCACAATGGGGTGTTATCTCAAAGTTGGTCATAAAGGTGTATATTCGATATACATTTTCACCTATAACTGAATAATAAATTGTTAGAGCCTTAACTAGGACTAGAAATTTAATTAATTAGAAAGATTAATTAATTAGGAATATGATTTATTTAAGGGCTTTAAATATATGGAAGGTGTTCAAGCAATTGGCATTTTCTCATAAAATCCATTAAATTAATTAATATTCATAACATGAATAACTAATTAATTAGAACCCTTTTAGGATAATACTTAAAATCAACAAGACAATAAAAAAACATTAAAAACCTTTTATGTTAGAAATTCATTTTTAAATATGAATAGGGGTGCCGCCTAACGGGGTGCTTTTAATCTCATATTCGAACAAAATAAATTTCCTTATAAAAGGATATCTACATTCAAAATTTAAATTCAATTAATAACAATGGGATAAATTAAATTCAAATTATTATTCAAAATGCCACGTAAAATTAAAGGTACTGATAACGGGCGTTCGTAGGGGTGCTAACCCTTCCTTACACGTAACCGACTCCCGAACCCAATTTTTAAGACATAATCTCTAATTTGTTTTCCCGGTGTCCGGTCTACCTCGAAGTGATCGGTGGTGACTCCAGTTGTTTTTCAAAAGGAAAATTAAGAATAAATTTAGTTAAAATGAACCTTAAGTTTAAAAAAAATCTAAAAATGGATTAAAAGGGGTCAAAACCCTAATTTTTCAAAAAATCGATCATTAGGCTATTTTTACATACTCGATTTCAAAAATGATCGCGACATCCCTCTTCTCCACATAGAAGGGGAGTCTAAGATATTTACACTTAGCATCCATCAGTTTTATTCCCAAGATCGAACAAAGCATCTTTTGTAATTGGGTTGTAACCCCCTAAATCCAGCCTAAAAGAAATAGGCCAAATCTAAAAAGTTGCATTTGAAATCTTTTCCCTCAAGTAACACATTTTGGGTTTACTTACTTATTAAATAATAATTATCGTAAAATATCTCAATTATTTATAAAAACCTAAATGTTATAAAAATATTCCGATCATTTAATAAAATATCTAAATAAAATCTATAAATGTTGCTGATAAAATATCTAAAATAAAGTCTATAAATGCATGCGGAGACATAATCCCAAAATATAAAATTTCATAATCTGAAATACATAAATGTCCCAAAATATAAAATAATAATTATTCGATAGTGTAAAATAAAGTTCACACTGATGATAAATTATCGGAGTAAAATACGAGGTGCTCCAAGTACTGAGTCGCCTAATAAGAGTTTGAGTATCTGAAAGAGAAAGACTGTAAGCTAAAGAGTTTAGTGTCTCTAAAGTGCAAGCAACCACAATTAAAACAATATTTTATTTTCTTATAAAATTCTTTTGAAAACAGAATAAATTTGAATCATAATGATATGATGAACGATGCACAACTCAATACCCAACTATTCGATATCATACAGAAGGGAGGTTTTCCTCGCCAGAGTGGAGGTTTCTCTCACTTTTTCGGAACAAAATTCCAATCCCATGACTTAATGATATGATTTTCAAATCATAAATCCAAACTCAAACTCATTGTATTAAATACGAGGTTCACTTTTCGAAAGTCCGATGCTTGATTTAAAAACACAGTTTAATATGTCATGCATGATGTTTTCAAAGCATTCTCAAATCACAACTCAAATAATAAATCAAACAAGTATAACACAACATTTATTTATAGCACAACAAGAAACACACCTTGAGCAACAGTAGCTCTAATGTCGAGAACGATGCATCTCACGCTCAAGACTAGCTGAATCAGAAACTACGATGATAACTCTACATTAATAAATATTTTTATCACTAAGCCACCACTAAAACATAAGAACTAATCTAAAGATATACTCACACAAAGACCTTGAAGAGCGTGCATGGGTAGACTGAACAGGATAAGGTAGCTAGACGGCCTTAGAGTCGACACCTAAACACGAGAATAACTCAGATCAAACCAATATTCCATTCCTTTGAAATTACTGAGCACAAATTAATTGTAAATAGCAAAATGGGACACTCAGGCTTGAATTTGATAAAATGGGCAGCAAATTCGGACTTAAGACAACGAAAAAGGTCAAGGAGAAGATTGTCCGAAAAAAAGTAACTTTTAAAGTCAAACTCACGGACAAAAAGTCGAGTCGGTTAATGGGTCAAGCTAACTGGTCGAACTTAGTTAGGGTCAAATCTAGGGATAGACACGGGTAGGGTTTTTGGCTCACCCAAACCCAACCTAAAAATATATACCCTAAATCTGAACCCGACCCGAACATATTCTTTATAAAACCCGACTCGAAAATAAATACATTAAACCCGACCCCAACCCGACCTATAGAAAAAAATTAATTTTAAAGACCTAATTGTAAAAAAATAATTTTGAGACTTACTCGTAAAAAAAAGTATAATTTTAAAGACTAAATTGTAAATAAAAATTTAATTTTAAAGACCTGATTATAATATATATATATATATATATATATATAAAGAGGGGGCATTATTATAAATATCCTTAAAAAATTTAAGAGAAAACTACATAATTAGTCATAAGTTGGGTCGGATATTTTCCACCCTAAACCCGAACCTGACCCAACATCACCATTAATAAAAATCTAACCCGAACATGATTTTTAATTAAAAATCAAACCCGGTCGAGCCGGGTCAGATAAAATGCCCATCTCTAGTCAAATCTGGTTCTACTGGTTTAGTCCAATTCACAAATCAGTCAAACAGTCCAACATATCGTACTGGTCAATAAGGTCAAAGTCGGATGCGAGCATGAGTTGAAGAAGATTAATATACTACATCGAAATTCAAATGAGACGAGATTATAACGAAAACATGTGTATATATTTTATAATAACCAAACCGACAATAAAGAAATGCCTCTATGATTTTATATATTCATATATAAAAAGCAAGGTTGCAATAACATTACACTAATATATAAATAAATATAATAGTGATGGTTTACAACTCATTAGCAAAAGTAATAATAGAAATTGATAATGATTGTTGACCAAACAGCCATGGAAATTGGTTTGTTTTTGGGAAATTGATTCCGTGGGTCATCGGCCAAATTAATGAAATCACACAAAGCGAAAACAAAATTCACATAATTTTAATATTTATGTATAATAATATTAACAAAGATAATTGGGTTAGAGACTTTAACCCAGATTTGAAGAATTGGATCAGAGTACCATGTGACTCGGAGTCACGGTTTGCCCACACGAAGATGGCAAGGGAGACGACGGCGGCGTAAGGAGGAGTTGAAAACCGAATGGTTCGCACACAAACGATGATCAAAGAAGATGATCAAACGGTTGGGGTTGTTTCGCGAGATAAAGGGGAAAAATGATGGAGGTGGTCGGATCTTAATCGGAAAAGGGGAGATGGTGAGGGCTTGAATGTCGAGAGGGGGGATATCGAGAGAGAAAGCGCGGCTGCAATAGCATACGGCAGATGAAAAGCCTTTAGGGCTGAAAAATTAGGTCTAAAATACCTTGATCAAAGGGTGAATCTCAAGGGTCCCTATTTATTGTCATAGTGGTCACGAAAATTCTGTTTTTAAACAAATCGGTCACTAAAATCCTTTTGAGATTAACATAACTCCCAAAATTCTTAATTAGGATTTTGAATATAAATTTTAAATTATTAGGGTTTCGAATTAGAGATTTTAAATTAAATTTTTTTAAATTAAGATAATTTTGGGGTCTTACATGGGTATCAACATTAGGTGAGAAGAATATAGATGTCTTGTCAAAGTTAACAGCTTGTCCGCTTGCTTTGGAAAAAATATTAACGACCTTCAAAATGCTTCTACAATTCTTTTCGTCAGCTTGGGAAAAAAATACGACAGTCATTGCAAAAAAGATAGTTTGGATTACTTTTCAAAAGTGTTGTAAAAAGGTGTTTTAAAAGTGATGTGAAAAAGTAATTTTAAAAAATTAAATTTAAAAAGTGCTTGTTATTAGTGTGAAAAAGTAATTTTTAAAAAGATAATATTTTTATTTCAGACATGAGATTGTAAAGTAAAATAAATAAATTTGGGTAATGTTTCAATTCGCTAATATTATGATATATGAAATAAATCAACTTAAATTATAATAAAATTATAATTTTTTTGTAAAGTTTAATTTGAAAATATAAATTATACTATAGATTATATACGGACATAACAATTTTAAATTTATAATAAATTTAAAATAAATTACAAATAAAATAATTTTATTCCGTCAAAAGATATATTTTGCATTGATTTTGCTTAGAAAATAATTTTAGATTACTAAAAGCAACCAAAAAGCAAGCACTTAGCAACAGACACCTTTTCCCAATGCAAAAATCCAAAAAAGAATGATTCTTAAGTTCTTTGTGCAGAATGAGAGAAATAACATTAGCAACAACGAAAAGAAAAGGAAAAAAAGGATATCCTTGCTCAATCCCTGTTTAGGCTTGAATTCATATCCTCTTTTGCCGTTGATGACAATAGAGAACGATGGAGAAGATACACATTCCATGATGCGTTCAATTTTCCAAGAGTAAAAATCAATTTTCCTCAATAGATTTTAAGAAAGGCCCCACAATTTGATCGAATACTTTAACAAAATTAAGCTGTTGAGATATTGATTTTGATATAACTTAAAATGAAAAACGATTTTGGACTTAAACAAATTTGCAAATATATTTCAAAAGTCTATTAACTTGAAAAATATGTTTGAAAAGTTTTCAAAGAGATTTTGAAATGTTTAAATGTTTTTAAATAGCTAAAACGTCAAAAACTGGTTGTGAGTACCAGTACGGATGTTCTCGTACCGATACCGAGCTACCCGTACCGATACGGCCAAACCCGTACCGATACACCCTTTATTTTCTCAAGGATTTTAGTTTTTCAATAAGCAAATGTCGTACTCATACGGTCAAGCCCGTACCGATACGTGTGGGCCCGTACTGATACCGAAGTATCGCGTATAGGTACCCAATGCAAAAATACTTTGTCTATTTTAACAATTAAACTGATTGACCACCAAAAACGATCAAATACTCCATGTGCGATTCACAGGGTTAGTGGTTACCGGATTAAGAGCCCAATAAGTCGATTTAGTGGTAAATTGGCGACTTTTTCCCAATGCCAAGTCAGTAAACCAGCCCCTAAATTATGACTGAGAGGTTTGATCGTGGCAATCTTCTCTAATACATTATGTGGCAAATAAAGCGAAAATAATTCTCAATCCCAATTCCCTGAATCATCCACCATATCTGACACCATAGTAAGAAGGGGAACAATAACGGTAGAACAAAAAAAATCTAATCTACCATCTGAATCAAGCCAATTGTCATACCAAAAGTTCGTAGAGGAGCCATCCCTTATAGTCCAACATATGCTCTCCTTGATGTCCTCCCAAACATCACATAACCTCTCTAAATGCGAGAAGAATTAGCTCAGAATATCATAAGCGACATCGTCTTCTCCCAACTATATTTAGCACACAAGACTTGCACCCACAACTTGTCCGCGTTAGAAACCAATTGAAAACCAATTTGTAACAGGAAAACCTTATTTTGTTGATGCAAGCTCTTCAAGCCTAAGCCTCCATCCTCAATCGGCTTTTGTACCGTCTCCTATTTAACAAGTGGTATACCGGAATGAGCGTTTCCAGACCCTCCAAACAAAGTGGTGAATAAGTTTTTCCATGTCATCACATATTCCTTTAGGCAGCCATGTCGACTGCATCACATAGGAAGGTATCGCCTGTAAGACAACTTTGGCAAGAGTGATCCATCGTGCTAAAGAAAGAGCTTTAGCTGCCCATCAACTTAACTTCGAGCGCATTCGATCCAAGAGGTAGGAATACGTGGCTTTGGTAACCCTTCGGTGAAGCAATACAAAAATTTTCTATAACATCCCGAATGACCCCCAGCTAATCAAGAGAAGCCTCAGAAAATAAAACTAAATCATCAGCAAAAAAGAGGTGCGACAAACCTAGACCAGAATGAGCCAATTTCACTTGTTTCCAGTTGCCCATATTAACTTGCTCATCAAAAAGCTTGAGAAAGACATTCTATACAAAGCGAACGGTCTATTAACGAGCCAATTTCACTTTGTTTCCAGTTGCCCATATTAACCTAGACCACATGTAGGGTTTATAACCCCGTATCAAGAAGGACCGGGCTATGATTCGATCCTAATTTTTGAAGATGGAAAACCTCTAATTGAGCAAACGAGTCATACCACAAACCATTACAAAGACAACGGTCCAACCGCTGAGATAGAGACCCCCACTTCCATGTAAATTGTGGGCCACAAAAACCCATATCAAGAAGGTTGGTATCAAACAAAAAATCACAAAAACGAGAACAAACGCCATTTCTCCACTGAGAACTGCCCTGACACTCCTCAACACTCCTAATAACATTAAAATCTCCCCAAGGATTCAAGGCAAACCAACATCCGGTTCTAATAACTTCAGTTGATTCCAGAGATGGCGACGTATACTTATATTTGGGCTCGCATAAACATAAGTCAAAAAGAAACCACGGTCACCATTAGATAAAGAACAATGAGTGTGAATGTACTGCATTGACACGGCAAGAACATTAAGTTGAACCCCTTCCTTCCATAAGGTCCAAATACCACCAGAATAACCCATAGCCTCAACTCTATAAGAAAAGTCATAACCAGATCTACGAATAAAGCCATCTGCCAGAACACCACTAATGCGAGGCTATATAAGAACAAAAATGCCAGGTTTCTGTTTCCCAGAAAATATCTTAAAATATCTGTTGAAAACAGGGCCGAGAGCATCTTGGATATTCCAAAAAAATGATTTTAACCAATAAAAAAGATACGAGATGGGCAACCGGGTTAAACTTGCATATTGTCATTACCTGGCTACTCAAAGGCATTATTTGCTCGCCACTACACCTTGTTGAATGTAATCCAAGGAGTTAAGCTGTTAATAAGTCCAACTGATTAACTGTTCAACCGTTTGTATAACCAATTATGTTAGGAAGTTACTGTGTGAGTTGTAAATGCAATCTGCAAGTATAAATAAGCAGCTTGGGTAACTTTGTAATCATGTTATGTTAATAAACGAGTTGGTTTCTTTCTGAAATAGTTACTTCTTCATTTATTAGAGTTTTAACATGGTATCTTTCGCCATGATCCTTGGAGACGATCTTCCGCTGTTCATGTCATTTGTTTGAGAATTCTGTGCGACTCACTGTTTCCATCGTTCGTATGGTTCTTGCGATGCCCAGTCTCAATTCCACTCATGTTTCAAGCTCTACCGAGTCATCAACAAGCAAAATGTTCACAAACAAGAAGATCAACATTGTTCTTGATGAAGCGAACTTCTTGTTATGGAAGCAACAAGTGCTGTTGACAGTTAGGAGTCATCGTTTGGAGAAGCTACTCACGGGTAAACTCAAGCCGCCAACTGAGATGGTTACCAATGATGGAGGAGAGTCTGTTTCAAATGAAGATTATGAGTTCTTTGTCGCCCAAGACAGTGCGTTAGCATCTTGGCTACTATCTACGATTAGTGCTCACATGTTGCCTCAGTTTGTTGGTGCCGAGACTGCATCTGAGGTATGAGGAATAGTTCTCAAATTCTTTGCCAATAAATCGACTACAAGTGTCATGATCCTTCATTGCAAGCTTAGGTCCATCAAGAAGGGGGAAGAAAGTATGCGATCATATCTTACTCAGATCAAAGAAGTGTGTGATGCACTTGGGGCATGCAATAGCAAAGTTTCAGATATTGAACACATTGCTACCATCTTGAATGGGCTTCCTGCTGAATATCAACCTTTTATGGCAGTTATTACGGCAAGCAAAGAACCATTCTCCCTGGATGGAGTAAAATTTATTCTAATGGATGCGGAGACACAATTGAGAGGGTTTAATACAGTTTCTCACTTACCCATAGTTGCGAATGTAGCTCATGTGCAAGATTCACGTACTGGTAATCATCAAGATCCAAGAAGTGGTTATGTGTACAATGGAGGAAGGACATGAGCCAAGGGAAGAGGTCAGCCAAGGCTTCAATGTCAACTGTGTGGAAAGAATAGTAATTCGGCAGATTGGTGCTGCCGCAGGTTCGATAAGTCATTTCCTGGAGTTTTGTCAAACACAAATGAAGACAGGAGTGGCTCTGCAACTGTCAATGTTGGTACTTTGGAAGCAAAACAATGCATGCTTTAATTGCGGAACGCATGCACATAATGGAGCTGCATCTTCATCTGGAACATGGGTGGTAGATTTTGGTGCCACACACCATATTACACCTGATGCAACAAATATACTCAACAACACAAGCTATAATGGTCCAGGTAAATTGACTGTGGGTAATGGACATAATCTAGATATACGTAGTTCTGGTCAAGCTATGTTGTTATCTTCATCTCGTCCCTTGTTGATAAAAGAATTGTTTCATGTTCTCTCGGTGACTAAAAATTTGTTGTCTGTTTCAAAGTTTGCTAAAGACAACAATGTCTTCTGTGAGTTCCATGCGAAGCAGTGTTTGGTTCGGGATGAGGAGTCTAGACAGCGATTGTTACAAGGGTACAAGAGTGAAGGACTGTACAAGTTTGATGATGCAAAAGGCTTTAACAAGGCTGAAGTAAATCTAGTTAGTAAAGTAACTAGTACGTATGATGTATGGCATCAAAGGCTTGGGCACCCTGCTCACAGTTCTTTAATGCAAGTGTGTAAAAATGCTGATATTGTAATTCCTTACAAAGGCAATAAAGATAAAGTTTGTGTTGCATGTTGTGTTGGCAAAAGTCACAAATTACCTTTTAATGATTCATCAACAGTGTATGATACTCCCTTCCAGTTGGTGTTCACGAATTTATGGGGACCTTCCCACATAGTGTCCTCTGATGGATACAAGTATTATGTCTCGTTTGTAGATGCTGCAACGAGACATTGCTGGCTTTATCTACTCAAGATCAAGCCTTTCAAGCATTTCAGTTGTTTCACAGCATGGTCAAGACACAGTTTGATGGGGTTGTCAAAGAAGTACAAAGTGACTGGGGAGGGGAATTTAGACGACTTTTGACTTTGATGGCATCTCTTGGGATTCATCATCGCAAGACATGTCCACACACCTCGGAGCAGAATGGTGTAGTTGAAAGGAAGTACCGTCATATTATGGAACTTGCATTGGTTTTGCTGGCACAGGCTTCTCTCCCTCTCAAGTTTTGGTCATATGCTATTAGTACCAGTGTTCATTTGATAGACAGACTTCCTACACCCACACTACAAGGGAAATCACCATTTGAAGCCTTGAACAAGAGGGTTCCTGATTACAGCCTTCTAAGGGTGTTTGGGTATCAGTGCTTCCCTCACTTACGGCCATATCAGATAAATAAACTCAGCTACAGATCAGCTCCCTGCACGTTTCTTGGATATAGTACTCAACATCGTGGATACTATTGCCTTGCACCCGATGGCCGTATATATATGTCTCGTCATGTGATTTTTGATGAAACTTGTTTTCCTTTTGTAGAGACTGCTAGTATAGGTGAAATGTCAAAAATGCCATTAATGAAATAATTTATTTTCAAAAATGCCATTCCATCACCTATACATAATACTGAATAGAATCAAATCTAGACTGATTTAAAAATGATTCAAACTTCGATGCTATGCTCTTCGGGTCTTTTTAAGACTTCCTTCAGATTTTCATAAAATTCCGAGCTCATACGATTACTCGAATTACACTTAAACTTTAACTGTAATTACCCAATAATAGAAACATCAGATCAAACCATAGTTTTTATATTCGATCCACACCCTTAGATGATCTATCTATTTATGGAATAAAAATAATTATTGGGAAAATTATCATGTTGGTCCTTGAACTTTTCTCAACTTTTCACTTTTGTCACCAAACTTTAAAACTTTACGTTTTAGTCACAGAACTAAAACCACTAGCTTTTGATTCTTTGCGTTTGGTCACTAATCAAATAATGGGATATTACAATTCTCCCCCCTAAAAAAATTCACCCTCGAATTTTTAGAACGTACCTGGATTAAACAAATGCGGATAATGTTCTTTCATTCGTTTTTCAGTTTCCTAGGTGACTTCTTCCACTTTGTGATTTTTTCAGAGCACCTTAACCAATGGAATTGATTTGTTCTTCAATTTCTTCACCCTGTGAGCTAAAATCTGTACTGGTTTTTCTTCAAATGTCAAATCAGGTTGCATCTCAACTTCTGCAGGTGAAATGACATGTGAAGGATCCGACATATATTTGCTTAGCATCGATACATGAAAAACATCATGAATCTTGCTCATTTCTGGTGGTAAAGCCAATTGATACGCCACCGGTCCAACTCTTTTCAAGATTTCATACGGGCCAATGAATTTGGGACTAAGCTTCCCTTTTCTTCCAAACCTCAATATTTTCTTCCATGGTGAAACTTTTAAGAATACTTTATCTCCCACTTGGTACTCAATGTCTTTTCTTTTTTAAATATGAATAAGCCTTTTGTCTATTAGAAGCTGCCCTTAGATTATCTCGAATTATCTTTACTTTTTCTTCAACTTCTTGAATCAAATCAGGCCCAATAATCTTGCGGTCTTCCAACTCAAACCAATTTAACGGTGTCTGTCATTTTCTCCTATATAAAGCTTCATACGGTGCCATTTTGATGCTTGACTGATAACTGTTGTTATACACAAATTCGGCCAATGGTAAGTACTTTTCCTACGAACCTGCAAACTCAATGACACACGCTCTAAGCATATCTTCCAAAATCTGAATCGTCCTCTCTGATTGTCTATCAGTTTGCGGGTGGAAGGCAGTACTAAAATGCAATCGAGTACCCAATGCTTCCTGTAGTGCTTTCCAGAATCTAGAAGTAAATCTGGATCTCTGTCAGACACAATGGAAACAGGAACTCCATGTAGTCTAACAATCTCCCGAATATACAACTCTGCATATTTACTCAAAGAGAAATCGGTTCTGACTGGCAAGAAATGTAATGATTTGGTTAATCGATCCACGATCACCCATATTGAGTCTTTCCTACTTGGTGTCAATGGTAACCCGGTTACAAAATCCATAGTCACTTTCTCCCATTTCCATTCCGGAATAGCAATTGGTTGAAGTAATCTTGATGGCACTTGATGTTCTGCTTTAACTTGCTAACAAGTTAAGCATTTAGAAACGAATTCCGTTATCGCTCTTTTCATTCCCGGCCACCAAAAACAGCTCTTTAAATCTTGATACATTGTATTTCCTCACGGGTGTATCGTTAAAGGACTAAAATGTATTTCTGTAAGGATTTCCTTTTTCAATTCCTCATCTTCAGGAATATAAGCACGTCCTTTATAATATAAACATCCATTGGACTTTACCTCGAAGTCTGAAGATTCTCCCCTTTCAATTTCCTTCTTCTTTTCTAAACAATTTTCATCTTTTTCCTGTGATTCTTTTATTTTGTCTTTCAAAGTAAACCTGATGTTCATCTCAGCAAGTAAAGCACCATCATCCAATATTGATAATTGAGCATTCGATATCCGTAGAGCTGAAAACATCTTTCGGCTAAGTGCATCTGCCACCACATTAGCCTTTCCCGGGTGATAATCAATGATTGCATCATAATCTTTAATTAGCTCGATCCACCGTCTTTGTCTTAAATTTAGCTCCTTTTACGTTAAAAGATATTTCAAGCTTTTATGGTTTGTGTATATATAACATTTTTCACCATATAAGTAGTAGCGCCAAATTTTTAAAGCAAATACAACCGCAGCTAATTCCAAATCGTGAGTAGGATAATTCCTCTCATGAGTTTTAAGCTGCCTAGAAGCATAAGCCACCACTTTCCCGTCTTGCATAAGGACACAGCCCAAACCATTATGCGACGCATCACTATACACCACAAAATTCTTACCCGATTCAGGTTGGACTAATACCGGAGCTTCCGTCAAGATTTTCTTCAATTTTTCAAAACTTTCTTGACATTCTTTAGTCCATATAAAAGATATATTCTTTCTGAGCAGTTTGGTAAGAGGTGCCGCAATCATCGAGAAATCTTTCATGAATCGGCGGTAATATCCTGCCAATCCGAGAAAACTTCTAACCTCTGTAACATTTTTAGGGGGTTTCCACTCCATGATAGCTTGAATTTTCTGAGGATCCACCCGAATTCCTTCAGCCGATACTATATGTCCGAGAAATGTCACATCAGAAAGCCAAAACTCACATTTAGATAGTTTAGCATATAACTTCTTCTCCCTCAAGATCTGAAGAATTATTTTGAGATGAACATCATGATCCTCCTTGGTTTTAGAATAAACCAGGATATCGTCTATGAATACCACTACAAATTGGTCCAGGTATGGCTAAAAAATTTGGTTCATCAAATCCATAAAATGTTGCTGGGGCATTAGTTAATCCAAACGGCATTACCACGAACTCGTAATGTCCATATCGAGTCCTAAAAGCCGTCTTTGGAATATCTTGCTCTTTAATCTTCCCGATCTAAGATCAATCTTAGAGAACACTGCTGTCCCTTTTAATTGATCAAAAAGATCATCAATTTTTGGCAATGGATATTTATTCTTTATCGTTACTTTATTAAGTTAATGATAATCGACACACAATCTCATTGATCTATCTTTCTTCTTTACAAACAATACGAGTGCTCCCCATGGTGATATACTTGGTCGTATAAAACCTCGATCCTGTAATTCTTACAGTTGTGACTTGAGCTCCCGGAGTTCAGCAGGTGCACTACGATATAGGTGTTGTACCGGGTAATACATCAATTCCAAATTCTACCTCTCTATCTGGAGGTAATCCCGGTAATTCTTCTGGGAATACATCTGGAAATTCCCGCACCGTATGTATATCTTCTATTTTCACTCCCTTCAAGGTATCAATTTTGGGAGTTGGATCTATTTCACAACCATCCATCAACATTTCATTCGCATCAACAGCTGAAATAACATCACTACGATGATTCGGCTTCTCACCCACGAATATTATTCGTGATCCATCCGGTGCCTTTAAAATTAATCTTTTTAATCGGCACTCCACCACAGCATCATATACAAATAACCAATCCATCCCCAATATTATTTCAAACTCACAAAACAGTAATTCCATAAGGTCAGCGGGGAAATCCACACTCTGAATTTTAATAGGACACTGACGGCAAATCCTCTGGACCTTAGCACTCTAGCCTATTGGATTGGTTACTACTACCTCACTCGTAATTAGTTCTACTGGAATGTTTCTTTCTAGTATGATTCTAGAACTAATGTATGAATGAGTGGAACCAGGATCAACTAATGCAAAAATAGGTCTATTAAAAAGTTCAAGCATACATGATATCACATCAAGATCATCTTTACTCTCTGTGGTCTTGATGTTATATACACGAGCAAGAGCTTTGCCTTTCAGATTCGATACAACTTCCGATACACCTTGGTGGGAATTCCAACCTCGGTTCCCTTTATTTCTCTGAGAAGCAACCGCCGATTGGTTCTCTTGTTATTCTGGACAGGCTCGTTTGAAATGACCTGGCTTCCTACATTGATAACACACTATCTCCGGTGCATACCAACATTGACCAGGATGTCTTCTTCCACAAGTCTTACATTCTGGTCTATTCCAAAGTCCATCACATTTACTTCCACTAGTTTTATTGTGGACTTGTTTGGATTTACCCGCAGAAGAATTCTTCTTTACAGACGACATCGACCTAACTGATCATTGCTGCTGAAATCCTTTACCCCGTTTACACCAGGGTAAAACACTGGGACCTCCAGGTTGCTTAGTTGATTGTGTTTTCTTCTCAGAAGCTTCTTCTTGTTCCACTCTTTCCATTCCTTTAGCTCGGTTAACCGCAACTTGAAATTCAAACAAATCGAGAGCAACCAAGACTTTCTTATACTCTGAATCTAGGCCTCCCAAAAATTTATTAACTCTGTGCTTCTCAGTCGGAAGGAGCTCTGTAGCAAACCGGCTAAGCTTATTAAACTCACACTCATACTCATATATCGATCTGTCTGCTTGCTTTAGATTCATAAACTGGATCCTCATATCCTCGATGAAAACATCACCAATGTACTTGTTATGGAACTCTTTTAAAAAGAATTCCCAAGTAACTCGTTCCCGAGGAATCCGAGCAGTAATGGTGGTCCACCAAATTCGAGCAGGTTTCATCAAAAGTCATGTTACACCTTCAAGTTTTCCTTGATCATCACACTGGATAGAATTCAACATAATTTTAATATCATTTAGCCAAAAGTCCGCAGACATCGGATCAACATCAGAATCGCCTTGAAATTATGATGCCTTCAACTTCCTCAACTCCCTTGGCACGTATATTGGTTTTGGTCTATTTAAGATATCATCTAATGCCTGCAGTAATAATCCACGATCCTGAATTGGCATATCTTGTTGTCCTTGTGCAAGTGCCTGGCCTTAGTATTGCTCATGAGGTACATTCTGATTTACCTTGTTATTTCCACTCTGCACAGAAACCTCCTGTTCAAACGCATGTCTAGAACCTTGATGGTCTGACATCTGAACAGAACACATTTTCAACAAGTTTCTTAATATAGAGTAGCATTACTAATTATAGAGCATCAGAGTATCTACACATAATCATTAGTAATTATGACATCCTAGTTGCATGTATACAATTCCCACTCATTTTTAAATTCAATTTCTATCCAGAATTGACTAAACCTAAGGCTCTGATACCAATTAATGTAACATCCCTTTCCCGTATTTATTACCAAATATGAGTCAGTGATGTTACTAACCAATTTTAAACCCTACTATTTCTTTTCCCTTAGAAAACGGGTAACCTACACTACTTTACTTTAAAAAAATTATAAATTTTTTTATAGACATCGAAAATTCATTCCGAAATTTTCTAATTAAACTAGATTCATTAAGCTTTCTATCCATATAAATTCTTAGCCCAAACTCATTACACAAAAATTCAAATAAATTCCTAAATTCTCGTTACAGTCCATAATTTATGAAATTCTGCTATCATGTTTTTCTGACCTTCCATCGAATAAAAATTTATAACTTTTTACATACAACTCGAAATTAATCACCGTAAATTTTGTAAGAAACTAGAAAAAAAATTCTAGTTCATACATATATGATTCACTGTCTAATTCCAAATGTGGAATTTATGCTGATTTTTCAAACTCACTACTTTTGCATACACATTTGGACAGATTTTTAATCTTTCTACCTTAAGACCCACATTTAATAAAACTTAGTCCATTATCATTTATAAACATAATAGGGCTTACTAGTTTCATCATCTATATTATATAACAACTACTAACCAACCACATTTGGTGATAAGTTATTACAACCCCATTGATTATACATGCCATCTAGTACATTTCTAAAAGAAAGGATGGATGTCATTATATTACTATGAGTATGGAGATATACCTCCCAAAATATGAAAGTGATGCTCAGCTACTCTTCCCTCAAAGCTCCTTTAAAACCTACGCATGAAAGTCATCATACGCTAAGCATATACTTAGTGAGGCAATAACATTTAATTCAAATGAAATTTCACATAGATATCAATATAATAAAATAACAATGCATATGATCACCTACCATTTTATGCATATTAGCATATATGACACGATATATATGTATAATAACATATTACATGGTAATAACCTTGATGCTTACCAATACCGTTGCCTTATTCATCATCGAGCTTTCAAGCCTTTTTATCCTGTTTTTTTAATTCATTTAGCCCAAGTATTGAATTAAGGAAATTTTTGTATGCGAGTCATCCCCCCTATACTTACTTGAGTATAGTATATTATGTGCACTTTACTGGAAGTGCTTAGCAACGAAGCATTTTTGTATACTTACCGGAGTATACAATTATTAATAATTTTGCACTTTACCTGAAGTGCTTATAATAAATTGCACTCTACCAAGAGTGCTAAAATGTTTATACAGTTGTTTATGACTCTATGGATATCCAACTATACTTTTAATTTTCTATCTCATACTTTGGGCTTTATGTCAATCATAATCTCATACATGGCAACATATATTTACATATTAAGCAATTCATATGCAAAATAATATTCCATGCATAAATAGTGATCCATGCATGAAACTTTCAATTCTTGACATATTTTTAACATGTCAATTATATGATGAATGACATAAAGATCATGCTATACATGCATTGCACTCACATTGACACTTTCAAAAGTAAACTTTATACTAGCCTCACTAAGCTCGGTTACCCTTTCTATCTTCTTTCTTCACTCGTTTGATCTCGAACTTGCTTGTTATCTGTATGTACATTAAATACATGACACAAGCAACCTTAAGTACATGTCCAACCTTTACTAATACATGTACATACCAATCTGGAAAATTTAATATTTTCAACCAAGCACTCCTTTGCTACCACAATACTTCCTATACTTTAATCTCATTTCAAATTACACACTACAACCAATAATTTGATAATTTCCCTTTAAACCCTAAATTCTCTCTCTTAGGGTTTATAAACTAAAATTTGGAAACTTCCACATTTCATCCCCATTTTCAAAAATATTAATACCAAAATGATCATTGTATCATAGCAAACAACATACAATGCTTCTTGAATATTTTCCATTTTTTCACTTATTTCACCCAATTTACACAATTCATAAATTGGTCCTAAAATGATGTTCTCTTCAATCCAACAACATAATTCAACTTAGAAAACATCATTCTAATCAAATCCATCATCAAAATAATTTTTACAAAATTTTCCATAATATTCTTCATTTTGCCGAAATGGTCCCTATAGGTTTTCCAAGAAGTTTTCATCTTTTCAACCATCTAAACAACACTACAACACCATTTCCAACTTGATTAAGCCTTAAAACATGAAATATTAACATGCTCTTCAACCACCCTAATCATCAAACTCAACTTAGAGACATGGAAACTAAGCAAAACTTATGTCAAAAGATAGAGAATTCAAGGGAGATCAATTTCTTGTTTCATATCTCTAGCCAAAAATCAAAAAAATCAAGTCAAATTGAATTGAAAATTTCTTACCTAGTCCCCTTGAGGTTTCGGTAGCCTTGGAGAAAGATGAACTCAATTCCAACTTTTTTCTTTCTTTGATTAATGCCAAATGTCTTTAAATTTGGCTATATACTAATAAAAATCTCTACCCTTTAATTATAACTAATCACCATTCAACACCTACACTTTATCTTCTTCCATAATTATTTTTCAATAAAAGTTATAGGTGAAATGTCAAAAATGTCATTAATGAAATAATTCATTTTCAAAAATGCCATTCCATCACCTATACATAATACTGAATAGAATCGAATCTAGACCGATTTAAAAACGATTCAAACTTCGATGCTATGCTCTTCGGGTCTTTTTAAGACTTCCTTTAGATTTTTCATAAAATTTCGAGCTCATACGATTACCCGAATTACACTTAAACTTTAACCGTAATTTCCCAATAATAAAAACATTAGATCAAACCATAGTTTTTAGATTCGATCCACACCCTTAGATGATCTATCTATTTATGGAATAAAAATAATTATTGGGAAAATTACCATGTTGGTCCTTGAACTTTTCTCAACTTTTCACTTTTGTCACCAAACTTTAAAACTTTACGTTTTAGTCATTGAACTAAAACCACTAGATTTTGATTCTTTGCGTTTTGGTCATTAATCAAATAATGGGATATTACAATGAAGCCTTAGTCAACAATGGAACCTGGACCTTGGTCCCATTACCTGAAGGCCAGTCAACAGTGGGGTGTAAATGGTTGTTTTGAGTCAAGAAGAATGCAGACGGCTCTGTTCAAAGCCACAAGGCAAGATTAGTTGCCAAGGGGTATTCTCAAGTCCCTGGCCAGGATTTCCAAGATACGTTCAGCCCGGTAGTTAAGTCAGCCACAGTGAATGTAATCCTAACCTTGGCTGTGTCAAACAAATGGAAGATGAGATAAGTTGATGTCAACAATGCATTTTTAAATGGTGGTCTAGAAGAGGAAGTCTTTATGCAACAGCCTCCAGGCTTTGAGCAAGTGGCTGAAGATGGTTGAAAGCTTGTTTGCAAACTGGGAAAAGCCCTGTATGGTCTCAGGCAAGCCCCACGCAATTGGTATTCGAAACTAAGGGATCACTTGGTTAATCTTGGCTTTAAAAGCTCCAGGGTAGACAACTCATTGTTTATCAAGGTTAAAGATGGTATTGCTACGTATGTTCTAGTCTACGTGGATGATATTATAGTCATGGGTGGATCGGATGGAGATATTGAGTGTGTGGTGGATCAACATGGCAGCAAATTTTCCCTAAAGGACTTGAGGTGAAACAAGTTGGTGACTCAGTTATGCTCAGTCAAAAGAAATATATCATGGAAATCCTTGATAAGGTACATATGAGAGAATCGAACCCGGTACCTACTCCCATGGTCACATCTCCTAAGCTTACTCAAGAAAATGCTGGCAGTGCATTAGTAAATGCGAAGGAGTACAGGAGTTTAGTTGGAGCTTTATTGTATGTCTGCCATACGAGGCCTGACATTGTTTACAGTGTCAATAAGTTAGCTCAATTCATGCATAATCCTTGTGAACAACATATGATGGCTGTTAAGAGAGCGCTGAGGTATCTTAATGGCACGATCGATTATGGGCTACTGTTTTCCTCAAATTCTGAACCTCATCAGTTGGTAGCTTTTACAGATGCTGACTGGGGCGGAAATTTAGAGGATGGACGGTCAGTGTCAGGCAATTGCGTTTATCTTAGGGGGAATCTTGTGACATGGAACTCCAAGAAGCAAAAGACAGTGTCTAGGTCAACCACAGAAGCTGAATATAGGAGTTTGGTAGATGTGGCTTCAGAGGTTACGTGGTTGAGTGCCTTGCTAGATGACATGGGGATACAACAGAAAGCAACTCATGTCATATGGAGTGATAATTCGGGTGCAATAGCCATGAGTGCAAATCCTGTGTATCATTCAAAGACTAAATATGTTGAGTTGGACGTTCATTTTGTTCGTGAAAAGGTTGCAGACAATAAAATCCAGGCGAATTATGTCCCTACAGCATATCAGACTGCAGATGGCTTCACCAAACCACTGTCAAAGGCTTATTTTCAGATGTTCAGACAACGTTTGGGGGTGTGCTCAGTTGAAGAAGCAGGAAGAGGAAGAAGCAGGGAGCATGTTGAATGCAATCCAAGGAGTTAAGCTGTTAATAAGTCAAACTGATTAACTGTTAACCATTTGTATAACCAATTCTGTTAGGAAGTTACTGTGTGAGTTGTAAATGCAATCTGCAAGTACAAATAAGCAGCTTGGGTAACTTTGTAATCATGTTATGTTAATAAACGAGTTGGTTTCTTTCTAAAATAGTTACTTCTTCATTTAGTTGAGTTTCAACACACCTAATCAACACTACCAGAATGACCCTTATTGCGTTCTATTTTGGCATACTTAGCTTTGTCTAGTTCCGAAGCAAGAGCAGATAATCACTTCGCAACAGTAGGCTTCACCGATCTATATTCATCCTTCTTCTTTAGTTTCAAACTTTGTCGCTGCAATCCCTTAACTTCACTTGTGGTTTTACCTGTTCTCTTTATTTTTCCCCTCAAATGGAGATCGGTAAGACTCGACGATTTTTCTCACGAAGGACCTGAGCATCCCCTTCTTCCAGAAGCTGGACAGTCGCGTGTTTCACCTTATTAAGTGTGGTTGCTGAATCAACCACTTTGCCTTTGAAGAAACTTCAGTCGGAGCCTCTACCATATCGCCAACTCCCTTATTAACCAACTGAATATCATTACTTGTTACCCATGCCAGTGTTTGGTATAAGGTTAAAGTGACTAGCATTCGTATCCCCACTTTCAACTCATGTTTTACCTCCTAGAATACTAGATTCTCCCACTATTGGTTTCGAGCTCTTGGCTTTCACTAGTGTCGAGATCTCTCCAACAATGGCTGAATGTGTTGGAATTGCTGGTCGATCAGCCACAGTGTAGGTTTTTGCCACCTCCTGTTTCTCCTCCAAGATCCCAAACCGTGATCACGAGCCCCTACTTTTACCTTGTGTAGTATTGGTTCTATAATTCACTTTTCGATTTCCCGTACCACGTCTCCTTCGGTTAAAGACCTGCATCCAAGGACCATATCTGTCACTAGGATCCCTCACATTATTAATAACAACCACTTCATCCACATTCTTCAAGGTTTGACCACAAACATCTTTTGAATGCCCATACTTGTCATATGTATAACAAATCGAAGGTAGACCCTCATATTCAATATTTTGTCAGTGTCCATCAATAATGATTCCTGACACTAGCGGCTTTTCAAGATCAACAATGATTGAGAGTTGTGCAAACCGACCTCTCGTTCCATCAATAGTGTTATAGTCAATACGTACCATCTTAACAATGGCGTTGGCTATGTGTCTGAACAAGATTTTGGCGTAGTAGCGATACGGTAGTTTGGGAAAGCGAATCCAGGCCATAAAGGATTATGTGATGCAGCGGAGAAATTATGGCTCTAAGGCTGAATCGTTAGATAAGACCCATTTATTACCTAGGGTCCTCCTGATAGAACGCTGTAAAAGTCATCTTCCATTGCAAATCTAACCAAGAAATACTCATCCAAATAAATCAAGTGCATCATGGTTGCCATAAAGCATGAATTCTATTCAATAAGGCACGATATCCGATCTACTTACTAAGCAAATGGATGATTAAGGAATTAGCTAGTTTCTCATCGATAGCGTTATGTACTCTATCCGAGAATCTGATATCCAGCTAAATACTATCACCCCCAATAAGAATATCCTCTGCTTGCACTTCAACATCAAGGTCGCTAATTCCATGAACCTATTGAGACAAATCAGAAGATCCCATAAGCATATCTCGAAATGACAATTTTTGCTGCCCTCCATCTTCGGTTGTGCCATCCGATCGATCACCTTTCAAAGCCTCCAATTGGTGATCCACTATCGGAATGGAGGTCACGTTCGCATCAAGTATTGTCTTATTATCAATCAGACCTTCAATAGCCTCTCCCATTGCACCGTCAAAAACCACATAAGGATTGTGCGTCTCCAATAAAGTCGGGTTCCCTATTTCATCAAGGTTTCGGCCTTTCTTGACAGCTAGTTGGATCTCCACAAGCACCGGCAATCCAGACCGCTCCAAGGTAGTGATGTTCATCGGTAGAACCACATTATCTGCTGGTCGGCCGCCCTGTTAGCCAGTCAACGCGAGGGTATGCGTTATTCTAGGGGCTTCGATAGAGTTCATAGTCAACGCTTTTTTATTTTATTTTGCTGACAGATGACTATACAAGATATATGTAGGGGCATTCAAAATTTCGGTTAACCGAATTAACCGACCGAACCGAAATTTTTTTTTCAGTTAATCGGTCGGTTAATTTTAGATTCATTCAGTTAACGGTTAATAATTTTTTCAAATTTCGGTCATCGGTTAATTCGGTTCGAAATCGGTTAATTAACTGAATTACTCGAAATTTTTATATTTTATATATTATATATTTATTTTTGGTCACTAAACTTTTAAAAATTTTAAAATGGTCATTAAACTTTATCAAATTAGCACAAAATGATCATTAAATTTATTAAATTATTCAAAAATAATTATTAAAATTTTCAATATTTATCAATAATTTATAATGTGCAATAAATCAATGATCATTTTGTAATAATTCGATAAGTTTAATGGTTGTTTTATAACTTTTGAATGTTCAGTGGCTAAAAAGATTATTTTAACATAGTTTAGCGACCATTTGTGTAATTTACCCAAAATTTTATAACAAATTTTGGTTAACCGAATTAATTGACCGAATTAACCGAACTTTTTTCGGTTCGGTTAAAAATCTTCGAAAAAATTTCGGTTCGGTTAACGGTTAATATGAAAAAAATCCAGTTAATGAAATTTTGGAAGTTCGGTTCGATCGGTTAACCAAACCGACCGTTTGAACACCCCTAGATATATGGCTCAAAATGGAACACATTTTGAGAGCTTACGGCCAAGAAATTCTCGGCTCACCTACATCTTAGGTTCCTTTTAAGTTTTAAAACTATATAAATTGAGTCTTGTCTCTTCTAAATATTTTGAATGTAATTATTTCGAGGTCCTATTTGTTTTGAAACTAGATAAATTAAGCTTTGATCTTTTTTTTTTGGTACAAGTACTTGTTAGCTCTTTGTCAATTTTTTAAAAGCATTATATCAAAAAATGCCCATACCATTTGACTGAATAGTCATTTTGGCCTCTATTCTTTTTTGAGCTAATTTAACCCCCAATGTTTCATTTTGGGTCAAAATGGCCCCTTTGCGGATGAAAATTGTTAGTCAACTGACGATAAACTTACATGACAAACCTACTTGGCAGTGCATGTCGTGATAGCAGTGTCATATAGACAAATATGCTGACTTTACATAATGATACTATAACACCCTCGACCCGAATGTCACATTTAGGACTCAAGCCCAAACCAAAACCATAAAATTTCTCAAACTGGGTTTAGCCCAACAAGGTATTTCTCAAAAACATTTAAAGTCAACAGTTGAAAATATATTTAAATAATCAAAATGGTACAAATGAGCTCCAATTTAAAATTAAAACATTTAAACATTCGATTTGATCAATACAATTTTAAAAATAAGGATTACAGACTTCATCACGTAAGGTCCTATGAATACATAGCCCACTAAACACAAGTACCGTACTCTGGAGATCACTACATGCTAGAATCATGTACCAACAGTGCTCCTCGATGCAACGATTAACCTACGCACGAAAACAAAGATTTTAAGCGTTAACCTTACAAAGCTCAGTGGTACACATCTACTCTATTATACTTCATGCTAATCATAAACATAAGCATGCAAGCTGGTATGAGAAATAAGGAAAGATAAATAAACACGTGGTGCTACCACTAGTTGCCTAAACACGTGCTCTCATCATAGCAATCATCATACATGGCACACAAGACCTAACCATACTCAGGATCTCACCAAATCAACCGAGCAAAAGCACACAAAGTCATGCCACAAACCTGGAGTGAGGCTCCCATCCACTAAGCATCAGGATCATACACTCATGCTCAAAAAACATTCATCAAGCATCATTGAATGAGGCTAGTTTCCAATAAGCATTGGGATCCTACATTCGGAAATCTTTAACTATGGTGTTGGAACACATTCTTCCTCTCACTGGGTATTCAGATCACATCAATCAATGGTGACTCAACCATCTAGGTGTCCATATCGGTACATAGCAAGAACACGTCTACCACACAGCACACAGCATCACACAGTCTACTAAGGATCCCTACGATTTCTATTACCATCAAGTCATCCAAAGTTTACCAAGTTATTAATTATTATAGAAGTGTACATTAATCATCCTCATTAATTATATATATTGATCCATGTTACATTCTTAATATTCTATGTCAATTTCCATCTTTCTATTAGCATAAGAGATTATTCTGTTTAGTGGGCATTAATACTCGAACACGGGTATCGATACGGTACTTCTGGGTATCGATACTCACACGAGTACCAATAAAGATATTGCTTCTTGGAAATCCTAGATTTCCAAAAGTACCGATACGGGTCGACCCTTACAGATATGACCTCTAATTGCGTACCGATACGGCCAAAGTTCATAACGATACCCTACACACGGGTTCGTACCATTTTTCTTGAATTACAATTTTACAACACTTTATTCGATCTCTAAAGCTTATTGTTGAGATGATCAATCAATGGATTTGTCCAAGAGGAGGAGAATTGACAATTTAAAAATTGGGGGGCTAAATAAAAAATATAGAAATTGAGACACAAAGATTTATAGTGGTTTAAGCTTATAAACAAGCTATGCATCCACTACCTTAGCACCACACTAAGGATTTTCAACAATTCACTATGAATTCTTCCTTTTGAGGGCAAATGGTTAACCTTACAAATTCCCCTTAAGATTTTCTACCCAAAATCTTAAGGACTCTCACAAAAGAAAAATTACAAGTACCAATCTAAAAATCCTTACAAGGACAAATGCTTGCACAATTCAAAGATCACTCACAAACCCAAAACTTGAATAAAAATGATTACAAGAATGAACACTCAGTGGGTTACAAAGATTTGACTCTAAAAGCTCAAAAGTTGTTGGATATTTGCTTGATTGCTTAAGACTTGATCATTAGTTGTTGTTGTAGCTTTGGAGACTTGTTTATATACCCTCTAATTGATTTCCAATCATTTGGGTAGCTGAGATCATCAATAGAGCTGTTGGCCTTCATTTTTCCTGCAATAAATACAGTCTGTTAACAGTCGGTATCGGTACTCGGGGTGTCGTATCAATACATGCAAAAAAAGAAATAGTCATTGTACAAAGCGATATTGATACGCTGGAGGGTGTATCGGTACGAGTAGTCAATTTTACAAAGGTTTATCGGTGCTGGTCTTACTCACTGGAATCTTGATAACTCGTGTAGCAAAACACGTATCGATACGACTATAAGGGTATTGGTACATTATAACTGATTTTCAAAGAGATGATTCCAATAAATTAACAAGGCAACGATCAAATATTAAATACAAAAGATTTGGAAAATCTAAACACCCTGTACCGGTACGTATAAAGCCGCATCGATACTCATATAGCCGTTATTTCCAAGGTTGAATGGCGTATCGAAACGGATGCATGCGTATCGAACAACATACCGATATGTCTATACGCGTATCGATACTCGATAGCCATCAAGTTAAAATCCATATTCTAGTGTTGGAACACCGCATCGATACGACCTAAAGAGCGTAAAGAGCGTCTCCATCATCCCTATCCCCATCGTCATCGCCTATGCCACTATCACCAAGAGAATGACCACATCATTCTCCATAAAACGCGGTAAGAGTATATCCATAGAAGTTTGACGCTTCTCCATGGAGGTAACTCGATTCTCCAAAGATGTGAAACGAGTATCAAACGAGTCAAGCCTTGTGTTTACTTCGACGAAGTGAGTGGTCATGGTGGCAAACTTCCCATCAAGATACGACATAAGTGCATCAAAGGAAGGTTGAGCAACCAGAGCCACTGGATCAACTGGAGTCACCAGTACATTCTCTTCAGGATCGGGTTGTGCATCACGAGGGAGATCTGCAACATGAATCTATTCTCTATTGTAAATGGTGAACTTTTCACGCCGAAGAGAGTGGCCATCAATAGGATCGGTGAGAGGCGAAGCATGATCATAAGAGCAATCTATGTCAAGCTTGTGGAACATATAGCTCAAGGTGGTGCCATAGGTGAAAGAGATGACAAGGGAGGTGTAGAAGTTTTGGACAAGGTAGACTAGCTCGACAAACATGATTTGGGCTAGGTTTGGGCGTATACCTTCACGAAAATAATGAAGCCAAAAGTCATCGACTTGGCGAATGGTAGACCACTTACCACTGGATGGTCAAAACCACCAAGTAATGAGGAAGTGAAGGAAACAGTCATGAGCATTGAATACGGTAACAGAACCATCATAGGTTTGAGGAAAAGCATTTTCGTTATCAATACTCGTATCATCCATCCCCAAAAGCTCGGCTATATTTTAGAATTGAGTCAAAAAGTTTTTCCCATAAGGTAAGACTCGAGTGTTATAACCTCAGTTTTTTATTGGTTATAAATACACCGGGCATTAGAGTAAAAAATAAGGACAAGGTTTTTGTAAAGAATGCCAGGTATACTTAAAAAAGGCATGAACTTCTATTCCCTTATTAAATCAAGATACCGAAAATAAAATACATCAGAAGTCATAAAAGGTACAGAAACAACACATTCTCGATGGATTTTGAAGTTTTGAAAGTGTTTAAAATGATGCAAAGCATTTGGATTTTTCGGTTCATTAAAACATTAACTATAGATTTGGTTAAGGTTTGGTCTTGTACCATTGTTTTCAGGATTAGGTTTGGTAGGATTAGGATTGGAAGAGCTAGACCTGATCTCCATTCTTGCTCTTTTCTTAGGAGCCATGATAAAATCCTGAAAACAATTTCAAACCACAAAAACAATGTATGCATAAACATCACATTCAATCCAATAAAATAATCCAATGATCAAGGAGTGTAAAAACCTATAGTTTTTTTGGAACACAAACCTATAGTTTAAAATCATATAGAAGTATAAAGAAAATTTTTGGTGAAAAGAAAATTTAAAAACAGTAAAGAAAAATATACGAGTATAATTTTATATTTGAACAAAAAAATTTTAGTTTTGAAAAAGATTTTGTAAAATCTTTGAAAACAAAGTTATATACATACTAAATATATAAATTTAAGACATACGAACTATACAAATATCAAAATATAATGAAAATAGAGTTTATACCTTGAATATGGATGCTGGATGAAAGAAGAGATGATTTTGCACAATGCTTGATGAGATTGCTTGGGTTTGATGTTAAAATCAAAAGCCCACAAGAATTTTTGTAGATTTGTGAGAAAATAAAGGGTTTGAAGGGATTAAATAGGGGTTGGCCGGCTAGGGTTTTAAGAAAAAGAGTTAGGGTTTGATTTAAATTAGGAAAAGCCATTTAATAGGCATTTAAAGGCTCCAGCGACTACGTGTATCGATACGCGATATATGCGTGCCGAAATCGCGTACCAGTATAATTTTTACGTATACAGATACTTGAACCGTACCGGTATAGGTTTACCTATGCTAAAATACTGCCCTAATACCCGTATCAATACGCGATTAACCGTATCGATACCCCTTGACCAAAAATGACATTTTTGGCTGCAAGGGACCCAAATTAGAACTTAATTGAATCGATATGCATGTGAATGATATGAGATCATCATATATGGGCAAAAATGGATGCATACTCCCCCTAACAACATGAATATATGCACATAGGATAAAAAACACACAAGCATTGAAATCAACCAAATTTAAGCAAAATTTAAACACCAAAAAGGCTCCAAGGTTCAAGAAAGGCTAGTAAGACCTAACTCTCTCCTAAGAAACCAAAAACGCTCTTTGTCTAATGGTTTGGTAAAGATATCCACTAATTGGTTCAAGGTGTCTACATATTCTAGAACTACATCATTTGTTAAGATATGATCTCTAATGAAATGATGCCTTATCTCTATGTGCTTGGTTCTAGAATGTTGGATGAGATTCTTAGTGAGATAAATGACACTAGTATTGTCACACTTTAGAGGTATGGTACCTACATCAATTCCACAATCTAAGAGTTGTTGCTTCATCCAAGGGACTTGAGCACAACTTCTGGCCGAAATGTATTATGCCTTGGTGGTAGATAATGCTACACTATTTTGCTTCTTAGAAAACTAGGATATAAGCATACTACCTAGGAATTGACAAGTACCAGAGGTACTTTTTTATCTATCTTATATCCACATCTGAATAAGCATGCAAACTAAAGGATGAGTCTCTAGGATACCAAAGACCTAAACAAGGTTTATCTCTAAGGTATCTAAAGATTCTCTTAACGGCTTGCAGGTGTGATTCTCTAGGACTAGTTTGAAATCTAGCACACAAGCAAACACTAAACATAATATCCGGTCTACTTGTGATAAGATAAAGCAAAGATCCTATGATTGATCTATAAAGTTTTAAATCAACACACTTACCTCCTTCATCTTTCTCAAGCTTTGTAGAAGAGCTCATTAGTGTGGTTTGAGGTTTTATATTCTCCAAGCCAAAATTATTGAGCATATCCTTGATGTACTTAGCTTGATTGATGAAGATGTCATCATTCCTTTGTTTGATTTGGAGCCCCAAAAAGAATGAGAGCTCCTCCATCATGCTCATTTCAAATTCACCTTGCATCAACTTAGCAAACTCTTGACAAAGACGTTCATTAGTAGAACCAAAAATTATATCATCAACATAAATTTGTACTGCTAAGATATCTTTGTCTTTTTATAAAAAGTGTAGTATCCAGCTTTCCTTTGTCAAAACCTTTTTCAATTAAAAAAAAATGATTGTTTCAAACCATATAAAGCCTTTGAAAGTTTGAAAACATGGTTTGGGTATTTTGGATCTTCAAAACCAGGTGGTTGTTCTACATACACTTCTTCATTTAGAAAAGAACTTTTCACATCCATTTGAAAAAGCTTGAATTCGTGATAACATGCAAATGCAAGCAACATCCTAATAGCTTCCATTCTAGCTACAGGAGCATTGGTTTCATCAAAATCGATTCCTTCTTCTTGAGTGTAACCTTGAGCAACAAGTATTGCCTTGTCTCTCACTATGTTACCACTCTCATCTAGTTTGTTTCTAAAAACCTATTTAGTTCCTATGATAGATTTATTACTAGGTCTATCAACTAACATCCATACTTCACTTCTCTCAAATTGATTTAACTCTTCTTGCATAGCCAATATCCAATAATCATCATTTAATGCTTCTTTGATATTTTTAGGCTCTATGCATGAGATAAATGCAACAAAATTACATGTATTTTTTAAGAGAAGATCTAGTGGTTACCCCTTTTGATGGATCACCCAGAATTTCACCACCTTTGACATAGTTGAACTCCCTTGGATAGGTGACCTACCTTTCCTCTAGAGACATGTCCTTCAAGGCTTCTAGAGGTTGATCGTGTGGTTCCTCTTTTGATGGAACTTAATCTACCTTTGACGATTGTCCTCCACCATTATTGGCATAAAAAATTCCTACATCATCATCACAAGTATCTTTACTTGGAAGGAGGTTATCATCGAAAACGACATGTGTAGACTCTTAAACTACTAAAGTTCTTTTGTTAAATACACGATAGGCTTTAGAGTTTAAAAAGTAACCAAGAAAAATTGCTTCATCACTTTCTTCATCAAATTTGCGTAAATTGTCTTTTCCATTGTTTGAAATAAAACATTTACATCCAAAAGGATGAAAATAGCTAATGTTAGACTTTTTATTTTTGAAAAGCTCATAAGGTATTTTCATTAAAATAGGCCTAATCATTACACGATTGACAATGTAACAAGCAGTATTTATGGCTTCCGCCCAAAGATACTTAGGCAAATTATTTTCACAAAGTATGGTTCTAGCCATTTCTTCTAAATTTCTATTTTTCCTCTCAACAATCCCATTTTGTTGAGGTGTGCCAGGAGCGAAAAAATTATGGCTAATCCCATTTGAGTTACAAAACTCTTCAAAACCTAGATTTTAAAATTAGGTTCCATGGTCACTTCGAATATAGACAACTGAGTAACCAAAATTGTTTTGATTTGCTTTTGAAAATGTGATGAATTTTTCTAAAGCCTCATTCTTGGTACTTAAAAATAGAACCTAAGTAAATCTAGAGTAGTCATCAACTAAAACAAATACATATGATTTTCCACCCAAACTCATTATTCTAATAGGGCCAAAAAGATCCATGTGGATCAATTGTAAAACTCTATTTGTAGAAACATCATTAATAGGTTTAAAAGAAACTTTTTTATGTTTGCCTTTAGCACAAACATCACAAATTTTGTCATACGAAAACTTTATTTTTTGCAAACCTCTTACAAGATCATTTGAAATCAATTTTTCCAAAACACTCATGCTTGCATGCCCTAGTTTTCTATGCCATAACCATGAATCATATGCTCATCTTTAGCAACAAAACATGCATTAGAAATATGAATGGCATCTAAATGCACCATGTAAATGTTTCGTATGCGATGACCAATAAGCACAATTTTGTTAGTTTCGATGTTGATAATTTTGCAACCATTTAAATCAAAAAGCATATTGAAACATTTATCACAAAGTTCGCTTATGCTCAAAAGATTATGCTTAAGACTGTTGACATATAAGACATTATCAATAAGCATAGAAGAGTGATTACCAATGGAACCAATTCCTTCAATGTGGCCTTTGGAGTTGTCACCAAACATCACTACTCCTCCACTCTTTAGTTTTAGCTCCAGGAATCGACTCTTTTCACCGGTCATATGTCTCGAGCACCCACTATCAAGGTACCACGAATTTGCACTTGAAGTTTTGGCCTTGTAGCAATGCTCCCCTACAAATAAATAATTACATCTTGATATTTTATACCCAAATCATTTTGGGTCCATGAGTATTAGCTCCCCAAAACTTGATTCCCTTGGGAATCTAAGAAGCAATTACCCTAATGTCGTTAGAAGTGACAAGTTCCTTAGGAACTCAAACACTACTAATCCTCTTACCTCTAGAGGGCCTTTAGAAGCCTCTTTTTTTGTACCCATCAAAGTTTCTTTTTAGATAGTTGGGTTTTGAAGAAGTTCCTTTTTCAAAAAGGGAATTCCCATCGTTGTTGAATGAAGCTTTGAGATCACCAACTTTCTTTTAGTGATCATCATGAACTTTAGAGAAAAGGTTATTTAACTTTTGATTTTTCTTTTCAAAATCATTTTGTTTGGCTTGTAAATCCAAAACCTTATTCTCAAGTTTCAAATTAGTTTTGGATAAAATATCATTTTAATTTTTTAAATCAGAAATTATTTTTTTGTTTTCCAAAAGTGATTCTTTATATTTAAAAAATAATTCATCATAAACCTCTTGTAACTCATTATACTCATCATATAATTATCAAATGTAAGCTCAATAGATGAGTTAGAGGTTACCTTAGGGTCCTCTTCGAAGGCCATAAGGCATAGATTTGCAACCTCTTGTTCCTTATCACTTGAAGATTCTTCATCACTTTAAGTGGCTATATGGGCCTTATGCTTATTTTTCTTCTCGAAACTTTTATTCTTTAGTTGGGGACAATCGATCTTGATGTGTCCCGACTTTTTCCATTCGTAGCACACTATTAGATGGCAATTTCTTCATCTTCTTTTGTAGAAATCTTCTTCCACAATTGGATTTCATGAAGCTTGTAAAACGCTTGGCAAGTATGGCAATTTCTTCATCTTCTTCATCACTTGAATCACTCTCTTCTTGTATAGCCTTGAGAGCAATTCATATATTCTTCATCTCCACTTCCTTCTTCTCTATCTTCTTCTCCTCCTTCATCTCATCTTCCATTCCTTTCTTTATAATTTCATGAGTAAGAAGAGACCCTATAAGAGCATCAAATGTCAATGTTTTGAGGTCCCTGGCTTCAATGATGGTGGTTCTCTTTTCGTTCCATGACTCGAGAAAAGAGTAGATAAGAATGACGTCTCTAAAGCCTTTTAGCCCATTAACGAAAATAGAGAATCGATCAAACATTTTTGAAATATCTTCTTCTAACTCTATTTTGAAGTTCTCGTAGCTAAGATTTAGGAGTCCAACCTTGGTCTCCTTTACTTCGTTTGTTCCCTCGTACGTCACTTCAAGCTTATCCCAAACTTCTTTGGCACTAGTAAATGAAGACATTTTGGCATATTCGTCCAGTCCAATAGCTTAAAAGATTATGTGCAAAGCTTTATCGTTGAGTTGTAATTTTCTTCGATCTTCATCGGTGTATTCTTGGTTTGTCTTAGGGACACGCCTTTCTCCTTCTTGCTATATTAGAATGGATGGCTCATCTTCCACTACATCCCAAAGGAGGTAGTCATTTGACTTGATGAAGAGCTTCATCCTATTCTTCCAATGAGAGTAGTTATCTCCAATGAAGAAGGGTGGTTTGGTGATGGATTGTGACTCGTAGAGATGGTTGATGGAAGTAGAGGCCATGGCTTGATTTATTGATTGATTGAACACTTTTAGGATCATCTCAATGATGGTTAGACCTTCAATTGAGTATGGCTCTGATACCAATTTTTGGGATGATCAATCAATGGATTTTGCTAAGAATGGGTGAATTGGCAATTTAAAAATTGGTGGGCTAAATAAAATATACTGAAATTGAGACACAAAGATTTATAGTTGTTCAAGCTTATAAACAAGCTCTACATCCACTACCTTAGCACCACACTAAGGATTTTCAACAATTCACTATGAATTCTTCCTTTTGAGGGAAAATGGCTAACCTTACAAATTCCCCTTAAGATTTTCTACCCAAAATCTTAAGGACACCCACAAAAGAAAAATTACAAGTAGCAAACTGAAAATCCTCACCAGGACAAATGTTTGCACAATTTAAAGATCACTCACAAACCCAAAACTTTAATAAAAATGATTACAAGAATGAACACTCAAGTGGTTACAAAGATTTGACTCTAAAAACTCAAAAGTTGTTGGATATTTTCTTGATTGCTTAAGACTTGATCAATAGTTGTTGTTGTAGCTTTGGAGACTTGTTTATATACCCCCTCATTGATTTCCAATCGTTTGAGTAACTAAGATCATCAATAGAGCCGTTAGGCTTTATTTTTCCCGCAATAAATGTAGTCTATCAACAGTCGGTATCGGTACGCAGGGTACAATATTGGTACATGCCAAAAGAAAAAATAGTTGTTGTACAAAGGGGCATTGATACGCGAGAGGGCGTATCGGTACAAGTATCGGTACAAAGAAAAAATAGTTGTTGTACAAAGGCATATCGATACGGTTCGTACTGTATCGGTACTGGTCTTACTCACTGGAATCCTGATAACTCGTGTAGCAAAACACGTATAGATACACCTATAAGGGTATCGATACGCTATAACTGATTTTCAAAGATATGATTCCAATAAACTGACAAGGCAACGGTCGAATATTAAATGCAAAAGATTTGAAAAATCTAAACACCCCGTATTGGTACTCATAAAGCTGTACTGATACTCATATAGCCGTTATTTCCCAGATTGAATGGTGTATCGAAATGAATACATGCACATCAAAATAGCGTACCGATACGTCTATACGCGTATCGGTACTCGATAACCATCAAGTAAAAATTCATATTCAAGTGTCAGAACACCGTATCAATACGGCCTAAGGACGATCGATACGCTGGGCAATTTTAGCTATTTAGAGTACGAAAACACTTAGAAAATATCTGGAGTTTTAGGATTTAACTTAGAAATTATTTTAAGTTCGAAATCATGTCAGTTTGTGAGACTTTTTGGGTACTTAAAAATTTATATTATTTTACAAATTGGTCCTTGTATATCAAAATCAAATATTAGCTTTACATTTATGAAATCCATTAGGGTTTGTTTACAGACGCGTTCAATTAATTAATATTATTTACTACTTCATAATCATTTAATTGAGTATTTATCCCCTAAGCATAACCTCCATCAAATCACGTCAATCTATTCGAACAAGCATATAAAGTATCAGAATTTATCAATCAATCAATCATCTAAATAATCACACGGGCATCTTAAATGTCCCTAAATGGTCTCTAAAGCCTTTATGAGGCTCATCATATTCGAAACACCATCATGCATCTCATAAATATCAAGTCTTATACTATCGGTCTCCAAACATGCATATTCATCATCTACATATTTTATAGATACTAACATGCAAAGCAATCACATTTATGATGCTCATCAAGAAATAAGAGTTCGAGGTGTGTATAACCTTAAGCCAACGTGATAAATCCTCATCTACGCTCCTCCAATCATCACTTTAATTTCAATATTCGAGTTCACCAAAACCTCGGATAAAACAAATATGACTACATAAGCCATTCTACACTATCAGACTACTTTAGGGGATAAAATGCTTAAAAACAGCTTACCAGGATCTAATTTGGTAAAACGGACTATGACAAAAGACTAAGGACATTGAGAAATCCTTGGGTAGGGTCCCTTGAAAAAAGTCGATACCGGTTTACGCTGGTTAACAGCGGTGACCGTGGCGGTCTATAGTGGCGACAACAGTCAACATTGGCTCAGTCAGCTCAGTCAATAGCTCCCTCGGCTCAGTCAATAACTCCTTTGGCTCGGTTAACGGCTGGTCAATTGTCCAGCCGATCCTATGCGATGCGGTGCACAGTAAAATAATGCACCTGCAAGCCATTTTTTGGTGCTGGCAGGTGTAGGTTCATTTGGAAGAATGAGTTCCTGTGTGGTGCAGTGCAATGGAGTAGTGTGCACCCGCCAACTGCTGTGCATGCCCACGCTCGACAACGGCGCATGGAGGTGCTTGAGACGGCCTCCGACTGCTGATGGTGACCAAAATGTATCTGTCTGTTATCCTTGAGCTGGTGGTTCCGATGGCGGCAACGGCTCTCAACGGTGACCGCTAGAACTTGATGATTCATCTTCTCTGAAACTTTTTCCTCTCCACTATAGCAAAAGGCAGTTATGATGACGACGGAAAGACCACCGGCCGACTCGCCTCATCGAGCTAGAAGTAATAGTATTGGCGGTGTCATGCACGGTGGTTCGAACGGTAATAGATCAGGGCTCTAAATACCCCCTCTGCTTTTCTCTCATTTCTCTCTTCAAAATATCTTATCCAATCTTCTCTTCCCCCTTCCCACACACCACTTTAATTCAAATAACACCTCACCTTCCAACAATGGATAAACAATTAAATGGGCATTTATCTTTCTTCTTGACCCCATTTTGGGCCCCCAATTATAACCCTTGTTCATTTAATTCCACTATTTCCTTAAATTGAGCTTCACTTTAAACCTCTATAATTTAATTCACCAACCTAAAAGATCCAAATAGGATTCGAAGCCTATTTTATTGACCTAAAAATTAGGTTGTTACAACTCTCTACTCCTTAAAGAAAATTTTGTCCTCGAAATTTGTACCAATTTATCAAAAGAAATACTGAAACTTTAATAACTCTTTCAAGATCTCAAATATTTATCGATGCGCTACTCTGATCTCTCACAACACATGTCAATTATAACCGTTGTCTTCTAACGATACAAACATGATCTCAACTGATTCTTCCTCTTAAAAGAAATTCATCTTCGCTCGGTACATTATAGACGACAAGCAAAACCCAAAGGTACCTCAGCGAAATTGTCATACGAATACGTCATCAAAGAAACTTAACTTATGTTGTAGAACCCAAAGGATTATTGCACAACAAAATCTTTCCACAACTCTACACGATCTAAAAGGACATGAGGTTACACAGCCACTGTAACCAAAATAAAGTGATAGCTCTCGTGGTGACTCTTTGAAGGAGACTCTAACTCTGATGGCATCCCATGTCTATAACATTGCTCGCCCTGAGCAAGACTACTAAAAATGAACGGCATCTCAACTCACCTCAAGCACTTACCTTAAACTTGGCACGATAACTCATGTCGGCAACTAAAGTAGTTCCCAATAACTTGGTTCTCACAAGAGTCTTACACTCTAATCCATAAACGCGTCTTGAAAAACATGTCATCTATACCTTTACTCGGATCTGTCATCGCAAGAAATCCGCCAAGGGATAAGGTTCCATCTCAAACCTTGAATCTTGTGTCAGATGGTAGCATGTACACACTGTAATGTCGTACAATCCAACCCTCAACCAAACCAAGAAGACTTTCCATCTGGATCTCGCATTTGTTGAATATAACGAACAATAATTACCAAGGAAAATACCATTACTCAAAGAAATCCCATCGAAATTGTGCACTCACAATCATTTTCAAGATCCATGGTCATCTATTTAATTTCCACTGAGGAACATCGAAGCACAACAAAAATTCTGACAAACACAATTTTGGACTCCCATTGACGGCAAGTCAAACACTTAACACTATCTCAAACACACGACTCCACACTGTCTCCCAAAACACGCGACAAAAGTTGGTACAAACTGTCACTCTCAGAATTCACCCATTATTGACCATTGTACTGTATAGGTAGAATCTTTTGCCTTAATATATCTTTCTATAAAACAACCACAATAGTATCTCAAAGTCCATCAGAAACCATCAGAACTAAATTCAACCATAACATTATATCTTATTTATTACAAACAGATGCTACTCCTCGCGACTTCCAAAGTTACCCAATTCTTAACTCGAAGCGTAACCAACAAAACACATGGGTAACGATACTGACTAATCAGCAGGACCACCAAAAGAATCGAATATAGCTACCGCATAGAGCTAGTATCGCTACATCCTTACATGACCATCACTTGCGATCCTAGATCACCCCACATGGGTAGCATGATACCCTAACCCGAAATAAATCCGTACACTTTATCACTTAACAAGTTTACTTTACTTAGTTGGTGATCGATTACACGATCAACAGTTCTTAATTACTTCGACTCATGTCATTGTCCAAATCTTAAATTCCTTAAATATCAAGTACCCAAAATTTCACATTGTTGGGGTAGGCACACCTTTCCCTCATCTTGCACAAAAATGCAGTCTTGACAAAATAATAAAACATCCTCGAAGATCTCGAAATCTTATTTGACTTTAATTGAATCAGCACCACTATCACAATAAAATAGTCTCACACAGCTCGGATCTCAACCAATGTTCTTTGGCTCATTCCAAGGGAAACTGTGACAAAAACCAAAAGCATTTACGAAGCCTCAAACACTTTTTCGCTTAAACTGGTCTTACAGTGACTAGCCTTTCCCACACATAGGGTCATTAAGGTAATTATCTTGTCAACGCTCATATTTTCATATTCCTTACACATTCACACGAGTCACGCAAAGCATCAACTTATATTCGAGAGACAATATAGTGCCATTTACTATCATCATTGAAATCCTCAAACACCACTGCAGACATCAAACATTACCATGATACACTCTAAAGAGAGAAATCCTCATTCTAAAATTCATTTTGAAACTACAAGCCTCCAACACTTTAACCGTAAACATCTCTATCTCGAACCAATCCTGGAAAAACACATGGGTACTTCACAAATCGGATAAATGAGTCATCCACCTTAGGAGACAAGTAACAATCTTTCACTATCGCTTAACAAACTATCAACGGTTTGCGCATCACCTCAACGAACCAACCTCTTACTAGCAAACAAGCCCAGTTCTCTTTTGGGTGAAACACTCATACAAAAGAAACCTTGTTCGAGTTACACCTTCACAACTGAATCTCTGCCTCTCTCAACTGGGTTGGTATCCTCTAACAAGGGTGATTGCACTAACATCTAACTCGGCCTTACCCCAACATCTAACTCAGCCTTACCCCCAACATCTACTCACATTCTTGACAAGGAGAAAGTCATGACTCCTCCAAGAAGCATAAACAAACACCCTGACAGTTTGAAAGCTCTTGAGCGTTGAACTACACACATTGGCATCTACCAAAAGGTCAAACATGTCCCACAACCCCGTTGGGCCATTCTCTAAACAACCACTACGAAAATCATGGTAGAAGGGCAACAATCCAACATTCTCCTTACCCAAGGTTGAGTTCCCTTGGGCTCTCAAAGCCTCTAGTACAACTCTCGATATTACCGGCTAGAGTCGTGCATGATCAACCAACTCAATTTCCAAGGTGCAACAACTCTTAAAAAGGAAGCTCTATCTAGAATGTAGAATGTCTAACTTCGGTTACACTCTAGCGAACTAGTAGATCCTGAATCTACTATCTCTGAGAAATGCCCTTGGAAAAGGGATACCTCTTAAGTATCAACGATACTCCTTTTAAGTGAACATCGGGTCCTCCAACCAACGTGCAACCACTGATCAATTTCAAAAGTGGTTTATCCATACCCTTAACACAAACATTATTCACGTATAAGGATGAAGATTCTTTGCCACAAACTTTCATAACGTATCCGAAGGATTCAGAACGACTACAATACGCAACAAAGACACCATTTAGGTTGTAGGAGGATGATACATCCTCGACTCTAGCATCTTTCAACTAACTCATATCTCAACAATCTAGGGTGACCTCACCCCTGGAATTGCTCCCATGAGCAGCTCAACACTCAACTTGGCCCTCTCAGTCACAATCGTAACCATCTTATCGTCGCAACATTGGATGCACCATCAGAATCCCAATTTTAAGGAGTATGAACTTAATTTAAGGGCTTTTATTCACTAGACACCTTACTAAAACACCTATACCAGCTGAGATTTCCTAGAACTAGCTAAACCAAAGCTCGTACCGATACCCTACACATGGATTCAAACCATTTTCCTTGAATTACAGTTTTACAATACTTTATTCAATCCATAAAGCTTATGAAAGCCATCAGGGTTTGTTTACTAATGCAATCAATCAATTAATATTACTTATCGGCTTCATAATCATTTAATCGAGTATTTATACCCTAAGCATAACTTTCATTGAATCACGTCAATATATTAGAACAAGCATACAAAGCATCATAATTTATCAACCATCAATCAATCATCAAAATAATCATATGGGCATCTCAAACAACCCTAAATGGTATCTAAATCCTCCATAAGTCTCATCATATTCGCAACACATCATGCATCTCATAAATATCAAGTCTCATACTATCGGTCTCCAAACATGCATATTCATCGTCTACCTATTTTGCAGATACTAACACGCAAAGCAATCACATTTATGATGCTCATGAAGAAATAGGAGTTTGAGGTGTACTAACCTTAAGCCAAAGCGATAAATCTCCATCTAAGCTCCTTCAATCATCGCTTTAATTCTAATATTCGAGTTCACCAAAACCTCGGATAAAACAAATACGACTACATAAGCCATTATGCACTATCGAACTACTTTAAGATATAAAACGCTTAAAAATATCTTACCATGTTTAAATTTGGTGAAACAAACTACGCCAACGGACTCAAAACGTCGAGATCCTTCCAAAAAAGTTAACACCGATCAATGGCAGCGGTCAATGACAGCTGATGGTGCGACAACTAGTGGCTCAGTCGGCTGGTTAACAGCTCTTTCAACTCAGTCAATGGCTCCCTTGGCTTGGTCAATGGTTAGTCAACTATCTAGCCAATCTTGTACGGTACAGTGCATGATAGAATGATGCACCCGTAAGCCGTTATCTAGTACGGGAGAGTGTACGTACACCTGGTAAAACGAGTTCCTATGTGGCGCGGTGCACCGCAGCAGCGTGCACCCGCCTGCTGCTGGGCATGCTTATGCTAGGCAGTGATGTGTGGAGGTGCGCCTTGCGACCTCTGACGGCAGACGACAACCAAAATTCACTATTCGGCTATCCTTGGGCTAGTGGTTTCGATGGCGACAACGGTTCGCGACAGTGACTGCTGGTACCTGACGATTTAGCTTCTCCAAAACTTTTTCCTCCTCATTCTAGCAAATTGCAGCTCCGATGACGACGGGAAGACCACCGACGGACTCACCTCGTCGAGCTGAAGGTGTCATGCACGGCGGTTTGAACGATAACAGATCGGGGTTCTAAACACCCCTATACTTTTCTCTCATTTCTCTCTCTTCAAAATATCTTATCCAATATTTTCCTTCCTATTCCCACACACAACCACTTAAATTCAAATAACAGCTCCCCTTCCAACAATAGATAAAACAATTAAATGAGCATTTATCTTTCTTCTTTATCCCACTTTGGGCCCCCAATTATAACCCTTATTCATTTAAGTCCATAATTTCCTTAAATCGAGCTTCACTTTAAACCTTAATAATTTAATTCACCAACCTAAAGGATTTAAACCTAGATCCGAGGCCCATTTTATTGACCCAAAAATTGGGCCGTTACAGACACATCAATCATATTTTTTTATAAAATTGTATAAAATATAAAATATTTTTTCTTATGATGTGTCATTTTGTCAAGTCATTTCAAGTTGTTTATCGTCAGTTGACTAACAGTTTTCATCCGCAGAGGGGCCATTTTGACCCAAAATGAAACGTTGGGGGGTTAAATTAGTTTTAAAAAAAGAATATGAGCCAAAATGACTATTCAATCAAACGTTAAGGATATATTTTTTTAAATGTATGCCTTTTTAAAATAGCCAAAATAAGCAAACGTTCCTATTATTTTGGCTTAAATACTTCTTAAATCATTTTTAATTTCAATGTTAAAGTGAATTAAATCCTAATATTTTTAAGTTTTAATTTAACAACTAGATACTAACTTTTTTATTCTATTTAGAATTGATCTCATGATCTTTTCCGTGGTAGTGAATCAGGATTCCAAGCTGGCATTGGCAATATCAATGGCAGACATTTAGAGGTTAAGAGGAAGGGTGAACATTCTGTCAAGGCCGTCTCTCATTATATTTCGATCCTGCCTTGAGAGGCTTACTCGAGATCGAGCAGAGGTAGATCGAGCGACGACATGAGCAATCCCTGAGGAGCTACCAAGTCAAGAATGCAAGTTATAATGCTTTGGGAAGGCAATGAAGGCCTTGTTCAGAAAGTATCCTCATTTGGGACAAAGCAACGTCTACTCGCGTCATACTTGGTAAGTTTATTTCGCTCTTTAGGGGAAAGTAGTCTGGTGTTGGGTCTCCACCATCCTCATCGCCTGGGCTAGCGACCGAGCTTTCCTTGGTGTAAGCGACCTACCCCTAGACCCTTGTGGGGCCTAAGTGTGCGGGCAATGAGGCCTAGTGGTTGGTGCATTGTCTCATTGGGAGAAATACCCGGGGACGGTTTGGGGCCATCAGGCCCCATATCGCGCTCGTGGCCAAGCTGTGGGGTTGTAGTCTAGTTTTTGCTAGGCCTTGCGAGATCCGATATCTGAAAGTCCTTGTTGTGTGGCAAACTTGAGAAGGCTTTATCGAGGCAAGAACTTAGACGAAGGGCATGAGAAAGACTGACTTGTAGGGTTAACACCCCGTTCAAGTGCGTACGGCGTACGAACTGAGCATGAAAGGGCATGTCTGTGACACGTGGTATCAGAGTCAGGTTACGATGAGACGATTAGTCATGTGATGGCGGTGTTTGGTTGTGACTTTCGATACAATGGTGCATATTTGTTAACCAGCTGTTATAGTGCTCGTGGGCCAACTTGAACCCTGTGAAACTTTATTCAGTGGCTGTGATGCGCGGTGACGCCAAATGGAGGTGTAGCGAAATAAGAGTGGGACTATTTTGTAGATCCTTTGATCTCACGCCAAGCGCTTCCACAAGTGGAGTACGCAGGGTGGATCATCATGGCAGGTAAAAAATGACACTTTGTTCGCGCATACTGATGTTGGATTATGGATTCTACGCTAAGCACTCTGGTAAATAGAGTATGCAAGGTGGATATGGTGACAATTTCTTAAGCACAGAGGTGCTTGTTGGTTAGTTGTTGCACAGAGGTGCATGCATGTTTGTCATAGTGGGATCAGTACACAAAGGTGACTGACGTTAACCACTATGGTTGTTTCAGAGCAGAGACACTTATTACTTATTGCACAAGAGGTGCCAGCGAGTTGAACCTAGTGGGACCAGTACACTGAGGTGACTGACGTTAACCGCTATGATTGTTTCAGTGCTGAGGCACTTATTACTACTTGCACATGAGGTGTCAACGAGTTAAGAATTAGTCAGAGCACTGGGGTGCCTGATGGTCAGTTGTGGCACAGTGGTGCCGATTTATTACCTTCTTTCGTAGTGGCGTATGTTAATACTTGCACAGTGGTGCTCATTTTTACTCTGAGGCACAGTGATGCCCCACTATTTCTTAAAGCACAGAGGTGCTCATTGATATATCAAGACAATGGTGCTCATATTTGGCATAATGGTTCATGCTGGTAAAGAGCGCAGTGGTGCTCATTGGTCATTTGTGGCTTAGTAGTGTTGGCTTGCTACTTAGCGCAGCGGCATTTATGATGTGTTACTCGGTGGTGCTTAACGTATTTTAGCACAGTGGCTTATGTAAATTAAAGCACGATGGTGCTTGTTTGTTCTTTACAGGTGAATCAATGTTTCTGATTGATTTAGGTGGTGATTACTCATAGATGAGGGCCAAGAAATGCCCTCGAGTTGAGACACACCGAAGCACGAGAACTTCAGTAGACGAGATTTGTCTTACGCAATAATGTCGTCCGTGATTTGTGGCACGAGCAATGCTTTTTTTTGTTTAAGGACTCGATGGCTATCTATGTAGCGTGATGAAGGGAGTCTTCTCTCGGCACGGTGGTGCATAATTTAGTTAAGTGGTGCAGACTCAGGTCATGCGAAGATGTCGACTTGCCACTCGAGAGGAGAATTATTTCCCAATGATGTCTATCGGTAACAGTGATGGATAATTTTAATACAGTTGTGCTCTATTGGTAATCCTTGTTTTTTTTTCTTCGATGATTGTTGTGTCTTGTCAGCACAAGGGTATGTGTGGCATGAAACATGAATATGCCTATTTTGTTATTCTGATCCATTGGTGCTTGTTGTTTCCAAGATAAAGCGGTAAGTTCTTGAGTGATGAAAGTTAATGGTGTTATTGATTATCTTCGCAGCATGTTGCGTGATTGTTGCTTAACTATCTCCTTTCAGGTGAAAAGAAAAGTAATTACAGGTTGATAGAGGTGGATACATGGTGTGGCCTAGAGTCCTCAGACCAACCCTCAATGGAAAAGTTAGAGACAACTCGGGTCAATTGTTATGGTTGCTTTGGTTTGGGGTGGATAGCATTGCAGAGTCGTGTTCCCCAAGGCTATGGATTCACTCATTGATAAAATTAAGGAACCCAAGGGGAATGCCTTTCATATCTAATAATTGTCTGCATATGACACTTTGCTCGAGTCCAAGGGGTCCTAAGGTAAAAAAAGGCATGTGTTACGATATGGCAGTTTAGACAAGATTCTTCAGCGATAGAGTGCATATATAGGATGACAAGGGTTGTGTGATCCAATACGGTATTATCCTGGATAGCGAAGAGGAAAATCCTTCTTCCGCACAAAAGTCTCCCTCTATTGGGGATGCTGGGCGAAATGCTATTAGTAAAGCAAGTTGTTTCGGTGAGAAACACAAGTTTGATGCAAGTTAAGGGGTGATTATCGAAACTGAGTGGATCACACAAAAAGTTATAGTGAGGGTGTGCAATCTAATACAATTATGTAATGTGGAAGTATTGGAGAAAAGCTATAAAAAGGAGGGCTTAGACAAGCAAAGCCAAAAACGGGTATTGGACATGCAAGTTCAAGGGTGTGTGATGATAGATCCAGTAAATTTAGGATTTATCCAGGTGTTATGAAATCCCCAATTCGAGTAGTGGTGATGCATGCTACTACCAAAAAGCTACTAGCTTAGGCGAGCTAATAAAACCATGGCGTAGGTCAAATTTTATGGGAACCAAGAAAATTAGAAGCAAAACCTGGTTTCCAGGGATATGTCATGTTACCTAGAAAGAAATATGATGGTACAGTAGTGTAATCACTCATTTTTGACCGGGTTTTAGTGTTATTAGTGTTGTTATAATACTAAAATTATATATATAAAAAAAGCAAAAAAAAATATAATATAATAATAATAATAAAAAAAAGGGGGGAGGGGAGTGGAGCACAAAGCTCCACATCACCCTCCTCACCCCTATAAATAGAAGCAATTGGCAGCAAGAATGGGGGAAGCAAAATTGAATTGCAATCAAGCAATTTGAAGAGGCAATCGGCTGGGCTTGGCCAAATAAGGGAGCTTAGGCTCCCGGCTAGCCCAGGATCGGGGCAGTGTCCTCGGCCCCAGTTGGTTCGATCCAACATTTGATCGGGGTCCTATTTTAGGTCCGATCTAGTTAATATTTTTGGAGGGGTCGCGGTAGATCTCGGTGGGGTTCAATCGAGGTTTGTCATACGAGCTCCTAGTTAGGTATATTTTCTTCCCTTTTTTATTAGTGTTGTAATTTTTATAATTTAATGAAGTATTAGTTATTTCAAAATTGTAGTCTTATTTTTTATTTTGCATATTTATGTTTTAGATTAATATTTAATATGTTTTAAATTTGTGTTTTATATTAATATTTTATTTATGTTAGACATGTTTTTATTTATGAGTTAGATTAATATTTATGTATGTATGTTTTAGAATAGTATTTTATTTATGTTGAATTTGTTTTTATTTGTGTTAGATTAATATTTATGAATGTTAGTAATTTATTTATGCTAGATATGTTTTTATTTATGAGTTAGATTAATATTTATGTATGTATGTTTTAGATTAATATTTTATTAGATTAGTATTTTATTATGTTAATATTTATTTGCATTGTATTTAAATTATTTGCCATGTTTTATATTTTGCTCACTAAGTTTGCATAATGGGATATATAAATTGTTAATGCGGTGCCCTTTTATCCGAGCGTAAACGGGGCCAGTATCAAGCGTAGGGATAGTGGTTGGGCGTTTACTCTCGGATAACGGGGCCCTTAAAATTTATTCGCAATTATGACCGAATTTTAAAATAATCGTCACTTTAATCCGGAAAATCCAATATTAATAAAGCGGTAATTATTAAAGTACCAATTTTGGGCGGTGTGGGGGTGCTAATCCTTCCCCATCCGTAACCGACTCCCGAACCCAATCTTTTTGAATCTCTGGTTTTATGGTGTCCGGCCTACCTAAGTGGCCGGTGGCGACTCCATTTTTTTATGCGATTTCTTTTAAAACTCCACAGAATAAATATTTTATATCCAAAAGAGTCACAAACACCTTTCAAAAACACTTCAGAAATCCTCGTTTTTATTTTAGCGATTTGAGAGAAAAGGACATCGCTACAGATGGCGACTCCGCTGGGGAAAATTTTTGTTTTTTTTTTAAAAAAAAACAAATGAGAGTCAAGCTTTTAAAATAATTACCGTTTTACTAATATTGGAAGTTCCGGATTAAAGTGACTATTAAATTAACATTCGGTCATAATTGCGCGTTTATTTTAACGCATTTAAAATATGGCATATAAACCCGTTTTTTTAAGGGGGAAAACGCTAATGCTTTCGTGGAGATATCGTTCTCCCGTATGGGCCTAGCAAGTACCTTCGGGGCTCGAGTACCTTATGCTTTCGTAAGGATATCGCTCTTCAGACGGGCATAAGCGAATGGGTCCCCCTGAATTGAACCCGGTTGAAAGGACCTATAATGAGTGATGATCGGGGGCCTTGCTACCCTTAGTAGGGGACAGCAATGACAATTCGGGTACCTCCTAGCACCAACACTGCATGTAGAGAACATAGAAACCCACCCTGTTAGAGCCATGCGGATAACCTTAGGTGTTTTGGACTAGATAAATAGGGTCGTTTTGTTTATTTACCTTATTTAATTTGTCCTTTTATTTATGTATTTATTATTTTTATCCGGTACTAACTCATTTCTTTTTGTGTTTCATTTTATTTTTACACATATTTTTGTTGCATTATCATTGCATCCACATTACATAGAGGCGTTGATTCAAGTGGTTTGCCCGATTAGAAAATCTTTCATCATGGAAAAAAGGTGTCTTAGGAAGGACAGCATCGATCCAGTCGCGTGACATCGGTTAGAGATTACTCAACAGATCCGACGTAACAATTTGTCGAACGAGCGTGTAGTGCCAAAGTATACACATGAGACCCTGATGGTGGACATACGACAAGTTGCAAGGCGTGTGAATGACTTCGCTACCGAAGTCGCGGCTCTCCGACCTTTCGTAACCCCGGACATGGAAGAAGCACCAAGGTTTATCAAGTTGCTCGAGTCACGAGGAGCTAGGAGGTAGAGCTAGGGATTATGTGTATAACTTTATTTTGTAATTAAGACTTTGTAATAGACTCTTTTTGTAATAGGGACTCCTTTTGTAATATGGATCTTTTTTGTAATCTGGACCCTTTAATTCCCACGAAAGTCGCTCAAAGGGTGATTACCAAATGAATCAACGCTTTATTTGCATTCATGTTGCATATCATGACATGGTGTTGATTCAAGAACAGTTCATTAAAAGGCTTTCAAAATAGAAAAAGTCCGCTTTGCCAGAACGATAATATTACAGTATCAAGTTAGGCCGAGCAAAGACCAATCGCGAAAGAAGACGGTACGACAATGAGGCACGTGCGACGCAGAAGATTCAGTCAAGGCCACAGAACCCCAATTTTAAATCTTCACATTTGACCATTTTTAAAATTCTCAGATTTTAATTTAACTCAAGAAAAAATTGAAAATATTATTATTTTGCTTTAAAACTTCTTCTCTCATAAAACTTTCAGAATAATAATAATAACAAAAAGAAACCTAAAAGTTTCATTTTTAAGTAAGTTAAAATTTTTGATAATAAAAATGGGAAAATTTTTAAACCAAATGATCTTTGAGAATTTTAATTTAAACCCTAAATTTTTTAAAGTACTCCCTTAGGACTGATAGAATCCATCCCTGTTTAGACGTATTATTCGCTTGCACCTTAAAAGATCTTATCTCGCATTATGCCTGCACTTGTTGATGTCATTTTTAGAAGCCACAAAAATAAAGATCATGACGTCACGAGTCCATAGAATAGAATAAGAAGAGAAGACGAAATCATCCATCATCCTGAAGACGACGTCGAGACGTGGAGCACAGGTTTTGCTTCTCGAAGTCAAGATCTCCAGAAGGAAGCTAATCACACCTGTAATTCATTATTAGTTTCTTGCAACTGACATTTTTCTATTGATTGAAAGTCTTTTAAGGACTGTTCGAGAATCAACACCGCATTTGCATTCATGCATTGCATTACATTGTACAATCATGACATATTTTACATAACACTATCACTACCTTGCATAAAATTTTTGGGGGGTAATCCAAATAACAATTAGAGTTTTATCATGAATAAAAGAATTGAAGGCACTCAAAAATCCAGATCCGAGCAGTTAAAAGATGGGCTCGAAGAAAAAAGAGAAAACAAGAAGTTTTATGTCTTTAATGCAAGAAAACTCAGTTTGAACCCTGGGTTGGTCGTTCCTCCGAATTCCAAAGATTCTCAGATTTGCACATGATGATGGAACAAGATGCCTCAAGATTCACGCGACCATATTCTGCAAAAGATGGAGGGATGCATTAAAAATTACCGATCCACTACTTCCCCGACAGTCTAGCAGGACCTACCGTGATATAATATGCTTTAGACCTAGCACTAAGTCATCGGTATCTCTAGGGTACGAAGATGAAACCTGATGAAAGCTTCAAGGAATGTGCTTTGAGGTGTCTATGTTTAGTGACCCAAGTGCAACCCCCGTAGATGAAGAGGAAATTGACTTCTATGCCACCTTTTATATTTCTTCTTTAATAAGATGCTCGAGAAAATGAAGGTCAGCTTTGAGGACTTAATAACAGTCAGAACGAGAAACAAACATGCACTCTGGGACCTTAGTTTAAAGACCAGACCTGCCTAGGAGCAAAAGGAAACAAAGAGATAAATGTGTATCACTTTCAAAACATTGAGGCACTGGGGCATGATACTAAGAAATTTGGGGTCGTTAAAAAAAATCAAGAAGCTGGTCGATGAGGGAGTCATGACGAGAGAGTTGATCCAGCAGTGGAAAAACAAAAGAAGAAGCAAGCCTACACTACATTGGAAGGGGCAGAATGAGTTAGTACCCTGGAGATAATCCAAAGGTCCCTACGGTTTTCTCATCATTTCACAAAGAAATTCTCAGCAAAAAAAATCATTGTTTATTAGAATTAAAAATCACATTTCCATTTAGAAAATCATTTTTACATCCTTGATTCTTTAAACATTTCATTTTTATGGGGTAGTTTTCCCATATGCATATACACACATTTTTGAATGGACATATGTATATATCATTTCTATACTAGGTCCTCGAATTTTGAATGCAACAGTACATTTGCTTCAAACCCAAAGATCAACTCTAAGTTGCATATATTTAGAAGAGATTGAATGTTGTGGTGATACTGCAAATGTGAGTATCTGCTAGATTACTTAGGCCAACAGAGGAACAAAGGCGAGTGTTTAGACAATGGGCAGTTCCCATTTTAGGAATTTATCTTCTCAGGCGCTTGTCGTTTAAGATCCTTGAAACGAAAGTTGACCCTAAACCTCTACCCCCTAAAGGCATTCTCAGGACATTTGTGAATATGACAATGGATGTTGTTCTTTTACTTTACCAGAAGACACAGATGAGACTATACAGATTGGATACGAAGATCAGAAATCACCAGAAGAACGTGGTTGAAAACATGGATATGTCCAAACGAAAAACCAAAAAAAAAAATCAGAAGGCCGAAGCAATCCAGATCGAGTAAATATCAGAAGAGCTGTAGAGAGGCAATTAACTCCGAGCGGAAGATCGCATCAATACCCAATATAGATCCGTGTTGATTCGAGGATACATTCATAGACTCGAATAAGAAGAAAGAGATTCAATGCTAAAAACCCAGAATGAACAGTCTAAAAAAAAAAGAAAATGAAGAATACAAAAAATATGCTTCACACACAGATCAAACAATACAAGAACGAGACTTCAACTATGTGCAAGAGACAGAAGGAATCCACATTTCAAGTAAATATCAGTTTTGAATATTAGTATAGAAGCTCGAATTGAAGCCAAGTCAAGACAAGTCGGCCCGAAGATTGCCAATTTTGAAAAAGGAAATGACCTCTAGGGTGAAAACCCAAAAATGGGCAGTCTAGAGTGATCCTGAAAATGAAGAAAAAGAGTAGTCTGCCTGAGCATGCTGGCATCAATATCCAGCCAAAATACATTGATCCGAAGGTACAAAAGAAGAAAAAAAAAGAAAAAAGAAAAAAGAGAGAAAAAAGAAAGCAAGAATAACATTTCATCTGGGCGTGCCAATCACAAGAATTCCCAGAAATGTATTCATAGTCCTTCATTCAAGAAATCTCAGTTTCGAGGAGTATTGAAGGATCAAACATTATTGAACAGAAAACGAACATCAGTATATAGCCAGAATGCAAGGCAGTCTACAATAAAAATAAAGGAAATGAACTCTAGGGTGAAAACCCGAAAACGGGCAGTCTAGAATGATCAAAAAAAGAGAAGGAATAATGGGCATATCCAAGTTACACAAGTACAGAAATATTGTTTCATTTAACCATAAACCAAAAGCCTACATTACAAGCCCCAAAGACCGTTCTGGTCATCCATAGATATCCAAGTTGAATGAGAATGTCTTCAGATTTTATTCCGCCTATAAGGGTTAACTTTTCTTCAAGGAACGTCAAACTTCGAAGTGCTTGATCGACACCCAAATGAGGGAAGGATGGGGCATGGTGAGATAGTGAGATTAAGAGAGCCACCTTAAACGGGGTAGAAACTAGGTAGGGTTGTTCCTCTCAAAAGCCTATTAGACCAGAAGAAACTATACATTGGCATATATCTCCACAATGGTCAAGATCTTCTAAATATGCGCTTCATTAGAGTTGGTCTCTGGCAACTTGAAACAGATGTGCTATGGTGTTTGATATTTCGGGGGCAAACATGTTTTAAAAGGTTTGACATTTTCTCCCAAAGTTTTGATGTTTACCATTTCCCCCAAACATTAGTTTTTAAAAATGTTTGGCAATACACGTCGAGTTTTGTTTCCCATTCTCCAAGCATTGTTTTATAAAAAATGTTTGGTCCTTAGAAAAAGAAGAAGAAAAGTTATGATGTTTACCATTTGTTCCAAACAATGTTTTCAAAATGTCCAAGTTGTGATTTTCGAAATGACTGTTATCTTTTCAAACAATCATTATTTTTTTTTGAAATATACACAAGTAAATTACCTTTTACTTTACTTTAAAAATGAATGATGATGAGATTTAAAGCATAGGGACCGAAAGTTAGTTCCCATCGAAATGCTGCGAGAAGATCAAGGAAGAGCTCAAGGGATTGAAGCATTTTGGCTCACCCCGTGACTAGAGAAATAGATCAAGGCTCTATATGATAGGCCGTAAAATTCAAAGCAATGGGAGCCCGTGGTTGAATGGGGCAACGCCAAGCCAAGAAGATGACAAGGGTTCTTATAAGAATAATATAAGAACCAGAAGATCATTTATGAAGGCGGGTGATAACCCTAAAGACAAGAAAGCCTTCCGCACAAAAATGTTTAAAAGCATGTTCAAATGAGGATTTAAGAGCATACAGAAAGCAGTAAAGAGATGAAGAAATCTGAGGAGCGACCTTTCAGGGTGTAAGACTTTAGAACAAAAAAGCTAAAAAAAAGAGAGAGAAAAGAAGAGAAAGAAACCATTACATTGCATGCATCATATAGATAGGGGCATGTCAATTTTTGCTTATTTTGGACAGGTACCTGAAGAATTATCAAAGAACGTTAAGAAGTGGATTTCATTGAAAAGTTTGGCAGCCACCTTCGGCGTGAGTCTCTAAAATCTGAAGAAGTTCCGACGGCCATTTTCGGCGTGAGTCCCTAAATCTGAAAAAGTTTTGGCGGCCATTTTCGGCGCGATTCCTAAATTTGAAGAAGTTTTGGCGGACATTTTCGGCGCGAGTCCCTAAAATCTGAAGAAGCTCCGGCGGCCATTTTCAGCGTGAGTCCCTAAATCTGAAAAAGTTTTGGCGGCCATTTTCGGCGCGAGTCCCTAAAATTTGAAGAAAGATCGGCGGCCATTTTCGGCGTGAGTCCCTAAAATCTGAAGAAGTTTCGGCGGCCATTTTCGGCGTGAGTCCCTAAATTTGAAGAAGTTTTGGCAGCCATTTTCGACGTGAGTCCCTAAAGATTGAAGAAAGTTTCGGCGGCCATTTTCGGTATTAGTCCCTAAAATTTGAAGAAAGATCGGTGGCCATTTTCGGCGTGAGTCCCTAAATCAAGAAGAAGTTTGCAGACCACCTTCGTGAGTCCCTAAAATTGGAATATTGGTAGCCATTTTCAATGTGAATCCCGAATCAAGAGACATCGATGGCCATCGTGGTGTGAATCCCAAATGAGAAGACAGTGTTTTTTACATACAAAAGGCACATGTTTTCAAGCTCCAGAGAGAGGTTCTATATAGGAAGAATCCTCCGCTCCGAGGCTTCGTGGTGAAAAGTTCTATATAGGAAGGACCGACGGCTCCGAGGGGTGAAGACTAGCAGTTCTATATAGGAAGGACTCACAAATCGAAGGAATTCACCCATGACACACAAGATTATATAGGAAATCTGTTGTGTCGAAAGCGAAGAGTTCTATATAGGAAGGGCTCCGAGCTTCAATGTCTTAGGGTGAAAGGTTCTATATAGGAAGAACACAGAGCTCGAGATTTCGACGCCAAAAGTTCTATATATGAAGGATGGCGGCTCCAGGTTTGAAGACTAGCAGTTCTATATAGGAGGAACTCCCGATGGAAGAATCCATCAGCGACGAAAGGTTTTATATAGGAGAAACCAGCGTTGAAGGCGAAGAGTTCTATATAGGAAGGGCTCAGAGCTTCAATGTCTTAGGTGAAAAGGTTCTATATAGGAAGAACTCAGAGCTCGAGATTTCAGACGCCAAAAGTTCTATATAGGAAGGATCATGCGGCTCCAGGTTTTTGAAGACTAGCAGTTCTATATAGGAGGAACTCCTAGTCGGAAGAATCCATCAGCGACGCAGAAGGTTTTATATAGGAGAAACCAGCATTGAAGGCGAAGAGTTCTATATAGGAAGGACTCCAAGCTGCACCGTCTCAAAATGGAAAGTTTTATATAGGAATGACTGACAACTTCAGGGTTTGAAGACTAGCAGTTCTATATAGGAGGAACTCCCAGTCGGAAGAATCCATCAGTGACGCAGAAGGTTTTATATAGGAGAAACCAGCGTTGAAGGCGAAGAGTTCTATATAGGAAGGACTCCAAGTTGCACCGTCTCAAAATGAAAAGTTCTATATAGGAAGGACTGACAACTCCAGGGTTTGAAGACTAGCAGTTCTATATAGGAGGAACTCCCAGTCGGAAGAATCCATCAGTGACGCAAAAGGTTTTATATAGGAGAAACCAGCGTTGAAGGCGAAGAGTTCTATATAGGAAGGACTCCAAGCTGCTCCGTCTCAGAATGAAAGGTTCTATATAGGAGGGACTCATAACTCGAGGCTTCAGAGTGAAGGGTTCTATGTCGAAAGAGCCTATAACTCCAAGATCGGAAGGTGACGAAGCTCTATATAGGAAGAACTTACGAGCCTGAAGATTCAGCTAAGGAAGAGCGGATAGTTCCAGAAGAACAAGTGATTCCGAAGCCAAAGACAAGAAAGTAGGTAAAAAATGAGTGCTTTTGATCTTTGCTTTGTCATCGTTTCACAAGAACAAGCAAAGAGGGGCAACTGTAATCACTCATTTTTGACCGGGTTTTAGTGTTATTAGTGTTGTTATAATACTAAAATTATATATATAAAAAAGCAAAAAAAATCAAAAAAAAATATAATATAATAATAATAATAAAAAAGGGGGGAGGGGAGTGGAGCACAAAGCTCCACGTCACCCTCCTCACCCCTATAAATAGAAGCAATTCGCAGCAAGAATGGGGGAAGCAAAATTGAATTGCAATCAAGCAATTTGAAGAGGCAATCGGCTGGGCTTGGCCAAATAAGGGAGCTTAGGCTCCCGGCTAGCCCAGGATCGGGGTAGTGTCCTCGGCCCCAGTTGGTTCGATCCAACATTTGATCGGGGTCCTATTTTAGGTCCGATCTAGTTAATATTTTTGGAGGGGTCGCGGTAGATCTCGGTGGGGTTCAATCGAGGTTTGTCATACGAGCTCCTAGTTAGGTATATTTTCTTCCCTTTTTTATTAGTGTTGTAATTTTTATAATTTAATGAAGTATTAGTTATTTCAAAATTGTAGTCTTGTTTTTTATTTTGCATATTTATGTTTTAGATTAATATTTAATATGTTTTAAATTTGTGTTTTATATTAATATTTTATTTATGTTAGACATGTTTTTATTTATGAGTTAGATTAATATTTATGTATGTATGTTTTAGAATAGTATTTTATTTATGTTGAATTTGTTTTTATTTGTGTTAGATTAATATTTATGAATGTTAGTATTTTATTTATGCTAGATATGTTTTTATTTATGAGTTAGATTAATATTTATGTATGTATGTTTTAGATTAATATTTTATTAGATTAGTATTTTATTATGTTAATATTTATTTGCATTGTATTTAAATTATTTGCCATGTTTTATATTTTGCTCACTAAGTTTGCATAATGGGATATATAAATTGTTAATGCGGTGCCCTTTTATCCGAGCGTAAACGGGGCCAGTATCAGGCGTAGTGATAGTGGTTGGGCGTTTACTCTCGGATAACGGGGCCCTTAAAATTTATTCGCAATTATGACCGAATTTTAAAATAATCGTCACTTTAATCCGGAAAATCCAATATTAATAAAGCGGTAATTATTAAAGTACCAATTTTGGCGGTGTGGGGTGCTAATCCTTCCCCATCCGTAAATCGACTCCCGAACCCAATCTTTTTGAATCTCTGGTTTTATGGTGTCCGGCCTACCTAAGTGGCCGGTGGCGACTCCATTTTTTTATGCGATTTCTTTTAAAACCCCACAGAATAAATATTTTATATCCAAAAGAGTCACAAACACCTTTCAAAAACACTTCAAAAATCCTTGTTTTTATTTTAGCGATTTGAGAGAAAAGGACATCGCTACAAGTAGCTTACAAAGCGCCTCCAAGAGTTGGGTAATGTGAAGCGTGAGTTGTAGTAAGGGACTTGCTAGAATGTCCCATGGTAACTTGTAAGGTACATTTCATTTTATTATTTTGTGATTGAACTAACCAATGTTATGGCCAGGTTTCTCTTTGTGTTTGTGTTATAAAGGCAGGTATTTCTACTAATTCTTTGCGAGATGTGGGGCAATTGATTAGAGAACCCGATGGGTTAAAGGTTTGGCAGGTGTCAAAAGCACCGATCATATATGATGGAGATAATTGTCCGTTTCATGCAACAAAAATGGGACATGGAACAAGTATTACACCCATTTGTAAAAGATCATGTCTATAAATGCCAACAAGACAATTCCAGTGTCTTGCCCAAGAATCATGTTGGGTGAGGGAATTGATTGGAGTGCCCCAAGATATTTATGTTTTTCATATGTGACATGAGCATTGGAAAGATCGTAAGGAGGGATGCCTAGAATTGGGTGCCTATGGGTTTTGACATGACAATAGGTTGGTTAAATTGGAAACCTTGAGTCAACCAGGGGATCCTTGCGTAGGAGAATATAGAGGATTTAATCGAGCATGAGAACACTTCATCGATTAGATGTCATGGGCATATGGGGAAAAGTTTGGCATCCTACTGAAATCTAAGTCACATGTAGGGGACACAAGTGAGATACCATTTCGAAACCCACAACACGAGACCAAGATTGATACAGTGGTTGTGGGGGGCATGGATATAGGAACACCTTGCTAGGGGGAAGCAAGATGAACTTTCCCAATGAGCAGATGGAGGAAAATTAACTTAGTCACAGAGTACGAGCCAAGGGTGCCAAGAGATCAAATGTGTGTTTTTCTGCTTGATCAACAGTTCAATCCGTTACAAAGGGAGTGGAGGAGAAACAAATCAAGATGCATCTTGATTGGCCATTACTAGGGCCATTGGAGACTACTAATAGGCTCTAGGGGGCATATGACCATCTACTTGCTAATGGAACAAGAACAATATTGTTCGAGTGGACATTGGGGTACATTCAATTGGCAAATGGTGTAGGTATAATCAGGGAAGAAGGGAGCCTCACAATGGGATGTTTGTAGCTTGTCATAGAGGCAGTGTTCTCAAATAGTCAAAACACACGAGGTATACAGAGGGACACACCATGATTGGTGGTGGCGTAAGGCTATGAGTGCCAACCAGGTATCATACGAGACTTGTGTGAATATTTAATCACTGATCTATTCGTTTGTATATCTTGTAGTACAGGTGATATAAAGAAAAGTATAGAGACAAAGTACATTTATGTATCGTGGTGGCGACCAGAGATCATTTTACATCATTGAAGCAATTAAGTGCAACGTGAGCCTGTACTGGCCCGCATGGACAGTGGCTAAGCGGTGACACATTCTATGCGTTGAAAGTCTCACTAGAAGGTGGGACATGCTTGGCGAAGTTGCTAATGTCGAGGAGCAAGCCATGGCATGATAAGTCATAGCTCACTTTCATATGGTGGGGTATGTTACTTTGGGTTTTGCAGCTCTAATGTGAGATGGTGTGGCACTAAGAAACTACAAGGCACGTGTTCAAGTAGGTCAATGGTTCGTTACTTGTATTTTGCTTGAGCCTGAATCAGAGTAAAAGTGGGGGAGCACAAATCTAACACTCGACATTGGAGAAGAAGAACTGGGACATGATGAGTTCATGACAGAACTAGAGGGTCATGTATATGCAATGTGGTCATAAGGAAACCGACTGAACCCATGATTGAGGCTTGTATTATTCAGTTGAATGTTCAGATAATGGGACTAGACAATCTTACGAAATCAAGCACAAATCGAAGATAAGCTACCACAGATGTCCATATCGACTCATCAGGTGATGGACAACTGGTTTCAGCATCGATGAGGACATCGATAAAAGAAAGTGGGGGAGAATGTCAAGGTCGTCTCTCATTATATTTCGATCTTGCCTTGACAGGCTTACTCGAGACCGAGCAGAGGTAGATCGAGAAACGACATGAGCAATCCCTGAGGAGCTACCAAGTCAAGAATGCAAGTCAGAATGCTTTGGGAAGGCAATGAAGGCCATGTTCAGAAAGTGTCATCATTTGGGACGAAGCAACATCTACTCGCGTCATGCTTGGTAAGTTTATTTAGCTCTTTAGAGGAAAGTGGTCTGGTGTTGGGTCTCCACCATCCCCCCTCGCCTGGGCTAGCGACTGAGCTTTCCTTGGTGTAAGCGACCTACTCCTAGACCCTTGTGGGGCCTAGGTGTGCGAGCAATGGGGCCTAGTGGTTGGCGCATTGTCTCCTTGAGAGAAATACTCTGTGATGATTTAGGGCCATCAGACCCCATATCGCGCTCGTGGCCGAGCTGTGGGGTTGTAGTCTAGTTTTTGCTAGGCCCTACGGGATCCGATATCTGAAAGTCCCTGTTGTGTGGCAAACTTTAAAAGGCTTTATCGAGGCAAGAACTTAGACGATGGGCATGAGAAAGGCTGACTTGTCGGGTTAACACCCCGTTCAAGTGCCGCACGGCGTGCGAACCGAGCATGAAAGGGCATGTCCGTGACACATTGCCTATGGGAACCAACAACAAAAAACAACCTCCAAGGATGTTAAGAAATGGGCGGCACCTTTCTTTTTCCTTATTCAACTCGAACTAATATTAACTTCAAACAACATATATTTATCTAAATTTGAAAATTAAAATAGCATACATTTTATAATAAAATATGAATGATCATTACTCAAATTCACGAACTCAGAATTTAAAATTTGTATTCATTTAAAAAAATGAAATTCATATCTTTATAGTTTTAGATATTTAATTAAATTTTTAACTAATTTTACGTGCATATATTTCTCACATGAAATTCAAAACTAAATATTCAAATGCATGGTCCAAAACATTAGTGAAATTGTCGAATGCGTTTCTTGAGTTTCTTTTTCGAATGAGAAAGAAACTCCATCCATGCTCTGATAACGTACATTGAGCACGTGTCGCTATTGCTGATTATGATCTCGGCAGCAAATTTACAATCTCTCCACAACTTACCTTGGCCTAATAACATAAATTCCTCGTCATAAATCTCAAGAGCCATGGTTCTAGGGCAAATAGACATTCAAGGCAGGCCTAGAAATCAAGTTTCTTTACATCGAACACTCTCTTTAACATATGCCAGTTCCTGTCAGATTGTATCCCTCGAGACAGACCCTAAACCATCCACAATTTACTGACCAAAGACAGAGGGGACGGGTGTGTGGGTTCTAAGAGAAATATGCAAGAGGTCTTACCAACTAGATGAATGTGTGGAAATGGAAGCTGTCATGAGGTATCAGTTGTCTCCTTTAGTTGGGCTGCCTCAACATATTGCTCAGCAAGTTTCTTTACCTTATCACCTTCCTTCACTAAGAAATTGGCATTGTTGGCATCTAAGTGGTATTTCATAACCTTATCGGTGGTTTTTGCCACGGCCCACCTGTACTGTTCAGCAGTTATCACACCACTCTTACAGAGTGGCCGGATGTGTTCTTTGACGTACGCCTCCACCTGTAAAACATTGCAAGTATGAGCAGCAGAATGCAAGTCTGAAGAGAACAAACCTTTAAAAAGAATCAATGGCCCTGTGTTTGGAGAACACACGGATTGGGGAAGAAAAGAAACAAAAAGATCTGTTGCATAATACCTTCTTGGATACACGATTAGCACCATCAGCCTGCTTGTCTGTCTCCATATTTGATTTCTTATCTTTGTGTTTAACCTTTTCACTTGTTTGAATTTGATCAGCGACACTTTCTCTACCAGGTGAGCCATGACCAAGAGGGTCAATAACTTTATTTTCTTCCTTGCTCGCAGTTCCTGGTTCAGATGCATTTACAATATGATGCAATGCATGTTTTCCGTTATCTTTATTAGCTGTGTTCCCGGCAGGAAGTTCTGCATCAATCAACCCATGTATCTTTTGGGGTGCTTCCGGAAATTTGTTTGCTAGCGGCTCTTTGTCTGGACCATATAATTCTTCACATTCTGCAACGGAAAACTCTTCACCTGCCTCATCAGGTAAGGGTTCCAGAGCTGCACAAAACCTATCAATCCCATCATCATTGTTATTCTTCGGCAAACAGGAAGAGTAATCAGGTTCTACAATATTCCCCAACTTCTCATGGTCCTCTGCATCTGCAAGGTTATTTGATTTTACAGTTGAGAATACCACTTTCATTTTTGATGCGCTTTCTTCAGGTTGCACCTTAAGAGCCTTTTCAGCAGTAACACCAATATAATCTTCATCTTCTAGATCATACTCAAAATCACCATAAATATCTTCCTCCAAATGAGAATCCATCTCAAATATATTATCAGGCTCCTCTTCCATGATTTTTGCAGAAGAATCATCAACTTCATTGGGGACCTCAGTTTTATGAAGTGGACTAGTTGGAGGGGAATCAGACAAAAGGCCTGCCTTTCTAAGTGCTTCCACTACCACAGGGTCTGTCGAACATGCATCAGAACCTTGGTCTTGCCTATTAATAGAGATTTCTGAAGGAGATGAAGTATCTGATGCTTTAGCTCCAACACACCTACTGTCATCTGAACGAAACAATACCTCCTGGGAGCACAAGTTCAGATATACTACTTTGCTGTTTGACCTATCAGCAACCTCTCGTTCAATATTAATTGCATCAGCAACAGCCAACTCTGTTTCTGCAGTTCTGCGAATGATCGGCAAGTTTGCTTTTCTCAAGAAGTGCTCAGTAAGGCGGTAAAGCTGTGCCTATACAAAAAAATGATTTAGAATTATCCAACTCCAGCTACACTTCTCTAATTTTTGTATACAAAGATTAAAAGGGGAGGGTAAAAATACCACTAAAAATAGGATACTCAAGTCTGATTGTAAGAAAAGAAATATGCAATGCAAGGCACTACCTACCTGCCTAACAGATATGGGAATTTTATTATACCGACTGGTTGCCAGTGATGGCCTCATGTCCAATGGTAGCTGAGCCTGTTTGCAGCAGTCAGAAGGGGAAGAAAAGGAAAAATGAGTAAGTTTTTACAGCAAAAACCTTCAGATATATATATATATATATATAACCAAACTATTCCATATATATATATATATAATATATATATAACCAAACTATTCCATAGAAAATTGTTAAACGAAGATTCCATCTCCACATACTAGCAAGGGATAGTTTCCTTTAAGTGTTGCATTGTCCTCCTGTCTTTCCTGTGTTCCACTTTTTCTCTCTGCAGCCTTTTTCCTTGCAAGCACTGCCAGGGCCAATTTTCTTTTATCAACCTTTACGTCATCAGACTTCACAACCACTTCCTTAGAACTCCTTGTTGAAGACCCTTCCGAACCATTATTGGAATCAACTTTACTAGAAGTAGCAGTAATTTTTGAGTTCAAAACACCTGTCTTAGCTCCTTTAAGATCAGTCAACAGAACACCAACCTTTGATGAAACCTTGTTTGCCTCAGTACTTTTTACAGAATGATCAAGAGATGCAACAGGAGTTTTTCCTTCAATGCCTTGTTCTCTGCTCTGTTCAGAACTATCAGTGGCTTTAAGTGCAGACAAGGGCCTTATGTCACCCTTTCGTGGGAAAACAGATGTATCTGCTAAATACAATCTGGAAAGAATGGGGTTGCATGCTGGGAACTCAGATGTTGGCCACTTCTCTGAGCCCTCAGCTTTGTTTCTTAGGAGATAAAGAACTGACGTCAAAGTCTCAATTTTTTCAGGCTTTGATGCCCCCGTGCAGCGATACTTCCAAAATTCAACTTCACAGTCCCGGTCCCATGCACGTTTCCGCCTTCCATTAGAATCTGCATAAATTTTCTTTGTTAAATTCTCGCGTACTTTACCCTTCTGCAACAAGGATTTCTTCATCTTAATAGTCGTAGGTGATAACTTTTTTACAGTTTCAGTTTTTGGTACTGCTATAGCAGCTCTGAAAGCAGCAAGAAGTTGTGGGTCAAAAAGGTTTTCTCCAATTTCTTTAGTGGACTTGTTACGGACCGCCTCTCTAATTTCTTTTCTTAATTTTTGCACAACAGTAGATGCCTCCTTATCCGCGGATGCTCTCATGATTTTTTTTACCCTCAAGCCAACCAAATTTTCTCCTCTCAAGGATTTGTCAGTGGGATTTTGACATCCAAGCCCCTTGGTAGAAGTTCTCCGGCTTGTCCCCTGAACAATACTCATTACATCAGTAATGGAATCTTTCTTTTCTGGATGATTTTTGATCTTGCCATCTCTGGAAACTGCTTTAAGGGTGGGGTATTTTGGTGTATCATCGGATGCAGATGCATCAACTTTGCTCTCAGGAGCCATATGAACCAATGGCTCAACCCTAATTTTCCTCACCAAAGTTTCAGTCTCCTTATTACATTTGGTTTCTTCACCGTCAGCACTTATAAAATCATCACTCCTAATGCATATCAAGAAACAGGATAAGAAATCATGAATTTTAAGCGAAGTTAAGAATGCAAATTTTCAAAACAAGAAAATAAATTTAGAAAAGTATCCAACTTAAAGAACAAGCAAACAGCAAAACTTCCCCACACACACCCACCATCCCTAGAAAAAAAAGACGAGAACAATAAACTAGCAGCATAGGTATCACAAAATTTAAGCAACATAAACAGAAGTAATATTTGCACAAAAGAAATGTTTCCCACCCACTCACACCCTAAAAGAGAAAAGAAAAGGTAAATAGCCACTAGCGAGTGGTGACAGGTAAAATATAACGAATTCTAAACAACATATATTGAAGCATTATTTGTCAAAGAATGCATTTAGGTAGGTACATATGTGAGTATGTGTGTGTGTGTGAAGACAATGGACATATTAAAAGAGAAGCAACCTGAAATACGGATTCTTCCGTTTTAAACCAGTAATTGTGCCAGCCTTGTTAACAGGTTCAGTTTTTTCATCTGAAAGCAGACAAGAAGGCAGTTTGCATTATACTTACATGAATTTCTTAGAAGTATCTTCCACAACTACCTGTAAGGTAAATACTTGAACAAGAGAGAAAATGTATCAAGGTAGGAAGAATGCATCAAGATAACTCTCATATTTACCTATTGGCAACAGTTCGTTCATGTGACTCTGATGCTCAAACTCTAAATTCACCAGGTCTTTGCTTCCACTGCTTTTCATATCATCATCAACTGTAAGCACAATGTTGAAATGTTGTGAAACGTGTATAAGATACAAACTTGAGGTCCATGCTGTAATGACCCTGCTATGAATTTTAGAAGATAAAAACAGCTCCTACATAGTTAACTTACCAGACAGAAATGAGCCTACTGCTAAACCAAGATTAAGACCAACACTGGATTTGATTTCAGATAACTTTCCTGGGGTATTTCCAACACCATCCGCTCTGCTTACTTCTTTTATTGTATCTGAAGCTTTACTTTTCTTGAACTCACTGTGCACTGAAGAAGTTGAAAGTGAAGTGGAGAATGTATTACGTGATAAAGAAAGCTCCAGCTCCTTCCCCTCCAAGCTTGGTTGAATAGTGCTCTTATCACATGATGCCTTTTCTGTATCACAGCAATTGTCTTCAGAGCTAGATAGCTCAATTTTCTGGCCATTGCTGACTTCAAGGTTCGACAAAAAGTTTTCACTTGGCTCTTCAGTCCACTGATTCCCTCCAACCATTGAGACAACAACATCTGTATCACCGGTATCCGCAACAGAAATAGACAACTTCCCAGAGAAAAAGGACTCCGCCACATATTCACCATTAGTAATCTCTGGATCATGCTGGGTGCTTGTTTTCTCAGGAATCACAACAGATTTTTCTGAAGCTTGATTTAGTACACATCTATAGTAAAGTAAAGACAAGGTCATAAATGTTAGAAAAGTGGAACATAGACACTTAAAAGTTTCAGGATGGACTTATATATGTTGAAAAATAAGTCAAATAGACCATAAGCCACATTACAACATCAAAATTAAAAGAATTTTGAAACAAAATAGCACACAACTTTGAACTAATTCAGATATCAATTCCCCCTCAGTAATATTGAGTTTGCTACCAGTTAGTGTTAAAAACCATTCAAGGCACTACCTCAACCTAGTCAATTCCAACAAAAATATATCACATTTGAATTAACCTCTCACAAGATTCTATGCTTATTGGCTAAAATGCAACACCAACCCACAGTAATCACTCTTTTTCAAATCTACCTTGGGCACAACCAAGTGTCTTCCGATGTGCCTTCAGTATCAAACCCCACACAAAAAGCATGGTACCTGTCACCATTCCAAGTTGAGAAACAATTAAGAGTTAACAATATTACAAATTAACATTACCCAATCTACAACTAGAAGAAGCTAAAACAAAGTAATAGGAAAACATATAACACCTAAAATCAAAGAAATAAATAATGGTAAAGGGATATGGTCCAAATCTACTGTCACCATTCCAAGTAGAGTAACAATTAAGAGATAACATCAATACATCATTACAACTTAACATTACCTACCTACAACTAGAAGAAGCTAAAACAAAGAGAAAGAAAAACACAGAAAACATAAAATCAAAGTAATAAATAATGAGAAAGGGATAAGATCCAAATCTACTACACTACTTAGGGTTAGGGAGATGAATCAAACTTATTGCTCAATGTTACAATTTTGGCACTGTAGTTTCTACTTGGTTAAAAATGGTCTAAAGTTAGAAAATCCTGTAGGATATTCCTTTATTTTCTAAGATAATATTATTTTAAACTTTTGAATCATTTTAACCAAATTAGAAAGTACAAGCAATAAAATTGCACTGGTTCAAACATCAAAGATGAGTGGTAAATCTGATTCATCACCTTAAGTAGGGGTAATTTGAACCTTACCCCAATGACAAAAAAATATTTACAACCCGAGAAAAATACAGACATATTTTGGGGGGTGGTAATAGAAGTTTCAAGTTTACCATATATCACAAGAGTCACAAGCAATTGATGTATTGAGATTGGGATCTCCCTCAAAGATTGTGGATAGACTTCTAACTTTGCATTCATCTCCATCCAAGCAGGTAACTGACTACAAAAAGAAAGTTATGTAAGGTTTTTATGGTGAATGCCAATCACTACAAGTTCATAGACAAAATGAAAATAAACAAATTGTTCATATAAGTTCTAACTTCATAAAATAACACTATATTCTGCATGGATTTTATGTTGTCCCTACAATTGGTTCAAACTAATATTGCCTCACCAAAGACATCTTCTAACTTATTGCATGCCAAAGATTTGTGCCACTTGACAAAAGCATTTTAACAGATTGCTCAAGTTAAAGCTATATTGAATATTACTACTACTTCAGTATAGGAAGAAACCATAAAAGATTATGTAGGATAATTACATTTTCATCAATGTAGTATGACGGGAAAGAAAGTGTGTTACTCTTCCCTTCAATGGACCAATCATTGTCTCTGCATATGTAAAAAAGAGAAGTCAAAATCAGAACATAGAGAAGAATCTTAGCAACTCAATCACCATGGTTCTTCATAAAGATAAGTACATATTGCATATAAAGGATCATTTTCCAAATTCTTAATCACTAAATTTTCTTACATGAAATCCAGAATGTGAGTATTATACATAAGATATGAATTTCCAATCACCATAGGTAACCTCCGGTATCTAATCCATATACACAGTTGCAATATGTTGTTTTATGTTAAACTTGAAAGATGAGGTCGTTCATTAATATATTAAAGGACTGCAAGACCTACAAGAAACTACATAGACACCAACATGCAATTTCAGGACTTAAAACATAAACCAGGATTCCCCCCCCCCCTTTTTTGTGGACAAACAAAAGTAAGAGATGGAAGAAAGTAGAATTGAAAAGTACCTGGAAAATGACTCATCCTCAACTTTGTTGCTTCCAATGGTGTCATATACCTTCATAATCAACATGATAAGTCACATGCTTTAATCACCATATTGCATATGCTTTCAAAAACAGTTTCAAGGTAACTACACGTAGCCAAAGTATCATACATATGGGCCATTTAGAGAAAAAAAAAACTTTTGTAAAATAATTAGCAGAAAAAGACGGAGTCAAAATCAATGCTTCAAGAATTTTGCATCACTCACAGGAACACAGGTGATCAACTGAAATTCGCTCTGGCAAAGAGGGCAAAGGTTTGTGATTGTTGCCCAGTTGTCAATACATGCGAAACAAAACCTGAAATTTGCAAGAGGAACCCACCTCATCAAATTCAAATTTGAATTCAGTCCATGAAACAAGATTCATAGACATTGGAAAACAAATTGAATCTTCAAATCAATCTGAATGAATGTCACTTAAGAAAACCATCATAGAGATTGGAGAGAAAATAATACCGTAGCTTCTTCAACTTAACTTTACTACTCTACGAGGAAGAAGATTCAAGAATATCATCCACAAATGGAGGAACTAATTAGAGAACTAAATGACTAACAACTCTACTAGTGCACAAAGAAAAGAGCTTTGCAGCTACTACGTTAACTAACTAGAAATGCCGCAGGGGGATAAAATTGAAAAAAGAAATAACTACAAAAAATTGCAAAAAATTACCAATGTTGACAGCAATCAAGGACTCCCCTGTCAATAATAATATCCATGCATATCCCGCATCTTCCGCCGTCGAAATTTGAAAGATCCTGGAATTAAAAAAAAAAAACTCTTCTAAATCAAACAACTGTTATAAACCATTGCAAGCATTTGAATACTTTTTCCAGACATCGAAGACTATAGCATTCAGCTACAAAAACAACGTATATAGAATACAATTCGGAAAAATATAAATTAAGAAGTAATAATAATTAAACTATAAGCTTACATTGTTTTGATCAGTAACTGGAAAAGCATCCTCGTCCAAAATTCCACTTGCGACGAAATCCATATCCATTTTACCTTTTCAAGAAATAGAAACCTATCCAGATTAAATTAAAACTTGCAATAATAACAACAATCGGCCAATGAAATATCAAAATCATCTAAAAACTTTGAATGATCAAAGAACTAGGCATACTTAGGATCATCTAGGTGTGTATACATAGGGTTTTTTAAAAGCTTGATTGAGTGGGTAACCTCAATAAATAGGGATTTTTGAAGAAGGTTTAGGTGGTCAATTCAATTAGTGATTCAAACGTTTTTTAGAAATACGAAAAATTGGAGGATTAAGAAAGAATAATTACCTTTTTTAAGCAAAAAGATTAAAGATTAGAAGCGATTGAAAGAAGTGTCCGCCATTCCCTTTCTCGTGTCTTTCTCGCTGAAAGGATGTGATCGTGATGAAGAGAAGGGTATCTTCGTAATTGTGAGTTTCAAAATCTTTTCTTTTTCCTTTTTCTTTGACTTAATTGCACCACACATCATCAAACTATGATCCACATTTTAAATTGGTCTCTAACCTTTAAAATATTTTAATTTCATCCATAAACTATGACTCTCATTCTAAATTGATCCAAAACTTTTGAACATTCTAGTTTCATCCTCAAACTATGACTCTCGTTCTAAATTAGTCCTCAAACTTTTAAATGTTCCAATTTCTTCATCAAATTATCAATTATACCACATCATGATATTGCATAATTCACATCAATGTTTACGTGACAATTAATAATTTTTATAATTGTTTTATTAACATGGGATATGATTAATATATATTGATAATTTAGAGTTGAAATTATAATGTTTAAAAATTTTGGGACCAATTTAGAATGAGAGTTTATAGTTTGGGGATGTAAATGAAATGTTCAAAAGTTTGAGGACTAATTTAAAATAAATGTTATAGTTTAAAGATAAAATTGAACATATTCGGTGTACAGTTCAGGCCACTTGGGTCAAGGCCCAATTGAGAATATGGGTTCAAGAAAGTGTGTCAAACAATCAACGACCCGAAATTCACCAATTGGCCTAGTGACTAAGAATGTTCATATTATCTCATCTTGTATGAGTTCGTATCCTAACATGAGAATGTAGTTTCTCTATTTAATAATAAAAAAATCAACAACCCTAAATGGTCTAATTTGACCCATTGGCTTTGGGTCACCCCATTGGGCCACAATTTTGTTAAAGAAAAGAGTAAGGGCCCAAAAAATGGGTTGATCATTGGACAGATGAATTTGGGATAGATTTAGGGTTAATATCTTTTAGTTTGTTAAGGGTTTGAGGGTTAGTTAACGACAACGGTAAATTGTAGTAAACAACGACAGATTTATTCAGCCACTTTGGTAGCAGCTGCACCCTATTATTTGGAGAGAATTTCTAAATATAGTGTAATATATAAAGGAAAAAAATTAAAAAATACTAATTTTTTTGTCAAAAGTTCTTTTGCATACCCATTTTAAAAATAAAAAAAAGAGTTAAGTTTTAATAGGTTGACAGCTGAACATTTGATTTTGTTTATTTTTCTTGTCTTTTTATATCACGTGAAATAATTAACTTCTTTTACTTTTATTTTTTTTAAAATGATTGTGCTTTAAATTTTATAGAAATAACTATTAACTTTTCTTGTCTCTTTATCTCTCTCTTCTCCCGCAATCACCCATTCTCTCGATACCCCTGTAAAATTTTAATTCTTTAAGTTGTGAACCAACTTTCGTGACTCTGCCGCCTGCTCATCCAAAAATTTTCTGACGAACTTTCTCCACCCAGCTACATGCGAAGTGCGAACTACCATCATTTCTTTAGATTATTCACTCATTCTCTTAAGTTTAGTTAAATTCATATTTTAATTTTTAAAATTTTAAAATTTATTTTTTAATTTGAGCGAGTTAAAATTAAAGGATTAAATTTGAATATTGAGTTTAATTTGATATATTTGAGTGATTTTGTGGTTGAATTGAATATTCAGATGTTGAATAATGAGTAAAAAGTTATGTTAAATTTGTGTGATTTTAACATTTTGATTCAATTCTAATAGTTTGTTACATTAATTTATAAATTGAACAATTAAAATTGCTTAATTAGTAATTAAGATCTTGCTTCTTTAATAATATATATGACGATTGAGTTGTGAATTTAATTATTGTAATTGTAGTAGTGAGAAGATGAATGATGATAAGATTAGTCCTCCATGAAAGAAGAAGCGAAGAACTTTGGATTGGTTTGTTCAAAAATCTAAAAAGACTTATACAAGTTCTTCCAAAGTGTCAACTTGTGCCTCATCACCAACTCAACCTTTAACAACTCAAGCCGAACAAGAATTTTCTTCCCCTTCGCTTAATATGCCCCAAACTCAAGAAACTAGAGTGGGATCGTCATGTTCTACACATGGTAGTACAATATTTGCATCGAAGGAGATGGAGAGCCAACTTTATGCTAGCTCTCTTCCACAAGGTCCAACTAAAAGAAAAATAATATTAACTATCATCCAATAGAGCAAGCAGTGAAAAAAGAATACATACAAAGAGGTGCTTGCCAACCAAAAAAAACATAAATTTCTTCAAATAAAATTTGGATAAGATATATTACGTTGCTTTAATAAATCTGGGTTTAAGAAATATTTTTTGCTTGAGTATAGTGTTTCAAAAGATGTTGCATTCTTCTTTGTTTGTTACTTGTTTAAGAATGAAACTACCAAAGTTGAAGGGGAAGATGCATTTGTTGTTAAATGAGTTGAATGGTTGAAATAGGCTAGTCAAATTTAAAAAAACATGTTGGTGGGGTTAATAGTGCTCATAATCAAGCCTTTTCAAAAGTTTGAGAATTTTAAAAAACTCAAAGTCATCCATCAAAGCTTCTTTAAACCAACAAATTGAGCAAGCTAAAAGTGATTATCGAATCCGTTTGACTGCTTTCTCTTCATTCTTTGAGTTTTTTTTTTTTTGCTTCAAGGATTGGCACTTCTTGCTCATGATGGATGTGATGAATCAATAACAAAGGAAACTTTCTTGAACTTTTGAATTGGTTTGCGAAAAATAATGATAATATAGGGAATGTTGTTTTAAAAAATGAACCCCAAAATAATTAAATGATTACACCTTTAATTAAAAAAGAACTTATCAACTATTGTGCAAAAGAAACTACCAAGATAATGTGGAAGATCTTGGTAAATATTATCTTTGAATACTAGTGCGTAATCAATTTTTAAATGATTGTTTGGTCATTTATATAGAAAGAGGCATTTTTTTTCAAATTGATGATGGAGAAATCATGAAGTGGTTTCAATGAATGAAAACTCGTCGAAACAATTCTATTTGTTTTTAGTATTAGTAATTTTATTTTTACTATTTGAATATATTGTTACTTTGAATTTTAAGTTTTGGCTACTGACTTTTAAAGGTATTATGCGTTTTGGAGCTTGTTGTTTTGAAGGTTTTTGTCTAGTATTATTGTTTGTTTTGTTCTAGGATTGTTTCTAGCTTTGGATGTCCAACAGTTTGTCTTTAGATCTTTGTTCGGGTGACTATGGTTTTGTTGTGACTATTATCCTCTGATAGCTTGGTTAATAATATCAGATTGGACAATCTTTCCCCTTTTTTTAATGTTCGGAGTTGAGCTTTTTCTTGAGTTCAATTACAAAGAGAATTTTTTAATGAGATCATTTTTCTGTAAAAAGTGTAATTGTAATATCTATTTTGGACCCCATTTTTAATTCCTAGATCCACCAATACTAAGAATCATATTCATGTATTGCTCAACCACACATCAATCTCCATAACTGAAAGAGAATGTAATCTAATCTTCAATTCATCGTTACTAGCCTAAACCTTGTTTAGCATATTATCCCATTTATACAATCATTTCACACTTCATAATATTAATAATAAAAAAAGGTTTAATAGCAAAATAAATGTCTAAACTAAAAACTTGAAACCCTAAGCGCTGAAACCCTTGTTCTCTGTAGAAATATAGAGCGCAACTATTTACTCTTTAACTTTGTTTAATTGACGGCGATGTTAGCTTTAATATCGGTCGCTGACCGTCAGTTCTCTTTTTTTTTCTATATTTGTTTAGTTTTTAATAAAAATAACTATTTTTGACACTTAGTCTATTTTGAAAGCATTTGTTCGAGTCAAAAATACTTTGAAAACCTTTCAAACATATTTTTCAAGTTAATGAATTTTTGAAATATTTTTGCAAAATAGTTTAAGTCAAAAAACATTTTTCATTTAAGTTATATCAAAATCAATATCTCAACACATTTCTTTTTATTTTATGTTTTCTCAGGGTTGAATTTGATGACGCCACGAATCCTGCTGATCTTCCTTGCACACCCTTATATTAAATTTGGATATGCGGTTTGCGTTCGTGGATAATTTCTCTCAACGCTCAACTTTAATTTGCGGTTCTAGGTGGTCGTTCAATAGCTTAATCCCAAATACAAGAGTTATTGGATTGGATGAATAACATCATCATATTCTTCCAATAGGAGTAGTTGTCCCCATTGAAGTAAGGTGGCTTGGTGATGGATTGTGCCATAAAATCTGGTTGATGTAGAAAGGTTGAGCTCTTCAAGGATCGACTCTAGAATGTTAATATGATGTAGAGAGGAGGATCTGATACCAATTTTTAGGCTCGAACAATCAACCGAATTTGCCAAGAGGAGGTGAATTGGCCTTTGCAAGAATAATGGTAGAAGCACCAGAAAATAAAAATTGTGCACAAGGATTTACAGTGGTTCAACTTGTAAACAAAGTCTACCACCACTACCTAGCTTCCCACAAATTCACTAATTTGTCTTTCTTTTTTCAAGGCTGAAGGAGATACCTTTACAAACCCTCAAAGATTATACCCCAAATCTTTGAGACACCCTCTTACAAGAGAATACAAACTTAGAAAACAAGGAAAACCTCTCTAGGCAAATTATTTGCAAATTAAGCTCTCACCAAAAACCTAACACTTAAGCAAATATAAAAATTAAGCTCACAAGTGAGTTCTACAATAGAAAAGATAATTAAAGCTCAAAACACTTTCTCTATACATTGAATGTTGGTAGTTGGTTTCTTGTTCTTTCAAGGATGCTCGGAGGTGTCTTTTAAACCCTTTAATGGCTTGATGACCATTACAAGTCATTGGGGGTTGATTAGAGCCGTTGGGGACTTAATTTATAGCATTAAATGTGATAAATGTGTAAAAGTACTATTTTCCTACCCTTTTTACTCATATTATTGTTAGACTTAAGCTCATTTTAGTTGCATTTGTGGTCATTCATGCATAAGTTCGTAGTTTCCTAGTTCAATGTGCTTGGCCATGCATTTTATTACTTTTTATAGAAAAAATGTCGCTCTTTTGCTCGTTTGTGTGCAGGACGAATTGCCGAAGTCTGCCATGGCGTTGAAGGGATCAAATCGGTTAGAATCTCCAATTGCCTAATTCAAATTCAAATTCAAATGCAAAGGATAAATCCCTAATTTTTATTTATTTATCAGCTACATTATCTCCTACATTTGAAATTCAAAATGGAAGCCTTATCTCCACCAAATTGTCAAGCACCAAACTCCCCTCCATACATATTTAAAGGATCGAAACACATGGGGGATTGGATCGAAGAGGAAATTGGGGAAGTCAGATCGAGAGGGAGAGATTAAAGGAAGCTGATCGTGGGAGTGATCGGATTGAGGAGTTCATCTCTTCTCTTCTCTCATTTCTCTAATCGCACATCACCCTTCATGTTTGGGGAATATTTCTTTTATTTTCTTTTCACCCAACCATGAACTAAACTTAGATGGTTTGGGTTATTAGGTTTTGAGAGGCTTTTGTATGGATGATTTGATTTTGGTTTAAAGTTAAATGCACAATGATGATTCAATTCTTGTTCTTGCAATTTGAGTAGTTTAGAGATAAACACTTGAGTGAGAATCATTTGTTGATCCTCAAATCCCTAAATCAGTGACAACGCAAGGGAGATTGAGACCATGAAGGATTCATGAGAAAGAATCATTCTGATAAAGTGACAACCATTGAAGGTTCCTTAATCGAGTTGATTTCCAAACATTATGAGAGTTGATAGAGATCAACGGACTGAATTGAATCCGGTTTCCTAACATTGCGAGAGCTGAAGGAAACCAATTCCCTCTTAAACCAAGTTTTCAGAAAGTGACAAAGTGAAGGAGCTTGGAGACGGTGAGAATTTGAAGCGGCTAACAAGAGTTTAAAGAAAGACGGTGTTCATTCTTGGTAAAGTAACGTGTGACAGACGTATCACCAAGATTTGCCAGCGTCAGCCCTTCAAGTTAGAGATAACGTGAATGAAGTGAAGAACACTCTACCGAGTATTAGAGTCACAATTGGCTTGCCACGGTATCGCACTTGCCGCAACAATTAACTTGCCAGGGCAACTATTTTCTGAGAAGAGTCCTACTCCGACTCAACCACTTGCAATTGCATTTCACTGGTCACGGAGAGTCTTACTTCCAACAAACTACTTGACTGGCCAATTACTTGCCATGGCAGTCTACTTGCCTCAGCATTCCACTTGCCTCCGGCATTCAACTTGCCAAAGCAACTCATCCGGCATACTCTCAATCCTAATAATTCAATCAACTCTCTCATTGATTACCCATTTCCTTTAAAATTTTTAGTTATTTGTTTTATTTTTCTATCACTATCTATCATCACAACTATTCTCTTATTTCAGTGCAAGGAGTTAAGAGTCCAAGTCCTTCAGACCAGTCCCTATGGAGACGATACTCTATATTCATCACTTTATTACTTGCGACGTGTTCGCTTGCACATTTTCGTAGCACTCAAAACGCGCAAAAAGTTTTGGCGCCATTGTCGGGGACTAGCAATTGCAACTTTACCTTTTAATTTCTTGTATTATTTTTTCTTCTTTTTTATTTTGTTATTTATTTCAAGTGGCTAACACCCTTTGGTTTTGTATTTGTGTATGATCAGGGCAAGACCAACAACACAAGATTATCCACTTGAACCTGAGATTGAACGTGTACTTCGTAAGAGAAAAAGAGAACTACACACAGTTATGGCAGATCCAATTGCCAATGGAAATCAGAATGCCGCGGCAAGAGGCAATGCAGCCGTAGCAGATCAACCAGTTCGAGTACGAAATATACCCATTCGAGATTACTTACTACAAGACCTTGGTGATCTCAATCCAGGAATTGCTACTCCTGAGATTCAAGCCATAAACTTTGAATTGAAGCCCGTAATGTTCAATATGCTAAATTCAATTGGGCAATTTGGCGGCTCAGCCAACGAAGATGCTAGGCAACATCTAAGATCTTTCTTAAAGGTTTGCGATTCTTTCAAATAGCAATGAGTCCATGAGGATGTCATTAGACTTAGACTTTTTCCCTATTAACTGAGGGATAGGGCAAGAACATGGTTCAACAGCATATCACCAGGCACTCTAGAATCTTGGACAGATCTATGCCGAAGTTTCCTTGTCAGGTACAATTCTACTAGCATGACAGATTAATTGCGTAATGATATCACTTATTTTCGTCAATCAGATGACGAATCTATGTATGAGGCTTGGGATCGTTACAAAGAGCTTCTTCGCAAGTGTCCTATGCATGAATTCCAAGAATGGACGCAAGTAGTGATGTTCTACAATGGAGTAAACGCACCAATGAGGATGATGCTAGATGCCTCGGCAAATATAACACTCCTAGATAAATCACCAGAGGAAGAATTTGAGATTCTTGATAGACTTACCAAGAATGACTATCAATTTCTAACCACTAGGAAGGGACAGGCAAGGTGATATGCCACGGTAATTTAGCTTGATTCAACTGATGCCATCTCAGCACAATTGGCTGCATTAACCAATATGGTTAAGAATCTACAACGTCTCAGCAACACATAGGAGGTAAAGGTAGTATATTCATCTTGTGATTTTTTAATGATAACCATGATTCTTTTGAGTGTCCATAGAACCCATAAGCAAGTTTTTACGTTGGAAACTACAATAAAAACAACAATCATATTCCAACACATATAATCTGAGATGGAAGCAGCATCCAAACTTCTCATAGAATAATCAGAAAGGCTACAACAATACATCTCGATAGAATACTGAAGCATCAGGATTCCAACAGAACATGCCACGGTAACAAAATCAATTACCGCAGCAAGAATCAACAACTAGTTTTTTGGAAAACACTCTCAATGCTTTTATGCTTAAAACTAAATTTTATATGGTGGAAACTAGAAATTTCATACAAAAGATTGACTCTTTTATGAACAGGACAGAAATTCAGATGCAGAGTCAAGAAACAACAATTAAGTATTTAGAAACTCAGGTTGGACAGTTTGCCTAAGCCCTAAGCACGAGACAACAAGGAACCTTGCCTAGCAATACTGAGGTTGCACGAGGTTCAGGCCATGAGCAGTGTAAAGTAATCACCAGTAGGAGCAGAGCAAAGGTGGGTAAAGATCTTATCCAACACGAGGAGGGTGAAGCATACGTTGACTGATAAAGAAGAGTCTTCAAAAGTGAATGCCACATCGATTCCATATGCATCGACAAGTTTATCTATTACAACCAAACCAGTCGAGGTGAGTAAAGACAAAGAGAACAGACTTCCACCACCATTTCTATAAAGGTTAAAGAAGCAGAATAATGGGTACCAGTTTAAGAAGTTTCTTGACATCCTTAAACAAGTCCACATCAACTTACCACTGGTTGAGGCAATCGAGCAGATGCCAAATTACTCCAAGTTCCTCAAAGAAATAGTATCTAAGCGTAAGAGGTTAAAAAAGTTTGAGATGGTTGTCTTGACAGAATGGCTCTATTACACAACCAATTTCCCCTAAGCTTAAAGATCTAGGCAATTTCACAATACCATGTTCCATTAGCGAGCATTATATTGGAAAAGCTCTATGTGACATTAGAGCAAGCATAAATCTTATGCCCAAATCCGTGTTTCAGCGATTAGGCAGAGGCAAGGCGAGACCCACCACAGTCATGCTGCAGCTTGCTGACATATCATATGTGCATCCCGAGGGAAAAATCGAAGATATTCTGGTAATAGTTGGTAAGTTTATTTTTCTCGCTGATTTTATTATTTTGGACTATGAAGCAGATGAGTTTGCACCCATCATTCTTGGGAGACCATTCTTAGCAACATGGAGGACTTTAATTGATGTTGAAAGAGGAGAACTCACTATGAGGGTGAATGAGCAACAAGTCACACTCAGAGTGTTCAAAAGGTTCAATGATGGTGACGATCCAGAAGAATGCCAAGCAATAGAAGCCACGACAAAGTTCAACTTCGATGCAGAAACTCAGATTGCTGACTGCTTACCCGGACTTGAAGGAAACAATGATGCAGATGACCACTTGGAGAACCATAACACGTTTCTATATGAAGAACTGCTAATTGGGAAGGCAATTCCCTAGTATGCTAATATAGTGAATTTTCTTGTAAGTGGTATTTTACCTCATGGTCTTTCTTATCAGGGAAAGAAGTGGTTCCTACATAATGCAAAGCATTATTGTTGGGACGAGCCTCTTTTGTTTAAAAAATGTGTAGATCAGGTTATGAGAAGATGCATTCCTGAGGAGGAGTAGAAAAATATACTCCAACAATGTCACTTGTCATCCTATAAAGGTCATTTTGGAGGAACTCGCACAACATCAAAAGTCTTACAGTCAGGCTTTTATTGGCCTACTCTCTACAAGGAAGCTCATGAGTTTTACAAGCAATGTGATCAATTTCAAAGAACCGAGAATATTTCAAGACGGCATGAGACGCCATTACAAAACATCATTGAGGTAGAATTGTTTGACGTTTAGGGCATTGACTTTATGGGGACCTTTTCATCATCATATGTCAACCTTTACATTCTACTCGCTGTGGACTATGTGTCCAAGTGGGTTGAAGCAGTTGCAACCCCTAGAAATGACGCAAAGACAGTTCAAAGATTTCTACAAAAGAACATGTTCTTACGGTTTTGAGTACCAAAGGCAATTATCAGTGATGAGGGTAAGCATTTTGACAACAAACTTATTGCCAACGTGTTGCTACGCTTTGGGGTTACCCATAAAATTTCTACGGCATACCACCCGCAAACCAATGGGCAAGTCGAGATCTCTAACCAAGAATTAAAGATTATTTTGGAGAAAGCTGTAAATCCTTCACGTAAGTATTGGTCTGAGAGGCTAGACGATGCTCTTTGGGCTTATCGAACCGCATATAAGACACCCTTGGGCATGACTCCATATAGACTCGTCTACGGAAAACTTGTCACCTTCCTGTAGAGATCGAGCATAAAGCTTATTGGGCCATCTCAACAATAAATATGGATTGGGAGAAAGCTGGACAAAGATGTTTGTTGGACCTGAATGAGATTGAAGAATTTCGAGCATCTGCCTATGATAATGCCAAGCTATACAAGGAGAAAAAAATATGGCATGATAAAAAGATTTTGCCACGGTAATTCTTGCCAGGGCAAATGGTGTTTCTTTATAATTCACGCCTTAAACTCTTTCCAGGTAAACTTAAATCAAGATGGACTAGACCATTCGAGGTGGTTAAACCCTATTCACATGGTGCTGTTGTGATCTGATCAAGCAAAATTGAACTAAGTTCAAGGGGCAAAGATTAAAGCACTATGTTGGAAGCCATGTTGAGGGAGACAAGCTCACAATCTCCTTGGGAGATGCATGAAAATGCTCTCACTAAGGATTTTTCATTTTATTTTATTTTTGTTATTTTTGTACTTGTTATTTTTGGTTTTTTATTTAAATTTATTTTGGGATTTTTCTTATTTATTTTGGTTATTTAAATTTTCGGTTAGTTAGGTTGTTTATTGTTTTTAAATTTTAAATTGTGTTGTTTATATATTTTTATTTCTTTTTTTATTTTAAATTTGAATCTTTTCTTTTATCCATTCTTTTATTTTTATCTTTATTTTATTTTATTTTAATCTTTATCTTTTTTTTATGTCAAGAATTTGAATTGAAAAATTTGAATGAGGCTCTGATACCAATTGTTGGGATTGAACAATCAATCGAATTTTCCAAGAGGGGTGAATTGGCCTTTGAAAGAATAATGGTAGAAGCACCAACAAATAAAAATTGTGCGCAAGGATTTATAGTGGTTCGACTTCTAAACCAAATCTACATCCACTACCTTAGCTTCTCTACTAAGGATTTTCCACAAATTCACTAATTTGTCTTTCCTTTTTCAAGGCTCAAGGAGATAACCATTACAAACCCTCAAAACTTATACCCCAAAGCTTTGAGAAACTCTCTTACAAGAGAATACAAATTTAGCTCTCACCCAAAAACCTAACACATGAGCAAATATAATAATTAAGCTCACAAGTGAGTTCTACAATAAAACTAACAATTAAACCTCAAAAATACTTTCTCTATACATTGAATGTTGGTAGTTGGTTTCTTGTTCTTCCATGGATGCTTCAAGGTGTCTTTTAAACCCTCTAGTGGTTTCATGACAGTTACAAACATTGAGGGGATAATTAGAGTCTTTGGAGACTTAATTTCTAGCATTAAATACACTTCTAGGAATCTCAGTATCGGTACGCGGGTCTTAGTATCGATCTATGCCATAAGAAGAAAGAGTCATTACAAGCAATTAATACAGGGCGTACCGGTACGCGATACTCAGTATCGCTACAAGCTCTTGCGTATCGATATGATATAGCCAGTACCGGTACGAAAGTTGGCTACTAAAAATTTGAAAAACTTGAGGAACTAAAGGGCGTATCGGTATAGGCAAATGTGTACTAGTACGTCAGTTTGGGTATCAGTATCGAGGAAAGGGTACCGGTACAAGCAGACTATTTTTGACACTTAGGCTGTTTTGAAAGCATTTGTTCAAGTCAAAAATACTTTGAAAACCTTTCAAACATATTTTTCAAATTAATAGACTTTTGAAATATTTTTACAAATTAGTTTAAGACCAAAAATATTTTTCATTTAAGTTATATCAAAATCAATATCTCAACACGTTTCTTTTTATTTTATGTTTTCTTAGGGTTGAATTTGGTGATGCCACGACTGATCAAGATGGCGCTTATTTGTAATCTTGCTGATCTTCTTTGCTCTGGACCCTCAGATTAATTTTGGATACGAGGTTTGCATTTGTGGGCAGTTTCTCATAAAGCTCAACTCTGATTTGCGGTTCTCGGTGGTCTATTAATAGCTTAATCCTCTTTTGTGGTTCCCTTGTCATTGCAGTCAGATTTGTTCGTATCTATTTTTCGTTCGAGTCTTTTGGTTGGATTTTTAACCTTTTCCATGTATGGTTCTTGTATAATCTAAAATGGTTAGTGTCAATATTATAGGAAAATATACAAATTATGTATTTAGTTTACGATGATTGTTGTAAACCCTTATTATAATTTTGGATATTTTCTCTTTTTAACAAGACTTAGGGCTTCTAATAAAAATGTCTAAACTATACCGCCTCGTTTGGTTGGGTTGTAACTGGCTTGTTGTATTATTTAATACGTGTCTATCATGAAACTTACTTTTATACTTGTGTTTGGTAGTTGCAAAATTGAATATGACGTATTATTTTATACGCAAGTTGTGTGATATTTATCACAGGGGTGGGGGTGGTGTTTATTTAACACCTCAGTTTTGTAAATTATACCCTCATACTATTTTTCACTTATTTACATCATTGTAAATATGCTAACCATAGACCCTAAATAATGATCCTCAACAACCAACACTAAACAATCAACCTTGGCCCAAACCCCAAATCCCAAGCATCTAACCACAAACTCTAAACCCTAAACAATAAAACCTAACCCATCAACCTAAAACCCCAAACTCTAAACCTTAAACCATAAACTCTAAATCATAAACCATAAACCCAAACCCTAAACATTAAACCCCAAACTCTAAACCATAAACCATATACCATAATCCCTAAACTATATACCCTAAACCATAACCCCTAAACATCAAACCATAAACATAAAACCCTAAACAATAAACCATATCGTAGAATCTCAAACCCTAAATTCCAAACCATAAACTCTAAACCATGAACCTCAAACCATAAACTATAAACTCCAAACCCTAAACACTAAACTTTAAACCACAAACCCTAAATCATAAACCTTTGAGCCCCCAAACTCTAAACCCTAAAAATAATATAATAATCAATGTCAAAACAAGGGGAAAATATGAAGCTAGAATTTTAAGGGTAAAATGGTATATTCATGCATAGCACTTATCTTTGAACTTTTTCACAAATTTCACAACCAAACACCTTGATGTAGTAACAACCATCTTTTATACATCTTTTTAATACACAAGTGTTATTTAATACAACACACATCTTTTACATCCCTTGTACCAAACGAGGCATACATGTTGCTAACTTTTAATGCCTAAACTATTTTTCGCTCAAAACATGTGTCTAACGTTTTCTCTGTTACCAATTTAAGTGACTGAAGTATTATTTCGTTACCATTTTAAGGTTAGTCCATTAAAAAATTATAGCTTAATCAATTCTTAACATGTGGCAAGTTGTATTTTGTTTTATTTTATTTTAGAAAAAAATTAGAATTTTTGAAAAAAAATCCTGAAATTCTAAAAAATGCTCAAAATAGTCCACAAATCCTTAAATCTCTAACTCCCAAATCTGATTCCAGCCATTATCACTATCAATCGTCGATGGCATGCCCACTACTTCTGTCGCTAGACCCACACAAACATTTACCCTACCATCCCATTGTCGAAAGTCGATGGACGTCGTACCTAATATCGAGGGAAGTTGAACTCACGAAAGAAAGCTGATTGGCACACCTACCATTGATTATCGGTGATGGGTGGTTAGGGAAAGTGAGTAGCAGCATCCAACAGTGATAGTGGTGGGATCCGGTGAGGCTATCCAAGGCGGTAACGATAATAATTTTGGGGATTTGGGTTAGGGATTTAAGACTTTTTTGTAAAAATTTTAAATTGTTAAGTTTTTAAAAATAATGAAAATAATAAACAAATACATGCCATATGTCATGTTTTGATTGGATAAAGGATTTTTTAACCATCATTAACGACCAGGCACCTAAAATTAACAAAATGAAAATCGAGGCACCTATTTTGAGCGAAAAATAGTTTAGGCACCAAAAGTTAGCAGCATGTATAGTTTGGGCACTTATTTTTGAATTAAGCCTAAAAAATCTTCCACAACTGCAAAAATGATTCAAAAAATCAAATTTAAATTTCATCTACCTAATCATTGCTAAGGGGTTGCCAAGATACAACATGGCAACTCCAAAGTTGAACTCGCGAAACAAAGCTGATTGACACACCTACCATCGATTACTGATGATGGATGGTTGGGAAAAATGGGCAACACCATCTGGCGGCACTAGTGGTGGGCTCTGGTGAGGCTATCCACAGCGGCAATGATGATAATTTTGGGGATTTTAGGTTAGGCATTTAGGACTATTTTGTAAAAATTTTAAATTGTTATTTTTTTTCAAATAAAGAAAATAATAAACAAATACATACCATGTGTTATGTTTTGATTGGATAAAGGATTTTTTAATCATCATTAACGACCAGACACCTAAAATTAACGAAATTAAACTTGATGCACTTGTTTTGAGCGAAAAATAGTTTAAGCACCAAAAGTTAGCAACATGTATAGTTTGGGCAATTATTTTTCTATTAAGCCTAAAAAATCTTCCACAACTGCAAAAATGATTCAAAAATCAAATTGAAATTTCATCCACCTAATCATTGCTAAAGGGCTACCAAGATATTTCATGCCAACTCCAAAGTTGGAATTTCCATGAAAACTATGAAGATTGGAACTACCAGATTTAGCACCCAATGAAGCACCATACTAAGAGTTAATTATATAACCCCTTAATATGTTATTTGCAACTCAAGCAAGTTATGTTTGAAATTAACTCATGAACTTGTTGTAGGTTAAGATGGGAGAAATGGTGAGGTGGTTATGTAACAGTCCTAAATTAGGCAAGGAGATTTAGCTCAATTGAGGACCAAATTGAGTGTTTCTAATTTTTTATTCGAATCCACACTGCTAACTCCTCAAAAGTACTATTTTTCATGTATATATTGGCATGTTTTTGCTTGACTTTGAGTACATATCTGTACATTTAGTTAGTAGATTCATGCATTTGCATCTAGGAGTTAAGGAATGCTTTTATTGCCAGAGTGACGGGGTATTTTTCCTTGTTGTGGCAGGACAAGAGCAGGTTTGGCAAAGCATGGCAAGAGTAGTTGGTAGAAATAAAGAGAAGCATCAGAGAAATATCGAGTGTCGATGGCAAAAGTAGGACAAAGACTGCCAGACTCAGTTAGCAAAAGAAGGATGGTCGATGCCCGGTCAATAGCTGTTAAAGCCAGGTTAGCCCTAAAATTCATAAAGAGGATAGTAAGATAACGCGTCTATCTTGGTGCGTAACAAACTTTCAAATTCAAAACTCAATCTAGGGTTTCCACGAGTGCCTATATAAAATGAGCTAATTAATGAGCCAAGGAGGCTGCACCGTGGTGAAAAAAGAGGGTAGAGGGCAAATTATGGTTTGACTAGGCTAAGATTGAGAGCTCTAGATCCATTGAAGGGCTACATCGATAGATCTCCTTCTTTTTCCATTTCTCTTAGTTTTAAATTTTGTTATGATGGTGATTTTTCAAAATGATATTTTGTTGATGGTTTACCCAGCCATGAACTAGTTCTTTTAAGTTGGTTGGGGTTGTTTTTGCGATGAATTCTTAGTTTATTTTCAGCTTTTAATAATTAAATGCCTTGACATTTTTGTCTATTCTGTTAGTGCTTTATTTTCTTAAATTCTTTGTCATACGATAGTTGGCATTGCATGCCTATTATTCCTTAATATCTTAACAAACTTATGAGATTATGATTAATTGTCAGATGCTAAGGTGAGAAGCTCCAACAGAAGATGTTCAAGTAGACGAGCTTACTTCGGAAGTGAATCTACCCCTTAGGAGTAAAGATTAAAACTTTGCCAAGGTAATTATTGAAAAACATCACTACAGACATATAGGGGTTATTCATAATTAACTTAGAGTATTGCTATCGGCAGAGGCAATACTAACTTTAAAATCTGCTCGGCAACAAAACCAATGCTGGAAATTATTATCTTTGCTATCTTCATTAAGCATAAATCCAAGAATCTCTTGCTAACGCCAACCATCCATCTGAATACATTTATTTACCAATCCGCCTGAATTTTCATTTTATTTTCCTTAGTTATTTTTCTTAATCAAAATCTAAAACCCAAATCAAACTCATTTGTTCCCATTCAGAAGTAAATATCATGGCATTTACTTCCTGGACAATCCCTATGGATACGATACTCAGCTTACCAATGTATAACTTGCTGACCGTGTATACCTTCATGCAAAAAGACCTAAACTTGGCATTATTTACTAGCATAATTACATTAATTCTTCAATTGTTTGCCAAGCGTTAGTCAGCCGACAAGTTTTTGGCGCTGTTGCCAGGGATTGCGACATAATTTACTATTTTGATTTTTACTTGTTTTGTTTATTTTACTTATTTGATTTGTTTGGTGTATGACTAGGAGACACATTGCAAAGTAAGATTTATTATACAATCTAGAGATTGAAAGAACCTTGCACAGGTTAAAAAGAAAGCTTCGAGATATGGCTTGACAAGGAAATGGCAGAGTAGATGGTGTCCTAAATAATGAGGAGAATCCACCAATACATGATGGGATACCACCCGCTCCTGCTATCGTTGTAGAGAATCTTGCAGAACAACCTATTAGAAAATATTTGGCACCAAACATGGAAAATTTGATGCCAGAATTGATTGGTCCAGAGGTAAATACAATTAATTTTGAACTTAAATCGGTAATGATTCAGACGCTATTGAATGTAGGTCAATTTGACGAATCACATACTGGAGACCCAAGGCAATACTTGATGCAATTCATGGAGGTTTGCCAACTATTTCAGCAACCCTGGTGTAGCTGAAGAAACATTGAAGTTGAGATTATTCTCATTTTCCTTGAGAGATAGAGCAAAAACGTAGCTAAGTTCTTTGCCACCTGGTTCAGCTAATTCGTGGGCAAAATTATGCCAGAAGTTTCTGCTGAGATTCTAGCCACCTAAACTTAATGCCAACCTGCATAGTGAAATCATTACTTTTAGGTAGGTTGATGATGAGACTTTGTATGATGAATGGGAGCATTTCAAAGACCTGTTAAAAGGATGCCCCATGCATGTATTCCCTACTTGGACCCAAATGGAGACCTTTTATAACGGACTCAATGCTCATCCCAAGATTATGGTTGATGCTTCGGCAAATAGATTATTGCTAGACTAGAATTATACTGAGGCATTTGACATCCTCGAAAGGATTGCCACGAATGATTTCCATTACCCTACTGCCAGATTGGGAACCGGGACAAAAGTCGCTGGAAAAGTAGAACTTGATGCATTGTCGTCTATCAATGCTCAAATTTTCAACCTCACTAACATAGTGAAGACAATGCAAAAACCTACTAAAACCTGAGAAGTGAAGGCACTGGAACCATTCTACACAATTTGTAGAGAGGATCATGATGTGGATGAATGTCCATCAAACCCTGAATCGGTAAATTTTATTGGCAATTTCAATCATAATTTTAGCCCACATGCCAATCCCTATAATATAGGTTACAAGCAGCATCCAAAATTTTCTTGGGTGAATCATGGTGATAACTAATTTAATGGCTAGCGTCATAACAACAATGCACCGCTAGGTTTTAACCAGAATGTGATGCCACAGAAAGTGCAAAATTATTTTCATCCAAGGAAGGGATCTACCCAAGGGAACTCTCTAACAAAATATATAGAGAGAAATGATGCAATTGTCCAAAGTTTAGTAGCATCTATGTGATATTTGGAGGTCTAGTTAGGACAGATTGCCAACACACTCAGTAACAAACCCTAGGGAAATTTTCCAAGTGATACGGAAGATGCTTGACAAAAAAGAGAGAATAATGTAAAGCAGCCACTCTTCAGAGTGGAAAACAATGCGAGAATGAAGCACCTATCAAACAGTCAACTAAATGCGAGAATGAATCCAAGGAAGCAGAGAAAAAGGAGGCGAGCATTGACAAAACCATACCTCAATTGGATGCCAGCAACACTTTCCTAAACCTGGTAGATCTAGTATCTGGCTATTCGCCACACCTTGTCCCCAAAGGCTTCAGAAACACAAGCAAGACCAGCAGTTTAAGCACTTATTTGAAGTACTTAAACATCTTCAGATTAATATTCCATTGGTGGAAGCTCTCAAAAAAATGCCCAACTATGTCAAATTCATGAATGACATCTTGTTCAAAAGAGAAAGTTGGGTGAATTCAAGACTGTTGCTCTCACTAAAGGATGCAGTGCAATGATAACCAATAGATTACCACCAAAACTCAAAGATCCGAGAATTTTTACTATTCCCTACACGATTGGCAATAGATTCATGGGTAAAGCACTATACGACTTAGGGGGCAGTATTAATCTGATGCCAATATCAGTTTTTAGAAAACTTGGTATTGAAGCAAGACCTATCACAATAACACTTTAGCTGACAGATCGATCTTATGCACATCCAAAGGGTAAAACTGAGGATGTGCTGGTAAAGGTAGATAAATTTATACTCCTAGATAATTTTATTATTTTGGAATATGAGGTTGATGTTAATGTCCTAATTTTGGGAAGACCATTTCTTGCCACAGGTAAAACTTTAATTGATGTTCAAAAAGGTGAGCTTACTATGCGTATGAATGGCCAACATGTTACATTTAACATATTTCAAGCTTTTAAATGTGTAGATGGACCTGAAGAATGCCAAGTTGTTGAGCTGATAGAGTCCAATTTTAATGAGAAGCTAGCAGATTTTTGCCAGGATTGATGATGATGCCATGGAGCTAGATGATGAATATATTATAAGCGAAGAATCTGAAGGAACAACCATGTTGAATAAGGTTATGAGTTATTTCGGGAGACCTGAGCCACTTGAGCTGGCTGGAAGAGAAATCAAGGTATCCAAACTAGCTATTAAGGAGCCACTGGAATTGGAACTAAAACATTTGCCAAGCTACCTCATATATGCTTACTTGGGTAATAACTCAACTTTTCAGTGATCATTGTTGTCGATTTGACTGATGTCCAGGAGGAAAGATTGTTAGAGACATCGGGCAATCATAATCAAGCCTTGGGATGGGCCCTAGCCGATTTCCTAGGGATAAGCCCAACAATTTGCATGCACAAAAATTATTTTAGAGGACTATCATGGAAAAACAATCGTGGCTTAGTGGAGACTAAATCCCAGCATGAAAAAGGTAGTCAAAAAAGAAGTCATAAAGTCGTTGGATGCTGAGATAATTTATCCCATCTTTGATAGCTCGTGGTTCGGCCAAGTGTAGTGTGTGCAAAAGTGTAATGACCGTGTTTTAGGACAACAAAAATGAACTGATCACCTCAATGACCGTGACGGGTTGGAGAGTGTGCATGTACTACAGTAAGCTAAATAATACCACTGGAAAAATCACTTTCCGCTACCCTTCATCGATCAGATATTGGATAGATTGGTAGGGAATGGATTTTATTGCTTCTTGAAAGGCTACCCGAGCTATAATTAGATTGCCATTGCTCTAGAAGATCAGGAGATGTATTAAAACCCACATGTTCCTATGGAGATGTCTTCAGAGTTTGGAACTTTTTCTACGGAGATGTATTAAAACCCACGTGTTCCTAAACTGGGAAAAATGTCACTTCATGGTAAAGGAGTGCATAGTTCTCAGGCATAAAGTGACAAAGAATAGACTAGAAGTAGACAAAGCAAAGGTAGACGTAATCAAACAATTGCCGCCGCCTACAAGTGTTTAAGGTATTAGAAATTTCTTGGGACATACAGGTTTTTATTGTCGTTTTATTAAAGATTTCTCAAAAATTTCTAAACCTTTATGCTTACTTTTGGAACAGAATACCACTTTTGCATTTGATGATTCTTGTTTGAAAGCTTTTTAGGAATTGAAAGACAGGTTAGTTAATGCCCCTATAGTCGTGGCACTAGATTTGAATGAGCCATTCAAGCTCATATGTGATGCCAACGACTATGCCGTTGGAGCTGTGTTAAGATAGAAGCATGGCATAATTTTCCATACCATCTATTATGCTAAACACACATTGAATGAGGCCCATCTTAACTAAAAAACAACTGAGAATGAGTTCCTTGCAGTTGTATTTGCATTTGACAAATTCAGATCTTATCTGGTGGGTAGTAAAGTTATGGTATACACAGACCACTCGACACTCAAATACCTTTTGGCAAAGAAAGATGCCAAGCCCAGACTAATTCGGTGGACACTCTTATTACAAGAGTTTGATCTTGAGATACAAGATAAGAAGGGGAGTAAAAATTTGGTGGCTGATCATTTGTCTCGTTTAGAGCACCACCATGAGGATGGCAATGCTGCTGCCATTAGAGACAAATTCCCTGATAAATATTTGCTTGCAACCAATACCATGCCTTGGTATGCTGGCATAGTCAACTACCTGGTTATCAACATTTTGCGACTAGATTTGTCAAGTAATGCCATGAAGCAATTTTTGAGGGATATCTGGCAATATTATTGAGATAAGCTATACTTATTAAAACATTGTGCCGACCAAATCATTCGTTATTGTGTGCCAGAGGATGAGCAACAAAATATTCTTTAGCTTTGCAATGCATCACCATATGGAGGACACTTTACTGGCATGAAGACATCGGCCAAGGTATTGCAGTCAGGATTTTTCTAGCCTACACTATTCAAAGATGCCCATTATTTTGCCAAGACATGCGACAAATGCCAACATACTGGAAACATTTCTAGCAGATATCAATTGCCAGTTTAGAATATCATGCATGTGGAAATATTTGATATTGGGGATAAACTTTATGGGTCCTTTTCCCTTATCATTTGGCAACTTATATATGCTTGTGGTTGTAGACTATGTCTTAAAGTGGGTTAAAGCTATTGCTCTCCCAACAAATGATGCTAATGCAGTTGCCAAATTCCTACACATGCACATCTTTACCAGATTCAGTGCCCTTAGAGCCATCATGCATGATGAAGGTACTCATTTTAAATGTCATTTAATCACTAAAGCTTTGTACAGGTATGTAATCTAGGAAAGAATTGCCACTCCAACCATCCCCAAACAAATGGCCAGGCAAAAATTTTGAACAAAGAGATCAAGAATACTTTGGAGAATGCTGTGAACCTGACTTAGAATGACTGGTCGTTGAGGCTAGATGATTCCTTGTGGGCATACAAAACAGCTTTCAAAACTCCATTAGGAACTTCCCCACACAAGTGTGTATTTGAGAAGTCATTTCATTTGCAGTAGAGTTAGAACACTGAGCTTATTGGGCAACCAAACAATTGAACATGAAATGGAAGGCTGTAGGAAAGAAACGGTTGTTAGACTTGAATGAGTTGGAGGAATTTAGAGCACAAGCCTACAAAAATGCTAGACTGTATAAAGAAATAACAAAGATATGGCATTAAAACAGAATTTTGCCAAAACAGTTTGAAGAAAGGCAAAAAGTTCTGTTGTTTAATTCAAGGCTTAAATTATTTCCAGGTAAACTTAAATCCAGATAGTCAGGACCCTTTGAAGTTGTCAAGCCTTATGCTCATGGAGCAGTAGATGTCAAAGACTTGAAAACTGGGACAACGTTCAAAGTGAATGGCCAGAGGTTGAAGTACTATTGGAAGGGAATTCACAAGAATGCCAAGGAGACCATTCTCTTGGCAGAGATTGAGTAATTCTGTCATCACAATATGATCATTGTAAATAGTTTGGTTAGTTATTTTCTTTTCAGTAATTTGGTTTATTTATTTTAATATTTCTTTTTCTGTTTTGAAATGTTTTTGTGAGTGTTAGCACAGGTTATTTTGCCAAAGCTGTATGCCTGGACAGTCTGCCAATAGGACACCCATCATTACGGGGCGTGGTAACACATGGATCATTTTTAGCTAAAGCTCAAGGGAGAGTGAGTTTCTTTTTCTGAGCGGGAAGCCTAGCCACCTAGGTTAAAGGTTTTCAAACTTTGAAAATTTATCCCATGGCTTTTACCCTTTTCTTTCCCACACAATCAAATCTCATAACTCCTAAACCCATCATTATCCCACACCCCAAAACAAGCATAACTACCACACATCATTATCTCCACTAACCTCACCATTAAAACCATCCCTATCGTTCTCCTTATCCATTTATTAACCCCTAAGTTCCCTAAGCAAGAAACTTCTCTCTTTCCATTCTCTAGAACGGCAAGCAAATCAAGAACCAATCTTTTTTTTATCATCATCTTCTTTTCTCTAATATTTTACAATGGAAACCTCATCAACACCTTTTCAAATCTTTTTCTATGACGAGATCAAGAAAAAGTATGAAGAAAATTACGATGCCCGCACCTTTTGTTACGAGAAAGGTTTTGAGTTGAAGAATGAACTCGACTTGGGTTATTTGCCAGAAGTGAATGAAATAGTCAAGAAACATCATTAGGAGATATTTTTCCAACAACCAGGGGAGGTCCACTCCACCATTGTTCACCAATTCTATGCCCACCTCACAACCAAAGACTCACATTTTCTGTTTGTGCGAGGTATGTGTGTTCGATCTGATGAAGGATATGTTAATGGAATGTTTAGTTTAGATGGTGCAGGAGAAGAGCAATCAACGTTTTTAGAATCCATGGATGCTGCCAAAAGATAATTGCTGCTGAAGGATTTGGCGAGAGACACAAAATAGAATGTCTCTTCCAAAGGAAAGAGAACCATGAAATTGCTGGCATTAAAACCATAGTCGGGGGGATGGACCCACTTCTTAAAAGAAAATCGTGTGCGAACCACACATAACGAGACAGCTTCAGAGGAAAAATAGCTTTGTTGCACTCTATCATGGTGGGAAGGAAAATCAACACGGGTCGTCTAATTATGGATGAAACCTACAAATGTGCCGGTAAGGGTTCTGGTAGTTTGATTTTTTCTTCACTAATATCTCGAATTTACTTATAGCATAAGATACCACAGTTCGACTCTGATAACGTCTATAAGTGTAAGGGGACCATCACTCCTGCTCTGTGGCAACAATTGATTACAGGGAAGCAAGAGAGAAAGACAAAGGAAAGGCTGGTGAGCTAGAGTCTGCTGCCAAGTCGCTAAGGTAGAACCTGCCACACTGATGTCAGTTGATGCCTTGGTATTACTTTCCCAGAATTTTCAGCGACATGAAATTATCCTAAAAAAACTAGAGAAGGCTGAGGAGTAAAATTTGGTACTCTGGCAATATACTAGTGCTAGAGACCGAGCCCTAAAGACAACTCTTGAGGGCATCGCCATCAATCCTTTGCCAACACTATCAGAGTTCCCACTAGAGCTTTATGCGTCCGAAGGAATACCAGCCAATCCCTAATCTATTCATAATCTGACCCAACAATCTGATGCCACTGTACTTGTTTCGCTTATCCAAGTTAAATTTGCCAAGACCGAGACTTCACAAGAGTCTGATGATGAAGTACCTGTCAAGACCAATGTGCCACCTATTGCACCTGCTTCTTCCATCGCTCCTATATCCCCCATTGTATCTGAGCTGGTGCAAATAATTAAGAAGGTCCTCTATGATGTGAAGGCCTCCACTGCTATCTCAAAGACACGACTAAAAAGAAAGAAGCACATGGTTTCTCAATCGAGGGAGCTTTGTCAAAAAGAAGACCCATGTCTCTCATCTAGAATATTCTAAAAGGGAGTCTTTTTCCCTTAACTCCTTAACTTCATATTTTTTATTTTAATCATGCATTTCGTTTTGTATAGATGTGTTTTCATGCATTGAGTACAATGCACACCTTTGGTTTGTGGGGTATGTTGCCTCGCATTAATTGCCATGACATTCATGCATTTTTATGTTTTTATTTTATTTTTACCATATAGATTAGGTATAACCATGATGCATACCAAACCATTAATTTTTTTTACTACGGCATACTTTTACCCTGATAATTTGCCAACACTTTTCGCTAGCATAGTTAGAATTTGCACTAGTATGCCCTGTCTAATGATGAAATTAGAATCTTTAGTTAGCATAAGCCATCAGATTAGTAATGTCAGGTAGTTAGGCAATTGATCTCTAGCTTTGGGAAATTTGGTTTCACTTACACACGTAGTATGCATCTAAATCCCAAGACAAACTTAGGATTCTTGAACAAAACTCACTCAGAATAAAAAAACACAATGTCGGGGTAAAAAGTGAAAAAAATAAGGCAATAATATTTTGCCAAAGGCTAAAAAAATTAGAACACTCCCCTGCCTTAGAGACAATAAGTAACTTGGTGCTTCATGGTTTGCTCTCTCTTAGTTCTCAGGCCAATAAAACTTTAGGGTATGAGTATAATAGGTTAGCTTAGTGATGTAGTCTGGATTAAGGTGGGGATTTGTGGTATACTCCCTCTTATTTCTAACACCAAACATTGACATGACACGAACCCTAATTAATGTCAGGAAAAAGAAACCCTTGGTAAATGATAATAAAATTTTTTTGAGTTTGGACAGTAAAGTTTTGCTAAGGGAGTTAAAGGATTTGATGCAAACCACCCACACATCGTGCACACCTCATGACCCTAGGTTAGAGTTATATTGCTACACTTAAATTTGTGATTTGATGACATTACTGCTCTGGGATATATGAGGACAGAACTAGGACCATAATCAGCTTGCTAGCTTGTGTTGTTAATTAGGAAAAGTTTGCTGAGGTACTTTTCTTTATTTTTTGTTTTTATAGCTTTTAGTTGCATTACTTTAGAACAAGCAATGAGCTAGGTTTGGGGGAGTGTTAACTCCTCAAAAGTACTATTTTTCATGTATATATTGCCATGTTTTTGCTTGACTTTGAGTACAAATTTGTGCATTTAGTTAGTAGATTCATGCATTTGCATCTAGGAGTTAAGGAATGCTTTTATTGCCAGAGTGAAGGGGTATTTTCCTTGTTGTGGCATGACAAGAGCAGGTTTGGCAAAGCAAGACAAGAGTAGTTGGCAGAAAGCAAGAGAAGCATAATAGAAATGCCGAGTGCCAATGGCAAAAGCAAGACGAAGATTGCCAGACTCATTTGAAAACAGAAGGATGGTCAATGCTCGATCAATAGCCATTAGAGCCAAGTTAGCCTTAAAATTCAAAAAGAGGATAAGAAGACAACGCACCTATCTTGGTGCGTAACAAACTTTTAAATTCAAAACCCAATCTAGGGTTTCCATGAGTGCCTAAATAAAGGAAGCTAGTCAATGAGCCAAGGAGGTTGCACTATGGTGAAGAAAGAGGGTAGCGGGCAAATCGTGGTTCAACCAGGCTAAGAGCGAGAGCTCTGGATCCATTGAAGGGCTGTATCGATGAATCTTCTTCTTTGTCCATTTCTCTTAGTTTTTAATTCTGTTATGATGGTGATGTTTCAAAATGATATTTTGTTGATGGTTTACCCAACCATGAACTAATTCTTTTAAGTTGGATAGAGATGTTTCTGCGATGAACGCTTAGTTTATTTTCAGCTTTTTGAATGCCTTGGCATTTTTGTCTATTCTACTAGTTCTTTGTTTTCTTAAATTCTTTGCCATAAGACAGTTGGCATTGCATGCCTATTATCCCTTAATATCTTAACAAACTTAAGAGATAATGATTAATTGCCAGATACTAAGGTGAGAAGCTTCGACAGAAGATGTTCAAGTAGACGAGCTTACTTCGGAAGTGAATCTACCCCTTAGGTGTAAAGATTAAAACTTTGCCAAGTTAATTATTGAAAAACATCACTATAGACATAGAGGAGTTATTCATAATTAACTTAGACTATTGCTATCAGCAGACGCAATACTAACTTTAAAATCTTCTCGGCAACAAAACCAAGGCTGGAAGTTATTATTTGATGTCTTCATTAAGCATAAAGCCAAGCATCTCTTGTCAACGCCAACCATCCATTTGAATACATTTGTTTGCCAATCCCCTGAATTTTCATTTTATTTTCCTTAGTTATTTTTCTCAATCAGAATCTAAAATCCAATTCAAACTCATTTGTTCTCATTCACTGTAATATCCCAATTTTTGGCTAGTGACCAAAATGTAAATTTTGAAAGTTTTGTGGCTAAAGTATAAACTTTGGAAAAATTTAAGGATCAAAGTGTAATTTTCAAAAGTTATGTATTTTAACCCTGTAAATCAATAGTTTACCCCCAAGAATGATGTTTCCATGTTACCTAGATTTTTGTACGGAGTTTGTATTAGGCTATAAAGCGATAAAGTTTGAAAAAATATTCGGATAATCGAATCGAGCTAAAATTGCAGAGATAGTTCCATAGACCTTAGAAGAGTCATAAAATATCATTTTATGGATATTTGGATATTAAAAGAGATCGGGAAAAATTTAAATCGATCGAAATGACATAGAATGGCAATTTTGTGAGTAAGTTGATCAGTAAAGGGCATTTTGGTCATTTTGCTCAAAAAGGACATGGAGGGAATTTTGAGATTTCTTTTATGGATGAATAGTGGCAGATTATAATCCAACTAAGTCTAGTTGGAATGTTACAAAATGGCAAATTAGAAATATAAATCTAGTTTGAGGGTATTTTTAGAAAATGGAATTTATTGAATTAAAAATTCATTTTTAATGATACAAGTGTCTTAAATATATGAAATATGAAGGAATTATCAGCAAAAATACTCTCCAAAACGTTGGTGAAGAGAAAAAGAATAGAAAAATTTTACAAGCTCGATTTAAGCCCTGAATCTCGATTTTCAAGTAATCTTTCGAACTACAAAGTTGTTCTACTCTTCGAGCTCGATCTTTTGATGTAATTAATTCATAGAATACTTGCTTGGTTGATGAGATAGGGATTTTATGATTTTATGAATCCATGGTTGATTTTAAGTTAGAAGCATGCTTGTATGATGTTAGAATCATGTTATTGAGTTAGCATTTAAAACCTACATATTTTGGTTTGTATAGAGAAGATTAGGGTTTATGGATTCAAGTCTAAATTAGGGTTTGTGATGTTGGATTAATGATCTAGTAAGCTTGATTTGTTGTTTGGAAGCAAAATCTAAGTTAAATACATAGGGACCATTTCGGCAAGCTTCAAAATTACGGGACCAAATCTGATTTTTATGAATTTTTTGTGTATTTATATTATTAATGATGTTAGAGACATGAAAATGAAGTTAGAATGCTAAACCGATGATTAATCACATTAGTGACCATTTTGACAAATTGTCAAACTTGAATGGTTTATTAGACAAAGAGGATATGTAGAAGGAGTAAATCTGATTTTTAGTTAAAATGATGGAATTAAGGTAGTAATGTTGATTGGAGCACTAATTTTCAAAGTTAAGAAGCTTGAATCCTTATATTTGAAATTTTGGTGACCATCTTGACAAATCAAGAGAAACTAGAAGAAAGTGATGAGACTAAATTGACAAGTAAAGAAATAAGGAGCAGTTGGTGGAAACTAGAAGTTATTTATGGAAAGTTATGTTGGAATTTGAATTATGGCAATAAGTTTAAAAAATTGCCATAAATTCTACAAAAATGGTTAACTGATGAATTTTATACCGTTGTAAAGATTTGTTAGTCTAGTTTCGTTTCCAACAAACAGAAACTGATTTCGAGTTTAGTGTTAAAAGATATGGATTTTAATTCGAAAGAAGGTCAGAAAAGAAAATTGCATAGCAATTTTTGCCTGGATAACTCTGTAACGTGAATGTAAAGAATTTTTATAATTTTGGTAGATTTTGCTAATTTATGCGGCATGTACTGTTAGAACTATTATTGAATCTAGTTTCTACAGTATAAAGGAAATTAATATCCAGTATGTATTTTGCCCTGCATAAGTAAATCTCTGAAGGTAGCGCAAATTGTCAGAAAATGGAATTTGAAACATTTTGTATTTAAATGTTAGTTAGCAAGCTCGGAAGAATTATTGGAAGTTCAAATTGGTCACTAAGGACCATAATGAGTTTTTGAACAGTACAATGAAAAAAGGAAAAATATTTGGAAATTTTATATTCGAATGATTATATTAGACAACATGTTTAAGGTATTGATATATTTGAATCTAACAAATATTTTGTTGTATTCATGTGATTAATGAAAGCAAGTCCGAATCAAAGAATGTTTGAGGTACTATGAAACAAAGGATCGAACTAAGACTTAGTGAGGCATTGTGTTAAGCGGCCAAGGTGAGTGCATTATATGCATGTATGGCATGTTACAAATAGGACGACTTGCGTTAAGTCGACCTTGATATTAATTAAAATGCATGTTAATTAATAAGTGTATGAATGTTATGAATTAATAATGTGACATGTCTGATACATTGTCATAGTTTATAGATTTATCTAAGATAAATCAAACTTTTAGATTTTTGGGTATGAACTGCCAATAATCGAATTATGGATGATAGTATTGATAGATTTGATATTGAATGTGAAAATATTATATTGTTATGCCCGAGTACTAGTGTGAGAGTCTTTGGTATAATTGGATATCCATAGAGTCTTAGTAGATGTGTTCTAGCACTACGGTGCGTTCCAGACACTTCGGTGTTGACTTCAGACACTACTGTGTTGTTTAGACACTTCGGTGTCAACTAGCACAAAAGGTGCAATAATGAGAAACAAAGGGCATCCTCGAGTACGTACTCATCATTAGACGCTACGGCGCTGCAGACACTACGGTGTCGTTAAGATGACTCGTATACCATAGGTCCACATGAAATTGTACTTTGGGCTATAATTCATGAAATGCTTTTATGTAGGTGGATAGGCCAGTAAGTCTATCGTATTTACTATTGATAAAGTAAGAATGATATTATGACTTTGGATATATACATATAATTATGATTCATTGAAATAAGTTAGTTTCTCATTTACTATGATAAATGATGAAATATTATAAACTGTACTAGGATCGCTTGCCATTTTGCAGGAACTGTATTACACTTCCATATGATATACTGTAATACATTATTGCATGTTTTAATTAAATAGGTTTAATTGCCTCACTAAGTTCGCACTTAGCATGTTTTGATTTTGCACACATACGTGGTTCAAGATATTAGAGTAAGCAAGGCGTTACATCAAGTTCAGAGAATTTCATCAAGCTACCATGGTAATGACATCCTACTTGAGGTTTTTGATTAATTTTAGTGGCATGTATAAATGAAATGAAATTATCTATTTTGGTTCAGAGTCTATTATTTATTGAATAGTCGTTTTGTTATTTTTGAAAGGTAAAGGGAGCTCAGATTATGTGTTTTAATTTATTAGAAACAAAATTTTACAAAATTTTACGAGTGAATTGTTTTATAAAGTGTCATGTGACATCTCCTACTCGTATTCAGTGATAGGCACAGGAAGGGGTGTTACATTTATTGGTATTAGAGTTGTAGGTTTTGTAGTACCCCAAATTTCGCTAGTGACTAAATTGTAAATTTTGAAAGTTTAGGAGGTTAAAGTATAAACTTTGGAAAAGTTTAGGAACTAAAGTGTAAATTTCCCCAACAAGTTATTTTATTCAGTATAAGGGTGAATCTGATCGAAATAATAACCTTGAGATTAGTTTTGAGAATTAAGATGCAGTAAAAGGTATCAGATTTGGATCGAATAAAATTGTTAAGCGTGCTCAGGCTAGGGAAATACAAACATGGGTTACCTTTAGGAATGTCCCTTAAAATTTTTCTATTCGATAATTTGGACTCAGTAAGAGTAGAGAAAATTTGTATGGATTATCGATAAAGGAATTCTAAGAGAAATTTTATTCTATGAAGATTTTTGATAATTATCAGAATATTAGACTTAGTTAGAAAAATTCAGTCTAAGTCCTTGGAAAAGGAATTTTTATGGGATAATAGAGTTTATTTCCTGAATATGGAATTTTCGGAATAAATCCAATAGCTCGGAAAAGGTAAAATCGCAGTAGAAGTATTTTATGAATATCGTGAAATCGGATCAAACTGAAATTTCAGAGGCTGATCCAAAAGCCATGGAAAAGTCTAAAATAATATTTTATGAATATTTTATTATAGTTGGTTGGATTCCAACTAGACTTAGTTGAATTTTTACAAGAATGGCAAACTAGAAAATAAAAACTAGTTGGAGGGCAAATTGGTTATTTTGCCCCAATGGCATTTTTGAAATATTTAAAAAGTTACAAGGACAATTATGGAAGAAGAAAATGGAAGATTCAATCTTGGCCCTTTATTAATGATAAGATCAATCTCAACCATTGGATTAAAAAGGCCTTTTAGTAATTTCACTATCTAACTAAATTTAAAATTCATTTATACAAGACAAGTGGCCAAATTGAATTAAAAAAAATATGAAGACCATTCTTCATCCATGGAATTTTGAAAATGAGATGGGAGAAGAGAGAAAATTTTCCATGTTCGATTCAAGCCCGAAACTCGATTTTCAGGTAATCTCTTCAACTACAAAGTTGTTCTACTCTTCAAGCTCTATCTTTTGGTGTAAATAATTCATGGAAAACATATTTGATTGATGAGAATTTTGCATGAGAAGAAATTAGGGTTTATGGAAAAAGTTTAGGGCTTTTGGAATTTTATGATTTCATGATGAAATTTAAGTTGAAATTAAGTTGTTATGATGATAAAACCATGTTATTGAGTTGAGATTTAAACCCCACATATTTTAGTTTGTATAAAGATGATTAGGGTTTATGGATTCAAGTTTGATTTAGGGTTTGTGATGTTGGATAAATGATCTAGTAAGCTTGAATTTGTTATTTGGAAGCAAAACCCTAAATTAAAGGTATAGGTACCTTTTCAGCAATTCTAAAAGTTAGAGGACTAATCTGAATTTTATGATTTTGAAGTGTATTTATGTTATTATTGAATTTGGAGATGTGAAATTGAAATTAGAATGTTAAACCGATGTTGAATCGAATTAGTGACCATTTTGACAAATTGTCAAAGTTAAGTGACTAATTCGAAAATGAGGTTTTAGAGAAGGATTAAATCTGAATTTTAGTTATAATGATGGAATTAAGATAGTAATGTTGATCTAAGGACTTAATTGCAAAGTTAAGAAGCTTGAATCATTATCTTTGCATTTTTAGTGACAATTTCAGAGAGAAGGAAAAATTAGAGGGAATTATTTTTGAATAATTATTTGATGAAGAAAGTGATAAATTAGTGGTTTGAATCAAGTAAGGGGATCAAATTGTCAAATAGCAAAGTAAGGAGAAATTAGTATAAAGTTTGAAATTATTAATGGAAGTTGTGTAGAAAATTGGATTTGGCAGTAAGTTTAAAAATTCACCATAAATTCTACATAAATATTTAGATGGTGAATTTTATATCGATGTAAATATTTATTCGTCTAGTTTCGTTTAAAACAAACAGTGATTGATTTCGATTCATATATCAAAAGATATGAATTTTTAAGTGATGAAAGGTAAGAAAACTGAATAGCTGTCTGTTCCAAAATTCAATACTGGAATTCGACTTTGAAAATTTGCCATAAATCGTACAAATTGAATCTGGGTTATTAGTTTATATGGTTGAAAAGCTTATCGAATCTAGTTTCGTTTCCATCAAACAGAAACTGATTTCGAGTTTCGAGTTAAAAGATATTAATTTTTAGTCGAATGAAGGTCAGAAAAATTACAGAACAGTTTCTGTCAGGACAGACTTGTAAACGGGAGTTTGATGAATTTTCATAATTTTTGTATATTTTATTAATTTATGTGGCTTATACCGTTAGAACCTTTATCGAATCTAGTTTCTACGGTATAAAGGAGATTAAGATGCAATATGCATTCTGCCTTCCAGAAGTAAATCTTTGAAGGTAGTGCAAGTTAATAGAAAATGGAAATTGAGACAGTTTGTGTCCAATGTTGGTTAGCAAGCTTGGAGGAATTATTTGAAGATCAAAATGGTCATTAGGGACCAAAAATGAGTTTTTGAACAGTATAAGGAAGGAAAGAAATTTATGGAAAAAAATTATGTTGAATGATTAAATAGCTTAATTGAAATATTATTAGAGGTGAATCTAACAAATGTTTATTTATATTCATGCGATAAATAAAGTTGGATCCGAATCAAAAGAAAGTTCGATGTACTATAAAGAAAAGGATCAATAGAGCTTAGTGAGGCATATTAATAAATGGCCAAGGTGAGTGCATTTCTAAATGTTTGCATTACATTGAAAATGACATTGCATTTTTCTATAATACATGATATGATACATTGCTCGACATGGCAAGCTTGATGGAATACCAGTACGAATTATTGTTTACATAAATGATGTTGCATTATGCATACATGAAATATGAATAATGACAAGACTAGTGAATAGTCGATCTTAATTTAAAAATTGTATTGCCTTATATATAAATATGTTGAGCTACTGCATGTTGCAGTAAAAGGTAGATTAAATGGAATATAAAGTATGAATTATTATTCTGAGAAATGTTGATGATCTATGTTTGCCATGACTATTTATGATGAAACATGAAATGTCTATTTATATTATTAATTATGATGTTGAATTGATGATGAAAGAAATGCCCAAGTATAGTGTATGGGAGTCCATGGTATAGATGGCATGCCATAGTCTTTAGTAGCTGCACCCTCATGTCATGCCATGCCATATATATATGAATTATGCCATGTATATAAAGTATGTCATATATATATAAATCATGTCATGCATGCGAATTATTCCATGTGTATGAAATATGCCATGTATGTGAACTATGCCATGTATATGATTTACTTGATAATGATGGAGTATATGCAAATAACTGTATAATAAAAGTATGACCATGATAGAATACATACCATGCAAATGTTTACATGATAAACATATTCATTATATTACGCTACTATAGAAATTATTTATCATGAAAGCATGTCCATGATAGAGAATATGTTATACAATATTAATATGAATTATATGATAGTTATGATACATGACAGATGTATATTGTGATATACTTGCCATGTTATAGAGAAACATGAAATGCACTTTTATATGACATATTGTATTATATCATTTCATGTTTAAATAAATAAGTTTAATTGCCTCACTAAGTTCGAACTTAGCGTGTGTTTATTCCACACGTAGGTTAAGTTGGAATATTTGAAGAGGAGTCAAGCATGCTGATCAAGCTACTATCTACAAAACATCAGTAAGTCATTCTAGTTTATGATGATCTCTAGTGGGCATGTAATTATTTATTTGTTAATAGAACATGTTTAATCAGTTTCAAATTTTACTTATTGATTATTGCACAATGAGTTTAAAATCAAGAAAGAACCTAGGCAACTAACCTAGTTTTGACCTTGAGTTGTACCATTGTTTTAATAAATACTAAAAATGTTTAAAAAATGTAAGTCAAGATTTCTTTAAAAGATTTCGTAGCATCTTTAATGTATATTCGGTCTACGAGTATACGTTAAGGGTGTTACATTTATTGTTATCAGAGCAAAGGTTTAGCCAATTCTGGATGTTAAACCAAGTTTGATATGGAGTTTTCAGTAAATACATACCCCTAATATGTCATATTACTGATGTGTTGATTGTATGACTCGATGTTGCTCCTCATTAGTATAAGATGAAATGAGACTATGTTAGGATATTTGTTTTGATATAATAATTGAAAAATAGTTTTGGACTAAATTGAAAAGAATTCAAAAATGTTTTTTTAAGTCCAAACAACTTGAAAATAAGTTTGTAAAGTTTTTGAGAGGTTTTGGAAAGGTTTTAAATGTTTTAAAGTAGCCAAACTAACGTTTTCAACACATGCGTACTGATATGGTATACCCCGTATCGATACGAATCAAGGGTTTCAACTACAGTGATTTTCCAGAACCGAAAAACCGTACCGATACACCCCTAGGCGTACCGATACAGATAGGGTCGTACCGATACACATACATGCATACCAATCCCTGTTTAACTACCCCCAACGGCTATTTCTCAACAGTCTTTAAAATTGTAGAGCATACCAAAACAGACTAACCCGTACCGATACGGTTTGCCAACAAACCAAGGCGTACCAGTACAGTTAGCAAACAGACCAAGGTGTTTCGATACGGCTAGCAAGACTGAGCACAATGGCTAGTAGCTGTACTGATAGAGGTACACAAGTACCGATACGGTTAGGCAGCTAAAAGCTTAACAGCTAGTTTCCAAAAAGGGCATATCGATACGGGTAACCCGTGTATCAATACGGACAGTTGCAGAACTGTATTAATTGTGGGAAATAGAGGCTCAAATAGCTCCAATTCAATCCCAACGGTCTCCAACGGCTAGGAACTCATTTGGGAGTATAAAAGAGACCTTCAAGCTTCAGCAACAACTAATGATCCTCAAGTCAACAACATTATGATGATAATTTGTCTTAGTGCTTAATTATTTCATTCTTGTATAGACTACACTTGTTGAGCTTAATTGTCAATGTATGCTCAAGTGTATTAGGATTTGGGTGAGTGTAAAGAGTGCAAACACATACCTTGTAGACAATAATTCTTGTTTGCTTATATCTTTTGTTTGAGATGATTCCCAAAGCTTGGGTTGTAAGCTTTGGATGCTAGACTTGGTAATTGGGTCTAGGATTGTAAAGGTTGCTTCCTAAGCCTTTTAAAAGGGGAAGAAATTCTTAGTGAATTTGGGAAATCCTTAGTGGGAGCTAAGGTAGTGGATGTGGAGCTTGTTAGAAGCTTGAACCACTATAAATTCTTGTGTCAATTTGTCTATATTTTTGCTTCCACCACATACACCCAAAAATCATCTTCTCCACAACTTGGCAAGCTTATCGGTTGAAGGAATTCGAGCCCATCAATTGGTATCAAATTGAGTCTCAATTGAGAAGGTTTAACCACCTATTGAGACAATCTGAAAACTCGATCAACAAACAAGTCAACCGGAGATACATGGCGTAATCCATCGACAAGCCATCTTTCTTCGACGGGACCAACTATGCCTTGGAAGGCTAGAATGATGTTCTTCATCAAGGCCAAAGATTACAAGCTTTGGGACATTGTTGAAGATGGGCCATACGTACCACAAAGATGCAAGGCGAAATTGAATGCGGATGATCGCAAGAAGATGGAGCTAAATTGCAAGGCTTTGCATATTCTCTTTTGTGCATTTAGCCCCAATATCTATGAGAATATGGCTTCCTGTGAATATGCCAAGGAAGTTTGGGACAAGCTTGAAGTCATGTACGAGGGAACAAATGAAGTAAAGGAGACCAAAATCGGCCTCCTCAACCTGGAGTATGAGAACTTCAAGATAGACCCATATGAAGACATCAAGAGCATGTTCGACCGGTTCTCTACAATCGTCAATCAACTTAAAAGTCTTGGAGAAGAGATTTCAGAAGAAAAGCTTGTTCGAAAGTTGATTTATTCACTTCCAGAATCATGGAAGAGCAAGAAGACGGCCATTATTGAAGTCAAAAACTTGAAGAAGCTCAAGCTTGAAGAGATCGTAGGGTCTCTTCTCACCCATGAGATGATGTCTCTACCCTTGAAGATGGAGAAGGAGAAGATAATCCAAGAGCAAGGAATCGATGTCAACATCATTGCTCTACAATCCTCTACAAGCCACCAAGAAGAATCAAGTGAGGAGGAAAGTGAAGATGAAGAGATGGCCTATCTCTTCAAGGAATTGGCCTGATTCATGAAGAGTAACAAAGAAGAATCCAAGCATTAATCGAAGAAGAAGATGGTGGATTCCCCCAAGTGCTCGAAATGCAAGAAGACGTGGCATACCAAATTCGATTACCCTCGCTTCAACATGAAGGGATCATCATCAAAGAAAGCATATGTGGCTACATGGAGTGATAAAGACTCCACCGATGAAGATGAGATAGCCCACCTATGCATGATGGTTGTTGCGCGTAATAAGTGCTATGCAATTGTGCAAGTATACACGTTGCAAGTTATAGTATAAAAGATATCGTCTCCACAGGGATTGGTGCCACTTTAAGAATCTAGTCTCTTGCACTGTAAAAAGTAAAAACATAAATAAAGGATTATAGGAGTTTAACTAATAACTAATCTAGAAAGAAAATAAGTAAAAGAAAAGATGAGATCAAATGAGAGAGAGATAGGCCAGGTTATCGTGAGTTGAGGTGTGATAGCCGATTGGATCGTCTTGGTAAAAGAGTGCACGGGCAACTCAGTTGCCGTGGCAACTTGCACAACGTGGTTGCCTTGGCAACTAATCGATGGTTGCCTGGGCAACTACTTGGGCGTTTGGGCAGCAATCTTCAAGGTTCGGCAGAGCGTTCTTCAATGGTTTCTTCTTATCCCTAAGTCGAAACTCTAGCTACTTGTACATGCCTTGATAATACATCCCTGCGTGAATCAAGGGTGAACAACAACCAATCTTGCGCTCCTCTTAGCCGTTGAAATCCTTAACTTATTCCTAAGCCGGATTAATCTTCACCATCAATAGATTGAATAAAGATCATATTCATTCGTTTCTTGAATCTAACTCTCCCGATATTAGATAAATAGATGAAGTTACGAGATCATCTCCCAATTCACTCGCAAACAAGAATAAGAACCAAGAATGAATAAACCTTGAATAGAAAAATGCAAACTCTTATTACCTAAACAAAAACCAATAGTTTCTCACAACCACAAAACACAATAACCATAGCCAAATAGATTTAGTTCATGGCTAGGTTCCAAAGAAACACAAGATAATTAATCCCTAGCATGAACCCAATCGAACAAGAAAGAAAAGGATGAAGGAGGAGGCTTGTTGAAATCCTCCTTGCCCTAGATGCTTGTCGAAAATTCTCTCCTCTTGCCCTCCTTGGACTTGTCGAAATTCCCCTCTCTTGCTCTCTATAAGTTGTCAAAATCTCCATCCTATTTATAGGGCTAGGGCAAAGTCCTTCTTTGAGGAGGAAGTTAAGTTGGAATTAAATTATCTTTAAAGAATATAATTCTTTATTATAATTATATTCCTACTAGAACTTCTCCTATCTTCTTGGAATTTAATTCTTCTTTAATCTCTGCATGGAAATCAAATTCCTTTGGGTTTGGGCTTTGCTCCACGTCATCTTGGGCTTGTATAGTCATCAATTTCGACTACCATATCACCTTTGCTCTTGTCGACAATTGCCATGGCAACTGGCTCGACGTCTCCTTCATGCATTGCCCTGGCAACTAGCTCTGCATCTCCTTCATGCATTGCCCTGGCAACTAGCTCTAGCTTTGCTTTGGCAAGTGATCCTGCACATACACACAAAACACACCAAAGCAGCATCTTTTCCCACAAAAACTACCAAGTTATGTAATCAAGCTCAACGTTGGAAGGAAACATGGATTAATGCATGAATGGCTAATTATGCAACTAATATGGGCCTAAGTCTAACAATAATATGAGTAAAAAAGGGTAAGAAAAATAGTACTTTTGAACACTTATCACACCCCCAAACTCGAACTATTGCTTGTCCTCAAGCAATGCAAACTAACAATTACCTGCCAAGACTTCAATTTTCACAAACTTAGCTTTGAACTTGATTTCAATTCTCTGAACCGGGGCACAAAGTATGATTGGCTTTTATTTTTCAGAAAACTTAGGAGTTACTCGGAATCAAACTATAATGCTTGTGAGTGTGTGCGGAGTTGTGTGCAAGTTGATTTTTCGGATTCTATGCAAACAAGCGGTTTTTAAATTACTTCATTGGGTTCTTTTTAACACGTTTTAACTAGAGCTAGTTTTGGGCACCTCTAGTGTTTAGTTTTCTTAAGTTAATTTATTCGACTAGAGCTGGTTTCGGGCACCTCTAGCGGTCAATTTTTTAACACATAATAGAGCCAGTTTCGGGCACCTCTAGTGATAAATTTTTAGCACATGCTAGAGTCAATTTCGGGCACCTCTAGCATTCATCCAATTTTTATTCTAATCCCCCAATTTGTTAATTATCACATACGTTCACTAGAATTCCTTAAATCAATCAAACCACAACAGTGTTTCATCAAATTTAGCATCATAGTAAAATTCTAAGTTTTTCCATGGTTATCCTAGAATAAAAATTCTATCAATTAAGTGCACTGCAAAGTCATCATCGGATATTCATCAAATCTAAGCAATTCTTGTTCCAATTAAAGGCATGGCAAGCAATTTATGTATCCTAAATGTAATACTTAAGATGAATGTAACTAAACATGGTAACTACTAAAACAATCCCCCCCAAACTCGAGTGAGGCATTGTCCTCAATGCATGCATAAAAATAACAAAAAATAAAAATGCATACGAGGACTTACTCCGAGAGTTCGTCATCGTAGATGATTAGTTTCCTTTTGGTCGGTGTCTTGATTCTCTTGCTTGAACGCAATGGTTGTTTTCTTAGGAGTTGATTCGGGCATAGGTGCTTTACCGTTGGCTTTTGCAGTGGTTGCCGGGATGTCTTTAGCTTTGGTTGCCGTGGCATCTTCAGGGTTTGTTGCCATGGCGTCAGCTTGTGCAGGCACGGAGTAGGTTGCCGTGGCATCATCTTTTGCGATTGCCGTGGCGACTGCTTCATTGGTTGCCGGGGCAAGGATCTCGGCAGGAAATTTTCTTAGACATCCTGGTCGTGAGTCTTATTGTGGAAAAGAAAAGAAAACCTGGAAACTAAGGGTGTTTTGAATGCAGTGCGATATGCCCAAAGCGCGTCATCTAGTCTTAATGACCAATCCTTCCTTGAGGGATTTACAACCTTCTCGAGTATACCCTTCAATTCCCGGTTGGAAATTTCTGCTTGCCCGTTGGTGTGTGGGTGATATGTCGTGGCGATCTTGTGTGATATGCCGAAGCGTTGCAACATCTTGCCAATTAGTCTGTTGTCAAAATGCTTGCCTTCGTCACTGATAATTGCTCTTGGCATCCCAAACCGTGTAAATATGTTTTCCTGCAAGAATCGTTGCACGGTCTTGGAATCGTTGTTGGGAACTGTAGCTGCCTCTACCCATTTAGACACGTAGTCGACGGCAAGTAGAATGTAGAGGTTGCCGAATGAAGATGGGAAAGGTCCCATAAAATCGATCCCCTATACATCGAACAATTCCACCTCGCTGATGTTCTGGAGTGGCATCTCATGTCGTCTAGAGATATTGCCCGTCCTCTGGCAACGATCACATTGCTTGTAAAAGTCTTGGGCATCTTTGTACAATGTTGGCCAATACAAACCGAATTTCAGAACTTTGGCCACGGTACGAGTTCCTCCAAAATGTCCTCCATAGGGTGAAGAATGGCATTGCCGGAGTACATTCTGTTGTTCTTCAGGAGGGACACATCGGCGTATAACCTGATCTGCACATTGTTTAAACAAAAAAGGCTCGTCCCAAAAGTAATGCTTAGCATCATGGCGGAACCGCTTCTTCCCTTGGTGAGTAATGCCATAAGGTAAAATACCACAAACAAGGAAATTAACTAAATCCGAATACCAGGGTATTGTCGAGGCATGTGCTGCCGTGGCGACTGCTCCCAGAATTACCGAGGCGTACACGTCAAAGGCTACTGCGGCGTTGAGGGTTACCGAGGCGTGCGCATCCATAGTTGCCGAGGCGTCAAGGGTTGTCGGGGCATGTGCGTCCATGGTTGCCGAGGCAACTAAAATTTGTTCATCCGGGAATGCATCGCATATCTCTAGATCCGTGTCCTCCTCCCTATTGCGTTCCAAACGTGATAAGTGATAAGCCACTTGATTTTCTGTTCCTTTCCTATCCTTAATTTCAATATCAAATTCTTGTAAAAGTAATATCCAACGAATCAAATGAGGTTTAGCATCCTTTTTAACAAATAGGTATTTGATTGCTGAATGGTCCGTATGAACAATTACCTTTGTACCAATCAAATAGGATCGAAACTTGTCAAATGCGAAAACTACGGCTAGTAACTCTTTCTCCGTTGTTGTGTAATTCACTTGAGCACTATTAAGAGTTTTACTAGCATAGTATATCACATGGAAGGTTTTACCTGTGCGTTGGCCTAGGACTGCTCCTACCGCGAAATCACTTGCATCACACATGAGCTCAAAAGGTAGCGTCCAATTTGGTGGAACGACAATGGGTGTCGAGGCAAGCTTTTTCTTTAGGGTTTCGAATGCTTGGGTGCAATAATCATCAAAATCAAAGACTTTATCCTGTTCAAGCAGATTACACAAGGGTTTAGTGATTTTAGAAAAATTATGAATGAACCTCCTGTAAAAACCTGCATGTCCAAGAAAGCTTCGAATTCCTTTAACCGAACTTGGTGGGTGTAATCTCTCGATCACGTCCACCTTGGCTTTGTCTACTTCAATTCCCTTGGATGAAATCTTGTGGCCGAGCACTATTCCTTCATCTACCATAAAATGGCATTTCTCCCAATTGAGGACTAAATCAGTTTCTTCACATCTTGCCAACACTTTCTCTAAATTTCTGAGACAATTGTCGAAGTCATTGCCAAAAACAGAAAAATCATCCATGAAGATCTCAAGGAAGTCTTCGACCATGTCTAAAAAGAGTGCCATCATGCATCTTTGGAAGGTTGTCGGGGCGTTACACAATCCGAACGGCATCCTTCGGAAGGCATAAGTATCGTATGGGCATGTGAAGGTTGTCTTTTCTTGATCTTCTGGTGCTATGGCAATTTGATTGTAACCTGAATAACCATCAAGAAAACAATAAAAGGGTTTACCTGCAAGATGGTCAAGCATTTGATCAATAAAGGGTAATGGGAAGTGATCTTTCCTGGTGGCTTTGTTTAGCTTTCGATAATCCATACAAACCCTCCAACCAGTCACAGTTCTGGTTGGAATGAGTTCATTATTTTCATTACTTACCACTGTTATGCCTCCCTTTTTCGGTACACATTGTACCGGACTTACCCACATACTATCAGAGATAGGGTATATAATGCCAGCGTCAAGCCACTAGATGATTTCTTTCATTACAACCCCTTTCATGGCATGATTCAGTCTCCTCTGGGCCTCAATTGAAGGTTTGTGATCATCTTCCAACAAAATCTTGTGCATGCACACTGCCGGCCTAATTCTCTTCAAGTCGGCAATTGTCCACCCTACTGCCTTTTTGTGTAGCTTCAACATCTTGATCAGCTTCTTTTCCTGCTCAGGCTGTAACTTAGAAGAAATAATTACAAGCAATGTATTATCGGTTCCTAAGTATGCATATTTTAGTTGCTCTGGCAATTGTTTCAACTCAAGAATCGGTGGTTGTTCAATAGAGGGTTTTTCGAGCTTACCTTCCTTACCTGAGTAATCCAGTGGTTCAAAGTATGTACCTGGTCGATTGACTAGCCAATTTGCCTCTTCTTGTTGTTCCTCATCGACCGATTCTTCATACTCCTCAGGTTCCTCTTGATCGGCAATGTAGTTGCCGAGGCAACTAAATTCCTCATCGAAGTTAAACTCTGTCTTGGCATGAAGAAGTTGGCATTCTTCTGGATCATCGGCATGACTTAGTGTTTGGAACACATCTAGTTTAACTTGCTGGTCATTCACCCTCATTGTGAGTTCTCCCTTTTCAACATCGGTCAAGGTTCTCCCTGTTGCTAGGAATGGTCTCCCGAGAATGATGGGTGCATGCTCATCTGCTTCACAATCCAAGACAATAAAGTCAGTGGGAAAAATAAATTTATCAACTTTTACCAGTATGTCCTCGATTTTTCCCTCTGGATGCACATAGGATCTGTCGGCTAGCTGTAGCATAACTGTTGTAGGTCTTGCCTTTCCGATTCCTAGTTTCTGGAAAACTGATTTAGGCATCAAGTTTATGCTAGCCCCAAGGTCGCATAATGCTTTCCCGACATAGTGATTTCCAATGGAACAGGGTATTGTGAAACTTCCGGGATCCTTTAATTTGGGTGGCATACGATTGTGCAACATTGCCATGCATCCCTCTGTTGCAGCAACTGTTTCAAACTCTCCTAGCCTTGTTCTCTTGGATACAATGTCTTTAAGAAACTTGGCATAGTTTGGCATTTGTTCAATTGCTTCCACCAATGGCAAGTTGATGTGGACTTACTTTAGGATATCAAGAAACTTCTTGAATTGATACTCTTGCTTTTGTCGTTTCAACCTTTGTGGGAATGGTGGTGGAAGTCGGATATCTTCGATTCTTTCATTGGTTTGAAATCTGATTGACGGCATTACCAGGACATCTGGAGTTGCCGAGGCGGTATCAACTGGGGTTGCCGAGGCGTGCTTATCGCAAGTTGCGGAGGCATCTTTATCGTCGGTTGCCGAGGCATGCTTATTGCCGGTTGCCGCGGTAATTCCTGGTTCAGCATCTGAGGCTTTGCCGCTAGGTTCGTCTTGTCTTTTTGTGGAGTTTTGTTTGATGAACGGGTTTGAGCCTCTCTAAGTTGTTGGCCACTTCTGGTGGTGATTGCCTTACATTGCTCATGGCCGGTTCCTCTTGCGACTTCAGTATCGCTAGGTAAACCTCCTTGCGGTCTAGTATTCAGATTTTGAGCAAACTGTCCGACTTGATTTTCAAATGATTTGATTGCCGCCTCTTGGTTTTGCAATCTCAACTCGGTCCTGTTAATAAAAGTATCAGTTCTTTTTATGAAATTACTATTCTCAGCCATATAAGATTCAGTTTTCATCATAAAAGCATTTAGAGAATTTTCCAAAGAACTAGATGTCGTCGGTTGTTGCTGTGGCAACTGTTGCCGTGGCATATTCTGCTGGAATCCCGATGCTTGTGCATTCTGATTGTTCTGGTTTAGAGCATTGTTGGGATTACTCCATGAAAAATTTGGGTGCTTCTTCCAAGCTGGATTGTATGTATTGGACATCATATTGTTGTTACGATTGTAATTCCCCACATAGAAGCTGGATTCTGCATACATTCGGAAGAATTATGGTTATCACCACATAACTCACAAAAAGAATCCATTACCTTGACTTCATGTGTGTCGTTTGGTTTTTGCATGTTCTGGACCATCTTGGTTAAAGTGGCCAATTGTGCCGAAATTGAATCTGATGATCCTAGTTCATGTATTGTGGCTTGGCGTCTAACTCCTCATCTTCTAGTAGATGGGAATTGATAATCATTCTTGGCCAGCCTGTTTAAAATTTGCATCGCTTCCTCCGGCGACTTATTGTAATCACTCATTTTTGACCGGGTTTTAGTGTTATTAGTGTTATTATAATAGTAAAATTATTAATATAAAAAATCAAAAAAATCAAAAAAATAATAATAATAAAAAAGAAATTTGAGTGGCTCTGCAAAGGCCACGTCACCCAATTACCCACCCCATGCCTATAAATACAAGGCATGGGGGCAGGGGAAATTCATGCCAATTGGAAGCATGGAACGGCCAATTTTGCCAAAGAAATCCATGCCAATTTTGCCATTCAATTGGCAATGCCATTGGCACCCCCAAATCGTAGGGCTAGGCCGGCCGCAAGGCTGGCCGGGGTTGGGGGCAGTGCCCTCGACCCCAGTTGGTTCGATCCAACATTCGATCGGGGTCTTATTTTAGGTCCGATCTAATTAATATTTTTGGAGGGGTCGCGGTAGATCTCGGTGGGGTGCAGTCAGGGTTCGTTATTCGAGCTCCTAGTTAGATATATTTTCTTCCTTTTTATTAGTGTTGTAATTTTTATAATTTAATAAACTATTAGTTATCTTAAAATTGTAGTCTTATTTTTTATTTGGTATGTTTATGTTTTAGATTAATATTTAATATGTTTTAAATTCGTGTTTTATATTAATATTTTATTTATGTTAGATATGTTTTTATTTATGAGTTAGATTAATATTTATGTATGTATGTGTTAGAATAATATTTTATTTATGTTTAATTTGTTTTTATTTATGTTAGATTAATATTTATGGATATTAGTATTTTATTTATACTAGATATGTTTTTATTTATGAGTTAGATTAATATATATATATGTGTTTTAATTACGCATTTTATTTATGTTAGATCAGTATTCTGTCGTATTAATATTTTTGTATTTAAATTATTTGCCATGTTTTATATTTTGCCACTAAGATTGCATATCGAGATATAAATTGTCAATGCGGTGCCCTTTTATTCGAGCGTAAACGGGGCCAGTATCAGGCGTAGTGATAGTGGTTTTATTCTCGAATAACGGGGCTATTAAAATTTACTCGCACTTATAACCAAATTTTAATTTAATCGTCACTTTAATCCGGAAAATTTAATATTAATAAAGCGGTAATTATTAAATTACCAATTTTGGGCGGTGTGGGGGTGCTAATCCTTCCCCATCCGTAACCGACTCCCGAACCCATCAATTTTAAATCTCTGGTTTTTTATGGTGTCCAGCCTACCTAAGTGGCCGGTGGCGACTCCAATTTTCAATAAAATGCGGGTTTTATAAAAAACTCCACGCGGAAGAAAATATTTCCCAAAAAACACCACATATTTTTTTAGCGAGAAAAAAAACATCGCTACACTTATCTAGGAGTATGCCGTTTGCCGAGGCATCTAGCATCATCCTTGTTGGTGTATTCACGGCGTTGTAAAACATTGTTACTTGAGTCCACACCGGGAATCCGTGTAGGGGGCATTTGTGTAGAAGTTCTCTATATCGCTCCCAAGCCTCGTACATGGATTCATCATCTGCCTGCCGAAAAGAAGTAATGTCGTTACGAAGCTTATCAGTCAAATTTGTAGGATTAAATCTAGCAAGGAAATCACGACAAAAATCAATCCAAGATGCTATTGATCCGGCAAGAATGCTATTCAACCATGCTTTCGCCCTATCCCTCAGTGAATAGGGGAATAATCTTAATCGTAAGACATCGGGGGTGACTCCGTGTATTTTGAACTAGTTGCAAATCTCGAGGAAAGATTTCAGATGTTGTCATGCATCTTCAGTTGCTGAGCCGCCAAATTGACCTATTGTGTTGATCATATTAAACATTACCGGTTTCAACTCAAAGTGGTCGGCTTCAATTTCAGGTGCGACAACTCCTGAGTTAAGTTCATCTAGATCTTCTTCAAGATAGTCTCGAATAGTTCTGTTTCGTGCAAGAATCACTCCTCCTCCTGCTAGAACATCTTGATTCATATTGCCGTCTTGATTAGCCATTGCTACTCTTATCCTTCGTCTAAGCCTTTGTAAGGTTCGTTCGATTTCTGGATCAATGGGATATTCTGGTGTAGTCGGTCTCGCCCTGGTCATATACCAATGCAAAACCAAAGTTTGTTAGCCCTTTGAATCTTAAACAAGAAAAGTAAAAAGAAAGTGCAAGAAAATAAAAACAAAGTCGCTATTGCCAATCCCCGGCAACGGCGCCAAAAACTTGTTGTGCGTAATAAGTGCTACGCAATTGTGCAAGTATACACGTTGCAAGTTATAGTATAAAAGATATCGACTCCACAGGGATTGGTGCCACTTCAAGAATCTAGTCTCTTGCACTATAAAAAGTAAAAACACAAATAAAGGATTATAGGAGTTTAACTAATAACTAATCTAGAAAGCAAATAAGTAAAAGAAAAGATGAGATCAAATGAGAGAAAGATAGGCTAGGTTATCGTGAGTTGAGGTGTGATAGCCGATTGGATCGTCTTGGTAAAAGAGTGCACGGGCAACTCAGTTGCCGTGGCAACTTGCACAACGGGGTTGCCTTGGCAACTAATCGATGGTTGCCTGGGCAACTACTTGGGCGTCTGGGCAGCAATCTTCAAGGTTCGGCAGAGCGTTCTTCAATGGTTTATTCTTATCCCTAAGTCGAAACTCTAGCTACTTGTGCATGCCTTGATAATACATCCCTGCGTGAATCAAGGGTGAACAACAACCAATCTTGCGCTCCTCTTAGCCATTGAAATCCTTAACTTATTCCTAAGCCGGATTAATCTTCACCATCAATAGATTGAATAAAGATCATATTCATTCGTTTCTTGAATCTAACTCTCCCGATATTAGATAAATAGATGAAGTTACGAGATCCTCTCCCAATTCACTCGCAAACAAGAATAAGAACCAAGAATGAATAAACCTTGAATAGAAAAGTGCAAACTCTTATTACCTAAACAAAAACCAATAGTTTCTCACAACCACAAAACACAATAACCATAGCCAAATAGATTTAGTTCATGGCTAGGTTCCAAAGAAACACAAGATAATTAATCCCTAGCATGAACCCAATCGAACAAGAAAGAAAAGGATGAAGGAAGAGGCTTGTCGAAATCCTCTTTGCCCTAGATGCTTGTCGAAAATTCTCTCCTCTTGCCCTCCTTGGACTTGTCGAAATTCCCCTCTCTTGCTCTCTATAAGTTGTCAAAATCTCCATCCTATTTATAGGGCTAGGGCAAAGTCCTTTGAGGAGGAAGTTAAGTTGGAATTAAATTATCTTTAAAGAATATAATTCTTTATTATAATTATATTCCTACTAGAACTTCTCCTATCTTCTTGGAATTTAATTCTTCTTTAATCTCTGCATGGAAATCAAATTCCTTTGGGTTTGGGCTTTGCTCCACGTCATCTTGGGCTTGTATAGTCATCAATTTCGACTACCATATCACCTTTGCTCTTGTCGACAATTGCCATGGCAACTGGTTCGGCGTCTCCTTCATGCATTGCCCTGGCAACTAGCTCGGCGTCTCCTTCATGCATTGCCCTGGCAACTAGCTCTAGCTTTGCTTTGGCAAGTGATCCTGCACATACACACAAAACACACCAAAGCAGCATCTTTTCCCACAAAAACTACCAAGTTATGTAATCAAGCTCAACGTTGGAAGGAAACATGGATTAATGCATGAATGGCTAATTATGCAACTAATATGGGCCAAAGTCTAACAATAATATGAGTAAAAAGGGTAAGAAAAATAGTACTTTTGAACACTTATCAATGGCCCTCCAAGAGGAGAAGGTAACTTCTAACTCATCTATTTCTAATTCTTATACTTTTGATGAGTTGCAAGATGCCTATAACAAATTGGTATTTGAGTTCAAAGCCTCATTTTCTAAAAACAAAAAGTTGATTTCTAAATTGAAAAATGAAAGTGATTTGCTTGTGAAAACCAATTTGGAATTTGAAGCAAAATTAAAGGATTTTGAATTTAAAGTTTTAGATTTACAAAATTTGCTTCAAAAGAAAGAAAAAGATCATCAAATTGAAATAGATGATGTTTAGAAAGAAAGAGATTTGATTTTCAAAGAGCTTGAAAAGAAAAACAATTTAGGAAAATCAAATTTTTATCAAAGACAATCTAGTGGCCCTAGATTTTTGAATGGAAAAGTTTTTAGAAGTATTTGGGTCCCAAAAGGACTAATTACTTCAACCAAAAATGATGAAATTGAAAAATGGATTCCTAAGGGGACTAAATTATGTGCTACTAACGCCTATGGATCCAAAGCAATTTGGATACCAAAAATCAAGTGATTGTCTTTTTTAGGTGCGATGGAGCTTTGATCAACAAGTGATGAAATTAAGAGGGAGCTCTATACACACAAGGAGGAACACTTGAAGAATGAAGGCTTCAAATCCTACCTTTAGTTCAAGTGTGGTAAAAATTAGTTGAATTTTAATTGTTTTTATTTGATTTATTTAATTTTAATTCAACTAGTTTATCATAAATGTTTGAATAGCATTTGAATGATGCTTGAGTAAGGTGAAGTCAATTTTAAAAACAAAGCTTATTTTTGTCAAATTTATTTTCTTTTACTCTTCATTGTTATGGACTTTAAAGTTTTCAAACTTTGGTTCGAACCATTTTAGATATAACAAAAAGGGGAGAATATTTTTGAAAAATTGAATTTTCAAATGAAAAATGGGAGCTTATAAGATTTTCATCATTAAATCTCTTATTCAAATCTTATTTTTACTAGGGGAGAATCTCAAAAATAATTTTTCAAGTTGGTTTTATTATATCAAAAAAGGGGAGATTGTTAGGATATTTGTTTTGATATAATAATTGAAAAATAGTTTTGGACTAAATTGAAAAGAATTCAAAAATGTTTTTTTAGTCCAAACAACTTGAAAATAAGTTTGTAAAGTTGTTGAGAGGTTTTGGAAAGATTTTAAATGTTTTAAAGTAGCCAAACTAACGTTTTCAACACAGGCGTACCGATACGGTATACCCCGTATCGATACGGTTCAAGGGTTTCAACTATAGTGATTTTCCAGAATTGAAAACTGTACCGATACGGCCCTAGGTGTACCGATACGGATAGGGTTGTACAGATACGCATACATGCGTACCGATCCCTGTTTAACTACCCCCAACGGCTATTTCCCAATGGTCTTTCAAATTGCAGATTGTACCAAAACGGACCAACTCGTTTCGATACGGTTTGCCAAACAAACCAAGGCGTACCGATACGGTTAGCAAATAGACCAAGGTGTTTCGATACGGTTAGCAAGACTGAGCGCAATGACTAGTAGCTATACCAATACAGGTACACGAGTACCGATACGATTAGGCAGCTAAGAGCTTAATGGCTAGTTTCCAAGAAGGGCATATCGATACGGGTAACCCGTGTATCGATACGGACAGCTGCAGTACTGCATTAATTGCAGGAAATAGAGGCTCCAATTCAATCCCAACGGTCTCCAACGGCTAGGAACTCATTTGGGAGTATAAAAGGGACCTTCAAGCTTCAGCAACAACTAATGATCCTCAAGTCAACAACATTATGATGATAATTTGTCTTAGTGCTTAATTATTTCATTCTTGTATAGACTACACTTGTTGAGCTTAATTGTCAATGTATGCTCAAGTGTATTAGGATTTGGGTGAGTGCTTAAAGAGTGCAAACACATATCTTGTAGAGAGGAATTCTTGTTTGCTTATATCTTTTGTTTGAGAGGATTCCCAAAGCTTGGGTTGTAAGCTTTGGATGCTAGACTTGGTAATTGGGTCTAGGATTGTAAAGGTTGCCTCCTAAGCCTTGTAAAAGGGGAAGAAATTCTTAGTGAATTTGGGAAATCCTTAGTGGGAGCTAAGGTAGTGGATGTAGAGCTTGTTAGAAGCTTGAACCACTATAAATCCTTGTGTCAATTTGTCTATATTTTTGCTTCAACCACATACACCCAAAAATCATCTTCTCTACCACTTGGCAAGCTTATCGGTTGAAGGAGTTCGAGCACATAAGAATAGAATAAGAAAAGTAAAACGATGATGGATTTCGTCAGATGACGAATCTTGAAGGTCAAGAAAGGACCCCTAGCGGTTACGATACAGAAAAATAAGCATGAAAGTTAGCTTCTGATTAGGATAAGTTATCTGTATAGTAAAGAAATAATACAATAATTATAAGATACTTGGATATGAATGAGTAAGAAGAAAAATAATCTTTACTTCAGAAATATATACTTTTGAAGATAACAATGTTAGTAGTGTTATAGATGTAATATGGCAGTTTACTCAAGATAAGTTAAAAATTGAAGTCATGATGGAAATAACTCAGAAGTATCTTATTATAAGATGTATTTACTGTCAATACATAAAAAGGGGTTAAGTAATGATACTAATGAGAAGATTAATAAAAGAAAAAGAAGCTAAGAAAGAATTGATATGTTAAGAGACTATAACTGAAGTTCAAAAGAAAGATGTTAGGCCTGAATCAGTCAGAGTACTGGAAGTATTAAACTATATTGCAAGAATAGTCGAAGCATGTATGGAAAGAATTACATTGCAGACTCTTTAAACGTTAAAAAAACTTGAAAAGTCTTTTAGTCAGATACAACTTAAGTAAGAAAAGAATTTCTTACTTACAGAATCGAACTAAAGGTAAATTGGACAGGAAAGATTATTTCTTTAAGGAGACACCAGTGTTACTAGATGTCAACTATAAGGTTTAAAAGATCAGGAAGGCAAGAAATCTGGAATAAAAGTATGATGAAAGTGATATTTCGAGTATATACTGAACAAGATTGGAAGTCTATTATCGATAAAGTATATTGTACTTGTAACCAAAGAGTATTTAGAGAAGTCAACTAAGGGGTTCATTCAACCTGAATAGTTGACAACAAAGCCTTATAAAGGTAGGGCTGAAGTGTAATGGATAAGCTAAGATATCTTTTCAGAAAGGTTTTGATAAGGACAATCAGTAATATAAGATGATGAGTATGACAAGCATTAAAATAATGCGGATTGTTGGAAAAGGGTTTTCTAATGATCTAAGTGATCAAATACTAGAAGGTATTATGAAGGTATCATATCAAAAATCTGAAGTGTAATTTAGATAAGTTGGTTACCTGCGCACAAGGTAGAAATGATTATAAGAAGAAACGTTTAAATTTTTTTAAAGGAATTAGTTCCTTAATGAAGTCAAAGGAAGTGTGTTTAGTTGAGTATTGTTCCGACTAATTGAAATTTCCCTATAAATGTTTCTAGACAAGAACAAGAGTCTCAGATTACAAGGGTCATAATGATACCCGTAGCAGTAAAAAATGAAATGAAGTATGAACTTTTTCCGACTTCTACCTGGATTGAGCTACTGGGCAGTAGGGGGCTCAAGTACAAGAACAAGAAGTACCTAAGAGGTTGTAACCTTCGGCAACTGTATATAATAAAGCATTGGTTGTTTAAATGTTTAAGCTGTTGAGAGCCTAAAATGTTAGAGCAAAAGAGAAGTTATGATTGTTTATTTGAAAATGAAGGATGATTTGTATAGGTCAAAAAAGGAAAACTTAGTTTTAGAACTATTATACTTCAACGAATCGTGAAGGAGTTGGACCAAGAGTATATTAATGGGTCTTATCTCCAGAAGTGAGCAAAAGTCTATAGTATATGTACTTATGTTTGGGGAGCATTGACTGGATTATTTACATGTCAACACTCCTGAATAAATTGAGACGCAATTAAATTTGATACATGAAGAGGAGTTAGTAGAAATATTAGTTTATGGAATTAAAGAATTAAGGATTAAGAAATTTCATTGACTGAAGTTGAGGAAAAATCACAAGGTCAAAAAAACCACTTGAGAGGCTGAGAAGAAAATAAGGAAGTAACATTCGTAAATGTTTGGAACACGTACGCATTGAAAATTCGAGGACAAATTTTCTTAAGGGGGAGGAATTGTAATACCCCAAATTTTGGCTAGTGACTAAATTGTAAATTTTGAAAGTTTAGGGGGTTAAAGTATAAACTTTGGAAAAGTTTGAGGACTAAAGTATAAATTTCCCCAGCAAGTAATTTTATTCAGTATAAGGGTGAATCTGATCGAAATAAGAACCTTGATATCAGGTTTGAGAATTAAGATGCAGTAGAAGGTATCAAATTTGGATCGAATAAAATTGTTAAGCGTGCTTAGGCCAGGGAAATACAAAGACGGGTGACCTCTGGGTAGGTCTGATAAAAGTGTTTCTGATCGATAATTTGGACTCAGTAAGAGTAGAGAAAATTCGTATGGATTATCGATAAAGGAATTCTAAGAGAAATTTTATTCTACGAAGATTTTCGATAATTATCAGAATAATAGACTAAGTTAGGAAAATTCAGTCTAAGTCCTTGGAAAAGGAAGTTTTATGGGATAATAGAGTTTATTTCCCGAATATGGAATTTTCAGAATAAATCCAATAGCTCGAAAAAGGTAAAATCGTAGTAGAAGTATTTTATGAATATCGGGAAATCAGATCAAACTGAAATTTCAGAGGCTGATCCAAAAGCCATGCAAAAGTCGTAAAATACTATTTTATAATTATTTTATTATAGTTGGTTGGATTCCAACTAGACTTATTTGAATTTTTATAAGAATGGCAAACTTGAAAATAAAAACTAGTTGGAGGGCAAATTGGTCATTTTGCCCCAATGGCATTTTTAAAATATTTAAAAAATTACAAGGACAATTTTGGAAGAAGAAAATGGAAGATTCAATCTTGCCCCTTGATTAATGATAAGATCAATCTCAACAGTTGGATTAAAAAGGCATTTTAGTAATTTCACTATCTAATTGAATTTAAAATTCATTTATACAAGACAAGTGGCCAAATTGGATTAAAAACAAAAGATAAAGAACATTCTTCATCCATGGAATTTCGAAAAAGAGAGGGGAGAAGAGAGAAAAATTTTCCAAGTTCGATTCAAGCCCGAAACTCGATTTTCAGGTAATCTCTTCAACTACAAAGTTGTTCTACTCTTCAAGCTCTATCTTTTGGTGTAAATAATTCATGGAAAACATATTTGATTGATGATAATTTTGCATGAGAAGAAATTAGGGTTTATGGAAAAAGTTTAGGGCTTTTGGAATTTTATGATTTCATGATGAAATTTAAGTTGAAATTAAGTTGTTATGATGATAAAACCATGTTATTGAGTTGAGATTTAAACCCTACATATTTTAGTTTATATAAAGATGATTAGGGTTTATGGATTCAAGTTTGATTTAGGGCTTGTGATGTTGGATAAATGATCTAGTAAGCTTGAATTTGTTATTTGGAAGCAAAACCCTAAATTAAAGGTATAGGGACCATTTCGGCAATTCTAAAAGTTAGAAGACTAATCTAAATTTTTATGATTTTGAAGTGTATTTATGTTATTATTGAAGATAAAGATGTGAAATTGAAGTTAGAATGTTAAACCGATGTTGAATCGAATTAGTGACCATTTTGACAAATTGTCAAAGTTACCAATTCGGAAATGAGGTTTTAGAGAAGGATTAAATCTGAATTTTAGTTATAATGATGGAATTAAGATAGTAATGTTGATCTGAGGACTAAATTGCAAAGTTAAGAAGCTTGAATCATTACCTTTGCATTTTAGTGACTATTTTGGAAAGAAGGAAAAATTAGAGGAAATTATTTTTGAATAATTATTTGATGAAGAAAGTGATACATTAGTGGTTTGAATCAAGTAAGGGGATCAAATTGACAAATAGCAAAGTAAGGAGAATTTAGTATAAAGTTTGAAGTTATTAATGGAAGTTGTGTAGAAAATTGGATTTGGCAGTAAGTTTAAAAATTCACCATAAATTCTATATAAATGGTTAGATGGTGAATTTTATATCGATGTAAAGATTTATTCGTCTAGTTTCGTTTAAAACAAACAGTGATTGATTTCGATTCATATATCAAAAGATATGAATTTTTAAGTGATGAAAGGTCAGAAAATAGAATAGCAGTCTGTTCCAAAATTTAATACTGGAATTCGACTTTGAAAATTTGTCATAAATCGTACAAATTGAATCTGGGTTATTAGTTTATATGGTTGAAAATCTTATCAAATCTAGTTTCGTTTCCAACAAACGGAAACGGATTTCGAGTTCCGAGTTAAAAGCTGTTAATTTTTAGTCAAATGAAGGTCAGAAAAATTACAGAACAGTTTCTGTCAGGACAACCCTGTAAACGGGAGTTTGATAATTTTCATAAGTTTCTTTAGATTTTATTAATTTATGTGGCTTATACCGTTAGAACCGTTATCGAATCTAGTTCCTATGGTATAAAGGAGATTAAGATTCAGTATGTATTCAGCCTTCTAGAAGTAAATCTTTGAAGGTAGTGCAAGTTAATAGATAATGGAAATTGTGACACTTTGTGTCCAATATTGGTAAGCAAGCTTGGAGGAATTATTTGAAGATCAAAATGGTCATTAGGGACCAAAAATGAGTTTGTGAACAGTATAAGGAAGGAAAGAAATTTATGGAAAAATTTTATGTTGAATGATTAAATAGCTTAATTGAAATGTTATTAGAGGTGAATCTAACAAATGTTTATTTATATTCATGTGATAAATGAAGTTGGATCCAAATCAAAAGAAGGTTTGAGGTACTATAAAGAAAAGGATCAATAGAGCTTAGTGAGGCATATTAATAAATGGCCAAGGTGAGTGCACTTCTAAATGTTTGCATTACATTGAAAATGGCATTGCATTTCTCTATAATACATGATATGATACATTGCTCGACATGACGAGCTTGATGGAATACCAGGTACGAATTATTGTTTGCATAAATGATGATGCATTATGCATACATGAAATATGGATAATGACAAGACTAGCGAATAGTCAATCTTAATTTAAAAATAGTATTGCCTTATATATTAATATGTTGAGCAACTGCATGTTGCAATAAAGGTAGATTAAATGGAATATAAAGTATGAATTATTATTCTGAGAAACGATGATGATCTATGTTTGCCATGACTATTTATGATGAAGCATGAAACATGAAATGTCTATTTATATGATTAATTATGATGTTGAATTGATGATGAAAGAAATGCCCAAGTATAATGTATGAGAGTCCATGGTATAGTTGGAATGCCATAGAGTCTTTAGCAGTTGCACCCTCATGTTCTTGTTATCAAACAGATATTGTGACAAAATGATTGTGTCACATGCACCCTGGGGATCCATGTCCACTGTGCCCGACTGCATTGTCAAGGTGCTTCATTTTTATGGGGAGCAAAGAGTGTCCCCGAGTACGTACTCATCTTCACGTTCACGTTAGACACTACGGTGTCATTTCAAGATGACTCACGTGCCTCGATCTCATATAGTGTACTTTGGACAATGATAAATGAATCATGTCACGTAAATGAATCATGTCATGAATATGAACCGTGCCATGTATATGAATTAAATAACGTATATGAATCATGTCAGGTAAAAGAATCATGTCATGTAAATGAATCAAGTTATGTATATGAATCATGCCACGTATGAAAATCATGTCATGCAAATGAAATATACCACGTATGAGAACCATATTATATAAATGGACCATGCCATGAATATGAATCATGTTACGTATATGAACCATGTTATGAATGTGAATCATGTTATGTATATGAATTAAGTCATGTATATGAATGATGTCAAGTATATGAATCATGCCACTTATATGAATTATGACACGTATATGGATTCTGCCACGTATATAATTCATGCCATATATATATGAATTATGCCATGTATATAAAGTATGTCATATATATAGATATCATGTCATGCATGTGAATTATGCCATGTGTATGAAATATGCCATGTATGTGATTTACTTGATAATGATGAAGTATATGCAAATGATTACATAATAAAAGTATGACCATGATAGAATACATAACATGCAAATGTTTACATGATAAACATGTTCATTATATTACGCTACTATAGAAATTATTTATGATGAAAGCATGTCCATGACAGAGAATATGTTATACATGATAGTTATGATACATGACACATGTTTCTTGTGATATACTTGCCATGTTATAGAGAAACATGAAATGCACTTTTATATGACATACTGTATTATATCATTTCATGTTTAAAAAAATAAGTTACTAAGTTCGTACTTAGCCTGTGTTTATTCCACACGTAGGTTAAGCTGGAAATTTGAAGAGGAGTCAAGCATGCTAATCAAGCTACAATCTACAAAACATCAGTAAGTCATTCCAGTTTATGATGATCTCTAGTGGGCATGTAATTATTTATTTGTTAATAGAACATGTTTAATCAGTTTCAAATTTTTTTTATCGATTATTGCACAACGATTTTAAAATCAAGAAAGAGCCTAGACAACTAACCTAGTATTCACCCTGAATTGTACTGTTGTTTTAATAAATACAAAAAATGTTTTAAAAAATGTAAGTTAAGATTTCTTTAAAAGATTTCCTAGCATCTTTAATGTATATTCGGTCTACGAGTATACATTAAGGGTGTTACAGGTTTATCTAGTTCTGGATCCAACCGAGCTTGTTGTCAGTCAGTAAGTGTATACATGCCACTAGGATGTCATTATTACTGTTTGGATGCTTGAGTGACTTGATGCAACTACTTGTTAATTTGATTGTATAAAGTTATAGATGTCCGAAGTTGAGAGATTGTGTTTAACGATCAAACAGTTGGGTAAGAATGAGGCCTTTAAAAGTAGTAACAAGGTTAGATATTAACCACTTTCCACTCAATATGATGTTAAAGTGATGGTGAAGTTAGAAATACCTAGTTAAATCAAGGTTTATTAATTCAAACCCTGGATATGATTTTATAGGAAATTCAATACCAAGTTCCTTGGACTTCTATTACTAGAGAGCTGGGAAGTCTTGAAGTGTTGGACTTCAGGTAGGATATTGAAGGAAAACCAATGTCGATAGACAATTGGTTTAACAAATATAAGATGATGATAGAAGGGCTTCGTTGTGATGATCGGAAAAAAAAAGAGCTCAATATGATGGTAACCTATCCCTTGAGAAATAGCACAAGGATAATTCAAATTTATAAGAATTACTCGATAGTAATTCAACAAAATCAAATTTTTAGTAAGCTTAATAGAGTTTCCTTTTATGAATTGTGATTATTGGGGGTATGAATTGGTTATATTCCTACTATGCCATTGTGGATTGTCGCTTAGAGCGATTAATATTGAGGAACACGAAAGGCACAGAGATAATAGTAGTTGGTGAAAGGGTAAATCCCTTTATCCAATGTAATGTCAACTGTTTTTGCCAAGAAAATGTTGCTACAAGGCTGCCAAGCTTTCTTAGCAAATGTAGTGGATACTCGAGTTTCTGAGGTTAAATTGGAAGATATTCTGGCTTTCCTAGAGTATTTAGATATATTCCCATATGAGTTACCGAATTTCCTCCAGATCGAGAGGTCGAATTCAAAATAAAAGTGTTACCAGGTACTGCGCCTATATCGATGGCCCCATATAGAATGGCTCTAACCTAGTTTTGGGAGTTAAAGGTACAATTGCAAGAATTCTTAGATCGAGGTTTTATAAGGCCAAGCATGTCACCCTGGGGCGCACCAATGTTATTTGTGAAAAAAAGGTGGATCCATACGATTATGCATAGATTACTGTTGGTTAAATAAGGTGACAATAAAGAATAAGTATCCTCTTCTAAAGATTGAAGATCTTTTTTATCAGTTAAAAGGTTCAACTGTATTTTTTTTAAGATTGATCTCCGATCGGGGTATCATTAGTTAAAGATCAAGAAAGAAAATATTCTGAAGACAGCTTTCCGAACTCGGTATGGACACTTTGGGTTGACAAATGCTCCTGCGGCATTCATAGATCTGATGAACCGAGTATTTCAACCTTACTTGGATCAATTTTTGGTGGTATTCATCGATGATATTTTAGTTTATTCAAAGACAAAGGAAGAACATGATGCCCATCTTCGTATTGTTCTTCAGACCCTTCAAGAAAAGAAGTTATATGCTAACCTTCAAAGTGTGAATTTTGGTTGTCGGAAGTTGTTTTTCTTAGCCATGTGGTTTCGGCAGAGGGGATAAGAGTGGATCCCAAGAAAGTACAAGCTATGGTTGAATGAAAAACTCTGAAGAATGTTTTTGAGGTTTGAAGTTTCTTAGGACTTGCTGGTTATTATCGAAGGTTTGAAAGAAATTCTCGATAATTGCCTCACCACTGACCAAGCTATTGAGGAAAGATGTACCATTTATTTGGACAGATAAGTGCCAAGATAGTTTTGAGACATTAAAAATGATCTTAACAGAAGCCTTGGTGCTAGTACAACCAGAATCGGGCAGAGATTATGTGGTTTATAACAATGCTTCTCATAATGATTTAGGATGCGTACTTATGCAAGAAGGAAAAGTGGTGGCCTATGCTTCAAGGCAACTTAAGACTCATGAGAGGAATTATCCTACTCATGATTTAGAGTTAGTAGCAGTTGTATTTGCTTAAAAGATATGATGTCATTATCTATATGGTGAGCGATGCTACATTTACACAGATCATAAAAGTTTAAAGTATCTGCTAACTCAAAAGGAGTTGAACATGAGACAAAGAAGATGGATCTAACTTCTTAAGGATTATGATGTTGTGATTGACTACTATCTTGAAAAAGCCAATATAGTATCCAATGCACTTAGTTAGAAGATATTCTTTACTTTAGGAGCATTGAATGTGCAACTATATTGGAAAAAGATTGGTATGTTAATTGCAAAACTTTATTTTAGACATATTCATTTAGGTCGGATTAAAGATTTTCAGTTGAAAGATGAAAAATGTTGCCAAGATTAGAACAAATTGAAAATGGTGAAAATAAAGACTTCAAAGTTAAGTATGTTGGATGTTTGAGAAAAATATTATGTTCTTGACGATGCATCAAGAAAGGAATAGGAGGTATCTAGGTCTAAAGAGCAAATATTGATGTCTAAAAATAAAAAAAGACAGTAACTGAATTTATGGCTACATGCTTGACAAGCTAGCAACTAGAAGTGAAACATCAAGTACCTTCAGAAATGTGGTAACATATTTATATTCCCTTAGTGGAAGTGTAAAAGAATTATGATGGATTTCATAACTAGGTTACCAATGATACTGATTAAAGCTGATTCGTTTTGGGTAATTTTGGACAGATTGAAACAATTGGTAATGAATAAATATGTTGAGCGATAAATTTGAAGTACTGTAAAGTGACATGATGTACCTATTTTCATTGTGCGTGATTAAGAACCAAGATTATCTCTAGATTTTGGAGTTCCTTGTATAAGACTTTAGAGACTCGACATAATTTCAACATTACTTTGCATCCATAGAAGGACGAACAATCTGAAAGATTAATTTAGATTTTGAATGATATGTATAGTTTCTATTTGATTGAGTTTGAAGGCTTTTGGGAAAAGTATGTGCCACTAAATTTCTTACAGTAACATCCATCAATCGAGTATAAAGATGGCTTTATCAAAAGTGCAGTATGAAAGAAGATTGTGATAAACATTTACGAATAGTGATATAAGCCTTGTGGGAAAGTTGTTGTATAAAAGTTACTCAAATGTGAATTTGATTAATTCAAGTTGCATTTCCAGGTCACATTGTCTCAACAAAGAGGATCTAAGTAGATCCTAAGAAAGATAAGAAGATAGCACTAGTATTAATATAGTCTGAAGTTAATAAGGATTCCATGTTATTTAATGATACATCCCATAATAGGTTGGGATGTATATTGATGTAATAAGGCTAAATTAGTAGTTGATGTATCTTGCTGAAAGTCATTCTTTGCCTTATAAGCATTGAATGCCCAATTATCTTTGGAAGAAGATAGTGTATTGATTACACAGCTTCAGCTCAAGTATACATTGACAAATCGGATCAAATATTTACAGATGAGAGATAAGATACACCTGAAAAGAATTCAACAAGGTAAAAAGGGAAAACTAAAGATTTTGATGTTAAGCCTAAAGGGTGTTCATATTATCAAGGGGTAATTTATATCCCCGATGATATGAGCTAAAAAGAGAACTAAAAGGTGATTGGATCTAATTTATTTCAGGAAGCGAAGAATAAAATAAGAATGGTTCAAAGAAATCTTAGAATTTCTTTAGAATGATTAAAATTATATACTGATCTTGATAGAAAAGATATTTAATATGAAGTTAAGGATAAAATATTTCTTAAAAGTTTCACCTTGGAAGAAGGTGTTATAATTTGGATGAAAAAAGAAGCTGAGTCAGAGGATTATTGGACCATATAAGATTTTGAAAAAAGTTGTTACGATAGCTTATCAACTAGCTTTACCTCCGAAAATGGACAAGATTCACAATGTATTCCATATATCGATGCTCAGGAAGTATCGATTAGATTCTTTACATGTCATTATCCCGGATGAAATAGAGATTCACCCAGATTTGACTTACGAGAAAGAACCTGTAAAGATACTAGCATATGGAGTAAAAATGAAGGAATAAGTCGATTCCGCTTGTTAAAGTTCTTTGGCGAAATCATAAAATTAAGGAAACGACTTGGGAAAGAAAAGAAGATATGAGAAAGTAGTTTCCTCACCTTTTTGAACTAGGTACGTGTTGAAAATTTGAGGAAGAATTCTCTTATGGGGGAGAGAATTGTAATATTCCAATTTTGGCTAGTGACCAAAATGTAAATTTTGAAAGTTTTGTGGCTAAAGTATAAACTTTGGAAAAATTCAAGGATCAAAGTGTAATTTTCAAAAGTTATGTATTTTAACCCTTAAATGAATAGTTTACCCCCAAGAATGACGTTTTCTTGTTACCTGGATTTTTGTACAGAGTTTGTATTAGGCTTTAAAGCAATAAAGTTCAGAAAAATATTCAGATAATCGGATCGAGCTAAAATTTCAAAGATAGTTCCATGGACCTTAGAAGAGTCATAAAATATCATTTTACGGATATTTGGATGTTAAAAGAGATCGAGAAAAATTTAAATCGATCGAAATGACATGAAATGGAAATTTTGTGAGTAAGTTTATTAGTAAAGGGCATTTTGGTCATTTTGCCCAAAAGGGACATGGAGGGAATTTTGAGATTTCTTTTATGGATGAATAGTGGCTGACTAGAATCCAACTAAGTCTAGTTGGAATCCTAATACCCCAATTTTTGGTTAGTAACTAATTTTCAAAGAATTAAAAGTTGGTGGTCTTAGTTCAGTGACTAAAATGTAAAATGTTAAAGTTTGGTGATCAAATGAAAAGTTGAGAAAAGTTCAAGGACCAACATGGTAATTTCCCCAATAATTATTTTTATTCTATAAATTAATAGATCACATAAGGGTGTGAATCGAATATAAAATTGTTGATTTGATTCAATGTTTCTATTATTGGGAAATTTTAATTAAAAGTTTAAATGGAATTCGGGTAATCGTATGAGCTCGGAATGTGATGAAATTTTGAAGGGAGTCGTAAGAGGACTTGAAGAATATGACATTTTGTTTTAGAATCGTTTTTAATCGATTTAGATTCGATTGAAGATAGTATTTTGAAATAGTGCACAAATGGCATTTTGTGAAAACATGGATTCATTAATGGCATTTTAGTCATTTTGCCCTTACTTTTTAATTAAATATGATTGTGGAAAAGTGATAACGTTAGATGTCAACACCTAATTGGTCATAATTAAGGGGTAAAATGGTAATTTCACTATTGATGAAGATTTTTATTTTCGATTTAAAGAATTAAAATGCCATTTGTCATGATAATTAATTGAAGAAAAAAGCTAGAATTTTGGTTCTCTTCTTCCTCCATTTTGAAACCACCATAGCCAAGGTAAGAAAATTTTTTATTCAACTTTTGGCTTGATTCGATTGGTTTTTGGTTCAAGACATAAAATAGAGAATTAATCTCCATTGAATTATCTTTCATTTGGTATAATTTTTGATTGGTTTCCATGCTTATATGTTGATATTGAAGATTATTGTTTATGAAGAACAAGATGAGATTTTATGTTTTATGGGTTTATTGGATTGAATATGAAGTTGTGATGGTGTTTAATGCTTGTTAGAGTGAAAATTCTATGGATTTTGGTTTTAGGTATTATTTGGGAAAATTGAAAAATTAGGGGAAACTCTTGCAAAAATTTTATTGGAATGGAAAATGATATGAGAAGCTTGAATATGATGTTAGGAGGTTGAATTTATGCTTGAATCAAGTTGGGAATTTTAGTTAAAGTGACCTTTGGTATTCGGTCTCCAAGAAGAAAATAAGGGAAAATTATGGAAAAAATTTCCTAAGGCTAGAACTGGTGTAAGAATGATTTTGTAAGTCTTGGAATGTTAATTGGACTATTGTGGAAGTTTGTAAAGTATTGAGGACTAAATTGTAAAGTTGGGAAAAATATGTGATTTAAGTGGAAAGTTGTTTTGAAATTGAAGTTGTGTAATAAAGGATCATTTTGAAAGATTTGGAAGTATAAGGGTTAATATTTATGTTGGAAGATTGGATCAATAATGAAAGTATATGTAGGAATATTATTATTATTCCTAATGTATATTAAAGTTAGAATGATACTAACATATACTTGAATTGTATATGTTGGTGAATTGTTGTAGATCATAATCGTAATCCAATCTGGGAGCCAAGCAATTCTAAAGACAAGGAAAAAGTGCAAAAATGAAGCTGTGTATAAGGGTAAAGCTTTCTAGTGAGGCAATATGTGAGTGCATTTCTACTATTTTATTTGATATGAGAAAGACTTGCAATGAGTCTATCTCGAATGTAAATTCACAAATGATATCTTTTCAATGATTTTTGAAAAGAACTATGAATGATTTTTGGGTATGAACTGCCCAATGCACTTTTATATGATACTGTGAAATGTTCATATCTTTTGATATTTTAAATAAGTGAAATATATATGATAGTGAATGTAAAGCCCATTGTTTGCATTATGAGATTTCTTGGTATAATTAGCATGCCAATGAGGTGGGAGTATAATGATGCAGTGATGTTTTATAAGTGTGCAACAGTTATTAAGTGAACAGTGATGTTGTGTTCTACAGCTATGACCTAGTGATACAGTGATGTTGTATAAGTTTACAGCAGTTATATAGTGATAAAGTGATACAGTGTTTTATTTTGGCACAACAAATTAGTTGATGTCGCACATGTGCATACTCAATAGTGACTCGTATACCATACATTCTCATTTATCTTACATTGGGCTATGATTTAAATAACAGTGAAAAATGCAAATGAAATGATTAAGTGAAGTTATATTATTTTTTGAACAGTGGTTTTTGGTATGAACTGTCTTATTTACATAAACTATTATTTTCAATGTTATTTATTGAATCATTTATTATAAAGTTTAGTTGAAATGATAGTTGCCATGTATCTTATAAATGTTTTGGGTTATTTTGATAAGAAAATGTTTTGAAATGGTTATAATGTTATAAATGAATATGGATACTTATAGTGGATATTATTAATTAAGTATGTCTAAAATCGCATTTTATTAGCTATTTAAATGATTTTTAATTTAAGCAGTTTTTAGGCAGTTTATTTAATTATATATATTAGAATTGAACTGCCATGTTGCTGCCTGAATTTGGGTTTAGATTGAACTTAGAAATATTATTTTTAAATTTTACGCGATTAAATTTTCTTTTAGAAAATGGTAAATTATTTATATTTGAAAGAAACAAAATTTTACCAATTTTTGAAATAAGAACTATTGTGCAAGTGTCATGTGACATCTCTATCTCGTATTCAGTGATGGATATGGGTAAGGGGTGTTACAGGAATGTTACAAAATGCCAAATTAAAAATATAAATCTAGTTGGAGGGTATTTTTGGAAAGTGGAATTTATTGAATTAAAAATTCATTTTTAATGATACAAGTGTCGTAAATATATGAAATATGAAGAAATTATTAGTAAAAATACTCTCCAAAACGTTGGTGAAGAGAAAAAGAAGAGAAAAATTTTACAAGCTCGATTTAAGCCTCGAATCTCGTTTTTTAGGTAATCATTCAAACTACAAAGTTGTTCTACTCTTCGAGCTCTATCTTTTGATGTAAATAATTCATAGAATACTTGCTTGGTTGATGAGATTTGATATGAGAAACAAATTAGGGTTTATGAACAAATTGGGGCTTTTATGATTTTATGAATCCATGGTTGATTTTAACTTAGAATCATGCTTGTATTATGTTAGAATCATGTTATTGAGTTGGGATTTAAAACCTACATATTTCGGTTTGTATATAGAATATTAGGGTTTATGGATTCAAGTCTAACATAGGGTTTGTCATGTTGGATTAATGATCTAGTAAGCTTGATTTGTTGTTTGGAAGCAAAACCCTAAGTTAAATACATAGGGACCATTTCGGCAAGCTTCAAAATTAAGGGACTAGATCTGATTTTTATGAATTTGATGTGTATTTATATTATTAATGATGTTAGAGACATGAAAATGAAGTTAGAATGCTAAACCGGCGATTAATCACATTAGTGACCATTTTGACAAATTGTCAAACTTGAATGGTCTATTCGGCAAAGAGGATATGTAGAATGAGTAAATATGATTTTTAGTTAAAATGATGGAATTAAGGTAGTAATGTTGATTGGAGGACTAATTTGCAAAGTTAAGAAGCTTGAATCCTTATATTTGAAATTTTGGTGTCCATCTCGACAAATCAAGAGAAATTAGAGAAGTAAAGGTTTAAGCCTATTTTGATGAAGGATGTAAAGAGAACATATGAATAAAATCTTTATTCTAGTCATTTGAAGTAAAGTGATGGGACTAAATTGACAAGTAAAGAAATAATGAGCAGTTGGTGTAAATTAGAAGTTATTTATGGAAAGTTATGTTGGAATTTGAATTATGGCAGTAAGTTTAAAAATTCACCATAAATTCTACAAAAATGGTTAAATGATGAATTTTATATCGTTGTAAAGATTTGTTAGTTTAGTTTCATTTCCAACAAACGGAAACTTATTTCGAGTTCAGTGTTAAAAGATATGGATTTTTATTCGAAAGAAGGTCAGAAAAGAAAATTACACAACAATTCCTGCCTGGATAGCTCTGTAACGTGAATGTAAAGAATTTTTATAATTTTGGTAGATTTTGCTAATTTACGTGGCTGATACTGTTAGAACCGTTATCGAATCTAGTTTCTACAGTCTAGAGGAAATTAAGATCCAGTATGTATTCTGTCATGTATAATTAAATCTTTGAAGGTAGCACAAATTATCAGAAAATGGAATTTGAAACATTTTGTATTTAAATGTTAGTTAGCAAGCTCGAAAGAATTATTGGAAGTTCAAATTGGTGACTAAGGACCATAATGAGTTTTTGAACAGTACAAGGAAGAAAAGAAAAATATTTGGAAATTTTATATTCGAATGATTATATTAGACAGCATGTTTAAGGTATTGATAGATTTGAATCTAACAAATATTTTGTTGTATTCATGTGATTAATGAAGGCAAGTCTGAATCAAAGAAGGTTCGAGGTACTATGAAAGAAAGGATCGAACTAAGACTTAGTGAAGCATTGTGTTAAGTGGCCAAGGTGAGTGCATTATATGCGTGTATGGCATGTTACAAATAGGACGACTTGTGACAAGTCGACCTTGATATTAATTAAAATGCATGTTAATTAATAATTGTATGAATGTTATGAATTAATAATGTGACATGTCTGATACATTGTCATAGTTTATAGATTTATCTAAGATAAATCAAACTTTTAGATTTTTGGGTATGAACTGCCCATAATCGAATTATGGATGATAGTATTGATGGATTTGATATTGAATGTGAAAATATTATATTGTTATGTCTGAGTACTAGTGTGAGAGTCTTTGGTATAATTGGATATCCATAGAGTCTTTGCAGATGTGTTCCAGCACTACGGTGCATTCCAGACACTTCGGTGTTGACTTCAGACACTACTGTGTTGTTTAGACACTTTGGTGTCAACTAGCACAAAAGGTGCAATAATGAGAAACAAAGGGCATCCTCGAGTACGTACTCATCATTAGACGCTACGGCGTTGCAGACACTACGATGTCGTTATGATGACTCGTATACCATAGTTCACATGAAATTGTAGTTTGGGCTATAATTCATGAAATGCTTTTATGTAGGTGGATAGGCCAGTAAGTCTATCATATTTGCTACTGATAAAGTAAGAATGATATTATGAATTTGGATATATACATACAATTATGATTCATTGAAATAAGTTAGTTTCTCATTTAATATGATAAATGATGAAATGTTATAAACTATACTGGATCACTTACCATTTTGCAGGAACTGTATTGCACTTCCATATGATATGTTGTAATGCATTATTTCATGTTTTAATTAAATAGGTTTAATTGCCTCACTAAGTTCGTACTTAGCGTGTGTTTGATTTTGCACAAGTAGGTGGTTCAAGATATTGGAGTAAGAAAGGCGTTACATCAAGATCAGAGAATTTCATCAAGCTACCATGGTAATGACATCCTACTTGAGGTTTTTGATTAATTTTAGTGGCATGTGTAAATGAAATGAAATTGTCTATTTTGGTTCAGAGTCTATTATTTATTGAATAGTCATTTTGTTAGTTTTGAAAGGTAAAGGGAGCTCCGATTTTGTGTTTTAATTTATTAAAAACAAAATTTTACAAATTTTTAAGAGTGAATTGTTTTATAAAGTGTCATGTGACATCTCTGACTCGTATTCAGTGATGGATACGGGAAGGGGGTGTTACATTCACAAGTAAATATCGTAGCATTTAATTTATGGACAATCCTTGTGGATACGATACTCAGGTTACTGCTGCATTACTTGCTGACCATGTATGCTTGTAGGCAAAAAGACTTAAACTTGACATTATTTACTGGCATATTTACATTAATTCTTCAATTGTTTGCCAAGAATTAGTCAGTCAACACACACCCTCTTTCTTTTATACACGTGTCTTAGCCAATTAAGATAGACACTTTTGTATTATGTTTTTGTCACAATCGTGATTAAGGCTAATTATTTTTACCACTAATTTTTAGGAATCTATTTGTACCTCATTAGAAAGTTAGGGGTCAAATATATGAACATCTAAAAGTTGAAGGAATTACTGAGCAAATTCCTAATCTTTCTTTAAGCATAGACATATCAAAAAGGAAAATGTGACAAGGGCCATGGTTGTACTCAAACCAACGTCCCTTTGCCAAGTTGACCTCTCTTTTACCAATAAGGACAAGCACAATTTTATGCTATAAAGTGATTACCACTTCATTTTAAGCCTTTGTTTTAAAATATGAACAACCCAATATACAAGACCACTCTTAAGACCGTTGATTTCTTTCCCTTGTTTCTTTTATTTCCTTCAGTCGCCTTACATCCCTTTTTTATCTTCACCAATTTTCTTATCAAACACCAGCCATCATTTTTCCTAGCTTGTTCGGTAATCCGAGGTTTTCACAGTGTTCTATATTTCATCCTGAGCAAAATTGTACCCCAAAGTCCTCTCGTTGTTCTTCGTTTGATGGTAAGAAAAGAAAATCCCTTCAACATTTGGTGCATCGTCAGTCATTCTTTTGTGTTTATAGTTGATAAGTGACCAAAGGTTCTTTTCTACTCATTTTCTATATATTTTCCCTTTTGTTCAGGACCTAACGTCCGCATTTGTTGCACATGTAACCTTTCGTTTGCTACCAGTGGCAGATCTAGGAATTTAAAAATTGGGTCTAAAATAGATATTACAATTACATTTATTGCAAAAAAATGATCCCATTAAAAAACCCCTTCGTAATCGAACTCAAGCAAAAGCTCAACTCTGAACATTAAAAGGGGGAAAAGAGTGCCCAATCCATTATTATTAACTAAACTATCAAAGGATAATAGTCACAGCAAAACCATAGTCACCCGAACAAAGATCTAAAGACAAACTGCAGGACATCCAAAGCTAGCAATAATCCTATAACAAAACCAACAATAAGACAAGACAAAAACCTTCACAACAACAAGCCCCAAAATGCAAACTATCCTTAAAATTCTGTAGCCAAAACTCAAAATTCAAAATAACAATCTCTTCAAATAGTAAAAATAAAATTACTAATACTAAAAAAAATTATAATTGTTTCGACGAGTTTCATTCCTTGAAATTGCTTCATGATTTCTTCATCATCAATTTGGAGAAAAATGTCTATTTCTATATAAGTGACCAAACAATCATTTAAAAATTGATCGCCAACGCTACTTGACAATTTATTCTTCACGATGTTCATTTTAGAAAATGCTCTTTCCACACTTGTGGTTGCTACGGGGAGAGTCAAGACCAACATTTTGAGCAATTAGATTTATTGGTACACTTTATACTTCTTTGTCTCGACTAAATTCATTGAAAGTTCACTCATATTCTTCAATGCCCAAAATATATCATCCTTCCTCATATCTGCAATATAATTATCAAGTTGATCATCAAAGACTAGTCTATCAACACTTTTAAACTCATCAGGATATAATTCGGCAAGTCTAAGTATCTTTAGTTTTTCAAAAGAATAAAACATATCAAATGGACTTAAAGAAGCCATACAAGTCAATAACTCCATACTAACTTCATCAAATCTATTGTTTAACTGTTGAAGTTGAAGGTCAATAACTTCCAAGAACACTTTAATTCAAAAATGATGAATATTTGTAGTATCCAAATGACCACGTTTCTTTCTTCCTGGAGGAGTATACACAACATTCATATCAAGAATACCAATATCATTCTTGTTGCAAAATGAAGTGATTGTAGCAAAGAAAGACTCCCACCAGTTTTCCCTCATGTTTTGCAATCTTTCTTTAGTTAAAGTGATAAGAGACATAGCATTGACAATATCTTTATCTTTTCTCTACAAAGCTTTGTTTAATTCATTCATAATTCCAAATATTTTTTAAGTGAATCATGAAAATGAAATCAAATGACTCTATTGCAAAACTCACATTATTGGTTTTTCGAGCTTCATCATCATTTCGAGCTTAATTACTAATCAAATCAAGCACCTCACGTATTGTAGGATACAAATCAATCACATTCAAAATTAATTTATAATGACCCCCAACATGTATCACCTGGCCTACCTAAACCAAGCCCTTGGTTCAAACCTTTTCCATCCATAATTTCTCCATTTTCAAAAAATTTTGAAATTATTTCAACTTGTTTTCCTCTATGCAAATCTTTTTACTTGCAAGATGCTCCTACAACATTCAACAAATCTCCAAGCATATCAAAAAGTCGACCACAATCTTTGTTTTTTTTAGAAACGATAGTGAGGGATAATTGAAGTTGGTGAACAAAACAATGCATGTAATATGCAGATTGTGTCTCTCTCATGATTAGAGTTTTAAGACCATTAAGTTCACCTTTCATATGGCTAGCCACATCATACCCTTGCACACAAACTCTTGAAAAACTCAAAGAATACTTATTAAGCAGAGAATCAATAGCTTCTTTAAAAGACAAAGCTGTGGTATCTCCAACATGAACAATTTCAAGAAATCGTTCCATTACCATTCCCTTTTTATCAACATAACGCACACACAAAGCTATTTGTTTTTTTAGATACATCACGAAATTCGTCTACTAGTATTCAAAGATAATTTTTACCAAGATCTTCTACAATTGCCTTGGTAGTTTCGTTTGTACAATAGTTGATAAGTTCTTTTTTAATTGAAGGTGCAACCATTTGATTATTTTTGGGTGCATTTTTCAAAACAACATTTCTTACATCATCATTATTTTTCGCAAATCAATTCAAAAATTCAAGAAAGTTTCCTTTGTTATTTGATTAATCACATTTATCATGACCAAGAAATGCCAATCCTTGAAGCAAAAGAAATCTCAAACAATGAAGAGAAACAGTCATACGGATTCGATAATAACTTTTAGCTTGCTCAGTTTGTTGGTTTAAAGAAGCTTTGATGGATGACTTTGAGTTTTTAAAATTCTCAAACTTTTGAAAAGCTTGATTATGAGCACTATTAAACCACCAACATGCTTTCTAAATTTAACTAGCCTATTCCAACCATTAAACTCGTTAACAACAAATGCATCTCCCTCTTCAGCTTTGGTAGTTTCATTCTTAAACAAGTAACAAACAAAGCAGAATGCAACATCTTTTGAAACACTATACTCTAGCCAAGAATATTTCTTAAACCAATATTTATTAAAGCAACGTTATATACTCCCTCCGAAGTTTGTTTGAGGAAATTTATGCTTCTTTGGTTGGGAAGAACCTCTTTGTATGCATTATTTTCTCATCGTTTATTTCTTCATTGGATGATAGTCAATAATTTTTTCTTTTAGCTGGATCATGTCGAAGAGAGCTAGCATCAAGTTGCTCTTCGTCTCCTTCGATGCAAATGTTGTACTACCATGTGTAGTAGATGATGATCTCATGCTGGTTTCTTGAGATTGGGGCATATTATACAAAGGGGGAGAAAATTCTTGTTCGGCTTGAGTTGTTAAAGGTTGACACTTTAGAAGAACTAGCACCATTCTTTTTAGAGTTTTGAACAAACCAATCTAAAGTTCCTCCATTCTTCTTTCGTGGAGGACTAATCTTATCATCATTCTTCTCACTACTACAATTACAATAGTTATTAATTAGAATTCACAACTCAATCGTCATATATATTATCAAAGAAGTAAGATCTTAATTACTAATTAAGCAAGTTTAATTGTTCAACTTATAAATTAATGTAACAAACTATTAGAAATGAATCAAAATACTGAAATCACACGAATTTAGCATAATTTTTTACCCATTCTAAAAATGCATATTCTACCATATTCAACATCTAAATAATCAATTCAACCACAAATCACTCAAATGTATTAAATTGAACTCAATATTCAAGTTTAATCCTTAAATTTTAACTCACTCAAATTAAAATTTTAAAAATTAAAATATAAACTTAATTAAACTTAAGAGCGTAAGAGAATGAGTGAATAACCTAAAGAAATAATGGTAGTTCGCACTTAGCATGTAGCTGGGTGGAGAAAGATTGCCGAAATTTTTTTGGATGAACAGGCGACAGAGTCACGAAAGTTGGTTCACAACTAAAATAATTAAAATTTTACAGGGGTATCAAGAGAATGGGGGATTGAGGGAGAAGAGCGAGATAAAGAGACAAAAAAAAAAAAAAAGTGAATAGCTCTATTCCTATAAAGTTTAAAGAACAATCATTTTTTTAAATATAATAAAAGTAAAAGAAGTCAATTACTTCACGTGATATAAAGAGACAAAAAAAAAATACACAAAGTCAAATGTTCAGCTGTCAACCTATTAAAACTTAACTCTCTGTTTTTCATTTTTAAAATAGGCATGTAAAAACTTCTGACAGAAAAATGGGTATACAAAATTATTTTTAGATTTTTTTCCCGTTATATATTGCACTACATTTAGGAACTCTCCCCAAATAATGGGGGTGCAGCTACTACCAAGGTCGCTGAATAAATCCACCACTGATATTTATGTTATAGCTTATTTCACCATTTTTCTCTAGAGAAAATCCCAGCTCTTTATATTATTCCCCAAATCCTTTCCTCTTATTTTTGTGATCTTTATTTTCTTCAACACATAACCAAACACTTGTCCACCTTTAGACCTCAAGATCCTGGATTTCCCTCCAGACTATCGTTTTCAGAGGTAATAAAAAAGGGAATTGAAAGTGTTTAAGATTGAAAATCTAGGTTTATGGATCCGATTTGGAAGAAGTTTCTCTGGGTTTGTTATGCAAATGATGCGTTGAGAAATTATTTTTAATTATTTTAAATTAAAAATATGGGTAAATTAAAATAATGTAAAAGTAATGAGGATTAAATTTATTAATTTTTTTGAATTAGGATTAAATTTTGAATGTGCAAACGTGAAAAACTAAATGTGTTGTTATAAAAAATATTGTAACTGTCGCATCAACTTTTTAACGGCTATTAATGGGTCAGTGACCAATTTAGAACAATACTAAAATTTTAATGATATCATTTAAGCAATTGAAAATTTGATTATCAAATTAAATAATGTACCAAAGTTCAGTTATAATTTGTTTACTTTACCCTTATTTAAATTTCTATAATAGTAGGATGAAATAACTCATGGATAGAGGTGTCTGGAGGCTGGATGCAAGAAGAGTATATTTCCAATTTGAAAAAAAGGATCTTGAGAGAAAGAGAAAGTTGGAGAGTTTCATGGAAGAGTGGTTACAAATAATTCCAAAAGAATGAGTTATACCTTGGGTATCTCTATTCCCAAGAACTTCGAAAATAGCCTCAAACGCTTTCGTTCTCAGCAACTTCGAAAGTGAACCCAGGATAGCAGCTTTTTCGGAGATGAGGATATCAGAGGCCTGCACGGTCTTGTGAAACAAACTTCTGTTTGGAGCTGTAGTGTTATGAAGGACAACTGCTTCAACCATGTGATTAGATTACAGAACCTATTAATTGAGAGCTGGGCTTAATCATGCTGACCCATCAATAGCTATCATTAGGTCTGTCATCATCCAACCAATAATAGTACTAGGGGTTATATATACGGAGAAAATTAGAGAGAACAATGGATGAGAGAACTAAGAGAAATACCCCTCTCCCTCTTATCTCTCTCTTCTCATTTCTTCACTTCAACCTCCATATCAACTACAACTCTCCACCCGAATCAATAGGGGTGAACCACTCGAAATCACCATAACCATCATGGTCTTTATCTTCACCTCCCTTGTTCGTTGCTTGTAAACTTTGTGCATCAGAATTGGTGTGGTGAGCGTGGATCACCTCCCGACCAAAAGAATCGATCGTGGTGAACTCCTTCGAGCAACTTTCCCTGCTCGAATCCCTATCTCTATCTCAAGATACGTTCAATGCGTTTGGTTTCTTCAACCAGAGAACCCTGTAGATCCACAATATACAGAGTGAAAGTAAAACTTACATGTACAGTTCCAAGACTCTCAGACGGTTCAAACATAGTTGCAGCAACAAAACAGAAAACAGTGAGAGAAAAGGTGAACAATTCTTCAAGAGCTGCTCATTTCTCAACGTCAAAGACACAATATTAGTAGGAACAGATTGCTCCTTGTCTAAACACCCCTCTTCGAGTGGCTCTACCTCGATGGATGATAATTTCTCTGGTGTCTTCCTCTAAAGCGCCTAGGTCCTCTACTATACACATAGCATCGAGATGCCTCCGCAATAGCCCCAGCATGCCTATTCTCCAGCCTTCCTGGAAGAACCGACGGACCCTACAATTTTATGTTTTAAGAACGTTGCAGACACCTCCAGATTGTCTTACATGCGTGATGCCAAAGAAGCAATTAAAGGAGTTCTAGAGATCATCTTGGCAACCAAAAGCTTCGCAAGTGGCCAAGTCTCCCACCATTTAAGCTACACAGCATGAAAGAGAAGTGTCTTCGACTCAATAGCGTCTTCGACTCTAGAATTTTGTAATAAGTTTTACATGCATAGATAATATTAACCACTATAGGTGGTTCAATACTTAGATATCTCTAGATTAGATATCACCAAATGTACGTGCATATTTTATAATGAAAGGATAACCTCCCTCAGCCAAGCTACTTTTGTACGCAGGTTTAAAGGAGATACTAAAGTCCTCCGACATTCAAATGGAAATAGGAGCTATTGAAAATCATTCAGAGTCTTCGTGTTATTTCTCATGTGAGCCTACAGGTATTGGAGGAAAGCCTCTATTGTTTAAAGCATCCTAAGAAATTGATATGCATCTTAGGAAAATCTACTTGAACTGCTTTGTGAGTGCATAAATGCAGGAATGGTTGAATGAATGAATGTATGAAAACAACAAAATTTACAAATACTTATGCCCCTACAAAATTTCAATACGTTAACGTGCATCCATACTTTCATTCTTCATTGCGCTCATTTCACCGAGAGCATCATTCGATGCCTCCGCCCATTCAATGCCTTCGGCATTACGTTTCTCAAAGGGCATCGAGATGCCCGCACTCATGTGTCTTGGATGATACTTGATCTGCAAGAGTGCAGATGTCGATGTCCATTTGTGTCTTGGATGACATGGGCTCTACAAGAACGTAAAGGATTGCCTCGGAATCATTTAATACCTCTAACATTGTCGTTCGACAAAGCGGAGATGCTATAGCGACCCAAATTCTAGATTAATAATTCGGATCTTGAATCTGAATTTGTATATTTAATATTATGGGCAAAATTTGAAGAATGGGAAACTTGAAAATTTTATTTTAATGAAATAGGGGTCTAAAATGTGAAGAATTAAAGTTTGGGTCCAAAGTAAAATCAAGGGGAAAATGACAGATTTATGAAGCAATTTGCCCATTTCTTTTGAGAGATAATTATTTTGAATTATAATGGCCAAAAAAGAGAGGAAAATGATATTTAATTTCTCTCTCTCTCTTCTTTTCTCCCCCATTTTCTTTCTCTCTTTTTCTCCTTAAAATTTCAAATTTTGATTTGTTGCCGACCGGTCATCCATTTTTGACACCTCTAGTACCACTGCATTCATCTCGTCGAGACGAGTCGGCCGATGGTCTCAAAATTGCTGTCGGAGTTGTAATTGGATGGGGTAAAGAGAAAGAAGATTTGGGTTTTATGAGTTAGCCATGTTCGAGCATCCAAAATCAAAAACAGAGGCCACCATCAGATTGCCCATCAAAAAATATGTTAGATTGGAGCTTGTCACCGCCGTACAGCCACCGAAAGGCCCCTCACGCACTGCCACTGAGAGTAGGAGTGCATCAACAATAGGGGTAGGTGCACAAATACTACCATGCACCTGCACCACACCAGATCCGGCTCACCAAGTGCACCGTAGCTCCCATGCATCGCGCCACACCAGATTGTGCTCCTGAGGGTACACCATGCTGCTATACACCTACGCCACACCAGATCGCCCTACATCTTAACCAGCTTTGATTGATGTTGACCAAAGTTGACCGACCATTGACCAATGTTGACCAGCCATTGACTTTTTCAAAGGGACCCTACTTGGGGTTTTTTTAATGTTATGAGTTCGTTGGTAGTTCGTTTTGCCAAATTTGAACCCGGTAAGCTATTTTTATGCGTTTGACCTTACAAATTAGTTAGTGAATAAGGTTAATTAATAATTGTGATATTCATATTTATATGAGGATTGTTCAGGCTCGAATACTGAATTAAGAAGAGCATTTTGAGGTGCTTGAGTGAGGAATTAGCGATATTTGCTTAAGGTTAGTGCACCTCAGACTCCTATTGCTTCATGAGCATCATAAATGTGATTGCTTTGTGTGTTAGTGTCTGCAAAATAGGTAGAAGATAAATAAGCATGTTTAGAGACCGATATCATGAGACTTGATATATGTGTGATGGTTTATGACTTTGAGGATATTTTGAGACTTGTATGAGCTTTAGAGACCGTGTAGGGTCATTCGAATATTTGTATAATTATTTGATGATTGATTGATAATTGTGATGCCTTGTATGCTAGATTCAAATGGATTGATGTGTTAATGGGAATTGTGCATAAGAGATAAATATCGAGAATTATTCAATTAAATGATCATAAAGCTAGTAATTAATATTAATTGATTAAATTCATTAGTAAATAAATCCTAATAACTTTCATAAGCTTTAGGGATCAAATAAAGCTTTGTAACATCGTATTTTGCAGAAATAGTGTAAGCTCATGAGTAGGCTAAGGTACAACTTTAGTCGTACCGGTACGTGTTTAGGGACCATAACGATACATGTTGACCCGTACTGGTACTTGTGGAAATCTAAGATTTTTAGTAAGCAATGTCAATATCGGTACACGTATGAGTACTGGTACCCAGGGGTACTGATACGCTCTTGGATACTAAATTACCAAGATTTTTAGATGTGTCCCAATCGTAACCAAGTAAGCAATCTCTTATGGAATTAGGTTGATGGTGTAGGATGATAAATAGTGGATTTAAGATAAGGTAGAAGTTTGGATGATGGTGTAGGAATGTAGGCTTGGTGACAAAGTGATGGAAGTTGGCTTAGGAAAGAATGAAGATAAAGGATTAAGGACAAAGAAAAAACCAATACTATAAAGAGTATTGACCCAATTCTTATATAGTCTTCCATCGAAGGACTATGACCCACTAATTAGGAAATTAGGAACCAATAGTAACAAAGGAAGGGTTAACGCCATAAGAAGGAATTCTTGATAAGTCGATAGAGTTCTTAAAAGAACAAAAGAGATGAATTCTCACTTTAAAATACACTCAAAGTTGGGTCTTACAAAATGAAATGAGTTGCCCTATTTATAGGCTTATAAAATAGAATGAAAATACACCATTTGATGTTGAATAGGTGGCCGACCATGGTGAAGAGAAAGGAGACCTTTGGATGAACCATTCTCTCTTGAAAAGTCATGTTTTGAATCTCGAGTTATGCCTCTTCATGTTGTCTCCCTTTTAATATAGAGATGTATTTGAATGGAAACCCTTCATTATTGCCGTTCATTGTGAAAAGGTATGAAGGAAGAAACATGTCTTTTGACGCACCATTTCATGTTGTAGTTGTTGGTGGTATATCCTTGTATTTTCAATATCTTTGTAGTGGCAATGGAAAAAAAGGTTCATGCCTCAACAATGGAAAATGTTTAAGGAAGGTTCATGCCTCTTGAATGCATCATTTCTTAGTGTAGTCGTCCAAGCTTTTATAATATGTAGTCATCCATGCTTCCATTAAATATGCCTTAAAAAATATAAATCAAGGATTAAAAATATAAACTATAACATATAGAAATGTAACAAAATAATATGCAACATATAATAAGTAAAATGACTTAATGAAATGCATATATTATGGTTGCACATGCAAAACAATGCATGGCTTGTTGTATGAGTCCAACGTCAATGCTTGTTCACTTGTGGACTCAAATGACTTCCACGCTTGAATGCATCTGTGTGAGATGGCATCCCTGAATAGTCTGGCCTTAGCACGAGTGATGGGTCATTGTGGGAGTTCCTCTAGCTCTGGCTGAGGTATGATCACATCATCCTCCCTTTCTTGAAAGTAATTTTTCCTCAAATCGTTATTGTCGTCAAAGGGAGACAAATCTGTAACATTGAAAGTAGCGCTAACATTGTACTCTCCTGGAAGGTCTAACTTATATGCATTATCATTTGCCTTCTGTACTACTTTAAAAGGAGCATCTCCTCGAGGTAACAACTTTGAGTTTCTTTGTGCCGAAACCTTTCATTTTGTAAATAAACCCAAACCTAGTCTTCGATTTCAAAAGTGACTCACTTTCGTCCCTTGTTGGCTTTCTATTCATATTGTTTTGTTCTCTTTTCAATGTTGTCTCGCACCTATTGATAGATCTTATTTACAAATTTTACTTTATCTTTTCCATCTTTGTTTATGATTTGTTCTGTAGGCTAGGTTAGTAAATCTAACGGAGTTAAGGGATTAAATTCGTACACAACCTCATATGGCGAGAATTTTTTAGCAGAGTGTATGGATCGATTGTATGCGAACTCAAGATGTGGTAAACATTCTTCCCATGTCTTGATATTCTTTCAAATGACCGCTCTAAGGAATGTTGGCAATACTCGGTTTACCACTTTAGTATGGCCTTCAGTTTGTGGATGATAAGTCATAGAAAACAACAACTTTGTCCTAATCTTTCTCCATAACTTCCTCTAGATATGGCTTAGAAATTTCATATCTCGGTCTGACACAATGGTCCTTGGAATCCCATGTAATCTTACAACTTCTCTAAAGAATAGATTGGGAACATGCAGTAGCATCAGTCTTGTGGTAGGGGATAAAATGAGCCATCTTTGAAAATCTATCCACTACCACAAAGATATAATCTTTATCGTTCTTTGTGCGCATAAGTCCTAATATGAAGTCCATCGAAATGTCAACCCAAGGTTCGCTTGGTATAAGTAATGGCATATACAATCCGTGAGGCATGAGTTTTGATTTTGCTCATTTGAAAATAATGGACCATTCACACATCCTCTCCACATCTCTTTTCATCTTAGGCAAATATAGGTGTTCCTGAAGTGTACTCAATGTTTTGGACACTCCTAAAATGTTCCATTAAGCCTTCACCATGGGTTTCCCTGATAAGTATCTCTCGAACTGACTCTTGTGGGATGCAAAGCCTTTCTTCTTTAAAGAGGTATCCTTCATGCCTATAAAATTTCTCAAATGCCACTTTCTCGCATTTATTAAAAATCTCTCTAAATTTATTGTCAGTTTCGTAAAGTTCCTTTAAAAAGAAAATCCAAGCAATCTTGAACTAAAGTAGTAAGAAGTACGTACCTTCACGATAATGCATTGACAGCAACATTTTCCTAACACTTCTTGTACTTGATCACGTATGGAAATGATTCAAGGAACTCAACCCATTTTGCATGCCTCTTGTTTAACTTGTGTTGGCCTTTAATATGCTTCAAGGCCTCATGATCTGTATGTATAACGAACTCTCTTGGCCAAAGATAATGTTTCCAAGTCTCGAGTGCTCGAATGAGAGCGTACATCTCCTTATCATATGTTAGGTAATTTAGTAAGTCACCATTAAGTTTCTCACTAAAATACGTTATTGTACGCCCTTCTTGAGTTAATACAACACCAATCTCTATTCCAAAAGCGTCACACTCCACCTCGAATGTCTTATCAAAATTTGATAGGGTTAACAGAGGAGCCTTGGTTAAACATTCTTTAATTTCGAAGAATGCTTTCTCTTGTTCATTACTTCAAAAGAAGTTGGATTTCTTTTTTATGACTCTCGTTAAAAAAGCGATTAGGGTGCTAAAATTTGGGACAAATCTTCAATAGAAACTTGCTAGTCCATGAAAACTTATTACTTGACTTATATTTGTAGGTCGTGGATATTCTGGGTCCACTTCCAAACCCTATGAACTTACAATGAATCCTAGAAAAATGAGTTTGTTGGCAAACACATTTCTTAATATTAGCATACAATTGCTCTTTTCTTAAGGTATTTAGAACATACCTCAGATGTTGTTCATGTTCCTCCAATGATCGACTATAGATTAAGATATCATCAAAATAAAGAACACAAAACTTACCGATGAAAGGCCTAAGGGCAGATTCATTAACCTCATGAAACTGCTGGGACGTTGGTCAAACCAAAAAGCATTACTGTCCACTCATACAATACTTGCTTAGTTTTGAAGGCGGCCTTCCATTCATCTCTTTCTCACATTCGGATTTGGTAATAGCCACTTTTAAGATCAATCTTTGAAAAGATGCTTTCTCCACTTAGCTCGTCCAACATGTCATTTAGGCAAGGTATAGGATGGCAGTATTTTATAGTTATTTGGTTAACTGCATGACAATCTACACACATACGCCAAGATCTATCTTTCTTAGTACTAGTAACACTGGTACGATACATGGGCTAAAACTCTCTCAAATATAAACCTTTTTCATAAGTTCGGCCACTTGCCTTTGCAATTCCTTGGTTTCTTCCTGGTTACTTCGATATGCAGGGCGATTCGGAATGGTTACCCACGGGATAAAATCAATCTAATTTTCAATTCCTCGAATTGGTGACAAACCACTAGGAATCTCTTCTAGAAAGATGTCTATGAAATCTTACAATAAAGAAACAATGGAATGGGGCAAATTTTCTTCGGGATTGTTTGTAGAAAAAAAATATTCTTGTAGATAGGTACAAAAAGTGGCTGGTGTGTCAAAAGAATCTTCCTAATCTCTCCCCCACTTGCAAAAATACTAAATTTTTTGTCTCATTCTCTCTTTTTATTTCTTCAATTTCTTCATTCTCCACTATTTTTTTCTCTCTTTTTTCATTGGCATTCTCATTCTTTTTCTTTTTACTCTTATTTTTTTTCACTCTCTCACTGCCTCAAAACCCTTTTTTAAGTGAAACTGGTCATCATGTACTTGTCTTGGAGTTAATGGTGCCAAAGTGATATTTTTGCCTTTATGGGTGAAAGTGTATCTATTGATGAAACCATCATGAACCACGCACCGATCAAATTGCTAGGGTCGCCCCAATAGAATGTGTCCAGCGTGCATCAAAAGTACGTCACACAACACCTCGTCCTTGTATTTTCCAATAGAAAATGGTATGCACACTTGCTTGGTTACTTTATGTTCTCCTTTCTCATTAAGCCATTGCAACTTATAAGGTTGGGGATGCTTTTTTGTTGTGAGTCCAAGCTTTTCCACCATTAAGGCACTTGCAACATTAGTGCAACTTCTATCATCAATGATAACTAAACATACCTTTCCATTTACATGGCAGCAAGTATGAAAGATTTTCTAGCATTGTTCTTTTGTTATTACTTCTTGTGTGTTCAGACTTCTTTTGACAATGAGTATTTCTCCATCAACGGCAAGTTGAAGGTTTTCCTCCTTGTTACTTGATTCTTTTTCATCCTCGTGTTTAGACTCTATCTCTCCATTGTCTAGAAGCAGCATAGTACTTTGGTTTGGACATTGGCTGGCAATATGCCCACGTCCTAATCACTTAAAGCATTTGATGTCTCAGGAGTGGTCTGGTATGGTTGCTTACTTTCATTTGCCCTGTTCCATGTTTGGCTTATTGGGTTTAGAAGTCCCAACATTCTCCTTTATCTGGAATGGTGTGACCTTCTTGTAATTTCCTTGTCCCCATTTAGATGTCGCAGTATTAGTGTTTCAGGATGTGATTTTTCTCTTCAATCATCTTTTAACTTTTATTACCATATGCACCATTTCATCGATTTCAATATAGTGATGTAACTCCACTACATCGGCTATCTTTGGGTTTAGTCCGGCTAGGAATCTGGCCATGTTTGCTTCACAATCTTCTTCAACGTTAGCAAGGATCATCACAACTTCCATATCTTTATAATAGCCCTCAACACTACGGTTGCCTTGAGTAAGGTTTTGATGGCGTTGAAACAACTCTCAATGGTAGTAATACGGGATGAATCTTCTCTTCAGTATTGCTTTCATCTCTATCCATGTAGAAATTGGTCTTTCCCCGTTTATTCTTCTATTAGAGATTAGTTGGTCCCACTAAACTAAGGCATAATCCATAAATTTAATTGATCCTAATTTTACCTTTTTTATTCAGAATAGTTGTGGCAATCAAAGATGTGATCAACCTTCTTCTCCCACTCGAGATATGCTTTAGGGTCCGTCTTCCCTTGAAAAGGTGGAACATAAACCTTTATGTTATCAAGTTTTTCATATATCCGAGGTCTTGCCCTTTGATATATGGGTTCTAGGCGTCTAAAGCCTTGCTGAGAGGCTTTCTCAAACGTTTGATCTCCCTCTACATCTTCTTCGTACTACTCTGGATATTCATCTTCCAAATCTTTCCTCGGATTCCCTTAACTCCTATGCCCTTGATTTACTTGATTTACTTGACTTCCTTGGGCTCCTTTAAGCCGATCTAGGTGATTCTGTATTGGTACTAGTAATCTTGTCATTTCCTAATTCCCTTTTCTTTTTTTCTTTCTTTTTTTGAAATAAATTGAAAAATTAAATTCATAAAACAATAGCACTTACTTGATTAACCTTTGCTCTGATTACCAAATGATACGCTCTTGAATGCGGGGTTGCCAAGATTGTTTGATGTGTCCCAATCGTAACCAAGTAAGCAATCTCTTATGGAATTAGGGTTTGGATGGTGGTGTAGGAGTGTAGGCTTGGTGGAAAAAGGAAGGAAGTTGGCTTATGAAAGAAGAAAGATAAAGGATTAAGGAAAAAGAAAGAACCAATACAATACAGAGTACTAACCCAGTTCTTATATAGTCTTCAATTGGAGGACTGTGACCCACTAATTAGGAAATTAAGAACCAACAGTATCAAAAGAAGGGTTGACGCCACAAGAAGGAATTCTTGATAAGTTAATAAAGTTCTTAAAAGAACAAAAGAAATGAATTATCACTTTAAATTGCACTCAAAGTTGGGTCTTACAAAATGAAATGAGTTGCCATATTTATAGGCTTACAAAGTAGAATGAAAAGACACAATTTGATGTTGAATAGGCGACCGGCCATGGTGAAGAGAAAGGAGACTTTTGGATGAACCATTCTCTCTTGAAAAGTCATGTTTTGAATCTTGAGTTATGCCCCTTCATGTTACCGCCCATTTAATGAAGATATGTATTTGAATGGAAACCCTTCATTATTGTCGTTCATTGTGAAGAGGTATGAAGAAAGAAATATGTCTTTTGACACACCCTTTCATGTTGTAGCCGTTGGTGTCAGATCTTTGTACTTTCAATATCTTTGCCGCAACAATGGAAAATGTGTGAGGAAGGTTCATGTCTTGAATGCATCATTTCCTATTGTAGCCGTCCAAGCTTTTATATTATGTAGTCATCCATGTTTCCATAAAATATACCTTGTAAAAATATAAATCAAAGATTAAAAATATAAACTACTAACATGTTGAAATGTGACAAAATAATATGCAACATATAATAAGTAAAATGACTTAATGAAATGCATATATTATAGTTGCACATGCAAAACATTGCATGGCTTGTTGTATGAGTCCAACGTTAATGCTTCTTCACTTGTGGACTCAAATGACTTCCTGCTTGAATGCATCTATGTGAGATGGCATCCCTGAATAATTTGGCCTTAGCACGAGTGATGGGTCCTTGTGGGAGTTCCTCCGGCTCTGGCTGAGGTACCCACTAGGTTGAATAATCTATAATGCCCGTTAAAGATGGAAATCACCGTAGAAAATTAATAAATTGATTTATGCATTAATTAAAGCGATAATGTGGGACAATGTTTATAATTAATGAGAATGATTAATGTACTCTTCCATAATGTATTAAAAACTCAGTAAACTTTGGGGTGGCTTTTCCTAATAGTAACCATAGGGATCCTTGGTGGATCGTGAGATGTCGCGTGCCAAGTGAGGGCACTTGTTTGGTTACGTGTCAATATTGTGTGATGTATGGACACTTGTTTGGTTGAGTCACCTTGATGTTGGGATCCATTTACCCAGAGAGTGTGTTGCAACACTGTCGACTGACTAACACTTGGCAAACAATTGAAGAATTAATGTAAATATACTAGTAAATAATGCCAAGTTTAGGTCTTTTTGCGTACAAGTATACACAGTGAGCAAGTAATACAGTAGTAAGCTAAGTATCGTATCCACAAGGATTGCCCAAGAATTAAATGTCACGATATTTACTTGTGAATGGGAACAAATGAGTTTGAATTGGATTTTGGATTTTGATTAAGAAAAATGACTAAGGAAATAAAATGAAAATTCAGGCGGATTAGCAAACAAATGTATTCAAATTGATGGTTGGTGTTGGAAAGAGATGCTTGGATTTACGCTTAGTTAAGATAGCAAATAATAATTTCTAGCCTTGGTTTTGTTGCGGAGCAGATTTTAAAGTTAGTATTGCCTCTGTCGATAGCAATACTCTAAGTTAATTACGAATAACTCATATATGTTTATAGTGATGTTTTCAATAATTAACTTGGCAAAGTTTTAATCTTTTACTCCTAAGGGGTAGATTCACTTCCGAAGAAAGCTCATCTACTAGAACATTTTCTGTCGAATTAGTATTTGGAAATTAATCTTTATCTCCTAAGCCTGTTAAGATGTTAAGGGATAATAGGCATGCAATGCCAACTGTTGTATGGAAAAGAATTTAAGAAAACAAAGAAGTAGCAAAATAGAAAAAAAATGCAAAGGCATTCAATTATTAAAAGGTAAAAATAAACTAAGCGTTCATCATAGAAACATCCCCAGCCAACTTAAAGAATTTAGTTCATAGATGGGTAAACCATTAACAATATATCATTTTGAAACGTCACCATCATAATAGAATTAAAAAAATAAGAGAAATGGACAAAGAAGGAGATCTGTCGATGCAGCCCTTCAATAGATCCAGAGCTCTCGGTCTTAGCCTGGTCGAACCACAGTTTGCCCTCTACCCTCTTTCTTCACCACGATTCAGCCTCCTTGGTTCATCGATTAGCTTCCTTTACATAGGCACTCGTAGAAACCCTAGGTTGGGTTTTGAATTTGCAACTTTGTTAAGCACCAAGATAGGCGCATTATCTTCTTTTGCCAACCAAGTCTGGTAATCTTTTTCCTGCTTTTGCCATCGGCACTCGGCATTTCTATTCTTCTTCTCTTGTTTTCTACCAACTGCTCATGTCCTACTCTGCCAATCCTGCTCTTGTCCTGCCACAACAAGGAAAATACCCCTTCACTCTGGCAATAAAAGCATTCATTAACTTCTAGATACAAATGCATGAATCTACTAACTAAATGCACAAACATGTACTCAAAGTCAAGCAAAATCATGGTAATATATAAATGAAAAATAGTACTTTTGAGGACTTAACAAATACCATAGTCAGAGATGTCGAATGTATGTTTCTGACGCTGTGTGACACCGTGCTCATTCGAAGATACTCGATGAGAGATACCGAGTATGGCTGTATGTTCCCGAGGTTGTGTGACACTAGGCCTTACCGAAAGAGAGAGTGTATGTTTTCGAAGCTGTGTGACACCAGGACTCAGTTAGAGTGTACGTTCCCAAGGCTGTGTGACACTTAGCCTCACTCCAAGTTTGTGGTTATAATTGTGTGTGCTATTGCTCGGATGATCTAGTGAGATCCCAAGTATGGTTGGGCCTTGTGTGCTATATATGATGTCTTGCATGATGAGAGCATGTGTTTAGACGACTAGTGGTAGCGCCACATGTTTATTTATCTCTCCTTATTGCTCGTACTAGCTTGTATGCTTATATTTATGATTAGCATGAAGTATAATAGAGTAGATGAGTACCACTAAGATTTGTAAGCTTAGTGCTCGGAATCGTTGTTTTTGTGCGTAGGTTGGTAGATTGATCAGGAGCTCGTGGAGCACTATTAGTACAGGATTCCAGCAAGCGGTGATAGTCAAATTACGATACTTGCATTTAGTGGGATGAGTATTCATAAGACCTTACGTGGCTGAGTCTGTAACTTTACTTTCAAAATATTATTTGGATATACAATTTTTAAACTTGGAGCTCCTATTTTGTAACGCGATTTATGTTTCTTATTTATTTACATAGATTATGAATGGTTAAATATTTTTATATGATGGCTAAATCTATGGTTTAAAATAGAATTTTTGTTCGGTCAAATTTTGGGCGACCCGAATGTAGCGCTCTAGATCTGGATCGAGATCGGGGTGTTAGAGATGTTTGCAGTCATGTGTCATACACTACACCTAATCTGCAAAAGTATAGATGTCAGCCTCGGGAGATGATTACCTCCAGCCATTCAATTCCTCTACTATTGTGTTTTCTCTAAAAGGCGCGAAGATCCATATGTTCATTTGTGTTTGCCGATGGCATCGACTCTACGAGAACACAGAGGATTCCACTTATGCAAGTGACCTCAGTCTTGCTATTTATAAAAGTGAGAGATATGTGCACTCATGTATCTTTGATGACACATGATCTATAAGAGTACAAATGTATACTCTAGCAGAGGATACCTCCGCTCATTCAATGCCACTTGAATTGCTATTTTGACATAACGAAGATGTTTGTACCCATTTGTGCTCTGACAGCACCGTCTCTACAAAGGTACAGATGTTGTGCTTATTTGTGTCCACCAATGGTACCAGCTCTACAAGAACATAGAGGACTCCACTTATGCAATATCCTCGACATTGTTGTTTAAAAATGAGAGATACTTACACTCATGTGTCTTGAACGACACTTGATCTGCAAAAGTACAGATTCCTACTTAGTAGAAAATTACATCTGCTCACCCAATGCTCAGCTCATTGTTGATTCAATCAAAGAAGAGATGCTTGTACCTATTTGTGCTCTTGACAACACCAGTTCTACAAGGTACAGATGCTCGTGTGCATGTTTAGTCCCCAATGGATCTCACAACTCAAACCACACAAAATATATTTTCTCTCGATTAATGCCTCTGACATTGCTTTTTGCAGCGCTTTAAACCATTCAAATGTCTTTTGATGGCACCAATACGATCATTCAAAACCTCTATCCATCTAATGCCCAATACATTACAAGTTTGAGAAAATAGAAATATTCGTACCCATTTGTGCTCTTACAACATTGACTATACAAGGGTACAAATATTTGTTTCCATATTTTGCCCTTGATGGCATGACAATACAAAACAACATTGACCATGCTCCCCGCATGTGATACCTCCCTCCGCTCACACAAGAACCCTGGCATTACTATTTGAAAAGACAGAGATGCCTGCTTAAAAAATATTACCTCCGCTCACCCAATGCTCAGCACATTGTTGATTCAAACAAAGTGGAGATGCTTGTACCCATTTTTGCTATTGGCAATACTGGCTCTACAAGGGTATATATGCTCGTTTTCACATGTTTCTTTTGATGGCGCCGTATTACTAAAAGGCACTGGCAATGCTCCTATTCATTCAATATCTTCCTCAGCTTATGTAAGTGCCTTCGGTATTGCTATTTGAAAAAGTGGAGATGCTTGTCCAATAGAAGATTGCCTCCGGTCCATGCAGCGACCATGACACATCTATTTCGAAAAAATGGAGACACATGTACCTATTTGGGGTCTGGACAACATTGGCTATTAAAAGGTACAGAAGACAATTTTGCTCGCTCAATACTTTTAGCATTGCCTCTATTAGATCGAATAGATCATTTAGCGCCTATGATATCGCCAAAGCGCGCTTCCACTCATTCAATGCTTCTAGCATTGCTTTCCTCAGAAGTGTTAAATTATTCCATGAACCAACGCATGCTTTCTTTCATCTAATGCCTCTGATATTGTCTTTTTTTATATTCCAACTCGTGCCACTGTATGACACTCATGTATCCAAATAGGGACCAAGTGTTATACCTCCAGTACTTATTTCCAGAGATGTTACCTCGCCTAACACTCATCTGTACCTCTGGTGGTATACACATTTATGAAAGGGAGTAACATTTAGTGAAAAGTGAAGAAGATACTTCTACTGCGCAAGTATTATTACAAGAACTTCTAGGGGCTAAAGACCATAAATTTGGTTTGAGGCATAGGTGCCTCTGTCGAGCACTTGAAAAGACTAGGTAACTTAGTTCTTTTAAAATGACTTAAGAAAAATTGACAAATGGTATGAGGAAACCATCAATTGGCAAGGTTCGAACCAAAAGGGGGATAGGCCCGAGTGTGCAAATCAACAAAAATAGATTAAGGCAACATTATAGTTTCCATTACGAAAAAATGTCAAGTACATATTCATTCCCTGATGATTTCCCATGGTCGAGTCATTTGCTTACTTATCCACTCATATGATGATTTCCTAGGGTCGAGTCATTTGCTTATATATCTACTCTCCTAATAACTTCCCAAAGATGAGTCATCTACTTATAAACTAATATCCTTGATGTATTCTTAGGGTCTTGGATTTCACCACTCTTCTTGTCTATACAACGTAGAAAACCTACGAAGATGCCTCCGCTCATTGTACATTGTTTCTCTACTTAACTACGGCTCTCTGCACAAATCAACAGGAGCCACCGCCGTGGTTTCTCCAAAGCGTCAAGTTACTTCTGCTCCAGCATTTGTTTAGTTACAATGAGCAAAAAGTGACAAACCAAACTTTAATTACAAGTCTCGGCTCATGCCACTTTATGGCATTCCCTCAACCAATGGGGGACAAGTGTTATACCTTGGGTATCTCTACTCCTAAGAACTCCAAAAATGGATTCCAATGCCTCCGCTCCCAGCAAATTCAGAAATGACCCCATGAAAGTAGCTCCTTTAGATATAAGGATACTGAAGGCCTGTACAGTCTTGTGGAACAGACCTCTTTTTTGAGCTATATTGTCGTGAAGGACAACTAACTCACCTACGTGACCAGAATGCAAAGCCTATTGATTAGGAGCCATACCTAACCCTACCGACCCATCAATAGCTATCACTAGGTTTAACATCATCCCATCAATAACAGTACTAGGGGTTATATATACCTAGAGAATTAAAGAGGACAAGGAACAAGAGAACTAAAGAAAATACCCCATCTCCCTCGTCTCTCTCAAATTTTTTCCTTTCTTCACTACAACTACTATATCGACTGCGGCTCTCTACCTAAATCAACACAACTAATTCTTTCGGTCAGGAGGTGAACCGTCTTAAATCTCCATAACCATCCAGGTCATCATCTCTACCTCTCTTGTTCGGTGTGTGTAAACTTTGTGCAACAACAATTGGTGTGGTGAGCATGGATCACCTCCCGACTGAAAGAATCAATCATGTTGATTTGGGAGGAGACTCATGGTCGATATGGCGGTTTGGCTTCTGTTTTGATAGCACTGGTTCTACAAGGGTACAAATGCTTGTGTTCGTTTTGGCCTCCCATGGCTCTCGCATCAAAAACCACACAGAAGAAATCATCGCTCGACTAATGCCTTCGACATTGCTTCTCACAAGAGCACCAAATAATGCAAGTACCTTTTGGTAGCACCTACCTCTGCTCATGCAATGTCAAATGCATTGCAACTTTAGCATGACAGAGATGTCTACACTCATTTATGCTTTGACAACACTAACTCTACAAGAATAGAGATGTCGTCGCTCGATCTATGCCTCTGGCATTGCTTTTTGTAGAGCAACAAATCGTTCATAAATGTCTCTTGATGGTACCAACACAAATTATTCAGTATCTTCGTCTACTCAATGCTTAACGCATTAATACTTTGGAAAAACAGAGATACTTGTACCCCTTCATGCTCTTGACAACACCGACTCTACAAGGGTACAAACGATTGCTCTTATATTTTACCCTTAATGACACCAACACAATCATTCAATACCCCCTCTTGCGCAATAGCCTTCGGCATTGCTATTTATAAAAAGAGAGATGCCTTCTCAGCAGAAGATTGCCTTCACTCGTCCAATGCCCAGCTCATTGTTGATGTAAATGGAGCCACATTCTTAAACAAATAAAAAAATTTCTCTCGCTCACCCAATACCTCTGAAATTGTCATTCTGAGAGAACCAAAAAGTCTAGTGCCTTCGATGGCATTAACATATGATAAGCTAGAGTTAGATTGAGGAAACTAATTTTTTGGTTTGAGTTCCTCTAATGGCTTCACGTCTCCCAACATATCGGCACGTACCACTATATAGGCCTCTCATGACATAAAAGGGGGATAAGTGTTATACCTCCGGATAACCCCTTTCCGGAGATGTTCCCTCACTTGGCACTCATCTATACCCCAATGATACATGTCTTAATGAAAGGGAGCGACATTTAATCAAAAGTTAATTGAAGAAGATACGTCCTCTACGTAAGTATCATTCTACTTCTAGGGCCTAAAGACCCAAATATCTGGTCCGTCACAAAGATGTCTCCACCTTGCACCTTACACTCAAAGAAAGACATAATGAGGGATACGCCGGAGTACGCAAATTAACAAAACAAACCAAGGCAAAATTGCCCATACGTCATGACTCATACCACTTTAAAGTATCGTTTCAACTAAATGGGGGCAAGTGTTATACCTAGTACCTCTGCACCCAAGAACTCTAGAAATGGCCTCCAGTTCCACCGCTCTTTGTGACTCCAAAAGTAACCCCACGACAGTAGTTCCTCCGAAGGTGAGCCATACTAGAGACCAAAATACTAGAGGCCCGTATGATCTCAAGAACAGACACTGTCAGGAGCAACATCGCTCCACCATGTGATCAGACTGCAAAAGCCTATTGATTGGAGTCGGGCATAACCCTGCTGACTCGTCAATAGCTGTCACTAGGTCTAACACCATCTCATCATCAACAATACTAAGGGTTATAAATACTCTGGCAGTTAGAAAGAGTGAGGCATGGAACAACATGGTATAGCACGGTGCTATTAGCACCCCTTTTCTTCCATCATCTCTTCTTTCTCTTCCTTCCTTACTTCGGTCACCGTACTGACTGCAACTCTCTGCTTAAATTTACCAGGGTGAACCTCCTGAAAACTCCATCAATCTCCTTGGTTCTCTTCTCCACCTTCCTTGTTCGGTGTCTACAAACTTTAGGCATCAACAATAATGCCAACAGAACTAAACACAATTAACGTAGTCCTCTAATAATTATGATGTATTGAAATGGTCATAATACATAAATGTCCCTACAATTTTTGTTTTAAATCGATTATTTTTTTAACAAAGAAATGGGGACTGCTTTTGCTGGGAATTGATCCCAAGACCTAGAGAAGAAAGAGGAGGGGAATACTCTTGCTGGATGTAGAACTCAAGATTTAGGGGAAGAGAGGAAGCATGTGAAAAAGCTCCATATCGTTTTCTCTTTAAATCGATTGTTTATTGTAGTGAACTAATGAGCAAAGCAACTCGATCTTGAAAACAATGTCAATAACAACGCTCTTCTATTATAGTATATTTGTAATAATATTATTTTTTATTAATGCTATTTTAACCGTCGGATAATCCGCATATTTACAGATGGGTGTGAGATATGTGATGGATCAAATAGATGTTTTTTATGCCAAAAGCTACGTAGGTAGTCACGTGGGTGTAGCAATAATGATTTATTTATAAAAGCTCCATCAAAACCCAAAAGTCTTGACTTAATAATTTGGACAAAAGATTCCAGAGTTGAAAATTGTATTTTGCTATTTTGTTCTTCCTTAATTTAAAATTGGGAGGATCGTTAGTAATAAAATTATATTATGTTGTCATTAAATCCTCAACAATTTCTTGATAAAGTTAACAAATAGTCACTAAATTATAATAAAATGTTCACTTTAATTACTCAACTTTCAAATATTACAAGGTTGTCATTAAACATTGATTTTTGTTATAAAATGGTAAATAAGTAGTTAATTGCCGTAAAAGGCGTGACATGATAGTTAAAAAAATTTGTATAATAGAACATTTAGACCTCCATATATACACATTCAATCAATTTAGTCTTAATTCGAAAATTTTAATTAATTCAATCCTCATTATTCACACATTCTGTCATTTTGGTCCCACTTTTAATTAGAAATAATTTAATTATATTTTTTATTGTAATATATATTTAAATATATTTTAAATTATTAATAAATGAATTTTAAATAAATTAAATAATATTGTTTAATTATTAAATTATTTCTAATTAAAAAAAGAACAAATTGTTGAGAAATTATATCATAGGTCATTCCCGCCACCTCATCCATGGGACCAACCAATCAAATGCATCCATTTTATTTATTTTTCCATCTCATCTTTTTACCAAGTGAATCTTCACTTGGTAAAACTGTTTTTAAATTTAATTTATAGTAAATATTAGTGAAGATTCACTTGTTAAAAAGATGAAATGGAAAAATTAATGAAATAGATGCATTTGATTGGTTGGTCTCATGGATGACGTGGCGGGAATGACCTATGATATAATTTCTTCAAATTAATAGAATGTGTAAATAATGTAGGTTAAGTTTATTTTTTATTTTTTGAATTAGGACTAAATTGATTGAATATGTAGATTTGGAGGGCTCAATGGCCACTTTGTAACAAAAATGAAAGTTTAATGACCATTTTATAACATTTAAAAGTTGCGTGACCAAAATGAACATTTTACTATTTTTTAATGACCATATGTGAACTTTACCCTAATTTCTTTTTTTTTCTTCTCTTGTGAAAATAATCTAAACTCTATCAAAATTAAAATCGGGTTGACTAACAACTATATCTACTATTAAACAAGCTTATAATAATAACCATTAACTAGGAACATTGAGTCATTGACTTTCACAGATGAAACAGCTGCTTCATTAATTGCATGTAGGAAAGCTGAGTTTGGTATTTAAATGATTAAAAACTAATAATGGAAGCAGCTATGCCTATGGAAGTTATTTTTTTTAATAATCTAAAGATAATTATAATGTAGTATTGTTTACATATATTTTTAATTATTTGACAATACACACCCTTATAAATAAAGAGATTGAAGCTAAGTCTCTTAAGCGCTTTTTTATGGACCACTATGTCAACTGAATGAAGGGTACAAAACCAACTGTATGGAACCGTACAAATACAATAGTTGTTCAGTCACGACGTCAGTATCCACGTTTTTGTGTCTTAAAAAAATGGACAGCAAAGACATTGAAATCTTTTGTTTGAGAGTAACAAATAAGATTTATAAAAGAGCAGAACAAGAAAGCGAAACGGAGTACAGAGCTTGGCTAAACAAAATCCCATCACAAAAGGGTAATTCATGCACCCAGATCCACCTTTATCGGATCATTTCTTGTTTCTTTTTTCAGTGTAACCAAGTTCAGTTTGATGTTTTAGCTTTATATTTGCATGGTTTTCTGGGATGAATTCCTTTTAGCAGAGTTAAAAACTTGATTCTGTTGAAAGAATAAGACAATTAGGATTGGGGGACAAAACAATAGACAGGTTTGTTTTGATTTCTGTTGGGTCCTACAGCTATTACCACTCGAATCACTTTCATTGCAGTATTACTCTGTAAAGTTAGATACGTTGACCTTCAAGCATCATGACCTGCCTTTTTTGGATCTTGATTTCTTTTGGTCCCAATACCCTTTTTACTCTGTAAAGTTATGTTGTTTCTATGGCACGATTACTGTGCAACACTATACTTCATGGGTCGTGGAGAAATCCTGACATATTTGTACTTGTTGGATTTTCATGTGGCAGGGCTCTTTGGACTGCACTATTTTCATGAACTTCATCACCTGTTGGAGTAATCATGCGTGCTTTCAGGAATTGTTTTTGCTTGCAGAAACCCAAACTTGAATTTGAAGAGCCTGCCATTCTTGCTGCTGAAACACATTGTAAGTTAATACACTCAACACCAATACCTGTTGTACTTCCAATGTTTATTTTGGCATCATTTTGCTATTTCTGCTCCGTACTTGCCTAAGTGCAGAGAATTTCTTATAATTTGACAGTTACTGTGAATGAAGTCGAAGCTTTATATGATCTGTTCAAGAAGTTAAGTAGCTCCGTAGTTGATGATGGTCAGATTCACAAGGTATTACTCATTTCATTTTGGTTCAGATATGTGATTTCTGTTTGTTGGTTGATTTTAATTGTTTAGACATATTGGTACGAGCGATTTCATTTTCTTTTTGTGAATTAGAACACATTTTTCCTTTTAAGTTGTAGTAATTCTTTACATGTTTTCTGAACAGGAGGAATTTCAGCTTGCATTTTTTAATAACAGCAGTAAGCAAAATTTATTTCTTGATAGAGTGAGTGTTTTTCCATTCCAATCTGTTTTTCTTCAGCTTCCTATACATGTTAATTCACAGAAAATTCTTCAAGGTTAACTGATTATTTTTTGCAATTGTTTGATTTGTTTGACATTAAACGTGACGGAGTTATCGAGTTCGGAGAGTTTGTTCGCTCTTTAAGCGTCTTCCACCCTAGAGCTCCGGAAGCAGATAAAATTGCATGTATGTATTGCATTATGAAACATAAAGTCTTATCTGTGTCTTCCTTTAATCATTGCTCGGTTTTCGCTTTCATGCTGATATATCTTCTTCCAGACTTGTTTAGATTGTATGACCTACGAGAAACCAGCTTCATCCAGCGTGATGAGGTAAGTACTTGGCTCGATTCGTTACTATATCTGTTTTTGCTTCATTAATCTCAAACTTTACCCTAATATACCGTTGATGTGGTGGAATCAATTGTGGAGAAGGTGTTGGACATTGCAAACTCTTTAACTTGTTGCATCTCTCAGTTTCTTTTCTGGATATTGATATTACTCGTATTTGTCCAGACGATGATGGAGGCTGATTTAAAAGGAGATGGGAAGATCGACGAAGAAGAATGGACGGAATTCGTGAAAAACAATCCGTCCATCCTAAAGAACATGACTCTTCCATATTTGAAGTGGGTTTCTAACGTACAGGTTGGTAGAAATATAGTGTAGTTTGAGGCAGACATGTGATTTAGATTACTGATTTTGTGTTTGGATATTCTATTTCAGAGAAGTAACACTTGCATTTCCCAGTTTCATACTCAACACTGATGTCTCGGATCTTGAGTAACCTATGAAGATGGAGTGTGATAATCCAGGGTTTGTCTGTTTTGTCATGCATTTTGAACTTGTACATCTCTGCAATTTCTTTTTGGGGAACAAGTGCTGATTTCTGATTGAATTTTACATTTGGACTGTGAAATCTTAAATGGAAAACGTTGTCTTAATAGGAACTTTATATGTTTAAAAGTCGTTTAGTCTCAACACATTTGAAATTTGTCTGAATTTACAAGGTATTGTTGACGAATGGTGGTGATGGCTAGAGGGGGCCTTGGCCCTTCCCTAAAATTTTGAAGATTTTACATTTTATCCTTCAAAAAATTTAAGATTCTCATTAAGTTTTTATTTCTTTAAATATTTTAAATTAAGCTCCCTATTAAAATTTCTAAAATTTTTCATTAAGTCTCAATTTTTTGAAAATTTCAGTTTAGACTTGTAAAACTTTTGAAAATTTTAAATTGACCCCCTCAACTTGATATACCAAGATCTCCCCTGCTCGCCCTCGTAGTCTTAAAGGTCAGGAAACGTGACAAGTACCGTATCCCAAGACCTTTGCCTTCTGCATCCATGATGAGTTTGGGTGAAGACACACAGGAAAATGTTATAGGAGAGTATAAGCTTTGTTTCGGGTGTGGTTCCTTAAACCAACTAGATCATAGTCAAAGATGAATATCAAAGTATTGTGTGACAAAAGGTTTGATCGAGGAGGTTCTAATGCCACTCATGATAGAGGATTCAAAACATTGTGAGTTTAGGACTCCAGTCAGACTGTATGCAGTGAAGGCCAAAACAGATAGTTCGACGTAATTTTGAGAAAAACTAGTTATTGAAGCACGATGAACATGCGAGTTGCCGAACGAAGTTGTAACACCTCTTACTCGCCTTAGATGTTATGATTAAATCAGGCAGGTCACATCGGTCGCTAAGGAGATCTCTAAAATCATTTTATAAATATTAAATCATATACAAATGAAAGATTTTTTTTAGAATAAGCAGTTCATGAAAAAACGAGACGCACTAATAATATGGAATCAACTCATGTTACAATTCATAAATAAATTAAACAGTAACTGTAAAATATTTTAAATAGCAAAAATTGAGACTCTAATTCTTCGAATGTCGAATCAATCATAATATCCCGAGTAATCTGAAATGGTGGAAACAGAAGAATGATGAGCTAGAGAGTCCAATGTAGTCTAAACAGGTGGAAAAGAAAGAATACAGCACACCTGTAACACAAAAAAATATTCAGAACATTACATTCAGACACTCACTAGATCAGAAAGATAATGTTCAATATACACAACTAGGGGTGGCCAAACTAAAAATCGAATATTTCTTTTCGAATTTCAAGTTATTCGAATGACTCAAATAATTTTGATGAATTTTGAGTTCGAGTCTATTTTAATTTTTAAAAATTCGAATAACCGAAAAACGAAATTCGAAGCGACGTCGTTTTTACCATTAGGCTTTATTTATGTTGTGCGTTCTATTTCCTGGGAACTAGGGTAGCTTTTGAGTCACATGATTTGTTCTCGCTTAATCAATTCTTCATCTCGTGAGCTAATAATCTCTTAACCTGAATTTTCAATTTTCTAAATTTAAAATTTCAAATAGATTTGTTTGCCGCTGCATTTAGACGATCGTTGGAGAAAGTCCTTAAAGTTCGAGGTATGTATTTTTCTTTTCTTTGATATTTCGAGTTCGTGATTTGCTGCTTGTTCTTGCGGGGTATTCCCCAAAATAACGCCCTTAAAATAATAATTTCCTAGCATGTCTTGCGAGTTCCAACAATTTTTTATTAATATCCGATCGAACTCGCCTAATATGCTTGACAAGTTCAAAAATAATAATATTTTTATATTTTAATTTAATTAATTAATTAACAAATAATTAAGTAAATCCTAATTAAAACTTGTCAGGCATATGAAAGTAGATCAGAAGAGCTCTCTTAATGGAGATTAGCTTGGAAATTCAACAGAGATGTATCAAAGTTAGGGATGACAGATAGATATAGTCTCGTGGATTTCGCACCGCACCTATCCTAATTGGAGCGGGGATGGGTACTAATTTGATGGGTGGTGGGTGGATGTGGATGTAAAAAGTCATACCCACTATGGGTAGTGGGTATGTGATGGTTTTGAGACCTTGCACGGTATCCGCCCGCATCCACCCACCCACTAATTACCCACCATATGAATTTAAGAATAAGTTCACAAAATATTCTATAAATCCTAATATTTTAAAGGATGTGTTTTATAATTTAACAAAATATGCTTTAGTTAGGTAGAATTTATACCGATGTAAATATAGTTTTTGTCCATAGTTAGTTAGTTAGCTGTAGTTAAGTAGAATTTGTACCAGTGTAATGTGTTTTAGTTAAGTTAGCTATAGTTAAATTTATACCGATGTAAATGTATTATATATATGCACTTGATCAATCAATAAAGTATGTAAAGTTTTACTCTTCTTTACAAAAGTTTATGGTTTATTTTTACATGATTCAGTATTAGTGGTTGTTTGTCATACGGGTACGGACGAGTACGAGCGAGTACAGGTTGGGTGCTGACTATCCAGTTAGGTAGTGGGTATGGGGTGAATTAGAGAATATACCCGCGTGGACGAGCGTATATTTAAAAATTGTACCCGTAATAAGTGGTAGATATAAAAATTTTAAGTGAATATGATTGATCAATCAATAAAGTATGTAAAGTTTTACTCTTCTTTATAAAAGTTTATGGTTTATTTTTACATGATTCGGTATTAGTGGCTGTTTGTCAGACGGGTACGGACGAGTACGAGCGAGTACAAGTTGGGTGGTGACTATCCAGTTAGGTAGTGGGTATGGGGTGAATTAGAGAATGTACCCGCGTGGACGAGCGTAGATTTAAAAATTGTACCCGTAATAAGTGGTGGATATAAAAATTTTAAGTGAATATGAATATTGTAGATAGATTATCCACACCCGCCCTGTATATTTGACATCCCTAATCAAAGTGCTGACGGGAGAAGAAAGCCACCACCATAGTAATTTTCTTTTCTCTTTCCTTTTAGTTTATTAGATTAACCAACACCATCTTAAAGTGACTTTACAAGAGTTGTCATCTATCGCAGCTTTATCATTTACCCTAAAATCTCTTTATTTTTTAAATAGATATCAACTAATTACATTTTCATTCAGTATTTTAAAATACATTTTTCTATATTTTATCAAAATAATACATTAAATAATTTGTAACAACAACAATTAATATGGTAGATGGACTATCCGCACTCGCCGTGTACATTTGCCATTCCTAATCAAAATGCTAATGGGAGAAGAAAGCTACCACCATAGTAGTTTTTTTTCTCTTTCCTTTTAGTTTATTAGATTAACCAACACCATTTTAAAAATACTTTATAAGAGTTGTCATCATCTATCACGGCTTTATCATTTACCTTAAAAATCTCTTTATTTTTTAAATAGATATTAACTAATAACATTTTCATTCAGTTTTTTAAAATACATTTTTCTATATTTTATCAAAATAATACATTAAATAATTTGTAACAACAACAATTAATATAGTAGATGGACTATCCGCACTCGCCGTGTACATTTGCCATTCCTAATCAAAATGCTAATGGGAGAAGAAAGCTACCACCATAGTAGTTTTTTTTTTCTCTTTTCTTTTAGTTTATTAGATTAACCAACACCATTTTAAAAATACTTTATAAGAGTTGTCATCATCTATCGCGGCTTTATCATTTACCTTAAAAATCTCTTTATTTTTTAAATAGATATCAACTAATTACATTTTCATTCAGTTTTTTAAAATACATTTTTTCATATTTTACCAAAATAATACATTAAATAATTTATAACAACAACAATCAAATTTGTGACGGAACACCCAAATTGAAAAATAAGCAAATTTTAGCGTCTCAGGTTCCTTTCAGAAATGCCAATTGTACGACAAATTTTCTGTCTTCAACGGTCGCAACAACTTTGTGATGTTTTGTGAAACAGACAGGTGTCACATTTCTGAAATATCAAAGTTTTTCACAAAAGGTAACTCTTTAGCTGGCAAAATCAGATTAGAACAACTAAATAATTTTTTTTACCTAATAAGTGTCCTAGTAAAAAAATGATGATCATCTTAGGAGACATAAATTTAAATCGTTTTATCTACAAGGTATGTGCACATTGTTAAAAGATTTAGAATATGCATGAACAAATATTATCTTATAATTATCTTTAGACCATTAAAAAATAATTTTTTTAGGGAGAGAAAATAAACTTATAATTCCAACTACTTTCTTTGACATTATGGATGGATTATGATTCAGAATTTTTATTATTTTTAAAATATTAAACATATTATATTAATATTTTATTTTTAGAATTATACAAAATGTCTTTGTATTATTTAAATTTTTTTAACATTTTGGTCTCATACTTTAATTTTGTAACATTAATAAGTTCCTGTATATTTGTTAACAAGAAGCTGAATTTATTAATAATAAAGAAAGATGTAACAAATAAAACACACTCTACTTATAAAGAGAACCTTAGGGATCATGTCCAACAAAAAAAAAACTCATAATGATAAAAAAATAAACATGTAAACTCAAAAGACGTGAAGAAAAGTCAAATTTTTTTTTTGAAAATGTCTTTCATCTTCTTTAAAAACCCAATAATCATCATCAAAATCTCATTATATGTATCCAACTAGACACAAAAGCATTGATGTAAGAGACGTGATTGAAAAAATCCAACTTGCAGGCTGCTTCGCTAACAATTCGAATTGCATCGATAAACTACTACAAAAATAGGTGAAAGATTATGTCACAAGTACATGAAATCATGCTACAAAAACAAACGAGCAGACAAAACAAGATGTGCGAAAAAAATGAATTCAAAATAGAAAATATTTTTATTCCGGACTAAAAATAAAAAAAAATAAAGAAAAGGCCAGTCGATGATACTCTTTATGAAGAAAACTAGAGAAATACTTTTTAGAGAAAGTTTTAATTTTTTAACCACTTATATGCACTATTTTTTTATTTGAAAATATTTACCTCTCGATTAAATTTTTCTCCAATGTTACTAGTAATTTCTGTCTTAATAACTATGAAAGAAGGTAAAATGGAAATTTACACTCATTTGAAAATATATCCAATGGTAAAATAAGTTTCTATTATAATTTGATACCTTTAATTTATTGGATTCAAATATAAAACAAAACTCATTCCAACTTATTAAAGAACATCAAGAAATAAAAGTGTTCCCACTACTCAAATGCGAGAATAATATGTTTCAATCATAGTGCTCGTTGGTCATTTGAAGTGAAGTTTTCATCCCCTCTTTTAGTTGAATCAATGCCTTCGGATAAAAAAAACCTATAAATATTTTCCATATATATAAATTATTATTTAGTCACTACAGCAAAATATGTTTTTAGTGGCGTTTTTTAACTCTATAGCGGCATTTTTAAGCGCCGCTAAAAACTTTCCCGACGCTTAAGAAAGCGCCGCAAGAAGTGACGATGAAACCAGCGTCGCAATAGTTAGCGGCATTTTTAGGTAAAAACGCCGCAAAAAGTCAAGATCTATAGTGGCGTTTATCTTTACAAACGCCGCAAATAACTGTTCTTTACGTTTGTCAAAATAAACGCCGCGAAAAAGCACGTTCTTTAGTGGCGTTTTTCTGTACAAATGCCGCTAATACCTGTTCTATAGTGGCATTCGTAAAGACAAACGCCGCTAATAACTGTTCTTTACTAGCGTTTGTTTTTACAAATGCCGCGAATAACACCATGTTTCCAAAAATAATATAAATTACAGATTCAAAATATTTATTAAATAAAATATTTATTTCATCCCAAAAATATATTGTCACAATTAACTTAAAATATTTGTTAAACAAAATATTTATTTCATTATAAAAAGTAAATTTTGTCGCAATTTAATCCCATCTACATAGTACATATTTCGTTCCTAAGTCTCTCTTCCCTGATCCACTACCTCTCGGTCACCCTTGACGCCGACCACCATCCCGAATCCCTATACTAAAAAAAGTTAAATACAAAAAGTTAATAGCAATTTCAGACAGTTAAAACAATCAATATGCCTTCTACCATAAGCAATGATAATGCTTCCAGAATAAATAAGAAAGAATAACCAGTCAAGATTTCCGGGGCCCTTGTATCAAGCTAATTAGTTAATATGTACGAACAATCAGTAATCGATTAGTTAATATGTACAAACAATCAGTAATCGAATAAATTGTATAGATGAATTGCTCACCTGTTAGAAATATCAAGACCGATCAATGACACACACTTAACAGATGTAACAATCATTTCTCACGTACCATTATCAATGTTGGCAATACACCTCTCCAGAAGCCTAAAACTCCAGCTTCATCATAGACTTCTTGAATCTGCAAGTATTTCATTTGCAAAAGAATGTAACAAAATATCTTGCATTTTGGTTGACATCACAAAATATTAAGATAATCGTGTCTACCGACCACTCCAGGCAAATGTAATAAAACCATACTCGATGTCAAAATGATAATAAATGCTTGTAATATAATACGACGACTGATATTTTAACTGCATACATATTTTTTTCAAGCAATACATTCTCCATCAGTTAAAAGTTCCTACAGTCACTTTTAATTTTATCATCAAATAACAATCCTATCAACTATCATATTCATGTAGCCATTCCGCTACACAGCACGAACATCAGATGTAAATTACTTCTTTCACGGTTTTTCTATTTCCCACTATAGGATTTAAAGACAATAGTATCCTACTATTTCAATTAGAGATAACGTGGATCCGATGTTATATGCGAATTACATAAAGAACAATACAGACAAAGCAACTGTACATACCACGTGGCTCGTTCTATAAGAAAGAGGGTCCATGACAGGAAGAACTGTTTCCTTTGGAGTTGTAGTTGCCAAGCTATTAGAATGGTCGTTCCTAGAGATTTTTGTGTGAGTCTGCATTACAATAGTAGTTTAATTTAAATATGAACAAGCATTTAAACTGAACAAAACATATATATTTTCAGATTGCATGCATGATTCAGAACTAGAAAGAAATGCGAATTTTTATGCGTGACCTAAGACAAAAGAGCAGAAGCTAAATATAAATACTGTTGGGAATAGTAGCTAAGAACACATTTACCAAGCTCCGTACTTCAGCTATAAGTTTATTTGTGGACTTGGTGAAGAATGCATACAATGAAGTTCTGTTCCTTCTATGTTTTACAGCAAACAAGATGTAACACCCTAAATGTTTAAATCCCTAATTCAGAAACCTAGAAATTTAGGAATTTAATTCAGAAACCCTAATTGAGTTTGAGGGTTAAATTGAGAAAATTCAGAATCACGAGTTTTAATTTAGAAATTCTTGGGTCATTTTTGTAAATCAAGAAAGCTTAGGTGCTTGTTTGCAAACCCCCGTTCTTTTGGGTGGCTTCTCTTTTGATTTACCCATTAAATTGGGTAATTAATCACCCTTTCGGCCGAAAAGGAGGCTTTTGATTTGCCATTTACAGCTACAGCCGCACCCTCCTATCTTTGTTCCCTCTCTCGTTTTTCATCTAACCTTTATCCTCCCATCTCCGATCAAGCTTAGCCCAAGGCTTTCTTGCCTTCCGTTTGGCGATCCAAGACCTCCGGTAGGCCCTTCATTCCATTTTGAGCAATATTCACCCCTTATCCCTGTCGTTGGTCGTTTGCTCAGAATCAGTGTGAAACCTTTAGGTTTCCCTTGCTCTGCCGCCCTCCCCATTTTGTTTTCCTTGTCAAATCTGAGTTTGGGTAAGCCACCAGTAGTCTCTCTTCTTTCGTGTAATTTTTCAAAGGGTTGTGTTATGATTTCCAATATGACTGTCCTTTTTGCGGTTGTTATTGTGATGTTGCGCATGTCGGAAGCTGTCATCGTTGAGTTTGCGCTGCCGTGGTGTTGTTGAGCCACACCGTTCATGGCGGAGCCACGGCCACTGTGTGGTTGTTGCTGCCGTTATGGGATCGCCGCCGCCGTCATTTGGCTTTGTTGCCGCCACCACTGGAGGAATCTCCTCTGCTGTCGCCGTTCGTTCCCCCCGCCGCCGCCAAGGGTTTTCTTAAACCTAGTTCATATCAGATGAAGGGGGATTTGGTGATGGGTTATGTGTGAATGGTTTGGGCGAGCCCAGTTATCTGGCCGAAAGAGTGACCAAATGAGGCCTGTTTTGAGTTATGTGATTTGTAGGCCAACAGTAAACATGGGAATGAAGTGGGTTGCGAGCCCAGGTTGTTAATGGCCGGACCGGGCTTTAGCATTTTGAACCGGATCTGAGTTTGTTAAACCGAACCGGGCTTGAGTGCCTGACTTGAACCACTTGAGGACCGAACCAGCTGAACCGGTTTTTGACCTTGGATAGTTGACCTGACCCGACCGACTGTTGACCGGAAATGTCAGGGTTGACCTGAGTTGACCAGTTTGACCGTTGACTTTGACCTGACTAGTTTGGCCGGAACTTTAAACCTTTGACCTTAACTTTGACTTTTTTTGACATGAAGTTGACTTTTTCAAAAACCTCTATCATGACCTTATTCGACTTCATGAGTTCGAATCCGCTGCTGTAATCACTCATTTTTATTCGGTTTGTAAATAGCGTTAATATATTAGTATAATAATTAATAGATGTTATTATTGCATGTATGCATATATTATATTAGTATGTGTGTTAATTATATACGTGCGATTAGCATATGCGTAAAATATGTGTGTGATACGTGTACGTGTTAATATTTATTATGGTATAAGTGTGTCATATGTTTGTTTATATTTTATGTATACATTGTTTGTATGTGCACATTATGTGTGTGAACAAATATATGCTTGTGTTATGTGTTTAAACGTATATAATATATATGATAATGTTGCGTATACGTGTGTAGGTATGTTATTTAAATATTATGTGTATGTATGCATACATGTAGGTGTTTGCATGTGTATATATTAATTTGTATGTACATATATTATATGTGTGTACGCATATATTATTATTATTATTATTATTATTATTTTGTCAACATGTTAAATGGGTTAAAACTAATTAGATATAATAATAAAAACTCATAAGTTATTATTGAATGTCTAGTCCAAGTTACAAACAAATATCTAAAACCCAAAAATTGTTACATCAGGCCCAAGCTGGCCAGCCCAAAATATATCAAAAACCCTAATATACATCATCTTCTTTTGCAGCAGCCAATGGAAGGCCGTTGGATCAGATTCAGATCCAACAACCACGATCAACCCAAGATACAGCTGGAGCACGTGTGATGTACCCAAGGGGACTCTGCACTTCTCAACGCACGCGCGAGACTGGTCGCCTTCCATGAGCCACGTGGCACAATCCCGTGCTCCCGTAGATCGCATCTGGCCCGTTCAATCTTCAAACCATCTTAGGATCTGATCCAACGGCCAAGAATATTCCTAGCTAAGATAGCCTTTTTGTCTTCCAGACGCCAATCCACGTGGTTGCCGCCGTACACCGTCCTTGCACCAATCCTCAAACCACCAAGCATGTACGGGCATGCCAAAGACACAAAGAAATGGAGAGGCGTCAAAACAAAATCAGGTCCAAAAAAAATCTTATGTATTAGTTTATCAAACGAAAAGCTAGAGGGACATATATGTAACTCAAAAACAAAATCAAGAAAAAAGGTTTTTTTTTTCAGTTTCGAAAATACAAACAAAAACAAAGAAGCTTTCAGGGTAATCCTTTTTTTTCTTTTCTCATGCATGCGTAAATCAAGAACCATATAGCCAAAAATAAAAAGAAAAAATTCTTTACCTGAGTTAGTCCGAATCTTGCTGGCGATGAACCCTCAGGGGTAAACCGTTCCAGGGAGGGTTTATTTTGGTTTTAAAACAAAGGTTTCGGGTAAAATGGGAGTGTGTTCAGAGAGGTTTTTTGTTCAAATGAGTGATCTGGGTGGCCGAAAGTGCTGGTCTGGGAAGGCTCGAGAAGGCCGCTGAGGCCGAGCCTCGCCTGAGCATGGCGACGTTGAAGGGTTTTGGATTTTGGGGGGATTGTTTTGTGAAAAAATAGAGAATGGGAGGGTTTTCTCTCTTAAGAGCTAAAAAAATGAAAAAAGAAGGAAAGTGAGGCCGGTTAGGTTTTTTTATAAACATTTTTTAAAAAAACGTTATAATTACCCATTAAGGAGTCCCGCATTTTTGTTCTTTTCAAATCGGGCTTTCCCCTTGGTAGATTTACAACATTAATCCCCCGTTCTTTTTCAAACATTTCAATCTGGTCCCCAAATTAAACAGATTCTGAGTTTGAATGGTGAAATTACCATCTTAGTCATTACGTGTTTTCAATGTTTTTAAATTTGTCTTGCCGCATGGGTAAATTGCTCTATAAGTCCTCCAGAGTTCTTGCCGATTTGAAATTCTGCCCTTTAAATCATGATTTTATTGCTTACATTTATGCCTTTATCATTTCATTTTATTTCGTTACAGTCCCCTACGTTACTTTGAATTATTTGTCTCTTGCATTTTTATTTTATGTTTCCAGCATGTTTGCATTTTATTGGGTTTTTTTATGTTCTTTATTTATGTTTTTATTAGGTATATTTATGTTTTATAATATGTTTTTGTGATTATTCCTTCGTACTCTAATTTAGTGTTCGTATACATGTCTATTTTATGTGTTTAGCTTAATTTGTGTATCACGTATATATGATAATATGCTCTTTGTTTGTTTCGGTATCGTACTTCTTTTGTGTTTCGATTCTTTCGTTCATCATATATTGTTGTAGTTTCTTTGCATGTAACATGTTTTCAATATCCCTTTTAGGTTACGTATTAGTGTGTTCTTTACATATCATATGTTTTTATCTTGATGTATGCATATTTTTGTCATATGTTAAGTTTTTATGTGTTATCATGATATTAGTTTTGCTAATTAAGCATGTTTAGTTTAGCTGTTACCATGTACATATGTGTCTTAGTTGTTTTTATTTTGTTTTGCATTTTAGGTTATATGATAAAACGGGTGTTGTTTGTCACATATTAATGTCATGTTTTTTATTTTAAGTTGTGTCATATGTTAAGTATTAGTTTTTTTTAGAAGCATGTTGCTTAGATTTATTTAGTTTAATATCATGTTACATATATGTCATGCATATTTTTGCTTTTTTATGCATTTTAACATGTAAATATTTGATTTATTAATTTCTCTTTGAAGTATGTTTTGTTTTCTTTCAATTTGGAAGTAGGTTTTTACTTGTTTATGCTTTATTTTTTGTTGTTGTTATAATATGTCATGTAAATTGTGCTCATGCATTTTACTATTCTTGTCCAATTTTACAATATCCATGTTTTTATCTTTGTACTATGTCAATGTGAGTGTTTTTTTATTTATCCAATTCTTTCTAAGGTTGCATAATGGAATATATAATGTCAATGCGGTGCCCTTTTATCCGAGCGTAAACGGGGCCAGTATCAGGCGTAGTGATGGTGGTTGGGCGTTTGCTCTCGGATAACGGGGCTTTTAAAATTTACTCGCATTTATGACCAAATCTTAACTTAATCGTCACTTTAATCCGGAAAATTTAATATTAATAAAGCGGTAATTATTAAAGAACCAATTTTTGGGCGGCGTGGGGGTGCTAATCCTTCCCCATCCGTAACCGACTCCCGAACCCCATATTTTTTAAATCTCTGGTTTTACGGTGCCTGGCCTACCTAAGTGGCCGGTGGCGACTCCAATTTCTAAATAAAACGCGGTTTCTTTAAAACCCTACGAAAGACATTATTTTCAAAACAAAAAATAGATAAAACTCGTTTTTAGCGTAAAAGGATATCGCTACAGATGGCGACTCCGCTGGGGACACTATTATTTGTTTTTCAAAAACAAAAAAGAGAGTTAAGCTTTTTCAAATAATTACCGCTTTAATAATATTAGAAGTTCCGGATTAAAGTGACTATTAAATTAATATTCAGTTGTAACTGCGCGTTTATTTAATGCATTTAAAATTTGGCATTTAAACCCGTCCTTTTAAGTGGGGGGAAAATGCTAATGCTTTCGTGGAGATATCATTCTCCCGTGTAGGCCTAGCAAGTACCTTCGGGGCTCGAGTACCTTATGCTTTCGTAAGGATATCGTTCCTTCGTGCAGGCATAAGCGAATGGGTCCCCCTGAATTGAACCCGGTTGAAAGGAGCCTATAATGGGTGATGATCGGGGGCCTTGCTACCCTTAGTAGGGGACAACAAAAGACAGTTCGGGTACCTCGTAGCACCAACACTGCATGTAGAGAATATAGAAAACCCACTCCTTTAGAGCCATGCAGATAACCTAAGTGTTTAGAAAAGATATATATATATATATATATATATATAAGGTTATTCTGTTTGTTTACTTTATTTAAATTTACCTTTTATTTATGTATTTATTATTTTTATCCGGTACTAACTCATTTCTTTTTGTGTTTTATTTCTATTTTTATGTTACACATACTTTTGTTGCATTATCATTGCATCCACATTACATAAAGGTACTGGATCAAGTGGTTTACCAGATCAGAAAGTCTTTCACCATGGAAAAAAGGTATCTTAGGAAAGAAGAGCTTAACTTGTCAGTCAGGCATTGGTCAGAGGTCAATCAGAAGGCCCAAGGGGACAGTTTGCCGAGCGAGCGCATAGTAGCAGGGTATGCCTACGTGAGTCTTCAACAGAACGACTTATGGGATCTTCAAAGCATCTGGAAGGATGGGACCGATGACTACAAGACATGTTCTGTGATAGTTATGGCGACATTGCACAGCTGTTATACGTTCGAGTCAACCAGCCCTTACTCCGAGCTATTTTTCAATTTTGGAATCCTGTTTTTTGCTGCTTCACCTTCAATGGACAGGATATGATGCCTATAGTAGAAGAGTACACTGTCTTACTTAATCAGAAGAACGTTCAGGAAGATTGGATCTATGCAAAATCGCCGAGGAATCAGAATTACACTTCGAAGCTCAAAACCTTTGCCGGAATGAGTGACGATTGGGTTAATGGCCTGATTCAACTTCGAGGAGACAATACAGTCTTTGCATGGGAGAGTATTCAAGACATCATACCCGCACATCCAGATGAGGGGAAGAAGATAGACCTATTTGCCTTGGGAATATATGGTTTGGTAATCTTTCCGAGAACTCTTGGAAACATTGATATAGCCATTCTAGATCTGTTTGAGCGTATGAAACGGAGGGCGAACCCAGTACCAGCAATCTTGACCGAGACCTTCATTTCTTTAAATGCCAGTCGAAAGCATAAAGAATGACGTTTTTGAGGATGTGCATAGCTGTTACAGGTACGGATTTAGAGCCAAATGTGGAAAACACCGACGAGGGTCCTACCGGGGATATCCTTTCAAGGCTTTTCGCCCTTACATGAGTACTTAGCAAAAGAGTGGCGAGAAAACTTGAAGACGAAGAAATGGTCCAGTTTCCTCAGGAACATTCAAGATGAAGACATAGTATGGAGGGTTTCGTGGCTCGATAGAGTTAATTACTTCTTGTACAATTGCGGTGATTATGACTGGTTGATGATGTTGGGGCTGCATGGTGGGATTGCTTGTGCTCCGCTTCTGGTGTCCCGACAGTTCGGATCACGACAGTTTGTTCCCAATACCTCCGGATTGAGCCAAAGTGAATTTCCTTTCAAAGGTGAGTTAAAGGAAAAAGTTCAGACTATCATGAGGGCTTGGGACCATTGTTATTGGATCAGAGTGGAAAGAGACACCGAGCGTATGATCACCCCGGACTATGATCTTTGGAGACTTTTGAGGATTAATGATAAGATTCCATAACCCGATCAGGGACCAGCTGTGTCACTTGAGGAGCTTATAAGAGTAGTACCGTCTAAAGCTGATATTTTACGAAATAAACTCGAAGAAATCAAGAGGAAGATGGAAGCCCAACAGACTCAACTGTGGGCGAGCTTTGTAAAGCGAGTTTAGAGGTCGACGAGCGGGACATGATCATTAGGCAATTGAAGAAACTGAATACGAATTTGAGCGAGAAGAACGCTATTTACCAGAATAATACCCTTCTACTCCAAGCGAAAGTACAGAAGACCAGCCGAAGTCAGTTCATAGACGTGGAAAAAGAAATGATGAATGGTATCCGTTTGGTGGAAGAAGAACGAGAGATAGACAAGGGAGCGATCGAGAAAGAGATAGAAAGCTGCAGGTTAGCTACTGAGGAGGAAAGACGGTCTTTCAAGGAGGCCATCGATCAAGAGAAGGAAAGAACTAGGCAAGGGATCAGCAAAGGAAAACAAATAGTCAGCTACGAAAGAGAGAACACTGCCGCTTGGAAAAGAAGGTCCATGGGTAGCAAGAATAGACTGTTAGAGATGCAAAGATTGTATGACAACACCATCCAAAGCCTGAATCAGAGCCAAAGTCAGAATGCTGAGTTAGAGGGAAGGTTGGCAGGATTAGAACACTCCTTTCAGACTTACCATCAGAGGAATGGCTTCATCGAACTACAAGAAAGGGAGCGTGAAGTTGGCACGTTGCGAGCCCAGATTGAGTCGCTTGAATCAACTGTTCAGGATTATAGGGAAAAAAATTAGAGTATTCGAAGAAGCTGCAGCCGGAGGAGACAATTATTGGCAAAGAAGACTGTGTGATGCTGCCCAGATGGTGCAAGATACAGACCAGTATTACGTGAACCTAATGGTGGATTTACAACGAGTTGCAAGGCATGTGAGTGACTTAGCTGCCGAAGCTGAAACTCTCCGACCTTTCATAGCCGCAGGCATGGAAGAAGCACCCAGGTTTATCAAGCTACTCAGGGCTATTGGAAAGTTAGGGGATAGAGCTAGGGCTTATCTGTAGGACTCCGTGTTGTAATTAGGACTCTTTTGTATTAGGAACCCTCCTTTTGTAATGTGAACTCTATTGTAATCTAGATCCTTTAATTCCCGTGAAAGTAGTTCAAAAGGGTGATTACCAGCGGAATCAGTACCTTTATTTGTATACATTCCTGTATTGCATCATGACATTTGCATCATTATACATGCATTTATTTTCTTTACAATCATATTAATATTGTAAATATTGTGGCAGTGTGAAATTAGAAGTTAAGCCGCAATCATTCATCATCCATACCTTACCCGACTACAAAGCAAACTCATGGAATATAGGATAATCAGTCTAGAGAAAGGATAGAGAGATCTGGAAGCAAGATTTGATGAGGCCCAAAGAAGCCTTAGTGACCAAATTGCTCAGTCACAAGCGTCGATAGTGTCCGACATAACTGCGTTGTTGGCTAAGAGCCTAGGAAAAAGAGTCGAAGGTGAAGTCGCTCAAGAGCCGGAAGGTACCCCAGCTCACAGTAAGGTTCAACCGGCTACGCCAAATCTGGCCAGAAGGGTATATATTGACCCTGCTAGGATGTCTACTAATCTTCAGAACACAGAAGCACTCTACGAGGAGGAGGTGCCAGACCTGAACTTGGTCGAAAAGATCAGGACAGAGGTAGAAAAGAAATGGGAGGAGAGGTTATGCCTCATAGAAGAAAGATTTAAAGCCCTGCAAACTACAGAAGAATCGGGAAGCGATGCAGTGACTTAAGTCTGGTATCCGACCTTGTCCTGCCACCAAAATTTAAAACACCTGAGTTCGACAAATACAATGGAACCACGTGTCTATCCTCACACGTGACTATGTATTGCTGGAAGATGGCAGCCTACCTCAAGGATGAGAAACTTTTAATTCATTATTTCCAGGACAGCCTGACTGGGGCGGCGCTGCGGTGGTATACCCAGTTGAGCCAAGTAAACATTGAAACCTGGAAAGATCTTTCAAGAGCATTCATCGAGCAATACAAGCACGTAACGGACATGACACCCAATAGAATTATGCTAGAAAATACGGGGCAGAAATCCAACGAAAGACTGCGATAGTATGGCCAGAGGTGGTGAGAAATGGCCGCCCAGATTCAGCCATCCATCCTCGAACATGAAATTACACATTTATTTGTTAATACTCTGAAGGGGACACTGTTTGATCACCTTATTAATAACACAACTTAGAGTTTTGCTGATTTAATTAGGACCGGGGAGGCCCTTGAATTGGCAATCAAGAGCGGTAGGATTGATAGCAGGGAAAGTTCTCAGAAATACAACAAGAAGAATGAGGTGAACACTGCCAGTACTTACACCGCCCAAAGAATTTCACAGTCTCACAGCCACATGCGTCTACTAGAAAAGCACAAAACTCGAACCAAAGAGAGGAGAGAACCCTGAGAAAGGAGAAAGAGAGGCAAACTTTTACTCTATTACCCGTTTCGTACTCTGAGCTTTACTCTCAGTTGCACAAAGCGGATTTGGTCTGTCCATACTACGTTACTCTGTTCAAACCACCATTCCCGTCCTGGTATGACCCGAACGCGCATTGTGATTATCACGGTGGTACCCCTGGTTATCCTACAAAAAACTGCCTTGCTTTCAAGAAGCTTGTGCAGAGTCTAATCAATTCTGGGATACTGAGGTTTGAAGAACCAAGCGTAGCTGCTAACCCATTGCCTAATCACGGGAACATGAGAGTGAATGCTATTGAGAAGTACTCTACCAGGAAGGTTAAGGAGAATGTGTCAGAAATCAAGTCTTATTTGCGGTGGATATTTCAGCAATTGTGCATGGCCCACTTGATCGACAGGGGCATGGTAGTAGTGCAGAAGGGATATGGAGTGTACTGTGAATTCCATCAGGACAGAGGACACAACATCCAACAGTGCGACGAGTTTAAGAGATTGGTGCAACAATTGATGAACGACAAGTAAATAGAGTTATTTGAAGAGCCTACAGGAAGGAAGGGGTCAGACGTACATATGACAGACAACCCCAACATTAAATACAGGAGAGACAGACCTTTTGTCATCTCTTCTATGCCAGAGGGTGCAAGTTCCTCCCAAGGAGAAGCTACTAAGGTGACTCCCAAGATCATCATCTCAGTACCATCCCCGTTCCCATTAAAGGATATGCGGCAAACTCCCTAGAACTATGCTGTGAATGTGACCCTACCAGAAAAGCCAGAATCTGGTGAAGTAAAAGAACAAAAAGTTGAAGAAGAGCCTACACCGAAAGACGAGCATGCCAAGAGTGATGAAAATATCGGTGATGTGGGCCACTTCACGAGGAGCAGCATATGTTACTTCTCAGAAACCTTGAAGGCTGCTAAAGTTGCCAAGGATAAAGGAAATGATACATCGGTTACCCCCGCGCAGATATTCGGTGAGGAACCACCTCCAAAGATAAATGAACCAGTAACCGAGGCTTAGGCCAAATAATTTCTAAAATTCCTGAGACATAGTGAATACAGTAGTGGAACAACTACGAAAGCAACCGCCAAGGATTACAGTGCTAGAGTTGCTCCTGAGTTCAGAAAAGCACCGTGAGGCACTCTTAAAAGTGCTAAACCAGACTTTTGTACCCCAGGACATTTCTGTATCGAAGTTGGACAAGATAGTGGGGCATATCACCTCCTATAACCATATAACATTCAGTGATGACGAGATCCCTGGAGGAGGAATGGGGTCCACCAAGGCTCTTAACATCACAACCCACTGCAAGGGGTATGTGTTACCGGGGGTATTGATTGACAACGGGTCAGCACTGAACGTACTACCTATGGTGACTCTACAAAAGCTACCAATCGATGATTCTCACCTAAAGCCCTATTATAACTCCGTGAGAGCCTTCGACGGCACACAAAGAGGAACACTTGGAAAGATTGAGGTGCCTCTATTGATTGGGCCGATTGAGTACGTGATCAACTTCATGGTGATGGACATAAAACCATCCTACAGCTGCTTATTGGGAAGACCATGGATCCATTCTGCAGGAGCCGTCCCCTCATCACTGCATCAGAAATTAAAATTTATGATCGAAGGCAAGTTGGTCATAGTGGAGGCTGAGCAAGAGATCATTGCTTCGGTGACATCAGATGCCCCCTACATTCAAAATGATGAGGATGCTGCAGAATGCTCCTTTCGAGCATTAGAGCTGGTGAATGCCACATTCGTCGCAGAAGGTAATCGGATCCCCTGCCCCAGATTATCTAATTGCACCAAGATGACCGTTGCTAAAACTTTGGGCCGAGGAGCCAAAGCAGGAAAAGGGCTAGGGAGAAGGTTGCAAGGGAGCCTACGAGCTACGAGTGTAATAACCAAGAAGGATCGTTTCGGGCTGGGTTACAAACCAAGTGTCCAGCAGAGAAATGAAGAGTACAAGAGAAAAGAAGAACATAGAAGAGCCAGATTTAAGGGAGAGGACGTTCCATGGAGACCAATGTCTTTCCCTCGTTTGAGAAATACTTTTGTCTCCGGAGGATTCAGTCGACCAGGATAGGAGGTCGATGAAACAATTAAGGAAAATGACATACTCAATGAGAAAGAAATGTTTAGTGAATCACTCGAGGGGATGTCCATCAACATGATAGCTAGAAATGACCATGACAGCAGCGTGTTGACCAGCATCCGCCCCTGCCGCCCCGGGGAGACTCTTGATAATTAGAGCTACATTGATCTACCTATGGTTTTTAGGGCTAGATCAGAGTAATGCTCTGAATCAACCTTTTTGTTTTTGCCCATAAGCAATGAGGATCTTTTGTATAGGGCACCTATGTTAACTTTTTGTTTGAAATGAAAAGATATCTTCCTCGTTTTTTCAAATGGCAAACATCTCATTAATTTTTTATTTCATTCATTCATTCTTTATTCATATTCATTCACTTCATATAAAATCATTCTCTTCCCAATACATTCGTTCTCATTTATACAGGGTTCCCATAATTAACTGTATGAATGATGCGGAGTCCAATCCCGAGGTAGATTTTGAATACCCCGAGATCTCAGCAGGAATTGAAGAAGAGGATGATGAGATAGAATGCGAGGTCCCTGCAGAGCTGATGAGGACGATGGCCAACGAAGAGAGACAAATCATGCCCCACCAAGAAGAAATATAAGTTGTAAAGTTGGGGACTGAAGAAGAGAGAAAATAAGTAAAGATCGGGACTACATTTTCCTCGAAAACCAGGCGCGAACTAATAGCCCTACTCCAGAAATTCAAGGATGTTTTCGCCTGGACTTATCAAGATATGTCGGGTTTGAATACTGACATAGTTGTACACAAATTGCCTACGAAGCCAGAATGCAAACCAATATAGCAAAAGCTCAGGAGAATGAGACCGAACATGTTGTTAAAGATCAGAGAAGAGGTGAAAAAGTAGTTTGATGATGGCTTCTTGGAAGTGGCCAAGTACCCTGAATGGGTTGCAAACATTGTACCAGTACCGAAGAAGGATGGGAAGGTCCGTATGTGTGTAGATTATAGGGATCTCAACCGAGCTAGCCCTAAAGAGAACCTCCTTTTGCCACATATTGACACGCTGGTTGACAACACCACAAGACACTCATGGTCCTCATTCATGGACGGCTTCTTGGGGTACAACCAGATAAAGATGAACTCGGGCGACATGGAGAAAACCACATTCGTGACCATGTGAGGCACTTTTTGTTACAAGGTGATGCCTTTCGGACTCAAGAACGCGGGAGTGACTTATCAAAGAGCGATGATGACTCTTTTCCACGACATGATACACAAAGAAATAGAGGTATACATGGATGATATGATCGCTAAGTCCCAAACAGAAGAAGAGCACCTGCAGAACTTGAGAAAACTATTCCAAAGACTGCGGAAATACCAGCTGAAGCTTAACCCGACCAAACGCACCTTTGCTGTTATATTTGGAAAACTCTTGGGGTTCGTAGTGAGCAGAAGAGGGATTGAGATCGATCCAGATAAGGTGAAAGCCATCCAGGATCTCCTATCGCGCTATACTCAGGGGGAAGTTCGAGGTTTCTTAGGGAGGCTAAATTACATCTCCCAGTTAACAGATAGGTGTGACCCAGTCTTCAGACTACTTAGAAAGAATAATCTCGGTGTTTGGGATGAGGGATGTCAAGAAGCCCTGGAAAAGATCAAAAGGTACTTGACGAATGCTCCGATTTTAGTCACGCCGGTACCAGGCAGGCCTTTAATCCTCTACCTAACAGTCTTTGAGAATTCAATGGGTTGCGTATTGGGGCAACATGATGAGTCTGGGAAGAAGGAAAGATCCATATACTACCTAAGAAAAAAGTTCAATGATTGCGAAACACGATACCCACCAATTCAGAAGCTATGTTGTGCTTTGGATTGGGCCACCAAAAGGCTTAGGCAGTACATGCTATACCATACCACATGGTTGATATCCAAGCTAGACCCCTTGAAGTTCCTAATAGAAGTGTCGGCATTAACAGGGAGGATGGCCCGCTGGCAGATGCTCTTATCCGAGTTCGACATTGTTTATGTAAGTCAGAAAGCCGTGAAGGGAAGCACCATAGCGGATTTCTTAGCTAGTCGTGCTTCGGATGATTATGAACCTTTGAACTTTAATTTCCCGGATGACGACTTGATGTGTATTACAACTGAGGAAAATGTTTCAGATGACAATTCATGGAAGCTTTACTTTGATGGAGCCTCCAACGCCCTCGGACACGGGATAGGGGCCGTGTTAATTTCTCCGGAGAATGTCTACTATCTCTTCACCAGCAGACTAGAATTCTTTTGCACCAACAATATAGCCGAATATGAAGCCTGTGTTATGTGACTGAACGCAGCTATTGAAAGAAAGATTAAGGAACTTCGAGTATTCGAAGATTCATCCTTAGTGATTTACCAATTGCACGGTGAATGAGAAACCAGGGATTTGAAGCTGGTCAAATATTATGAATTGAACCAGGAGCTCACCAAGGAGTTTGAAAAGATCAGTTTCGCTTACCTTCCCAGAGAAGAAAATCAGATGGCAGACGCATTGGCAACCTTGGCTTCCATGTTCAAAGCGAACACGGGGGCAGAAATGAAGCCCATTGAGATGCAGACTTTTGAAGGGTCGACTCATTGTTGTAATGTGCAAGAAGAGATAGATGGAAACCCTTGGTATTATGACATCTTGCAATATGTCAAGTTTCAAAAGTATCCCGAAGGGGCAAATGACAATGACATAAAACACTCAGAAAAATGGCAGTGGGATATGTTCTGGATGGGGATATTCTATATAAAAGAAGCCAAGATCAGACATTATTGAGATGTGTGGATACCCAGGGAGGCGAAGGAGATTTTGGCAGAGGTACACGATGGTCTATGTAGGACGCACGCCAATGGGCTGTCTATAGCCCGAAAAATTATGAGATATGGCTATTCCTGGTCGACCATGGAGGGAGATTGCATCGATTACGCCAGGAAATACCACAAATGCCAAATTTATGCTGACAAGATTCACGCTCCTTCGTTACCTTTACACACCATGAATTCTCCGTGGCCTTTTGCAGCGTAGGGCATGGACGTTATTGGGAAAATTCACCCGAAAGCTTCCAACGGGCACCGCTTTATTTTGGTCGCCATAGACTACTTCACTAAATGGGTGGAGGTAGCATTTTATGCCAACATCACAAGAGCGACGATATGCAAATTCCTAAAGAAGAAGATCATTTGTCGATACGGTTTACCGAAAAAGATTATCACCGACAATGTTTCCAATCTGAATAACAAATTAATGACGGAGGTGTGCAACCAGTTCAAGATAACGCACCATAACTCCACAGCCTATCACCCTGAGATGAATGTGACAGTGGAAGCAGCAAACAAGAACATAAAGAAGATCATCGCAAAGACGACGGATACCTAAAAGGATTGGCATGAGAAGCTGCCATTCGCTCTCTTTTCGCCAATAGGACATATGTTCGCACATCAACGGGGGCAACGCCCTATTCTTTAGTGTATGGCACAGAAGCAGTACTCCCCATTGAGGTTGAGATTCCGTCGCTCCGGGTCCTAAATAAAGTAATGTTGGAAGAGTTTGAATGGGTGCAATCCAGATTCGACCAGTTGAATTTCATCGAAGAAAAGAGGTTAAAGGCCATCTGTCATGGTCAAATATACCAAAAACGGATGATGTGGGCATACGACAAGAAGATACGTCCGATAGAATTCAGAGAGGGAGATCTGGTACTTAAGAGGATCCTCCCGATTCAGAAAGATTCTTGGGGAAAGTGGATGCCCAATTGGGAAGGGCCATACGTTGTCAAGAAGGCCTTTTCAGGAGGAGCATTAATCTTAACCGAAATGGATGAAGACGAGTTGAAAAATCCCATGAATTTTGATGCAGTTAAGAAATACTATGTTTGAAAGAAAAGAGAAAAAAGAAAAAGAAAAAAAGAAGAGAGGTGGAGCGAAAACCTGAGAGGGCGTTCCACAAAAAAGGTGGAGAGCTCAAGGCGAAAACCTGAAAAAGGGCTTCTTGAAGCAAAGGAAGAATCCGAGTAAAAAACTCGTAAAGGGCGACTCAGATAAATTTTGAGGTTGGACCTCCGGCGAGAAGAGTCGTCCCCACGAGTACAAGAAGAAGAAGCTCCAAGCAAAGATTCTTCTCCGGTTGATGGGATCATGCATCATTCATACTGTGGATACTTGAAGGTTTTGCATTTCATGTTTTGCTTTTCCTTTTCTTCATGTTTGCCATGACCATCTCGAAATTGTTCCAAATCCTTAATCGTAATAAAATCACATTTTTGAGTTCGCGTTCCTTGTCTTCTTGTTAGTTGCCATAAACATCATGCAGATAAGTTAACATAGGCTTATGATAAACAAGAGATTTCTGAGCATTATTGTGATCTAACCCTGAAGATGTAGGTGATTAGAAAACAGTATTAACCTTGCCCTCTAGCAGCCTACATGATGTATGTTGAAGTGAGACGGGCAGAAGGCTTCGAGCACCAGGGCAAGATGACCAATGTCACATACCCCGCTTGTTTAAAGAAAACATTCGAGACAACAAGAGAGATTTCCCAGGTGAAAACCTAGAAGGGCACCCAAAAAAAGAAGGAAAAAAATAAAAAAAACTTCTAAAGTGAAAACCCGAAAGGGCACTTTAGAACCCCAACCAGAAATTCAAAAAAGAAAGGTTCAAATGGTTGAATCCGATAGTGAAATAGGGTATCGCCACTAGAAGAAGAAAAAAGGAGAAAGAAAGCAGCAGAGAGTCGAGATTGACTGATGGCCGAAGCAGACGCACCAAGATATTGACACTCATGCATCATGTATAGTTAGACATACCTAGGATTAGGAGCATGCTAACTCATTTGTCATTGCATTTTGTCTATTCTAGAGAGGTATCTGCAGATTTAAAGAAGCATAGGCAGCCTTAGTAGTGTGAGTCCAGAGATAATGGCAGCCTAGGTAGCGTAAGGCCAGATTGGTAGCCATTTTGGCGTGAATCCCAAATGTGAAGATAAAGGTTCTATATAGGAAGGGCCTATATTTTCAAGTGCCTGGAGCAAGGGGTTCTATATAGGAAGAATCCGCCGCTCTGAGGCTTCAGGAGCTGAAAGTTTTATATAGGAAGGGCTTGCGGCTCTAGGGTGAAGACTAGCAGTTCTATATAGGAAGAACTCCCAGCCAAAGGAATTCACCCATGACACAAAAGGTTTTATATAGGGAAAACCCGCTGTGTTAGAGGCGAAGAGTCCTATATAGGAAGGGCTCCGAGCTTTACTGTCTTAGAGTGAAAGGTTCTATATGGGAATGACTCGTAACTCAAGACCTCGTGACGAAAGGTTCTATATAGGAGGGACCTATAGTTCCCAGATCGGAAGGCGAAAAAGTTCTATATAGGAAGAGCTTACGAGCCTAAAGATCTAGCCGAGGAAAAACGGAGAGTTCTAGAAAAACACGTGATTCCGAAGCCACAAACAGAGAAGTCAGATAAAAATGAGTGCTTTCGATTTTTGCTTTGTTCCCGTTCTACGAGAACAAGCAAAGAGGGGCAACTGTAATCACTCATTTTTATCCGGTTTGTAAATAGTGTTAATATATTAGTATAATAATTAATGGGTGTTATTATTGCATGTATGTATATATTATATTAGTATGTGTGTTAATTATGCACGTGCGAGACTGGTCGCCTTCCATGAGCCACGTGGCACAATCCAGTGCTCTCGTAGATCGCATCTGGGCCGTTCAATCTTCAAACCATCTTAGCCGTTGGATCAGATCTGATCCAACGGCCAAGAATATTCCTGGCTAAGATAGCCTTTTCATCTTCCAGACGCCAATCCACGTGGTTGCCGTCGTACACTGTCCTTGCAGCAGTCCTCCAACCACCAAGCATGGCCGGGCATGCCAAAGACACAAAGAAATGGATAGGCGTCAGAACAAAATTAGATCCAAAAAAATATCTTATGTATTAGTTTACCAAACGAAAAGCCAGAGAGACATATATGTAACTCAAAAACAAAATTAAGAAAAATAGCTTTTTTCAGTTTCGGAAATACAAACAAAAACAAAGAAGGTTTCAAGTTAATCCTCTTTTTCTTTTCTTGTGCACGCGTAAACCAAGAACCATATAGCAAAAAATAAAAAGAAAAAATTCTTTACCTGAGTCAGTTCAAATCTTACCGGCGATGAACCATCGGGGGTAAGCCGTTCAAGTGAGGGTTTATTTTGGTTTTAAAACAAAGGTTTTGGGTAAAAGGGGAGTGTTTTCAGAGAGGTTTTTTGTCCAAATGAGTGATCTGGGTGGCCGGAATTGCTGGTCTGGGAAGGCTCGAGAAAGCCGCTAAGGCCGAGCCTCGCCTGAGACCACCTGAGCATGGCGGCGTTGAAGGGTTTTGGATTTTGGGGCGATTTTTTTCTGAAAAAACAGAGAATGGGAGGGTTTTCTCTCTTAAGGGCTAAAAAATGAAAAAGAGGGAAAGTGAGGCTGGTTAGGTTTTTTTATAAACATTTTTTTAAAAACGGTATAATTACCCATTAAGGAGTCCCGTATTTTTGTTCTTTTCAAATCGGGCTTTCCCCTTGGTAAATTTACAACATTAATCCCCTGTTCTTTTTCAAACATTTCAACTGGGTCCCTAAATTAATCAGATTCTGAGTTTGAATGGTGAAATTACCGCCTTAGTCATTCTGTGTTTTCAATGTTTTTAAATTTGTCTTACCGTATGGGTAAATTGCTCTATAAGTCCTCCAGAGTTCTTGCCAATTTGAAGTTTCGCCCTTTAAATCATGATTTTATTGCTTACATTTATGACTTTATCATTTCATTTTATTTCGTTACAGTCCCCTACGTTATCTTTAAATTATTTATGTCTCTTGCATTTTTATTTTATGTTTCCAGCATGTTTGCATTTTATTGGGTTTCTATGTTCTTTATTTATGTTTTTATTAGGTATATTTATGTTTTATAATGTGTTTTTGTGATTATTCCTTCGTACTCTAATTTAGTGTTCGTATACATGTCTATTTTAGTGTGTTTCGATTCTTTCGTTCATCATATATTGTTGTAGTTTCGTTGCATGTAGTATGTTTTCAATATCCCTTTTAGGTTACGTATTAGTGTGTTCTTTACATATCATATGTTTTCATCTTGATGTATGCATATTTTTGTCATATGTTAAGTTTTTATGTGTTATCATGATATTAGTTTTGTTAATTAAGCATGTTTAGTTTAGTTGTTACCATGTACAGATGTGTCTTAGTTGTTTTATTTTGTTTTGCATTTTAGGTTATATGATAAAACGGGTGTTGTTTGTCACATATTAATGTCATGTTTTTTTTATTTTAAGTTGTGTCATATGTTAAGTATTAGTTTTTTTAGAAGCATGTTGCATAGATTTATTTAGTTTAATATCATGTTACATATATGTCATGCATATTTTTGCTTTTTTTATGCATTTTAACATGTAAATATTTGATTTATTAATTTCTCTTTGAAGTATGTTTTCTTTTCTTTCAATTTGGAAGTAGTTTGTTACTTGTTTATTCTTTATTTTTTGTTGTTGTTATAATATGTCATGTAAATTATGCTCATGCATTTTACTATTCTTGTCCAATTTTACAATATCCATGTTTTTATCTTTGTACTATGTCAATGTGAGTGTTTTTTTTTATTTTTCCAATTCTTTCTAAGGTTGCATAATGGAATATATAATGTCAATGCGGTGCCCTTTTATCCGAGCGTAAACGGGGCCAGTATCAGGCGTAGTGATGGCGGTTGGGCGTTTACTCTCGGATAACGGGGCTTTTAAAATTTACTCGCATTTATGACCAAATCTTAACTTAATCGTCACTTTAATCCGGAAAGTTTAATATTAATAAAGCAGTAATTATTAAAGTATCGATTTTTGGGCGGTGTGGGGGTGCTAATCCTTCCTCATCCGTAATCGACTCCCGAACCCCATATTTTTTAAATCTCTGGTTTTACGGTGTCTGACCTACCTAAGTGGCCGGTGGCGACTCCAATTTCTAAATAAAACGCGGTTTCTTTAAAACCCCACGGAAGACATTATTTTCAAAACAAAACAATAGATAAAACTCGTTTTTAGCGTAAAAAGATATCGCTAAAAAACGAATTTTATCTATTGTTTTGTTTTGAAAATAATGTCTTCCGTGGTGTTTTGCAAAAATCGTATTTTATTTAAGAATGGAGTCGCCACCGGCCACTTAGGTAGGCCGGACACCATAAAACCAGAGATTTGAAAACTGTTGGGTTCAGGAGTCGGTTACGGATGGGGAAGGATTAGCACCCCCACACCTCCCAAAATTGGTACTTTAATAATTACCGCTTTATTAATATTAAACTTTCCGAATTAAAGTGACGATTAATTTAAAATTTGGTTATAAGGGCGGGTAAATTTTAAAAGCCCCGTTATCCGAGAGTAAACGCCCAACCACCATTACTACGCCTGATACTGGCCCCGTTTACGCTCGGATAAAAGGGCACCACATTGACAATTTATATTCCATTATGCAACTTAAAACATGGCAAATAAAAATAAATACATTGCGATAAAAATATAAATAAATACTAACATAATAAAATACTAATCTAACACAAATAAAATATTAATCTAAAACATACATACATAAATATTAATCTAACACATAAATAAAAACAAATCTAACATAAATAAAATACTAATCTAAAATATAAATAAACATATAAACTAAAAAAGAACACTATTTTTTAAATTAACTAATACTTCATTAAATCATAAAAATTACAATACAAATAAAAAATGAAGAAAATATACCTAACTAGGAGCTCGAATGACGAACCCCGACTGAACCCCACCGAGATCTACCACGACCTCTCCAAAAATTAACTATATCGGATCCAAAATAAGACCCTGATCGAATCGGTTAGAACTGAAGACACTACCCCGGTCCTTGGCTAGCCGGGAGCCTAAGCCCCTTTATTTGGCCATGCCACTGCCGATTCCTTGTGTGTTCAATTCCTCCCCATTTCATGCCTTTATATAGGCAAGTGGGGGGCATAGTGATGACGTGGAGCTATGTTCTCCAAGCAATAATTCCTTTTTTTTGCTTTTTTAATTTAATTTTTTTACTTTTACTTTTTTATATTATATTTTTATTTTTTTGATATTTCATTAATTTTATATTAATATCAATATTATTAAAATAATACTAATAACACTAAAACCCGATAAAAAATGAGTGATTACAGTTGCCCCTCTTTGCTTATTCTTGTGAAACGAGAACAAAGCAAAGATCAAAAGCACTCATTTTTTACCTACTTCATTGTCTTTGGCTTCGGAATCACGTGTTCTTCTGGAACTCTCCGCTCTTCCTTAGCTGAATCTTCAGGCTTGTAAGCTCTTCCTATATAGAACTTCGTCACCTTCTGATCTTGGAGCTACAGGCTCTTCCTATATAGAACCCTTCACTTTGAAGCCTCGAGTTATGAGTCCCTCCTATATAGAACTTTTCACTTTGAGACGGTAAAGCTTGGAGTCCTTCCTATATAAAACTCTTCGCCTTCAACGCGGTGGGTTTTTCCTATATAAAACCTTCTGCGCCACGTATGGATTATTCCGACTGGGAGTTCCTCCTATATAGAACTGCTAGTCTTCAAACCCTGGAGCCGCAGTCCTTCATATATAAAACTTTAAGCTTATGAAATCTCGTAGTTACGGTTTCTTCCTATATAGAACCTTTCACTGCGAGGGCTTGAAAATATAGGCCCTTTATATATAGAACCTTTATCTTCAAATTAAGGGTTCACGCCAAGCTGACTGCCGATCTTTCTGGACTCACGCTACTCAGGCTGCCGATCTTTCCAGACTTACGCTACTAAGGCTGGCGATCTTTCTGGACTCACGTTACTAAGGCTGCCGATCTTTATAGACTCACGCTACTAAGGCTGCCGATCTTTCTGGACTCACGCTACTAAGGCTGCCGATCTTTCTGGACTCAGACCGATCTTTCTAGACTCACGCTACTAAGGATGCCGATCTTTCTGGACTCACGCTACTGAGGCTGTCGATCTTTCTGGACTCACGCTACTGAGGCTGCCGATCTTTCTGGACTCACGCTACTGAGGCTGCCGATCTTTCTGGACTCACTCTACTAAGGCTGTCGATCTTTCTGGACTTACGCTACTGAGGCTGCCGATCTTTATGGAGTCACGCTACTAAGGCTGCTGATCTTTCTAGACTCACGCTACTAATGCTGCCGATCTTTCTGGACTCACGCTACTAAGGCTGTCGATCTTTTCTTTATTTAGTAAATTCTTTGACAATTCTTTAAATACTTGTCTAAAAACAAGCAAAAATTGACATTCCTCTATCTATATGATGCATACAATGTCGTGCTTTCTTTTTCTTCTTCTTTTTTTCTTAGTTTTCTTTTCTTTTCTTTTTTTCTCTTTTTCCCTTCAATTTCTTCTTATATTTTCTTTTTCTTTTTTCTCCCACTCTCTTTATTTCTCTCTCTTTTTTTTCTTTTTTCTTCTCTTTTTTCTTTCAGCCCCTTTTTGTTCTAAAGTCTTACACCCTGAAAGGTCGTTCCTCAGATTTCTTCATCTCTTTACTTCTTCACTGTATGCTCTTAAATCCTCATTTGATCAATCACTTCGAATCTAGATTAACATGCTTTCAAACCTTTTACGCGGAAAGCTTTATTGTCTTCAGGGTTATCACCCGTCTTCATAAATGATCTTCTGGTTCTTATATTATTCTTATATGAACCCTTGTCATCTTCTTCGCTTGGCGTTGCCCCATTCAACCACGGGCTCCATTGCTTTGAATTTTCTGACCCATCATACAGAGCCTTGATCTATTTCTAGTCACCAGGGTGAGCCAAAATGCTTCCATCCCCTGAGCTCATCCTTGATCTTCTCGTAGCATTTTGGCAGGAACTAACTCTCGATCCCTATGCTTTAAATCTCATCATTATTCATTTTTAAAGTAATGCAAAAGGCAATTTACTTGTGTATATTTCAAAAAAAATAATGATTGTTTGAAAAGATAACAGTCATTTTGAAAATCACAACTTGGGGGGGATACCAAACATTTTGAAAACATTGTTTGGAACAAATGGTAAACATCTTTTTTTTTTCTTTTTTTAAGGACCAAATATTTTTAAAAATTTAATGTTTGGAGAATGGTAAACAAAAATCGAAGTATATTGTCAAACATTTTAAAAACTAATGTTTGGGGAAATGGTAAACATCAAAACTTTGGGAGAAAATGTCAAACCTTTTAAAACATATTTGCCCCCAAAATATCAAACACCATAGCACATCTGCTTCAAATTGCCAGAGATCGACTCTAATGAAGTACATATTTAGAAGATCTTGACCATTGTGGAGATATATGCAAATGTATAGTTTCTTCTGGTCTAATAGGCTTTTGAGAGGAACAACCCTACCTAGTTTCTACCCCGTTTAAGGTGGCTCTCTTAATCTCACTATGTCACCATGCCCCATCCTTCCCTCATTTGGGCGTCGATCAAGCACTTCGAAGTTTGACGTTCCTTGAAGCAAAGTTAACCCTTATAGGCAGAATGAAATCTGAAGACATTCTCATTCAACTTGGATATCTATGGATGATCAGAATGGTCTTTGGGGACTTGTAATGTATGCCTTTGATTTATGGTTAAGTGAAATAGTATTTCTGTACTTGTGTAACTTGGATATGCCCATTATTCCTTCCCTTTTTTAGATCACTCTAGACTGCCCGTTTTCAGGTTTTCACCCTAGAGTTCATTTCCTTTCTTTTTTACTATAGGTTGCCTTGCATTCTGGTTATGTACTGATGTTCGTTTTCTGTTCAAGAATGTTTGATCCTCCAAAACTCCTCGAAACTGAGATTTCTTGAATGAAGGAATACAAATACATTTATGGGAGTTCTTGTGATTGGCATGCCCAGATGAAATGTTATTATTTCTTTCTTCTTTTCTCTTATTTCTTCTTTTTTTCTTTTTTCAATTTTTCTCTTGGATCGCTCTAGATTGTCCATTTTTGGGTTTTCACCCTAGAGGTAACTTCCTTCTTCTGTACCTTCAGATCAGTGTATTTTGGTTGGATATTGATGTCAACATGCTCAGGCAGACTACTCTTTTTCTTCATTTTCAGGATCACTCTAGACTGCCCATTTTTGGGTTTTCACCCTAAAGGTCATTTCCTTTTTCAAAATTGGCAATCTTCGGGCCGACTTATCTTGACTTGGCTTCAATTCGAGCTTCTATACTAATTTTCAAAGCTAATATTTACTTGAAATATGGATTCCTTGTGTCTCTTGCTCATAGTTGAAGTCTCGTTCTTGTATTGTTTGATCTATGTGTGAAGCATATACAATATTCTTTCTTTCTTTCTTTTTCTTTTCTTTCTTTCTTCCTTTTTCTCTCTCTTTTTCTTCTTCTTTTTTATTTTATTTTTTTTTCTCTTTTTTGTTTTGTTTTTTGTTTTTTGTTTTAAACTACCCATTTTGGGTTTTTAGCCTTGGATCCCTTTCTTCTTATTCGAGTCTATAAATGTATCCTCGAATCAACACGTATCTATACTGGGTATTGATGCTATCTTCCGCTCGAAGTTAATTGCCTCTCTGCAGCTCTTCTGATATTTTCTCGATCTGGATTGCTTCGGCCTTCTGATTGCCATTTCTCATTTTTTCTTTGGTTTTTCGTTTGGATATATCCTTGTTTTCAATCACTTTCTTCTGATGATTTTTTGATCTTCGTATCCAATCTGTCTGGACTCATCTCTGTCTTATGGTAAAGTAAAAGAATACCATTCGTCGTCACATTCACAGATGTCCTGAGAAAGCCTTCAAGGGGTAGAGGTTTAGGGTCAACTCTCGTTTCAAGGATCTTAAACGACAAGTGTCTGAGAAGATAAATTCCTAAAATGGGAACTGCCCATTGTTTAAACACTCGCTTTGTTCCTCTGTTGGCCTAAGTAAACTAGCAGATACTCACATTTACAGTATCCCCACAACATTCAATCTCTTCTAAATATGTGCAACATAGAGTTGATATTTGGAACTGAAGCAAATGTACTGTTGCATTCAAAATTCGAGGACATGGTATAGAAATGATATATACATATGTCCATTCAAAAATGTGTGTATATGCATATGGGAGAACAAAAACTACCCCATAAAAATAAAATGTTTAAAGAATCAAGAGTGTAAAAATGCTTTCTAAATGGAAATGTGATTTTTAAATCTAAAAAATATCTGTTTGAGAGTTTTTTTTTAAGGCATTGAAAATTTCTTTGTGAACTGATGGGAAAACCATAGGGTCCTCCGGACTACCTCCCGAGTACTAACTCATTCTGGTCCTTTGTATTGTAGGCTTGTCTCTTCTCTTGTTTTTCCACCGCTAGATCAACTCTCTCGTCAACCAGCTTCTTGATTTTTTCTATTAACGACCCCAAATTTCTTAGTGTCAAGCCTCGGCGCCTCAATGTAGAACTCACATATACTGTATGGGTCAAAACTGTGAGTAGATAAGCTGGGCGTAATCTTTATCGGCCTTGAGGTAAGGTACTAACTCTTGACCAGATGAGGCCATATGTTCGAGATGGAATACTCCGAATATCTCTAAATATGTACTTGTTCGAGGAATTTTTCTGGGTGATTCGAAGGAATCTGTCTGTCTTCTTCTTTTACGATCACGAGAACCTTCGAAAGTGGTACCCATTTATCTCTTTCTTTCCTTCTGCTCCTAGGCATGTTTGGTCTTTTAAACTTAGGTCCCGGAGTGCATGTTCAATTCTCTCTCCGACTGTCATGAAGTCCTCAAAGCTGGAATTCGTTTTCCCGAGCACCTTATCAAAGAAGAAATAAGAAAGGTAGCATAGAAGTCACTTTCCTCTTCATCTACGGGAGGCTGCACCTGGTCTCTAAACACAAACACCTCAAAGCACATTCCTTGAAGCTTTCATCAGGTTTCATCTTTGTACCCTGGAGATACTGACGACTTGGTGCTAGGTCCAAAGCTTATCATATCACGATAGGTTCTGCTAGACTGTCAGGGAAGTAGTGGATCGACAATTTTTCAATACAGCCCTCCATCTTTTTGCAGAATATGGTCACGTGAATCTTGGGGCATCTTGTTCCGTTATTATGCGCAAATCTGGGAATCTTTGGAATCCGGAGGAACGCCCAAATTAGGGTTCAAACAGAGCTTTCTTGCATCAAAGGCATCAAACTTTTTTCTCTCTCTCTCACTCTTTTCTCTCGAGTCCATCTTCTAACTGCTCGAATCTTGATTTTTGAGTGCATCCAATTCTTTTATTCACGATAAAACTCTAATTGTTCTTTGGATTACCCCTAAAAATTTTATGCAAGGTAATGATAATGTTATGTAAAATATGCCATGACTGTACAATGCAATGCAATCCTAAAATATAAACATGAATGCAGTAAGGTAGTGATTCCAAAAGTGATCCCCATAGAACGACGTTCATTGAGGCCAAAAGGTTTCATTATATCATATATTAGATATTTACAGTTACTAATAAGCTTCAGTGCCTACTTTCTTAACTTTATCCAGTAGTCTGGTCAGCTTGCCTCCGTGGTTCGACACTTGGTCCATGTTCTGACTAAGCCTGCTACCTTGTTGAGCCGCCTTACCTGCTCAGGTAATATCGATCTTCGGGTCTTCATCTATCCCCTGCTTAGTCTTTCGGAGCTTGGAAGTTGTCCTTTCCAACTAAAGAGTGTTGGATTGTCATTGCTCTGTCGTAAACTTGTTTCAAAAACTCTTGTTAATGGCTAAGTTATTCTGTAGCTCATCTCTGGAGACTGTCGTACCTATTCCCAATTTCCTCAAACTTACCTGATAACAGCCTGACTTGATTCTTGCTTGACTAGTTTCTCTTCTTCCAATATTCTATGTCGTCCTTCAACTGAACAACACCGTTCATCTATTCTTTAAAGGTGACCCAATTTGATATTCTTAAACACTCAGTAAAGCTTCTGGTGATCATTCTGTAAATTCAATTTTATCCAAGTTATCTCTCTCTTATCTGAGCTGGCTGAACTCAAAAGAATATCCCTCTCTTGGGATGCCCCTATCTCCGATCTTCAAATTTAACTCGCTTGAGTGACCCATTTCGTTATTACTCGAACTTTGTCTTGGATATCGATTCTTCCTCGACTTTGCCCCTCTGTGATTGTTAGCTCACTATAGAATTGGGGAACTCCGTCTTCGAAACCCAAAATTCTCATCACGATAAGATCTTGAACTTGTTCCCCAGGGCCCCGTAATCCTCAATACTGTGACCCAAACTTCCTAAACGGTAACTGCCTCTAGCACGTGTATCGTAATCTCTCAGATAAGATGATCTCTTCGCTAGAGACTTCACCGAGGTAATAAGGCTCTTCTCGATGAACATTAGGAGTAGTTCGGTGTACCTCACATGAATCGAGATGTACTTCTTTTCGTTACTTACTTCTCGGGTTTTTCCTAGACCGAGCTCTACTTTTTGAAAGCCCGACTCAGACATACCTTCCGCCTGTTTATTGATGCGGATCACAAAAGGGTTCAATTTGTCGTATTTGGCTGGCTTGTAGGTAGAATTCTGACTATCCCGCTCTCTATTCTGATCCTTAATCGAGTATTCTTTCGGTTCGATGGATCACTTACCTTTCGTCAAAGTATTCATCTGATTCATCACTTCTTCCCTCTGCTTCTTTCAACTCTTGCACTTTACTTTTCTTATTACCAGTACCGTGTCTCCTTACTGTGTCTGACCTGAAGTCTTCAGATGGTTCATCTTTTATTGTCTCCGATCTTGTTCTGGGACAAAACCCTGGATCCGTGCCCTCTAATATCTGACCAAACGACCCTTTGCCAATTATGAACGATTTTTGAGATTTGAGAAACCACTTCGGGAATCAATACCCTATAAATGCGAGAATGCATGCAAATGCAGTGTTGATTCTCAAACAATCTTTAAAAAACTTTCAATAGAGAAAATGTCTGTTTGCAAGAAATTAATAATGAATTACAGATAACAGTTAGATTTATTCTGGAGACCTTGACTTTGAAAAGCAAAACCTGTGCTCCACGTCTCGACGTCGTCTTCAGGATGATGGATGACTTCGTCTTCTCCTCTTATTCTATTCCATGGACTCGTGACGTCATGATCTTTATTTTTGTGGCTTCTGAAAATGACATCAACAAGTGCATGCATAATGCAGACAAGATCTTTTCTTCTGTAGATCTGGGTGCAAACGAATAATACGTCTAAATAGGGATGGATTCTATCGATCCTAAGGGAGTACTTTAAAACTTTTTGGGGTTTAAATTAAAATTCTCAAGGATCATTTGGTTTAAAAATTTCCCCCCATTTTTTATTATCAAAAAGTTTTAACTTACTTAAAAAATAAAACTTTTAGGTTTCTTTTTGTTATTATTATTATTCTGAAAGTTTTAGGAGGGTAAAAGATTCAAAGCAAAATAATAATATTTTCAATTTTTTTAAGGAGTTAAATTAAAATCTTTGAGAGTTTTACAAAAGGGTTAAATGTGAAGATTTAAAATTGGGGTTCTACGACCCTGACTGAATCTTCTGCTTCGCACGTGCCTTACTATCGTACCATCTTCTTTCTCTATTGGTCTTTGCTCGGCCTAACTTGATACTGTAATATTATCGTTTCCGGCAAAGCATACTTTTTCTATTTTGAAAGCCTTTTAATTAACTGTTCTTGAATCAACACCATGTCATGATATGCAACATGAATGCAAATAAAGGCATTGATTCCGCTGGTAATCACCCTTTCAAACGACTTTCATGGGAACTAAATGGTCCAGATTACAAAAAGGGTCCACATTACAAAAGGAGTCCCTATTACAAAAAGTCTTAATTACAAAACAAAGTTCTACACATAAGCCCTATCTCTACCTCCTAGCTCCGCGATAGCTCTGAGCAACTTGATAAACCTTGGTGCTTCTTCCATGTCCGGGGTTACGAAAGGTCGGAGAGCCGCAGCTTCGGTAGCTAAGTTATTCGCACGCCTTGCAACTCGTTGTATGTCCACCATCAGGGTCTCGTGTGTATACTTTGGCACTACACGCTTGCTCGGCAAATTTTACCTCAGATCTGTTGATTAATCTCTGACCAATGTCGCACAACTGGATCAATGCCGTCCTTCTTAAGACACCTTTTTCCACGATGAAAGATTTTCTAATCGGGCAAACCACTTGAATCAACGCCTCTATGTAATGTGGATGCAATGATAATGCAACAAAAATATGTGTAAAATAAAAATAGAACACAAAAAGAAATGAGTTAGTACCTGATAAAAATAATAAATACATAAATAAAAGGACAAATTAAATAAGGTAAACAAACAAAACAACCATATTTATCCCGTCTAAAACACCTAAGGTTATCCGCATGGCTCTAAAGGGGTGGGTTTCTATATATTCCCTACATGCAGTGTTGGTGCTAAGAGGTACCCGAACTGTCCTTGCTGTTCCCTACTAAGGGTAGTAAGGCCCCTGATCATCACCCATTATAAGCTCCTTTCAACCGGGTTCAATTCAGGGGGACCCATTCGCTTATGGCTACATGAAGGAGCGATATCCTTACAAAAGCATAAGGTACTCGAGCCCCGAAGGTACTTGCTAGGCCTACACGGAGGAACGACATCCTCACGAAAGCATTAGCGTTTTCCCCCCACTTAAAAAGTTGGGTTTACATGCCAAATTTTAAATGCGTTAAAATAAACGCGCAATTATAACCGAATGTTAATTTAATAGCCACTTTAATCCGAAACTTCTAATATTAATAAAGCGATAGTTCTTTAAAAAGCTTAACTCTCATTTTGTTCTTAAAAAAACAAAAATTGGTCCCCAGTGAAGTCGCCATCTGTAGCGATATCCTTTTACGCTAAAAAACGAATTTTATCTATTGTTTTGTTTTGAAAATACTGTCTTCCATGGGGTTTTGCAAAAACCGTATTTTATTTAAGAATGGAGTCGCCACCGGCCACTTAGGTAGGTCGGACACCATAAAACCAGAGATTTGAAAACTGTTGGGTTCGGGAGTCGGTTACGGATGGGGAAGGATTAGCACCCCTACACCGCCCAAAATTGGTACTTTAATAATTATCGCTATATTAATATTAAACTTTCGGGATTAAAGTGACGATTAATTTAAAATTTGGTTATAAGGGCGAGTAAATTTTAAAAGCCCCGTTATCCGAGAGTAAACGCCCAACCACCATCACTACGCCTGATACTGGCCCCGTTTACGCTCGGGTAAAAGGGCACCGCATTGACAATTTATATTCCATTATGCAACTTAAAACATGGCAAATAAAAATAAATACAATGCGATAAAAATATAAATAAATACTAACATAATAAAATACCAATCTAACACAAATAAAATATTAATCTAAAACACACATACATAAATATTAATCTAACACATAAATAAAAACAAATCTAACATAAATAAAATACTAATCTAAAATATAAATAAACATACAAACTAAAAAAGAACACAATTTTAAATTAACTAATACTTCATTAAATCATAAAAATTACAACACAAATAAAAAAAGAAGAAAATATACCTAACTAGGAGCTCGAATGACGAACCCTGACTGAACCCCACCAAGATCTACCATGACCTCTCCAAAAATTAACTATATCGGATCCAAAATAGGACCCCGATCGAATCGGATAGGACCGAAGACACTACCTCGGTCCTTGGCTAGCCGGGAGCCTAAGCCCCCTTATTTGGCTATGCCACTGCCGATTCCTTATGTGTTCAATTCCTCCCCATTTCATGCCTTTATATAGGCAAGTGGGGGGCATAGCGATGACGTGGAGCAATGTGCTCCAAGCAATATTTCCTTTTTTTTTGCTTTTTTAATGTAATTTTTTTTACTTTTTCTTTTTTTTACTTTTTTATATTATATTATATTTTTATTTTTATTTTTTTGATTTTTCATTAATTTTATATTAATAATATTACTATTAAAATAATACTAATAACACTAAAACCCGGTAAAAAATGAGTGATTACAGCTGCCTGTTTTGTCAAATTCGAACCCGAAAGCTCCGTTTTGCTAATTGCGATTAAATTGTACCTTAGTGATTTCGGAAGAATTGAGTATCGGATTAACCCGAGTTATTCTTGTGTTCAGGTATTGTCTTTGAGGCTAAGGAGTTACCGCCTTATCCTGTTCAGATCGATCGTGCACGTTCTTCGAGGCCTTTACGTGAGTATGCCTTCGGTTTTGTTCTTATGTTTATAGTTGGTTGCTTAGTGATAGTAATATAGAATTCATTTCTCGTAGGTTCTGATTCAGCTAGACCTGAGCGTGAGGCACGTTCCTCTCGGCATTAGAGCTACTGCTTGCTAAGGTGTGTTCTCTTCTTGTGCCATATATTTGTGTGTTTCTAACTGTGCTATAATTTGTAAAATAAATGTTTTATTCTTGCTTGATTTAGTTCTCTGAATTGTGATTTGAGACTGTTTGAAACATCATGCATTGCATATCAAATTGTGTTTAAAAATCAAGCATCAGATTTTCGGAAATGAAACACTCATAAGAGTTTAGATTTATGATTTTTAAATCATATCATTATGTCATGGGATCAGATCTGTGTTCGGAAAAAAAGCGAGGGAAACCTCCACTCTAGTGAGAGAAATCTCCACTCTGGCGTAGGCAACCTCCACTTTGTATGATATCGGATAATCGGGAATTGAGTCATGCATCGGACATCATACCAGTATGATTTGAATTTGTCGGATTTACTGTGTTTTCAGAAAAGAATTTATCAAAAAATAAAATATTGTTTTGTTTTTGTGATTGTTTGCACTTTAGAGACACACTAAGCTCTTTAACTTACTCCCCCATAGTTTCTTCTTTCAGATACTCAGACTGATTAGGCGACTCGGTACTTGGAGCATCTCGTATTTTACTCGGATATTTAATCATCAGTATGAACTATTTTATTTAAACTTTCAAATTATTATTTTATATTTTGGGACATTTATGTAATCAAACTTTGGACATTATATTATGAGATTATGTTTTCGCATGCATTTTCAGATTTTAATTAGATATTTTATTAAACATTAAGAATATGTTTTAATGGTTGAATTTTATAATTGAGATATTTTACTATTATTATTGTTATTTAAAAATTAATTTGTTTTATAAATAAGTAATACTAAAATGTGTTACTTGAGGGGAAAGTTTTCAAACTTAACTCCCACGATTTAACCTAAGAAATTAGGTTAAAATTAGGGGTTATATAAGAAGCTTCCTGAAATGCACATTTTCGTTTTACCTGCATGCGTGTCACAACTACCCAAATAGGATTTGTCAACAGCACATTTACACGCATACACAGAAAAATAATTAAGCACATATTTAGCTCACAGATACAAAAAGGAGAGAACTACAGAGAATTACAACACAATTTAGGATATTATATAAAAGTAATCGGCACACATGCTTTACAATTCATAAAAGAGCTTTTACAAAGCTGATACAGGGCAACATTAGAAACACCTAAAATTACATTACCCAGCTAAAGCTGCTAAAATAAGTCAAGGAGAAGGTGTAATTTGCTTACAATTCCAAGTCGATAGTCATCGAGATCATCCACTTCATCATCTGGAAAGCGCCCAACAACAGAAACAGCATCCACTTGTGACCGTTTGACTAAATTCTCAACAGCTCGCAGTAAAAAATCAGGGTGTTTAATCCTACCTGTTGATTGCCCAGTTGTTGGATTGATCCACTTTTCCACCTGCAAAACATGTTTTAGTTAACGAAGCATCAGGTTATTATCTTCCTTGGCTTTTATAAAGTCAAATTTTCCCATCAACTAAGATCAAGGACAACAATATTACGCAGTGACATACTAGCTACAACCTTCAAAGTTTCCCCTAAAACAAGAAAGCAATAGTGCAAGTTTGCTACAAGGAGATGCAGTTTATACTTATATACTGCAATTTGATGTTTATCTTTTATAGCTAGTAGAGTACCAGCATAGATCAGAAATTATAAAATTCTATTGCTTGAAAGATTTAATATTTTGCATTGAGTTCAGAACTTTGAATATCTCTTCTCAACCAAATCAATTGGTACCTCTAATGGGGTGTCAGTGACAACATATTCAACAACCGGCAATCCAAGGGAAGCCCTTGTGGCATCAGCCACTTGCAAATGGCTGATTTGAAGATGCTCTTCTATGCCAGCATCAAGAACCAATCCCACCTGCATCAAGTCAAAAGCTCAGTAAAATTAGATGATAGCAACCTAAAACAACCAGCTATAAAACTAAGAGTAATAAATCATATCTTGTCCAAACTCAAACTGAATGTCCATTATTTTTCGAATGCCATAATATCCTGCCATATTTCCTTTTCGTTTCCTTCTCTTTGACCCTTAAATTTAAAACTCTTACTTCTTCTACATTCTATATGAATGTTTTATAACTTTTTTTTTGTAAACTTGCAGCATTCAGATCATAAAAAAAGTACAAATTTTCAACTTATCAATAAAAACTAAATCCATGAAACTCAAACCTAAACACAAAGTTCGAAACAAATAAGGAAATGAGAAATTAAAATAATATAAAACCTTGTTTTGATGAACAGGTTGCGGAGCCCATAAGCCTTGGGCGAATCTGTCCAGAGCATAACCTTCAACATACATCACATTAGGCATGGGCCAGTATAACAGTGCTGCATTTAAAACCGGCAAAATCTTAATATTAATTTCAGCATTTCACTACACTAAATTCGATTTATTTGAGGCCCTAACGAGAACAAAAAAATAAGTGTCTTAGACTCTTACATTAGGATGCGAAATGAGACAATCAACGACGGAGGAAACTAACCCGCTGTCACCTGCAAACGAGGGTTTCTTGGCCGCCTCCTTGAGTTCCAGTACTAACAAAGAACCCAGCCGGCTTCCCAGCCAGCTTCTGCTCCTTCCAGAGCTGATGACCCGTGGAGTCAAAAAAACGCCTTTGCCCATGGAGGATTAAGGGTGATTTAGAGGAAGAAAAAGCCCTTTTGAGTTGTTTGGATCCAAAATTAGTAATAAACATAGAACAACACGAACGAAACAGAGAGCATATCAGAACCCTAAATGGTTGAAGGAAAAAGGAACTGAGGTTGACGATGGAGGGATTGTGGGTTTGATTTGGGGATCGGGTGAGTGAGAGTGATTGAGAGTGAGCGCGCGGGTTAATAAAAAAATGGACGGTTGTTTTATTAAAACTTATAGCGGCGTTTTTTTATACAAACGTCACTATAAATAAGCTTATTGCGGCTTTTTTTTATACAAACGCTACATGGACTTATTGCAACGTTTTTATTTTCAAACGCCACTAAAGTACCAGCATTTGTGGCGTTTTTGAAATAAACGCCGCTAATTTTATCAATTTGTGGCGTTTCTTCTATAAACATCACGATATATTTAAATTAGCGGCGTTTACTCAGAAAACGCCGCTAAAAGTACCGCAATATGTCGATCTTGTGTATTGAGTATACCACTAATTAAAAATGATAAACTGCTTAAATAACTACCTAATTATGAGGGTAGTTTCGATATGACCACTAAGTAAAAATAAGTCTAAAGGTAACCGCTTGCCATTTATTGATAACTTTATAATCTAATATATGTTTCATAAAGCAACTTGTCCCCTTTTTTATTTGTTCAGAGAGTATGATTTTATTAACAACATATGATTTCGTTGTTCTATTCGCTAAAACAAATTTATTAAATTTGTAATTAAAAACGAAGATGGAAGATGAGAGAGTGCAAGATAATTCCTCTTCGACCATAAACTAAAGAAAATGGTTGGTATGAAAATATTGACCTGCTATCTAACTTGATCATTAGTATTTATATTAATAATTAAAACTTTGATTGAATTTTGGATATCAATTCAATTTAAAAATATTAAATTATTTTGATTTTAAATTATATGTAATATAATTACGATAATATATTTGTCTTTTTACACTTTTAAATATGTCTAATAAACAATTACAAATTACACATCTAAATATTGAACCCAAATTTAATAAGATTAATATATAAATTATCTTGACAAAAATCTTCTACCCCTTTTCGGTGCCTCTTTATAGGCTTCAACAATAAAAAAATTAAATTTTAAGACTTAAACTTAAATTCTATATTTTAAATCCTAAACCATAAACCCTAACCCCTAAAAAATGCACCCTACTCTTAATTTCCTAAACCCTAACCTTAAATTTTAATATTAAGTCTTAAACCTAATTTTAGTGTAAAATATAGATAAGAACACCGAAAAGAACATTTTTATTCATATTATCTACCACACCATCATCAATGGTTATTATTAATAATAATCTACATTAAACTTTTTTTTGAGAGAGAACATAAAACTTTTCTTTTACTCGCATCAAATGACAAAATCTAATAAATAAATTTAATACGTGTGTCCCTTTCCTGTCTTTTCTTTTACCTTGTTTTTGAAACAAGAATTAATGATTTATTATAAATTAGTGGAGGAATAACTTGGTTGCTTCAACATGTGATGTGGGAACTTTAACCACATAAAATAATAATAAGTGTACATCAAAGCACTTAACTTTTTTTTTTTTTATAATAATGATATATTGGCCACACCATTTTTTAACAATTTTTCCTTAAGTCTGGAAAAGAAAAATTTACTCTTAATGGGTATCAAACTCACAATCTAAAAAAAAAAAAAAAGAATGTATCAACTAAAAATTTTTAACCACCTACATATTGTTGACATACCATTTTTTAAGGGTAAACTACATAAATGACCACTATATTATGAGGTTGGTCCCGATTTGACCACTATACTTCTAATTGAAGCGATAAGACCACTCAACTATTAAAATGGACCCAATGTGACCACTTGCCATTAAAACTTAACGGAAGAAGTAACGTGGCAGCTAGTAAAAATTTGTACAATTACACATTTGATCTGTATTACTCATACATTCTATAATTTGGTCATAATTTTAATTTAATAAAATAAATTAAACATTCAATTAGGTGAAACGTACCATCACCTTATTGGATGAACTTAATTATTTATATTTAATTTAATAAATTTATTTTCTTCCGTCAATTACATGGTGACACGAGTCACCTGATTGAAGGAGGAAAATAAAATCCAACACAAGATGTTGTTGGCATGGTTTGAACCTGGGCAAGTATGGAAAAGTTACTATAGCTTTACCACTAGGCCAAGTTTACTTTTGTGACATAATTTGCAAAATATAGCATATGTCTCAATATGCAATTAATGCTAGGAAAAAAATGAAATAAATATGGTTAAGGGGACTCGAACATAAATACATAAAAACATTTAAACCACTAAAATAAATCTATTAATTAAAATAATATTGACAATATTATATATATATATATATTTAAATTATTGTTAAGACATGATGTAAAATAAAAATACTTTTAAGATTTTTGTATTTTTAAATAAAATTTAATATATTTTTTCTTTTCTACATCCATTTCTATAATTTCACATATATAATGATTAAATTAATTTTTAACTTAATTAATAATTTTAATATTTATTAAAAATATTTAATTAAATAGTTATATATGTGAAATTATATTAAAAGTTCAAAATTATATCAATTCATTTGAATTATGTTCGTGAGTTTAAATTTGTTAAATAATTTTTAATATAATCTTAAAATTTTAATTTTTTATTATAATTTCACATATATAATAATTTAATTAAAAAAATTTAATAAAAAATAAAATTATTAATTAAGTTAGAAAAACAATTCAATGATTACATATGTGAAATTATACAAAATAATTTTGGAAAGAAAAAAATAAATTTAGTTTAAAAATACAAGTGCGTCAATCTTAATTTAATTAATAGATTTATTTCGGTAGTTTAGATGTTTTTATGCATCCCAAATGCATGATGTTCGAGTCCCCTTAATCTATATTTATTTTATTTTATTCCTGGCATTAATTGCATATTAAGACATATACTATATTTTGCAAACCATATCACAAAAGTAAACTTGGCTTAGTGGTAAGGCCATATCATTCTTTCCATTCTTGCCCGGGTTAAAACCATGCTTGCAACATGTTTAATTAATTTATTAGATTAAAATTAGTACCAAATTGATAGAATGTATAAATAACAATGATTAAATATGTAATTATACAAATTTTACTAATAACCTAAAAAAATAAAAAACCATTGATATAATAAATATAAATCCAAATTTTCATTACAATATAAATCAATAATTAAAATATTAACAACCATATCAAATGGTACAAATATAAAATCATATCGAAATCTCACTACTTTTAATAAAATTTAAACAAAAGATTTCTTTTCACATAACCATCATCTCAAATAATGTAGATAAATATGCCAACTTTCTTCATAATAATTCATGATGAACCATAATGCAATTTTCTATGTTATGGGCAGCTAAACCTGCCTAATGTCTTTTCTAACAAAATTTAGTTTCCCAATCTATCTCTCTTTGATGTAGATTTAAAACTTTAAGGCCACATCTCATGTAATTAAAAATCAATTCTTTTGATGAATCTGCTACCTCAATACAAAGCATAGCTTGTGAATACATTATTGTCTTGATAAGTTAATGTAAAGGATATATCAACTAATTAAATTTTACACTTTTTAGATTAGAGCATTTGGTTCAGTTTTACGTTTGGTTAGCTGAAATGAAATGGAAAGGGAAAAATAGTATGTTATGGCAATGGAATCGGATGTAATAGGTAGTATGTAGTATATGGTTTGGTTGCTTAAAATGTATGGAAAACTACACTGGTGGTCACTAAATTATCACCATTTTCCTGTTTTCGTCACCTAACTATTTTTTCGTCAAAATTGTCCCTCCCGTTAGACACCTTTCCTGTTTTGGTCCACCTCAGTTAAAAACCTAACAGAATCATTGACTTGACAAATTTTTTTTTTATTTTTCACGTTATCGCCTCTCTCCTTGTCAGCAGGTTAAATAGTAATTTTTATTTGACCAACCAGGAGGTGACACGTACCACCTCTTGATTTTGAACAAATCAAAGAAAAAAAATACTTTGGGCGTTGCTTCTAGGCAGAATCAAACTTGGGACCCCTTGCATAAGGGATCCAATGCCTAACTATTAAGCTAGGCTTAGAATTTGGTTATGTTTTCCCAAATTAATATGTAACGTATACTTTCACAACCTCAAAAATAAGCAAAATGGATCAATGAAGATTTGAACCAAGAACACCTTGTACCAAAAGAAAATATGTTTAACCACTAAGTTAGGTTGAAAACTTATTATATGTCTACAAAATTTATAGGGGTGGTCTTGGATATTCGATCCAAGCAAGATAATGAAATCCTTAAACCCTAAAAATGCTATTGTTATCTTGCAAGTTCTCTTTGGTAAATTCGATTTCTAATAAGATTATGCAATGTTTTGAAGCTTTGGAAAATTGTGGAACCTTGAAGGAAGGAGGGAAAGCTCGTAAATAGGAGAAATTCGCCAATCCGAGGAATAACTAAGCTCGAATTAGGTGAGTGTAATTAAATTTATAATGTATTGGTTTCTATGTATGTGTACTGAATAGTTCATGTAGGCTCAATGGTTATGATAATGGAATCATATGGAATACAGCCCTAGTCAGGCATAAATTCGGTAATTTCGATTGCTAAATGAGTTATTAATATGCGATTTGCTTTGATTACAAAAATGTCTAATTGAACATGTTGTAATATGTTATGATGTGAATCTTATGTTTGATATGCTTATATGATTGATCATTATATGAAAAATAGGAAATCGGTCATGCTATTATGCTTCAAACACTAAGTGAAATTGATAAAGGTTATGAATGTATTTATATCATAAGACATGTACATTGAACATGCATAGGGTGATGTTTGCAAAATAGATGAAAGACATGGGAAATGAGTTCTAATAAGGTTCATTATGTGACATATGTTTAATATGATAAATAAACTAATTATAGGCTCATTGTTATAACAAATTTGTGAAAGATGAGCTTCAGTGCTATAATGCAATTGTTGAGTTGATCAATTAATGAAGATGGTCAAGAGGGGTGAATTGGTAATTAAAAAATTGGTGGAAGCAAATTGCAAAAAGAAAGAAAATTGACACAAGTAGTTTACAGTGGTTCAATCTTCTCGACAAGGTCTACATCCACTACGTTTGCTATCCACGCTAAGGATTTATACAATTCACTAATTTGTCTTTCCTTTTCGGCTGAAGGAGATAACCTCACAAAACCTAGACTTATACCCCAAAGTCTAGTAATCCCTTTCCCTAAAAGATGAATACAAAGAAGCAAACTATGAAAACCTCACAAGGTAATGTGTTTGCACAAGTGAAGTTCACTAAAACCCAACACTTGAATGAAAATGAAATACAATGAAGAACACTCAAGTGGGTTACAAGAATTTGACAATAAAGAGCTCAAAGATGTTGGATATGTGTTTGAATGCTTTAAAATGGGTGTCTTGTTGTTGAAGAAGCTTTGAAGACTTGTTTTTATACCCTTTTATTGATTTCTAGCTGTTTGAGTTGCTGGGAAATTGTATAAAGCCGTTGGACTGCAATTTTCCCGCATTAAATGTTGTCTGGAAAGTGTGGGTATTGGTACAAGAGCTTCTGTATCGGTACATGCTCAAAATAGAAATAGCCTTTGCAAAAAAAGGGTACCTGTACGCGGGCTAGCGTATCGATGCAGAGTGAAGAAATTAAAAGGGGTGCCGATATTGTATTTGTTCACTGAAATCCTTGGAGAAAATTATGAACTTAGTGTATCGGTACGCGTATTGTCGTACTGGTACTCAGTTCAGCTTATTTTAAGTTTGGCTCCAAAAACCTTGACAAGGTTTAACGGTCAAAATATATTTAAAAAAATTGATCACCGTACCGATATGCCAAAGGTCGTACCGATACTCAGTACACATTTTGGTTTACAGATTCAAAAGGTCGTATTGGTAATCGTATAGCATTACCGGTACTCAAAAGCCATATTAAAATAAAATGATTTAAAGTTTCAAAAACCTATACCGGTACACATATAGCCGTACTGGTACTCAGTTACCAAAATGGCTGGTTTGAGTACCAAAACACTTAGAAAATTTTAGGGATTGAAAATATTAACTTAGAAAATTATTTAAGTTCGAATGCTTGTCAATTTGTGAGTAAATCCAAGTACCTTAAAAATTTATTTATTTGCAATCGTCCTTGTTATATCAAAATCAAATATAGGTTTAACAATCTCCCATTTTTGATATTACAAAACACAATGAATTTTTTGTTCACTCCCCTATCTTTAAGACTAAAAGGCTATTTGTTTTTGAAAAACAATTATGCCCCACTTCTCCCCTTTTTTGTTAGATCAAAATAAATAGGGTAAATAAAAGACAATCATAACAATATATAAACAAAATAGCTCAAAAATATAATATAAAATCCATAATATTATAAAATTCAAAGCATAATATCCAAAGCATGAAAAATCGAACAATATCCTAAATATCAAAAAATAAGCCGAACATAATGTAACAGGAAATATCAAAGGAACATAGGTGCATAAAATCCAAATAAGTCTAAATGATATGATATGATATGCAAAATACTAAGCCTAAAGGGCATCATCATCGTCGTCACCTTCCTCATCATCGTTATCTCCATGAACGTGACCACGCCACTCATGATGAAAGACAGTAAGGGAGATGTCCATAGAAGAAACACGATGCTCGACAGAAGTCAATCTTGTATCTATGGTGTTGAACCTCGAATCCACCGCGGAAAACTTCCCATCAAGATAGGTCATGAGAGCATTAAGGGAATGTTGAGAAACCAGAGCTGCGGGAGCATCCTCGACTGGAGCAACATCCTCGGGAACTTTATCTCGAGCATTTGGATCTCAATCCATTCACCATTGATGAAGTGAAACTTGACTTTTCTAAGGGATCTAGCATCTATATGCCCAGTAAGGGGACACCCTAGATCATAGGAACAATCTATCTGTAGCTTGTGAAAGATGTGACTTAAGATAGTTCCATATGTGAATGACTTGAAAAGGGAGGTGTGACAGTTCTTGACGATGTGAACTAACTCGGCAAAAATAATTTGGGCTAGATTAGGGTGTTTACCTTCACATAAGCAATAGAGCCAAAAATCATCTACGACACAGATTGTGGACCACTTACCACCGGATGGTCGAAACCACCAAGTAATAAGGAGATGAAGGAAACATTCATGAGCTTCGAGAACTGTAGTTGAACCACTATAAGTTTGGGGAAAAGACGTTTCATCATCTAAGCCTATGTTCTCCATTCCTAGGAGGGTGGCTATCCTTTAGGAATTAAGAGAATAAGTTTAACCCATGACGTAAGATTCTAGAGATATGGTTTCAGTTTTCTCTTGTGTCGTGACCATTTTTAAACAGGATAAAAATAGCTTGACGATTAATCTTTGGAATTAGTGGTTTTTGTTACATTTGATTTTGAAAATATTTGGAGTAACCACCGATCACTTCGAGGTAGGCCGAACACCATAAAACAACCAGAGATTCGTTCATTTTAAAATTAGGGTTCGGGAGTCGGTTACGTGTGGGGAAGGATTAACAACCCCACAAATGCCCGTTATCGGTACCTTTAATTTTACGTGGCATATTGGCATTTCAAATAATATTTTGAATTTAATTTAACCATTAATTATTATCTGGATTTAAATTTCAAATGAAGATATTCCTTTTATAAGGAAATATATTTTTTTATCTGAATATGAGATTAAAAGCACCCTTGTACGTTTGGGGCACACCCATTCATATTCAAAAAATATATTTTCAACATAAAAGGTTTGTAATGCATGATCGATTATTGTCTTGTTTATTTTAAGTTCTAACTTAAAAGGGCTCTAATTAATTAAAATTTTTAAGACTATGAATATTATTAAATTTAAAGGCTTTTATGAGATAACACCCAATTACTTGAGCAACATCCATATTAAAACCCTTAAATTTTAGATAATAGTCACTAATTAATTGCTATTCTAATTATTTAAAGCGGTAGTCCCAATCAAAGCTCTAATTTAATTAACTAGATTAATTATCCAATTCTAAGTTGTAATGAATATTAAGTATTCTACTTTAAAGTCAATGTTGGACAACACCCCATTGCAATGGGACATCACCCAAATTTGTACTCCAAACTTTCCCACTTAATACACATTAAATTGCTACAATGATCTTCTTAATTTAATTATTAAATTGTAATTAAAGAACCTAAAAGACTAAGGCTCTAAACAATTAATTAAATATAAGTGATTAAATTGTGTAGCATACTAAACAATTAAAGAACCTAAAAAGGCTAAGGCTCTAGACAATTAATTAAAAACATGCATCAAACATATAAATTAATTAAAACATTATAAATTAAATAAAAAATTAAAAACAAGCCCTAATTGAACAAATTGAAACTTGTAAATTGATTTTAATTCAAATAGGGATTTAATTGAATACAATGCAAAGTTTTGAGCCAAAGCCATTAATCCCCAAAAGTTGGGAGCGGATCCCAGATCCGAATCGCATAAAAACACGCGGATCATGTATCCAACCTGCCCCCAAAATGCACTGTTTCACATAGGCTATATAAAGCCCTCTTTAGATATCCCCTTTTTTCTTTTTCATTTTTTGGTTTTTACTCTCTCTCTAACTTTCCCCTCTCTCTAAAACCTCTAAAGCAAACATATTCAAACCCAAAAAACCAGCCCTAAATGGATCAAAACACCCATGTTCTTCGAAGAACTAAACTGCCGCACAAATCACCGCTAAATCCTCAATCGCCACTCTTTGACGAACTTTAGTCATTCTCTGGCCACCGCTCTGACCACCGTAAAAAATTTTTGGCCACCTTTTCGACCACCGTCCAATCCTAAAAAAACCTAAAAATTCCGCTTTCCACCTTAAATATATAGATCTCCCCCGATTCGAGAGAATCGACCCTTTTCCCCCCCAAAAATCGAGCTTAAACTAGCCAAATTTAAAAGAATTCACCCATTATTCCCTGATTTAATTGCTACTCTACCCATCCCAGCACCTAACATTTTCAACTCTGACCATGCCTATATCCTCTCCGACCGACATGGTAAGACTTCCAATCTGTTCTTTACTTTCATTTTCTTGTTTTGGCTTTACGTGCATATAAACTGATATTTTTTATTTTTGCAGAAATTTGAAAGAAATAAGAATGATTATACCTTCTAAATAGCGATTTGGCCTCCTTTCTTGGCAACGGTTAAAGCTCCGATGTCCTCTCAGCTTCCAACGGCGGTGGCTCTTCAGTTTTTAGACGGTTCAAATGATCGGCAAAATTCCTAAAGTAACCTTTCTTTCTCTTGTTTTTATTATATTATTTATTATTATTTATGGTCTATAATTAATGGGGGCTGACAGATTCTCTCTCTTCCTTATATAGGGGAGTTAGATGCTGATGTCACAGTGACGTTATTGTGCACCAACTGGATCCAGATTAAGGGAAAAGAAGCACAATCCATGGCTTCTCTTCTCGGCCAATGAAGAGCTACCACATGGTGGTTTTAGGCGAGAAAACTAGAATTTCTGATAATTGGTGCTTGTTGGGCATTAAAATGGTCTCGTAATAGCTGTCAAAGACTAGGATTTTGGGCTTGATATTGTAACAGGCTTTTGGATATAAAAATGGACATTTGAATGGACTTTATTTATTTATTGGGTTTTAGTATCTATTTTATTTACTAAGAGAAATATATATATATATATATATATATATATATATATATATATATATATATATATATATATATATTTGCAGGTACTTGGATAAAATTCGAGTCTTATAGTTGCCCTTCTTTGCTTATTGTTGTGGAATAAGAATTGGGCAAAGACTAAAAAGACACGAATTGGTCTGCACTATCTGGCTGTCATCTGAGCTGCAAGCTCTTCCTATTATGAACTTCCACTCTTTCTTCTTATTTAGAAAGCTTGAACAAGTTATTCTTATTATGAACTTCCCAATCCTTCTGTCAAGACTAACCACAAAATCTAAATTAGTTTATCTCATTAGGAACTCATCCATTCTTCTTGGAAATGCTGATCCACTTTTAGTTGCAAAAAAGTTGATCCTCATTCACTACTGTCTGTCATTCTAATTCGCAAGTTTTCTGCAATGTCGGTGAAGTCTGAAACAATCTAATTCTTTATTCTTCTGAAATGTTAATATACCTCTCTATAAAGGTGTCGAACAAGCGGCTCTTCTCAGTATGAACTCCTCATTCTTCGACGGGCGAACTCTTCTCATTATGATTCCTTCATTCTTTACTAGGTGAGTTCCTTTCATTATGAACTTTGTTCTCTTTGCTGGAGCAAACTCTTCCCATTAGGAGCTATATTTTCTTTGATGGACGAACTCTTCCCATTAGGAGTTCTGTTTTCTTTTGTAACACCCCTTTCCCGTATCCGTACACCGGGTATGAGTCAAAAATGTTACAAATTCTTTAATAAAAAACCAGGGTAATTTAAAATTTTTAGAAAAACTTCTCAATGGTCACCCATCCTCAAATTTCTCTAGCCCAAGCACGCTTAACTTCATTTAAAACCGACATAAAATATTTATTCAAGTTCCAATCATAAATTAATTATCTTAGTATACAACTCATCACCAAAGGTTATTCTTAACCTTGAATCTTTCCAGAAACGCCAATTATCTTGAAACCATAACGAACTTTAAAGGTCAATCACAACTCTAATAGGTTTAGCAAGTATACATACCACTAATAATTAAACCTTAATTATGACGTCATTACGTGATTACCTGTTGAGCTTTCCAATTTTGATGCAATACCCTTCTCACTCTCATCATGATTTACCTACGTGTGTACAATTAAACACACGCTAAGTACGAACTTAATGAGGCAATAAATGAAGTAATAATAATTATTTAAACTTTATTCAATTTCATGGCTACATTTATATAGCATGATATATGCCAATGCATCAACTTTCACATTGTATTAGTAATTATTTACTATATGCCAATGTCATAAGATTTTCATGCTTGTCCGTTTATCATAATATGCCTTATATGCATAAATGCATCATGATCACTAGATAAGTATACCTTCATATTAATTGTATATCAACATAATATAAACCAAATATAATTTTCTTACCGATATACTTGCCATATGTTCCGAGAGTTCACATACTCCCTAACATGTTTACCATTTATTATCCATTTATTTATAGCCCAAACTAAACCTTGAGGACCCTGGGTACGCGAGTCAAATATGCACCGAAGTGCTAATAGACATAAGGTCGTCCCCACCATCCGCACATTTATAAGGCTGTGCTAACCATCCGCACATTTATAAGGACGTGCTAACCATACACTTAGTGTCTTTTATATACACTATAGTGCTATCTCGGATACCCGAATATGCAGCTTGCTGCTGGACTCTATGGTATGCCACTATACTCTGTCCTTCAATGACTTATTTGGGCATAATTTCTGTATTTATTCCATCCACGGCAATGTATATCAACATAATTGAACATTAGGCAGTTCATACCCGAAATAACATTCATAGTATACCATTATATATAACTAGTGATCCATGCATTTGTGTTCAACCTTTGACATATTTGAAATATGTCAAATATATGATCAATGACATAAATATCATTCCAATATATAAACCAGGTAGACTTATCGCCAATGATGTATAAAGATCCATGTATCATGTTATGTATGCATTGCACTCACATGGGCCATTTATTAGCATGCCTCACTAAATTCTACTCGATCCTTTCCTTTATAGAACCTCGAACCTTCTTTGATTCGGACTTGACTTCATTAATCACATGAATAAGATAAAATATTTGTTAGATTCAAATCTAACAATACCTTAACCATACTGTCTAATATAATCATTCGAGTATAAAATTTCCAAATATTTTTCCTTTCTTACTTGTACTGTTCAAAAACTCATTATGGTCTTTAGTGACCAATTTGAACTTCCAGTAATTCTTCCGAGCTTGCTAACTAACATTTAAATACAAAATGTTTCAAATTCCATTTTCCGACAGCTTGTGCTACCTTAAAATATTTACTTATACCGGGCAGAATACATACTGGATCTTAATTTCCATTCTACTGGAGAAACTAGATTCGATAACGGTTCTAACGGTATAAGCCACATAAATTAATAAAATCTAAAAAAATATGAAAATTCTTCAAACTCCCGTCACAGAGTTGTCCTGAACGAAACTGCTATGTAAATTTTCTGACCTTCATTCGATTAAAAATTCATATCTTTTAACTCGAAACTCAAAATCAGTTTCCGTTTGTTGAAAACGAAACTAGACAAACAAATATTTACAACGGTATAAAATTCATCCTCTAACCATTTTTGTAGAATTTATGGTGAATTTTCAAAGTCACTACCAAAATTCAATCTTCTACATAGCTTTCCATAATAAACTTCTAATTTATACTAACTTCTTCTTATTTTTATACTTGTCAATTTAGTCCCATCACTTGCTACAAACCACCAATTCATCATCTTCTTCATCAAATAATTATTCAAAAATAATTCCCTCTAATTTTCTTTCTTTGCCAAAACAGTCACTAAAATGCAAAGGTAAGGATTCAACATTGGTTTAGCATTCTAACATCAATTTCACATCTCCAACATCATTAATTACGTAAATACACTCCAATTTAATAAAATTCAAATTTGGTCCCTTAACTTTAAAGCTTGCCGAATTGGTCCCTATATATTTAACTTAGGGTTTTACTTCTAAACAACAAATCAAGCTTACTAGATCATTAATCAAACATCAAAAACCCTAAGTTAAACTTAAATCCATAAACCCTAATCTTCTCCATACAAACCAAAATATGTAGAGTTTAAATCCTAACTCAATAACATGATTTTAACATCATATAAGCTTGATTCCAACTTAAATTCAACCATGGAATCGTAAAATTTCAAAACCCCCAATTTTGTTCATAAACCCTAATTTCATTTTCATGTAAACTTTTCATCAATCAAGCATGTATTCCATGAATTAATAATATCAAAAGATAGAGATTGAAGAGTAGAAAAGCTTTACAGTTTGAAAGATTACCTAAAAATTGAGTTTCGGGGTTTGAATCGAACTTGGAAAATTTTCTTCCTTTTCCCCCCAAATTTCGAAAGTTGAAAGATGAAGAAGGCTTCATCTTTTTGGCCTTTCAATTTTGAATTTCTCCAGTTATGCCACTTGTATTATATAAATGAATTTTAAATTCATTCAAGGAAAATTATCAAAGTGCCCTTTTATCCAACGGCTGAGAATGATCTTATCATCAATCAAGAGCCAAGATTTAATCTTTAATTTTCTTCTTCCAAAAATGGCCTTTGTAACTTCAAATATTTCAAAATTGCCATCCCTGCCAAATGACCAATTTGTCCTCAAATTAGTCTTTATTTACTAGTTTGCTTCAAATTTGCCATTCCATTATAATCTAACTAAATTAGTTCCTTCTCAACTGGCCACTATTCCATAAATATCATTTTATGATTTCCCATGGCTTATGGAACAGCCTCTGAAATTTCAATTCAATCCGATTTCCCAATATTCACAAAATACTTCTACTACGATTTTACCTTTATCGAGCTATCGAATCTATTCCGAAAATTTTATATTTCCATAATGTTCCTCATATCATCATCCTTCATCCAATGATCTAGATTTAATCTTGAGTTAATAATTTACCAACTTTGCCATTGTGATTTTCCAAAATTACGATCTTGCCATTTTTCATCAAACGACTCATATTTTGCATGGAAAATCAACTTAAATCCAAGGGTTCATATTCTTCCAACACAAAGAAAATATCTTAGACATGTAAAGTGACATAATCAACCTTGTCTTATCATCCTTCAAAATATCTTGGATATTCGATTCGATCTAATTATCCGAACATTTTTTCTGAACTTTATCGCTTTATAGCCATTAATACAAACTCCGTACGAAAATTTTGGGTAACACAGAAATGTCACTATTGGGAGTAAACTATTCATTTATGGGATCAAAATACATAACTTTTGAAAATTACACTTTGGTCCTTAAACTTTTCCAAAGTTTACACTTCAACCACAAAACTTTCAAAATTTTTATTTTGGTCACCAGCCAAAAATTGGGATATTACATCTTTGCTGGGCGAACTCTTCTCATTAGGAATTCTATACTCTTTGGTAGGCAAAATCTTCTTACCAAGAGATCTATATTATTTGCTTGACAAACTCTTCTCATCAGGAGCTCTATATTCTTTGATTGGCGAATGTTGATCCACCTTATTCTCTAGAGAAAAAACTAAACATGCAAAAAGAAATATCATCAGTTAATAAAAGTTCTTCCTGGAGTAATTTGAAATATCTCTAATTTTCTGCTTGAAGCATTGAGATCTTTATAGCCACAGCTTTTTCTGTCTAAGGTGTCTCGATCTTTCAATTTGAAACTTGTATATGATCTCTTGTTTCTTTTCCTCTGTTGATCAATCTCTTTCTATGCTTAATTGTAAAGCAAATGTACAATTTGGGTATATCATTAAGAAACTTCAAGTGATTCAACGAGAGACGTTGAAACTTTTGACCAATTAAACTGTGAATCTTTCTCATTTGAGCCCGAAGTTGATTTATCTTGCTTTCCAACTTGGCAACCTAAACTTTCTTCTTTTTCTTGAAACTGATGACCCAAAAGGTTAGTATCTTCTGCCAATACCAGGCCCCCACCGTCTTACTGTGACAACATTCAGAAAGTTCTCATCATTTACGAAAGTGTCAGCCCGAAGGACTTAACATCATACCCAAAGGACTTAATGATGACCCGAAGGCTTAGGATTGTAATTCACTTTTTGTCTTGTGCAAACAATCAAATTTTCTCATCATTCCCAAAGGTGATGGCCCGAAGGACTTACTGATGACCCGAAGGCTTTAGGATTGTAATGCACTTTCTGTCTTGTGCAAACAATCAAATATTTTCATCACTCCCGAAGGTGATGGCCCGGAGGACTTAACATCATGCCCTGAAGGACTTACTGATGACCTGAAGGCTTTAGGATTGTAATGCACTTTATGTCTTGTGCAAACAATCAAATTTTATCTTCACTCTTGAAGATGATGGTCCAAAGGACTTAACATCATGCCCGAAGGACTTATTGAAGGCTTTAGGATTGTACTACACTTTCTATCTTGTGTAGAGAATCAAAAAAATCTTTGCCGAGATCTGTCTCTTCAAATGAGTTGATATCTCCGCTTCACAAAAATATGGTTGAAATCTTTGCTGGATCAACTTCTCCAATCTTGAAGATGTAGATTGAAATCCTTGCTTGTTCTTTGCTGGTCCTATCTTATGGATGCCTAACTATATGATGCATGAATTGTTACATTTGAGGACTACTTGGATAGGTTATGATCTTCTTTGCTTCTCCATTGAGCTTTCTACTTTTGTTGCAAGGGTACCTCATCTCTTTCGATTGTTCTTCTCTAATCTTGCTTAGCTTGATCCTCTTAAGTTGTGTCTTAGAAGTATCGTTATTGTCTTCATACCCTAAAAAATTTACCTCGACATTTTATTATTGAGCTCTTATTCTTCTTGAACTAACTTTTGACTTCTTCTACAATCAAATTCTTTTCATCTCTGCATCTTCTCTTATCTATTCTGATTTGAACTCTCATACACAATGATGCTCCATTGATCTCTTTGTTTCTTGTCCCATCATGTAGAATTTGCCCCTCTTTCATAATGCCTCAAGTCCCTGAACTTTATTCAAGTCCCTAAACTTTTATCAAATCCATTCTTTTACAACCAAAACTCCATGGTAGAAACTTGCTTTAGGTCCCTAAACTATCTGACATATGCATTCTTATCATTTTCCTCTCCATGACCCCTGATGGGTTATGCTTCTTTTTTGAATGGAAGGCTGTCGATCAAATATGAGCTTCTCATACTCAGCCATATCGTTACCATGTCAAGTCGATCATTTGCATCCAAAATCTTGTATTATGAAGTTTATCTCTAAAGCAATACAATGAAGTCTTTTTGTTTTGAAAAAAATGTCAGTTTCCTGATCATCATTTCAATGAAGGGTGCCTTATAAGGCCCAAAAAATTAGGATCTCAATAAAAAATAAAATAGAATAGGATGTATGGATATCAAGTGTAAGAACGTCTCAGGTTCAACCCTCTTGTGATTATCATATCTTGCGAATGTTGTGGCGAATCAAGAAAATTTTTCTAGATCACTCGGTTCGCACCCTATGATCACTGCATTGCTCGATCCAGTCAGAAACAACTCTTTTTCTGTTCTCTTCATTCATTTCTATTCATAAATATGCTCAAGCTTTTCGGACTTGTTTAACCAGCAAACTGCAAAAATATTATTCAAAGAATAAAATTTTATAAGTGCATGTGTGTGCTTCTAATTGCTACTAGCTATTATATTATTATTATTATTATACACATGTCTTCAAAGATACATCTCTGACGCCAGGGTATTGGACAGGTGGAGCATAGCTCTTTATTAGATTTGTCACCCTCGCAACTCCATCAGAGTGCTCTGAGACTTATTTATTCAATAGTTCATTATTTCTCTATTTTTCCTTTTTTTCTCTTTTTTTATTTTTTCTCTTTTTAACTTTTTTATTTCTCTCTCTCTTTTATTGTGTTTTTTTATAACTTCAATTTCAAGCACCTCTACTCATTTAAAATTGTCTAGTCCACTACATTGTTTATGAATTTCAAAGATTTTTCATCGAACATCATCAAAGGTGTAGTAATTTGGCCTTTTCTTGCTTTGCTGACCAGAGTAGACTGAGAAATAAATTTCACTTTATCGTTTTCACAACATCCAATCCATCTTTGTATTGAAATCAATGTTGCATCTTGCAATTGGCATCCAGGGTCCTGCAAGGGTAAGAAGTGATATACATATATTCATGAAAAAAATCCCTTTATTGAATTGAAACCAGAAAACATGACATATGCCCTTATAAAATGTTCTCTACTACTTTCGGACCATAAGTAGAAGAATTATCTCTATGTATTACTTCAAAGATGGTCCCTGTATGTTGTACCCATATGATGTACAGACATGGTTAAGACAAGCTTCTCAAAATTTTAAACATTCTAGGAAGCATTCATTTTGGTTCTCAAATTCTTTGGCTGGAATAATAGCTTATTTCATTCCTTTTGTCTCCCATTACTGAACTAGCTCTCGTGTCAAGATTCTATTACTGAATAGCTTCTTGATTTCTTCCATTAAAGACCTACACTTCTTAGTAGCATGTCATGATGCCCTCATGTAAAAGTCGCAAACATTGTCTGGATCATAGCTATAGGCAGATGGCTTTGGCACTACCTTTATTGGCATTGGAGTGATATGTTGACCTTCAACAAGGTGAGGAAATAAGTACTCCGAATATCTCCAGATTTGCACTTGCTCGAGGAATTTTTTGTGGTAGTTCTGATAAATCAACTGGCCTTTTTCTCTTACAGCTTCGGGAGCTTTGAACATTACACTCATTCATCTCTTTCTCTTTCTTCTCTTCTTGATTAGCATGGTTTTCAAATCTAGGTTCAATTTTCCCTTGTCGGATCCCTACTTCTATTGCTTCTCCAATCACCATGATCCCTACTTCTATTACTTCTCCAATCTCCATGAGGTCACTGAAATTGCCCTTTGAATTTACAAGCATTCTCTCAAAGAAAGGAGATGGAAGAGTTTGATGAAACATGAAAGATATTTCTTCCTCTATCTTGGGAGGTTGTACTTGAGCTGCTAATCCTCACCACCTTTATGCATAATCTATAAAGCTTTCACTGACCTTCATACTCATGTTTTGCAAAAGTTGGTGATTTAGAGCCAGGTCTATAACGTACTTGTATTGCACCAGAAATGTTTTGGCCAAATCAACCCATGATTGGATCTGTTCTCGACTTAATCTGTTATACCACACTGTAGCGGGTCCAACAAGGCTATCTTGGAAATAATGGATCAACAATTTGTCATCATCCAAATGTCCTTCCATTTTTCTATAGAACATTGCCAAGTGGATTTTAGGACAGCAAGAACCGTCATATTTCTCAAAATTGGGGACTTTGAATTCAAGGGGAATAACAAAATTAGGGACTAAGTAGAATTCTCTTGCATCAAATTTGAGGTTATTGACACCTTTTCCTGGTTTAATTTCTTCTTCAAGTCTTGCATATCTATCTTAAAACTTATCGAAGTCTTAATCCTGGGATGGTAGGTTTCACAAAGCCTATCACTGTATTCGGGTTAGATACCCGGGGTAAATTATCAAACATGGTGTAGCAGTATGGTTCTTCGCATTTCGTTGAGGCTTGGTTACCCATTCTTGCAACCCTTCTTGAGTTTGATCAATTCCTCCCATATCTTTGTCTATGATGATAGATTTTCAAACTTTCCACTGATTCCCAAATTGCTTCCATCAAAACCCTCAATCACTTTAGATCATGAATGTTAATGTTATGTTATTAAATAATAATGTCATAATGTTAAATATGAAAAGCATGAATGCAGAAGGTATTGATTCTAAAAGTGATCATCATTGAACAACTTTCATTGAAATAAAAGTACTCAATACATCAGATATTAGATACTACAAATATTGGTGAGCTCTAACTCCCAACTTCCTCTAAGAGCCAAGTCAACTTCCCTCCGTGATCTAATACCGGATCAATATTCTGACTCAAAGTCATTGCTACATCAGCTAGGTCTACCACTTGTTAAGCCACTTCTTGTGCTTGAGTAACAATAATTTTCATGTCATTGTCCCTTTCCCATATCTTCATTCTTGATCTCTGAAATTGGACATGTCGTTTCTCCTCACTTTCTTAACATCATCAACAAGATCTTCGTACATCATCATAAGATTGAGATACTCATCTACCTTCTTCTTTAGTGTTTCATTTTCAACATGACTGTTATTCAGCTTGATAGCATTATCCTCATACATCTGTATGTACTTATTCATCATATCGTGTTTATCCTAACTAACCCTTAGATCATCCATGAAAGTATTCTGTTGTATTTCCATTGCCTGTAGATCACACAAGAGTGTATTGACTCAATTTTCACTTGCCTTAAAACTCTTTTTCCAATATTCAGCTTCACGCTTCATTTCTTTGATTATTTTCTTCGACTGTTCTAGAGTCACACCCAAACGAGCATTCTTGAGCATCGAACAAAGTTCTTGATAATTGAACTGAAAATGTTTCAACTCCTCATTCAAATCATCTATCTTCCGCCTTAATTTTCTTATTTGAGTCTCATATTCAAACTGATTCCCCTCTTTCTGGGTATTGTCATCTCGAGTCTCCCACTCAACCATTGAATCAGAACGGCTTTATATTCCAAATTTCCATTTTCCATGCTCCAAAAGAACTTGAAATCGATGTTTGAGGGCGATGCAATTCTCAATAGAATGTCATTGAATTCCATCATGAAATTCACAGTGAGTATTAACGCATTACCATTTTGGATACGGAGGTTATAAAGGTGTAAGAAAAAGTGGGGTCACCAATCGGGCTTTCAGCAATTGAGGATATAGCTGTTTATATGAAATAGGAATTGGATCAAAGTGATGTTTGTTATCTCCTGTCTTTTGGTAATCAATTGAAGGAATACCGAAATCTGAACTTTGTCATGGGGAATTAATTGACTTTGATGGACTTGAGCTTCCCTTTACTTTTGCATCTCCTGGTGTTCTATTAATTGCCATGATTTTAGGAAATTTGGGCCTTCCATCTTTAAAACTCAACATGCCTACCCTGATAAGATTTTTAACCTTTCTCTTCAGAGCCTCACAATTCTCGATAGTATGGTTTGAACCTCCTTTGTGGTAGTCACATGTTGCATTGTTGTCATAGCTTTTAGGATAAGAAGACTCTTTGGGCTTAGACTGGGCTTACAAAATTCTTCTCTACTAGTATCGAAAGCAATTCTTCATATGTCATCGGTATTGAATTAAAAGGTCTTCCTCCATTATTTCCTTCTTGAATTTCTTCGTGGTCTGTCATCACTTTCTTGGAGTTTGACTCAATTACACCTCTAGCTGGTTTATTAATGTGAATTGTAACAGTGTGCAAACTCGATTGTTTATTCATGTACTAATTTTAGTTCCGTTCTTCTTTCATTTCAATGTGCCCTTTTTCTTTGGCCATAGCCGTCATCATCTCGGCCATTTGCCTTTTCAGTTCATGCATCTCATTCTTGTCAGCATTGGCACTAACAAAATCTGATGTGTGACTCTTGGATGAACTAACCTTCACTTCTTCCGTTGTTTGTCTAGGACACTACTTCATATTTGCACTCTCTTCTATCAGAATAGGAATCACCTTATCTTTTATGATCGCATTCTAATGATAACCACTTTTGAATCAACACCTCTATGCAATGAATATGCAGTGCAAAAAAATGCCAAAAAAACAAAAACAAAAGAAATGAGTTAGTATTGTGAAATAATATCGAAGCAAAAATTAAATGAATGTAGTAAAGTAGATTATATTGAGCAGAGAGAATAACCAGAGAAGCGTATTTAAATTGGCAACACCCTATCTTAGGTTCCTGTCTGGCTTTAGTGGGGTGGGATTCTAGATTACAACATGTGGTTTTTGTTCTAAACTTTGGGTACCCGAACTGTCTTTACTATCTACTGCAATAGCAAGACATCGATTCGAGGAGTATAAGGCCTCGTATATCGGTGGCGTGTACCTCACGTAGTATAAGGTTGGTATACAGGAAAAAAGATGAAATTTTGATCTCGGAGGTCGAGATCCTCACGTCGGATCATGTCTTGCTCCCACTTAATAGAAAAGCCCAGGTAGAAGGCTTATGCATGAATGACAGTTTTATATCACACAAATAAAAAACATATCTCCATTCTTTCTAAAAAATCCATCCAATAATTATTGGAAAAATTAAATTCAAATTACCATTCTTAAATGCCAAAATGCCACGTAAAATTTTTTTAGGCCTGACTCACGAGAGATACCCAGCGGAGTCGCCAAGCTGTCGTGACCATTTTTAAACCGAGTAAAAATAGCTTGACGATTAATCTTTGGAATTAGGGGTTTTTGTTAAATTTGATTTTGAAAATATTTGGAGTCGCCACTGGTCACTTCGAGGTAGACTGAACACCATAAAAACAACTAGAGATTCGTTTTTTTAAAATTATTGTTTGAGAGTCGATTACGTGTGGAGAGGAATTGGCACCCCCACAAACGCCCGTTATCAGTACCTTTAATTTTACGTGGCATATTGGCATTTCCAATTTAATTTAACCATTAATTATTAACTGGATTTAAATTCCAAAGGGAGATATTCCTTTTATAAGGAAATATATTTTTTTATCTGAATATGAGATTAAAAGTACCCTTGTACGTTCGGGGCAGTCCCATTCATATTCAAAAAATATATTTCCAACATAAAAGGTTTGTCATGCATGATCGATTATTGTCTTGTTTATTTTAAGTTCTAACTTAAAAGGGCTATAATTAATTAAATTGTTTAAGACTATAAATATTATTAAATTTAAAGGCTTTTATGAGATAACACTCAATTGCTTGAGCATCATCCATACTAAAACCCCTAAATTTTAGATAATATTCACTAATTAATTGTTATTCTAATTATTTAAAGTAGCAGTCCTAATCAAAGCTCTAATTTAATTAACTAGATCAATTATCCAATTCTAAGTTGTAATGAATATTAAGTATTCTACTTTAAAGTCAATGTTGGACAACACCCCATTGCAATGGGACATCACCCAAATTTGTACTCCAAATTTTCCCACTTAATACACATTAAATTTCTACAATGATCTTCTTAATTTAATATTAAATCCTAATTAAAGAACCTACAAGACTAAGGTTCTAAACAATTAATTAAATATAAGTGATTAAATTGTCTAGCATACTAAACAATTAAACAACCTAAAAGACTAAGGCTCTAAACAATTAATTAAAAACATGCATCAAACATATAAATTATTTAAAGAATTATAAATTAAATAAAACAATTAAAAACATGACCTAATTGAAGAAATTGAAACTTGTAAATTGTTTTTTATTCAAATAGGGACTCAATTGAATACAATGCAAAGTTTCAAGCCAAAGCCATTAATCCCCAACAATTGGGCGCATATCCAAGATCTGACCCACATAAAAACACGTGAATCCTGGATCCAACTCGTCCCAAAACGCACCGTTCCACATAGGCTATATAAAGCCCTCTTCAGATATCCCTTTTTTCACTTTTTGGTTTTTACTCTCTCTCTAACTTTCCCTCTCTTTAAAAACTCTAAAGCAAACATATTCAAACTTAGAAAACCAACCCTAAACGGGTCAAAATGCCCATGTTTTTGGTGTTCTTCATGTTATTCGAAGAACAATGGCACTGAACCGCCGCACAAACCACTGCATCCTCAATTGCCACTCTCTAACGAACTTCAGTCGTTCGCCGGACGCCGCTCTAACCACCACAAAAGATTTTCAACCACCTTTTGACCACCATCTTATCCTAAAAAAACTAAAAAAAAAATTCCATTTTAAATCCTTAGATCTACCCCGATTCGAGAGAATCAACCATTTTCATCCCCAAAACTTGAGACTAAACTAACCAGATTCGAAAGAATCCACCCATTCTTCCCTGATCTAATTGCTACTCTACCCATCCCGGCACCGAACCTTTTTAACTCCGACCATGCCTATATCATCTCCAACCGACAAGATAAGACTTCCGATCTGTTCTTTACTTTCATTTTCTTGTTTCGGCTTTACAAGCATGTAAACTGATATTTCTTAGTTTTGCAAAAATTCAAAAGAAAAAAGAAGGATTATACCTTCTCAACGGTGGTTCGGCTTCTTTTTCTGGCAACGGTTGAAGCTCTAACTTCCTCTCGGCTCCCAGCGGCTGTGACTTTTCGATTTCCAGACGGTTCAAATGATCAACGAAATTCCCAAAGTAGCCTTTCTCTCTCTTATTTTTATTATATTATTTATGGTCCGCAATTAATGGGGCTGACAGATTCTCTCTTCCTTATGTAGGGGAGTCAAATGCTGACATCACAGTAACGTCATTGTGCATAATCTGGATCCAGATTAATGGAGAAGAAGCACAATTTGTAGCTTCTCTTCTCAGCCAATGAAGAGCTTCCACGTGGTGGTTTTGGGTAGGAAAACTAGAATTTTTGATTATTTGTGCTTGTTGGGTATTAAAATGGGTTGGTAATAGCTGTCAAAGACTAAAATTTTGGGCTTGATATTGTAACGGGCTTTTGGATGTAAAAATGGACATTTTAATGGATTTTATTTATTTATTAGGTTTTAGTACCCGGATAAAATTTGGGTCTTACATCTTGGTTCAAAACACACCTAGCATTTGAGAAAAAGATATGGACGATTTTTGTGAAAAAAAAATTGAGAACTTGAAGAAAAAACATAAATTTCTATTCCCTCATCAAATCAAGATATTTAAAACCAAATTCATTGAAGCACATATAGGCATAATCAACGTTTCGCTCACGACGATAGTAAAATTTTGAAATTATTTGTGAAATTTTGTTTGGTGAGGATTACATAGCTCATTAAAACTTTAGGTATAAAGTTGGGTTTGGTACATTATCGGAATTGGAAGAGCTAGCATTAGGATCGTATCTAGGACACTTTCTAGGAGGCATCGTAAAAGGGTTTGGATATAAAACCGGCAAAATTCAAACCACAAAAACATATGTATGAAAATCTATCAAATTCAATCAAACAAATCAACCAATAATCAAGGTAATGTAAAAAATCTATAATTTATAGTTAAAAATCATATACAAGTATAAAGAAAAAATTTCATTGGTTTAAAAGTTAAAAACTGTAAAGTAATTTATACGAGTACAAATATATATATACTCGAATGAAAAAATTTCAGTTTTGAAAAAGATTTTGTAAAACTTTTGAAACTATAGATTTATACATTCTAAATATACTAAATTTAAACCTAAAAACTATACAAATATCGAGAAATTTGAAAAAGTATAAAAATAGGGTTTTTACCTTGAGATATGGATGAATGGATGAATGAGGAGATGATTCGTACAAAACTTGATGAAGATGACTTGGGTTTGATATTTAAAACAAAAGCCCCCAAAAGATTTGATGAAAAATTGAGAGAAATTGAAAATATTTAAAGAGGGGTTTATCTAGGGTTTTGGGTAAAAAGAGTTTGACTTAAAAACTGATTCGGAAAGCCTATTTAATGGCTCAAACGTACGCGTATCGGTACAACTAAATGCGTATCGAAACGATGCATACTAGTATGAAACAAGCCCGTACCGATCCACGCTGCGTACTGGTACTGATGTTTCAGTACTGGAACGTTGCCCCTAAGAACCTGTACCGGTACAGTAACTCATGTATTGGTACCTTTAGCCCAAAATGTAAAATTTTGGCTGCAAAGGACCCAAAAATTTTAGTTTACTTGAATCAATATAATGTTTATGATGTATAAGTAACATGTATGGGTAATCAAAGATATATACTCCCCATAACAATATGAATAGATGCATCAAGGAGAAGTTTACATAAACATGAGATCCATACAAATTCAAGCAATTTCGAGATCAACCAAAGGGCTCTAAGATTCAAGAAAGGGTTGTAAGCTGTAACTCTCTCCTAAGAGTCCAAAAACGTTCATTATCTAAAGGTTTGGTAAAGATATCCACTTCTTGATGCAAGGTATCTACATACTCTAGAACTGCATCATCTTTTAAGACATGATCTCTAATGAAATGATGTCTTATCTATATGCTTGGTTCTAGAATGTTGGATGGGATTTTTAGTGAGACAAATAGTACTAGTATTGTCACACTTTATGAGAATGGTACATACATGAATTCCATAATCTAAGAGTTGTTGTTTCATCCATAGGACTTGAGCACAACAACTACCGACCGAAATATATTCTGCCTCGATGGTAGATAGCGCAACGCTATTTTGTTTCTTAGAAAACCATGATACGAGCATGTTACCAAGGAATTGACAAATACTAGAGATACTCTTTTTATATATATTAAAACCTCCATAATCCGCATCCGAATAAGCATGCAAAAAAGGATAAGTCTCTAGGATACCAAAGACCTAAACTAGGTGTATCTCTAAGGTATCTAAAGATTCTTTTAACGGCTTGTAAATGCGATTCTCGATGACTAGCTTGAAATCTAGCACAAAAGAAAACACTAAACATGATAACCGGTCTACTTGTGGTAAGATAAAGGCAAGATCCTATCATAGATCTATAAAGCTTAAGATCGACACATTTACCTCCTTTATCTTTGACAAGCTTTGTAGATGAGCTCATTAGAGTGGCTGGAGGCTTCACATTCTCTAAGCCAAACTTCTTGAGCATATCCTTTATGTACTTTGTTGATTGATCAAGATGTCATCCTTACTTTGTTTGATTTGGAGTCCCAAGAAGAATAAGAGCTCCCCCATCATGCTCATTTCGAGCTCACCTTGCATTAACTTAGTAAATTCTTGGCAAATAAATTTATTAGTAGAGCCAAAAATAATATCATAATATATATATTTGTACTGCTAAAATATCCTTGACTTTTCTTGTAATAAAAAGTGTAGTATCAACTTTCCCTTTGTCAAAATCTTTTCAACTATAAAATTTGACAATCTTTCATACCAAGCTCTAGGAGCTTGTTTCAAACCATATAAAGCTTTTGAAAGTTTGAAAACATGGTTTGGATATTTGGAATCTTCAAAACTGAGATGTTGTTCCACATACACTTCTTCATTTATAAAACCATTCAGAAAAGCACTTTTAACATCCATTTGAAAAAACTTGAATTCTTGACAACATGCAAATACAAGCGATATCCTAATAGCTTCCATTCTAGCTATAGGTGCATAGGTTTCATCAAAATCAATTCCTTCTTCTTGAGTGTAACCTTGAGTAACAAGTCTAGCCTTGTTTCTCATTATATTATCACTCTCATCTAGTTTGTTTCTAAAAACCCATTATTACCTATTGTAGATTTATTACTAGGCATATCAACTAATGTCAAAACTTAACTCCTCTCAAATTGATTTAAATCTTCTTGCATAGTCAATATCCAATAATCATCATTTAATGCTTCTTTGATATTTTTAGGCTCTATGCATGAGGTAAATGCAACATAATTACAAGTATTTATGAGAGAGGATCTCGTGGTTACCTCTTTGGATGGATCACCCAAAATCTCACCACATTTGACATAGTTGAACTCCCTTGGGTGGGTGACCTCTATTTCATCTAGAGATATATCCTTCAAGGCTTCTAGAGGTGGATCTTGTGGATCTTATTTTGATTGAACTTTATCTACCTTTGATGATTATCCTTCACCATCATTGGCATCCAAAATTCCTACATCATCATCACAAGTATCCTTTCTCGGAAGAAGGTTATCATCGAAAAAACATGTATAGACTCTTCAACCACTAAAGTTCTTTTATAAAATACACAATAAGCTTTAGAGTTTAAAGAGTAACCAAGAAAAATTCCTTCATCTGAATTACTACATTCGGGTCACCAAAAAACTGACCAGTCAAATTTCCGATTTAAAAACTATAGTTTAGCCATCATTTAAAACATTAGACAACCATAAATCCATGAAGGTAAATAAGCATTAAAATTTAGTTTACAAAATGGGAGCTCCAAGTTTTAAATATCGTATACCAAATACTATTTCAAATAGAGTTACAGAATCAAAAATAGTAAAGTCCTATGAATATATTAGCCTAAACTAAATAACAAGTACTATACTCTGAAGCGAACGCGGTGCTGGGAAATCCTCGTCGATGTGCTCCTCTAAAAAAGGGTTACCTTTCAACCTAAGCACGAAAAAACAACACATCTGTACGCTGAGCTAACAAAGCTTATTGGTACATTTCTACTCTACTATAATTCTTGATTATCATAAAATAAGCATGCAAGATAAATACAGTTTAAAGTGCATAGATAAGGTTTCACTATCTAAGAGTTATCATCTATCCTACACTAGCTAGAGTTCGTAGATCACCTATCTCAAGGAATCAACAAGTCTACAAGAAGTCTTACAAGTTCCACCATATTATACCATACTCGAGGTCATATAGCCTATCGAGTTACTCGAGCTCACTCAGCCCATCGAGTTTAGTTCATATCGTACCCTGATCACTCAGCCATTGAGTACATGAGCTATCACCTATAGTATCCACACATCATGCATAAATACATTTATACAGCATCTACATAATGGACAACGAAGCCCTACTTTACCCATACTCACACAGCCGTTGGGTTACCCGTGCTCACATAGTCATCGAGTTAAACGGACTATATCCAGATCACCGTAGCCATAGATACATCCTAGACATACTTGGATCGCATTAGCCACAAGTAGTCTTTACCTAAGCCCACTCAGCCTATTATGTTACTTAAGCTCACTCATCCTATCAAGTTTATTACCTTATTCGGATCACCATAGCCGCGAATAAGTTTCTAATGGCACCTAGATCACTCAACCTGTGGGTATGTCGGATGTACTTGATCACTTAGCCCGAAGTACACATCCCTTATATAAGTACTGTAGTACTGACTCTAAGACATCCATATTCGTTTTCACCATAACATAAGATTACACATACTTCCCGAGCATTCATACACCTCACTAAGAGGCAAGTGGCACCAAGCCAAGCCACTAAACAAATGCCCTTAGGCATAACACTAACAATCAAGGTTATTTCAATTCATCACTTACCAAGCTATTACATGATACACTCATCTAAGTGGGTTAAATCTCGATTTCTGAGTTTTAGAACTCATTTTAGGCCATTAGGGGTCTATTGGACCAAACGGTATAATTTTTTAGCCCTCCGGGCAAAAGTCCACATTTTTGGCAGATTACCCAATGGGTATCAATACCCACCCATGTGTACTGACACGCCTTTATAGGTATCGATACCCAACCTATGTGCATAGATACACGACTTCACATGTGAAGGGGTTCAACCAGCAACCTCATACCGGTACACGGGGAAGTGTACCAATATCACATCGGTACCAATACGTGCCCAAGCATACTGATACACGATTTAGCTACTGGAATTCTGGTAGAATAAGGGGTATCGATACCTTTCTTAGGCATATTGATACACCCTTCAAGAATCGTCTGTGTTCATCATTTTTAACACAGGGTACCGATACGAATTCAACCCGTATCGGTACTCAAACCCAGAATTCATTTTTTGAAGTTCGCAAATCATCTGCAACACCCCCAAACCTTTAAGAAAACACCCCAAAATGAACCTACACGTTATGAGAGGTATTTTAAGTGGTTTCCTACCATTTTTACACCTTAATAACATTTAATCTGGATTTACCATTCACAAAGCTTTAAGCTACTAAAACACCGAATCTAGCAATATTAAACCACAAATCAAGCAAGGCATTCACCTTATGATCCTCAAGAAAAGTAGGAGTCAGAGATGTACTGACCTTTAGCAACAATTCTCGGATTTAGGCTTCCAAGTAAAGCCTTCAACTTCTTCACTTGACCCAAGCTTGGAGAAACTCCCAAATCGACCCCTCTTGCCATAACCGCAAGAAAAATGAATCAAGACTTGAGGTAAAAACTAGGGATAAGCTTAGCTATGAATTTATAACATTGAACCTCAAGGAAAAGCTTCCTAAAGCTTTAAACTCAAAACCCATCAATAGAAGCTTACCTCATTATCACTGAAATTATACTTTTCTTAAACCCCTTGTTGAAGAGATCATCATACTCAAATCTTGGTTCTTAGAAGAAATAAATGAACCTTTAAGCTTTGGGTAGCTATGGAGTTTTGGGGGGAAAATGTGAAGAAAGAAGGATGAGAAAATGGGTGAGGGAAGTGGTGATATCACTTTGTCCCCAACCCCACGTAAAAAGGAAACCATAAAGGGGGAAAGATCAGTCTTTTCTTTAAAAAGTGGTATATTCACCACCCAAAGCCCCCAACTTTCATCATTTATTTAAAATGGTCACTACCCAAGCCCACGTGGCACAAATCTCATCCAACAAATCCAAAACTTGGCCCAAAGACTCTAATTACTCTAACCAACATGAAGGTCCATAACCTGGGTCAACGCACAAATGTTGACTCAAAAATTTAGGTCATTACAACTCTCCTTTCCTAAAAAGAAATTTCACCCTCGAACAAAGGAAGGAGATGCAACCATTTCAGATTCTAACTATTTTTCTATCGCACAAACGTTCTCATAAACTCTGAAATTCCTTTTCGAAACTTCCTTAGACAATGCTCATAACATTGTACTCCTTAACACTTCTCTCATGAATCCTTAATGATTTATTCCCAATTATCGAACAACACTTGCCTCAAACTCCAAACTAGAACATCATAGGATGGACTCAACGATACTGCCCAAGCATCAACCCATGAAACTTACTTCAGAATATTTTCATCTCGGTTAACAATCCTCTCTACCATCATTTGCAGTTCAAAACTCTTGATCTCAAACCCATCTGTGCTCGGAATGCGATACCTCTTCAAAGGTATACTGCTAGGGGTCCTTCTTTATCTATTATCAACACCATGACCAAACGTTTCCAAGAACAAGCAAAACTCTAACAGCCAAACTCTACCACCAATCTATCTTGAATTAACAACCCTTCTTTCCTGACTTGGCCAACTAAGACAGAACTTAGCACCTCATTTACTTGAACTTGCCCCAACTCTACGAAATCTAAATCACGATCATGCAAATCCACTTATCGAGCCACTTTGATTCCAAACAGAACCCGTTGCCACTTATGAACTCTTACTAGAGATCAAAACTCACCCAACTATCCTCGATGGTCTGAACATTCTCTTCAAACCCAACTACTTAATTCTAACAAATAGTTGTACTAAAACTCTAACAAACTCTCAAGGACTTTCAAACGGTTCTTCTAACAGGATCTGTTGCAACACAAGAATCCCGGTTCAACATAACCATAGCCGGTAACCCACATTTTTGCTATACTACTCTGATAATCTCCACACTATTTACCATACATGTAAACAACCCATCACAAAAAACTTGATAGATCAAACACTAAAATCATCAAACTAAATATTATATCGACGCACTCGTGAGTCCAAACCACTTCATAACTTGTCATTAGAGCCCAAACATCACATCGAACCTAATTTTTATCATGACTTCTCTTTAACCTTTGACTTATGGTTCTTAAACTTTGAATGATCGTATGGAAATCTCAAAACTCTTTAACCAATTACAAGATCATCAATCCCAAGAATGGGTAATAGTCCTTTACCATTACACATTAGCTCACAACATCCAACGCCACCACTCATTGCCATACCAACATAAGCACGTCCCAAGGTGAACCACTTGGTGACAACACCCGTATTCACTCACTTTTACAAATGAGTCCTCACTCTAACAATTCAGTCGATGCCATACCACAAGGTGATGAACACTAACACCAAACTCGACATTACCTCTATCGTGGGTTTTAACCCATGATCAATAGGTAAGCCTTCTCATTCTTAGAAGAGCACTTCATCAAAACCCTTAATGTCCGCAATTCTAAAGCTTCAGACTCTCAACCCTCAAATCCATAATGTGGGCTAAAAACGCCTTGTAACCTATAAGACTTTCCTTGAACAAACATCAATGGAACACGACATTCACTCTAAAAACGTAATGGTTCTTCACGCCCATTACCCACAAATGGGTTTGCCTAGAACCACAAAGCTTCAAGGCTTCCTATCAAAATCAAGGCATTCGTTATGCTCACACGACCAACCTATACTAAGGGAAACTTTCACAACTAGGAAGAGGGTAAATCTAACAAGCTCAAATGGACTGCTACTCTTAAACATCGCTCACCATCCATGACAAAAACCTTACCTACCAGCACTTATAAATTTGATAAAATAATCAATCCAGCATCAACCTCTAAATCTTACCATAATACTTATCCAACAAGAACCAAAACCATTATATGAACGAGAGATCAATTTCTATCAATGCAACAACTAAAAACCAAAATGGAACATAGGTACCTGACATATCATCGGTGGCAAAGTTGTTCTTTATAGCTTGAACGATAGACTATCTAGCAACAACTCGATCGTCGACTTTGATGGTGGATCTCTCAGTACCTCGACCCTGGTGTTCAGACGATGCTCTAGTACTACCTCTAGCAGAACTCTGACCATGTCGAGAAGAATTCAACCTCTGAGGCTGAATAGGTGTACCGTCATCCATAACTGGGTAATCCTTCGCTATATGACATGGTGCCCGGTACATATAGAAAATCCTCCGAAGCAAAAAAAAAACCTCAAAATGATGTCAACAACAATTCTTACAAGCCGATGGAAGCAACATTATGGATGAATCATCAGTACTCCCCTCTAGAACAAAAATCAATAAGCCCTTACAAGCCCTCAGTCTGGATCCTTAACCGTCCCTCGACAGCTGATCTGAAGCAACTCTCTTTGTATTACTCGAAGCAGGGAATCTCCTAGACGAAATCTAAAAAGGACTTATGATGTCCTAGGTCTCCACAACATGTCCGTTAGAGCCCTCAACCCGACTCGGTGCCAATCCTTAAAGTCACTCAAGTGTCTTTGCACTATTGGCTAGCTTAGAGAATATCCCAAGTGGACCCGTTGATAAGTGTTCAAAGTACTATTTTTATTACCCTTTTTACTCATATTATTGTTAGACTTAGGCTCATATTAGTTGCATAATTAGTCATTCATGCATTAATTCATGTTTCTTTCCACCATTGAGCTTGATTACATAACTTGGTGATTTTTGTGGAAAAAGATAATGCTTTGGTGTGTTTTTGTGTGTGTGTGCAGAATCACTTGCCAGAGCAAGGCTGGAACCAGTTGCCAGGGCAATGCATGAAGGAGATGCCGAGCTAGTTGCTAGGGCAATGCATGAAGGAGATGCCGAGCTAGTTGCCAAGGCAATTTTCGACAAGGAATAAGATGATATGGTAGTCAAAATCGATGACTAGATAAGCCCAAGATGACGTGGAGCAAAGCTAAATCCAAAAGGAGTTTGATTTTCATGAAGAGGTTAAAGAGAAATTAAATCCCAAGAAGATAGGAGAAGTTCTAGAAGGAATTTAAATATAATAAATAATTGTATTCTTTAAAGATATTTAATTCCAACTTAACTTCCTCCTAAAAAAAAGACTTTGACCTAGCCCTATAAATTAAGGATCAAGCCGTCAACTCCAAGAGGGAGAGAGGAGAGAAATTTTGACAAAGAGCAAGGGAGATTTCGACAAGGCTTTAGAGAGATTTTGACAAAGCTTCAACCATTCTTCATCTTTTTCTTTCTTGTTCCATTAGGTTTATGCTAGGAATTATTTATCTTGTGTTTCTTTGGAACCTAGCCATGAACTAAATCTATTTGGCTAAGGTTATTGTGTCTTGTGGTTGTGAGAAACAATTGGATTTTGTTTAGGTACTAAGAGTTTGTACTATCAATTCAAGGTTTACTCATTCTTGGTTCTTATTCTTGTTTGCGAGTGAATTGGGAGATGATCTCGTAACTTTGTCATTTATCTAATATCAGGAGAGTTAGATTCAAGAAATGAATGAGTATGGTCTTTATCCAATCTATTGATGGTGAAGATTAATCTGGCTTAGGGATAAGTTAAGGATTTCAACGGCTAAGAGGAGCGCAAGATTGGTTGTTGTTCACCCTTGATTCACGCAGGGATGTATTACAAGGTATGCACAAATAGCTAGAGTTTCGACTTAGGGATAAGAAGAAACCATTGAAGAATGCTCCGTCGAACCTTGAAGTTGCTGCCCAGCCGCCCAAGTAGTTGCCCAGCTAGTCGCCCAGGCAACCATCGATTAGTTGTCAAGGCAACCCCGCTGTGCAAGTTGCCACGGCAACTGAGTTTCCCTTGCACTCTTTTACCAAGACGATCCAATCGGCTACCACACCTCAACTCACGATAACCTGACCTATTCTCTCTCATTTAATTACATCTTCTTTTACTTTATTGCTTTCTAGTTTAGTTGTTAGTTAAACTCCTACAATCACCTACTTGTGTTTTTACTTTTTACAGTGCAAGAGATTAGATTCTTGAAGTGGCACCAATCCCTGTGGAGACGATATCTTTTATACTATAACTTGCGACGTGTACACTTGCACAATTGCGGAGCACTTATTACGCGAAACAAGTTTTTGGCGTCGTTGCCGGGGATTGGCAATAGCAACTTTGTTTCTATTTTCTTGCACTTTTTATTTTTCTTGTTTAAGATTCAAAGGGCTAACAAACTTTGGTTTTGCATTGGTATGACCGATTACACCAGAATATCCCTTTGATCCAGAAATTGAACGAACCTTGCAAAGACTTAGACGAAGGTTAAGAGTAGCAATGGCTAATCAAGACGGCAATATGAATCAAGATGTTCCAGCAGGAAGAGGAGTGATTCTTGCACAAAATAGAACTATTCGAGATTTTCTTGAATAAGATCTTGAAGGACTTAATCCAGGAGTTGTCACACCTGAAATTGAAGCCGACCACTTTGAATTGAAACCGGTGATGTTTAATATGATCAACATAACTGGTCAATTTGGCGGCTCAGCAACTGAAGATGCACGACAACATCTTAAATCTTTCCTCGAGATTTGCAATTCATTCAAAATACAAGGAGTCACCCCCGATGTTTTACGACTAAGATTATTCCCTATTCTCTGAGGGATAGGGCAAAAGCATGGTTGAATAGTATTCCTGCCGGATCAATAGGATCTTGGACTGATCTTTTTCATGATTTCCTTGCTCGATTTAATCTTACAAATTTGACTGATAGGCTTCGTAACGAAATTACTTCTTTTTGACAGGCAGATGATGAATCCATGTACGAGGCTTGGGAGCGATATAGAGAACTTCTACACAAATGCCCCCTACATGGATTCCAGTGTGGACACAAGTAACAATGTTTTACAACGTTGTGAATACAACAAGGATGATGCTATATGCCTCGGAAAACGACATACTCCTAGATAAGTCGCCGGAGGAAGCAATGCAAATTCTAAACAGGCTTGCCAAGAATGATTATCAACTCCCCTCTGCTAGAAGAGGAGGAGCTAGATGCCAAGCCACAATACATGAACTGGGATCATCAGACTCAATTTCGGCACAATTGGCCACTCTAACTAAGATGGTCCATAACATGCAGAAACCAAACAACACACAGGAGGTCGAGGTAATGGATTCCTTTTATGAGTTATGTGGTGGTAACCATGATTCTTCTAAATGTATGCAGAATCCAGAATCCAGCTTTTATGTGGGGAATTACAACCGGAACAACAATGTGATGTCCAATACATACAATCCAGCTTGGAAGAAGCACCCGAATTTTTCATTTAGTAATCCCAACAATGTTCTAAACCAGAACAATCAGAATGCACAAGCATCGGGATTCTAGCAGAATATGCCACGACAGCAGTTGTCGCAGCAACAGCCGACAACATCTAGTTCTTTGGAAAATTCTCTCAATGCTTTTATGTTGAAAACTGAATCTTATATGGCTGAGAATAGTAATTTCATAAAAAGAACTGACGCTTTTATTGACAAGACCGAGATGAGATTGCAAAACCAAGATGCGGCAATCAAATCATTAGAAAATCAAGTCGGACAATTTGCTCAAAACCTGAATACTAGACCGCAAGAAGGTTTACCTAGCGGTACTGAAGTCGCAAGAGGAACTGGCCATGAGCAATGTAAGGTGATCACCATTAGAAGTGGCCAACAACTTAAAGAGGCTCAAGCTCGCTCATCAAACAAAACTCCACAAAAAGATCAAGACGAACTCAGCGGAAAAGCCTCAGATGCTGAACCAGGAATTGCCGCAGCAACCATCGATAATCATGCCTCGGCAACTAACGATAAGGATGCCTCAGCAACCAACGATAGGTACGCCATGGCAACCCCAGTTGACAATGCCTCGGCAACTCCAGTTGCCCCGGCAATGCCATCAATCAGGTTCCAGACCAATGAAAGGATCGAAGATATCCGACTTCCACCACCATTCCCATAGAGTTTGAAGCGACAAAAGCAAGAATATCAATTCAAGAAGTTTCTTGATATCCTAAAGCAAGTCCACATCAACTTGCCATTGGTTGAAGCAACTGAACAAATGGCAAACTATGCCAAGTTTCTTAAAGACATTGTGTCCAAGAGAACAAGGCTAAGAGAGTTTGAAACAGTTGCCGCAACAGAGGGATGCATGGCCATGTTGCACAATCGCATGCCACCCAAGTTGAAGGATCCCAGAAGTTTCACAATACCTTGTTCCATTGGAAACTACTATGTCGAGAAAGCATTATGTGACCTTGGAGCAAGCATAAACTTGATGCCTAAATCAGTTTTCCAGAAACTAGGAATCGGGAAGGCAAGACCTACAACAGTTATGATACAGCTAGTCGACAGATCCTATATGCATCCATAGGGAAAAATCGAAGACATATTGGTAAAAGTTGATAAATTTATTTTTCCCGTGACTTTATTGTTTTGGATTGTGAAGCAGATGAACATGCACCTATCATTCTCGGGAGACCCTTCCTAGCAACAGGGAGAACCTTGATCGATGTTGAAAAGGGAGAACTCACAATGAGGGTGAATGATCAGCAAGTTAAACTAAATTTGTTCCAAACACTAAGGCATGCCAATGATCCGGAAGAATGCCAACTTCTCCATGCCACAATAGAGTTTAACTTCGACGAGGAATTTAGTTGCCTCAGCAACTACATTATCGATCAAGAGGAACCTGAGGAGTATGAAGAACCGATCGATGAGGAACAACAAGAAGAGGCAAATTGGTTAGTCAATCGACCAGGTACATACTTTGAACCACTGGATTACTCAGGTAAGGAAGGTAAGATCGAAAAGCCCTTTATTGAACAACCACCAATTCTTGAGTTGAAACAGTTGTCAGAGCAACTAAAATATGCTTACTTGGGAACCGATAATACATTGCGTGTAATTATTTCCTCTAAGTTACAGCCTAAGCAGGAAAAGAAGCTGATCAAAATGTTGATGCTACACAAGAAGACAATAGGGTGGACAATTGCCGACTTGAATGAAATTAGCCCGGCAGTGTTCATGCACAAGATTTTGTTGGAAGATGATCACAAACCTTCGATTGAGGCCCAGAGGAGACTGAATCATGCCATGAAAGGGGTTGTAATGAAAGAAATCATCAAGTGGCTTGACACCGGCATCATATACTCTATCTCTGATAGTGCATGGGTAAGTCTGGTACAATGTGTACCGAAAAAGGGAGGTATAACGGTGGTAAGTAATGAAAACAATGAACTCATTCCAACCAGGACTGTGACCGATTGGAGGTTTTGTATGGATTATCGAAAGCTAAACAAAGTCACTAGGAAATATCACTTCCCATTACCCTTTATTGACCAAATGCTTGACCGTCTTGCAGGTAAACCCTTTTATTGTTTTCTTGATGGTTATTCAGGTTACAATCAAATTGCCATAGCACCAGAAGATCAAGAAAAGACAACCTTCACATGCCCATTCGATACTTATGCTTTCCGAAGGATACCGTTCGGATTGTGTAACGCCCCGACAACCTTCCAAAGATGCATAATGACACTCTTTTCAGACATGGTCGAAGACTTCCTTGAGATCTTCATGGATGATTTTTTCATTTTTGGTAATGACTTCGACAGCTGCCTCGGCAATTTAGAGAAGGCGTTGGCAAGAAGTGAAGAAACTGATTTAGTCTTTAATCGGGAGAAGTTCCATTTTATGGTAGATGAAGGAATAGTGCTCGGCCACAAGATTTCATCCAAGGGAATTGAAGTAGACAAAGCCAAGGTGGACGTGATCGAGAGATTACCCCCACCAAGTTCGGTTAAAGGAATCCAAAGCTTTCTTGGACATGCAGGTTTTTACAGGAGGTTCATTCATAATTTTTCTAAAATTACTAAACCCTTGTGCAATTTGCTTGAACATGACAAAGTCTTCAATTTTGATGATTCTTGCACCCAAGCATTTGAAACCCTAAAAGAAAAGCTGGCCTCGGCACCCATTGTCGTTCCACCAGATTGGACGCTACATTTTGAGCTCATGTGTGATGCAAGTGATTTTGCGGTAGGAGCAGTCCTAGGCCAACGCACATGTATGACCTTTAATGTGATATACTACGCTAGTAAAACTCTTAATAGTGCTCAAGTGAATTACACAACAACGAAGAAATAGTTACTAGCCGTAGTTTACGCATTTGACAAGTTCCGATCCTATTTGATTGGTACAAAGGTAATTGTTCATACGGGCCATTCGGCAATTAAGTATCTATTTGCTAAAAAGGATGTCAAACCTCATTTGATTCATTGGATATTGCTTTTACAAGAGTTTTACATTGAAATTAAGGACAGGAAAGGAACAGAAAATCAAGTGGCCGATCACTTATCACGCTTAGAATGCAATAGGGAGGAGGACGCAGATTTAGAGATATGTGATGCATTCTCGGATGAGCAACTGTTAGTTGCCTCGATAACCATGGACGTGCACACCTCGGCAACCACTGACGCCTCAGTAACCATGGATGCGCATTCCTTGGCAACCCTCGACGTCTCAGCAACTCTTGACGCGCACGCCTCGGCAACTCCAGATACGCACGTTGCGGCAACCACTGATGCACATGCCTTGGCAACCCTTGACGCGCATGCCGTGACAACTCTAGACGTACACGCCTCGGCAATCTTGGAAGCAGTCGCCACGGCAGCACATGCCTCGGCAATACCCTGGTACGCAGATTTAGTAAATCTCCTTGTTTGTGGTATTTTACCTTATGGCCTTACTCACCAAGGGAAGAAGCGGTTCCGCCATGATGCTAAGCATTACTTTTGGGACGAGCCTCTTTTGTTTAAACAATGTGCAGATCAGGTTATACGCCGATGTGTCCCTGAAGAGGAGCAGCATAATTTACTCCGGCAATGCCATTCTTCACCCTATGGAGGATATTTTGGAGGAACACGCACCGCGGCCAAAGTTTTGCAATCCAGCTTGTATTGGCCAACACTGTACAAAGATGCCCAAGAGTTTTACAAGCAATGTGATCGTTGCCAGAGGACGGGCAATATCCCTAGACGACATGAGATGCCGCTCCAAAACATCATCGAGGTGGAATTGTTCGATGTATGGGACCTTTCCCATCTTCACTCGGCAACCTCTACATTCTACTTGTCGTTAACTACGTGTCTAAATGGGTTGAGGCAGCTGCAGTTCCCACCAACGATTCTAAGACCATGCAAAGATTCTTGCAGAAAAATATATTTACACGGTTTGGGATGCCGAGAGAAATTATCAGTGATGAAGGCAAGCACTTCGACAACAAACTCATCGCCAAGATGTTACAACACTTTGGTGTATCTCACAAGAGTACCACAGCATATCACCCACAAACCAATGGGCAAGTAGAAATTTCCAACCGGGAATTGAAGGGTATACTCAAGAAAGTTGTAAATCCCTCTAGGAAGGATTGGTCAGTAAGACTAGATGACGCACTTTGGGCATATCGCACTGCATTCAAAACACCCTTAGGTATGTCTCCCTTTCGACTTGTCTATGGCAAAACATGCCATCTACCGGTGGAAATCGAACACAAGGCATATTGGGCAATCAAGACTGTGAATATGGATTGGGAAAGTGTCGGACAAAAGCGTTTGTTGGACCTCAACGAGATAGAAGAATTTCGTGCACTTGCCTATAACAATGCACGAATCTGCAAGGAGAAAACAAAGAATGGCATGATAAGAAACTATTGTCGCGGCAATTCATGCCAGGGCAACTAGTTCTCTTATTCAATTCTCGGCTAAAACTTTTCCCGGGAAAACTGAAATCAAGATGGTCGGGACCATTCGAAGTTGTCAAACCATTCTCCCATGGTGCCATGATAATCAAGTCCATCACTGACGAACATGAATTCAAAGTTAACGGACAAAGATTGAAGCACTACAACGGTGCCCATGTGGAACGTAACAAAGAAGTGGTCACCTTAGGAGATGCATGAGCATGCTCTCCTTTCGACATTTTATTTTTTTTTTATTTTTTTCGAACTATTTTTTTATTATTTTTGGTTTTTTTTCTTTATTTATTTATTTTTGGAATTTTTAGGAGATAGTTTATTTTATTTTTCTTCATTATCTTTAGTTTCCAGGTTTTCTTTGTTCTCTTTTCCACAACAAGACTCACAACCAACATGCTAAGAAAATTCACTGCCGACTACTCGCCACGGCAACCACAACAGAGAATGCCCGGCAACTACCACAGCAGTTGTCAGGGCAACAGAAACTGGCGATGCCCAGGCAACAATAATGGCTTCGGCAACTACTGATGCCCAGGCAAGTGAACCTGCCTCGGCAAACATGGATCAAATCAAAGCAATGCTATTCACGCGGTACCAGCCACAAGCATTCAACCACCGATCGGAAAATTAATCAAGCAAATGGTACGAAGGAAACTTATCACTCGAGGTGACGACCTTTCCGACTAACTCAGTTCATTTAGTTTCTTTTAAATTTTGTTTCACTTTTACATACATTGAGGACAATTCTTCTCTCGAGTTTGGGGGGTGTTGGTTTCTAGTTAGTTTCATGTTTAGTTGCATTCATCTTTAGCAATCACATATATGTTGCATATGTTACTTGCTATGCCTTTAATTGGATTTAATTGCTTAAGACTTGTTGAATAACCAATGAAGAATTTTGGCCACTGCACTTAATTGAAAGAACCTTTAATTTTAGGATTGCATGAAAAGAACTTAGAATTTTACTATGATGCGGAATTTTTTTTACACGGTTGTGGCTTGTTGATTGAAAGAAACTTAGTGAACTTAGGTTGCTTAAAATTTGGGTAAATTTAAAATTGAAAATTAAAAGTTAATTTCTTGCTAGAGGTGCCCGAAACTGGCTCTAGTAGTAAATGCACTTTCTTGCTAGAGGTGCTCGAAACTGGATCTAGTAGTTAATGCACATTAAAGAATCTCTAGAGGTGCCCGAAATTGGCTCTAGTCGACTAAAATAAAATGAGAAATTGCTTACTTTGCTAGAGGTGCCCGAAATTGGCTCTAGTGAAAATAAAAATAAATGCCCCGGTAATTAAATTGATAAAAGCCTATTGTTCACATAGATTCTTGAAAATCAACTTGTACACAACTACGCACACACATTGTCACAAGCATTATAGTTTGAATCTGGGTAATTTTTGTGCTATCCGAAAAATTAAAAGGTGATCATACTTTGTGCTACGGTTCCGAGGTTTGAAATCAAGTTTGAAGAATGTCTTTGATGATTAAAGTCTTGGCAGGTAATTGTTAGTTTGCATTGCTTGAGGACAAGCAATAGTTCGAGTTTGGGGGTGTGATAAGTGTTCAAAAGTACTATTTTTATTACCCTTTTTACTCATATTATTGTTAGACTTAGGCTCATATTAGTTGCATAATTAGTCATTCATGCATTAATTCATGTTTCTTTCCACCGTTGAGCTTGATTATATAACTTGGTGATTTTTGTGGAAAAAGATACTACTTTGGTGTGTTTTTGTGTGTGTGTGCAGAATCACTTGCCGAAGCAAGGCTGGAACCAGTTGCCAGGGCAATGCATGAAGGAGATGCCAAGCTAGTTGCCAGGGCAATGCATGAAGAAGATGCCGAGCTAGTTGCCAAGGCAATTTTCGACAAGGAATAAGATGATATGGTAGTCAAAATTGATGACTAGATAAGCCCAAGATGACGTGGAGCAAAGCTAAATCCCAAAGGAGTTTGATTTTCATGAAGAGGTTAAAGAGAAATTAAATCCCAAGAAGATAGGAGAAGTTCTAGAAGGAATTTAAATATAATAAAGAATTATATTCTTTAAAGATATTTAATTCCAACTTAACTTTCTCCTCAAAAAAAGACTTTGACCTAGCCCTATAAATTAAGGATCAAGCCGTCAACTCCAAGAGGGAGAGATGAGAGAAATTTCGACAAAGAGCAAGGGAGATTTCGACAAGGCTTTGGAGAGATTTCGACAAGGCTTCAACCATTCTTTATCTTTTTCTTTCTTGTTCCATTAGGTTTATGCTAGGAATTCTTTATCTTGTGTTTCTTTGGAACCTAGCCATGAACTAAATCTATTTGGCTAAGGTTATTGTGTCTTGTGGTTGTGAGAAACAATTGGATTTTGTTTAGGTAATAAGAGTTTGCACTTTTAATTCAAGGTTTACTCATTCTTAGTTTTTATTCTTGTTTGCGAGTGCATTGGGAGAGGATCTTGTAACTTCATCTATTTATCTAATATCGGGAGAGTTAGATTCAAGAAACGAATGAGTATGGTCTTTATCCAATCTATTGATGGTGAAGATTAATCTGGCTTAGGGATAAGTTAAGGATTTCAACGGTTAAGAGGAGCGCAAGATTGGTTGTTGTTCACCCTTGATTCACGCAGGGATGTATTATCAAGGCATGCACAAATAGCTAGAGTTTTGACTTAGGGATAAGAAGAAACCATTGAAGAACGCTCCGCCGAACCTTGAAGTTGCTGCCCAGCTGCCCAAGTAGTTGCCTAGCTAGTCGATTAGTTGCCAAGGCAACCCCGCTGTGCAAGTTGCCACGGCAACTGAGTTGCCCTTGCATTCTTTTACCAAGACGATCCAATCGGCTATCACACCTCAACTCACAATAACCTGGCCTATTCTCTCTCATTTAATTACATCTCCTTTTACTTTATTGCTTTCTAGTTTAGTTGTTAGTTAAACTCCTACAATTACCTACTTGTGTTTTTACTTTTTACATTGCAAGAGATTAGATTCTTGAAGTGGCACCAATCTCTGTGGAGACGATATCTTTTATACTATAACTTGCGACGTGTACACTTGCACAATTGCGTAGAACGTATTATGCGCAACACCCGCTATCACGTGCATCTAAAGGTTAACCTTTAGTCCATGTCTAAACCTCTTATACCTAAACTACTTGGTAGCAACTAACTATAGGGCATAACGGCTCAACCGTCAAAAATCTTTCTCATACTCAAACACTATCATGTCCCCTTGAACCAGATGCAAAAATTGATCTCTCATCTCATCCACGTGAACCTCACTGATGTACTTCTTCTTGAACTCATACAAGAAGACATTCCATGTCAGAAGTGCAGGCTGTAGCCCCAACTCAACAGTCTCCCACCACTAATGTGCATTGCCCTTAAGAAGGGAGAAAATACAGTCAAGGTCATCCTCCGAACTTCCCCTCATCTGTCTCAGAATCCTCTAAATGTCCCTTAACCACTGGTTGGCCTTGATCGGGTTGTCCCCACTAAACCTTCAAAATTTTTAGGTCCAAAACGGTGAAGCCTCTCAATAGGGGTCTTGCAAGGCATCTCAGATTGCCTTGGGATAGCTTGTACCACTTGCAAGAGAGTAGAGGTAAGATCATGGAAGTGGTTCACCCCTTCACTTCTGGTACCTTTTGGAAGGCTCATGTCCTCAACATTCGGGACAGACTCCTTACCAAAGTCATCCGCTTAAGAGACATGGCTCTCCTCACGACTTTTCTGGCTGCGTTTGGCATCAACCGCCATCGAACTTTTTATGAGACACATGGAAACAAGGCACCACCATCAGGATTCCAATATTAGAAGAGTACAACTAAAATTTAGGAGCTTTTATTCACTAGACACCTTGCGACGACATCTATACCACCCCAGGGTTTTCTAGAACCGACTAAACCTAAGATTTGATACCACTAAATGTAACACCCTGATCCCGATCCCGATCCAAAGTACTACATTCGGGTCATCCAAAAACTGACCCATAAAATTTCCAATTTAAAAACTACAGTTTAGCCATCATTTAAAACATTAGACATCCATAAATCCATGAAGGTAAACAAGTATTAAAATTTAGTTTACAAAATGGGAGCCCCAAGTTTAAAACATCATACACCAAAATAATATTTTAAATAGAGTTACAGACTCAACAGTGGTAAGGTCCTATGAATACATAAGCCTAAACTATATAACAAGTATTGTACTCTGAAGCGAACGCGGTGCTGGGAAATCCTTGTCGATGTACTCCTCTAAAGGGTGACATGTCAACCTAAGCACGAAAAAACAACACATTCGCATGCTGAGCTAACAAAGCTCAGTGGTACATTTATACTATACCATAATTCGTGATTATCATAAAATAAGTATGTTAGATAAATATAGTTTAGAGTGCATAGATAAGCCTTCACTCTCTATGAGTTATCATCTAGCCTACACTAGATAGAGTTCTTAAATCACCTATCTCAAGGTATCAAAAAGTCTACAAGAAGTCTTACAAGTTCCACCATAGTTTACCAAACTCGAGGTTACATAGTCTATCGAGTTTCTCGAGCTCACTCAGCCCATCGAATTTAGTTCATATTGTACCCTGATCACTCATCCATCGGGTATATAAGCTATCATCTATAGCATCAACACATTATACATAAATACATTCATACATCATCTATATAATGGCCAATGAAGCCCTACTTTACCTGTGCTTACACAGTCGTCAGGCTACCCGAGTTCACACAGCTGCCAGGTTAATGGACCATATCTGGATCACCATGGCCATGGATACGTCTTAGACATACTTGGATCACATTAGCCACAAGTAGTCTTTAACTAAGGTAACTCAACCTATCGGGTTACTCGAGCTCACTCAGCCTATCAAGTTTATTACCTTATCCGGATCACCATAGCCACATATAGGTTTCTAACGGCACCCAGATCACTTAGCCTGTGGGTATGTTGGATGTACTTGATCACTTAGCTCGAAGTACACATCCTCTTATATAAGTACTTTAGTACTAACTCTATGACTTCCAAATTCCTTTTCACCACAACATAAGATTACATATACTCCTCGAGCATTCATATACCTCAACAAAAGGTAAGTGGCGCCAAGCAGCCAAACAAATGCCCTTATGCATAACACTAGCCATCAAGGTTATTTCAATTCATCACTTACCAAGCTATTACATGATACACTCATCCAAGTAGGTTAAACTCAGTTTCTCAATTTTACAACTCATTTTAGTCCATTAGGGTCTATTGGACCGAATGGAATAACTTTTCAGCCCTCAAGGTGAAAGTCTACATTTTTGGGCAGATTGCCCAGTGGGTACCGATACCCACCCAAGTGTACCTATATGCCTTTATAGGTACTGATACCCAACATGTGCGTACCAGTACACAGCTTCAAACGTGAAGGGTTCAACCTGCAACGCCGTACTAGTATACAAGGAATATGTACCGATACACCTTCAGTACCGATACACCCCCAAGCGTACCAATACATGATTTAGCTACTAGAATTCTTGTAGAATAGGGGTTATCGATACCCTTCTTAGGCGTACTGATATGCCCTTCAAGAATCACATGTGTTCATTATTTTTAACATAGGGTACCAATATGCGTTCAACCCATATTGGTACTCGAACCCAAAATTTATTTTCTAGAGTTTGCAAATTGTCTCGAACACCCCCAAACCTTTAAGGAATCACCTCAAAAAGAACCTAAAAGTTATTAAAGGTATTTTAAGTGGTTTCCTACTACTTTTACACCTTACTAACATTTAATCCGAGATTTACCATTCACAAAGTTGTAAGCTACCAAAACACCAAATCTAGCAATTTAAACCACAAATCAAGCAAGGCATTCACTTTATGATCCTCAAGAAAAGTAGGAGTCAGAGATGTATTGACCTTTAGCAATAATTCCCATATTTAGGCTTCCAAGCAAAACCATTCAACTTCCTCACTTGACCCAAGCCTGGAGAAACTCCCAAATTGACCCCTCATAATATAACCACAAGAAAAATGAATTAAGACTTGAGGAGATCATCATAACCTTGAACCTCAAGGAAAAGCTTCTTCAAGCTTTAAACCCAAAAACTCACCAATAGAAGCTTACCTTTTTATCATCAAAATTATACTTTTCTTAAAGCCCTTGTTGAGGAGATCATCATACTCAAATATTGGTTCTTGGAAGAAAGAAATAAGGTCGAAAGCTTGAACCATTAAGCTTTGGGTAGATATGGAGTTTTAGGGGGGAAAATATGAAGAAAAGAGGATGAGAAAATGGATAGGGAAAGTGGTGATATTACTTTGTCCCCAAACCCACGTAAAAGGCAACCATAAAGGGGGGAAAGATCAGCTTTTCTTTAAAATGGTATATTCACCGCCCAAAGCCCCCAACTTTCATCTTTTATTTAAAATGGTCACTACCCAAGCCCGTGTGGCACAAATCTCATCCAACAAAGCCCAAACTTGGCCTAAGGACTCTAATTACTCCAACCAACACGAAGGTCCATAACCTGGGCCTACTCCCAAATGTTGACTAAAAAATTTGGGTCGCTACACATCACTTTTTGCATCAAATTTTCATAAATTATCTTTTCCATTATTTAAAACATAACATTTGTATCCAAAAGAATAAAAATAGCTAATGTTAGGATTCTTATTTTCGAAAAGCTCATAAGGGGTTTTCTTTAAAAGAGGCTTAATCATTACTCGATTAACAATATAGCAAGCGGTATTTGTGGCTTTCGCCCAAAAATACTTTGGCAAATTATTTTCACAAATTATGGTTTTAGACATTCTTCTAAAGTTCTATTTTTCCTCTCTACAACCCTGTTTTGTTGAAGGATAAAATGAGCCAAAAAATTATGGCTAATTCCATTCAAGTTACAAAACTCTTCAAAACCAAGATTTTGAAATTCTATTCCATGGTCACTCCTAACATGAGAAATAGAGTAACCAACATCATTTTGGTTTGCTTTTGAAAATGTGATGAATTTTTCTAAATTTTTATCTTTTGTACTTAAGAATAGAACCCCAAGTAAATCTAGAGTAATCATCAGCAAGCACAAAGGCATATTATTTTCCATCCAAGCTCATATTTCTAATAGGGCCAAAAAGATCTATATGGATCAATTGTAATATCCTACTTGTTGATACATCATTGATGGATTTAAAAGAAACTCTTTTATGTTTGCCTTTAGCACATGCATCACAAATTTTGTCAAGGGAAAACTTGATTTTAGGAAAATCTCTTACTAGATCATTAGAAATTAATTTTTCCAAAACACTCATGCTAGCATGTCTTAGTTTTCTATGTCACAACCAAGAATCATGCTCATCTTTAGCAACAAAACATGCATTGGCAATATAATGTCATCTAGATGCACCTTGAAACTATTTCCTATTCTATGACCAATAAGCACAATTTTGTTAGATGCAATGTCAATTATTTTTCAACCACTAGAATCAGACAAGACATTGAATCCCGTATCACATAATTGGCTTATGCTTAACAAGTTATGTTTTAGACCGCTGACATATAAAACATAATCAATGAGAATAGAAGAGTAACTACCAATAGAACCAATTCGTTCAATGTGGCCTTTAGAGTTATCTCCAAATGTCACTCCTCCTCCACTTTTTGGTTTTAGATCCAAGAACTGACTCTTGTCACTGGTCATGTGTCTCGAGCATCCACTATAAAGGTACCATGAATTTGAACTTGAAGTTTAGGCCTTGTAGCAATGCTCTCCCTACAAACATAGAATCCAGTCTTGATTTTTGGTACCAAAATTCTTTTGGGTCCATGAGTATTAGCTCCTAAAATCTTGGTTCCCTTGAGAATCCAAGAAGCAATAACATCAACATTATTAGAAGCTAAGAGTTTTTTAGGAACCCAAACACTCCTAACATTCTTACCTTTAAAGGGTATTTGGAAGCCTCTATGTTTGTACCCATTAAAGTTCCTCTTCACATAGTTGGGTTTTGAATGATTCCCTTTGTTCAAAACGATTTGTCCCAACTTTGTTCAAGGAATCTTTAAGATCACCCACTTCTTTTTGGTGATAATCATGGACTCTTGAAAGTAAGTTATGCAAGTTTTGATTTTTTTTCAAAATCTTTTTGTTTTGCTTGCATATCCTCAACTTTCCTTTCAAGTTCCATATTAGTTTTGGATAAAGAATCATTTTGGTTTTAAAAATCCAAAATGGGTTTTTTTGTTTTTCAAAAGTGATTCTTTGAACTCCAAAACTAGTTCATCATAAACCTCTTGCAATTCATCATATGCTTCTTGAAGCTCATCAAGTGTAGATGAATTAGAGGTTACATTAGGATTCTCTTTAAGTGCCATGAAGCATAGGTTCGCTACCTCTTTCTCACCCTCATTGGATGAGTCTTCATCGCTCTAAGTATCCATATAAGCTTTGAGCTTCTTCTTTTTTCCTGAAGCTCTTTTTCTTTAATTGGGGACAATCGAATTTGATGTGCCTTGGCTTTTTGAAATCATATAAAATGATTTGGTCATTCTCTTCTTCTTTCGCTTTGTTCTTGAAACCCTCTCTTCAATGGAACTTTCTTCCTCTTTAAGTGCTATGAAGCATAGGTAGTTGATTGATGAAAAAGTGTTGTCATTGACATGGAGATGTCAAAATCAATACATAAGTATGTTTTAGAGAACAACATATTGGACTGACCCGCTATGAGCATGTTTCTTGGATTATTATGTGACTGTCACAATATTGCTCATAGTAATAACTACATGTATGATCCTCAGACTTGATATCATCATTATTTCAATATTGTGAGTGACATATTTTGATACAATCAAACGTGTGCCATAGTTGACTACACTATAAAGACTGATATTGGACATGACATAATCTATGTAGTGGGATTGGTTGATCAAGATATGATTTGTCCCTCCTACATAATAGGAGTAATATCATAGGCACTTGATTGAGTGAGACAAGAAATACATTGTCATGCTTGAATAAATTGATATGAGATATCATAGGTATTCGTTTATAGTAGTCTACTCAAGATATCAAGAAATATTAGATAGACTATACAAGTGTGACTATTTCATGACTTGTGTTCAATCTAGATATAAAGGACAAAATGATGTAATATATGAAAAAGAGTTAATCACGAAGAGGTTATGTCGAACCACGACTTTCTGTAACTTAGGTAGCAATGATGTATTGCTAGATGTAACTCATTGCTTATAATGTTAGAATTGTTCTAGATATTATTGATGACGTTACATGAAACAACAAGGGTCACACTCTATGATTGAAACAAACAAATATTGACTAGATAGCATGTTTGCAAACTTGTTGTACATGAAATTAGTTAGAACTGAAATTATTATAATTATTGTAATTATAGATAATTTCGTTACATATATATATTAATACTAGATAATTATTGTAATATCAAATACTATTAAAATAGAAATATACCTAAAGAAACCTAATTAAAGTAGAATTAGTTTCTACAATTTAATTCGGTTACATATATTGTATATTTAATGAATCTGAATTTAATTAAGATTAGGGTTTTGAATGCTATATAAAGGCATAAGGTCTAGCAGCCAAAGATATGCTTTTGCTGAAAAACCTTTCTAACAATTAGAGAAGTAAAATACTGTTAATTTTATTTGGGTGGACTACATAGAGGTCGGAACACTGTTGTGACGACTTGGAATCGACATATTGATTGGAATAATCAGATTCTCCTATGTCACTGCAGTTATCAGATTTAACGTTTTATCCCTTTTCACCCTGAATTCATTCCCCGTACATGGATCGCTGGCAAAATTTCCTGGATCACTTTTCACTGCGCCATGGGGTGTATCGGTGTTTCCCAACAAGCCATGTCTTTATCTTCTTCCTAGCTAGAATCACTATTTTCTTGTGAAGCTTTGAGAGTAATCCCAACTTTCTTCTTCTCCTCTTCTTTATTCTTCTCCTTATCCTTCCTTACTTCATTAGCTCATGAGTGAGAAAAGACCCCATGAGAGCATCAAGCTTCAAGGTCTTGAGACCCTTAGCTTTGATGATGGCGGTCTTCTTTGAATCCCATGATTTAGGAAGAGAATAAATGAGCTTTAGAATAAGCTTGTCCTCTAAAATGATTTCTTGATAGCCTTTGAGCCTGTTAACAATGACAGAGAATTGATCAAACATCTTTTTGATGTCTTCATCCAGTTCTATTTTGAAGTTCTCATAACTTAGATTGAGGAGCCCAATCTTGGTCTTCTTCATTTCGTTTGTACCATCATGCTTGACCTAAATCTTCTTGGCATTCGTACAAGAAGACATTTTGGCATACTTTTCGGGTCCAAAAGCACAAAACAAGATGTGCATAGCTTTGGCATTGTGTTGTAGCTTCCTCCAATCTTCATCGGTCCATTCTTGTCTTTCTTTCTCGATGAGTCGGTCTCCATCTCTCTCTTTATAGGGATAAATGTCTTATCCATCACTACATTTTAAATAAGGTAGTCATTGGATTGGATGAATAATCGCATCCTATCTTCCAATATGGGTAATCTACCCCATTGAAGTACGGTGACTTGGAAATGGATTGAGCGTCCTCTATGAAAAAGTTGTCGAAAGTAGAGGTCATGGATTGACTTAAATATTAATTGAGAAACATTTAGATCTACTCAAGATGATGTAAAGCCTTCCAATAAGTGTAGCTCCGATACCAATTGTTGAGTTGACCAATCAATGAAGATGGCCAAGAGGGGGTGAATTGGCAATCAAAAAAATTGGTGGAAGCAAATTGCAAAAAGAAAGAAAATTGACACAAGTGATTTACAGTGTTTCAACATTCTCAACAATGTCTGCATCCACTACTTTAGCTATCCACACTAAGGATTTCCACAGATTCACTAATTTGTCTCTCCTTTTTGGCTAAAAGAGATAACCTCACAAAATCTAGACTTATACCCAAAGTCTAGTAATCCATTTCCCTAAAGGATGAATACAAAGAAGAAAACATGAAAACATCATAAGGTAATGTGTTTGCACAAATGAAGTTCACTAAACCCCAACACTTGAATAAAAATGAAATACAATGAACACTCAAGTGGGTTACAAGAATTTAACAATAAAGATCTCAAAGATATTGGATATGTGCTTGAATGCTTTAGAATGGTTTTTTTTGTTGTTGAAGAAGCTTTGGAGACTTGTTTTTATACCTCTTCATTGATTTCTAGCCGTTTGGGTTGTTGGGAAATTGACTAGAGTCGTTGGGCTGCAATTTTCCCGTATTAAATTTTGTCTGGCAACTGTGGTTATCGGTACATGAGCTTCCGTATTGGTACCTACTCAAAATAGAAATAGCCGTTGCAACAAAAAGGTACTGGTATACTAGCTAGCGTATCGATATAGAGTAAAAAAATTATATGCTTCGTACCGTACAAGTACTGTATTTCCTCACTGGAATCATTGGATAAAATTATGAACTTAGTGTATCGGTACGCGTATTGCCATACCGGTAATCAATTCAATTTATTTTAAGTTTGGCACCAAAAATTTTGACTAGGTTTAATGGTCAAAAAATATTTGAAAAAAAATGATCCCTGTACCGATACGCCAAAGGCCGTACCGATACTCAGTGCACATTTTGGTTTACATATTCAAAAGGTCATACCAGTACGCGTATACCCATATCGATACTCAGAAGCCATATTGAAATAAAATGATTTACAGCTTCAAAAACCTATACCATGACGCATATAGCCGTACCAGTACTCAGTTACCAAAATGGCTAGTTTGAGTACCAAAATACTTAGAAAAATTTAGGGATTGAAAATATTAACTTAGAAAGTTATTTAAGTTCAAATGTTTGTCAATTTGTGAGTAAATTCAAGTACCTTAAAATTTTATTTATTTGCAATCAAGTCCTTGTTATATCAAAATCAAATATAAGTTTAACAACTATGTTATGAATGAGTTCTAATTTAAGAATTAGAATGTTATGGGTGGAAAAAGTGATTGTAAGACTTCCCTTGGTTATTATTTGAGTCTTGGATACAATTGACATTTCATAGTGTTCATAGCACTTGTGTATGTGTTAATAGACATCGGTCTTGGCGAGACGGAGGGATGTCGTGTATATTTCACAGACTTCGGTCCCGACAAGACGGATGAATAATTATATGATGTGTCATATCAATACTTCACGTGGAGGTGGGATCCAAGTATCCGTTTGTCATTAACTAAACACAATGCTAATTGATATACTAAGATATGATGCATTTGTAAATGATATACTTGTTGCTAAGAGAGTTGATGAAAGTTTGGTAATTGAATATTTTCATTAAGTTGTAAGCTATGCTTTAACAGTTGAAATTGAAGTTAAGAATTGCTATTTTATTACCAAGCTTCTATTGTGTAAAGCCAAGTGAAAATTTTGTAAAGAAACGTAAATTTGAAAGACATGATTTAGTAAACTAATATTTAAGAAATTTCATTAGAGTTTATATATGACCTTGTTTTGATGTGTATGAAATTACTGTGGTAACTTATGTTATTGAACCTTCTCTTGATGTTGAATAAAAATGTTCTCTCTGCCCCATAAAACTTGGCGCTTTTGTGTTTTAGAATTGTCCCACTTAAATTATCCCATTGAAAAACTCAACAAATTTTATTATGTACATTTCCTTTTCTAAACTCTTTTTAGTTTTCCAACATAACAAACTCTAACTTTTCAAGAATGGAATGTCATTTTAATTATTTTACAACACATCTCTTATGCAATTTTTTTCTTCCTAAAATTACGTGAAAAGTCAACAATAGAAAAGTTTTGAGGGACGGAGGGAGTACCTCTTTATAAATTCATGTTAAGATAATAACGCCATGCCATTCAATGTACATCTATTTGCTATTGCTTAATTGAACATGTAGTCTATTGTATTCGAATTACCTCACTAAGCTATATAAGCTTATTCGTTATTTATTTGATTGCTTGATGTATGTGATCATTAGCATCTATAGCTCGGGATTGCATTTACGAGGGTCACAAGTCTAGTTATGTTACTCTTAGCGTAAATACTCTCAACCTTTAAACTCCTAGTAGTGGTGGCATGTATAGTCAATTAGTATTCTGATTGCTTGTGTGTAAGTTTTAAACGATGTCTAGTAAGCTATTGAGATACTTCTTATATGTTTAAATAAGTTATGCTTAAGTGCTTGATAATATGTTTATTTGGTAGTCTTTATGGTTGCTCGTACATGGTTTATGGATCCTGTCTTGAGCGTGCCTTGTATATTGGGGAAATTTTCATGTTAATTAGTTATGAAATTAGTGTCATTTAGTTGTTAGTTTACATTAGGTTTGCAATTGTAATTGCAAGATAAGATGTGTTAGTTAAGATTAAATTTGATAGTTCAAAGAGTGGTATATTGTAGGATGGTGAAAGATAGAACATGTTACGTGTGTTTTAAGTGTATTTGATGTTATAATGATAACTTGGGTCATAAGGGTTTCATTTAGGGGTTTCTTGAGGCATAAGACCTTGGAGCCTAGTTTTGATACCTCATGGTAATTTAAAAATTCTAGATTGGTTTAAGGTATATATACCTTATCTAAGGTTTCTATACCTTGAGCTTGGTATATATAACTCTGTTCGGAATCGTTAGAAATTGCATGCTTGGTCCTTAAATGATCTATACTTTCATTAATAATTAGTTCTTTAGAAGTCCCTAAACTTTAACAATTAACAAAAAACCCTCAACTTTTGTATAATTGTAAAGATAGTCCTTAGACAATAACGGAGTTTTAGGAAAAAGATTTTAATATTGTACTTAAGCTTGTTTTGATTCAAAGAATAATTTTTTGATCTAATTTGTTTATATAGGATTTTAAAAATACCAATTAGTCCATGGACTTTTAAAATGTGTAATTTAGTCTATAGTCCCTAAATGATGATGATTATGATTGAAAGTAAAGTTCTATGTTCTATGAAATGTATGTATGTGCTATATTTGATTATTTTATTATTAGTTTATTTAGTTTGATTTCGATTCAATTATTTTTTTATTTGTTTATTTAGTTTGATTTTGATTAGATTCAAGTTTTAAAAAGTTAATGTAACATCTTCAGCCCAATTTTGACTAAGTCGGGTTTGGGGCGTTACATGTTAAGTGTAAAAAAGTACTATATTTTATACCCTTTTTACTCATATTATTGTTTAGACTTAGGCCCATGTAGTTGCATTTGTAGTATGTCATGCATAAATTTGTAGTCCTTCTGTTTATTGTGTTTGGCCTTGCATTTAGCTATTTTTGTGGAGAAATTGCTGCTATTTTGCTTTCTTTTGTGCGAGTACGAATTGCCAAGTTGATTGTCGAGTGTTGCTAAGGCAATTTAAGGATAAATACAGAATTTTCAAGAATTATCTGTTATCCATTATCCTTGTCCTTATCCTTATCGCATGAGATAAAGCTCAAATTCGAATTCAAAGCTGTTGGAGATAAAGATAGAGAGATTATCCCTTCTAATTCAAAATTCAAATGGAGATCTCTACCTCTATATAAACGTATCACATCTTCAACATCAATAATAACGGATTAATAGAGAGATAGATCGGAGCTTGGGAAAGATCGTGAAGAGAGAAGATCAGATCGTGGAGGAGTTCATCTTCTCCAGATTTTTATTTCTTCTATCTTTTGAATACCTGATGTTTGGGTTTTATTTCTTGTTGATTTCTTTCAACCCAACCATGAATTAAATTAAATTGGCTTGGGTAATTGGGTTTATGATGTTTGTGATTGGATGATTAGCTTTTAGTTTTTAATTCAATAAATCATTGTTTATCTATTATTGGTTCGTTATTTAATTCCAAGTGAACTCCGGAGAGGTAATTGGATGAATCGATTTATCTTAATCTATACTATTATCTTAATTCAATAAATCATTGTTTATCCATTATTTCTTGTTGATTTCTCTCAAATCGGTTTCATCTTTTATTTATTTAATTTCTCTTAGACTTAGTTATTTTTACTTGTTTATTATCACCATCTATCACTATCAATTTTATTATTTTTCAATGCGAGAAGCTAAAAGTCAAAGTTTTACCAATCCCAGTGGAGATTATCTTAATCTATACTATTACTTACGAAGTGTTCACTTGTACCGCTTGCGTTGCACTTAAATCACGCAACAAGTTTTTGGCGCCGTTGCCGAGATTGGCAATAGAAACTTTATTTTTAATTTCTTGCACCATTTTATTTATTTATTTTGTTATTTGTTTCAAGGGGGTAACATTTTTGGTTTTATGTTTGTGTATGACCATAGCGAGACCACCAGCACAAGACTACCCACTTGAATCTGAGATTGAATGAGTTTTTCATAGAAGATTGAGAGAGAGCTAAGAGCAGTTATGGCAGGTCTTGTTGATCCAGCCGACAATCTAATTGCCCACAACAATCTAAATGCCCTCGACAATTAGAATCTGACGCAAGAAGCAACGCAAATCTAACCGAGCAACCTGTTCGTGTATGGAACATGCCTATCCGAGATCATTTACTTCCAGACCTTGGTGATCTCAATCCAGGAATTGTCACTCTTGAGATTCAAGCCGCACATTATGAATTGAACCCGATGATGTTTAACATGCTCAATTCAATTGAACAATTTAGCGGCTCGGTAACTGAAGATGCCAAACAATATATTAAATATTTCTTGAAGTTTGTAATTCTTTCAAACAAGAGAGAGTCCATGAGGATGTCTTGAGGCTCAAATTATTCCCCTATTCACTGAGGGATAGGCAAGAACATGGTTGAATAGTATACCATCCGGATCTTTATAATCTTGGATAAATCTATGTAGGAGTTTCCTTTTCAAGAAGATGATGAATCCATGTATGAGGATTGGGACCAGTATAAAGAGCTTCTACAAAAATATCTTATGTACGGATTCAGAGATTGGACACAAGTAGTGATGTTCTATAATAGAGTCAACGCACCGACTAGGATGATGCTAGATGACTCGACAAATAGCATACTCCTAGATAAATCAAATGAGGAAGCCGTAGAGATTTTGGATAGACTTGCCAGTAATGATTACCAGTTTCCAACCACTAAGAAGAGACCGGTGAGACAAAATGCCACAACAATTGAGCTTGATTCATCAACTGCTATCTTAGCACAACTGGCTGCATTAACCAACATGGTTAAGAATTTGCAGCAACCTAGTAACGCACATGAGGTTAAGGTAGTAGATTCATATTGTGATTCTTATAATGATAACCAAAACTCTTCTGAGTGTCCGCAAAACCCATAGTCCAGTTTTTATGTTGGAAACTACAATCGAAACAACAATCCATTTTCTAACATATACAATCTAGCATGGCGGCAGCAACCCAATTTTTTCATGGAGTAACCAAAACAGCTCCCACAATTAGACCTGCCAGAACACAGAAGCATCAGGATTCTGGAAGAACATTTCACGGGAACATTTGTCGCAGCAACAGTCGTTGCTAGCTAGTTCTTTGGAAACTACTTTAAATGCTTTTATGCTTAAGACTGAATCTTATATGGCTAAAAGTAGTAATTTCATAAAAAAGACTGACTATTTTATAAACAGGACTGAGATGACAATGCAAAACTAGGGAGCAATGATGAAATCATTGGAGAGGCAGGTTGGGCAGTTTGCCCAAATCTTAAGCTCAAGGCCAGAAGGCAGTCTGCCTAGTGACACTAAGGTTGTACAAGGAACAGGCCATGAACAATGTAAAGTGATTACCCACCAAAACAAAAGAAAGGCAAGCAATGATCCTATCTAACCCAATAATAGTAGTCAGCCAGCAGAGTAGTCTTATGTTAAGAAAGATGTGCCTCATGACAACGCTACGACAATTACAGATGATGAGCTATCAGAAGTTGCCACGGTAATGCCTCATACCGTGGGACGTTCATTCAATGCTGCCAAGCTAAATGAGATAAGTAAAGGCAAAGAGATCAGACTGCCACCACCATTCCCATAGAGGCAGAGGAAGTAGAAGCATGAGTACCAGTTTAAGAAATTCCTTGACATCCTAAACCAAGTTCACATCAACCTGTCATTGGTTGAGGCAATAGAGCAAATGCCTAATTATGCTAAGTTCCTTAAAGACATTGTCTCTAAGTAAACTAGGCTAAGCGAGTTTGAGATAGTTGCCTTGACAGAAGGGTGTATGGCAATGTTGTATAATCGATTGCCACCCAAACTAAAAGGTCCAGGCAGTTTCATAATACCATGTGATATTGGCAATCATTATGTTGGGAAAGTACTGTGTAATCTTGGAACAAGCATAAATCTTATGCCAAAATCTGTTTTCCAACGATTACACATAGGAAAGGCGAGACCCACTACAGTCATGTTATAGCTTGTAGAAAGATCATAAGTTCATCTAAAGGGAAAATCGAAGACATTTTGATAAGAGTGGATAAATTTATATTTCCCGTTGATTTTATTGTTTTAGATTGTGAAGCAGATGAGTTATCTCCAATTATTCTTGGAAGACCATTCTTAGCAATGGGAAAGACCTTGATCAATGTTGAGAGAGGAGAGCTCACTATGCGGGTAAATGGGCAGCAAGTCACGCTCAATGTTTTTAAAACCTTCAAGTATACCGATGATCTAGAGGAATGTCAGACTATTACAGCCATCGCAGAATTTAATTTTAATATGAAAGAGTATTGCCGCAGCAATTTCATTGTCAAACCTAAAGAAACTGAGGAGCCAGAACTGGAGAACAAGGCTCAATAAGAAGCAAATTGATTGTAAGTAAACCAGGTAAAAGTTTCGAATCCTTTGACTATTCAAGTAAGGAACTTAAACCCGACAAACCTTCCATTGAGCAATCCCCAGCTTTAGAATTAAAATCATTGCCAGAGCAATTGAAATATGTTTATCTGGGAAAGGATAACACCTTGCATGTGATAATTTCTTCTAAGTTGCAGCCTGAACAGGAAAAGAAACTGATTGACATGTTGGCGCTGCATAAGAAGGCAATAGGTTGGACGATTGCATATCTAAAAGGGATTATCCTGACAGTGTGCATGTACAAGATCATGTTGGAAGAAGGCCACATCAATACGATTGAGGCTCAAATGATACTTAACCCTGCCATGAAGCAAGTCATGATAAAGGAAATTATCAAGTGGCTTCAAGCTGGTATCATATACCCGATCTTTGACAACTCATGGGTAAGTCCAGTACAATGTGTACCAAAAAAGGGAGGTATGATTGTGGCAAGTAATGAAAACAATAAACTCATTCCAACTAGAACTATCACCAATTGGAGAGTTTGTATGGACTATCGAAAATTGAATAAGGCTACTAGGAAAGATCATTTTCATTTACCCTTTATTGACCAAATATTTGACCGTCTTGCAGGAAAATCCTTTTATTGTTTTCTTGATGGATACTCAGGTTATAACCAAATTGTCATAGAACCAGAGGACTAGGAAAAGACCACCTTCACATGTCCTTTCGGCACATATGCACTTAGGAAGATGTCATTCGAATTGTGTAATGCATCGACGACCTTCTAGAGGTGTTTAATGGTGATTTTCTCAGATATGTTAGAAGATTTCCTAGAAATCTTCATGGATAACTTCTTGGTATTGAGAGATAGTTTTGACAATTGCCTCGACAATTTGAAGAATGTGGTAGCATGTTGCGAAGAATCTGACCTAGTTTTAAACTGGGAGAAATGCCACTTCATGGTGGATGAAGCATCATTTTGGGACACAAGATCCCATCTAAGGGAATTGAAGTAGATAAGGCCAAGGTAGAGTGATCGAGAGACTGTCGCCACCAAATTCAATTAAAGAGATCCAGAGTTTTCTCGGACATGCAAGTTTTTACATAATGTTTATTAACAATTTTTCTAAGATTTTTAAGCCTTCGTGTAATTTGCTTGAACAGGACAAAGCCTTCAATTTTGATGATTCCTGTGTCTCGGTATTTGAAGATCTGAAGAAGCGACTTGCCACGACACCTATTGTCATTCCCCCTGATTGATCCCTACCTTTGGAGCTCATGTGCGACGCGAGAAATTTTGCAGTAGGAGCAATCTTAGGCCAGCAGAAAGGTAAAATTTTCCATGTGATATACTATGCCAGCAAAACACTTAATGGTGCCCAATTGAATTACACCACTCCTGAAAATGAGTTTCTAGCAGTAGTATTCGCATTAGAAAGTTTCATCCTTACTTAATTGGTACTAAGGTAATTGATCACACTGAACATTCGGCAATTAAGTATTTAAAAGCTAAAAATAATACCAAGCCTCGTTTAATTCGATGGGTCTTACTTTTACAAGAATTTGATATCGAAATTAAAGACAAGAAAGGAACAAAGAACCAGGTTGCTGATCACCTATCAAGGCTTGAAGGGGGTGATAAAGATCTTGGAGATCCATGACACATTCTCGGATGAACAACTGCTAGTTTCTATAGCAACTCCCTAGTATGCCAATATAGTAGATTTTATTGTGAGCGGTATTTTACCTTATGACCTTACTTATCATGGAAAGAAACGGCTCTTACATTATGCTAAGCATTATTGTTGGGACGAGCCTTTTTTGTTTAAACAATGTGCAAATCAAGTTATACGAATGTGTGTTCCCGAGAAGGAATAACAAAATGTGCTTCTAAAGTTTCATTCATCACCTTATAGAGGCCATTTTAAAGGTACTTGTACAAAGGCCAAAGCCTTACAGTCAGGCTTTTATTGGCCTACTCTTTATAAAGACTCTCATGAATTCTACAAGAGATGTGATCGATGCTAGCGAACAAGGAATATCTCAACACGACATGAAAAGCCACTGCAGAACAACCTTGAGGTAGAGCTATTCGATGTATGGGGCATCGATCTCATAGGGCCTTTCCCATCATCATTCGGCAAAATTTTACATCTTACCTGTCATGGACTACGTGTCCAAATGGGTTTAGGAAGCTACAGTTCCCAGAAATGATTCAAAGATCATGCAGAGATTCTTGCAGAAAAACATATTCACACGATTCAGAATGCCAAGGGAAATTATCAGTAATTAGGGCAAACATTTTTACAATAGGCTTATTGCCAAGATGTTGATACACTTTGGAGTAACTCACAAAATTGCCACGACATGTCACCTGCAATCAAACGGGCAAGCTGAGATATCTAACCATGAGTTGAAGATCATCCTCGAGAAGGTTTTCAATCCTTCACATAATGATTGGTCTCTTAGAATTGATGACGCGTTTTGGGCCTAGCGAACAACAATTAAAATGCCTATAGGCATGACTCGTTATAGTCTGTCTATGGCAAGACTTGCCACCTTCCGGTGGAGATCGAGTATAAGGCCTATTAGGCAGTTAAGAAAATGAACATGTACTAGGAGAAACTAGGAAAAAAGTGATTGCTAGACTTGAACGAGATAAAAGAATTCCGGGCAGCAGCCTATGGCAATGCCAAGCTCTACAAAGAGAAGACTAAACGATGGCATGACAAAAAGCTATTGTCAAGATAATTCTTGTCAGTGCAACTGGTGCTTCTATAAAATTCTAGACTTAAACATTTTCCAGGCAAACTAAAGTCAATATGGTATGGGCCATTCGAAGTAGTTAAACCCTATTCCCATAGGGATATTTTGATCAAATCAACTACAAATGGACGCGAGTTTAAAGTGAATGGATAGAGATTTAAGCACTACGTTGGTGCACATTTCATGTAACGACCCAGATTTTGGGATTCGAGGGTCGGGTTTAATCGAGGCATGGGCCTCGTATTTAAGCTGCGTAATTGGGCTTATAAGAGCCTTTTGGGCTAGCATGTGTGAGTTGGGCTCATGTGGATGTTGGGTTAAGAAAAGAGGAGGAGGGGTATTATGGTAAGTACCTAAATGGGAGAGTTTGGGGGGGAGAAAGGCTTAGTTCCTGCACTTGTGCAGGAAGTGAGATCATCTTGCTTTAATGTCTTCATCTTCCTTTTCTAACTCATTCTCTCACCCAAAACACCACTATCAAAGGTAGGATTTTGGGAGCTTGTATTGTGAATCATGTTTAGCTTGTTGAGGGAAGTGTTATCACTTTCAAGGATCTACATTTCAAGGTAAGCTTTGTATGGTTTGGAGGAAGGATGAGTTGTTAGGGGTTGGAAGTGTTGAACGGGATTGGAGTTTGGGAGCTCTAATATTGGTTTGGAATATGTTTTGGCCTCTTTTGTCCTCCAGCATTGTTGTAATTCGTTTTGTAATCTTCTCATGTAGTGAAAGAGGTTGGGAGTTCATCTAAGGTTCAAGAAGGGAAGAAGGCTTGAAGCTTTGGAGGGAGGCTTTGTTTTATCAGCTAAGCTAAGGTTAGTACACTACTAACTCCTATCGTTTCCTGAAAATTATAAAAATAGGCTTTGTGCATGATTTGAGTGTTTGTGGTTTGATAAGCTTGGGTTGGCTCTTTAATGGCAAAGCATGGGTTTGACGTTTCTAAGGCTTAAAATTAGTAGAAATCTACTCAATAACTTCACCACAACTTGTAGCAATAATTTAGGGCTTAACCATATAGGTTAAGTAATTTCTAGGTGAAATCCGCACCTAGGGTTTGAATTTCTGGCTCACGTACCGGTATTGTAACTCGTGTATCGGTACGCCTTTGTGATAAAGAGGGACAGGTTATGAGAGGCGTACAGGTATGAATTCTCGAGTATTGGTACCCCCAGCTTAATTGAAATTCTAGTAGCACTTTGGCGTACTGGTACGCTATGGGCATATCGGTACCTACTGTTACATTGCTTGAGAAAGGCTTTTGCGTACCGGTATGCTATGGTGTGAGTACCGATACGGGTTAGGATCGATATGGGATGGATACATACCGATAGTGAATATTAATACGGAGGATTAGCATATCAGTACGGATTGATACGTCATTTTTTCAAGCACAATTTGAGTATCGATACTCGTAGAGGAGTACGGTACCTAGAGAGGTATACCGATACCCATATAGTAGTATCAGTACTCGCTGGGCAATCTGCCTAAGAAATTCAAGTTTACGTTTGGGTTCCATAATTCGAGGCAAAGGGTCTTAGGGGTCTTTTAAGGTATAAAATGAATATTAAAATTGAGAAATAGAGATTTAAACCCGTATATAAAATAAACGACTAATGACTTGGTAAATATTGGGTAAACCGTATGAGGTAGTAACCCATAGGGATCTTAGGTGGATTGATTGAGGTTGTGTGGTGCCTGGGGTCCTTGTTGTGTGCTGATGGGATGCCTATATAGTCGAGTCATCCCTTGATGTTGGGATTTTATATACCCTAAAAGTGTGTTGCAACACCTTGAAGACTCTTGAATGTAGGATCCTGATGCTTTATGGAAGCGACCTTTATCCCTACGAGTGTAGGATCCCGATGCTTTGTGGATGCGGGCCTTGCACGTAGTAAAGGATCCTGATGCTTTATGGACTTGGGCCTCACTTAATGTTAATGGTATTTATCTGTGTGATGTTATGTGAACTTGTAAGGTAATTGTATGTGCTGTGTGCGTGATCATAAATTCATGATGCTATGTGTTTAGGCGATTATGGTAGTGCCATCGTTATCTTGCCATGATATCATTCATGTTTCATTGCTTTATTTATGATTTGTATGAAGCATGGTTGAGTGACGGTGTATCCACTGAGCTTTGTTAGCTCCGCGTTTGGAATCGTTATTTTCGTTCGCAGGTAAGTAGGTTGCCGCGAGGCTTGAAAGAGCACCATTAAGGCTTGGATTTCAGCATCGACTATAGTTGTTGAGTACAATTGATAGATGTAATGGGCTATGTATTTCATAGGACCCTATATGTAATTTGTAACTCTTATTTTGTATTAAGTCGTCAAAGTCGAATGTTTTAATATTTTTAATTGGAGCTCCATGAACACTGTTTTAAATATTCGAAGTTAACTATGGTTTCAATGTATGGGCTTACTTTTTTATTGGACTTAACATGTTTTGGGCTTGAAAAGGAAAATTTTAATTGTACGGATTTTTGGCTTAGGACCCAAATATGACATTCGGGTCGAGGGTTTAGTGGTATCAGAGCTTAGGTTTAGTCAGTTCTAGGAAGCCCCGAGGGAGCCTAGAGGAGTATATAGGTGTCGAGCGAATACATGCCCATGAGTCGAAATCGTTCTTTTTTAATGCTGAAATTTGATGGTGTGACCTCGTTTCTTTGTTGTACAAAATAGAATCATGCCAAGAAGGGCAAGAATCAATGAGGAAAATCTAGACTCCTAAAAAGGTAGTTACAATGAGGAATATATGCATGGCACAGAGGATATGTTATAGGATACAATTGATCGGGGAGTCAACTATTTCTCACATCTGAATCGGGCGTTGCACCGGATTGTGAGAGCAATACCGAGGGCATCTGCTACCCTTCGTGAGGCACTTGTTAAAAGGGTGAGAAGATAGGGTTCTACCGACTTTCATGGATCATGCAAGATAACCATGTGCAAGCGGAACAATGGTTGCAAGATACGCGTTGGATTATGAGATAAATTAGGATGAGATCAGAAGACAAGCTATCATGTGTTTTGTCCTTGTTGAAGAGCAATGCTAGAGAATGGTGGGAAATAGTAGAGCTTGGTGGCACCCTAATCGACCATCTTGGGGTGACTTTCTCAAGGAGTTCGAGAAGAAGTATGTGGGCGAGGCTCACATTGATACCCTGAGAGATCGGTTCAATCATCTTATACAAGGGAACCAGTTAGTCTTTGAATATGAGCAAGAGTTTCTCCAGCTGAGTAGATACGCTCCTAAGTTAGTCGTCACTAAAAATATGGGGTGCAAGAGGTTCTTTAAGGGCTTGAGGAAAGAAATTCAAACTTATCTAACTGTTGCACCACCGAGGGTGTTCTTAGAGTTGACTTCAAGTGTCAAGTCTCTTGAGCAGGTACAAGGCTTAACGTGTGGCCCGTCTAATAGGCAAGGAAGTTCTGGTGGGATAACTCAGAACCCCTCCAACAACAACTCGCAGACCTTCTATAGAAGGAGGAGAAACTGGTGGAACCATAATAGAGGAGCCTTGAATTAGAGTTTGAATTAGAGATCCGAGTCAGCTGGTCATATGAAGCCATCTTCATCTTCATCTATGATGATCCCGGAGGGTTCACAGATGAGTGTGGGCGCACCAGTTTGCAATTAGTGTGGACGCAAACACAGAGGCGAGTGTTGGGGAGCAATAAGAGTTTGTTACTAGTGTGGATCACTGGACCATTTCATGAAAGATTGTCCAGTAGCTATTGTGACCTCTCCAGATCAGGTTCAGAGGATTGTATATCCAGCCCAGGGGGGTTGAGGACTTGCTCGAGAAGGAGCAAGCCATGTATTGGGATGCACCTTTCACTCTACCGCGAGAGCACCAGCTAGGCAGTATGCGGTCAGGGCTCAGGAGGATTGCGCATCTATAGATTTTATCTCAAGTACGTTCACCTTGTTTTCAATTCCTATTGTTGCTCTTATAGATTTGGGTTTTACCCACTCCTACATTCATATTAGAATATCTTAGCAGTGGATATTCCTGTCGAAGATCTTGAGATATGAGTCCGTGTGACTAGCCCTTTAGGATATTAAAGGTGCCTGATTGAGGTTCAGGGGTGTTTCCCAACAGATTTAATGGTTTTGCCGTTTCAAGAGTTCAATGCCATTTTGGTGATGGATTGGCTCTTCGAGCAAGATGCTAGTCTAGGGTATAGGTCGAAGAGCTTAAAGCTTCATGTGGCAAATGGTTTTAAGCTGGTTGTGAGAGGTGGGAGGAATTCGTGCCTTTCCAGTGTGGTGTCGACTTTGTCAGCTCAGAGGTTGATGCAACAAGACTGTGAAGCCTTTTTTGCTCATATGGTTGAGCAAGGATGGATGGTCCGATGTTTGAGAGCCTTAGGACTGTTAATGAGTTTATCGATATGTTTTGAGAAGAGTTACCCAGGCTACCTCTTGATCATGAATTAGAGTTTTAGATTGATGTAATACCGGGTACAATATCAGTATCTATCGCAGCGTATCGAATAGCACTGGCAGAGATAAAAAGTTGAAGAAGCAAATCCATGAGTTGCTAGGGAGAGGTTTTATTCAACCGAGCGTCTCACCTTGGGGTGCATCGTTATCCCTTAACAAGGTAACAATAAAGAACCGTTATCCCTATTCGAGAATTGATAATCTGTTAACTAGTTGAGAGGTGATCGTGTGTTTTCTAAGATCGACCTGAGGTCAGGATACTACCAGCTGAAGGTCGTTGATGAGGATGTCCAGAAAACCACTTTTAGGATGCGGTATGGACACTATGAGTTCTTAGCAATACCGTTTGGGCTTACCAACGCACCTACAGCTTTTATAAACCTAATAAATCGAATCTTTCAACCGTATCAAGATCAGTTTGTTGTGGTCATTATTGGTGACATCTTGGTGTACTCGCATTCAGAAGAAAAGCACGACTACCATCTGTGTTTGGTTCTACAGACTCTTAGAGAGAGACACTTTTTTACCAAGTTCAGTAAGTGTAAATTTAACTTTCGAAAGTGTCATTTCTTGGCGACATAGTTGCCGCAGATAGGATCCGCATAGACCCTCAGAAAATTTAGGTTGTGGTAGAGTGAAAACCCCCTAAGAAATGTTTCGGAAGTCCGTAGTTTCCTAAGACTTACTGGGTGTTATAGGCTGTTTGTTAAAGGTTTCTCCATTATAGCTGCACCATTGACCAAATTGTTGCAAAAAGGGGTCCCGTATGAATGGAATGAGAGAAGAAAACAAAGTTTTGAGCAACTAAAAGCTTATCTCACGGAGGCTCCGGTCTCAACACAACCCGTACCTGGGAAAGGGTATGTTGTGTTTAGTGACGCATCTCTGAATGGGCTTGGGTGTGTCCTTATGCAAGAGGGTAAGGTGGTTGCTTACGCTTCGAGGCAACTTAAATCGCATGAACAAAATTACCCTACTCATGATTTAGAGCTCGCTGCAGTTATCTCCGTATTAAAGATTTGGAGGCACTATCTCTATAGAGAGAAGTGTTATATTTATACGGATCATAAGATTCTGAAATACCTGCTTACTCAAAAGGAGTTGAATTTGAGGCAAAGACAGTGGATTGAATTGTTAAAGAACTATGATTTCATCAAAGAGTATCACCCGGTAAAGCAAATGTTGTGGCTGAAGCCCTAAGTTAGAAATTTATGTCAGACTTGAGAGCCATGTTTGCACGGTTAAGAATGACCGAGGATGGTAGACTTTTAGCTAAGCTTCAGGTTGAACCTACGTTGGTACAAGAGATAAAGAGGACTCAAGTTCTAGATGAGGATTTAGTAGCGCAGATTGAGGCAGTTCAGAGAGGTGAAGCTTCAAACTTCGAGGTACGAGATATGTACTTTAGAGGTCGACTGTGTGTCCCGGCTTTGGAGGATTTGTAGGGTCACATCTTAAGGGAGGCGCACCGTAGTCCTTTTTTGTGCATTCGGGAAGCAACAAGATGTACCAAGATCTTCGTCCTTATTATTGGTGGCCGAGTATGAAAAGAGATGTCTCTGACTTTGGGACAAGATGCTTAGCTTGCTAACAAGAGAAGGAGGAACAGCAGGTTCCATTAGAGTTACTTTAGCCCATCCAAATTTTGCAATAGAAGTGGGATCAGATCACCATGGATTTTGTCACTGGCTTGCCGATGACCCAAAGAAAACATGATGTTATTTGGGTAATAATGGGTAATTTGACCAAGTCTGCTCATTTCTTACCAGTACGTATGGATTTCACCTTGGAGAGGTTAGCTCAGCTGTATATAAAGGAGATGGTAAGGTTGCATAGTATGCCATCATCGATCATTTCAGATAGATACCCACACTTTACAGCTAGATTATGGAAGAATATTCATAGTGCTTTGGACACTAAGTTGCATTTCAGTACAGGTGTTCACCCTCAGACCGATGGTCAGTTTGAGCATGTTATCCAGATTCTTGAAGATATACTCTGGTGTTGCATTGTGGACTTTGCAAAGAGTTGGAAGGACCAGTTACCGCTTGTAGAGTTTTCTTACAATAACAGTTACCAGTCGAGCATAAAGATGGCCCCTTTTGAGGCTTTGTATGGGCATAGGTGTAGGACACCTTTGTGTTGGACCGAGCTCAATGAGAGGAGGCTCGTGGGATCTGAATTGGTTAGTCAAACTAAAGAGAAAGTTCAGATCTTCGAGGAAAGATTACAAGCGATATTTGATCGTCAGAAGGCCTATGCTGACCGAAAGCGTAAACACATCGAGTATGATGTTGGCGAAGAAGTGTTTCTCAAGGTATCTCTGTGGAAAAGAATTATCCAGTTTGGACGCAAGGGAAAATTAAGCCCAAGGTATATCGGACTGTATGAGGTGCTTGAAAGGGTTGGACCAGTGGCTTACCGGTTAACTTTTGCCATTAGAGTTGGCTCGTATCCATAATGTTTTTCACGTGTCTATATTAAGGCGCTACCGATCCGACCCATCGCATGTTTTATCGCTCGAGGACATTGAGATTAACACGGATTTATCGTATGAGGAAGAACCTGTGAGGGTGCTTGATAGAGGAGTCAAGGAGCTTCGTAGCAAGTGTATACCCTTAGTGAAATTGTTGTAGAGGAACCACGATGCTGAGGAAGCAACGTTGAAAGACGAGGAAGATATGAGAGTTCTCTACCGTATTTGTTTCCACCAGGTAAATTTTGAAGACGAAATTTTATTTAAAGAATGGGGAGTTGTAACGACCTAAATTTTGGAATCTGAGGGTCAGGTTTAATTGAGGCACCTCGTATTTGAGTTTCATAATTGGGCTTATAGAAGCCTTTAGGGATAGCAAGTGTGGGTTGGGCTCATATGGTTGTTGGGTTAAGAAGAGAGGAGGAGTGGTATTATGGTAAGTACCTAAATGGGAGAGTTTAGGGGGAGAAAGGCTTATTTTCTGCACTTGTACAGGAAGTGAGATCATCTTGCTTTAATGTCTTCATCTTTCTTTTCCAACTCATTCTCTCACCCAAAACACCACTATCAAAGGTAGGATTTTAGGAGCTTGTGTTGTGAATCACGTTTAGCTTGTTGAGGGAAGTGTTATCAGCTTTCAAGGATCTACATTTCAAGGAAGTTTTGTATGGTTTAGAGGAAGGATGAGTTGTTGGGGGTTGGGAGTGTTGAACAGTATTGGAGTTTGGGAGCTCTAATCTTGGGTTTGGAATATGTTTTTGGCCTCTTTTGTCCTCTACCAACATTGTAATTCGTTTTGTAATCTTCTCATGTAGTGAAAGAGGTTGGGAGTTCATCAAAGGTTCAAGAAGGGAAGAAGGCTTGAAGCTTTGGAGAGAGGCTTTATTTTATCAGCTAAGCTAAGGTTAGTACACTACTAACTCCTATCGTTTCCTGGAAATCATAAAAATAGGCTTTGTGCATGATTTGAGTGTTTGTGGTTTGATAAGCTTGGGTTGGCTCTTTAATGGCAAAACATGGGTTTGACGTTTCTAAGGCTTAAAATTAGTAGAAATCCACTCAATAACTTCACCATAACTTGTGGGAATAATTTGGCGCTTAACCATATAGGTTAAGTAGGATTTCTAGGTGAAATCTGCACCCAGGGTTTAAATTTCTGGCTCACGTACTAGTACTGCAACCTGCGTATCGGTACGCCTTTGTAATAAAGATGGACAGGTTGTGAGAAGCATACCGGTACGGATTCTCAAGTATCAGTACCCCTAGCTTAATTGAAATTCCAGTAGTGCTTTGGTGTACCAATACGCTATGGGAGTATTGATACCTACTATTATATTGCCTGAAGAAGGCTTTCGCGTACCGGTACAAGTTGGGATCGGTAAGGGATGGATACGTACCAGTAGTGAGTATCGATACAGAGGATTAGTGTATTAGTACGACTTGATGTGCCATTTTTAACCTAATTTGAGTATTGATACTCGTGGAGGAGTACCGATACCTAGATAGGCTTACCAATACCCATGTAGGAGTATCGGTACTCGCTGGACAATCTGTCCAAGAAATCGAGTTTGCGTTCGGAGTTCTATAATTCGAGGTAAAGGGCACTAGGGTCTTTTGAGGTATAAAATGAATATTAAAAGTGAGAAATAGAAATTTAAACCCGTATGTAAAATAAACGGCTAATGACTTGGTAAATATTGGGTAAACCGTATGAGGTAGTAACCCATAGGGATCCTAGGTTGATCGATCGAGGCTGTGTGGTGGCTAGGGTCCTTGTTGTGTGTTGATGGGACGCTTATATAGTCGAGTCATCCCTTATTGTTGGGATTTGGGATACCCTAAAAGTGTGTTGCAACACCTTAAAGACTCTTGAATATAGGATCTCGATGCTTTGTGGACGCGGGTCTCTTTCGAAGATGCTTGACGAGAGATTCCGAGCATGGATGTAAGATCCTGATGCTTTGTGGACATGGGCCTCATCCCCGCGAGTGTAGGATCTCAATGCTTTGTGGACGATGGCCTTGCTTGCAGTGTAGGATCCCGATGCTTTGTGGACGCGGGGCCCACTTAATGTTAATGGTATTTATCTGTGTGATGTTTTGTGAACTTGTAAGGTACTTGTATGTGTTGTGTGTGTGATCATACATTCATGATGCCATGTGTTTAAGCGATTATGGTAGTGTCATCGTTATCTTGCCATGATATCATTCATGTTGCATTACTTTATTTATGATTTGCATGAAGCATGGTTGAGTGGCAGTTATCCACTGAGCTTTGTTAGCTCGGCGTTCGGAATCGTTATTTTCGTTCTCAGGTAAGTACGTTGTCGCGAGGCTTAAAGCAGCACCATCAAGGCTTGGATTTCAGCATCGACTATAGTTGTTGAGTACAATTGCTAGATGTAATGGGCTATGTATTTCGTAGGACCCTATATGTAATTTGTAACTCTTATTTTGTATTAAGTGGTCAAAGTTGAATGTTTTAATATTTGTAGTTAGAGCTCCATGAACATTGTTTTAAATATCCGAAGTTAACTATGTTTTCAATGTATGGACTTATGTTTTTATTGGACTTAATTGTTTTGGGCTTGAAAAAGGAAAATTTTAATTGTACGAATTTTGGGCTTAGAGCCCAAATGTGACATCTGGGTCAAGGGTGTTACATTTCGAGTGTGATAAGAGAGAAATATCCTTAGAAGATACATGAAAATACTCATTTTAAGTATTTTTAGTTCTAATTTTATTTTTATGTTATTTTATTTTATTTTTCTCTTTAATTTCTACTTTTTTATTTTATTTGTTTATTTCGCTTTTAATCCTTTTCTTTTTATTTATTTTTTGATTTAGTCTTTATCTATTTTCCTTTATTTTATCTCTTTATTTAATCTTTATCCTTTTGTTTTTTATTTTTAGGATAAAAGTTTTGAAAGGAATGGAGATTGGGCTTAATAGATAGAATTTCATTTGAATGAAGTTTTATCTCCAAAAAAGATAAGAAGCCGACGGGTTATTAGGTATCTAAATACATTTTGAAAATTTTCACCCAAAAATTTTCTTTCCCTCCTTCCTACTTTACAATAGTTGCACATCACATCCCTCTTACACTCATCATTATTTTCTTTTTCACTCATTGGTAAAACATCACTCAACCTTTCATCTCCATCACCATCATTTTACTCCACCATTAAATCATAATAAACACTCATCTTCTTTCACATTTTCACCATTTTCTTGAAGCTCTTAAGTTTTCTTATTTTTCTTTTTCTTTCTTGATCCATCCAAACACAATGGCCAAGAAAGCCACACCCAGAGTCGGATCATCCAAGGCTGCCGCTCTACCATCCGTCCGTCGTTTTGCCACCCCGACCATTGAGTCAAAGTACAAGTTAAAGTCCACCAAGCACAAGGTTTAGGAATAACAAGGCTTTGCGTTCGACATGGAGAAATCTAACTTCGGTCTTGAGCAATCCGTGTGTGAGATAGTTGATAGCCATCAATGGGCTATCATTTGCGAACAACCAGGAGAAATCAATTGCTCATGGGTAAGATAATTTTATACTCATGTTTCGGACCCTAACAATCCTTTGGTTTTTGTACATGGTAGAGCAGTCTTTCTTGATGCAAACGCCATTAACACTCACTCTATGGTATTCATGAAGAATGATGAACATGAAGAGTTTGCCGAGAATATAACCCTGAATAAGTTAGAGAAGGTTTTTTGAGACCTCATTGTTAAAGGAGCTGTATGGAATAACGGGAATATGGAGGGAACAGTGAATCGGGTTTTGCTTAAGCCCAAGGCGAAGTTGTGGAATAACATTGTCAAAACTCGCTTGATGTCGACTACGCACAACACCACAGTTTCCTCTTCTCGTTTACTTTTGTACATTCTATTTTGCATAAGCGTACTATTAATATTGGTCTTCTGATTGTTGATGAAATCTATGCATGCAACAAAAAATGATGTAGGAGTACTTTATTTCCCTAATTTGATCATGGCTCTTTGCAAGGCAGTGAGGGTGCCCTTGGATGCAACGAACGAGATGTTACAGTTGAAAAAGGGTTGGTCTAAGAGCCATTATATGAAGATGATGCAAGAATGACTAGCACAATTGCCTACGGCAACAAAGGGAGAACAGGCTACCAAACCTGCCACGACAAGTACAAATGTCACGGCATCTCCCCAGGTGCTAGCAGATCTTCTCCGTCCACTACTATAGAAATTTGAGCAATGGGAAGCCAAGCAACAGCTACTCTATCATTATCTGAAGAATATGGATATTGCTTTTGAAAATTCCATTTTAGATCCTAAGACAATCGTGCCCTTTCCAATTTTTCCTATTGAGTTACTTGCCTCAGTAACTGATGTTGGGCCAGTTGTAAGTGACATTATCGTGGCAACCATAGTACCACACAAAGTTAAGGAACTAGTTCAAGAGCCGGAACGTACTGAATCTTGTCATGATTTTTAATATTTCGAAGACACCACCTCTGCACTGTTGAAGTCCCCACCTTTGAATGTGCCATCAAAGAAAGCTTTGAAGCATAAAGCTTCACGACAAGAGGAAGCCGAGAAGGAAGGTGAGCTGGTTGAGGAGGTCTAGGAAATTGAGGTCCATGACCCTGCACCAACTTCATGACAGCAACGAAGGCGAGACAGCAAATGCCTCAAGCAAACGGCCAAAAGGACTCTACGAATTCAAGGTGACGACCTCTCTGATTGACTCATTTGCATTTCATTTTTTTATTTGTATGCATTGAGGACAATGCTTCTCTTGAGATTGGGGGGTTGTTTTGTTTTGATTTTGTCTGTCTCATATTAGTTTGCATATATTACTTGCCATGAAAATTACCTGTTAAATTGCCAACACTTGATGTGATATCCTATGATGAATTAATTGCCACTGCACTTAGATGGGAAAATCTTAGATTTTAGGATTGGCATGGAATTAACTTGAAATTTTGCTATGATGTTGTTTTTATTCACACTGTTGTGACTTGTTGATCGAGGGATATCTAGTAAATGTTAGGTTATAAAAATTGGAAAAACTGTGCTAGAGGTGCCCATCTAGCTCTAGCCATAAAAAATGAATGATGATAATTGATTACTAGAGGTGCATATCTGGCTCTAGTATTAAAATATTAAAAATTGCTTGAGGTGCCAATCTGGCTCTAGTCGAAAAAGAAAATTTGCTAGAGGTGCCTAACTGGCTCTAGTTGAATAAATTGCCTCGGTAATTTAATAAAAACTGAGGTTTGCTCGAAATCTTGTTGATTGAATTGTGCACAACTCTGCATACACATTTTCACCAGCATTGTGGTTTTATTTTGAGTAACTTTTTGTGCTTTCCGAAGATCAAAAGGTAATTGATTCTTTGTTGCCACGGTTCTGAGGATTGAAGTCAGGTTTGAAGCATTTTTGTGGTAAATACCTAGGCAGGTAATTGTTAGTTTTTGCATTGCTTGAGGACAAGTAATAGTTTGAGTTTGGGGGTGTGTTAAGTGTGAAAAAGTACTATATTTTATACCCTTTTTTACTCATATTATTTTTTAGGCTTAGGCCTATTTAGTTGCATTTGTAGTATTTCATGCAAAAAATCGTAGTCCTGTTTATTGGGCTTGGCCTTGCATTTAGCTATTTTGTGGAGAAATCGCTGCTATTTTGCTTTCTTTTGTCTAGGTACGAAATGTCGAGCTGATTATCGAGCGTTGGTAGGGTAATTTAATGATAAATGCACAATTTTCAAGAATTATCCATTATCCTTATCGCATGGGATAAAGCTAAAATTCAAAGTTGTTGGAGATAAAGATAGAGAGATTATCCCCTCTAATTCGAAATTCAAATAGAGATCTCTACCTCTATATAAATGCATCACATCTTCAACATCAACAACAACGGATTGAGAGAAAGATCGGAGCTAGGGCGAGATCGTAAGGAAGGAGGATCGGATCGTGAAGGAGTTTATCTTCTCCAGATTTTTATTTCTTCTATCTTTTGAATACCCGATGTTTGGGTTTTATTTCTTGTTGGTTTCTTTCAACCCAACCATGAACTAAATTAAATTTTCTTGGGTTATTGGGTTTATGGTGTTTGTGATTGGATGATTAGTTTTTGGTTTTAATTCAATAAATCGTTGTTTATCCATTCTTGGTTCGTTATTTAATTCCAAGTGAACTTGAGAGAGGGACTTGGATGAATCTATTTATCTAGACTCGGGAGAGTTGGATTCACAAAACGATCGGATACGGTTTCCATTTAAATAGCCTTTGGTGAAAGCTAATTTGCCTTAAGGATAATGAGTGAATTTCAGTGAATAAAAAGAGTGCATTGATCAATAATGTCCACCCAAGGTTAACGCAGGGATGTGTCACCAAGGCTTACACAATCATCAGTTCTTCGGTTAGGAATAATTCGAAAGCATTAAAGAATACTCTGTTGAACATCGATATGGCAATTAATTGGCACGACAACTCATCCAGCAACTAAACCATTACACTTAATAACCCAACCTAATCTCTCAAATCGGTTTCATCTTTCATTTATTTCTCTTAGACTTAGTTATTTTTACTTGTTTATTATCACCAATTATCACTATCAATTTTATTCTTTTTCAGTGCGAGAAGCTAAAAGTTAAAGTTTTACCAATCCCTGTGAGATGATTTTAATTTATACTATTACTTGCGACGTGTTCACTTGCATTGTTTGTGTTGTACTTAAATCACGCAACATTACACCTTCGTTATATCTCACAAAGAATATGAGAATAACTTGATGATTTTTGGAGTCACTCTTGGTTGAGTGAGAGACTCACATGTTTTGTAATATTTGAAACATAATCGATTTTATCTCAAAATTTTCACCCGATTGGTGAAAAGCAAATGAAAACAAATAAAAGAATGAAATTGAGTTGGGAAGGATATAAACCCATGGTAGCACAATGAAAAGCAAGCACCCAAACCACTGGGTAAACAATGTTACAAAGCCTTGATAAAAAATGAAGTAATAGCCAGTGGATTGGATGCTTGCTTTATATTGTGCAAGCATGGGTTCATATTCTACCTAACTTAATTCTATTCTTTTATTTGTTTCATTTGCTTTTTACCAATTAGGTGGTGACACATGTCACAATTTGATTGGTAGAAAATAAAATTATTAAATTAATTTAAATTCCTCTAATAAAGTGGTGACACGTGTGATCATATGATTAATCGATTACATTTTTTGAATTAAATTAAAATTGTGACCAAAATGATATTATACGTAAGTAAAAAAGACTGAATGTGTAATTATATAAATTTTTGTAACTATCACATCACCTCTTTTATTAAATTTTAACGGTTGGTGGTCAAAATGTAAACACTTTAAAAAATTAAGTGGCCTAATTGACTGACAAGATTATTAGTTTTGAGGTTAAAATAGGAATGACCCCATAATTCGATGGTCACTGTGTTGTTTACCTTTTTTTATATAACTAGAAGTCTAGAACCAGTACTTGAGTTCAAATGAAGTATGTTTTTTGTTAGGCTTAACTACAAAATAAGTGCCCAAATTATGTCTTTTTTTTGCAATAGGTGCTTAAAGTATTTTTTGGCTGAAATAGGTGTCTAAAGTTTCATTTTTAGCTTAAATAAGTGCCCAAGAAGGTGCCAAAATTGACTTTAAAACAAGTCAAAAATGAAAGTTTAGGCATCTATTTCAATCAAAAAATAGTTTAGACACCTATTTCAGCCAAAATGAAAGTTTAAACACCTATTTCAAAAAAAAATATTTTGGGCGCCTATTACAAAAAAACATAATTTTAACACTTATTTTATAGTTTAGCCTTTTTGTTACTTTAAGCCATTTTAAAACACAGCTCCCTTTTTTTATATAACTAGAAGTCTAGAACCAATACTTGAGGCGCCTATTTCAAATAAAATATATTTTAAGCGCCTATTATAAAAAAAATATAATTTAAACACTTATTTTATAGTTTAGCCTTTTTGTTACTTTAAGCCATTTTAAAACACAGCTCCTTTTTTTTATATAACTAGAAGTCTAGAACCAATACTTGAGTTCAAATGCAGTATGTTTTTTTTGTTACTTTAAGCCATTTTAAAACACAGCTCCGCCATAATTGTTGGGTCAAAGCTTTATATAAAGCCAACGGCTACATTACCGTTCTTCCCCCCCCTCTCTCTCTCAAATCATCGACGGTTCCTTTTTAGCACCGGAGTAGAGAAAATCGGCAAAAAGATCGCGCAAATTTGGAAACGGTACGAGCACAAATATCGGGAAAAAAGAGATGACGAGTAGTGTAAATTAATCGGGTAGTTTTGTATCGCCCACCTCTACAGTTGATTGTTGTTTCCATTGTTCATTTTAAAAAGCACCCATTTTTCAACCTTAGCTTTCGATTCTTTTCCTCTGGTAAAGAATCCGCTGTCTCTCCTGACCAGAAAGTTTTGGATTTCAGCCATTGCAGCAACTGTGTCCCAGTTTCTAGACTACCATTGCAGAGATTGAAAGAGAGAAGTTAGTTTTCCGTCTGTTTCTTCATCTTTTGCTTTTCTTTCTTTTTTTCTCCCTTCTTTTCTTCACTCGTGCCTTTGAGTTTGGCAACCGGAAAACAGAAATCAACATTTTCAGAGATGTCCGTTGCCGATGTTGCTTGGAGGCGGGTCAGTCAAGAACCGGTTCACCCTGCTTCTGGTTATTGCAATAACCAAACGCCGGTTGACTCCATCCTGATTTACCTTTCGATTGCCGGTTCCGTGATCCCTATGCGGGTCTTGGAGTCCGACCCCATTGCCTCCGTCAAGCTTCGGATCCAGACGTGTAAAGGGTTTGTAGTGAAGAAACAGAAGCTTGTTTTCGGAGGCAGAGAATTGGCTCGCAACGATTCGCTCGTTAAAGAATACGGCATAAAAGGTGGTAATGTTTTGCACTTGGTCTTAAAACTCTCCGATCTTTTGCTCATCACTGTCCGGTCGAGTTGCGGTAAGGAATTTGAACTGCACGTTGATCGGAATAGAAATGTTGGGTATTTGAAACAAAGGATTGCCACAAAAGAAAAGGGTTTTGTGGATGTTGATGAACAAGAAATATTTTGTAATGGAGAAAGAGTGGATGACCAAAGGTTGGTTGAGGATCTATGCAAAGATAATGATGCTGTGATTCATTTGGTGGTTCAGAAATCAGCCAAAGTCCGAGCTAAGCCTGTGGAGAAAGATTTGGAACTTTCTGTTGTCGCCGAGTGCGAACATGACAAACCGGAGGGGCTTCATATAGTGGCCCAAGAACCCCTTGTTAGAGACTTTTGGTTGGAACCCGTTGTTGTTAATCCTAAGGTGAAATTGCCTTGTTTTGTGTGGGATATGATAGATTCCACATTCGAAGGATTGCTGGTTGGGAACCGGCCGATCAGATCATCCGAAGGGACCGGAGGGACTTACTTAATGCAGGACAAGTTTGGGTTTGATTATGTTTCAATTTTTAAGCCCATCGATGAGGAACCAATGGCTGTAAATAATCCACAGGGGTTGCCTGTTTCAACCAATGGTGAAGGGCTGAAAAAGGGTACCAGGGTTGGTGAAGGAGCTTTAAGAGAAGTGGCTGCTTATGTACTGGATCATCCCAAGAGCGGACCTCGATCTTTGTCTGGTGAGATGTTGGGGTTTGCCGGTGTACCTCCTACCTGCATGGTTCAGTGCTTGCACGAAGGATTCAACCATCCCGATGGATATGAATGTGCACCAGAGAATCTCAAGGTTGGATCCTTGCAGATGTTTAAGAACAATTCTGGGAGTTGCGAGGATATCGGTCCTGGAGCATTCCCTGTAGAGGAAGTGCACAAGATCACCGTGTTCGATATAAGAATGGCGAATGCTGATAGGCATGCTGGGAATATCTTGATTGGGAAAGGGGACGATGACCGGACCCTTCTTATTCCAATTGATCATGGCTACTGCCTGCCTGAGTGTGTAAGTACTACGATTCGAATAATGCATGCGAGTTTGTGTTTATTTAGTGTTTGCACATATATGGGAACTGTTATTGTTGTCTGAGTTGTGTGAATCCTTTTGAAATTCTACAATCTGAACTTTCTGTTGGCTCTACTTGCAGTTTGAGGATTGCACATTTGAATGGCTCTATTGGCCACAATCGCGGCAGCCTTACTCTCCGGACACTATTGCCTACATAAAATCACTGGATGCTGAACAAGACATCTCACTTCTGAAATCGTATGGCTTGGAAGTTCCTCTCGAGTGTGCTCGAACACTCCGTATCTCCACCTCGCTTCTGAAGAAAGGGGTCGAGCGAGGTCTCACTCCGTTTGCCATCGGAAGCATCATGTGCAGGGAAAACATAAACAAGGAATCCGCAATCGAGCAGATGGTTCAAGAAGCTCGGGATTCTTTACTCCCAGGCATGAGTGAAGCTGCGTTTATCCAGAGCATCTCGGAAGTCATGGATACTTGGCTTGACAAGCTTGCAAATTGAATAACTAGGTGCAATTTGTTGCTGCATTCACATGATTATGAGTCCATTTTTTGTTTGGACAGCAAATTATGAGAATATAGATGGCTAAGCTTTCAAATTTCTTTATCTCTTTTGTAATTATATGAAAAGTTATAATAATCAACATTATCGAAATGTATGTATACATTTTACAGAGCATCATTACAAGTATTAATCGAACTTGAGATTTTTTTTAGCAAGACCCCTGCCTGTCCAAGCAACTCTTCACCTAAAGAAAGTGATTAATTAAAGAGTAAGTAAAGGAAATTTTATAATTTTAGGTTTGGTTTAACAAGGAAAATAGGTGAGCTTGTTTTTTCATTTCCTTTTTCTTTATCAAAGGAAAGCTACCCTTGTCAGCTTTTAACTCCCAGTTAAGACAATGCAAACAATATCTGAGTTTGCTCTTTTAGCAGACAATTATAGATGCTTTAAGAAGTTTGAGTTTGGAACTCAAAACAAAGTCCAAAACATGAATTAATAGATTTAGTCCAATAAAAGTCATTTGTCTACTTACAAAAGATCATTACTTTTTTATAAAAAAAAATATATAGTATATTATAATTGGAAGAGGGTAGGGTTTTTTTTTATATAAAAGATGATTTTTTTTATTATTAACAATGAATAGCATCGTTTAGTACATCATCCGTAATACAAGCAAAATGCTCAAACCATATAGGAACATCACACAATAGAGCCCATTGAGCTAAACCATGGGCAACATTGCTGTCTTTTTTTTTTATCGAAAGAGGAAATTCATTCATTCATAAACATCAAACATACAATCAAAGGTGAAAATTTTAGGGTTTTTTTAGATGTAGAGAGAAGAGAGCGTTTTAGAGAGTTTCCAGTCTTTGTTTTTGGGGCAACATTATTGTCTGACTCAACAGACTCACATATCTCTATTTGACTAACAAATTCAGTGCCTACTAGATCGAAAGCAACTAGGGATGAAGACAATGTTTAGGTTGGACAATTGGTTCACAGTACCAGCAACGACCCTAGGCTACTAATCAAAGGAAACCATTACAAAACGAATGCACAAGTAGGGGAGAGCATTCAAATTAGTCGAGTCGAATAAAAAAATTTCAAATTAGTCGAGTTTACGAGTCATATTTTATAACTCAAATTTTATTTAAATTTTTCTCGAGTTGAGTTAATAAAATTTGATTCGAGCCGTTCTAGTTTCTGTTCAAATTTAATTGTAAGAATTTATAATGTTATAGTGCTAATTAATTCCAATTTAAATGACTTTCTATAACCATATACAATATATATATATATCACTCCATATTTTTCATAGGATTAATTACATCGTCGGTACATGAACTATACCAAATTCTCAATTTCATACATAATGTTTTAAAATTTTCAGTTTCATACATGATACTTTTCGCCGTTAACAGGTTTATCCACTTCCGAAATAAAAATCTGACGGGGATCCCATAAACCAGTCAAAAATTAACATGTGACATTTTTTCAAAAAAAAATCTCCATTTACTTAATTAAGGCATAATAACAAAGTTAGTCCTTAATGTTTCACTAGTTTTCAATTTCGTCATTAATCTTTAAAAATCCATAAAATGAAATATTTATTTTAAAAAATTATAAATAAACTCAAACCAGTAAACGATTGACATGTGACACTTTAACCTAAGGTACAATAGCATGTTTAGTCCTCTACATTTATGGTATTCTCATTTTCACCATTAATATCTTTAAAATATAAATATTTATTTGTTTAAAAGTATAAAAATTAAACCAATTACTATGTGACATGTGGCAAAATATTAAGAAGAAAAATAAACTATTCCCTCTATCTTTTCCCTCTCCTCTATCCATTCAACCAAACCCAAAAATTGTTTAAGTCAAACCCATGGGTTCACGATGCTGGGTTCGTTGAGGGGTGAGCAAAAATGGAAGCTTTAGAACTGAACTGTCAGAGAGCTGTGTTTTAGTGGTTCTGTCCCTTATTTCTCCTTCAGACGCGCGTAAATCATCGTTGGTTTCTACTACTTTCCGATCGAGGGCGAATTCCGTTACGATTTGGGGTAATTTCTTGTCGTCCGACTACCATGAAATCGTTGTAATCACTCAAATCCTTCCGGCGCTCATTTTTCGTTTTAAAATTTCTTTTTTCTTATTATTTAATTATGTTTAGAAAATCTCTGCCCGGTTTTGAAATTAAAAAGTAGAGTCGACACCAATTACTTTGAAAAGGATAGACCAACCACCAAAATAAAATCAGAGATTAAAAAAATTCGGGACCGGAAGTCAGTTACGGATGGGGAAGGAGTAGCACCCCACACTGCCCAAAATTGGTATCTAGCCGATTATTTAATGTCTTGGTATTAAAAATTATGAATTCGATTAAAATTTAAAATATGATTCTTATATGCATGAAAATGTTCTAAATATTTGAAGAAACGTTTCGTTATTTAGAATAACCGAGAAGATCACATCCCTATACGCTCGGGAAATGATTTCTCAAAATTTCTAAATAATGGAAAATTCCCTTAAATATTATATCATAAAATGATAAGAATATTCTTTTATTTAGGAATATCGAGAAAGTCATATCCCTTTATGCCCAGGACACGAGTTCTCGAACTCCCTAAATAAAAGAATATTACCTTAATTCTTAACACATATAATTACTATTATGATGCAAAATTATAAGGTAGCATGTAAATATATATATACTTAAAATATAATACTTAAGGTAAAATATATTTAGTATTTATATTTATCAAAAAATATACCTATATATATATTAAGTTACTAGTTTATATATATATATATTATTTTTACAAAAATAAGTGTTTATTATTATGTTATATATATGGTAATTAAACAAAACATTATGCATTATTTTACAAAGTATACATAAAACCTTGTATATATATAATATATAAAAATATGAACATAAGCATATGAACCATAGATAAAAAACACACACATATATATATATATATATATATATATATATCTTATATAGGATATTAATATATAATAGGTAAATAAACTACTTTTTTAGAATAATAATAGTATATTATATACACATAATAATAATGATAATAATAATAATGCATGGATTAAACCATAAAACAACATGAAGCTAAATATTATGGGCTAAAATGCACTAGTGCTAAGTTACATGGAATGAATGGCAAACATTATAGGACTAAAATGAAACAAATATAAAATATAAAGAAATAAACTTAAATTAAAAGAAATAACATGCTGGAAATTAAATATTAAAAAGATAGTGACCCACGCTTCACAGCTAGGCTATGGAAGAAGATTCATAATGCCTTGGACACCAAGCTACATTTCAGTACAGCTTTTCACCCTCAGACCGATGGTCAGTCTGAGCGTGTTATTCAGATTCTTGAATTCAGTGTTGCATTATGGACTTTGCAAAGAGTTGGGAGGATCAGTTGCCACTTGTAGAGTTTGCTTACAACAACAGTTACCAGTCGAGCAAAAAGATGGCTCCTTTTGAGGTGTTATATGGGCGTAAGTGTATGACACCCTTGTGTTGGACCGAGCTCAATGAAAGGATGATCGTGGGATCCGAATTGGTTAGTCAAACTGAGGAGAAAGTTCAGATCATCAAGGAAAGGTTGCAAGCTGCCTTTGACCGTTAGAAGGCCTACGCGGATCGAAAACGCAAACACATTGTGTATGATGTTTGTGAAAAAGTGTTTCTCAAGGTATCTTTGTGGAAAGGAATTATTCGTTTTGGATGCAAGGGAAAATTAAGCTCAAGGTATATCAAACCTTATGAGATACTTGAGAGAGTGGGACTAGTGGCATATCGGTTAGCCTTGCCACCGGAGTTTGCTCGTATCCACGATGTTTTTCACGTGTCTATGTTGAGACGTTACCATTTTGAACCTTCACATATTGTTTCGCTTGAGGAAATTGAGGAAAATACCAACTTAACATATGAGGAAGTTCCAGTTAGGGTCATTGATACATGAGTTAAAGAGCTTCGCAACAAGTGCATACCTTTGGTGAAAATGTTATGGAGGAACCATGGTGTTGAAGAAGCAACGTGGGAAGTCAAAGACGACATGAGAGTACTCTACCCGTATTTGTTCCCACTAGGTAAATTTTGAGGACGAAATTTTATTTAAGGAGGAGAGAGTTGTAACGACCCGAATTCTAAAAATTTGAGAGTCAGGTTTGATCGAGGCATGGGCCTCATATTTCGGTCGTGTTTTTGAGCTTGAATGAGCCCTAGGGCTATCTTGTGTGTGGACATGTAGTTGTTGGGTTGGTTGGAGGAGAGTATAGAGGGGTAAATTGGTAAAAGCTTATTTTTGAAAAGTGGAAAGGGGAGAGGAAGCTGATTTTTTGCATTTGGGCACGGGTGAGATCACCCAACTTTATTATCATCTTCCTCTCATTTCCAAACTCTCTATCTCTTAAAAACACCATCTTTAAAGGTTGAATTTTGAGGGTTTGTGTTGGAAATCTCAGATTTCTGTTCAAGGAAAAGTTGTTCAGCTTTGGGAGATCTATCAATCAAGGTAAGGATGGTTAGTTTTGGTGGAAGAGTGTGTTTTAGTGGGGGTTGATGAGGGAGAATGAGAATGGGTGTTTAGGGGCTTTATTCTTGTAAAGGTTTGTATTTTGACTCCCTTAATTCTCCCTACGAAGTGGTAACACGTTTGGTAACATCTCTTGTAGTGAAAGAGGTTGGAAACTCTTCAAAGGAGCAAGGGAAGAGCAAGGCTTGAAGCTATGGTTAAGGGCTTCATTCTCAGCTATGGAATCAAGGTTAGTACACCACTAACTCCCATAGTTTCCTAGAAATCATGAAGTTAAGCTTTGAAGCATGATTTGGTGTTTTTGGCTTTGTTATGAGTTTGAGCGGTTGTTAATGGTGAATCTTGGAATTGTTGTTGAAATGGCCTAAATTCAGTAGTAATCCACCTAATACTATCACCATAACTTGTAGGAACAATTTAGGGTTTAACCATAGGGGCTAAGTAGGGTTTCTAGGTGAAACCCGCACCCAGAGTTCAGAACTCGAGCTCGCGTATCGGTATGGGGACCAACATATCGATACGCCTTAGTATAAAGGGAGAGGGGTTGTGAGGAGAGTACCGGTACACCTTCTCATATATCGGTACACCTTGCATATTAAGGATTTCAATAACACTTTTGTGTACCGGTACGTAAGGGGCGTATCGGTACCTGCTGTCACATTGCCTAGGGGAGGCTTTAACGTACCAGTACACGAAGGTAGGAGTATCGGTACGGGTTTAGATCGGCGATATGAGTACCGATAATAAGTATCGATACAGGGAGGAGCGTATTAGTACTGCTTGAGAGTCTAGTTTTTTCGAACCTAGATTGAGTATCGGTACCTAGAGGGGATTACCGATACCCACATAGGTGTATCAGTACTCAATGGGCATTATACCTAAGAAATTTGAGTTTACGTTCGGGGGTTCTATAATTTGAGGTAAAGGGACCTGAGGGTCTTTTAAGGTATAAAATGAATTCTAAAACTGAGAAATGGATATTTAGACCTCGTATGAGAAATATTTGGCTAATGATTTGGTAAATGTTGGGTAAACCGTGTGAGGTAGTAACCCATAAGGATCCTAGGTGGATCAATCGAGGTTGCATGGTATTTAAAGTCCTTATTGTGTACTGATGAGATGCCTAGATATTCGAGTCATCCCTTGTTGTTGGGATTTGGATACCCTAAGTGTGTTGCAACACCTTGAAGGTTTCTGAATATTGGATCCCGATACTTTGTGGATGTGGGCCTCATTCGAAGATGCTTGATGAGGTATCCCGAACATGGATGTAGGTTCCCGATGCTATGTGGACGCGGGCCTCATCCCCCTGAGTACAGAATCTCGATGCTATGTGGACGCAGGTGTTGCGTGTAATAAGTGCTACGCAATTGTGCAAGTATACACGTTGCAAGTAATAAAGTGATATGAGTATCGAGTATCGTCTCCACAGGGATTGGTTTGGGCCACTTTGCTTAAGTTACTGCACTGTGAAAAGTAAAAACACAATTAAAGGATTATAGGAGTTTAACTAAAAACTAAACTAGAAAACAATAAAGTAAAAGAAAAGATGAGATCGAATGAGAGAGAGATAGGCCAGGTTATCGTGAGTTGAGGTGTGATAGCCGATTGGATCGTCTTGGTAAAAGAGTGCACGGGCAACTCAGTTGCCGTGGCAACTTGCACAATGGGGTTGCCTTGGCAACTAATCGATGGTTGCCTGGGCAACTAGTTGGCAACTACTTTGGCGTCTGGGCAGCAATCTTTAAGGTTCGGCAGAGCGTTCTTCAATGGTTTCTTCTTATCCCTAAGTCGAAACTCTAGCTACTTGTGAATGCCTTGATAATACATCCCTGCGTGAATCAAGGGTGAACAACAACCAATCTTGCGCTCCTCTTAGCCGTTGAAATCCTTAACTTATTCCTAAGTCAGATTAATCTTCACCATCAATAGATTGAATAAAGATCATATTCATTCGTTTTTTGAATCTAACTCTCCTGATATTAGATAAATAGATGAAGTTACGAGATCCTCTCCCAATTCACTCGCAAACAAGAATAAGAACCAAGAATGAATAAACCTTGAATAGAAAAGTGCAAACTCTTATTACCTAAACAAAAACCAATAGTTTCTCACAACCACAAAACACAATAACCATAGCCAAATAGATTTAGTTCATGGCTAGGTTCCAAAGAAACAAAAGATAATTAATCCCTAGCATGAACCCAATCGAACAAGAAAGAAAAGGATGAAGAAGGAGGCTTGTCGAAATCCTCATTGCCCTAGATGCTTGTCGAAAATTCTCTCCTCTTGCCCTCCTTGGACTTGTCGAAATTCCTCTCTCTTGCTCTCTCCCTTTGGAGTTGTCGAAATTTTCCCTCTTCTTGCTCTCTATTGATTGTCGAAATCTCCTTCTTATTTATAGGGCTAGGCCAAAGTCCTTCTTTGAGGAAGAAGTTAAGTTGGAATTAAATTATCTTTAAAGAATATAATTCTTTATTATAATTGTATTCCTACTAGAACTTCTCCTATCTTCTTGGAATTTAATTCTTCTTTAATCTCTGCATGGAAATCAAATTCCTTTGGGTTTGGGCTTTGCTCCACGTCATCTTGGGCTTGTCTAGTCATAAATTTCGACTACCATATCACCTTTGCTCTTGTCGAAAATTGCCATGGCAACTGGCTCGGCGTCTCCTTCATGAATTGCCCTGGCAACTAGCTCGGCGTCTCCTTCATGCATTGCCCTGGCAACTAGCTCGGCGTCTCCTTCATACATTGCCCTGGCAACTAGCTCTAGCCCTGTTTTGGCAAATAATCCTGCACATACACATAAAACACACCAAAGCAGCATCTTTTCCCACAAAAACTACCAAGTTATGTAATCAAGCTTAACGATGGAAGGAAACATGGATTAATGCATGAATGACTAATTATGCAACTAATATGAGCTTAAGTCTAACAATAATATGAGTAAAAAGGGTAATAAAAATAGTACTTTTGAACACTTATCACAAAACTTGTTGCGTGTAATAAGTGCTACGCAATTGTGCAAGTATACACATCGCAAGTAATAAAGTGATATGAGTATCGAGTATCGTCTCTATAGGGATTGGTTTGGGCCACTTTGCTTATGTTACTGCATTGTGAAAAGTAAAAAACAATTAAAGGATTATAGAAGTTTAACTAATAACTAAACTAGAAAACAATAAAGTAAAAGAAAAGATGAGATCGAATGAGAGAGAGATAGGCCAGGTTATCGTGAGTTGAGGTGTGATAGCCGATTGGATCGTCTTGGTAAAAGAGTGCACGGGCAACTCAGTTGCCATGGTAACTTGCACAACGGGGTTGCCTTGGCAACTAATCGATGGTTGCTTGGGCAACTAGTTGGGCAACTACTTGGGCGTCTAGGCAGCAATCTTCAAGGTTCGGCAGAGCGTTCTTCAATGGTTTCTTCTTATCCCTAAGTCGAAACTCTAGCTACTTGTGCATGCCTTGATAATACATCCCTGCGTGAATCAAGGGTGAATAACAACCAATCTTGCGCTCCTCTTAGCCGTTGAAATCCTTAACTTATTCCTAAGCCGGATTAATCTTCACCATCAATAGATTGAATAAAGATCATATTCATTCGTTTCTTGAATCTAACTCTCCCGATATTAGATAAATAGATGAAGTTACGAGATCTTCTCCCAATTCACTCGCAAACAAGAATAAAAACCAAGAATGAATAAACCTTGAATAGAAAAGTGCAAACTCTTATTACCTAAACAAAAACCAATAGTTTCTCACAACCACAAAACACAATAACCATAGCCAAATAGATTTAGTTCATGGCTAGGTTCCAAAGAAATACAAGATAATTAATCCCTAGCATGATCCCAATCGAACAAGAAAGAAAATGATGAAGAAGGAGGCTTGTCGAAATCCTCATTGCCCTATATGCTTGTCTAAAATTCTCTCCTCTTGCCCTCCTTGGACTTGTCGAAATTCCCCTCTCTTGCTCTCTCCCTTTGGAGTTGTCGAAATTTTCCATCTTCTTGCTCTCTATTGATTGTCGAAATCTCCTTCTTATTTATAGGTCTAGGCCAAAGTCCTTCTTTGAGGAGGAAGTTAAGTTGGAATTAAATTATCTTTAAAGAATATAATTCTTTATTATAATTGTATTCCTACTAGTACTTCTCATATCTTCTTGGAATTTAATTCTTCTTTAATCTCTGCATAGAAATCAAATTCCTTTGGGTTTGGGCTTTGCTCCACGTCATCTTGGGCTTGTCTAGTCATCAATTTCGACATCACTATTGCATTTTCTTTTTGTCGACAATTGCCATGGCAACTGGCTCGGCGTCTCCTTCATGAATTGCCCTGGCAACTAGCTCGGCGTCTCCTTCATTCATTGCCCTGACAACTAGCTCGGCGTCTCCTTCATGCATTGCCCTGGCAACCAGCTCTAGCCCTGTTTTGGCAAATGATCCTGCACATACACACAAAACACACCAAAGCAGCATCTTTTCCCACAAAAACTACCAAGTTATGTGATAAGTGTTCAAAAGTACTATTTTTCTTACCCTTTTTACTCATATTATTGTTAGACTTAGGCTCATATTAGTTGCATAGTTAGCCATTCATGCATTAATCCATGTTTCCTTCAATCGTTGAGCTTGATTACATAACTTGGTGATTTTTGTGGAAATAGATGCTGCTTTGGTGTGTTTTTGTGTGTATGTGCAGGATCACTTGCCAAAGCAATGCCGAGCTAGTTGCCAGGGCAATGCATGAAGGAGACGCCGAGCCAGTTGCCATGGCATTTGTCGACAAAGACCAAAAGCAATATGGATGTCGAAATTCATGATTTTACAAGCCCAAGATGACATGGAGCAAGGTCCAAGCCCAAAGGAATTTGATTGCCATGCAGAGATTAAAGAAGAATTAAATTCCAAGTGGATAGGAGAAGTTCTAATAGGAATAAAATTATAATAAAGAATTATATTCTTTAAAGATAATTTAATTCCAACTCAAACTCCTCCTCAAAGAAGGACTTTGGCCTAGCCCTATAAATAGCAAGAGATTTCGACAATTCAAGGGAGAGAGCAAGAGGGAAATTTCGGCAAGTCCAAGTAGGGCAAGAGGAGAGAATTTTCGACAAGCATCAAGGGCAAGGAGGATTTCGACAAGCCTCTTCCTTCATCTTTATTCGATTGGGTTCATGCTAGGGATTAATTATCTTGTGTTTCTTTGGAACCTAGCCATGAACTAAATTTACTTGGCTATGGTTATTGTGTTTTGTGGTTGTGAGAAACTATTGGTTTTTGTTTAGGTAATAAGAGTTTGCACTTTTCTATTTCAAGGTTTATTCATTCTTGGTTCCTATTATTGCTTATGAGTGAATTGGGAGAGGATCTCGTGATTTCATCCATTTATCTAATATCGGGAGAGTTAGATTCAAGAAACGAATGAATATGATCTTTATGCAATCCAATGATGGTGAAGATTAATCCGCTTAGGAATAAGTTAAGGATTTCAACGGCTAAGAGGAGCGCAAGATTGGTTGTTGTTCACCCTTGATTCACGCAGGATGTATTATCAAGGCATGCACAAGTAGCTAGAGTTTCGACTTAGGGATAAGAAGAAACCATTGAAGAACGCCTCCGCCAACCTTGAAGTTGCTGCCCGATCGCCCAAGTAGTTGCCCAACTAGTCGCCCAAGCAACCATCAATTAGTTGCCAAGGCAACCCCGTTGTGTAAGTCGCCACGGCAACCGAGTTGCCCATGCACTCTTTTTTACCAAGACAATCCAATCGGCTATCACACCTCAACTCACGATAACCTAGCCTATCTCTCTCAATTGAATTCATCTTTTATTTTATTTTATTGCTTTCTAGATTAGTAATTAGTTAAACTTCGATAATCCTTTACTTGTGTTTTTACTTTTTACAATTGCAAGAGACTAGATTCTTGAAGTGGCACCAATCCTCAATGAGACGATATCTTTTATACTATAACTTGCGGCGTGTATACTTGCACAATTGCGTAGCACTTATTACGCGCAACAAGTTTTTGGCACCGTTGCGGGGATTGGCAATAGCGACTTTGTTTTTACTTTCTTGCACTTTCTTTTTATTTTTCTTGTTTAAAATTCAAAGGGCTAACAAACTTTGGTTTTGCATTGGTATATGACCAGTATGCGAGACCGACTTCACCAGAATATCCCTTTGATCCGTAAATCGAACGAACCTTACAAAGACTTAGACGAAGGATAAGAGAAGCAATGGCAAATCAAGACGGAAATATTAATCAAGATGTTCGAGCGGGAGGAGGAGTGATTCTTGCACGAAATGTAACTATTCGAGACTATCTTGAAGAAGATCTTGATGGACTTAACCCGAGTTGTCGCACCGAAATTGAAGCCGACCACTTTGAGTTGAAACCGGTAATGTTTAATATGATCAACACAATAGGTCAATTTGGCGGCTCAAGAATCAAGATGCACGACAACATCTGAAATCTTTCCTCGAGATTTGCAACTCGTTCAAGATACACGGAGTCACCCCGATGTCTTACGATTAAGATTATTCCCTATTCACCGAGGGATAGGGCGAAAGCATGGCTAAATAGCATTCTGCCGGATCCATAGCATCTTGGACTGATCTTTGTCGTGATTTCCTTGCTAGATTTAATCCTACAAATTTAATTGATAAGCTTCGTAACGACATTACTTCTTTTCGGCAGGCAGATGATGAATCCATGTACGAGGCTTGGGAGCGATATAGAGAACTTCTACATAAATGCCCTCTACACGGATTCCCGGTGTGGACTCAAGTGACAATGTTTTACAATGCCGTGAATACACCAACAAGGATGATGCTAGACGCCTCGGCAAACGGCATACTCCTAGATAAGTCACCGGAAGAAGCAATGCAAATTTTAAACAGGCTGGCCAAGAATGATTATCAATTCCCATCTACTAGAAGAGGAGAAGTTAGACGCTAAGCCACAATACATGAACTAGGATCATCGATTCAATTTCGCACAATTGGCCGCTTTAACCAAGATGGTCCGAACATGCAAAAACCAAACAACACACATGAAGTCAAGGTAATGGATTCTTTTTGTGAGTTATGTGGCGATAACCATAATTCTTCCGAATGTATGCGAGAATCCGAATCTAGCTTCTATGTGGGGAATTACAATCGGGCAACAACATGATGTCAAATACATACAATCCAGCTTGGAAGAAGCACCCAAATTTTTCATGGAGTAATCCCAACAATGCTCTAAACTGAACAATCGAATGCACAAGCATCGGATTCCAAAGAAAATATGCCACGACAACGGATGCCGCAAAGAACAACCGACAACATCTAGTTCTTTGGAAAATTCTCTAAATGCTTTTATGATGAAAACTGAATCTTATATGGCTGAGAATAGTAATTTCATAAAAAGAACTGATGCTTTTATTAACAGGACCGAGATGAGATTGCAAAACCAAGAGGCGGCAATCAAATCATTGGAAAATCAAGTCGGACAATTTGCTCAAAATCAACACTAGACCACAAGGAGGTTTACCTAGCGATACTCAAGTCGCAAGAGGAACCGCCATGAGCAATGTAAGGCAATCACCACCAGAAGTGGCCAACAACTTAGAGAGGTTCAAACCCGCTCGTCAAACAAAACTCCACAAAAAGAGCAAGACGAACCTAGCGGCAAAGTCTCGGATGCTGAACCAAGAATTGCTGCGCGAACCGGCAATAAGCATGCCTCGGCAACCAATGACGCCTCGGTAACTTGCGATAAGCACGCCAAGGCAAACCCCATTGGTAACACATCGGCAACTCGGATGTCCCCGTAATGCCGTCAATCGGGTTTCAAACCAATGAAAAGATCGAAGATATCCGACTTCCACCACCATTCCCACAAAGGTTGAAGCGACAAAAGCAAGAATACCAATTCAAGAAGTTTCTTGATATCCTAAAGCAAGTCCACATCAACTTGCCATTGGTGGAAGCAATTGAACAAATGCCAAACTATGCCAAGTTTCTTAAAGACATTGTGTCCAAGAGAACAAGGCTAGGAGAGTTTGAAACAATTGCCGCAATGAGAGGGATGCATGGCAATGTTGCACAATCGTATGCCGCCCAAGTTGAAGGATCCCGGAAGTTTCACAATACCCCGTTCTATTGGAAATCACTATGTCGGGAAAGCACTATGCGACCTAGGGCTAGCATAAACTTGATGCCTAAATCGGTTTTCCGAAACTAGGAATCGGGAAGGCAAGACCTACAACAGATTATGCTACAGCTAGCCGACAGATCCTATGTGCATCCGGAGGGAAAAATCGAGGACATACTGGTAAAAGTTGATAAATTTATTTTTCCCGCTGACTTTATTGTTTTAGATTGTGAAGCGGATGAGCATGCGCCTATCATTCTCGGAAGACCATTCCTAGCGGCGGCAGGGAGAACTTTGATTGATGTTGAAAAGGAGAACTCACAATGAGGGTGAATGACCAGCGGTAAAACTAAATGTGTTCCAAACACTAAGGCATGCCGATGATCCGGAAGAATGCCAACTACTTCATGCCACGGCAGAGTTTAACCGATGAGGAATTTAGTTGCCTCGGCAACTACATTGCCGATCAAGAGGAACCTGAGGAGTATGAAGAACCGGTCGATGAGGAACAACCAAGAAGAGGTAAATTGGCTAGTCAATCGACCAGGTACATACTTTGAACCACTGGACTACTCGGGTAAGGAAGGTAAGATCGAAAAACCCTCTATCGAAAATCCACCAATTCTTGAGTTGAAACAATTGCGAGAGAGCAACTGAAATATGTATACTTAGGGACCGATAATACATTACCTGTAATTATTTCTTCTAAGTTACAGCCTGAGAGCAGAAAAGAAGCTGATCAACATGTTGAAGCTACATAAAAAGGCAATAGGGTGGACAATTGCCGACTTGAAGGGAATTAGCCCGGCGGTGTGCATGCACAAGATCTTGTTGGAAGATGATCACAAACCTTCAATTGAGGCCCGGAGAGGAGACTGAATCATGCCATGAAAGGGGTTGTAATGAAAGAAATCATCAAGTGGCTTGACGCCGGCATTATATACCCTATCTCCGATAGTACGTGGGTAAGTCCGGTACAATGTGTGCCGAAAAAGGGTTATAACAAGATGGTAAGCAATGAAAATAATGAACTTATCCCAACCAGATCTGACCGGTTGGAGGGTTTGTATGGACTATCGAAAGCTAAACAAAGCCACTAGGAAAGATCACTTCCCATTACCCTTTATTGATCAAATGCTTGACCGTCTTGCGGGTAAACCCTTTTACTGCTTTTTCTTGATGGTTATTCAGGTTACAATCAGATTGCCATAGCACCGTAAGATCAAGAAAAGACAACCTTCACATGCCCCTACGGTACTTATGCCTTCCAAGAATGCCGTTCGGATTATGTAACGCCCGGCAACCTTCCAAAGATGTATGATGGCGCTCTTTTCGGACATGGTCAAGACTTCCTTGAGATCTTCATGGATGATTTTTCGGTTTTTGGTAATGACTTCGACGGCTGTCTCGGCAATTTAGAGAGGGTGTTGGCAAGATGCGAAGAAACAGATTTAGTCCTCAATTGGGAGAAATGCCACTTTATGGTAGATGAAGGAATAGTGCTCGGCCATAAGATCTCATCCAAGGGAATTGAAGTAGACAAAGCCAAGGTGGACGTGATCGAGAGATTACCCCACCAAATTCGGTTAAAGGAATTCAAGTTTTCTGGACATGCGAGTTTTTTACAGAGGTTCATTCATAACTTTTCTAAAATCACTAAACCTTTGTGTAATCTGCTTGAACAGGATAAAGCCTTGATTTTGATGATTCTTGCACTCAAGCATTTGAAACCCTAAAGAAAAAGCTTGCCTCGGCACCCATTGTTGTTCCACCAGTTTGGGCGCTACCTTTTGAGCTCATGTGTGATGCAAGTGATTTCGCGGTAGGAGCAGTCCTAGGCCAACGCACAGTAAGACCTTCCATGTGATATACTACGCTAGTAAAACTCTTAACGATGCTCAAATGAATTACACAACAACGGAGAAAGAGTTACTAGTCTGTAGTTTTCGCATTTGACAAGTTCTGATCCTATTTAATTGGTACAAAGGTAATTGTTCATACGGACCATTCGGCAATCAAATACTTATTTGCTAAAAAGGATGCTAAACCTCGTTTGATTCGTTGGATATTACTTTTACAAGAATTTGATATTGAAATTAAGGACGAGAAAGGAACAGAAAATCAAGTGGCGATCACTTATCACGTTTGGAACGCAATAGGGAAGAGGACGCGGATCTAGAGATATGCGATGCATTCCCGGATGAACAAATTCTAATCGCCTCGGCAACCCTTGACGCCTCGACAGCCCATGACGCCTCGGGCAACTCTCGACGCCGCAGCAGTCTTTGACGAGCACGCCTCGGCAATTTTGGGAGCGAACACTACGGCAAAGACATGCCCGGCAATACCCTGCACGCAGATTTAGTTAACTTCCTTGTTTGTGGTATTTTTCCGTATGGCATTACTCACCAAGGGAAGAAGCGGTTCCGCCATAATGCTAAGCATTACTTTTGGGACGAGCCTCTTTTGTTTAAACAAGGTGCAGATCAGGTTATACGTCGATGTGTCCTCAAGAAGAGCAATGTAATGTACTCCGCAATGCCATTCTTCACCCTATGGAGGACATTTTGGAGGAACTCGTACCATGACCAAAGTCTTGCAATCCGGTTTGTATTGGCCAACATTGTACAAAGATGCCCAAGACTTTTACAAGCAATGTGATCGTTGCGGAGGGGCGGGCAATATCTCTAGGCGACATGAGATGCCACTCCGAACATCATCGAGGTGGAACTGTTCGATGTATGGGGATCGATTTTATGGGACCTTTTCCATCTTCATTCGGCAACCTCTACATCTTACTCGCCGTCGACTATGTGTCTAAATGGGTAGAGGCAGCTGCGATTCCCAACGACGATTCCAAGACCGTGCAACGATTCCTGCAGAAAAACATATTTACACGGTTTGGGATGCCGAGAGCAATTATCAGCGACGGGGGCAAGCATTTTGACAACAGACTAATTGCCAAGATGTTTCAACGCTTCGGCATATCACACAAGATCGCCACGGCATATCACCCACAAACCAACGGGCAAGCAGAAATTTCCAACCGGGAGTTGAAGGGAATACTCGAGAAAGTTGTAAATCCCGCAAGGAAGGATTGGTCATTAAGACTAGATGACGCACTTTGGGCATATCGCACTGCATTCAAAACACCATTAGGTATGTCCCCCTTCCGGCTTGTCTATGGTAAAACATGTCATCTACCGGTGGAAATCGAGCACAAGGCGTACTGGGCAATCAAGACCGTGAATATGGATTGGGAAAGTGCCGGACAAAAGCGCTTGATGGATCTCAATGAGATAGAAGAATTTCGTGCACTCGCCTATAACAATGCACAAATCTACAAGGAGAAAACAAAGCGATGGCACGACAAGAAACTATTGCCACGACAATTCACGCCAGGGCAACTAGTTCTCCTATTCAATTCTCGGCTAAAACTTTTCCCGGAAAGCTGAAATCAAGATGGTCGGGACCATTCAAAGTCGTCAAACCATTCTCTCATGGTGCCGTAATAATCAAGTCCATCTCTGACAATCATGATTTCAAAGTTAATGGACAAAGATTGAAGCACTACAATGGTGCCCATGTGGAACGTAACAAGGAAGTGGTCAACTTAGGAGATGCATGAGCATGCTCTCCTTTCTTTGATTTCTTTTTCTTTTTCTTTTTATTTTCATTTTTATTTTTAGGAGATATTTTATTTTTTCTTCATTATCTTTAGTTTTCAGTTTTCTTTATTTTCTTTTTCACAACAAGACTCACAACTACTATGCTAAGGAAATTTATCGCCAAGATCCTTGCCACGGCAACCAATGAAGAAGATGCCGCGCGGCAACCTACATCGTGCTGCACAAGGCTGATGCCACGGCAACTAACCATGAAGATGCCACGGCAACCAAAGCTCAAGACGTCCGGCAACAAGAAAACAACCATCACGTTCAAGCAAGAAAATCAAGACGCCAACTAGAAGGAAACTAATCATCTACGATGACGAACTCTGAGTAAGTCCTCGTATGCATTTTATTTTTATATTTATTTTTCGTTATTTTTATGCATGCATTGAGGACAATGCCTCACTCGAGTTTGGGGGGGATTGTTATTAGTAATTACCATGTTTAGTTACATTAATCTTAAGCATTACATTTAGGATACATAAATTGCTTGCCATGCCTTTAATTGGAACAAGAATTGCTTAGATTTGATGAATATTCGATGATGACTTTGCCAATGCACTTAATTGATAGAATTTTATTCTAGGATAACCATGAAAAACTTAGAATTGTACTATGATGCTAAATTTGATGAAACACTGTTGTGGTTTGATTGATTTAAGGAGTTCTAGTAAACTTAGGTTGATAATTAACTAATTGAGGGATTAGAATAAAAATTGGATGAATGCTAGAGGTGCCCGAAATTGGCTCTAGCATATGCTAAAAAAATTGATCACTAGAGGTGCCCAAACTGGCTCTAGGAGGCGTTAAAATTTTTTCGGTTAACTAGAGGTGCCCAAACCGCTCTAGTCGATTAAATTAACTTAAGAAAACTAAAAATAAAACACTAGAGGTGCCCGAATTGGCTCTAGTTAAAACATGTTAAAAGAACCCAATGAAGTAATTTGAAAACCTATTGTTTGCATAGAATCCGAAAAATCAACTTGCACACAACTCCGCACACACTCACAAGCATTATAGTTTGATTCCGAGTAATTCATCGGTTTTAAAAAAAAAAAGCCAATCATACTTTGTGCCCCGGTTCGAGAATTGAAATCAAGTTCAAAGCTAAGTTTGTGAAAATTTGAAGTCTTGGCGGTAATTATGAGTTTGCATTGCTTGAGGACAAGCAATAGTTCGAGTTTGGGGGTGTGATAAGTGTTCAAAAGTACTATTTTTCTTACCCTTTTTACTCATATTATTGTTAGACTTAGGCTCATATTAGTTGCATAGTTAGCCATTCATGCATTAATCCATGTTTCCTTCAATCGTTGAGCTTGATTACATAACTTGGTGTGATTTTGTGGAAATAGATGCTGCTTTGGTGTGTTTTTGTGTGTATGTGCAGGATCACTTGCCAAAGCAATGCCGAGCTAGTTGCCAGGGCAATGCATGAAGGAGACGCCGAGCCAGTTGCCATGGCATTTGTCGACAAAGACCAAAAGCAATATGGATGTCGAAATTCATGATTTTACAAGCCCAAGATGACATGGAGCAAGGTCCAAGCCCAAAGGAATTTGATTGCCATGCAGAGATTAAAGAAGAATTAAATTCCAAGTGGATAGGAGAAGTTCTAATAGGAATAAAATTATAATAAAGAATTATATTCTTTAAAGATAATTTAATTCCAACTCAAACTCCTCCTCAAAGAAGGACTTTGGCCTAGCCCTATAAATAGCAAGAGATTTCGACAATTCAAGGGAGAGAGCAAGAGGGAAATTTCGGCAAGTCCAAGTAGGGCAAGAGGAGAGAATTTTCGACAAGCATCAAGGGCAAGGAGGATTTCGACAAGCCTCTTCCTTCATCTTTGTTCGATTGGGTTCATGCTAGGGATTAATTATCTTGTGTTTCTTTGGAACCTAGCCATGAACTAAATTTACTTGGCTATGGTTATTGTGTTTTGTGGTTGTGAGAAACTATTGGTTTTTGTTTAGGTAATAAGAGTTTGCACTTTTCTATTTCAAGGTTTATTCATTCTTGGTTCCTATTATTGCTTGCGAGTGAATTGGGAGAGGATCTCGTGATTTCATCCATTTATCTAATATCGGGAGAGTTAGATTCAAGAAACGAATGAATATGATCTTTATGCAATCCAATGATGGTGAAGATTAATCCGGCTTAGGAATAAGTTAAGGATTTCAACGGCTAAGAGGAGCGCAAGATTGGTTGTTGTTCACCCTTGATTCACGCAGGATGTATTATCAAGGCATGCACAAGTAGCTAGAGTTTTCGACTTAGGGATAAGAAGAAACCATTGAAGAACGCTCCGCCGAACCTTGAAGTTGCTGCCCGATCGCCCAAGTAGTTGCCCAACTAGTCGCCCAAGCAACCATCAATTAGTTGCCAAGGCAACCCGTTGTGCAAGTCGCCACGGCAACCGAGTTGCCCATGCACTCTTTACCAAGACAATCCAATCGGCTATCACACCTCAACTCACGATAACCTAGCCTATCTCTCTCAATTGAATTCATCTTTTATTTTATTTTATTGCTTTCTAGATTAGTAATTAGTTAAACTTCGATAATCCTTTACTTGTGTTTTTACTTTTTACAGTGCAAGAGACTAGATTCTTGAAGTGGCACCAATCCCTGTGGAGACGATATCTTTTATACTATAACTTGCGACGTGTATACTTGCACAATTGCGTAGCACTTATTACGCGCAACATTATGTAATCAAGCTTAACGATGGAAGGAAACATGGATTAATTCATGAATGACTAATTATGCAACTAATATGAGCTTAAGTCTAACAATAATATGAGTAAAAAGGGTAATAAAAATAGTACTTTTGAACACTTATCACACCCCCAAACTCGAACTATTGCTTGTCCTCAAGCAATGCAAACTAACAATTACCTGCCAAGACTTTAATCATCAAAAACATGCTTCAAACTTGAATTCAAACCTCAGAACCGTGGCACAAAGTATGATCACCTTTTAATTTTTTGGATAGCACAAAAATTACCCGAAACCAAATTATAATGCTCGTGACAATGTGTGTGCGTAGTTGTGTACAAGTTGATTTTCAAGATTCTATGTGAACAATAGGCTTTTATCAATTTAACTACTGGGGCATTTATTTTTATTTTCACTAGAGCCAATTTCGGGCACCTCTAGCAAAATAAGCAATTTCTCATTTTATTTTAGTCTACTAGAGCCAATTTCGGGCACCTCTAGCGATTCTTTAATGTGCATTAACTGCTAGAGCCAGTTTTGGGCACCTCTAGCAAGAAATTAACTTTTAATTTTCAATTTTAAGTTTACCCAAATTTTAAGCAACCTAAGTTCACTAAGTTTCTTTCAATCAACAAGCCACAACCATGTAAAAAAATTCAGCATCATAGTAAAATTCTAAGTTCTTTTCATGCAATCCTAAAATTAAAGGTTCTTTCAATTAAGTGCAGTAGCAAAAATTCATCATTGGATATTCAACAAGTCTTAAGCAATTAAATCCAATTAAAGGCATGGCAAGTAACATATGCAACCTATATGTGATTGCTAACGATGAATGCAACTAAACATGAAACTAACTAGAAACCAACACCCCCCAAACTCGAGAGAAGCATTGTCCTTAATGCATGTAAGAGTGAAACAAAATTTAATAGAAACTAAATGAAATGAGTTAGTCGGAGACGTCGTCACCTCGAGTGATAAGTTTCCTTCATGCCGTTTGCTTGATTCAATTTCCGGTCAGTGGTTGAATGCTTGTGGCTGGTACCGCGTGAATAGCATTGCCTTGATTTGATCCATGTTTGCCGATGCAGGTTCACTTGCATGTGCATCAGTAGTTGCCGAAGCCATTGTTGTTGCCTGGGCATCGCCAGTTTCTGTTGTGGTTGCTGTGGCAAGTAGTCGGCAGTGAATTTCCTTAGCATGGTGGTTGTGAGTCTTGTTGTGGAAAAGAAAACCTGAAAACTAAAGATAATGAAGAAAAATAAAATCTCTCCTAAAAATTCCAAAAATAAATAAAGAGAGAAAAAAAATAACCGAAAATAATAGAAAAAAATAGTTCAAAAAAATAAAAAGAAAAAGAAAAAGAAAATATCGAAAGGAGAACATGCTCATGCATCTCCTAAGGTGTCAACTTCTTTGTTTCGTTCTTCATGGGCACCGTTGTAGTGCTTCAATCTCTGTCCGTTAACTTTGAATTCATGTTCGTCGGTAATGGACTTGATTATCACGACACCATGAGAGAATGGTTTGACAACTTTGAATGGTCCCGACCAGCTTGATTTCAGCTTTCCCGGGAAAAGTATTAGCCGAGAATTGAATAAGAGAACTAGTTGCCCTGGCATGAATTGTCGCGGCAATAGTTTCTTGTCGTGCCATTGCTTTGTTTTCTCCTTGTAGTTTTGTGCATTGTTATAGGCGAATGTACAAAATTCTTCTATCTCGTTGAGGTACAAAAAACGCTTTTGTCCGGCACTTTCCTAATCCATATTCACGGTCTTGCTTGCCCATTGGTTTGTAGGTGATATTGCCCATCCTCTGGCAACGATCAAATTGCTTGTAAAACTCTTGGGCATCTTTGTACAGTGTTGGCCAATACAGACCGGATTGTAAAACTTTGGCCGTGGTACGAGTTCCTCCAAAATGTCCTTCATAGGGTGAAGAATGGCATTGTCGGAGTACATTTTGTTACTCATCTTCAGGGACACAACGGCGTATAACCTGATCTGTACATTGTTTAAACAAAAGAAGCTCGTCCCAAAAGTAATGCTTAGCATCATGGCGGAACCGCTTCTTCCCTTTGTGAGTAAGGTCATAAGGTAAAATACCACAAACAAGGAAATTAACTAAATCCGCGTACCAGGGTATTGCCGAGGTATGTGCTGCCGTGGCGACTACTCTCAAGGTTACCGAGGCGTGTGCGTCTAGAGTTGTCGAGGCATACGCGTCCATGGTTGCCGAGGCGTGCGTATCAGTGGTTGCCGTGGCATCGAGGGTTGCTGAGGCATATGCATCCATGGTTGCCGAGGCGTTAGGGGTTGCTGAGGTGTGTGTATCAAGAGCTGCGGTGGTGTTGAGGGTTGCCGAGGCATGCGCATCCATGGTTGCCGAGGCATCAAGGGTTTTTGCGGCATTGAGGGTTACCGAGACAAGCTTTTCCTTTAGGGTTTCGAATGCTTGGGGCGTAAGAATCATCAAAATTGAAGACTTTATCTTGGTAAGGGTAGTCTCTCGATCAGGTCCACCTTAGCTTTGTCTACTTTAATTCTCTTGGATGAAATCTTGTGGCCGACCACTATTCCTTCATCTACCATAAGATGGCACTTCTCCCAATTAAGGACTAAATCGGTTTCTTCACATCTTGCCAACACATTCTCTAAATTGTCGAGGCAACTGTTGAAGTCACTACCAAAAACAGAAAAATCATCCATGAAGATCTCAAGGAAGTCTTCGACCATGTCTGAAAAGAGTGATATCATGCATCTTCTAATGTTAGTGCATATATGAGAAAACTTGAGGATAGTCGTTTTCGATACTTCTTATAGTCCATCCGTACCCTCCATCGGGTGACAATATTGCCCAAAAAGAGTTTGGCCAATGTGCTTGCCACTACTCCCTTTTGCGTTACCATGGTGGAGGTGTATTTCTTCTTTGTTCGTTCCATGTATACTCTCCACCTTGCTACTATTCCTAAAGGCACAAATATATTAATAGGAAAAATTATATCTATTTTCAACCATTCAATTACCTCATTCTTGTCGACTTCTATCATGGTTGGATGTAGCCTTTGTTGTCGTAGCAATTGCTGCTCAAGCCAATTGCCGTGGCAATCAATTGCCAAAATTTGCTGTAAGTCAAGGGAAGAACCAATTTTTTGAAAAGCTTTACGAATCCAAACACCGTTTTCTTTTGGCCTCTCAAACATCTCCATTAGTAGAGATTTCGATGGCTTCAAATCTACCAACCTCGGTTCCTCAAGACATACCTGCAATGGACGAGGTAAGCTTTTAAAGAATTCGAAAGGTTCAACCATTACCTGCTCATATTCCATTGGCAAAGTATTATCATCTCGTTGATCTTGCATGTGGTCGTGTAATTGCCGTGGCAATTGTAGATGAGAGCAATCTACAAATTCCTGCTTCAACATCAACGTTGTAACCTTCTGGGCATTAGGTTCCTCAGAATTTGCTGTAGTATTGTTGTTCTCAGCTTCACTGAGTGTTTCGCGGCATTGCTCTGTTCAGGCTCCTCAATCATTGCCGAGGCAATTTGTTGTTCAGGCTCATCATGTGTTGGGCAGTATCTCTCATTGGCATCCTCTTGACTTTGAGGTTCTAGTTGTTCCCCACACATCGGAGAGCTTTCTTTGCATTGCTCCTTATCCTCTTGCCTTGGGACGTCAGTATCCCTAGGAGTGAATTGAGCTTTTTGACCATACCATGGAGAGCATATCTGTTGCTGCGGCAAAATTGTTATGGTAAAAAAAAAATTGAGCTTTTTGACCATACCATGAAGAATTTTGTTGCTGGTTCCCTCTATGGTCCTCTATGTAGTTATATGCACCGAAAATGTGAGGGCAATTTTCAAACACATGATGTTCTCCACACATAGCACAAGATTTTCCCACGGTATAAGTTCTTTGGGCTTTTCTCGGTTGGTATAGGTAATCATCAAAGGGTGCAGGAAACTCTTGATTTGATTGATTCATATCTTCCAACATCATCTCTCGAATAGATCGGCTTTTATTTCCCGACATGTTGATGTCCCTTAACTTGTAGCGCACCTAATTTTTTTTTGATAAAACAAACAAAAAGAAAAGTTAGTAAAACTAATAGAAAAAAATGCAATAACAAAAACAACTAACACCAATTGCCAATCCCCGGCAACGGCGCCAAAAACTTGTTGCGTGTAATAAGTGCTACGCAATTGTGCAAGTATACACGTCGCAAGTAATAAAGTGATATGAGTATCGAGTATCGTCTCCACAGGGATTGGCTTGGGCCACTTTGCTTAAGTTACTGCACTGTGAAAAGTAAAAACACAATTAAAGGATTATAGGAGTTTAACTAATAACTAAACTAGAAAGCAATAAAGTAAAAGAAAAGATGAGATCGAATGAGAGAGAGATAGGCCAGGTTATCATGAGTTGAGGTGTGATAGCCGATTGGATCGTCTTGGTAAAAGAGTGCACGGGCAACTCAGTTGCCGTGGCAACTTGCACAACGGGGTTGCCTTGGCAACTAATCGATGGTTGCCTGGGCAACTACTTGGGCGTCTGGCCAGCAATCTTCAAGGTTCGGCAGAGCATTCTTCAATGGTTTCTTCTTATCCCTAAGTCGAAACTCTAGCTACTTGTGCATGCCTTGATAATACATCCCTGCGTGAATCAAGGGTGAACAACAACCAATCTTGTGCTCCTCTTAGCCGTTGAAATCCTTAACTTATTCCTAAGTCGGATTAATCTTCACCATCAATAGATTGAATAAAGATCATATTCATTCGTTTTTTGAATCTAACTCTCTCGATATTAGATAAATATATGAAGTTACGAGATCCTCTCCCAATTCACTCGCAAACAAGAATAAGAACCAAGAATGAATAAACCTTGAATAGAAAAGTGCAAACTCTTATTACCTAAACAAAAACCAATAGTTTCTCACAACCACAAAACACAATAACCATAGCCAAATAGATTTAGTTCATGGCTAGGTTCCAAAAAAACATAAGATAATTAATCCCTAGCATGAACCCAATCGAACAAGAAAGAAAAGGATGAAGAAGGAGGCTTTTCGAAATCCTCCTTGCCCTAGATGCTTGTCGAAAATTCTCTCCTCTTGCCCCCTTGGACTTGTCGAAATTCCCCTCTCTTGCTCTCTCCCTTTGGAGTTGTCGAAATTTTCCCTCTTCTTGCTCTCTATTGATTGTCGAAATCTCCTTCTTATTTATAGGGCTAGGCCAAAGTCCTTCTTTAAGGAGGAAGTTAAGTTGGAATTAAATTATATTTAAAGAATATAATTCTTTATTATAATTGTATTCCTACTAGAACTTCTCCTATCTTCTTGGAATTTAATTATTCTTTAATCTCTGCATGGAAATCAAATTCCTTTGGGTTTGGGCTTTGCTCCACGTCATCTTGGGCTTGTCTAGTCATAAATTTCGACTACCATATCACCTTTGTTCTTGTCAAAAATTGCCATGGCAACTGGCTCGGCGTCTCCTTCATGAATTGCCCTGGCAACTAGCTCGGCGTCTCCTTCATGCATTGCCCTGGCAACTAGCTCGGCGTCTTCTTCATGCATAGCCCTGGCAACTAGCTCTAGCCCTGTTTTGGCAAATGATCCTGCACATACACACAAAACACACCAAAGCAGCATCTTTTCCCACAAAAACTACCAAGTTATGTAATCAAGCTTAACGATGGAAGGAAACATGGATTAATGCATGAATGACTAATTATGCAACTAATATGAGCTTAAGTCTAACAATAATATGAGTAAAAAGGGTAATAAAAATAGTACTTTTGAACACTTATCAGCAGGCCTTACTTGTAGTGTAGGATCATGATGCTATGTGGACGCGGGCCTTACTCAAGTATGGGATTCCGATGCTTTGTGGATGCAGACCTCACTTAATTGTTGTTAGAGTTATCTGTGTGATGCCATGTAAACGAATGAGGTATTTGTATGAGCTGCGTGCGTGATCATACATTCATGATGCTATGTGTTTAGACGGATATGGTAGCGTCATTGTTATCTTGCCATGATATCATTCATATTGCATTGCTTTATTTATGATTTGCATGAAGCATAATTCTGTGGCGGTGTATCCACTGAGCTTGTTAGCTCAGCGTTCAGAATCATTGTTTTCGTTTGCAGGTTAGTAGGTTATTGTGAGGCTAGAAGGGGCACCATCAAGGCTTAGATTTCAGCATCGACTCTAGTGGTTGAGTATAAATACTAGATGTAATGGGCTATGTATTTCGTAGGACCCTGTATGTATTTTGTAACTCTTATTTTGTATTAATTGGTCAAAGTCGAATATTTTAATACTTGTATGTAGAGCTTCGTGAATATTGTTTTAAACATCTAGATTTGACTATGTTTTCAATGTATGGACTTATTTTTTATTGGACTTATTATATTGGGCTTGAAAAAAGAAAAATTTTAATAGTATGGATTTTGGACTTAAGGCCGAGATGTGACATCTGGGTTAAGAATATTATATTTAGTGGTATCAGAGCTTAGGTTTAGTCGGTTCTAGGAAGTCCCCGTATGAGTCTAGAGGAGTGTATAGGTGTCTAGCGAATATATGCCCATGAGTCAAAATCGTACTTGTTTTAATGCTGAAATTCGATTGTGTGACCTCGCTTGTTGTTGTGCAAAGTGGAATTATGCCAAGGAGGGCAAGAATCGATGAGGAAAGTTTGGGCTCTATAGAAGGTAGTTACGATGAAGAATACGTGTCTGGCACAGAGGACATGTCGGATGACACAATTGACAGGAGAGTCAACTACTTCTCACATCTGAACCGGGCATTGCACCAGATTGTAAGGGCAACACTGATGGCATCTACTACTCCTCGAGAAGCACTTGTTGAAAGGGTAAGAAGGCAGGGTGCTACGAATTTCCATGGGTCGGGGCGAGATAACCCGGTACAAGCAGAGCAGTTGTTGCAAGATACACGCTGGATTATGAGGCATATGAGGTTGAGATTAGAAGACAAGTTGTCATGTATCTTGTCCCTGTTGTAGGGTAATGCTAGAGAATGGTGGGAAACAGTAGAGCCTGGGTGGCACCCCAATGACCATCTTGGGATGATTTTCTCGAGGAGCTTGAGAAGAAGTATGTGGACGAGGCCCGCATCGATACCTTGAGATATCAGTTCAATCATCTTGTGCAAGGGAACCAGTTAGTTTTCGAATATGAGCAAGAGTTTCTCCAGTTGAGTAAGTATGCTCCTGAATTAGTTGCCACTGAAAAGATGAGGTGCAAGAGGTTCTTGAAGGGCTTGAGGAAAGAAATTCAAACTTACCTAAATGTTGCACCACTGAAGGTGTTGTCAGAGTTGACTTTGAGTGCCAAGTCTCTTGAGCAGGTGCAAGGCTTAACATATGGCCCATCTGGTGGGCAAGGGAGTTCGAGTGGGAGGACCCAGAATCCCTCTAACCATAACTTGCAAGCCTTCTCTTGGAAAAAGAAAAAACCCGTGGAACCATAATAGAGGAGCATCAAATCGAAATTCAAGGTTAGGCCGAAGATTTGAGTCAGCTGGTCGTAGAAGGCTATCTTCTTCTTCTTCTTCTTCATCCATGATGAGCCTAGAGGGTTCGCAAATGAGTGCGGGTGTACCAGTTTGCAATCAGTGTAGACGCAAACACAGAGGCTATGTAGGGAAACGTCGGTACACCCCATGGAGCAGTGAAAAAATTATCCGACATATTTTGCCATTAATCCATGTACTAGGAACGAATATGGGGTGAAAAGGGATGAAACGTTACCTTAAATAAATCTAAAAAACCGCAAGGAGCTAGGAGAATCCAATTCTTTTAACACGATATTGAATTCAAGTCGTCACAATAGCGTGTCGACCTTTACGCAATCCACCTAAATGAAACGAACAATATTTTACTTCTCTAACTATTAGAGAGGTTTTTCGCAAAAGGCATATTTTCAGCTGCTAGACCTTATGCCTTTATATAGCATTCAAAAACCTAAGTCTAATTAAATCCAGATTCATTAAATATACAATATATTTAACCGAATATGATTAAATATGTAAAATCTGATTCTACTTTAATTAGGTTCCTTTAGATATATATATATATATATTAATAGTATTTGATAATTACAATAATTATCTAGTATTAAAATATATATAAACAAGATTATCTATAATTACAATAATTATAATAATTTCGATTTTTACTTATTACGTGCACAACAAGTTTGTACACATGCTATCTAGTCGATATTTGTTCGTTTCAATCATAGGGTGTGACCCTTGTAGGTTCATGTAACGTTAGCAGTAATATCTAGAACAATTCTAATATTACAAGCAATGAGTGGCATATAGCAATGCATCATTGCTACCTAAGTTACAGGAAGTCGCGGTTCGACATAACCTTTTTCGTGATTAACTTTTTTCATGTATTACATCATTTTGTCCTCATATCTAGATCGAACACAAGTCATGGAATAGTCACACTTGTATAGTCCATCTAATATTTCTTGATATCTTGAGTAGACTATTATAAACGAATAACTATGATATCTCATATCAATTTATTCGAGCATGGCCATGCATTTTCTAGTCTCACTCAATCAAGTGGCCTATGATATTACTCCTATTATGTAGGTGGGGCAAATCCTATCTTGATCAACCATATTCCGCTACATAGATTGTGGCATATCCAATATTGGTCTTTATAGTGTAGTCAGTTACGACGCACGTTTGACCACATCAAAATATGTCACTCACGATGTTGAAATAATGATGATCTCAAGTATGAGGATCATACATGTAGTTATCACTATGAACAATGTTGTGATTGTCACATAATAATCCAAGAAACATGCTCATAGCGGGTCAGTCCAATATGTCGTTCTCTAACACATAGTATGTATTGATTTTGACATCTTCATGTCAATGACAACACTTTGTCATCAATCAACTACATATTAGTCTTAATATATTATTGTTGTCTATGCCCACAATAATACTCGACTAAGGACATTCAAGAATAACTATATTATTCTAAGGACTTTATTATAATTCAGTTTATTTATAAATGCACATAATAATAATGAAAAATAATAATGGCTTTATATTAATAAACATGATGTCTTTTACAACCATCTCATGATTGGTCTTTGGGCATACTCCAATAGGCGAATGTTGGGGAGCAGTAAGAGTTTGTTACCAGTGTGGGTCACCGGATCACTTTGTGAAGGATTGTCCAGTAGCTATTGTGACCTCTCTAGATCAGGTTCAGATGACCGCATATCCGACCCAATGAGGTTGAAGCCTTGCTCGGGGAGGAGCAAGCCATGTATCGGGAGGCACCTTTTAGTCTACCGCGAGAGCACTAGCTAGGCAGTATGCAGTCAGGGCTTAAGAGGATTACGCAGCTACAGATGTTATCTCAGGTACATTCACCTTGTTTTCGGTTCCTATTGTTGCTCTTATGGATTTGGGATCTACCCACTCCTGCATTCGTAGTGGGATATCTCAACAGTGGGGTATTCTTGCCGAGAATCTAGAGGTAAGAGTCCGAGTGACTAACCTCTTGGGATATGATGTGTTGGTGAATAAGGTGTATCGAAGATGCCCGATAGAGGTTCAGAGGTCGTTGTTTCCAGTGGATTTAATGGTTTTATCGTTTCAAGAGTTCGATGCTATCTTGGGGATGGATTGGCTTTTTGAGTATGATGTTAGTCTAGGATGTAGAGTAAAGAGTTTGAAGCTTCGTGTTGCGGATAGTTCCAAGCTGATTGTGCAAGACGAGAAAAATCTGTGTCTATCTGGTGTGGTATCGGCTTTGTCAGCTCAGAGGTTGTTGCAACAAGGTTGTAAAGCCTTCTTGGCCCATGTAGTGGATGCAAGGATTGAGGGTCCAATGCTTAAGAATCTTTGAACTGTTAATGAGTTCATCGATGTGTTTCTGGAGGAGTTACACGGGCTACCTCATGACTGTGAATTAGAGTTTTAAATTGATGTGATGTCGGGTAAAACACTAGTGTCCATTGCGCCGTATCAGATGGCACCCGCAAAAATGAAAGAGTTGAAGAAGCAAATCTAGGAGTTGTTAGAGAGAGGTTTTATCCGACCGAGCATCTCGCCTTGGGGAGCACCGGTCCTATTTGTCAAAAAAAGATGTGTCTATAAGGATGTGTATTGATTATCGGCATCTTAATAAGGTAACAACAAAGAATCGTTATCCCCTTCCGAGGATTGATGATTTGTTCGACCAGTTGAGAGGTGCTTGTGTGTTTTCTAAGATAGACTTGAGGTCGGGTTACTACCAGTTGAAGGTGGTGGATGAGGATGTCCAGAAAATAACTTTTAGGACGCGGTATGGGCACTATAAGTTCTTGGTAATGCCGTTTGGGCTTACCAATGCCCCTGTAGCTTTTATGGACCTAATAAATTGAATCTTTCAATCGTACCTAGATCAGTTTGTTGTGGTCTTTATTGATGACATCTTAGTGTATATGCATTTAGAAGAAGAGCACAACTACCATCTGCGTGTAGTTTTACTGACTCTCCAAGATAGACGTCTTTTCGCCAAGTTCAGTAAGTACGAATTTTGGCTTTCGGAAGTGGCATTCCTTGGTCACATAGTTGTTGCAAATGGGATCCGTGTGGACCCTCAGAAGATACAGGTTGTGGTAGAGTGGAAACCTCTATGGAATATTTTGAAAGTCTATAGTTTCCTAAGACTTATCGGGCATTATAGGCGGTTTGTTAAAGGTTTCTTCATTATAGCCGCATCGTTGACCAAGCTATTGCAAAAAGTGGTCCCTTTTGAATAGAATGAGAAAAGACAGCAAAGTTTTGAGCAACTAAAAGCTTATCTCACGGAGGCTCTGGTCTTAACCCAACCTGAGCCCAAAAAAGAGTATGTTATGTTTAGTGACGTGTCTTTGAATGGGATTGGCTGTGTCTTTATGCAAGAGGGTAAGGTGGTTGCTTACGCTTCGAGACAGCTTAAACTGCACGAACAGAATTACCCTACCCATGATTTGAAGTTTGCTGCCGTCATCTTCGCATTAAAAATTTAGAGGCACTACCTCTATAGGGAGAAGTGTTATATTTATACGGATCATAAGAGCTTGAAATATCTGCTTATACAAAAAGAGTTGAATCTGAGGCAACGATGGTGGATTGAATTGTTGAAGGACTATGATTGCATCATAGAGTATCACCCCGGTAAGGCAAATGTTGTGGTTGATGCTCTAAGTAGGAAATCTATGTCGGACTTGAGAGCTATGTTTACCCGATTAAAGATGAAAGAGGATGGTGGTCTTCTAGCCTAGCTTCGGATTGAACCTACATTGGTACAAGAGATAAAGAGGACTCAAGTTTCGAATAAAGATTTAGTAGCACAGATTGAAGCGGTTCAGAGAGGTAAAGCTTCAGACTTTGAGGTATGAGATGGTAGGTACTTGTACTTCAAAGGGCGGCTGTGTGTTCCGGCCTTGGAAGATTTAGAAGATCACATCTTAAGAGAGGCACACCGTAGTCCTTTTGCTGTACACCTGGGAAGCAACAAGATGTATTAAGATCTTTGTCCTTTTTATTGGTGGTCAAGTATGAAAAGAGATGTCTCCGACTTTGTAACAAGATGCTTAGCTTGTTAGCAAGTGAATGCAGAACATCAAGTTCCATCAGGGTTGCTCCAGTCAATTCAGATACCACAATATAAATGGGACCAGATCACCATGGATTTCATCACCGGCTTACCGATGACTCAAAGAAAACATGATGTTGTTTGGGTAATTGTGGACCGTTTGACCAAGTCTGCTCATTTCTTGCCAGTATGTATGGATTTTACCTTGCAAAGGTTGGCTCAACTGTACATAAAGAAGATAGTAAGGTTGCATGGTGTGCCATCATCAATCATTTCAGATAGAGACCCGTATTTCACAGGTATGCTATGGAAGAAGATCCATAATGCCTTAGACACCAAGCTACATTTTAGTACAGCTTTTCACCCTCAGATTGATGGTCAGTCTGAACGTGTTATTCAGATTCTTGAGGATACGCTCAAGTGTTGCATTGTGGACTTTGCAAAAAGTTGGGATTACCAGTTGCTATTTGTAGAGTTTACTTACAACAACAGTTACCAGTCGAGCATAAAGATTGCTCCTTTTGAGGTGTTATATGGGCGTAAGTATATGACACCCTTGTGTTGGACCAAGCTTAGTGAAAGGAGGATCATGGGATCCGAATTGGTTAGTCAAACTGAGGAGAAAGTTTAGATCATCAAGGAAAGGTTGCAAACGGCCTTTGACATTTAAAAGGGCTACACATATTGGAAACGCAAACATATTGTATATAATGTCGGTGAAAAAGTGTTTCTCAAGGTATATTTGTAGAAAGAAATCATTCGTTTTGGACGCAAGGGAAAATTAAGCACAAGGTATATCAGACCTTATGAGATACTTGAGAGAGTGAGACTAGTGGTTTATTGATTAGCCTTGCCACCGGAGTTGGCTCGTATCCATGATGTTTTTCATGTGTCTATGTTAAGACGTTACCGTTCTGACCCTTTACATATTGTTCTGCTTGAGGAAATTAAGGTAAATGCCAACTTGACATATAAGGAAGTGTGGTTAAGATCCTTGACACATGAGTTAAAGAGCTTCACAACAAGTGCATACCTTTGGTGAAAATGTTATGGAGGAAACATGGTGTTGAAGAATCAACATGGGAAGTTGATGACGTCATGAGAGTACTCTACCGCATTTGTTTTCACCAGGTAAATTTTGAGGATGAAATTTTTTTAAGAAGGGGAGAGTTGTAACAACCCGAATTATAGAAATCTGAGGGTCGGGTTTGATCGAGGCATGGGACTCGTATTCGGGTCATGTTTTTGAGCTTGAGTGGGCCCTTGGGTTATCTTGTGTGTGGGCTTGTAGTTGTTGGGTTGGTTGGAGGAGAGTAGAGAGGGGTAAATTGGTAAAAGCTCATTTTTGAATAGTAGAAAGGGGATGGGAAGTTGATTTTCTGTATTTGGGCAAGGGTGAGATCACCCAACTTTATTATCATCTTCCTCCTATTTCCAAACTCTATCTCTTAAAAACACCATCTTTAAAGGTTGAATTTAAGGGTTTGTGTTGGAAATCTTGAATTTCTGTTCAAAGGAAAGTTGTTCAGCTTTGGGAGATCTTTCAATCAAGGTAAGGATGATTAGTTTTGGTGGAAGAGTGTGTTTTAGTGGGGGTTGATGAGGGAGAACGAGAATGGGTGTTTAGGGGCTTTATTCTTGTAAAGGTTTGTGTTTTGACTCCCTTAATTCTCCCTACGAGGTGGTAACACGTTTGGTAACATCTCTTGTAGTGAAAGAGGTTGGAAACTCTTCAAAGGAGTAAGGGAAGAGAAAGGCTTGAAGCTGTGGTTAAGGGATTCATTCTCAGCTGTAGAATCAAGGTTAGTACACCACTAACTCCTATAGTTTCCTAGAGATCATGAAGTTAAGCTTTGAAGCATGATATGGTTTTTTTGGCTTTGTTATGAGTTTGAGTGGTTGTTAATGGTGAATCTTGGAATTGTTGTTGAAATGGTCACCTAATACTATCATCATAACTTGTAGGAATGATTTGGGGTTTAACCATAGGGGTTAAGTAGGGTTTCTAGGTGAAACCCGTACCAGAGTTCAAAACTCGGGCTCACGTACAGGTACGGGGACCAGCGTATCGGTACACCTTAGTATAAAGGGAGAGGGGTTGTGAGGGGAGTACCAGTACGCCTCCCCGTGTATCGGTACCTCATGCATATTAAGGATTTCAGTAACATTTTGCGTACTGGTACGCAATGGTAGTATTGGTACCCAATGTTACATTGCCTGGGGGGGCTTTATCGTGCTGGTACACGAAGGTAGGAGTACCAGTACGGGTTTGGATCGATATGGGGCGATCTGAGTATCGATACGGGGTGGAGTGTATCGGTACGGCTTGAGGGTCCTTTCGAACCTAAATTGAGTATCGGTACTCATGGATGAATATCGGTACCTAGAGGGGAGTACCGATACCCATATAGGTGTATCGGTACTCGCTGGGCATTTTGCCTAAGAAATTTGAGTTTACGTTCGGGGGTTTTATAATTCGAGGCAAAGGGTCATAGGGGTCTTTTAAGGTATAAAATGAATTCTAATACCGAGAAATGGATATTTAGACCCCGTATGAGAAATAATTGGCTAATAATTTGGTAAACATTGAGCAAACCATGTGAGCTAGTAACCCATAAAGATCCTAGGTGGATCAATCGAGGCTTTGTGGTATTTAGGGTTCTTATTGTGTGCTGATGGGACGCCTAGATAGTCAAGACATCCCTTGTTGTTGGGATTTGGATACCCTGAGTGTGTTGCAACACCGTGAAGGTTTTCAAATATTAGATCCCGATGCTTTGTGGACGCGGGCCTCATTCAAAGATCTTGATGAGGGATCCTGAGCATGAATATAGGTTCCCGATATTATGTGGACACTGGCCTTATCCCCTTGAGTATAGGATCTTGATACTATGTGGACACGAGCCTTACTCGTAGTGTAGGATCCCGATGCTATGTGGACGCGGGCCTTACTCAAGTATAGGATTTTGATGCTTTGTAAACGCGGACCTACTTAATTATAGTTAGAGTTATCTGTGTGATGCTATGTAAACGAATGAGGTATTTGTATGACCTGCGTGCGTGATCATACATTCATGATGCTATGTGTTTAAGCGGTTATGGTAGCGCCATTGTTATCTTACCATGATATCATTCATGTTACTTTGCTTTATTTATGATTTGCATGAAGCATGGTTGAGTGGCGGTGTATCCACTGAGCTTGTTAGCTCAGAGTTCGGAATCGTGTTTCCATTCGCAGGTTGGTAGGTTATCGTGAGGCTAAAAAGGGCACCATCAAGGCTTGGATTTCAATAACGACTCTAGCGGTTGAGTACAAATACTAGATGTAATGGGCTATGTATTTCGTATGACCCTTTATGTATTTTGTAACTCTTATTTTGTATTAATTGGTCAAAGTCGAATGTTTTAATACCTGTAAGTGACGCTCTGTGAATAGTGTTTTAAACATCTGGATTTGACTATGTTTTCAATGTATGAACTTATGTTTTTATTGGACTTATTATATTGGGCTTGAAAAAAGAAAAATTTTAACGGTATGGATTTTGGACTTAGGGCCCAAATATGACATCCGGGTCAAGGGTGTTACACCAAAGTTCTTCTTTACAGTTTTTTTTTAAATCGAAATCCCCTTTTACAATTTTTTTCGGATGAAATGACCCCTATTTTCACTGAGTCTTGTTTGGTTTTATAAACAATTTACAAACTATAAAAAAATTAAAATCCTTGTTACTATAGATCTAATTTCGTGTTGCAAGGCTGGATTTTTGGGGATATCAGGGTCAAGTGGTTGGGAAGGATTAGGGGTATGGGTAACTTGACAGAGTTGTTGAATAGGGGTAAGGTTAATTTTTAGGGTTAGTTTGATTTAAGGTTTTGGGATTAGGGTTTGGTTTGGGGTTTAAGTGGTTTAATTATGAAAAAATCTACCCGGCATGATTTCTACCCGGCATAATATTATTTACAAAAAGTAAGATCCTACCCAGCATGATTTCTACCCGGCATATTATTCATGAAATAAATCTATAGGGTAGATAAAAAGGTTAGAAGCGTTTCTCCTTTGAACTTTTAACGGCTCCGTTTCTAAAGCAAGGCTCCTATGGTCCCTTACATGTGGTTTGGTTCTAGGGAATGATACCTGAATTGTCCTCGCTGTCCCTTACTAAAGGTAGCAAGGCCCTTGATCCTCACCCATTATAGGTTTCAAACGGACCAAGTTCAATTCAGGGGGATACATCCCTTATGCCTATACGGAGGTAACCAACACAAAAGTATAAGATATATATCCCGAAAGCGATTCACTAACCTATACGGTGATAACTAACACGAAGGCAGTATCACACTTTCCCTTAAAAAGGGACGGAGCTCGAGCAGAAAGCTCATGGAATGCAATGCAAGTGCACGGTGTGTGAGGAGAAACTCTCAAACCTTTTGACACCCTATTTCTATGTTCATTTACTAAACACTAAAAGTAAAGTAGTTATATTTACAGAAAATAAAATGCATGTCTTATTAACAAAAGACATAATCATATTTTAAATTAAAATCGAATTCGTCAATTTCCAACGACCAAGATGAAAAGATAATCGACTCGTGGCTCAACTCTCTTTTTATTTTTAAAATTCCCCAGCGGAGTCGCCAACTGTAATCACTCAAATCCGTCCGACGCTCTTTTTCGTTTTAAAACTTTTTCTTATTATTTAATTTTGTTTGGAAAAACCCTGCCATGTTTTGCAATTAAAAAAATGGAGTCGCCACCGATCACTTTGAAAAGGGTAGACCGGTCACCAAAATAAAACCAGAGATTAAAAACAATTTGGGTCTGGGAGTCGGTTACGGATGGGGAAGGAGTAGCACCCTCACACCGTCCAAAATTGGTACCTAGCTGATTATTTAATGTCTTGGTATTGGAAATTATGAATTCGATTAAAATTTAAAATGTGATTCCTATATGCATGAAATGTTCTAAATATTTGAAGAAACGTTATGTTATTTAGAATAACGGAGAAGATCACATCCCTATACGCCCGAGAAATAATTTCTCAAATTTTCTAAATAACAAAAAATCCCCTTAAATATTATATCCTAAAATGATAAGGATATTCTTTTATTTAGGGATATCGAGAAAGTCACACCCTTTACGCCTGGGACACGAGTTCTCAAACTCCCTAAATAAAAGAATATTACCTTGATTCTTAACACATATAATTACTATTATGATGCAAAATTATAAGGTAGCATGTAAATATATATATACTTAAAATATAATACTTAAGGTAAAATATATTTAGTATTTATATTTATCAAAAAATATACCTATATATATTAAGTTAGTAGTTTATATATATATATTATTTTTACAAAAATAAGTATTTATTATTATTTTATATATATGGTAATTAAACAAAACACTATGCATTATTTTACAAAGTATACATAAAACCTTGTATATATATATAATATATAAAAATATGAAAATATTGTACATAAGCATCTGAACCATAGATAAAAAAACATATATATACATATATATATATATCTTATATAGGATATTAATATGTAAATAAACTACTTTTTTAGAATAATAATAATATATTATATAATAATAATAATAATGATGATGATGATGATGATGATGATGCATGGATTAAACCACAAAACAACATGAAGCTAAATATTAAGGGCTAAAACGCACTAATGTTAAGTTGCATGGGATGAATGACAAACATTATACGACTAAAATGAAACAAATATAACAAATATAAAACATAAAGAAATAAACTTAAATTAAAAGAAATAACATGTTGGAAATTAAATATTAAAAAGATAGTGACTAAATTGAGTAAAAAGCAAAATAAAAGTGCGAAAATAAAATTAAAAAAAGGATGAAAAATGAGGCGGGAATAAAGAGTAGGGACCGAAATCGCGATTAGCCCATGGACAAAAGTTGAAGCAGGGTAAAAATTTGGGGACCAGTATGGTAATTAACCCATTAGATGGGGCGCGGATCCTGCCCAGATAATCGGGTCAACGCGCGGGTCAGGGGTGCCAAAACAACACATTTTTTGCGATCGATTTCAAAATAAAAGGTTTGTTTTATTTTTTTATTTTGAATAAAATAAAAAACCCTAAAAGTTTCCCCTTCAACCTCTCTTTCTCTCAACACTCGACGGCAACTACTCCCAAAATTATTCACGTCGTTCATCGGCCCAAGGCCTCACGGCGAGGGGTAGCGCAACGACGGCAGAGGCGCGGAGTCTTGACTCACATCGAACGGAGGTAAGCTCAACCCTTCCCCTTTTTATTTTCGATTTAAAAAATTGATTTCAAAATAAGAAAGAGATTCAGATCGAAAAAAAGTTGAAACTACCTTTTATTTATCCAAAGTTATTCTTTACAGATTTTTTTAATCGAAATCCCCTTTTACAATTTTTTTGGATAAAAAGTCCCCCTTTTCACTGAGTATTGTTCGGTTTTATAACCGATTTACAAACTATAAAAAATTAAAATCCATGTTACTGCAGGTCTTATTTCTTGATGCAAGGCCAGATTTTTGGGGATGTCAGGGTCGGGTGGTTGGGAAGGATTAGGGTATGGGTGAGTTGACAGAGTTGTTGAATAGGGGTAGGGTTAATTTTTATGTTTGATTTTTAGGGTTAGTTTGATTTAGGGTTTTTAGATTAGAGATTAGGGTTTGGTGTGGGGTTTTGGTGGTTTAATTTAGTTTAGGATTTCGGTGGCCGGAATCAAGGGCGGCGGTTGCATCAAGAGCAGCGGCGACATAGTTAGGATTATTAGAGTTTTTTTTAGAAATTAAGATTTTTTGATTTCCGGATCGGGGCGGGTCAGGATCCAGGTCGGATTATGAGTTTGGTTTTGGATAATGAGCAACTTGGATGAAACGGGTTATTACAATCGTGTCGGAGGATTATAATAAAATTTGAAGGATTTTTTAAAGGGAAATAAACTATGAAATGAATTCGAGGGTTGAAGCTCAAAATAGGGAATAAACAACAGTTGCAGAAATGGATTCTTTGAGGGTGCTTGCTATTTCATTAAATTCGGAGCTTGAAAAGGGACAATCTGCTCTTGCCACCATTAAGCAGACATAAGGCATGTCAATTGATGTTGCTTCCTTGAAGATCACCCAAATAACAACAGTAACATGTCGACATGGGGTGTGCGGCCGGCGTGTAAAGACGACGGCAGCGACTGAGTAAACGAGCGACGATGACGTTGTTGAATGAGTGTCGGGGAAGATCAGGGTCAAAAGGCACGGGCTCGTGGTGGGTGGGTGGGGTTGCTGAAGCTGAAAGAAAACCGGAGCTTTAGGCAGCGATTAGCTGGAGTGTTTCTTAGGCGGCAAGGGTGGTTGTGAGATTAGAAAGAGTGAAAGGGAAAATTTGGTTTCATGGGTTTTGGGAAGAAGAATAGCACGATGAAAGGAAAAATAAATATTTGTTTTTTTATTGATTTTTAAAGATTTAAGGATGAAATTAAAAATTAGTGAAACATTGAGGACTAACTTTATTATTATGCCTTAATTAAGTTAATTTCTGACTGCTTCAAAAGATCCACGTTAGATTCCGTTATGGAAGCGGGTAAACCCGTTAACGACATAAATTTTTTATGTATTAAATTAAAAATTTTAAAATATTATTTATGAAACTAAAAATTTGGTATAATTCATGTACCAACTGGTAATTAACCACTAACCACGTTAGATTCCGTTATGGAAGCGGAATCAAGTTTTTTGCATTGAGTCAAATAAAAAAATTAAAATTTTTCGAGTCGAGTTAAGTTATGGTGAGCGTAAATATTCTAAGGTGGGCTAAGATGTTTATTTAAAGCTGTTGAGGATAGGGGTAAGCGTTCGAGCGAGTCGAGTAAAAAATTCCGAGTTATTCGAGTTGGTGAGTCTAATTTTACATCTCAAACTTTATTTGAATTTTGTTTGATTCGAGTCGAGTTTAGTGAGTTCAAGCCGAGTTCAAGTCGATTCGATTTTTCGAGTTTATGTACAAATCTTAATTGTAACTATTTATAATATTATAGTATGGTTTGGTTCAAATTTAAACGACTTTCTCTAATAATATAAGATCTACATGCATATAAGTTTGAGTCATTTCATTAAATTATGAGGCTCGTTAAAAACCTTCTTCTTATCTAGGTAAGGCCAAGGCGAGACCAAAGATAGCAGAAGGGGGAAAAGAGTGAGCCAAAATATATTTTCTAGTTTAGGTTTAGGGAAATATTTGATAAATTTAAAATGTACCGTTGTAATAACTAAAATTTTGAGGTATAAAGGTTTTTTATGGAGGTTTTTTTGTTTTCGAATACATTTTGAAAATGTTTAGGAAAAATAAATGCGTAAATTAAAGTATCCGAAAAGGACCGAATTAATGGAAATAAAATGCATAAATTAAAATTTCGGAAGTGGATCGGAACGAACAAAATAAAATACGTAAATTAAATTGCAGAAATTTAAATGCTGGAAACTAAAAGTGAGGAAAATTAAATACGATAATTAAAAAAATAAAATAAATAGCATAATATAAAAGATACAAAAAATTGCATTAAATAAAATAAAAAAATGAATCTAGAAAGTGACCAGATTGTAAAGAAAATAAAATTAAAAGGCAAAAATCAAAAATAAAAAAAGGCATGACTGAAATAAAATTCAGGGGTGAATTAGCTCATGTAATTTAAAGGGAATATTTCTTCAAAAAATTGAATAACTTGAAATTTGAAAATTTGAACTCGATTCAAAATTAAATTTTTTCGAGTTATTCAATTTAACTCGAATAACTCAAATAACATAAAATTAAAAGAAATAATTTTTTTCATCGCATTTTGTTCACCTTAGTTGAGGAGGGCTGCGTTTAAGCAAGCGGGTTCAGGCCTGACCCAAATCTGCTCTGCTCTTTTGGATCCTGATAAGCTAAATCCTGGAAAACCAACTGTTCAAAACTCCCAATATCTTCTTCCTCATTTCAATTCATCAAAAACCCTAGTTGGATAAACCCTGTTCTGCGATGTTGGTGATCGGAATTTCATGCTGACTATTGCTCTCTTGCAATCTCCCTTTTGTAAACCCTAATGCTGTCCGAGTTTGCTTAGAAAAATGGCCTCCATCGAGTCTCTAATCTCAGCTGGGGTTAATTTTCCAAAACCATACTCCACTCCTCTCAAATCTCTCCCCAGGCAAATAAAGCCCTTGAATTTGAACCGGAAATTCCCATCAAGAACTTTCTTTCTTCACAGGTCATTCACGGTTCTATGTGAATTGCAATCCTCACAGCCTGGTGGTGACACTAGCAAGTCCAAAGGGGATGACTTTGTGACTAGGGTTTTGAAGGAAAACCCTAGCCAGGTAGAACCCAGGTACCTCGTTGGTAACAGGATTTACACCTCGAAAGAAAAAGAGGCTTTAAGAAAAGGTAACAATCTGGGTTTGATTGAATTTTTGAAGAAGAAATTGAAAACAAAAGCAACGTTGAAGAATGAAACCAACGAGGGTGAAAGACGGAGTGAAACGAGTAGTGAAAATGACTACGTGTATTTGAATGATATTTTGAGGGAGTATAAAGGGAAGCTTTATGTGCCCGAGCAGATTTTTGGGGCTGAGTTATCAGAGGAGGAGGAGTTCGAGAAGAATTTGGAGGAACTGCCCAAAATGAGCTTGGAAGATTTTAGGAAAGCAATGAAGAGTGACAAGGTTAAATTGTTGACATCCAAAGAGGTTTCTGGTGTTTCATACGTTGGTAGGTATAGGGACTTTGTTGTGGATTTGGAGAATATTCCTGGTGACAAGAGCTTGCGAAGGACTAAATGGTGAATATTAATATGACTTGCAATTTTCTCAAGATGTATTTCTTTGCAGTTCTCTGATATATATATTATGTGGTTTGTTTTATCTTTGTAGGGCAATGGGATTAAATGAGAGTGAAGTTCAAGATCTTCTAAGAGAGTATACCGGACACCGATATGAAATTGAGAGGCCCATGACGGTGATAAACCATTTAACTGCTCTTTGATTCTCTAGTTATACATGAATGCTGCTTATGAGTATTTTATAGATTAATTAAAAGGTGGCTGTAAAGTTGCTATATTTTGAAAGCCATGGACTAGTGCACTATGTACTTGTGTTTTGACGTATATTTGCCTTGGTTTTTTTGATAGCTATAGACATGCATCTGCATAAGAATTGAGTTTAACTGAAAATGGTGAAGTTTACATTGACTAAGAAGATCATAGTTATTGTCCTAAGAGTTGCCTTGATTACTTGAATCTTGTGTAATATTCGTATGTGGAATTCTGTTAGCGATATCTTTGGTTAAATATCAAGACCATCTGTCCTTGGTGATCTGTAGAAAAACACTGTTCATCGCACATGTCATTGGATTGAAGCATGTTTGGTAATTGGGTGTTGGGTAATCGGTATCTTTTGGTTCCTTATTAATCTCCTTTACCGTTTAAACTTGTGATGCAGTCTTGGGTGGGTAAAGTACCAGAGTATCCTAATCCAGTGGCATCTTCCATATCCAGCAGAGTGATGGTAGAGCTTGGAATGGTAACTGCTGTAATGGCCACTGCAGCAGTTCTTGTTGGAGGGTTTCTAGCAGCGTCTGTATTTGCTGTCACCAGTTTTGTATTTGTAACAACTGTATATGTTGCATGGCCCATAGCGAAACCATTTGTTAACCTTTTTCTAGGTATCATATTCGGTATATTAGAGAGGATTTGGGATAATCTAGTTGATGTGTTCAGTGATGGGGGGATTTTCTCCAAGTTGTATGAATTTTACACTTTTGGTGGTGTATCCGCTAGTATTGAGATGCTAAAACCAATCACAATTGTCCTTTTAACCATGGTTCTTCTTGTGCGTTTTACACTTTCAAGAAGACCTAAGAACTTCAGGAAATGGGTAAACACTGCTCATCTTTGCAAATTTTTATAGTTGAATCTGGTTTGTTTATTGCAAAGTGTTCGGAAATAAAATTGCTTACAAAATGGCAGGATCTATGGCAAGGCATTGATTTTTCTCGATCTAAAGCCGAAGCTCGTGTTGATGTGAGTCTTCAAATATTACTTTCATCTTTATCTTAACAGAGTTCACTGTTGCATTTCTAAGGCTACTTTGAAGGTTTGTCTTTCAGGGTTCAACTGGAGTTAAGTTTAGTGATGTGGCAGGCATAGATGAAGCAGTTGAGGAACTTCAAGAGGTATCCATTTTTCTAGTTGAAAAATAGATGAAAGAGAGGAATGGTTCCTTGTATGAGTTCTGCGAATTTTGTTTCTTTATCCTTTTCAATTTCTCACTATCTATGTTTACACACACACACAGATATATTTCTATGACAGTCTTCTGTGATTATGGTGTCTTATTAATTTTTATTAGCTAGTGAGATATTTGAAGAATCCAGAACTATTTGATAAGATAGGAATAAAACCTCCTCATGGGGTTCTTCTGGAAGGCCCCCCAGGATGTGGCAAGGTTGGTTTTCTATTAAGAGTTTTGCAAAATTCGATATGGAATTTCCTTTACCTATATATCTGATATAATTCGTACTTTTCCAGACCTTAGTTGCCAAGGCTATAGCTGGTGAAGCAGGTGTTCCATTCTACCAAATGGCAGGCTCAGAATTTGTGGAAGTTTTAGTGGGTGTTGGTTCTGCTCGTATCAGGGATCTTTTTAAGAGAGCCAAGGTGATAATTATATGTATTTTATATTTGATTGCTAATGCAGCTTGTAACTAGCTGTTAATCATGGTGCAGTCCTTGCAATCTAGATTCCTTTTTTTGACAATTAATCTTGAAGAAACTTGTCGGGCATCTGCTAATAATTAGAAAACAGAGAAAACCTTGCAAACTTTTGGGGCACCTATAAATAAGCTCACTGTATTTTCTGTGTTATTGATTTTTATGTTATAAGTGCTGATTCCTTTTATTTACAAATACTTGGTGGTGCTATGTTCTTTGTGTCATTTGTTGAGAAATTCATTATATATTTTGCAGGTAAATAAACCATCAGTTATATTCATTGATGAAATTGATGCTTTAGCAACTAGGTATGGTAATCTTGCTGTGACTTTAGTTTTCTTGTTTTTGAAGGCAAGTGAAATTTAAGCTTTGCAGGTTTTAATTTGTACCTAAGCCACTAATATTTTGCATCTGATTTAAATTAAGTGATTGAGAATGGAAATATAGTGGGTTGGCTTTTATGGTATTTTATAAACCGAGATTAGTCCAAACCCGGTGTTCTTTACAACCCTGATAGCAATTCTGTGTAGGAAGATGGCCATAGATAAGTTTAGTGGATAGGAGAAAAACTTAGCCATCTTTTAGATCATATATGAATTATTTTGAGTTATTTTCTCTTTCTGTCTGACAGACGTCAAGGAATTTTCAAGGAAGCAACAGACCAACTGTATAATGCAGCCACACAGGAGCGGGAAACTACTTTGAATCAGCTACTAATAGAGCTTGATGGGTTTGATACTGGGAAAGGTGTTATATTTTTAGCTGCTACAAATCGTCGAGACTTGTTAGATCCTGCTCTTCTCAGACCGGGTCGTTTTGATCGCAAGGTTAACTTCCATCACTTGAATAGGAAATGTAATTAGTTAACACATCTTATTAATAGAAAAATATATTCAAGGAAGATACTAAATTCTGGTATTTATTTTAAAGGCCTCATTGAAGTATGACATTTTATTTGTTGCTCAAGTATGCATTTTTCTCAGAGTGATATCCTGCCTCGTAGTTGCATATACTCTTTTGCATCTATGCTATGCACTCTGTTGGTTGGATCCATTATACATGAAGTGCCTTCCAGAAGACTGTTGTTTTTATTTTCTGAATTGCTTTGTGAAATATCGCCAGTTCATCTTTTTCTTGTGGTGGTTTTTATGTAGATAAGAATTCGTCCTCCAAATGCTAAGGGGCGATTGCAAATTTTGAAAATTCATGCAAGCAAAGTGAAGATCTCAGAGTCTGTCGATTTGTCTTCTTATGCAAATAACTTGCCTGGTATTCATTCAACTTGAGGGTTTTTCTTCATTTCTAATTTGATAACTGAAATAATGCATTTCTTAATAAAACAGATGGAAACAAGGTTGTCATGACTATGTGTTTTTTATTTTAATAGAGAAAATAATGTATGCTCTTAATAGGATGGACTGGAGCAAAATTGGCTCAACTAGTCCAAGAGGCTGCTCTTGTAGCTGTCAGGAAAAGACATGAATCAATTCTTCAGTCAGATATGGATGATGCAGTGGACCGACTAACTGTGGGACCTAAGCGTGTTGGTATTGATTTGGGTCATCAGGGACAGTGTCGTAGAGCAACCACTGAAGTCGGAGTTGCTGCGACTTCTCATCTACTTCGGCGATATGAAAATGCTGAAGTTGAATGTTGTGATCGCATCTCAATTGTTCCTCGTGGTCAGGTGCTAGCCCTTTCCTTATGTTTCCATCTTTTCTTTTTACTGTTTTCTTCTTCGAGGAAGTTAATTTCGATGCTTGGCTGCCATGCATGCTTATAATATCACCTAAAGTTAGACAAAACAAAGGCACACCATTGCTTGACAGTTGACAATCTCAGGGACGTAGCTAAGGGGGGACCCATACTGCCAAATCTGTGGCAATGTTTCAAATGATAATTGACATTTATTGTTGAAAATAGACTGAGAGTCAGAGTGACTTATGCAGACACTATCACAAGTTGTGTTTCATCGGCTTGATGATGAATCATACATGTTTGAGCGCCGACCACAGCTGTTGCATCGTCTTCAGGTGTGGGAGCTTGTTAGCAGTTAGACTCTATCAGCTCGTATGGATTTTGTCGATATTCGTAATGCGAGTCATTGTTTATGTGAAGGTTTTTCTTGGGGGAAGAGCTGCGGAAGAGGTCATTTATGGGCGGGACACCTCGAGGGCATCACTTAACTACCTTGCAGATGCATCTTGGCTAGCTCGCAAAATTTTAACCATGTTAGTTGTAAAAACTGTTGCATGCTTTAAATTTTCTCCCCGAGGGAAAGTGTGTTAATATCAGGTCTTGTATGTCTTCCATCAGATGGAACTTGGAGAATCCAATGGTCATACATGGAGAACCACCACCTTGGAGAAAGAAAGTTAAATTCGTAGGCCCACGTCTAAACTTTGAAGGATCTCTATATGACGACTACGACCTTATCGAACCCCCTGTCAACTTCAATATGGATGATGAGATCGCAAAGAGGAGTGAGGAACTACTCCGGGATATGTATGGCAGGACGGTTTCTCTTCTTAGGAGTCACCATGCGGCATTGTTAAAAGCAGTGAAGGTAATTTAATTTGCAATGTTAACTGCATTTGAAACGAAGGAGCTGGCATCTCAAGTAGTAAAGAAGTTTCATTTTGGTTTATGCATCGCTGTTTGCAGATTCTTCTGAATCAAAAGGAGATCAATGGAGACGAAATAGACTTCATTTTAAACAAATACCCTCCTCAAACACCGTTGAGTCTTGTTTTGGAAGAGGAAAACCCAGGCAATCTTCCTTTCATCAATCGTGAACGCGACGTAGAGCAAGTACTACTAACTCATCCGACATCGGAAACTCTCTGAACATGGGCTTTCTAGTTTTCCTGAATTGTAACCATCATTTTCTCACTTCAGATTCATTGGTTTCTCTTAATAACCGATGTACCTCAGTCACTTTCCCATTGTTTTACTTTTCATGAATGAATAGTGTGGATAATGATGGTAATGAGCTTATTCCCAAATTATTTATCCTTTTCTTTTAGGTGTTGTGTATTTGCAATTAAGAGGAAACTCAGTAAAATTCTTAAAAAAAGCAATTGGGATTGTATACAGCATGCTCGAGTGTAAATAGTCATATTATTATAAAAAAAATAAAGTTAAAGGAATTAGTCTTTTTACATTTTATTGAAATTTCAAATAATCATAAACTTGAGGGTAAATTCTCTATTTAGTTATCCAACTATTAGCACGTTTCTATTTTAGTCACTGAATTATAGAAACATACGTTTCATTACTAAAGTTATCGTTAGATTTTGTTTTGGTCACATTTGAATTGTTAAAAAAAATGTTGTAGTCTTTTTTTAATATGTATAATTATATATTTAGTCTTTAATATTTATACATTCTTAAATGCAAAAAGAATTCGATCTCACCCGTACCCATGGATATCGTATGCAATTGGTGACGACTCCCTTTGCTACGGTAGAAAACGACTAATTTCCTAATAATTTATGGAGTATTTTTTTTAAATGACTTTTTTTTCTAATTTAACCGATGTTTGTGTAATGCAATTGCAAGCATACACTTTGTCGTTTGGATGCCGAAGGAAGGAATCACTTTCCCATCGGGGAAATTGGTTTTAGTTTAATGGGTCTTTAGTTTTAGTGTAAAATAAAGACGGATGATGATATGCTTAATGATTAAAGTAATACAATTTGTAAGTGCGAAAATATTAAATTTGTTGAATTATTTAGAGACGACTAATTTGATAAAATGTGTTTGTTAAAAATTAAATATATTTTATACTAATTGAAATGAGACCATATTATCATTTTCGTCAAATTGTTAAGGAACAATGACCAAAGCAAAATCAAATGCTAATATTAGTGAGAAAAATGAAAGTTTTGATGATTCAAAAACCAAAACAGAAAGGACCAATAACTTTTATTTATTTATTTATTTGCTAGATATAATCATAAAAAAATGATTGATTACATTATACATTTTTTCAGATAAGTGTCTAAAATATTTTTTAGACGAAATATGTGTCTAACGTTTATTTGATAATCATTTTAAGATTTTTTTGTGACAAAAGTTAAAAATTTTTGCTATCCAATTTAAATGTGACATGTGGCCCATTTCTGTAAACTTCGGTGAATTAGGTATTAAAGGTTAATTAAGAATAGGGTATCAACTAAGGTTCCATGGTCTAGTGGTCAGGACATTGGACTCTGAATCCAGTAACCCGAGTTCAAATCTCGGTGGAACCTTAGGTTTTTGCAACCACTTGTCTGTTTAATTTGACAACTCTATTCTACCTATTTTAGATTGGAATGGAACATGAAGGGTTAACCAAAGACGTTGCATTTTTATGTAAAATCCCAAAGCTTTGGTTTTATGTCCTCTTGTGCCGTAAAAACACAAGACAACTGTTGTTACTACGTCAAGTTGTTTAGCGTGTAAAATCTGAAGATCTAACATTAATTTATTTTATCAAGAATGGTACCCAACATATTAAGAAATGAACCCAAATGTTAAATGGAGCCTCCAAGATCCCTGGCTGAGAAACCTAGGGAGTTTAAAATGAGAAGTATCATATCATCTTTACACTTCCCAGCAGATTTCCTGCATCGGCTAAGTCGATTGAAGGTCCTATGTACGAAGAATGCTTGAAACAATGACTGTAATATCATCTTGTTTTCCACCAATATGCCGTCTTCCAGCCGTCTTACAAGCCTGCGTGAATGGAGTCACAGCTTCTTTATCCATGGAAATCTGGTATGCTCGATGAGCCACTTGCCAAGCAACATCCTCTGGATGTAAACCTTGTTCGATCCCTGTTGCTGCAGTCTCCAATATTTGACTCTCAGACAAGTTATCAAATAGTCCATCAGTTCCGGCTATAATAACATCCCCTTCTTCTACTGCAACCTTGATTACCTGTGCCTTCCTTGGTTTATCACATATTGCAGTATTTCCTAACTGATATGGAGAATTGAAAGAGTGTTGCTGAATCGGGGATTTGTACACGGCTGCACCTCGTCTGATCACCATAAATCCACTATCTCCCATGTTAACAGCATGCAACATCTACACAGGAAAAAGAAAATTCAAAGATCCCATAGTTTGGTTTGCATTAGCATGATTTCTGCAATGAGATTAGACCAAAAAGAACACACATTGTCCTTGTGGAGAGTTATGATGCAAGCTGTTGAAGACCCTGTAGATTTGGTCTTCACCGAGGCCTCGTCCAAGACCTTCATCGGATCAACCTGAGCGAGTGGCTGAGTGAGCGTAGCAAAAAGAGAATTGTTGATGAGTTCCCTCGCATATTTTCCGGCATCAACGCCATGCCTGCTCCAACCGCCTACACCATCCGCCACTCCAATCGTCTGCATTTCTTCACAGATAAAATGGCTGTCATCACCCTGGGGCTTTGATCCTCTATCTTTGGCTATATAAAACGATCCACACATCATCTTCAACTCCCCCTCTTGAATACCAACCCTGAAACCACAAAACCAAAAACAACGAGACGACGCCAACGATTGTGAGCACATGATTCACCCGCCTTTACCCTTAATCAGGGATTTAAATAGCGGTCCGTTACCGCAACAATGGCTGCTATATAACAGCACCATTCGAAACCGTTATTGCGTAAAATAGCCTGTTGGCAATGACAGTAATAGCATCCATTATGTCCCGAACCGCGATAAAACACCATGATCGAAAAGGCAATCAAAATTACATTTTAAATCCTTCCCCTAATCGATATTTGATCACAGAATACTTGGTGGGTTATTCTTTAATCAATGGGCCTACCCTTTTTTTGTTCCCTCTCGATTCTTACGACTTCACAGGTTATAGAGTTTCTTTAATTCTACGAATCAAAAAGAATATTTATTATTTCTAAAAATATCAATCAAGAACCCTGTTTAACCATTAATGTTTAAACAATTAAAACATAAATTTCAACAGAAAAAGCAATCATAGAATCATTGAAGAAGTATAAACGAGCCAAGGTTCAAATTCCATACCTATCACTATTGGCAGCCATGGTTTCTTTAATCGCTGAAGAAGAAAAGATCGAAATTAGGTTACCTGAAAGAAAGCAAAGAGAATAAATTTAACCGAATAATATCAGTGATACTTGTAGGTACTTGCCAAGGAAGTTTTCCCTTTGTTTCAAGTTAAAACAGAGTTTGTGGGATTCCATTACTTTTTGGCTTAAACGAAAAATCAGCCCCTAAATTATAACTATTTTTTTATTTTTTGGTCTTTAAATTAATTTTTTTTCAAAAATAAGTATCTAATTTATTATTTTTGATCGCTTTAAGTCTAATAGTTATCTAAGTTAAAAAAAATATTTTTGGCCAATAAAATGCTGACACGTCACAAAGATATTTTGGACCAAAAGATGGTTTAGGGGCTAAAAACAAAAAATGGCATTGTGTACGTACTTGTTTTGACCAAAAAATAATTTAGATACTTAAAACGACAAGAAATAATAGTTAGATACTTATTTTAATATAAAAATAGTTTAAGACTAAAATAAAAATAAAACATAATTTAAGGGCTAATTTTTCATTTAAACCTTACTTTTACTCATTCAAGTTTGATTAAGAAAAGCTAATGTCTCAAGCCAATTAGAGTCCTAATATAACTTAATCACATAGTATAAAGCATTTTGTTAATATTTCAATTAATCACATTGTGAATATTCCATTGAAAATTGCAACGCATGTAAGCCCAAAGTTAAAATCCTCCTGGAACGTGGGGCATGGAAGTTTGAAGCGAAGAGCCAACTTATTTAGGTGACTTTTTTTTATTAAGTTTAGGTGACTTATTGAATGATGCGGGAAGAATTAACCAATCTTATTATTTTTTAAATATTAATTATTAAAATAATTTATTTTAATACTATAATATAATATTTTTATTTTAATAAATAACTAATATAAAATATATTAATCTTAATATTTTACTTATAAAATTATTAAAATAATATTTTGATAATAATTATATGGGCATAAATAATATTTACTAATTATTATAATGTTTTAAAAAAGATATAATTGGATATTTAATAACGAGTAACATTATTTTATTTATTTATTATTGCTATAATGTTTTAGTATTATTCTTTTAAAATATTAATTATATTTACATAATTTTAATAATATATTATAATATTTTTATTTAAATAAGTAATTAATAATATTTATTATTTAAAAAATATCAAAATAAAATTATCAAAAAAATATAAGTATAAAACTATAGGGGTAAAGTGAATTTTATTTCTTTCAGAAGAATATTTGGTCTAGTCGCCTCTGTAATTTTATATAAAATATTTTTATTTTTTCTTTTGCTTTCGTTTTGAAAAAATTCTAGCCACCTCTGTAATTTTTTTTCTTTTTAAAGTTGTTGGCAACGACACCAGCTTTGATGTTGGTTGCCGACCGCCAGTAATTGTTTTCTTTTCTTTATTTCATTTTTATGTTTTGATTTTTAATTTCAATAATCATGTCTTTGTGACACGCTTTTTCTCTACCATTTGGTATGTATTATCTGCCTTTTGGCACGCTTTTATTTTTTATTCGGTCATTTGTTTTTTTATTTGACGTCGTCACGACTGATCAAAATGACGCTCTTTAATTATCCTGTTGATCTTCCTATTTTGGACTCTCGAACTGGATTCGGATATGACCTCACAATCATCGTTCTTGTTCGTAATTGAGTTGTGGTAATGATTGTGGTGTCAACGTGCCTTATTATTGTGATATGCATTTTTAATATCGTTTGTTGTTGGTATTTTACCTTTCATCGTCGAACGTTGATAATGTTTGTATCTATTTTATTTTGAGTCTTTGAGTTAGGGTTTTACCCTTTCTTTGTATGGTCCTATTCTAGAGACGCTAGTTTTCGTATTTTTAGGAATATGTCCGGATCAAGTTTGTTTACATGAGTTGTAGCTGTTGGAAAAAATGTAAGGAAATGGTAACTTTGAGCCATATTACAAAAGGGTAAAGGTGGAGATTCGAATAATGATTCTATTGGGTCTTATTCTATTCCATGAGACTTTTACAACGACATCTCATATGCTCAAATTGGTTGAGTGATGAATGGGAAATTTATACTCAAAGTATGGTAGTTGTGAATTGAGTAAGGAAGTGAAAACCCCCTATCCCACATTGGTGGGATAAATAGCATGGGAAGTGTTTATATACACTTACCCTCTTGGTGGTCATTGAATAACTTGAATAGAAATTGTACCTCGAACGCAGGGGCAATGGGTGCGGATTGAAGCTCGTCGAACCCATTCGGGTTGGGGCGCACCCACACGACGTGAGTGACACGAATGTCCAGACTGATCGGGCCCTTCGCGGACCTCTGTATTATTGGTGAGGGAGGTTAAGAGGCTTCGAAACAAAAACGTCCCCCTCTAGTCAAATTGAGAAGATTGCAAGTTAGGGGATAAAAGTGTAAAGTATGAAGAGTTGAAAGACTAACCTTGCGATTAGCCCCTCCTCAAAACTTATCATCACCTACGTGGGCAAGCTTTGCTTTCTTTCAATCCCTTTATATTATAGTATTGCTATCGAACGGGTAAGCAAAAGCCCTCCATTAATTCATCGATTCCATGATCAAATCTATGTTTAATTCCAAGTTCAAGAATCAAAGGACCCTAGAAATTCTCTAGGGATATCATAGCTTATTCGTTATCGCTTTTGATAGCTATTAAGTTTCTATGAATCTATTATCGATATTGAAATCCTTGTAATTCCTATTTTCTTGTAGCTCAATAGAATCAAGGTGAGGAATCACCAAATCCATCAAGCTCTACAAGCTCAAGAACAAAAGAATTGTCATCCGGGAGCCTTGAAAGCCTCAGATGTATAGGTGAGTGTAGTCGGAGCCTAGGGATTGGCTAAGTGCCTTTCCCAAATTCATTGCTATTGATTAATGCATTATCATCATTGATTCAAGGTATGGTCACATTGAAACCTCGTAGGAGGTACTATTGGTAAGCTTGGGTAAGCTTATTGCATTGATAGAAGGATTATTGAACCATTATATTGTCATTGATATTATCGAAACATTGAAAAGGCCATATTGATCATTGTATAATGTTATTGCTATATCGTTATTGTCATTGTTACCGATATTGTTATTGTTATTGGCGTAAGTATTGAATCCTTGGATACGAATGGACATGGGATACAATTGGCATGCCATAGAATTTATGAGCTCATTGGTACGGAGTGGACTACGGTCCTTGAGCTAAGGCTCTATTTGGCGATGTTTGCGGGATATGTTAGTGTTGGTCTTATTGGTGATGTTGGAGGATATTGATCATTTATTGTTGGCGATGTTGGTTGGGAATTCGTGTTTCCACATTTACATGTCGATCCAAGGAAATATATTATTGCAAGTATTGTTGAAACATGATTTGAGATGCATTTATATTGATATGCATGTTAATGATAATATTGGAATTCATGTTATCATCGTTGACTACCTCACTAGGCTATATAAGCCTAATGCATCTCATTTCCATGCATTTTTAGGTTAAGAGTGTAACACCCTAAACCGGGCCTAGGAAAGTTGCCACTATCTAAATGATTAACTAATTGAATTAGGTGTTAGTCAAATTAAAAGAGATAGAAATTTATTGAGGGAAGAACATTAGCTAACATAATTAAAGGACTAAAATGTTATAGCCAACAAATTAGAGTACCAAATTAAGATGACCAAATTGAAACAAGGGTGAAACAACAAATTTGCATGGTAATTGGACCATTATTATATAATGGAATAGATGTGGCAAACACAATTTACACATGGCAAGGGAGATATAATCTTTTCCTTGTTGGCCAGCTATGCTTGAATTAAAGAAAGAGAAAATAAAAAATTGAATCATCTTCTTCATCCTTCAACCTCCCTAGCCGATTCTTGAGAGAGATTAGTGAGCGAGAGTTGTTTGTTGATCAAATTAGCTTGATAGGAAGGTAAATGCTTGATTTCTTACTTCAATTTCATGTTTAAAATCTTGAATTTTGATGTTATTGTTGCTTAATTTGAATAGGATGGAAGATATGCATGTTATAGTGATGTTAGTTCTAAGATTCTTTGAAATTTTGAATGTTGTGATCAAATTGCTAAGAAAGAAATATATGTTGCTGGAAACTTGAATGTTCATGCTGGAAATTGCTAGGATTGATGGAAAATTTGGTACTAAACTGGTATGAATTAAATGTCACATAGAATGAAACTGTTTTGATCACATTGCTAGTTGAAATGTGCAAACTTGCTTGGTTGGACATAATGCCCTGTTATGATCACATAGATAAGTGAATTAAAACTGACCTAGACATGTAATAACATGAAAATAAGTTGAATTACAATGTTAGAATCTTGTTTAGGGGAAACATGAAGCTAAAAATCTAGCCTAGTGTAATTTGCCCAGAATGCTTTGTTCTGTGCATTAACTTTGAAAAATCACCAAAAACTGTGCAAAGGGAATTTAAGGCTGAAAATTTTATGGACAATGCCTTAATATGTCTAAAATCATTAGGAGAAAACATAACTGAATTCTAGATTGTAGAATGAATTGTAGAAATGGAACACAAAGGACAGTGCAAGTTGTCCAGTGTTGTAAATTACCCTGTCTTTAAACTAAAAACTGTATTAATTGGCAAAGAATTAAAATGCAAGGCCTATATGGTTAGAAACAAAATTAAGTTAGATTTCCAACGGTGTAAACCAATTGAAATTTCGACGTACGGAATGAAAGTTATGCATGTTTTAGTAAGTAATGCACAAGCTGCCAGGCAGCAGCCTTGATGTCTTGGAATGAATGATAAATGAATTAACTGTATTGTTGCCTTGTTTTGAATAAATGAATGAACCTTGTATTGATATTGATTTAATTGTATGAATTGATAGAGCAAGGAGTAAAACTTGTGGAAGAAGAAAGGATTGGCCAAGCTAGTGGCAAACACAAAGGAATTTGGATCCAAGATTAGATAAGCTTGAAGTATTGTGAGTGTAGTTTACAATAGGGTTAGGTCTTAGGTCTTAACCAAATGTGCATGATTATCTTCTTACCATTGATATGCCATGTTAATGATCTCAATTTATCTTGAATATGTATAAAAAGGAAGAATGGACTAAGCTAAAATTGTGAATAAGTAATAGCATGCAAAATTGAGAAATTAATTAGAAAGAAAAGTGAAAACAAATGTATGCTTCCTGCCTTGGATATGACTTGTTATAATGCTTGCTTGATAGTGCTCTTTGATACAAATGTTGAACCTTGATGCCTTGATTGTGAGCATTTCGAACGAGTGCTTAAATGTACTTTTATGATTTAATTACTTGTTAACAAGATATAAATCATGAACTTAAGATCTTGCTTGATGCCTAAGAGATGGCATATGTTAATTTCTTGCTTGAATGACAATATTAAATTGCAAAGTGTAGAGCTAAGCTCAATTGGCCTAAGGGTTGTGTATATGAACATGATCTTGCAATGTATCACTTGAATTGATCCTTGAATAAGCTATTGCTTGACATAAACATGTAATACTTGAATAAGTGATTCATAATTGAACAAAGCCTTGGTTGTTAGTGGTCATAGGTAGAAAGGCATGCCTTAGAGTCTAGAGATCATTGTGTAATGGTTGACTATGGTCCAGGGCTAAGGCCCCTAATTGGCGACAGACAGAGGATACGTATGTGTGGTCTTTGGCGACAGTAGGAGGGTTGACCAGTGCTACAGCACATCTTGTGGCTATGTTGGTTGGAGACTCGATTACTTGGACAACTAAATACCAAAGGCATAAACTAAAGAAAGCAAATGAGAAATAACTAAAGAATAAAGCTCCTTGATACTTGAATTATTTGATAACTTGATTCTTGAATTACATGATACTTGAGCTACTTGATTTTGAATTACATGATACTTGAGCCACTTGATTCTTGTTGAATTACATGATACTTTAGCTATTGATTTTTGAACTACTTGATACTTGAGTTCCTTGATACTTGCACAACTTGATACTTGAATTGTTACTTGAATAGGTCATAAACCCTCTTGCATTGATGCGTGCCTAATGTTTTGCTTGAAATGATATGTCACTAAATTTGAAAACGATAAGTATTTATTTGAAGCTTGAATTCGAATTGTTTCCAACCTTGACTAGGCTCAATTTAGCTAATTATACATGTCTTAACAATTGGTTAGAACTAGTGACTACCTCACTAAGTACATACTTGTACTTATCACTCTCGTTTCCATTCTTCCCAACCACAGGTTAAAGGATTTGATCGTTGCTCGATCCTGAAGCCCGGATTCTTGAGCTGGAAGCAAGATACAAGCATAGCTAAAGTATGGACATACTTGTTTTGTACTCCCCTAGTTGGTGGCACTTAGTGGTATATAATGTCTAGTGCATGCATTTTGAACACTTGAACTTGTATATGTATATATGTCTTGAATGGGCCTATCATGTTATGAACTTGGTGGTTAATATAAATTAAGTAATGAACTAAAATTCTATGTAAGGGAAGTGTATTTAGCTGCACATATGGATAAATATATATAGGGTATCATTCGAATGTCTTGAGATGAGATTATCTTGTGTGAACATATCATGTCATAAGTGCTTTTATAGGCTTGAATGGTAAATGCCGAATGGTAAGGTTGGCATATGCTTGCTTGGAATCAAGGTATGTGCAATGGATCATGATTAGTAAGTTATGCATGAAATGTTAATGTAATCAAGTTAATGAACAATGAAATGAAATGGAAACATGATTGCTCTTAGGATATTTGAATGATAGTTGTAAGATGATATTAACCTTGATTGATCAATTGTTTGGAAACCTATTATGTCTTGAATGATGATTATATGATAATGTTAATTGAAATTTTTGGTAACCTATAATGTATATAAATAAGATTGCTTATATGTTAAGTAATGAATATTTGGTTGCTTGCTAGTTAAGTAACTAATCTAATAAGGATGAGTTAGCCTATTCTTGCTTGTTCTTGCTTGTATTGTACTTGGTAACGCTCCCGAACCGGTTTGCTGCCAACCCGGGGTAAGGGGTGTTACATTTTATTGGTAATAAGAGCTTTTTAGTCGGTTCTAGGACTAAACTGGGTTCTCTTGCATCATATAGGATATTTGTGCCACCTAGGAGACTTGTATTGCATAGCTTGTGTCTTTGCTTAACTAAACCGAACCCTTAATTGTTCTCTTTAAACGTAGAATGTCTGAAACAAAGCTCGCTCGGGATGATGAAAGTCCCGTAGGCTCCTCAAATGAAGAGGATAGTGTGAGGATGGAGCAGAATCATCCACAACAACAAGCTAAACCTAGAGCGCAAGCTCAACCCCAAGCCCAAGCTGCTGCTCAACAGGAAACTCCTGCTATAAATCCTGTACAGTAGAAATATCTCTTGAGCACGAAGGAGATGTTCAATCATCTTGTAATTACCTTGAAACGAGACCATCCTATTCCTCCTCCCGTTCTTACTCCAACTAGAGCCCCTATTGAAAAACTGGCTCAACATCAGGCTTATACCTTCACCGGTACTGATGAAACCAATCCCGAAGTAGCTAAGTATTGGTTAGAGGTCACTACTCGAATCCTGACCAAACAATTACCCTGTTTTGATGAACACAAACTCGAATGTGCTATACCCCTATTGGCAGACGAAGCTCTGAGCTGGTGGGAAACCACTACCCTGACTGCTCATGCTGAAGCTATAACTTGGAAATTCTTCCTCGAGGAATTCAAGAAGAAATATATTAGTGAACAATACATGGCCGAGCATCGGAAGTGTTTCTTGTACCTCAAGCAAGGTGGCTGACCTATTGAACAGTACGTGAGTGACTTTTGCAAGTATTGCAAATACGGGTCATAATACATCAAGACTGATGCTGACAAGTGTAAGATGTTTATCGATGGATTAAATAATGAATTAAGTCCAATATTCACTGCCCTGGGTATCACTAACTTTTAGAATCTGGTGAACCAGGCTATTGCAACCGAGGCGAAGATGAAAGCCTCTGAGAAACGCAAAAGCAGAAACTCCTGGAAAGACAAACGATCAAGGAAGGATGACAAGCCTCATTGGCAGTCAAAGAAGTCCAAATATTCTAAGGATCACTCTTTAAATTACACTCCTGCTCAGAAAAGCAACTTCATACTGAAACCTCAATCGGTAACCAAGCCTTTAGCCCCGATCATCTTTGTTGATAGTAAGGGGAATTCCGGTAAAGCTGCTCAACATCCTACTTGCAAGTTTTGCCAGAAACACCATACTGGCCAGTGTAGAAGTTAACAGAACCTATGTTACTTATATGGAGTCTCCGATCACTATATCAGGGATTGTCCTCGGAATCCTAACAAAATTCCGAATTGAACTCCTACAAATGCTAGCTCAACTCCTTCCAATCGAAACAAAGGTCCCAGACAAGCTCAGTCTGGAAATCAAGGGAAAGGCAAGGGACATCATTCGAATGCCCCTACTCACCAGGAATCTCAGGCTCCTGCTCGAATCTATCATACACGGGGAAAAGAAGATGAAAAATCACCCGACGTTATAGCAGGTACCGTTGAGTTAAATTTGACTCCTATTTATGTTTTAATAGACTTGGAATCCACTCATTATTTTGTATGCTCAACCTTGATTGAAAAATTGAACTTAAAGCCTAAAATTGTAAAACAAAGCCTTGTAGTTTCGAACCCTATAAGGGGAATTACAAATATAAGCCTTATTTGTAGAAACTGTTCCTTATTCATTCAAAATGTACCCTTTCTTGTTGATCTGTATGTACTACCAACTTGTGAGTTCGATCTAGTCTTGGATTAGATTGGTTAAGCAAGCATGAAGCCTGGGTAGATTGCCTAAATAAGAGACTTTACCTACGGGGTTTAGGAAAGGAATTAATTCTCCTAATTGACAAGAAACTGACCTCAGTCTTTGCTACCATGGTCTTACAAGATGAACTTGAATTCGGCTTACCTAGTGTGCCTATTATATCTGAATATCTCGATGTTTTTCCTGGGGAACTCCCTAGTCTCCCTCCAACCAGAGAAGTAGGGTTCGGGATTGATGTCCAACCTGGAACAACTCCGGTGTCCATCACACCTTATTGAATGACACTTGTTGAGTTGAAAGAACTCAAGAAGCAACTCTAAGAGCTACAAGACAAGGGTTTCATTAGGCCTAGGTTGTCTCCCTAGGGTGCTTCAGTCTTATTCGTGAAGAAGAAGGACGGGACTATGAGACTCTATATTGACTATAGACAATTGAACAAGCTTACTATCAAGAATTGATATCCTCTCCCAAGGATTGAAGATCTTTTCGATCAACTCAAAGATGTTGCAGTATTCTCAAAGATCGATCTATGATCGGGATACTACCAAATGAGGGTAAAAGAAGAATATGTACCTAAAATAGCCTTTCGTACTCGATATGGCCATTTTGAATTCCTTGTAATGCCATTCAGGTTAACGAATGCTCCGGCTGCTTTCATGGATCTCATGAACCGTGTATTCAAGCCCTATCTTGACAAGTTCGTGGTCATCTTCATTAATGACATTCTAATATATTCTCAGAATAAGGAAAAACATTCTGAACACCTTCTAATTGTATTGCAAACTCTTCGAGAACGTCAATTGTTTGCAAAGTTCTCTAAATAAGAATTTTGGCTATTGAAAGTGTCATTTCTTGGACATGTTATCTCGCCAGAAGGGAGTAAAGTAGATCAAAAGAAGATTCAATCTATCCTAGATTGGAGACCTCCAAGGAATGTTGGTGAGGTCAGAAGCTTTCTCGGTTTAGCGGGATATTATTGACGTTTTGTCAAGGGATTCTCATCCATTGCCATAAGTTTGACTAAGTTAACTCGCAAAGATACACCCTTTCTTTGGTTGGAGAAGCAACAACGAAGCTTCGATCAGCTTAAACAAGCCCTGACTCATGCTCTGGTTCTCATCCAACCAGTATCGGGCAAGGAGTATACTGTTTACAGTGATGCATCTCATTTGGGACTAGGATGTTTCCTAATACAAGATGGAAATGTGATAGCTTACACTTCAAGGCAACTAAAACCACACGATTCAAACTACCCTACACACGATCTAGAATTGGCAGCTATCGTGTTTGCACTCAAAGTCTGGAGATATTATTTGTACGGGGAGAAATGTAACTTGTTCACACACCACAAGAGCCTCAAATACCTCCTAACTCATAAAGACTTGAACTTGAGGCAAAGAAGGTGGCTAAAGTTACTTAAAGATTACGATTTGGTTATCGACTACCATCCAGGGAAAGCAAACGTGGTTGCTGATGCCCTTAGTCGCATACCATACTTGAGTAAACCCTTAAATCTAAATCCTAGAATAATACATTCGAATTAGACCTTTCTTAACTTACAAGTAACTATTCAAAAATATCCTTTAACGATCTTTTCTATTCGTTTATAGCTTCCTTGGCTATCAATGCTCATTTCCGTTTATCCAAAGGACATAAATTCTTGTCTGAACTTCAAGTTCAATCTAGTCTAATCTCGAGAATCAAAGAACTCCAACAAATTGATCCAGATCTTCAGAAGATCATGTCCAAGCTAGACTCTGAGTCTAATTCTGACTTTTCCCTCAAGTCGAATGGACTCTTCTATTTCAAAGATAGAGTATGTGTTCCTAACAACGAAGAACTAAGGCACGAGATGTTACAAAAAGCTCACCAAAGCTTTTTCTCGATTCACCCTGGATCGATTAAGATGTACAAGAACCTAAAGCCACTATACTGGTGGCCAGGCATGAAATCGGCTATCACGGATTTTGTTTCAAAGTGCTTAACTTGTCAGAGGATCAAAGCTGAGCATCAAGTCCCCACTGGACTGCTCCAACCAATCAAATTCCCTCAGTGGAAATGGGATCAGATTACAATGGACTTCGTTACTAGTCTTCCTTCCACTCTAAGAAAGAATGATGATGTGTGGGTGATTGTTGATAGATTCACAAAGTCTACTCATTTCATCCCTGTTTGAATAAACATAATCTTGGAAACCTTAGCCGAGCTATACATCCGTGAAGTGATTCGATTACATGGTGTACCTACAGCTATAATCTCCGATCGAGACCCTAGATTTGCTTCTTGATTCTGGAATTCTTTGCAAAAAGCCCTTGGAACTAAAGTGCACCTTAATACAGCCTTTCATCCTCAATCAGATGGTCAATCTGAAAGAATCATAAAAGTACTTAAAGACATGTTACGAGCTTGTTTTATAGACTTCAAAAAGAACTGGAGAAATCTCTACCCCTAGTAGAGTTTGCTTACAACAATAGCTACCATACATCTATCCAGATGGCTCCCTTCGAAGCTCTATACGGACGGAAATGTAGAACTCCCTTGTGCTGGTCTGAATTGGGAGAAAACAAAGAATTGGGACCTTAATTGCTTAGAGAAACTGAGGAACAAGTTCAGATCATAGATGATCGATTGAAGCAAGCCTTTGATAGACAGAAAGCCTATGCAGACTTGAAAAGGAGAGACATCCAATACAATGTTGGACACAAAGTCTTCTTGAAAGTGTCCACTTGGAAGAAAGTCTTTCGGTTTGGAAGAAAAGGGAAACTCAGTCCCCGATTCATTGGTCCGTTTGAAATCATTGAAAGGATAGGGCCAGTGGCCTATCGATTAGCTCTTCCTAGTGAATTTGATAAGATCCACAATGTCTTCCATGTTTCCATGCTCCGAAGATATCGATCTGACCCATCCCATGTTCTTGAACCAAAAAAAGTAGAGGTAAATCCCGACCTATCATATGAAGAAGAGCCAACACGAATACTTGACAAGGAAGTTAGAAGACTCCGAAACAAGAATGTTTCCTTGGTGAAAGTGTTATGGAGAAATCATAAAATGGAAGAGGCAACTTGGGAACCTGAGGCTACGATGAGAGATCAATATCCTCACCTATTCAATTCAGGTAAATTTGAGGGCGAATTTATTTTAAGGGGGGAGAATTGTAACACCCTAAACCGGGCCTAGGAAAGTTACCACTATCTAAATGATTAACTAATTGAATTAGGTGTTAGTCAAATTAAAAGAATTAGAAATTTATTGAGGGAAGAACATTAGCTAACATAATTAAAGGACTAAAATGTTATAGCCAACAAATTAGAGTACCAAATTAAGATAACCAAATTGAAACAAGGGTGAAACAACAAATTTGCATGGTATTTGGACCATTATTCTATAATGGAATACATGTGGCAAACAAAATTTATACATGGCAAGGGAGATATCATCTTCTCCCTGTTGGCTGGATATGCTTGAATCAAAGAAAGAGAAAATCAAAAATTAAATCATCTTCATCATCCTTCAACCTTCCTAGCCGATTCTTGAGAGAGAGAGTTTTTGTTGATCAAATTAGCTTGATAGGAAGGTAAATGCTTGATTTCTTACTTCAATTTCATGTTTAAAATCTTGAATTTTGATGTTATTGTTGCTTAATTTGAATAGGATGGAAGATATGCATGTTATAGTGATGTTAGTTCTATGATTCTTTGAAATTTTGAATGTTGTGATCAAATTGCTAAGAAAGAAATATATGTTGCTGGAAACTTGAATGTTCATGCTGGAAATTGCTAGGATTGATGGAAAATTTGGCACTAAATTGGTATGAATTAAATGTCACATAAAATGAAACTGTTTTGATCACATTGCTAGTTGAAATGTGTAAACTTGCTTGGTTGGACATAATGCCCTGTTATGATCACATAGATAAGTGAATTAAAACTGACCTAGACATGTAAGAATATGAAAATAAGTTGAATTACAATGTTAGAATCTTGTTTAGGGGAAACATGAAGCTAAAAATCTAGCCTAGTGTAATCTGCCCATAATGCTTTGTTCTGGGCAGTAAATTTGAAAAATCACCAAAATTTTTGAAAAGGGAATTTAAGGCTGAAAATTTTATGGAAAATGCCTTAATATGTCTAAAATCATTAGGAGAAAATAGAACTGAATTCTGGACTGTAGAATGAATTGTAGAAATGAAACACAAAGGACAGTGCAAGCTGTCCAGTGTTGTAAATTACTCTGTCTTTAAACTAAAAACTGTATTAATTGGCAAAGAATTAAAATGAAAGGCCTATATGGTTAGAAAGAAAATTAAGTTAGCTTTCCAATGGTGTAAACCAATTGAAATTCCAACGTACGGAATGAAAGTTATGCATGTTTTAGTAAGTAATGCACAAGCTGCCAGACAACATCCTTGATGTCTTGGAATGACTGATAAATGAATTAACTATATTGTTGCCTTGTTTTGAATAAATGAATGAACCTTGCCTTGATCTTGATTTAATTGTATGAATTGATAGAGCAAGGAGTAAAACTTGTGGTAGAAGAAAGGAGTGGCCAAGCTAGTGGCAAACACAAAGGAATTTGGATCCAAGATTAGCTGAGCTTAGAGTATTGTGAGTGTAGTTTACAATAGGGTTAGGACTTAGGTCCTAACCAAATGTGCATGATTATCTTCTTACCATTGATTTTCCATGTTAATGATCTCAATTTTAACTTGAATATGTATAAAAGGGAAGAATGAACTAAGCTAAAATTGTGAATAAGTAATAGCATGCAAAATTGAGAAATTAATTAGAAAGAAAAGTGAAAACAAATGTATGCTTCCATGCCTTGGATATGACTTGTTATAATGCTTGCTTGATAGTGCTCTTTGATACAAATGCTTGAACCTTGATGCCTTGATTGTGATCATTTCGAATGAGTGCTTAAATGTACTTTTATGATTTAATTACTTGTTAACATGATATAAATCATGAACTTAAGATCTTGCTTGATGCCTAAGAGATGGCATATGTTAATTGCTTCTTTGAATGACAAGATTAAATTGCAAAGTGTAGAGCTAAGGCTCAATTGGCCTAAGGGCTGTGTATATGAACATGATCTTGCAATGTATCACTTGAATTGATCCTTGAATAAACTATTGCTTGACATAAACATGTAATACTTGAATAAGTGATTCATAATTGAACAAAGCCTTGGTTGTTAGTGGTCATAGGTAGAAGGGCATGCCTTAGAGTCTAGAGCTCATTGTGTAAGGGTGGACTACGGTCCAGGGCTAAGGCCCCTAATTGGCGACAGACGGAGGGTACGTATGTGTGGTCTTTGGTGATAGTAGGAGGGTTGACTAGTGCTACGGCACATCTTGTGGCGACAGTTGGTTGGAGACTCGATTACTTGGACAACTAAATACCAAAGGCATAAACTAAAGAAAGCAAATGAGAAATAACTAAAGAATAAAGCTCCTTGATACTTGAATTATTTGATAACTTGATTCTTGAATTACATGATACTTGAGCTATTAATTTTTGAACTACTTGATACTTGAGTTCCTTGATACTTGCACTACTTGATACTTGAATTGCTACTTGAATGGGTCATAAACCCTCTTGCGTTGATGTGTGCCTAGTGTTTTGCTTGAAATGATATGTCAGTAATTTTGAAAATGATAAGTATTTATTTGAAGCTTGAATTCAAATTGTTTCCAACCTTGACTAGGCTCAATTTAGCTAATTGATACATGTCTTAACAATTGGTTAGAACTAGTTACTACCTCACTAAGTACATACTTGTACTTATCACTCTCATTTCCATTCTTCCCAACCACATGTTAAAGGATTCGATCGTTGCTTAATCCTGAAGCCTGGATTCTTGAGCTGGAAGCAAGACACAAACCTAGCTAAAGTATGGACATACATGTTTTGTACTCCCCTAGTTGATGGAACTTAGTGGTATATAATGTCTAGTGCATGCATTTTGAACACTTGAACTTGTATATGTATATATGTCTTGAATGGGCCTATCATGTTATGAACTTGGTGGATAATGTAAATTAAGTAATGGAGTAAAATTCTATGTAAGGTAAGTGTATTTAGCTGCGCATATGGATAAATATATATAGGGTATCATTCGAATGTCTTGAGATGAGATTATCTTGTGTGAACATATCATGTCATAAGTGCTTTTATAGGCTTGAATGGTAAATGCCGAATGGTAAGGTTGGCATATGCTTGCTTGGAATCAAGGTATGTGCAATGGATCATGATTAGTAAGTTATGCATGAAATGTTAATGTAATCAAGTTAATGAACAATGAAATAAAATGGAAACATGATTGCTCTTAGGATATTCGAATGATAGTTGTAAGATGATATTAACCTTAATTGATCAATTGTTTGGAAACCTATTATTTCTTGAATGATGATTGTATGATAATGATAGTTGAATTTTTTGGTAACCTATAATGTATATAAATAAGATTGCTTATATGTTAAGTAATGAATATTTGGTTGCTTGCTAGTTAAGTAACTCACCTATAGGGATGAGTTAGCCTATTCTTGCTTGTATTGTACTTGGTAATGCTCCCAAACCAGTTTGCTGCCAACCCGGGGTAGGGGGTGTTACATTGAGTTTGATCGGAACAAGGATCGGAGCAAGAAGTGGTTTGAAGCAAGTCACACAAGTTATATGTAATGTAAACTTAGCCTATGAACTCCTAGCATGGTGGCATAGGGTCTAGACATGTTAGTTTAGTCCCATTTTATGTGTATAAATGGCTCACTATGTTGAAAGGACTAAAATATGGAATATGACTTATTAGTGTTTTGGTAAAAGTGATATAATAGCTTAAAATGCCCTAACGAGAGGAAACATGGTAAATGGATTTGAAAATGCATGAAACTTGACATGTGCATAGATTAAGTGGTTATAAACTTGCTTGTAAAATTTGGTAATATTTGGATATGGTTAGGATGCCTAAATTGATTAAAAACCAGATAATATCTACTATTACATGCCTTGTCGTATCGGTACGGGTGAGGGCGTATCAGTACGACCTTGTAGATTTGGTCAGTTCAGCATTGGCGTATCGATACGTACCTAGGCGTATCGGTACATGTCTTAGCCACTGAAAAAACTATTGCAACACTGTATCAATACCATATCGATCTTGAATGTTAACCTTCTAAACGTTGACCATACGTACTGATACTCAGTATGGGTACGGGCTTAAGGACAATAACTATTTTAACAATCAAGGTATGCGTACCGATACAGCACTGGGTGTTTCAGTATGGTTGGCCGGTTCTGGAATCTAAGTCTAGCACGGATGAACCTATACCGGTATGACCCCTAATGTTTATAACTAATTTAATGACCATGACATAGGCGTACCAATACGGCCTTCTTGCGTATCGGTACGGAGGTAGGTAAGTTGGTTAAAAGATGTTTAAAGAGGTTTTGAATGTTGCAAATTGGTCACTGAATATTGTAAAACTTAATTGAGTACACAAATGATCTCTAGTTATGATATAAATTTGTATACAAGAATTCAAGACTTTAATTTCATATTGATAAACCTAATTGAAGATTATTTTTTGTAAGTTTCTAAATTTACAATTTAGTCCCTAAATTTGTATAGGTTATTAAATAATCTTAAATTATAATTTGATTAAGTTTACATTGATCACAGTCATCTATTGCATTGAGTAAGTTTTATTAATCCATTATTTATCATACAAGTCACCGTTAATGGTAAACCAATCACCGTATTGTTCACCGGTGATGTTTTCTGACCTAGATTCCTACCAGACATGGAAGGGCGTGTTACATTTGTGGTATCAGAGCTAGAGTTTAGTTGATTCTAGGACTAAACTGAAGTCCATTGTATTGTCATTGCATATGCCACATAGGAGTTTATTATTGAATATATTATGACTTGCGATTAATCCGATCCTTTTTTCTTTTATAGTACAAGATGTCTGACTCCAAGAAAGCTCATGAAGAATTTGAGCATACCATTGGCTCCTCGACAAATGGTGAGAAGAAAAGGGGGAAGACCCTTTGAACCCACAAATTCCTCCACAAGAACTATCGAATCCTAAACCCGTTCTACAAACTACTCAATTTGAATGTTATAAGAACATGACTAAGATGTTCAAATAGTTTATGGCTACTCTTAAATCTGAGTAGTTTGCATAATTTTTCATACCTATTAGTTCTATGTCCCGAGCCCCTATTGATAAACTAGCACAACACCGAGCTACTACCTTCACAGGTAAGGCTGGTGAGGATCCAGAAACGGTGAAATACTGGTTGGACAGCATGATAAGAATTCTGAACAAGAGTTACAGTGTTCGAACGAACATAAATTAGAGTGTGCCCTAGCCTTGCTAGCAGACGAGGCTCTATATTGGTGGAAGACCACTATACTTACCGCTCCTAAAAAAGTTGTAACCTAGGAGTTCTTCCTGCTTGAGTTCAGGAAGAAGTATATCAGTAAATATTACTTGGCTAAAAGGGCGGGACATCTTTTTGCATCTTAAGCAAGGTGAGAGACCGGTGGAACAGTACATCTACGACTTCTACTAGTATTGCAAGTACAGAGCCGAGTATATCAAGAAAGAAGAAGAGAAATGTAGAATTTTTTTAGCAGGATTAAGTGATGAACTCTGATCTTTGTTTACTGCCTTGGGGATCACAGATTTCCAAGAGCTCGTGAGTCGAGCAATCTCTACAAAAGCTACTCAAATGTCAGAGAGGTTTAATGGGCAAACCCGATCTGAGTAGAGGCCTCGAGATAATTCTACCCATATTTGCTGTGTAAGTAACAAGGATTCAAGAAACAGTATCACCAACAACCCTCTCGATCAGGCAATTTTGCTAAGCCACAAACTATGTCCCAATCTGCTGCAAGAACAACCTCCATTGAGAGTACCGGAGGTTCGGGCCGAGAGCCTTAATATCTTATCTGTAATTTCTGTCAGATGAGGCACCCACGGGGCAATGTCGTAGACAATCTGGAGCATGTTTCTTCTGTGGTGAGCAGGGTCACTACATTAAAGATTGTCCGATTAACAGTTCTAAATCTTCTACACTGGTAATTCCAGCATCCTCTACTCTGTCTTTCAAGGGTAAGGGATAGAAACAAGTTGCTTCAAGAGCTTCCCGGAGACCTGGAGACTCTATAAGGACTCTAAGCCGACAAGAATCTAAGGCTTCAGGTCAGGTTTATCATGTGAGGAGCAAGGAGGATGAGGAGGATCCAGATATTATTACAGGTACTGTTAAACTGTATACTAACCTTGTTTATGCATTGATTGATCCTGGATCCACACATTCCTTTATTAGTACTGTGTTGATTTAAAGATTTAAGTTAACATCTGAACCCATAGTCTCCAAAATCACCGTAACCAATCCATTAGGGGATAGTGTTGTAGTTTGATTAGTATGCAAAAATTGTCCCTTCATGATACAATAGATACCTTTTTCAGCCAACCTCATGGCCGTCCCTATTCATGAGTTTGACGTTATTTTGGGGCTTGATTGGCTCGAAGAGCATCAAGCTTGGGTGGATTGTTAGAAGAGAAAATTTTATCTTAAATGTCTTGGCACGGAAAACGTAACTCTTATGGACACTAAGGGTAAAAGGTCATTGTTTTACGTTACTGCAAGTAGGGAAGAATCTCAGTTGCAAAATATAGATACCGTGTTAGAGTTTCCTAATGTGTTTCTCGATGAGCTTCCAAGTTTACCGCCCACCTGTGAAGTTGAATTTAGGATTGAAGTGCAACCTGGAACCACTTCGGTTTCCATTATATGGCATTAGTTAAACTTATCGAGCTTAAGATACAGATTCAAGACCTGTTAGATAAGGGTTTTATTCGACCAATTTCCTCACCTTGGGGAGCTCCGATCCTTTTTGTCAAGAAGAATGATGGATTAATACACCTTTGCACTAATTACCGATAATTAAATAAGCTCACCATCAAGAATAAATATCTCTTACCGAGAATTGATGATTTGTTTGATCAACTTAAAGATGCAACTGTCTTTTCTAAGATTGACCTAAGGTCTAGGTACTATCAAATAAGAGTTAAAGAATGTGATGCACCCAAAATAGCCTTCCGTACGAGGTATGACCACTACGAATTTTTGGTTATGCCCTTTGGGTTGACCAATGCATCGGCTACCTTTATGGATCTCATGAACTGAGTTTTTAGACCCTATCTTCACCGCGATAGTACCCAGACCTTAGGTCAATCTTAGAAAAGACGGTTACATCTTTAAGTTGATCAAACAAATCATCAATTCTCGGTAAGATATATTTATTCTTGATGGTGATCTTATTTAATTGTCAGTAATTAATGCAAAGGTGCATTGATCTGTCATTCTTCTTGAAAAAAAGGATCGGAGATCTCAAAGGTAAGGAAATTGGTCGAATAAAACCATTATCTAACAGGTCTTGAATCTGTATCTTAAGCTCGGTGAGTTTAACCGATGCCATATAATGGAAACCTGAGTGATTCCAGGTTGCACTTCAATCCTAAATTCAACTTCACATTTAGGCGGTAAACCTGGAAGCTCATCGAGAAACACATCAGGAAACTCTAGCACGGTATCTATATTTTGCAACTGAGATTCTTCCCTACTTGCAGTAACGTATAACAATGATCTTTTACCCCTAGTGTCCATAAGAGTTACGCTTTCCTTTCCAAGACATCTAAGATACAATTTTCTCTTCGAACAATCCACCCAAGCTTGATGCTCTTCGAGCCAATCAAGCCACAAAATAACGTCAAACTCATGAATAAGGAGGGCCATGAGGTTGGCTGGAAAAGGTATCTATTGTATCATGAGGGGACAATTTTTGCATACTAATCCAACTACAACACTATCCCCTAATGAATTGGTTACGGTGATTTTGGAGACTATGGGTTCAAATGTTAACTTAAACCTTTTAATCAACACAGTACTAATAAAGGAATGTGTGGATCCAGGATCAATCAATGCATAAACATGGTGAGTATATAGTTTAACAGTTCCTGTAATAATATTTGGATCCTCCTCATCCTCCTTGCTCCTTACATGATAAACCTGAGCTGAAGCCTTAGATTCTTATCGGCTTAGAGTCCTTGCAGAGTCACTAGGTCTCTGGGAAGCTCCCGATGCAACTTGTTTCTGTCCCTTACCCTTGAAAGACTAAGCAGGGAATGCTGGAACTACCGGTGCAAAAGATTTAGAAGTGTTAATCGGATAATCTTTAATGTAGTGAACTTGCTCACCACAGAAGAAACATGCTCTAGATTGTCTACGACATTGCCCCGTGGGATACCTCATCTGACAAAAATTACAGATAAGATATTGAGACTCTCGGCCCAAACCTCTGGTACTCTCAATGGAGGTTGTTCTTGCAGCAGATTGGGACATAGTTTATGGTTTAGAAAAATTGCCTGATCGAGAGGGTTGTTGGTGATATTGTTTCCTGAATCCTTGTTGCTTACCCTTCTTATACGGTAAATGTGGGTAGAATTATCTCGAGGCCTCTACTCAGATCGGGTTAGCCCACTAAATCTGTGTGACATTTGAGTAGCTTTTGTAGAGATTGCTCGATTCACGAGCTCTTGGAAATCTGTGATCCCCAAGGCAGTAAACAAAGGTCAGAGTTCATCACTTAGTCCTGCTAAAAACATTCTACATTTCTCTTCTTCTTTCTTGATATACTCGGCTCTGTACTTGCAATACTTGCAGAAGTCGTAGATGTACTGTTTCACCAATCTCCCGCCTTGTTTAAGATGCAAAAAGATGTCCTGCCTTTTATCCAAGTAACATTTATTGATATACTTCTTCCTGAACTCACGCAAGAAGAACTCCTAGGTTACAACTTTTTTGGGAGCGATAAGTATAGTGGTCTCCCACCAATATAGAGCCTCGTCTGCTAGCAAGGCCATGGCACACTCCAATTTATGTTCATCTGAACACTATAACTCTTGGTCAAAATTCTTATCATGTTGTCCAACCAGTATTTCACCTTTTTTGGATCCTCACCAACCTTACCTGTGAAGGTAGTAGCTCCGTGTTGTGCTAGTTTATCAATAGGGGCTCGAGACATAGAACTAGCATGTATGAAAAATTGTGCAGACTACTCAGATTTAAGAGTAGCCATAAACTATTTGAACATCTCAGTCATGTTCTTATAACATTCAAATTGAGTAGTTTGTAGTACGAGTTCAGGATTCGATGGTTCTTGTGGAGGAATTTATAGGTTCGAAGAGTCTTCCCCCTTTTCTTCTTACCATTTGTCGAGGAGCCAATGGTATGCTCAACTTCTTCGTGAGCTTTCTCGAAGTCAGACATCATGTACTATAAAAGAAAAAATGATCGGATTAATCGCAAGTCATAATATACTCAATAATAAACTCCTAGGTGGCATATGCAATGCAATAACAATAGAATTGACTTCAGTTTAGTCCTAGAATCAACTAAACTATAGCTCTGATACCACAAATGTAACAGCTTCTTCGTTGTCTGGTAGGAATCTAGGTCAGAAAACATCACCGGTGAATAATACGGCGATTGGTTTACCATTAACGGTGACTTGTATGATAAACAATGGATTAATAAAACTAAATCGATGCAATAGATAACTATGATCAATGTAAACTTAATCAAATTATAATTTAAGATTATTTAATTACCTATACAAATTTAGGGACTAAATTGTAAATTTAGAAAATTATAAAAAATCATCTTCAATTAGGTTTATCAATATGAAATTAAAGTCTTGAATATCTTGTATACCAATTTCTATCATAACTAGAGATCATTTGTGTACTCAATTAAGTTTTACAAGATTCAGTGACCAATTTGCAACATTCAAAACCTCTTTAAACATCTTTTAACCAACTTACCTACCTCCGTACCGATACGCAAAGATGCCGTATTGGTACGCCTATGTCATGGTCATTAAATTAGTTATAAACATTAGGGGTCGTACTGGTACAGGTTCATCCGTATCAGTACGCTATGCTAGACTTAGATTCAAGAACCGGCCAACCGTACCGAAACACCAAGTACCGTATCGGTACGCATACCTTGATCGTTAAAACGGTTATTGTCCTTAAGTCCGTGCCCATACTGAGTATCGGTACGCATGGTCAACGTTTAGAAGGTTAACATTCAAGATCGATACGGTGTTGCAATAGTTTTTCCAGTGGCTAAGACCCGTACCGATACGCCTAGGTACGGATATTGACCATTTATTGTTGGCCTAAATTATAATTTGATTAAGTTTACATTGATCATAGTCATCTATTGCATCGAGTTGGTTTTATTAATCCATTGTTTATCATACAAGTCATCGTTAATGGTAAACCAATCACCTTATTATTCACCGGTGACGCTTTTCGACCCTGATTCTTACCAGACCGGGAAGGGGGTGTTACAATTAACATCAATGGAGGTTTTTTTAGAAGGGGAAGAAGATGAAGTTTAGGATTTAAGGGACTAAAATGTTGTAATATTTAAATATTGAGAGATGAAATTTTAAATTTAGGACCAAATTAAAATAAAATTTTAAAGTTGAGGGTTAAATATGCTATTATGCAGATTTTATTAAACTACCACATCATTAACCGTTTATTTTTTAACAGAATTGGACCAATTTGTTAGTCCCAATTAGTTGAGGACCTATTTGTAATTTCTCATAGTCAATGGACTCAACAAAGAATTGGATATAGTTGGGGGACCATTTATTAACTCTCACGACAAATAAAAAACAGTAACGTTATTATTAGGCAACGGATCATCACTGCCTAACTAACTCGTTATGGAATAGTAAAAAATCCAACCCAAAAGAATCAAATTTCGGAGGCCAAGGATTAGTCAAAATCGAACCCGAAAGATATTACCAGACGCATATTGACAACTTCTAAATAAAATTTCGAATAGAAGTTCTTTATATGCCTAAAAAATGTATTTTCAATAAAACAGAAATGTTAATAAAACACTGGGAAAAAAATTATTGATACACATGGCATAGAATCATTGATGGTTCTACTCACAACTTTCAGCCTTGGATTTCTCAAGTTCTACCTTATGTTGTTGATAACCTAACCCACTCATTATATCAAGAACACGTTAATATGCATTGGCGGAGCGGTCAAAGATGTTCACGTTGTTTCATTTTGTATAAATTCGAATATCGACATTTGCCTTGGAAATGTAATACCTCTTTGTTTTGATAAAAAAAAAACACGTTTATATTCATTGCTTGGGAATTGAGACAATCCCATGGTGTTCAATGACAAACAGGAGGTGGTTTTAAATTCATGGCAAATTGAGCTCAAACTCTATATAGAACATCATAAATAAGTGGCAACTATTATTATAATTATTACAGGACAAACTGTATAACAGATAAGAAAGGCAGCCTGTGAACAAAATGGTTTACATCTCACAGGTTACAGATCTATGCATTCAGTCTTAAAACTCCCCATACACTTACCTATTTCCCTACTTATTCTTCAACTCTTCACTTCGTACATCTTTCGAGTATTTGTATGTCTGTACGCTTTGTAGTATGTTGCTTAAGGATCTTGTTCAGCAAATATATCCAACAGGGACGGTGCCTGCAAGTTTTTAACACCATCAATTAGGATGGGAACCAAGAAGGCTATGTAGGAAATTTTCTAACAATGTTGGTCATCTGAGTGAAGTTTTTTACCTCGGGGACATTCAGTTCAAGGCGGAATTTCAGACCATCATAGTGGTGGAGGATTGGCCTAAAGGAGTCCTCCTCAAGTGGCTCGCAGATTCTCCTCGTCAGAACCCGGACCTGCAGATGAACAATCGTTAGTATTTCCCTTTTCGTTATGATAATTGAAAACACCATATTTTCCGTATGGTCAAATACCTGAGCAGGAAATCGGGACTCGCCCGGGCATTTCTTGTCCTCCCAAGCTGATGGATCAATGTTTGTTCCTCCAAAGCTTGCAGCCTAAATGGATTCAAACATTCATACTCATTAGTGATTTTTTTTTTTGTACTAGGCAGTTATGAAACTCGCTTAATGTATTAGTCCGGGAATTGTCTTCAGAGAAGGAAAAGCAAGTCACGGTATCAACAAATCTCGGATTTAAAACTGAATCAAAATCGAATGAATCACATAAATGGACAGAAAACTGTAAGAACTAACCTCAAATATTCCATGGAGTTGGTGGGTGGAGTAGTTGTACAGGAAAAGAGGCAGGCCCGGTGTTATTGCCCGGACTGAATCTCGGTAACGTGGTGGCAAACCTACAAAAAAAGCACACCAACAATTTAGGAATTGCATTCCCCATAAATAAATTTTTGGTCGACTAATCCAGATCGATTTTGCACAGGTTCAATATGAGAAAACGCTCAATATGAGAAAACGCTCACAACCCAATTTTCTCTCACAACTCAATTTTATCGGTTCATTCACAATGTTATGATTCGAAATTCTGACTTTAAGAAAGAGCTCCTCCCTCATCCCACTAGAGTGGGATCAGCTGTGTTCGTCCACATGAAATAAATTTACTTAAATCAATGGTTTGATTAATCTAATTTATTCACTTTCCATTTCTAGAGCAAGCAGTAACCGAGAAATCAGAATTGGAAACTAGATCAAACACAAAGAGACAGAAGAAAAGACATACCAAAGAGCTGTCTCCTGAGATTCTCTTGCATGGTATCGTTGTTGCAGACAAAGATGTAGCCGCCGACAGTTTCATTCCTAGGCAAAGCCTCAGATGGCGGCAGTGTCTTAAACCTCTTGTCGGCAGTTTCATTGCTATTGTTGTCGCCGTTATTGTTCTTCTTCGCTTTTGCTCCCATGATCATCCTCTCCTTTATTCTTATTCCCCGTTAAATTAACATTGAAATTATTGTTATTCAGGGGCTTTGAATAAACCCCTTTGCTAAACCCTCCGTTGATTCCAATGTTGTTCTGAGACCCCATCGGACCAAACCCGGTGTTGGTAGTACCGGTACTACCGACTCCGATTTTCCATCCGTCGTTGTTGAAAGAATTGAAATCAGATGGCTTTGGCTTCAAATTGTCGACTTCACCGCCGACTCGGATATCAAAATTCCTCCTTTGATCCGGCCTTTTAGAGGCATGACTGTTACTCCAGATGGAATCGTTTCGAGAAAGATTAGCCAGGTTTGAGTTTTGGATCCTAAGTTGATCACTGAACTGCCAAAAAGATTGCCGGTTGTTCTCCATTGTCAGCTCCAATTCCTTGTCAAAACCTTGAAAAAACCAAGAAACTGAACTGGGTATCTAACGATGAAAACAAAATGGATGCAGAAACAGAGAAAGAGAGAGGAGTTTGAAGAGAGAAGTAAAGTTTGGTGAAGAGGGGAGTGTTAAATAAGGGATAGATTAGATTACAAAGAAATTTCTTGGAAAGCGACTGAATTGGGGAGGGTAGACTTTGCTCTAAGTGGGGAGATTAGAGATTGCGTGTCATACTAGAAAGTTACAAAAGTCTAGTGTAAAAACCATGGAATTTAAAAAGAATATATACCCATCAAATTTTGAATTTATCTTAAAAATTTTATCCACTAAAATTTAAATGTATAATAAAAATATTTTTAATGTTTGATTGGATAATTATTTTAGTTTATATTTTTTAAAATAATTTAATTTTAAAGTTTTATTTTGGTTCAAAATAATTTGATTGAAAAATATTAGTCAACTAATTAAAAACAGCTTCAGAAAAAATAATTTTATATTTAATATAGTTTTATAAAATTATTTTTTGACTGATGTGATATTTATTCAAATCTAACACATTTGTTTATATGACACTGTCATGTTAGCGTGCACTGTCATATAGGTTTGTCACGTCATTTTTAATAATTTATTGTTAGTTAATTAACAGTTTTCACCTACAAAATGGCTATTTTGGCCCAAAATGAAACGTTGAGATTAAATTGCTTCAAAAAAAGAATATGAGCTAAAGTGACTATTCAGTTAAACGTTAGAGGCTATTTTGCCATTACGCCAATTTAAAATATATTGAAGTCTTTTAGGTGTGAACAAACTCGATCTAAAAAATTAATTTTTTCAACTCGATCATGTATGAAAAATGTAACTTGACTTGATTCGAAACGTGATTTCATAAACTCGACTCGATTTGAAAAAAAATCAAATAACGTTTGAGTTATAAAATGAAACTTCGAATAACTCGAATTTTTAGTAATTAATGGATTGATTTTCAAGTAAAGTCAAGTCTCTCAACATTGTTTGATATATGTATATCGCATATGAATATATATATATATATATATGAATATGAAAAAATGAAGAAATATATATGTATATCATATATGATTATAGAAAGTCGTTTAAATTAGAACCAATTAATACCATAACATGATAAAATGTTTACAACTAAATTTGAACAGAAACTCAAACAACTTGACTTGAATCGAATTTCATAAACTTGACTCAAATAAAAAAACTATAAATAAAGTTTGAGTTATAAAATAGGACTCGTCAACTAAATTAACCCAAATTTTTTTGACTCAATTCTACTCAATCTAATACTAACCCCTAAATTAACCCAAATTTATTTTCTAAAGTAGTCGAATTGTATCACCGTTTTGCCCTTGATTGACGAAAGCCAACGTTGACCATTACAGTGCTAACGTGGCAGTTTACGATGTTGACGTGACAGTCCACGTGTGAAGATGGCGTGGCAGAGGGGCATAATTAATTTTTCAAGACAGTTCGAGGGCAAAATTGATGTTCTGATTGAGTACGAAGGCAAATTTGATTTTTAGGCAAAAAAATATGAGTAAAATACTAAAATATTAAAATAATATAAAAATTAATATAAAATTTTAAAAATATTTTATTAATATATAACTAAAAATAAAATAATTAAAAATATCTAAAAATAAGTAAAAATTATAAAATTAAAATATCATAAGTTAATAAATTATTCAATAATTAAGATTTAAAATATTTATAAAGTACTAAAATATCTAAAAACCTTCGTAAAAAAAATTGGACGATTTTAGTTTTCTTTCTCTTCAAAGAATGTAAAGAAGAAAGAATCCTAAAGTAGAGTTATTGTAATTCTCTCAACCGAACAAAATTTTTCTACCCTTTTTGGTGCCCATATCTCTCAATACTAAAAAATTAAACTCCACACTCTAAATCTAATTTCTAAATCACAAACCTTAAACCCTAAAATTTAAACCCTTTTATTGATTAAATTTATACACATACTTTTATGATTTATAATCACTTTATATTGATAAAATTTTCAATTAAAGTTTAGGATTTAAGATTTGCATTTTAGAGTTTGAAATTTAGAAATTAGGATTAGAATGTAGAATTTATTATTAAGTTTTGATTTTTGAATAATTTATAATTTAATAGCTTCTGATATTTTAATTTTATAATATTTACTTATTTTTAAATTTTTATTATTATTTTTAGCCATATATTAATAAATATTTTTAAATATTTTATTAATTTTTATATCATTTTAGTATTTTAATATTTTTAAATTTATATTTTTTTTACTTAAAAATCAGATTTACCCATTTACTCAACTAAAAAATCAATTTTGCCCTCAAATTAGGTCAGAAAATCAATTTTGCCCATCTTCCACGTCATCTTCACACATGGACTGTCCCGCCATCACACGTGGACTGCCACATCAGCACTGTTGACCTCCACATAAGCACTATAACGATCAACGTTGACTTTCGTCGGTCAAAGGGTAAACGGTGATACAATTCGACTATTTTATAAATTATATTAATGTAAAAATACCATAAAGACAAAAATAATAAATTAAAACTATTATATAAATAAAAGTGACCTTTAAGCCTTCTTTTTATGAGTCAATTTTGAAGATATATAAGTGTGAAACAAGATCAAGATAGTGTAAGATTGTTAAAAACACACTGAACTCCGGGGTTTGGTGAGCTAGGAGAGTGGTGAGGAAAAAGAAACGCGGATTGGCGTGTTAGAACAGCAGAGGCCTTCTAGAAGGTCTTCAAACAGGCTGATGCTGTCCTTTCATTTTTTTTTTTTTTTTGAAAAGTGAATGCTGTCCTTTCATTTTTTTTTTTTGAAAAGTGAATGCTGTCCTTTCATTTACTTATTTCTTTACTTCACCTTCACATGTTTCGGTTTTAGATTTGTCTTTTAGTTTACTTAGGTGCTAAGGCATTTTCAATTGACCCACCTACAATATTTTTACTTATCAACTATTTGCTTCCTGGAACTTTGTTTATGCGTAAATATTTTATGCATTTACAGTAAAAAAATATACAAATTTATTTAATTTCACTTTTAAAAATTAAATTATTAAATTAAAATTTCTAACTCTAAAATTTTAAAATTTAAAACATAAATTCTAATATAAACTCTAAATTTCAAATTTTAAAACTTAAATTAAATTCTTAAACTTTAAATTTAACTCGTTTCTAATTTTTTTTACTACTAATGCATAAAATATTCACTCATTATTTATTTATTAAAAGGAGGGAAAGTCACACGTGGATAATTGGTTTAGTTGGTTGGCCGGTTATGATTTACAAGAAATTGATTTTGCAACGTAGTAGTTCCAACATTTTTTTTGGAATAAGTAGTTTCAACATTTAAATTTAGGCATTTGATGCCAAAATGAGGATTCAGGCGGACAAGGGAGGTAGAGACGGTGGATCAAGGTGGTTTTGATTGATTTAGGCGGTTCATCTATGTAGTCTTAAGGCGGAGAGTCGTGGGCAGGACAACAGTGTAGTTTCTGAAGGGAAGAAAAGGATGCGTTGTTTCTAGAGGTGGCAATCGGGTCATTCATGTCAGCTTCGATTCATGTTATTTTGGTTTGGGTCATTTTGGGTTTGTCTGCATTCAATTTAGATTCGGTTCAGGTCTAGTTCGAGTTTATGATAAGTTGAGTTCGATTAGGGTATTGGACTAGGTCAAAATCAGATCGGTTATTTTCGGGTCGAGTCAATATCGAATTGGTCATTTTTGGGTCAGATCAATATCGAGTCGTTCGGATCGAGTCAACATTTGAATTTTCAGTTCAATTCGGTTTGAGTTGGGTATGATTCACAAAGACTTCGTTGATGCAGAAGATTGTGTTGGTGGAGGATGCAGAAGACTTGAAGGCGAAGGTATAACAAATTAAGCTTAAAGGTGTTTGACGCCCTTAAACATTTGGAAAAAAATAAATTATGCTCTTGAACTTTTTTTTTGCACTCAATTAAGCCATTGAAATCAATAAATTGAATCAATTAATCCACTTGACCAATTTTAACCATCGAATTCTGACTTTTTTCTTAAGACATTATTGGCACATGACACACTATTAAAGAATTTTTATAGATTTTTCAAAAAATTATTTTTTATAAGTTTTTTCATAGAATTTTTAGAACTTTTAAATTTTTTAAATAAGATAAAAAAATCTAAAAATATCAACTGACAACATTGTAACACGACACGTGCAGAAAATTTTATTTAATTATTATTGAAACAACAAATAATTTAAGAATGGATGGTGTAGTGACCTCTTTGAAATTCGAATGGGATCGCTAAATAGGAGTAGTAGGCTTCCTTTCGTTTTTGGGAAAATTCTTTTGAAAATGGAGAGTTCTTTAAAAAATCGCGTTTTGAAAACAATAAAACTTGGAGTCGCCACCGGCCACTTAGGAAGGCCGGACACCCTAAAACCAAAGATTCGTTTGAAAGCCGGTTCAGGAGTCGGTTACGGATTGAGAAGGTTTTAGCACCCCACACCGCCCAAAAATTGGTACCGAAAAAAGAAAAATTAATTACCGCTTTGTTAATATTAAACTTTTCCGAATTAAAGTGACTATTAAATTAAAATTTAGTTATAAATGTGAGTAAATTTTAAGGGCCTCATTATTCGAGAGTAAACAAAAAAACCACCACCACTACGTTTGCCAAAAAACCACCACCACTACGTTTGATGCTGGCCACGTTTACTCACGAATAAAAAGGCTCCGCATTCACAATTTAAATACCCGGATGTAACATAACAACAAATGTAAAAAAAACGAACTAAAAAAACTAAACAAACCTATCTACCAAAAAGCACACATTCGTAAAAAGGGGCGAACATAACATCACAAGCCAATGAGACAACTATATGCATATACCATTGCAAACGTACAAACTATGATACGAACAAAGTGCGTGTATACTTGTGCAAGTGTTAAACCTACAACTATGAACATAAACTAAAAACATAAAACAAATTAAAAACATAACATAAATATCAACACATAACGAATCGAACAAAATAACACATAGATCCTCAAAACAAATGTGTACATGTGCTCATCATAAATAAATGAAGACTGTAGTGTAAATAAGAATGAAACAATGATCGGAATATAAACATGCAAAAGATGTCGGGGGTCAAATAAAAACAGAACAAAAAGAAGGATGCTAGATCACTGAAAAATAAACCAAATTGAATAAAGACCGAAACTTTGGGGCCAAAAGGGTGTTAAACCACTTAAAATCGGATCAAATCTGAATCAGGGACAAAATTAAAAAACAATTTGAAACTGGAGGGACCGGGGAGGGGATTTCAAAAAGCGGAAGGGTCAAAGATTTAACGCAAAACACGGAAGGACCATAAAGGGGTAAAACCATTTTTAAAAAGTAAATTTAATCGAATTTGAGGACGAAATTAAGAGCTTTTGAAAACTTGGAGGGACCGGGAGGGGATTTCAAAAAGCGGAAGCCCTTTATGGTGTAAAATCCAAAACGCGGAAGGGCTTATTAAGGTAAAAACCCAATTTTGAGAAATTGAAGCAATATAGAAGGCCCTATCGGCCGTAAGTTTTCCTCTTTTGGCTATTTTAAAACAAACACTCTTTAATATCTCCCCGTTTTCCATTTTTTTTTGCTCTGGTAGGTTTAGAAACCCATAAAACGCTCATAGCCACCATACCAGCCGTCACTAACCGGCACCGACAACCTTAAGAAACAAAAAACGAACCTCATTTTCACGTTTTAACCAATCCTGTGGTTATTTCCTTTGAAAAACACCTAAAACCCCTTTCTTTCTTAACAAAACGAAAGCGAAACTCTCCCTTCCACCAGTTCACCCAGATGGCATGGAGACCAAGGTTTGTCACCAACGGAGGGAGACGCACGACCTTCTCTACGAATCGAAGGTAAAAAGACCCTCATGGTTTCCTTATTACTCTTGTTTTTTGTTTTATTTTGTTTTGATGAGATGCATGCACTAAAAACCATAAAAAATACCTAAAAAAATTTCCTTGTATTGATCAGTGAAATCTCCACATCCCTATTCGGGTTTACAAAATGCTCGGGTTTCTTATATATCCCTTTGAAAATTACATCTAAAAATCTACCTAAAAAAGCTATAAAAGTTGCCATTGGTTGTTCTGAAAAATTGGCAAAATTGAGTATGTTGGCTTGTCTTATGTTGCCTTGTTTGCTTTTGTTTTTTCTTCACATGCATCATGTAACCTAAAATATTATGACATTTTGCTATTTTTGGTGCCGCATGTGGCCTGGCCGGAGAGTGGAGGAACATCGATGGGGAACTGGAGGGCTGGATGTGCAGCGTGCGTGAAGACTCGAATAGACCAGCTGGTAAAGCTCATGGCACGAAACTGGACGATCGACAGTAGCGCGTGAAGATCTGAAGCTACAAGCCGTACGACGCACGCGAGCTTGAAGAAATTGAAGGGCTGAGGCATACGTCACGCGCGCGAGGGCTTGATCATGGCCCTTTGATGCACCCCTAATCCAACGACCTTGAGGATTGCGGCGCGAGACATGAGATCCTAGCTAGGGTTTTCTTGTCTTAGGATGATCTAGATCGTTAGATCAACAACTAGATCTAATGGCTTGGATTAGGCTGCGCAAGAAAAGAAAAGAAATTAGGGTTTTTGGTTATTAGGTTTAATTTATTTGGGTCTTATGGGTCGTGTATAAGTATAATAAATTTTGGGTTTTAAAGGCTGTAAAAGGACTTTATAATTAATAAACTTGGGCTTTATTATTAAGTAATTATGCTATTTAATTTTTTTTTAGTTTTTATAATAAATAGTAATAATAATATAATAACGATGATAATTATAATATAATATTAATATGATAATAACATAATAATAATATAATAATGATGATAGTAGTAAACCAAAATATGATAATGATAATATAACCTATAATCGTAACCAATTAAAACTAATAATAATAGCATGAGGTAATGAGTAAGACTAATATGCAATAATAATTTTTTTTTCGAATTAGACCAACACGTGATATATAGTATAATATTTTTGAGTTTTTAAATAGATAGTAGCAACATATGATAATAAAGAAAGCCATTATTATAAAATTGACACAAATATAAAACATGTTAATACCACAGATAAAATTAGTGATTACATCTCCTCTCTTTGCTTATCCTTGTAGAACAAGAATAAAGCAAAGACCATAAACACTAATTTTATCCGACTTCTCTGACTGAAGATTCTGAGCTGCGAGTTCCTCCTATATAAAACCGTTCACTCTCCCTCTTCTTGAAATCCTGAAGCTATAAGTTTTTCTATATAAAACTCTTGGCTCTGAAACCCTTAAGCTACAGGTATCTGCCTTTTTTGCTCTAAAATCTTTGAAGCTACGGGACCCTCATATATAGAACCTTTCACCTTGAAATCCTGAAGTTGCGAGTTTGAACCACCTCGCTTGAAGTCCTTGAGCTCCGGGTATCTGTCCCTTTTGCTCTGAAATCCTAAAGGTGCGAATTTGAAACTCCTCGCTTGAAGTCCCTTAAGCTACGAGTATCTACCCCTCTTGCTCTAAAATCATGAAGGTGCGAGTTTGAAACTCCTCACTTGGGCCATGGGTATCTGTTTCTTTCGCTCTAAAATCCTGAAGGTGCGAGTTTGGAACTCTTCACTTGAAGTCCCTTTCAGGTTTTCACTATGTCGTACTCCTCTTCTCGGGAAGTACAATATCTAATCTTCAAATACCTGTAAAAAGAGATAAAATGCTTTCATGATGTTCGTTAGCATGCTCCTATCTTAGGGGTTTCTAACTATTCATCATGCATGACAACTAAAGCTAGACATCGTCTGGATGACTTCTTCCTTGGTTTTCATCTCGGCCTCTACTTGCTATCTTCTTCACCCGTTTTTTTATCTCTCCTTGTATTGGGACTCAGACTCGTTCAACCCTCTCCATTAGAATCTCCCAAAACTTTTGCAATAAAGCGTCCCTTTAGGGTTTTTACTTCAGATTTGCTTTTCTCAAAGCGCTATTTTCAGGTTTTCGCTTTGGTTTCTTTTCATTTTTTTCTTTTCATTTTTTTCTTGTTCATTTTTCTTTTCCCTTTTCCCTTTTTTTTCTTTTTTTGGGCACCGTTTCGGGTTTTCACCTCTGGCTCTTTCGCTTTGAACTTCGACATGAAATGAATTTGTTGTATTTTCTCGGTAAATTCCGTTAACTTTGCATCTAATGTTTTCTAGCCTTGACCTTGGCAGACTCCTTTTGACAGAATCAATTTCTGTCTTGGAAAAATATACACTAAATAGGTTAAATCATAGCAATGCCAAGAAATCTTTTGTTTTTCAATAATCTACGTCAATCTATTTGTAGGATGCTCATGAAATAGATAAAGGAAGGGAGGGAATAAAATTTCATTAATATTTGGAAAGATGTAGGAATAATTTGAAAGTCATGACAAACATGAAAGAAAATGACGAAGTAAATAACAGATGGTGCAACATACTCGAACATTGTCTGTATGAATGATGCGAGAGCCCATCGACTGTGCTAGATCTCCCACTCTCCGTCCTTGACTGAAACTTTTGATGACCCATAGACCGAAGTAGAGCATCTCAACTAAAACAGAGCCTATCACTCAGATGCCAACTGTCAAATTTATCTAAAATGTCATTTTCAGATTGTTAATTCAGATTCTCCCTTGGTTTTAAGACGCCCATTTTCAGGTTTTCATCTTTAACCCTTTTTTTTCTTTTTCTTATTTTTTTATACTAGAGGCGCCCTTTAGGGTTTTCACCACAAATATTTTCATTTTGTGAAGCGCTCTTGCGAGTTTTCACCACACCATTTCTTTTTTTTTCTTCAAGCGTAATACTTTTTGAAGGAGTCCAAATTTATATGATTGTTTAATTCTTTCATGTCCATCTCTGCCAGAATTAACACTCTCCCAAAGAAGGCCTTTTTAACAACATAAGGCCCTTCCCAGTTAGGCATCCACTTTCCTCAGAATTCTTTTTGAATTCGCAAGATCTTAAGCACCAAATCCTCCTCTTAAAACTCTATCGGGCGAACTTTCTTGTTATAAGCTCGCACCATCCTCTTCTGATACATTTGGCCATGACAGATGGCCCTCAATCTTTTTTCTTCGATGAAGTTCAATTGATCAATCCTGACTTGCATCCATTTAGTCTCGTCTAACTTTACCTCATTCAAGATTCGAAGCGATGGAATTTCTACCTCAATAGGTAATACCGCTTCTATACCATAGACCAAGAAATACAGCGTTGCTCCTATGGATGTTCTCACAGATGTTCGGTAAGCGAAAAGTGAAAAGGGTAGCTTCTCATGCCAATTCTTGAGAGTGTCTGTAGTCTTTGCTATAATTTTCTTGATATTCTTGTTTGCCACTTCTACTGCTCCGTTCATCTTGGGACGATAAGTAGTAGAATTGTGGTGCACAACCTTGAACTGTTCATAAACTTTGGTCATCATTTTGTTGCTCAAATTAGAAGCATTGTCGGTAATGATTCTTTTCGGCAAACCATAGCGATAAATAATTTCCTTCTTCAAGAACTTACATATTGTTGCTCTTGTGATGTTGGCATAAGAAGCAGATTCTACCCATTTGGTGAAGTAATCGATAGCTACTAGAATGAAGTTGTACCCATTAGAAGCTTTTGGGTGTATTTAACCAATGACGTCATGCTCCAAACATCAAAAGGCCATGGTGAGTTCATGGTGTAAAGTGGCACTAGCATAGAATGTATCTTGTCGGCATATATATGACATTTATGACATTTCTTTGCATAATCGAGCAATCTTCTTCCATGGTAGACCAGAAATACCCGTATCGCATGATTTTTTTGGCCATTGAGAAACCATTGGTGTGGGTTCCACACAAGCCATCGTGTATTTCCGCTAAAATGTTTTTAGCTTCTCGAGCATTGACACATCTCAACAAGATATGGTATTTGCCCCTTTTTTACAAAATCTCTCCATCGACGTACCCTGACGCCAACCTTCTAATGGTTCTTTTATCGTTATCGTTGGCCTCTTTTGGGTAAACCTAGAATTTGATAAACCGGAGGATATTATAGTACCATGGATTGCCATCATCCTCATCTTCCAAATTATAGCAATAGTCCAGTACCTCAAAAATTTGTATCTTGATTGGCTTTATCTCGACCTTCGGGCTTGCTTTGAACATGGTGGCCAAAGTTGCCAGGACGTCAGCCATCTGATTATCCTCCATTGGAAAAATAAGAAAAACTGATTTCTTCAAAGTCTTTAACCAACTCTTAAATCAAATCATAGTACTTAATCAACTTTGGATCTCTTGTCTCCCACTCTTTCCGGAGCTGATAGATTACCAAGGATGAATCTCCAAAGACTTGAAGCACCTTGATCTTTCTTTCAATGGCTGCATGGAGCCCCATGACACAAGCCTCATATTCAGCTATATTATTGGTATATAAGAATTCCAACCTACTTGTAAAGGGGTAGTAGACCTCTTCGAGAGAAATTAACACTGCCCCTATTCCATAACCTAAGGCATTGAATGCTCTATCAAAATAAAACTTTCATGGCTTATTCCTCGAAATAGGCCTCCCCTCAAACAAAGCATAGATTAGATCTTCATCCGAGAAACTAAAATCCAACGGCTCGTAGTCATCTGAAGCGCAGTTTGCCAAGAAATCTGCTACCACACTTCCCTTTACCACTTTCTGGATCACATAAACTATATCAAATTCTGACAATAGTATTTGCCAATGGGCCACTTTCCTGGTTAGTGCAGACGCTTCCATCAGAAACTTCAGTGGATTTAATCAAGAAATCAAGCAAGTGGTGTGGTACAACATAAATTACCTAAGTCACTTGGTAGCCCATACCAGGGCACAACATAGCTTATGGATTAATAGATACCGTGTTTCATACTCGGTGAACTTCTTGGTCAAGTAATAAATAGCTTTTTCTTTCTTGACCGACTCATAGTGTTGCCCTAGCATACATCCCATTGAATTCTCAAACACTGTCAAGTATAGAATTAATGGCCTATTAGGCGCCGGTGCCACTAAGATTGGGGAATTGGTCAAATACTTCTTGATCTTCTCTAGGGCATCCTGACAATTTTCATCCCATATCACAGGGTTGTTCTTTCGGAGTAGTCTAAAGATGGGGTCACATTTATCGGTCAACTAGGAGATGAACTGAGAGATGTAATTCAATCTTCCCAAGAATCCTATGACTTTTTTTTTGAGTTTGAGGTGGCAGGAGATCATGAATTGCCTTCACCTTGTCGGGGTCGATCTCAATCCCTTTTCAGCTAACCACAAAGCCTAAGAGTTTTCTAGACGTAACTGCAAAGGTACTCTTGGCTGGGTTGAGCTTTAACTGGTACTTTCTCAACCTTTAGAACAGTTTCTGCAAATTTTGGATGTACTCCTCTTCAGTTTGAGATTTGGCTACATATCGTCCATGTATACCTCGATCTCTTTGTGCATCATATCATGGAATAAGGTCACCATGGCTCTTTGATACATTGCCCCGACATTGTTTAATCTGAAATGCATTATCTTGTAACAAAATGTCCCCCCACATTGTCACAAAAGTGGTCTTTTTCATGTCCTCATGATGCATTTTAATTTGATTATACCCCAAAAAGACATCCATGAAGGAGAACCAAGAATGCCCCACAGTATTATCAACTAGGGTATCAATGTGAGGCAAAGGGAAATTGTCTTTGGGACTTACCTTGTTGAGGTTCCTATAATCTATACACATACGTACTTTCCCATCTTTTTTAGCACTGGAACTATGTTGACTACCCACTCCGGGTATTTAGAGACTTTTAGAAATCTGGCCTCGAACTGCTTCTTTACTTCTTCTCTAACCTTTAGCGGCATATCAGGTCTCATTCTCCGAAGGTTTTGCTAGACAGGCTTGCATTTTGGCCTTATAGGAATCTTGTGTGCCACAATATCCGTGTTTAAACCCAACATATCTTGGTATGTCCATGCAAACACGTCTTTGAATTCTAGAAGCAGCTCTACCAAATTCTGTCTAACTTTTAATGATAAAGTAGTGCCGATCTTCACCTCTTTCTTTTCTTCATCGGTTCCCAAGTTTAAGACTTCTAACTCTTCTTGATATAGCAGGATTTGTTTCTTCTCACTTGTCATCAGCCTTAACAATTATCAGGGACCTCATATTCTATCTTTTCTTCTTCTTTATCGAATCCTACCAAGCACATGGGTTGTTTGAAATCCACCCCGAGATTAGATTCGGAATTATTCATACAGTTAATATTAAGGGGCATGCACGAGTTTGAAAATATGTATTGGGAATAGAAATGAATAGTTTATGAAATGAATAAATAAATGAATAAACAATGAATGGAATGAATGTTATGTTTTCCATTTAAGAAAGAAATATAGAAAGTATTCTTTTTCATTGAAAGCAAATAGAAGTTGACATAGCCACCCTTTTACAGAAGACCTCCATCGCTTTCGGGCAAAAGCAACGAGGTTGTTTTGAGCATTACTTTAATTTGGAGCTAAAGGCTACAGGCATGTCCACACTGGTCCAGTTGTTGAGCTTTTCTCCCAGAAAACATAGGCGGATCTTGGCCAAAGGCTGGACAGACTCGTCACCCTTGGAGATCACATTAAGATCCATCACTTCTGAAGGTTCACTGATCAGCTCTTCATTGAGAAACTTTTCATTCTCTTGGTTGGCTTCTTGCACCTCTAATTCGGGGTTCACTATCCCCCCGAACACGAAAACACTATCAATATCGGTATAAGTCATAGGCCCCCACGGGATGCCTTCCCCTCTGAGCCGAGCCTTCCTTTGTTCTTCTCACTTCTTCCACTTTTGCTTTCTTTGCAGGAAATTGGGCTTATAACTTAGCCCAAAACGGTTATTCTTATTGATGACAACTTTAACCTACATGCGTCCTTGCATATTTCTTCCCAAGCCTCTTCCTTTCTTTGCTCTTCTTCTTAAAGTCTCCGCCACCACCATCTTGGTACAATTTGATAGCCTAGGGCATGGAATCCAGTTCCCTTCAGCAACGAAAGTAGCATTGACTAACTCCAAGGCCCTAAAGGCACATTCCACTGCCTCTTTATTGGTCATAATATATGGTGCATCAGAAGTCATCGAAGCCACGATATCTTGCTCGGCGTTAACTGTCACGAGCTTCTCTTTAATAACAAACTTCAATTTTTGGTGTAGAGATGATAGAACAGCTCTGGCAGAGTGTATCCATGGCCTTCCCAACAGACAGTTGTATGACGACCGGATGTCCATCACCACGAAGTTAACAGTATACTCACTCAGACCAATAAGCAGGGGTACTTCAATTTTCCTAACCACATCTCGTTGGGTCTCATCAAATGCCCGTACGTTATTCTGACAAGGTTTTATGTAGGAGCTGTCGATAGGAAAACGTTGCAAAGTAACTAAAGGCATGACATTCAAGGTGGAGTCATTGTCGATAATCACTCTCGACAACACATGGTCTTTATAGTGAGCGGTGATGTTTAGAGCCTTGATGGACCCCATGTCCCCCTCTAGTCTCGTCATCACTGAAGGTAATATAATTATCCACTGTGATATGGCAAATTATTCAGTCTACCTTGCTTATTGAAATATCACTTGACACGAAAGTTTGGTTTATTACTTTCAACAGTTCTTCGCGGTGTTTTTCTGAGCTTAGTAGGAGGTCAAGGACTAAAATTTGGGTTGGCTGCTTTCTGAGTTGCTCCACCACACTGTACTCGTTGTGCTTTAAGAATCTTAGGAATTCTTAAGCTTGAGCCTCAATTACTGGCTCATTGACTTCCAAAGGTGGCTTCTCTCCAAATATCTTCGTGGGTTCAGACTCAGTTACCTTACCTTTACCCCTCGACTCTTCTACTGCCTTTGATGTTTCTAGAGCATAGCACCGACCACTCCTAGTAAAGTGCCGAACCTCACCTACCATCTCAGGCTTTGGTTCTATCGGTTCTTCCTGGGCGAGCTTTACTTCTGCGACTAACTTCTCTTTTTTGTGAACTTGAACACCTCGGTATTAAAACATTGGTGGTGTAATTCCATGGAACCATCCGGGTATCCTTGAAAGGAAAGGATGATAGGGCAGTAATTATAATCTTGGGGGCCACCTTAGGGCCTCATTCTTGGGGTTTGTTTTCTTCACTTGGCTTAAAACCAAGGACAAATGGTCTTCTTGCACTATACTTGGTGTCTAGACTATCTGACGTGCAGACTTCCAATTCTTTCTTTCTTTCTTTCTTCTTTCTCGAAGAACTCAATTTCTTTATTGTCCATCAGTTTCTGAACCACATGACGGAACTCCTTGCAATCTTGGATTTCATGATCCCCTGACTGATGATACTCGCAATATGGGCCATAACCATTCTTCACGATCACCATTCCTTAGTCAATGAGGCATGCCATGCATAACTGCTAAAAAATCTACCCCATAGGAGATATTACCTCCGACACATTCACCTTTGCTTTTCTGGCGTACCCTTCTTCAAGAGTATTTACACCATGACCTCCATGTTTTGGTAAGGGGTTGTTGGCTGTACTCAGTTCCTCCAACTGTAACACTCTAGTCTTGATCAGATTTTAGATAAACTTTTTAAATGCCACACAGTTCTCAATCGAATGTCTCAGAACTTCGACATGGTACTCGCAGTGCGCCTTGGGGTCATACTATGCTGGGTAAGGCGAGTTGAAAATGGTGACATGGTAGGGATGAACCAAGTCCGCCTTGTACAATTGTGAGTATAGCTCCTTGTAAGAATAGGCAACAGGGTCAAAGACCTACTCTCACTTTTTTTCTTGGGCCCCTGTCTTCTCTCTTATTGAAATTTTAAGTATTCTCGATTGTAGCTTGGGGCTGGGATATGGTATGGTTCTTGACGACCTTATAGGTACTTGGATGGTTAACCTCGTGATCTTTTTTCTTATACCGCTTCCATGGAAGTTCTGTTTCGTCAATTCTTCCACTCGTGATGGCCACCTCGTTGTGTTTGCTGGTCATTACCATATCCGCAAAATTGCTAATAGGATTGCTGATCAAACGATAATAGAGTGTCCCTTTTAGTGTGTCTATGAACATCAGAGAGATCTCATTCTCATGAAGCGAAGGCTGAACTTGCATTGCCACATCGCGCCACCTCTGGACATACTCACAGAGGCTTTCATTTCTCTTTTGCTTCATCTCTTGCAATAAAAGCATGTTAGGGACCATATCTGATATGTACTTATATTGGTCGGTGAAAGCTTTGGCTAAATCCTTCCACGACTTAATTTGAGCCCTTGTTAGCTGATTGTACCACCTCGAGGCAGACCGTATTAGACTGTCTTGGAAACAGTGGATCAACAACTTCTCATTGTTAGTAAACCCTGCCATTTTGCGGCAAAACATGGTTATGTGGGCAGTAGGGCAAGTCGTCCCATCGAACTTCTCAAATTCTGGGGTCTTGAACTTGTACGAGATCTCCACATCCTGGACTAAACTGAGATCTCTAGCGTTTTGCCCACAGGAACCTTCCTAGTTTCCTCTAACTGTTTCGAGAATTCCGCATTTACTTGATTCAGTTTTTCCAACTCATCAAAGTCCAGGATGCTACCCCCGACATTTTCAGTGTTTCCAAAGGTCACGCCAGTTGAGCTTGGGTAGAGGCGCCATCCTGATGAGACGAAGATATCCCTTGTGGAGGTTTCAGTGCAGGGTTGATAAAGAAAGGGTTTTTTAAAGATCGAAGAATATGAAGGATCTCCCGATTCCTGAGTAGGGTTTTCAACAGCATCCTTTCCTCTTGGGTCTTCTCCCCGACTGAGTTGCAGCACTTGAGATATCTCCTTCACCATATCTTGTTGGGATTTGATGATGGTGTCCCTCAATTCTTATTGTGTTCGTTCTAACTGACCCCTAAGGTTAGCTTCCAACTTGGCAAAGTTCTCGTCCATTATCCTTGCTTGTAAACGAGTGCGGTATGGATGTAGGATGATTGCAATTTATCTCTTAAATTCTGCACAACATTCTCATTATTAATTTCATCTTATAACCAATTAATGCAAACTATATGTGTTATATGATGTATGGGACAAATGATAAATAAAATGCAAGAACGTATGCAATTAAAGTTATTGATTCCGTTGGTGATCACCCTTGAAAAACTTTTATTGAAGATTAAAAGGTTCTCATTACAAAGCGATAAAAATAAACTCCTACAGATATGCTCCGGCCCTAACTCCTAACTCTTCGATAGCTGCAAGCAGCTGGATGAACCTGGGTGTTTTCTCCACTCTCGAAGCTACGAAAGGACGGAGAGCTTTGGCTTTTTTGGCTAGATTCCTTACATTTTTAGCGACTTTTTGAACTTGCACCATCAGGGTAGTGTTATACTGGTCTCGATCCTGGATCATGCGAGTAGCATCGCGAAGACACCTCAACCAATAATTATGCCCCCTTCTGCGAATTCTTCGAGAACTACTAACCTTCAAAGGTAATCTTGAACAGTGGCCTCTAATGTCTCAATCTGAGTTTGGAGTGCTTCATTATCTTGCCAAGTAGCTTGAAGTTCAAAGAAACCATTCCGAGCGCAGTATTCATGAAAAGACTGATCTAACTCCCCAACCCTTTCTTCTAGTTGAACATTCCAGGCTTGGCTTTGACTCAAACTCTCAAGGGTAGAGTTATACAGACCTTTCATCTCAAACAACCAGTTCTTGCTTTCTTGGGATTTTATCTTCCATGCGACATCATTCTCTTTTTCCCAATTAACCACTTGCTTACCTTTCTCACTTTCTTGTTTAGTCTTTGCTCTCTCCCGCTGGATCGTGCTTCTAGCAACCTTTCTTTCATTCTCAACAGCCTTCTTGCACTTCTCTACCTCTTTTTGAATTGCTTGCTTACCTTTCTCTCTTTTCCTCGACTAAGGGTATCCCGGTCATCCTTTCCTTTCCCACAGCTAGAAACTTCTTTTCCTTTGGTAGAGAGCATTTTTTCCTTCAAATCCATATTGAGCTTCATTAACTGTTTGATTGTCCCATCTCTCTCATCCACATCCAAGCTAACCCTATAAAGCTCGTTTGTATGTTCAGTTTGCAAAGCATCCATCCTCTTTTTAAGCTCCTTTAGCTCACTTTTTAGGATATCAACCTCGAAAGAAACCATCTTCAAATGCTCCTCAAGTGACATAGTGGGTCCTTGATCGGGCTCTGGAGTCTTGTCATTAATCCTCTTGCACATCCAAAAAGCATAGTCTGGGGTGAACATACACTTTTTATCTTTATCTACCTTTATGCGGTAGCAGTGATCCCATGCTCTGGAGACAGCTTGAACCTTTGCCCTAAATTCATTCTTGAAAAAAAACTCGGCAGTGCTCAAGCCGGCACTGACAGGCACAAACTATCGTGACCCAAATTGCCTTAACACGAACAGAGGGGCGCAAGCGATTCCACCATACAAACCTATCATCATTAACCAATCATAATCCCTGCATCTATATAGGAAATGAAGGACACTACCGAGCCAAGGTACCCTCCACACAATGTCTTCATCTTGGAGATTCTTGAAGATCTTCGTCCACTTCTGTTTGTCTAGCTTTTCCCATCACTCTTTTGCTAGATACTCTCGCAAAGGGGAAAATCTCCCGAAAATATTTTGGGTAGAACCCTAGCCGGTGACTTCCAAAGATGACTCCAAATCCATACCTGAAGCAACTGTGCACATCCCCTAAAATGCCATTGTTCATGCTTTCAGCTTACGTTCAAGGAAATAAAAGTTTCAGTTAAGATTGTCGATATTAGATCGGCGTTCCTCTTCATGCGCTCGAATAAATCCAAGATGGCCACGTCAATGTTGCCCAAAACTCTCAAGAAAATAATCAAGTCATAAATCCCTAAAGCGAATAGATCCATCTTCATAACCTCATCCAGGTGTGTAGGTATGATATCTCGAATGCACTTCCATGAAAAAGCGGTATTGTCTCCTCGATTCTGAATCAAGCCTTTGACCCAATCTTCACTCATTCCGGTTAAGGTTCTAAGCTTCAAAGGGTAATTCTAAGACTTTGACGGCTTTGTGTAAATCCAGTCTTCATGAATATTCTTCTAATTGAGCAAAGCTGTATATTCTTCGATTGTAGGCATCAAATATTTCCCATTAAAAGTGAAGCAACAGAAGACGGGATTCTAAAATTGAAAGATGGCTCGAAGCAAAGGCTGATTAACTCGTACATACATCAAGTGCGCTATATCACTATGATTTTCACGAAACAAATTTTGCAACCGTCGATCCCATCCTTCCAAAATCTATTTCAATTCCCACAAATCATTTTGCTGTAGACTGACATAAGTATACCCCGCTACTATGCGCTTGCTCGGTAAACTGTCACCTTGGACCCTTTGGTTGACTTCTGACCAATGTCGAATGGCTGAGTTGGTATCCTCCTTCTTGAGATACATTCTATCCATGATGAAAGATTTCAACTCGGCAAACCACTCGAATCAACACCTTCATGTTATGCATTGTATATGCGAAAAATATATGCAAAACAAAATAAAACAAAAAAGAAACAAGTCAGTACCAGATAAAATCAATAAATATATATAAAAATAAAGGGGGGAATTAAATCAGACAAAACAACCCTATTTATATCCTTTATAAAGAATCTAGGTTAACCGCATGGCTATAAAAGGGGTGGGATTTCTATGTTCTCTATATGCAGTTTTGGTACTAAAAGGTACCCGAACTGTCCCTGCTGTCCACTCTTAAGGGTAGCAAGGCCCTCGGTCATCACCCATTATAGGCTCCTCTCAACCGAGTTCAATTCAGGGGGACCCATTCGCTATGTCCATACGGGGAAACAATATTCCCAAGAAAACATAGGGTACTCGAGCCCCGAAGGTACTTACTAGGCCCATACGGAAGAACAATATCCACACGAAAGCACTAGTGTTTCTCCCCTCTTAAAGAGATAGGTTTAAATGTCAAATTTTAAATGCATTAAAAAAATTCATTTATAAACAAATATTAATTTAATCGTCACTTTAATTCACAACTTTTGATATTAATAAAGCGGTAATTATTTTTTTTAAAAAAATGGCCCGACTCTCTTTTTGTTTTAAAAAATAAAACCAGTCCCCAGTGAAGTCGCCAACTGTAGTGACCTTTTTTTTCAAAAATGATATTGGTTCACTAAAAAGGAGTAGTATGTTCCTTTCATCTTTGAGAAAATATTTGGAAAATAGGGGAGTCCTTTGAAAATCTGTATTTTGAAAAATAATAGAACTTGGAGTCGCCACAGGCCACTGAGGTAGGACGTACACTATAAAACCATAGATTCGTTTGAAAACAAGTTCGAAAGTCGATTACGGATGTGAAAGGTTTTGACACCCCTACATCCCCAAAAATTGGTACGAAAAGAAAAAAATATAATTACCGCTTTGTTAGTATTAAACTTTCCGAATTAAAGTGACGATTAAGTCAATATTTGGTTATACATGTGAGTACATTTTAAGGGCCTCGTTAATCGAGAGTAAACCAAAAAAACCACCACCACTATGTTTGATACTGGCCACGTTTACCCCCGAATAAAAGGGCACCACATCAACAAATTATGTATCCGGATGTAATCTTAAACAAAATAGTAAAACAAAAGAACTGAAACGCTTAAACATACCAAACTACCAAGTAGCAAAAGTACGTAAAAAGGGGGCAGACATAACGTCATTCAAGCGTATAAAAAAACTATGCACATAAACATATATACATCCATAATGCATACATACGAACCAATATACGACCAAAGTGCTCGTATACTTGTGCAAGTGTTAAACCTACTACTATGAACAATAAGCTAAAAGTGTAAAAACAATTTAAGAAAATATAACATAAATATCAACACATAACAATTCGAACAAAATAACACATCAAAAAGCGAAAGCCTTTATAGTGTGAAATCCAAAATGCAAAAGGGCTTATTACGGTAAAAATCCAATTTTGAGAAATTGAAGCAATATAAAAGGCCCCATCGGCCGAAAATTTTCCTCTTTAGGCTATTTTAAAATAAACTCCCTTTAATATCCCATCGTTTTCCATTTTTGCTTTGAAAGGGTTTAGAAACCCAGAAAACGCTCCTAGCCATCATACCGGCCGCCGCTAATCGGTGCTGACAACCCTATGAAACAAAAAGAGCCTTCTTTTCACGTTTTAACAAGTTCTGGGTTATTTTCTTTGAAAAACACCTAAAACCCCTTTCTCTCTTAACAAAACAAAAACAAAACTCTCCCTTCTGCTGGTTCACTTAGATGGCACGGAGACCAATGTTTATCATCGGCGGAGGGAGACACATGACATTCTCTATGATTCGAAGGTAAAAAGACCCTCATAGTTTCCTTATTACTCTTTTTTTTTGTTTTGATGAGATGCATGCACTGAAAAATATAAAAAATACCTCAAAAATTTTCCTTGTATTGATCAGTGAAATCCCCACATCCCCATTCGGGTTTACAAAATGCTCGGGGTTCTTATATATACCCTTTGAAAATTACATCCAAAAAGCTACCTAAAAAGCTGTAAAAAATTCCATTTGGTTGTTATAAAAATTTTGTTTGGGTTCAACTGCAAAACTGAGTATGTTGGCTTGTCTCCTGTTGCTTCTGCTTGCTTTTGTTTTTTCTTCACATGAATCATGTAATCTGAAATATTCTGACATTTTGCCATTTTTGGTGCCGCATGTGGCCTTGCCGGAGAGTGGAGGAACAAAGATGGGGAACTAGAGAACTGGATGTGCAGCGCGCGTGAAGACTCTAACAGACTGGCTGGCAAAGCTCATGGCGCAGAACTGGACGGTTGGTAGTTATGCGTGAAGATCTGAAGCTACAAGCCGTACGCCGAACGCGCGCGTGATGAATTAGAGAGGCCAGGGCGTACATCAAGCGCGCGAGGGCTTGATCATGGCCCTTTGATGCACTCTTGATCCAACGGCCTTGAGGATTGCGGCGCGAGACGTGGGATCCTAGCTAAGGTTTCCTTGTGTTGGGATAATCTGGATCGTTATATCAACAACCAGATCTAATGGCCAGGATTAGGCTGCGCAAGAAAAGAAAAAAAATAGGATTTTTGGTTATTAGGTTTAATTTATTTGGGCATTATGGGCCGTGCATATGTATAATAAATTTTGGGTTTTAAAGGCTGTAAAGAGACTTTATAATTTAATAAACTTGGGCTTTATTATTAAGTAATTATGCTATTTATTTTTTGTTTTTATAATAAATAGTAATAATAATATAATATTATTATAATAACGATGATAATAATAATATAATATTAATATGATAAAAACATAATAATAATAATATAATAACAATGATAGTAATAAACCAATTAAAACTAATAATAATATCATGAGGTATTGAGTAAGACTAATATGCAATAATAATTTTTTTTTTCAAATTAGACCAACACGTGATATATAATATAATATTTTTGAGTTTTTAAATAGATAGTAGCAACATATGATAAAAGAGAAAGCTCATTATTATAAAACTGGCATAAATGTAAAACGGGTTAATACCCCGGATAAAATTAGTGATTAAAGATAGACTAACTAACCAATTAGATGGAATTCAAAAACCATTAAATCCAATCGAATATATTTTTATATATAGAATTAGTCATATATTATTGTAAAAAAAATTGTCTTCTTATTTCTCAAATTAGGGTTTTACTTTTCCCGCTTACTTTTCCCGCTTTGTTTATTTTGCAAATTAGAGTTAGCACTTTTATTGTTTGAACTTAATTTTCCAAACTCATATTGTTCTGCAAAACCTAAATCCCTATGTCAACAAAATCTTCAAATCCCTTTTCCTTGTCTACCTTTCAAGTTTCAAAATCCCTAAGTCAACAAACTCCCGCCTCTTGTTATGATCTGGTCCTCTATTTATCCTTTTTTAATGTAGTCTTTTGACCCTTTTTTGCAAATGTAGCAACCAAAAAATTCCTATCGACATGATGAAGTTAGGATCAAATATTGCGAGGGATAAGAATCTAGTAAACTTATAAATTTAAAAATTAGTAAGGACAAATGCCTTATTTAACTAATATTTAAACTTAAAAGGACATAAAATGTTATTATACCATAATTTTGAGAAGAGCAACAGTCTCTCCCATAGTATAATACAAAAAGATAATAAAAAATACGACATTTTACTATTTATCATATTATTAAAAATAGATAATAGTTATAGTATAAATAAATTATTCATTCACTTTACTTTAATTATCGAGTTAAATTTAGGTCGATGCTCCGTTCAGCTTTCAGTTCGGGTTACCTTCGATTCGGGTGAAATCAGTTTGGGTCTATTTGGTTCGGTTGAAAATCATTTTGGGTCTATTTTGATTTAACAAAATAATTTAGGCCGATTTTGGTTCGGATCGGTTTATTTTGGGTTTCGGGTTATCATGTTCGAGTCGATTTCAAGTCTCGGGTCAAGTTTGACAGGTCTAGTTGTTCCCGTCAGATCTCCTTCTATCCTCTTAATCCAGTTGCCCCTCTTATTTATAATCACTAGCTGTCAGGTAGTGCTCGATGAAAGCTTTATGAATTACATATGTAATGGCTATGCTAATATTCTAGCTAAACGATAGGTTAGAGTATTCATTAAGTGTCAGTGTTGCTAGTCCTAGAGCTCAGATTGGGGTCACATTGTGAGATGTCATTGGGATCTTAGGTGAGTTTTCATAAGGACACGTATCCTCTTAAGGTTTTACTTTCGAGGGCGGGGTTGCCGCCTACTGTCCTCCGAAATTACCTTTTTCGGAGCTATCAATTTCCAAAGGTGTAACATTTGTCCCCCAGGTAACGGGAATGTTATACAATGACATGATCTGAGACAATAACAATATGGATATACATGGCTCTTAAGCTTTTGGATTTGCCGGAGATGCATAAAGAAAAAAATTATGTTGTATTGGTACTTCTGTTTTCTTCCCCTTTTTGTAGGTCAGATGCCCTTAAAGACACAACATCTAGAGAAGTATGAGTGCATCTGTTAAAACATGCATCCACACTTTTGTAGATCTTGTGCCTTTTTGAGACATAGAAGTGTAGGCATCTTAACGTTTTTTTGGAGGAAAACACAATGCCGAGCATTGAAATGTGCATAGGCTATTTGTATAACATGATATCATCTGTAAATTTGAACAGATATTTCAAATTTTGATCAATCGAGGTATCATTTATTAAAGCAGGCATCCGTACTTTTGCAAATCATGTTTCGAGACCCAAAATTGTGGGCATCTCAATGTCTTTTAGAGGAAAACACAATTTTAAACATTGAAATGGGTGGTTATTTCTATAGTTTGATATCATATGTAGCTTTGTGCAGGCATTTCAATATTCGATCAATGAAGGTATCATTTACTAAAGTTAACATCCACACTTTTGCACACCATGTGTCGTTGAGACACAAAAGTGTAGGCATTTCAATGCCTTTTGGAGGAAAACACTATGACGAACATTAAAATGAGTGGAGGCATTCAATGGGCTTTCGGGATAGATGGTGAAAAGCAAGTGATTGTAGGATTCTTTTATGTTTTTATTTATGCACTCATTTCTGTGTTGCGTATTCTATGCATGATCATCCCATTGGGATGTTAAAAAGAAGGATGTTGCCTTCCTCATTTTACCTAGTTAGGTACATGATGACTTCAATACCTCTTATACCGGCAGACAAATAGGTGTTTGCCGTCATTTATTTTAATCTTGCACTGCTTTTGATAGGCTCAAAAATCTTCAATCAAATATCGCCAATGAAAGGTGTAAAGATCTCTTGTGAAGTTGGGAAGCAAAAATCGACAAAATAAATGAAAATTTTGACACGATCGATTTTAGAGTTGTTCGACCTTCTCAACCAAGGTCTACATCCACTACCTTAGCATTCACACATGGATTTCCCAATTCACTACCATGAATTCTTTCTTTTTACAAGCTCAAGAGTAACTTTTACTGTAATACCCCTTTACCCAAGTGACACAATTCGACCTCAAGCCCAAACTTGTACTATAAAATTTTTGGCCTGGTTTAGCCCATACCACAATAACATCACGAAGAGCCATTAAATTTGAAATTTAAACACCATAATAAACCATTTAAAACTTTTTCATGGAGCTCTATTAAAAATACATAAAAAAGCGTTTGACCCAAAATATCTAAGTATAAAATAAAGTTACAATACATCATAGGATCCTACGAATACATAGCCCAACTAATCTAAGTATTGTACTCCACTGGTCAACGCTGAAGCCTTACTTTGATAGTGCTCCGCCTAACCCTGATAATCCTGTTGATCTACGAACAAAAATAATGATTCCGAACGCTGAGCTATCGAAAGCTCAGTGGATACACTTCCACTCGATTATGCTTCATGCAAATCATAAAATATGTGCATGTAGATGAATGATATCATAGGAATTTAACAATACATGGCGCAACCTCTGATCACCTAAACACATGGTTAAAATCATACAAGCCATCATATATGGCACTCGGCCCAACCATGCATGGGGTCTACGACTCCACCGGAATAACAAACAAGGGGTTACCCGGGTTCGCCCATCGGGTACCTTCAAAAAAGAGCTCAGAATGACCATCGAGATTTTTCGAAGAGCTCAGTATCTCTCATTGAGCAGCCTAGAATGCCCATCAGGTCAATTATTCTAATAAGCTCTGAATGCCCATTGAGCAATTTCTTCAATAAATAATATGCTCGGAATATCCATCGACCAGTTCAGAATGCCCATCGAGCTACATGTGTTGCAACACTAACCTACGTATTCGAATCCCACAAAACAAGAGTGACTCAACCATACAAGTTCCTACGCGGCACGTAAACATACATGACCCACCAAGAGTCTCTATTAGTGTCCCTACCTGACACATGACCATGCTCTACCCACCGATCATCACTATGGTTGCTATTTAAACAAAGCATACAAGCATTTCCAAGTTATTATTCATTACGGTCATTCTCAAGGTTAATTTCTCCGTTTCTCACTTTTGTATTAAGTTTTACCGTTAATAGGACCCATTAAGCCCAACCATTCAAATTATTAGACTCCCGAACAAAAAATATAATTTTTGGGCAGATTCGACAAAGCGTACCGATACCTACCCTGTCGTACCGGTATGGACCCTACCATACCGATCCTTGTATTTCCTGTACCGATCCTCGTGCCCTAAAATGAGGTCATCCTAAAACACAAAAGAGTATCAGTACGAGACCGACCCGTACTGATACACATCCCGTATCGATGCGCACCCTTACGTACCGATCCCTAACCTAAAGAGAGGGTACCGGTATAAAACCTATCCATTTTGATATGCACCCTCGTACCAATCCTCACCAGGCATATCGATACGCGATATCGCCACTGGAACTTGCAAGAAGTAGGGGGTATCGATACGGCCTGACCCATACAGGTATGACCTTTAACACTCACCAGGCTCTCATTGTTTTTAAATAGGAGTACTGATACGAGTTCATCCCGTACTGGTACCCGTGGCTAAAAATTAGTTTTCTAGAGTTTGAAACTCTATCCTTAAGCCCCTAAAACCCAACACCAAAACCCCAAATCGATCTTACATGTTATAAGAGGATGTTTAGGTTGGTTCCTATCAATTTTTACACCATATTAACAGGAATTAAACAACTTGCAATTAAAGGGGTTTATGCATTCAAACTACCACAATGCCATGGAACTACAAGGCTAACATGATTTTATGATGCCCATGAAGGCATAAGAGTTAGCAGTGTACTAACCTTGCTCTAAAAACCAACCTTGGTGCTCCAAGATAATCTCCCCCACCTTGCTCTTGGCCTTGCTCTTGGAAGACTCCTCAAGCCCTTTCACTATACAAAAAGGTTGTAAATCCTGTTACAACATTGTTGGACGGTTGAAACACGAAAAAAAGAAGGTTTCAAAACTAGAAATGGATCAAAATCCTTATTCCTGTTCATCCTCCATTACCCCCACCAAAACCCTTCATACCACCATTTTATTTTATCCTTACCTCAAAATATAGTTCCTTGGATGCTAAACACATTTCCCTCAACACAAAATCTGAGTTTTACACTCAAAAGACTAAGATTTGCTCTTCAAAGGGTTGAGCTTTTGAATGAAAAAAGATGAGGAAAAAAATTGTAGAAGATGAATAATGAGATCATCATTCCCTGCACAAAATTAACAACCCAATACTTTATTATTTATGGGTAAATTTACCATTTTACCCTTCATTTCATCCAAAATTGGAAGGCCACTCAAAGCCCAAGCCCAAAATTTCCATGGAAAAGCCCACTAAGGTTTCTAAGGGTCAGCTCAAGGCCCGAACACGAGGCCCTCAACTACGGGTTTTAAACCAACCCTCGAATCTCGAAACTCGGGTCGTTACAACTCCACATCCTTAAAAAAATTTTGTCCTTGAAATTTACCTGGTGGAAAGAAGTGCGGGTAGAGCATCTTCATCTCTTCCTCAGTTTTCCACGTTGTCTCTTCGACTTTGTGGTTTCTCCACAACATCTTTACCAAAGGTATGTTCTTGCTACGAAGCTCATTGACTAATTTGGCTAACACTTTTACCGGTTCCTCTTCGTATGTTAGATCAGTATTGATTTCAATCTAAGCGGAATAACATGCGAAGGGCCTGACCGATAGCATCTCAACATTGACACATGGAACATATTGTGAATACGTGCCTTCTCTGGAGGTAAAGCTAAACGATAATCTACGAGCCCAATCCTTTCAATAATCTCATAAGGTCCGATAAAACTCGAGCTCAACTTGTCATTTTACCCAAAGCACATCATCATTTTCCATGGTGACACCTTGAAGAACACCTTGTCGCCTACCGTATACTTTATGTGTTTGCGCTTTTCGTCAATATAAGCCTTTTGTCGATCAAATGCTGCTTGAAACCTCTCTTTAATGATCCAGACCTTTTCCTCTATTTGCTCAACCAACTCAGACCTCGCAATCCTTCTCTCGTTGAGCTCAGTCCAACACAACGGGGTCCTACACTTACGTCTATATAAGGCCTCAAAATGGGCCATTTGGATACTCGATTGATAGCCGTTGTTATAATCGCAGTCCACCAAAGGCAACTGCTCTTCCCAACTTCCTTCAAAATCAATAACACAACACTAAAGCATGTCTTCCAGGATCTGAATAACTCACTCTGACTGCCCATCAGTTTGAGGATGGAAAGCGGTATTGAAGTGCAACCCAGTGCCCAAAGCTTCATAAACATTTCTCCACAGTCGTAAACTAGGGATCCCTATATGAAATGATGGATGATGGATGATAAGTGTTCAAAAGTACTATTTTTCTTACCCTTTTTACTCATATTATTGTTAGACTTAGGCTCATATTAGTTACATAATTAGTCATTCATGCATTAATCCATGTTTCCTTCCATCGTTGAGCTTGATTGCAGAACTTGGTTGTTTTTGTGGGAAAAGATGCTGCTTTGGTGTGTTTTGTGTGTATGTGCAGGATCACTTGCCAAAGCAAGGCTAAAGCTAGTTGCCAGGGTAATGCATGAAGGAGATGCCGAGCTAGTTGCCAGGGTAATGCACGAAGGAGACATCGAGCCAGTTGCCAGGGCAATTGTCGACAAAGAATAAGGTGATATGGTAGTCGAAATTGATGACTAGACAAGCCCAAGATGACGTGGAGCAAAGCTAAATCCCAAAGGAGTTTGATTTCCATGAAGAGGTTAAAGAAGAATTAAATTCCAAGAAGATAGGAGAAGTTCTAGAAGGAATATAATTATAATAAAGAATTATATTCTTTAAAGATAATTTAATTCCAACTTAACTTCCTCCTCAAAGAAGGACTTTGACCTACCATATAAATAGATCACCAAGCCGTCAACTCCAAGGGGAGAGAAGAGAGAATTTTCGACAACATCAAGGGCAAGGAAGATTTCGACAAAGCTCCGTCCATTCTTCATCTTTTTCTTTCTTGTTCAATTAGGTTCATGCTAGGGATTCTTTATCTTGTGTTTCTTTGGAACCTAGCCATGAACTAAATCTATTTTGCTAAGGTTATTGTGTCTTGTGGTTGTGAGAAACTATTGGATTTTGTTTAGGTAATAAGAGTTTGCACTTTTCTATTCAAGGTTTATTCATTCTTGGTTCTTATTCTTGTTTGCGAGTGAATTGGGAGAGGATCTCGTAACTTCATCTATTTATCTAATATCGGGAGAGTTAGATTCAAGAAACAAATGAATATGATCTTTATTCAATCTATTGATGGTGAATATTAATTCGGCATAGGAATAAGTTAAGGATTTTGATAAGTGTTCAAAAGTACTATTTTTATTACCCTTTTTACTCATATTATTGTTAGACTTAAGCTCATAGTAGTTGTATAATTAGTCATTCATGCATTAATTCATGTTTCTTTCCACCGTTGAGCTTGATTACATAACTTGGTGATTTTTGTGGAAAAAGATGCTGCTTTGGTGTGTTTTTGTGTGTGTGCAGGATCACTTGCCAAAGCAAGGCTAGAGCTAGTTGCCAGGGCAATGCATGAAGGAGACGCCGAGCTAGTTGCCAGGGCAATGCATGAAGGAGACGCCGAGCCAGTTGCCATGGCAATTGTCGACAAAGAGAAAATGCAATAGGGATGTCGAAATTAATGACTATACAAGCCCAAGATGACGTGGAGCAAAGCCCAAACCCAAAGGAATTTGATTTCCATGCAGAGATTAAAGAAGAATTAAATTCCAAGAAGATAGGAGAAGTTCTAGTAGGAATACAATTGTAATAAAGAATTATATTCTTTAAAGATAATTTAATTCCAACTCAAACTCCTCCTCAAAGAAGGACTTTGGCCTAGCCCTATAAATAACAAGGAGATTTCGACAATCCAAAGGGAGAGCATTAGGGGAATTTCGACAACCCCATAGAGAGCAAGAGGATATTATTTTCGACAACTCCAAAGGGCAAGAAGGAAGAGATTTCGACAAGATAACAAGGAGGGAGAGAGTTCAATTTCTTCTTCTTCTTTGCTTCCATTAGATTCATGGTTTGGGGATTATTCTTTGTATATCCTTTGAACCCAACCATGAACTAACTTGATTGGTTGGGGTTATTGTGTTTTGTTGTTGTGAGAAACAATTGGATTTTGTTTAGGTAATAAGAGTTTGCACTTTTCTATTCAAGGTTTACTCATTCTTGGCTTTTATTCTTGTTTGCGAGTGAATTGGGAGAGGATCTCGTAACTTCATCTATTTATCTAATATCAGGAGAGTTAGATTCAAGAAACGAATGAGTATGGTCTTTATTCAATCTATTGATGGTGAAGATTAATCCGGCTTAGGAATAAGTTAAGGATTTCAACGGCTAAGAGGAGCGCAAGATTGGTTGTTGTTCACCTTTGATTCACGAAGGGATGTATTATCAAGGCATGCATAAGTAGCTAGAGTTTCGACTTAGGGATAAGAAGAAACCATTGAAGAACGCTCTGCCGAACCTTGAAGTTGCTGCCCAGACGCCCAAGTAGTTGCCCAGGCAACCATCGATTAGTTGCCAAGGCAACCCCGCTGTGCAAGTTGCCACGGCAACTGAGTTGCCCTTGCACTCTTTTACCAAGACGATCCAATCGGCTATCACACCTCAACTCACGATAACCTGGCCTATTCTCTCTTTTTCTTTCATCTATTCTTTTAGTTTATTGCTTTTACTTTTCTCGTTAATTAAAACCTATATTATCAATTGTGTTTTTATTTTCACAGTGCAGTAACTTAAGCAAAGTGGCCCAAACCAATCCCTGTGGAGACGATACTCGATACTCACATCACTTTATTACTTGCGACGTGTATACTTGCACAATTGCGTAGCACTTATCACACGCAACAAGTTTTTGGCGCCGTTGCCGGGGATTGGCAATTGGTGTTAGTTGTTTTTGTTATTGCATTTTTTCTATTAGTTTTACTAACTTTTCTTTTTGTTTGTTTTATCAAAAAAAAAATTAGGTGGAATACAAGTTAAGGGACGCCAACATGTCGGGAAATAAAAGCCAATCTATTCGAGAGATGATGTTGGAAGATATGAATCAATCCAATCAAGAGTTTCTTGCACCCTTTGATGATTACCTATACCAACTAAGAAAAGCCCAAAGAACTTATACCGTGGAAAAATCTTGTGCTATGTGTGGAGAACATCATGTGTTTGAAAATTGCCCTCACATTTTCGGTGCATATAACTACATGGAGGACCATAGAGGGAACCAGCAGCAAAATTCTTCATGGTATGATCAAAAAGCTCAAATTTTTTTTTACCATAACAATTTTGCCGCAGCAACAGATATGCCATGGCAATGTAGTCCTTTTCAAGAGCATTCCAATTCCTTGGAGGAAACGTTACTAGCTTCATTGGCTAGACTTGACGGATCAATTGAAGATATTCGAGAGCTATCAAAATCTATGGATACGAGGATAACTCAATGGGATGCAACCTTAGGGGATTCAAAGATCAATTGGGGAGATCCACATATGTCATGGATAACATGCACCAACAATTCATTCCTAGGGATACCGACGTCCTAAGGCAAGAGGATAAGGAGCAATGCAAAGAAATCTCTCGATGTGTGAGGAACAACTAGAACCTCAAAGTCAAGAGGATGCCAATGAGAGAGACTGCCCAACACATGATGAGCTCAACAACAAATTGCCTCGGCAATGATTGAGGAGCCCGAACGAGCAATGCGCGACAACACTCGGTGAAGCCGAGAACAATAATACTACAGCAAATTCTGAGGAACCTGATGCCCAGAAGGTTACAACGTTGATGTTGAAGCATGAATCTGTAGATTGCTCTCATCTACAATTGCCACGACAATTACACGACCACATGCAAGATCAACGAGATGATAATACTTTGCCAATGGAATATGAGCAGGTAATGGTTGAACCTTTTGAATTCTTTAAAAACTCACCTCGTCCATTGCAGGTATGTCTTGAGGAACCGATGTTGGTAGATTTAAAGCCATCGAAATCTCTACTGATGGAGATTTTTGAGAGGCCAAAAGAAAACGGTGTTTGGATTCGTAAAGCTTTTCAGAAAATTGGTTCTTCCCTTGACTTACAGCAAATTTTGGCAACTGATTGCCACAACAATTGGCTTGAGCAGCAATTGCCACGACAACAAAGGCTACATCCAACCATGATAGAAGTCGACAAGAATGAGGTAATTGAATGGTTGAGAATGGATATAATTTTTCCTATTAATATATTTGTGCCTTCAGGAATAGTAGCAAGGTGGAGAGTATACATGGACTACAAGCGAACAAAGAAGAAAGACACCTCCACCATGGTAACGCAAAAGAGAGTAGTGGCAAGCACATTGGCCAAACTCTTTTTGGGCAATATTATCACCCGATGGAGGGTGCAGATGGACTATAAGAAGTATCGAAAATGGCAACCTTCAACACCGCAGCAACTCCTGATACGCACGCCTCGACAACCATGGACGCGCACACCTCGGCAACCCTTGACGCCTCGGCAACCATGGATGTGCATGCCTCAGCAACCCTCGACGCCACGGCAACTACTGATACATTTATTTTTATTTTTATTTTTTGAACTATTTTGTTCTATTATTTTTTGTTATTTTTTCTCTTTATTTTTTAGGATATATTTTATTTTTCTTCATTATCTTTAGTTTCCAGGTTTTCTTTTCCACAACAAGACTCACAAACACCATGCTAAGGAAATTCACTACCGACTACTTGCCACAGCAACCACAATAGAAACTGGCGATGCCCAGGCAACAACTATGGCTTCGGGAACTACTGATGCCCATGCAAGTGAACCTGCATCGGTAAACATGGATCAAATCAAAGCAATGCTATTCACGCGGCACCAGCATTCAACCACCGACTGAAAAATGAATCAAGCAAACGACACGAAAGAAACTTATCACTCGAGGTGACGACCTCTTCGACTAACTCATTTCATTTAGTTTCTTTTAAATTTTGTTTCACTCTTACATGCATTGAGGACAATGCTTCTCTCAAGTTTGGGGGGGTGTTGGTTTCTAGTTAGTTTCATGTTTAGTTGCATTCATCTTTAGCAATCACATATAGGTTGCATATGTTACTTGCCATGCCTTTAATTGGATTTAATTGCTTAAGACTTGTTGAATATCCAATGATGAATTTTTGCCACAACACTTAATTGAAATAACCTTTAATTTTAGGATTGCATGAAAAGAACTTAGAATTTTACTATGATGCTGAATTTTTTTTACACGGTTGTGGCTTGTTGATTGAAAGAAACTTAGTGAACTTAGGTTGCTTAAAAATTTGGGTAAATTTAAAATTGAAAATTAAAAGTTAATTTCTTGCTAGAGGTGCCCAAAAACTGGCTCTAGTAGTAATTGCTCTTTCTTGCTAGAGGTGCCCGAAACTGGCTCTAGTATTTAATGCACATTAAAGAATCGCTAGAGGTGCCCGAAATTGGCTCTAGTCGACTAAAATAAAATGAGAAATTGCTTACTTTGCTAGAGGTGCCCGAAATTGGCTCTAGTGAAAATAAAAATAATGCCCCGATAATTAAATTGATAAAAGCCTATTGTTCACATAGAATCTTGAAAATCAACTTGTACACAACTACGCACACACATTGTCACGAGCATTATAGTTTTGTTCCGGGTAATTTTTGTGCTATCCGAAAAATTAAAAGGTGATCATACATTGTGCCACGGTTCCGAGGTTTGAATTCAAGTTTGAAGCATGTCTTTGATGATTAAAGTCTTGGCAGGTAATTGTTAGTTTGCATTGATTGAGGAAAAGCAATAGTTCGAGTTTGGGGGCGTGATAAGTGTTCAAAAGTACTATTTTTATTACCTTTTTTACTCATATTATTGTTAGACTTAAGCTCATAGTAGTTGCATAATTAGTCATTCATTCATTAATTCATGTTTCTTTCCACCGTTGAGCTTGATTACATAACTTGGTGATTTTTGTGGAAAAAGATGCTGCTTTGGTGTGTTTTTGTGTGTGTGCAGGATCACTTGCCAAAGCAAGGCTAGAGCTAGTTGCCAGGGCAATGCATGAAGGAGACGCCGAGCTAGTTGCCAGGGCAATGCATGAAGGAGACACCGAGCCAGTTGCCATGGCAATTGTCGACAAAGAGAAAATGCAATAGGGATGTTGAAATTAATGACTATACAAGCTCAAGATGACGTGGAGCAAAGCCCAAACCCAAAGGAATTTGATTTCCATGCAGAGATTAAAGAAGAATTAAATTCCAAGAAGATAGGAGAAGTTCTAGTAGGAATACAATTATAATAAAGAATTATATTCTTTAAAGATAATTTAATTCCAACTCAAACTCCTCCTCAAAGAAGGACTTTGGCCTAGCCCTATAAATAACAAGGAGATTTCGACAATCCAAAGGGAGAGCATTAGGGGAATTTCGACAACCCCATAGAGAGCAAGAGGATATTATTATCGACAACTCCAAAGGGCAAGAAGGAAGAGATTTCGACAAGATAACAAGGAGGGAGAGAGTTCAATTTCTTCTTCTTCTTTGCTTCCATTAGATTCATGGTTTGGGGATTATTCTTTGTATGTCTTTTGAACCCAACCATGAACTAACTTGATTGGTTGGGGTTATTGTGTTTTGTTGTTGTGAGAAACAATTGGATTTTGTTTAGGTAATAAGAGTTTGCAATTTTCTATTCAAGGTTTACTCATTCTTGGCTTTTATTCTTGTTTGCGAGTGAATTGGGAGAGGATCTCGTAACTTCATCTATTTATCTAATATCGGGAGAGTTAGATTCAAGAAACGAATGAGTATGGTATTTATTCAATCTATTGATGGTGAAGATTAATCCGGCTTAGGAATAAGTTAAGGATTTCAACGGTTAAGAGGAGCGCAAGATTGGTTGTTGTTCACCCTTGATTCACGCAGGGATGTATTATCAAGGCATGCACAAGTAGCTAGAGTTTCGACTTAGGGATAAGAAGAAACCATTGAAGAACGCTCTGCCGAACCTTGAAGTTGCTGCCCGACGCGCCCAAGTAGTTGCCCAACTAGTTGCCCAGGCAACCATCGATTAGTTGCCAAGGCAACCCAGCTGTGCAAGTTGCCACGACAACTGAGTTGCCCTTGCACTCTTTTACCAAGACGATCCAATCGGCTATCACACCTCAACTCACGATAACCTGGCCTATTCTCTCTTTTTCTTTCATCTATTCTTTTAGTTTATTGCTTTTACTTTTCTCGTTAATTAAAACCTATATTATCAATTGTGTTTTTATTTTCACAGTGCAGTAACTTAAGCAAAGTGGCCCAAACCAATCCCTGTGGAGATGATACTCGATACTCATATCACTTTATTACTTGCGACGTGTATACTTGCACAATTGCGTAGCACTTATCACACGCAACAGATTTCAACGGCTAAGAAGAGCGCAAGATTGGTTGTTGTTCACCCTTGATTCACGCAGGGATGTATTATCAAGGCATGCACAAGTAGTTAGAGTTTCGACTTAGGGATAAGAATAAACCATTGAAGAACGCTCTGCCGAACCTTGAAGGTTGCTGCCCAGACGCCCAAGTAGTTGCCCAACTAGTCGCCCAGGCAACCATCGATTAGTTGGCAAGGCAACCCCGTTGTGCAAGTTGCCACGACAACTGAGTTGCCCTTGCACTCTTTTACCAAGATGATCCAATAGGCTATCACACCTCAACTCACGATAACCTGGCCTATCTCTCTTATTTGATCTCATTCATTCTTTTACTTTATTGCTTTCTAGTTTAGTTATTAGTTAAAGTCCTATAATATTCTATTTTTGTTTTTACATTTTACAGTGCAAGAGATTAGATTCTTGAAGTGGCACCAATCCTTGTGGAGACGATATCTTTTATACTATAACTTGTGACGTGTATACTTGCACAATTGCGTAGCACTTATTACGCGCAACAAGTTTTTGGCGCCACTGCCGGGGATTGGCAATAGCGACTTTGTTTTTATTTTCTTGCACTTTTTATTTTTCTTGTTTAAAATTCAAAGGGCTAACAAACTTTGGTTTTGCATTGGTATGACCAGGGCGAGACCGATTACACCAGAATATCCCTTTGATCTAGAAATCGAACGAACCTTACAAAGACTTAGACGAAGGTTAAGAGTAGCAATGGCTAATCAAGACGGCAATATGAATCAAGATGTTCCAGCAGGAGGAGGAGTGATTCTTGCACAAAACAAAACTATTCGAGACTATCTTGAAGAAGATCTTGATGGACTTAATCTAGGAGTTGTTGCACCTGAAATTGAAGCCGACCACTTTGAGTTGAAACCGGTGATGTTTAATATGATCAACACAATTGGTTAATTTGGCGGCTCAGCAACTGAAGATGCATGACAACATCTTAAATCTTTCCTCGAGATTTGCAACTCGTTCAAAATACACAGAGTCACCCCCGATGTTTTACGATTAAGATTATTCCCCTATTCACTAAGGGATAGGGCGAAAGCATGGTTAAATAGCATTCCTGCCGGATCAATAGGATCTTGGACCGATCTTTGTCGTGATTTCCTTGCTCGGTTTAATCCTACAAATTTAACTGATAAGCTTCGTAACGGAATTACTTCTTTTCGGCAGGCAGATGATGAATCCATGTACGAGGCTTGGGAGTGATATAGAGAACTTCTACACAAATGCCCGTACACGGATTCCCAGTGTGGACACAAGTAACAATGTTTTACAACGCCGTGAATACACCAACAAGGATAATGCTAGATGCCTCGGCAAATGGCATACTCCTAGATAAGTTGCCGGAGGAAGCAATGCAAATTCTAAACAGGCTTGCCAAGAATGACTATCAATTCCCCTCTACTAGAAGAGGAGGAGTTAGACGCCAAGCCACAATACATGAACTAGGATCATCAGACTCAATTTCGGCACAATTGGCCACTTTAACCAAGATGGTCTAGAACATGTAGAAACCAAACAACACACATGAGGTCAAGGTAATGGATTTTTTTGTGAGTTATGTGGTGGTAACCATGATTCTTCTGAATGTATCTAGAATCCGAAATCCAGCTTCTATGTGGGGAATTACAATCGGAACAACAATGTGATGTCCAATACATACAATCCAGCTTGGAAGAAGCACCCGAATTTTTCATGGAGTAATCCTAACAATGCTCTAAACCAGAACAATCAGAATGCACAAGCATCTGGATTCCAGCAGAATATGCCACGGCAACAGTTGCCGCAGCAACAACCGACAACATCTAGTTCTTTGGAAAATTCTCTAAATGCTTTTATGATGAAAACTGAATCTTATATGGCTGAGAATAGTAACTTCATAAAAAGAACTGATGCTTTTATTAACAGGACCGAGATGATATTGAAAAACCAAGAGGCGACAATCAAATCATTAGAAAATCAAGTCAGACAATTTGCTCAAAACCTGGATACTAGACCGCAAGGAGGTTTACCTAGCGATACTGAAGTCGCAAGAGGAACTGGCCATGAGCAATGTAAGGAGATCACCACTAGAAGTGGCCAACAACTTAAAGAGGCTCAAGCCCGCTCATCAAACAAAACTCCACAAAAGATCAAGACGAACCTAGCAGCAAAGCCTCAGATGCTGAACCAGGAATTGCCGAGGCAACTGGCAATAAGCATGCCTCGGCAACCGACGATAAGGATGCCTCGGCAACTTGCGATAAACATGCCTCGGAAACCCCAGTTGATAATGCCTCGGGAACTCTAGTTGTCCCGGCAATGCCGTCAATTAGGTTCCAAACCAATGAAAGGATCGAAGATATTCGACTTCTACCACCATTCCCACAAAGGTTGAAGCGACAAAAGCAAGAATATCAATTCAAGAAGTTTCTTGATTTCCTAAAGCAAGTCCACATCAACTTGCCATTAGTGGAAGCAATTGAACAAATTCTGAACTATGCCAAGTTTCTTAAAGACATTGTGTCCAAGAGAACAAGGCTAGGAGAGTTTGAAACAGTTGCCGCAACAGAGGGTTGCATGGCCATGTTGCACAATCGTATGCCACCTTAGTTGAAGGATCCCGGAAGTTTCACAATACCCTGTTCCATTGGAAACCACTATGTCGGGAAAGCATTATGAGACCTTGGGGCTAGCATAAACTTGATGCCTAAATCGGTTTTCCAGAGACTAGGAATCGGGAAGGCAAGACCTACAATAGTTATGCTACAGCTAGCTGACAGATCCTATGTGCATCTAGAGGGAAAAATTGAAGACATACTGGTAAAAGTTGATAAATTTATTTTTCCCGCTGACTTTATTATTTTGGATTGTGAAGCAGTTGAGCATGCACCTATCATTCTCGGGAGACCATTCCTAGCAACAGGGAGAACCTTGATCGATGTTGAAAATGGAGAACTCACAATGAGGGTGAATGACTAGCAATTTAAACTAAATGTGTTCCAAACACTAAGGCACGCCGATGATCAAGAAGAATGCCAACTTCTTCATGCCACAGTAGAGTTTAACTTCGACGAGGAATTAAGTTGCCTCGGCAACTACATTGCCGATCAAGAGGAACCTGATGAGTATGAAGAACTGATCGATGAAGAACAACAAGAAGAGGCAAATTGGCTAGTCAATCGACCAGGTACATACTTTGAACCACTGGATTACTCAGGTAAGGAAGGTAAGCTCGAAAAGCCCTCTATTGAACAACCACCGATTCTTGAGTTGAAACAGTTGCCAGAGCAACTAAAATATGCATACTTAGGAACCGATAATACATTGCCTATAATTATTTCTTCTAAGTTACAGCCTGAGCAGGAAAAGAAGCTGATCAAAATGTTGATGCTACACAAGAAGGCAATAGGGTGGATAATTGCCGACATGAAGGGAATTAGTCGGCAGTGTGCATGCACAAGATTTTGTTGGAAGATGATCACAAACCTTCAATTGAGGCCCAGAGGAAACTGAATCATGCCATGAAAGGGGTTGTAATGAAAGAAATCATCAAGTGGCTTGACGCCGACATTATATACCCTATCTCTGATAGTACATGGGTAAGTCCGGTACAATGTGTACCAAAAAAGGGAGGTATAACGGTGGTAAGTAATGAAAACAATGAACTCATTCCAACCAGGACTATGACCGGTTGGAGGGTTTGTATGGATTATCGAAAGCTAAACAAAGCCACTAGGAAAGATCACTTCCCATTACCCTTTATTGATTAAATGCTTGACCGTCTTGCAGGTAAACCCTTTTATTGTTTTCTTGATTATTATTCAGGTTACAATCAAATTGCCATAACACCAGAAGATCAAGAAAAGACAACCTTCACATGCCCATACGGTACTTATGCTTTTCGAAGGATGCTGTTCGGATTGTGTAATGCCCTGACAACCTTCCAAAGATGCATGATGGCACTATTTTCAGACATGGTCGAAGACTTCCTTGTGATCTTCATGGATGATTTTTCTATTTTTGGTAATGACTTCGACAGCTGCCTCGGCAATTTAGAGAAGGTGTTGGCAAGATGTGAAGAAACTGATTTAGTCTTCAATTAGGATAAGTGCCATTTTATGGTAGATGAAGGAATAGTGTTCGGCCACAAGATTTCATCCAAGGGAATTGAAATAGACAAAGCCAAGGTGGACGTGATCGAGAGATTACCCCCACCAAGTTCGGTTAAAGGAATTCGAAGCTTTCTTGGACATGCAGGTTTTTACAAGAGGTTCATTCATAATTTTTCTAAAAACACTAAACCCTTGTGCAATTTGCTTAAACAGGATAAAGTCTTCGATTTTGATGATTCTTGCACCCCAAGCATTTGAAACCCTAAAGAAAAAGCTTACCTCGACACCCATTGTCGTTCCACCAGATTGGACGCTACCTTTTGAGCTCATGTGTGATGCAAGTGATTTTGCGGTAGGAGCAGACCTAGGCCAACGCACAGGTAAGACCTTCCATGTGATATACTACGCTAGTAAAACTCTTAATAGTGCTCAAGTGAATTACACAACAACAGAGAAAGAGTTATTAGCTGTAGTTTTCGCATTTGACAAGTTCTGATCCTATTTGATTGGTACAAAGGTAATTATTCATATGGACCATTCGGCAATCAAATATCTATTTGCTAAAAAGGATGCCAAACCTCGTTTGATTCGTTGGATATTACTTTTACAAGAATTTGATATTAAAATTAAGGACAAGAAAGGAATAGAAAATCAAGTGACCGATCACTTATCACGTTTAGAACGCAATATAGAGGAGGACGCGGATCTAGAGATATGCGATGCATTCCCGGATAAACAACTTTTAGTTGCCTCAGCAACCCTCGACGCCTCGACAGCCCTTGACGTGTACGTCTCGGCAACCATAGATGCGCATGCCTCGGCAACCCTCGACGCCTCGGCAACCCTTGACGTGCACACCTCGGCAACCATGGATGCGCATGCCTCGGTAAACCTCGACGCTTCGGCAGCCCTTGACGCGCACGCCTCGGCAATTTTGGGAGCAGTCGCCACGGTAGCACATGCCTCGGCAATACCCTAGTACGCGGATTTAGTTAATTTCCTTGTTTGTGGTATTTTACCTTATGGTCTTACTCACCAAGGGAAGAAGCGGTTCCTCCATGATGCTAAGCATTACTTTTGGGACGAGCCTCTTTTGTTTAAACAATGTGTAGATCAGGTTATATGCCAATGTGTCCCTGAAGAAGAGCAACATAATGTACTCCGGCAATGCCATTCTTAACCCTATGGAGGAAATTTTGTAGGAACTCGTACCGCGGCCAAAGTTTTGCAATCCGGTTTGTATTGGCCAACATTTTACAATGATGCCCAAGACTTTTACAAGTAATGTGATCGTTGCTAGAGGACGGGCAATATCTCTAGACGACATGAGATGTCGCTCCAAAACATCATCGAGGTGGAATTGTTCGATGTATGGGGGATCAATTTTATGGGACTTTTCTCATCTTCATTCGGCAACCTCTACATTCTACTCACCATCGACTACGTGGCTAAATGGGTTGAGGCAGCTGCAGTACCCAACAACGATTCCAAGACCGTGCAACGATTCTTGCAAAAAAACATATTTACACGGTTTGGGATGCCGAGAGCAATTATCAGTGACGAAGGCAGGCATTTTGACAACATACTTATTGCCAAGATGTTGCAACGCTTCAGCGTATCACACAAGATTGCCACGACATATCACCCACAAACCAACGGGCAAGCAGAAATTTCCAACCGGGAATTGAAGGGTATACTCGAGAAAGTTGTAAATCCCTCTAGGAAGGATTGGTCATTAAGACTAGATGACGCACTTTGGGCATATCGCACTGCATTCAAAACACCCTTAGGTATGTCCCCCTTCCGACTTGTCTATGGCAAAACATGCCATCTACCGGTGGAAATCGAACACAAGGCATATTGGGCAATCAAGACCGTGAATATGGATTGGGAAATTGTCGAACAAAAGCGTTTGTTGGACCTCAACGAGATAGAATAATTTTGTGCACTCGCCTATAACAATGCACAAATCTACAAGGAGAAAACAAAGCAATGGCATGACAAGAAACTATTGCCGCGACAATTCACGCCAGGGCAGCTAGTTCTCTTATTCAATTCTCGGCTAAAACTTTTCCCGGGAAAGCTAAAATCAAGATGGTCGGGACCATTCGAAGTTGTCAAACCATTCTCCCATGGTGCCGTGATAATCAAGTCCATCATTGACAAACATAAATTCAAACTTAATGGACAAAGATTAAAGCACTACAATGGTGCCCATGTGGAACGTAACAAAGAAGTGGTCAACTTAGGAGATGCATGAGCATGCTCTACTTTCGATATTTTATTTTTATTATTTCTGATTTATTTTTTTATTATTTTTTTTATTTTCGAACTAATTATTTTTTATTTTTATTTTCGATTATTATTATATTTTTAGATAGATTTATTTTCTTTTTTTTATATCTTTTTAAGTTTAAGAATCCCTTTACACATGTTTATTTATTTTCTTTTATTAGTTTATCTTTAATTTTAATCCTTATTTGATTTGTCTTTGAATTGTAGGAAAAGAGTTCAAGATAAAGAGGAATTTTGATCCAAGAAGGAAAACATCTTCAACAAGGAAATTAATGGGCTAAATCTAAGGCTTATATAAAGCCTCCAACTTACCCTAATTAAACCCCCTAGCCGTCACCCTTCCTCTAAACTGAAACCCCCTTTATTTTCTATCCAAAAGTAATCACACCCACCATATTTACTACTTATCTTTTCTATATAACCCATCACCCTTAACTTCCAAGAAACCTATTCCTACTTTTCATCTTGCAACACTTTAGTTTCTTTTATTTTCTTTTCTATGTTTTTACAAAACTCACAACCAAGATCATCCATGGCATCCAAAATTAAATTTTTGGTTCATCCAAGTTCCTCCAAAGAACCAAGATACAAGAAGTTTGCTACACCGGTGGTTCAAGAAAGATTTCACTCCAAGTTTGAAAGTCGAAAGATTTACGAAGAACAAGGCTTTGAATACTCCAACTCTCATCAAGATTTCGGCCTTGAACCATTCATCTTCGAGAGGATTGTACATAAAAAGTGGCAAATCTTTTGCCATCAATTGGAACCGGGTAACACCTTATGGGTAAGAGAATTCTATGCTCACTCACCTAACCAGGATAATCCTTATGTTTTTGTTCGTGACAAGGCCATACTCATAAGCCCCGAAAACGTCAACACCTTTTACGGGCTCTACATTGAGAAGGACGAGCATCAAGCCTTTGTTGATCAAATCACGCCCAAGCAACTCGACAAGGTGCTTCAAGAACTCACTCTACCGGGAACTCATTAGAACGATGGTAAATACAAGGGCACGGTAAATCACCTTCGGCTTAAACTTGAGGAAAAACTATGGGATAATTTTGTTAAAACTTCTTTAATGCCCACCACACACAATACTACCGTTGATATACCACGTCTTTTGCTCATACATTCTATCTTTCATAATCGCATCATTAACATTGGAAAAATTATTTGTGATGAGATTTTTGTATGTAGCTCAAAGGATAAGGGTTCCCTTTTCTTCCCTTGCTTAATTTCCAATCTTTGCAAGGAGATGCATGTCCCAAGTGAGTCCACCGATGAAAAGGCCCTACCAAAGTCCGGTTGGAATCAAGCACAAATCTGAAAGCTAATGGGAGAGGCACCAGTAAAATCCTCAAGGCCTCCAATTGTCGTGGCAACCCTGCCGCCTCGGTAATCCCTAATGCCCAAGCACCTAATGCCCGGACAACTCGGCCATCAACCCTGGGACACTTTGAAGCACTCTTGCAACCATTGGCGAGCCACCTTAGGCAAATTGAAGACTGGCAACTAATGTTCATGCGGTACATGAAGGAGCACAATAATGCAATCACTCAAGTCATCCTAGAAAATTACCGGACAGCCGCGTACCGTTCCCAATCTTTCTGGCCGAGATCCTTGCCACGACAACCAATGAAGCTGTCGCCACGGCAACCGCAACAGATGATGCCGCGGCAACCTACACCGTGCCTGCCCAAGCAGATGTCACGGCAACCAACCCTGAAGATGCCACGGCAACCAAAGCTAAAGATATCCTGGCAACCACTAGAAAAGCCAAAGGTAAAACACCTATGCCCGAATCAACTCGTACGAAATCATTGTCTAATTTTTTAGATTCGGACGAGTCCTCCATTGCACCAACAAAGACCGCACCAATTGAATCTTCCAAGCGAAAAGCCAATGACATTGGTGAAGAGGACGATGAGGACAACCCTGTACGAGGACCGATTCCACCATCGGCAACAAGAAAACAACCATCACGTTCAAGCAAGAGAATCAAGACACCGACCAAAAGGAAACTAATCATCCACGACGACGAACTCTCGGAGTAAGTCCTCGTTTGCATTTTATTTTTTGTTATTTTTATTTTTCTTTAATGCATGCATTGAGGACAATGCCTCACTCGAGTTTGAGGGGGATTGTTATTAGTAGTTACCATGTTTAGTTGCATTCATCTTAAGTATTGCATTTAGGATACATAAATTGCTTGCCATGCCTTTAGTTGGAACAAGAATTGCCTCGATTTGATGAATATCCGATGATGACTTTTCCAATGCACTTAAGTGATAGAATTTTCATTCTAGGATAACCATGGAAAAACTTAGACTTTTACTATGATGCTAAATTTGATGAAACACTGTTGTGGTTTGATTGATTTAAGGAATTCTAGTGAACTTAGGTTGATAATAAAACAAATTGGGGGATTAGAATAAAAATTGGATGAATGCTAGAGGTGCCCGAAATTGGCTCTAGCATGTGCTAAAAAAATGGATCGCTAGAGGTGCCCGAAAATGGCTCTAGTATGTGCTAAAAATTGATCGCTAGAGGTGCCCGAAACCGGCTCTAGTCGAATAAATTAATTAACTTAGGAAAACTAAGAACAAAACACTAGAGGTGCCCGAAACTGGCTCTATTTAAAACATGTTAAAAAGAACCCAATGAAGTAATTTGAAAACCTCTTGTTTGCATAGAATCCGAAAAATCAACTTGCACACAACTCCGCACACACTCACAAGCATTATAGTTTGATTCCAAGTAACTCCTAAGTTTTCCGAAAAATGAAAAGCCAATCATACTTTGTGCCCCGGTTCTGAGAATTGAAATCAAGTTCAAAGCTAAGTTTGTGAAAATTGAAGTCTTGGCAGGTAATTATTAGTTTGCATTGCTTGAGGACAAGCAATAGTTTGAGTTTGGGGGTGTGATAAGTGTTCAAAAGTACTTTTTTCTTACCCTTTTTACTCATATTATTGTTAGACTTAGGCTCATATTAGTTACATAATTAGTCATTTATGCATTAATCCATGTTTCCTTCCATCCTTGAGCTTGATTGCATATCTTGGTTGTTTTTTTGGGAAAAGATGTTGTTTTGGTGTGTTTTGTGTGTATGTGCAAGATCACTTACCAAAGCAAGGCTAGAGCTAGTTGCCAGGGCAATGCATGAAGGAGATCCCGAGCTAGTTGCCAGGGCAATGCATGAAGGAGACGCCGAGCCAGTTGCCAGGGCAATTGTCGACAAAGAATAAGGTGATATGGTAGTCGAAATTGAAGACTAGACAAGCCCAAGATGACGTGGAGAAAAGCTAAATCCCAAAGGAGTTTGATTTCCATGAAGAGTGTTGCGCGTAATAAGTGCTACGCAATTGTGCAAGTATACACGTTGCAAGTTATAGTATAAAAGATATCGTCTCCACAAGGATTGGTGCCACTTCAAGAATCTAGTCTCTTGCATTGTAAAAAGTAAAAACACAAATAAAGGATTATAGGAGTTTAACTAATAACTAAACTAGAAAGAAATAAAGTAAACGAATAGATGAGATCAAATGAGAGAGATAGGCCAGGTTATCGTGAGTTGAGTTGTGATAGCCGATTGGATCGTCTTGGTAAAAGAGTGCACGGGCAACTCAGTTGCCGTGGTAACTTGCACAACGGGTTTGCCTTGGAAACTAATCGATGGTTGTCTGGGTGACTAGTTGGGCAACTACTTGGGCGTCTGGGCAGCAACCTTCAAGGTTCGGCAGAGCGTTCTTCAATGGTTTCTTCTTATCCCTAAGTCGAAACTCTAGCTACTTGTGCATGCCTTGATAATACATCTATGCGTGAATCAAGTGTGAACAACAACAAATCTTGCGCTCCTCTTAGCCGTTGAAATCCTTAACTTATTCCTATGCCGGATTAATCTTCACCATCAATAGATTGAATAAAGATCATATTCATTCGTTTCTTGAATCTAACTCTCCTGATATTAGATAAATAGATGAAGTTACGAGATCCTCTCACAATTCACTCGCAAACAAGAATAAGAACCAAGAATGAATAAACCTTGAATAGAAAAGTGCAAACTCTTATTACCTAAACAACATCCAATAGTTTCTCACAACCACAAAACACAATAACCATAGCCAAATAGATTTAGTTCATGGCTAGGTTCCAAAGAAACACAAGATAAATAATCCCTAGCATGAACCTAATTGAACAAGAAAGAAAAAGATGAAGAATTGAAGCTTGTCGAAATCTCCTTGCCCTAGATGCTTGTAAAAAATTCTCTCCTCTTGCTCTCCTTTGAGTTGTTGAAATTCCCCTCTCTTGCTCTCTTGGGAGTTGACGATATGGCCTCTTATTTATAGGGCTAGGTCAAAGTCCTTCTTTGAGAAGGAAGTTAAGTTGGAATTAAATTATCTATAAAGAATATAATTCTTTATTATAATTATATTCCTACTAGAACTTCTCATATCTTCTTGGAATTTAATTCTTCTTTAATCTCTTCATGGAAATCAAATTCCTTTGGGATTTAGCTTTGCTCCACGTCAACTTGGGCTTGTCTAGTCATCAATTTCGACTACCATATCACCTTGTTCTTTGTCGACAATTGCCCTGGTAATTGGCTCGGCGTCTCCTTCATGCATTGCCCTGGCAACTAGCTCGACATCTCCTTCATGCATTGCCCTGGTAACTAGCTCGAGCCTTGCTTTGGCAAGTAATCCTGCACATACACAGAAAACACACCAAAGTAGCATCTTTTCCCACAAAAACTACCAAGTTATGTAATCAAGCTCAACGATGGAAGGAAACATGGATTAATGCATGAATGGATAATTATACAACTAATATGAGCCTAAGTCTAACGATAATATGAGTAAAAAGGGTAAGAAAAATAGTACTTTTGAACACTTATCACACCCTCAAACTCGAACTATTGCTTGTCCTGAAGCAATGCAAACTAATAATTACCTGCCAAGACTTTAATTTTCAGAAACTTAGCTTTGAACTTGATTTCAATTCTCAGAACCGGGGCACAAAGTATGATTGGCTTTTCATTTTTTGGAAAACTTAGGAGTTACTCGGAATCAAACTATAATGCTTGTGAGTGTGTGCAGAGTTGTGTGCAAGTTTATTTTTCAGATTCTATGCAAACAAGAGGTTTTCAAATTACTTCATTGGGTTCTTTTTAACATGTTTTAACTAGAGCCAGTTTTGGGCACCTCTAGTGTTTTGTTTTTAGTTTTCTTAAGTTAATTTATTTGACTAGAGCCGGTTTTGGGCACCTCTAGCGATAAATTTTTTTAGCACATACTAGAGCCAGTTTCTGGCACCTCTAGTGATTAATTTTTAGCACATGCTAGAGCCAATTTCGGGCACCTCTAGCATTCATCCAATTTTTATTCTAATCCCCCAATTTGTTAATTATCAACCTAAGTTCACTAGAATTCTTTAAATCAATCAAACCACAACAGTGTTTCATCAAATTTTAGCATCATAGTAAAATTCTAAGTTTTTCCATGGTTATCCTAGAATAAAAATTATATCAATTAAGTGCATTGGCAAAGTCATCATCGGATATTCATCAAATCTAAGCAATTCTTGTTCCAACTAAAGGTATGACAAGCAATTTATGTATCCTAAATGTAATACTTACGATGAATGTAACTAAACATGGTAACTACTAATAACAATCCCCCCCAAACTCGAGTGAGGCATTGTCCTCAATACATGCACTAAAGAAAAAAAATAAAAAAAACGAAAAATAAAATGCATATGAGGACTTACTCTGAGAGTTCGTCATCGTAGATGATTAGTTTCCTTTTGTTCGGTGTCTTGATTCTCTTGCTTGAACGCGATAGTTGTTTTCTTGTTGCCGGTGTAGAATCGATCCTCTACGGGGTTGTCCTCATCGTCCTCTTCATCAGTGTCATTGGCTTTTCGCTTGGAGGATTCAATTGATGCGGTCTTTCTTGGTGCAATGGAGGACTCGTTCGAATCTAAAAAATCAGAAAATGATTCCGTAAGAGTTGATTCGGGCATAGGTGTTTTACCTTTGGCTTTTGTAGTGGTTGCCGTGATGTCTTTAGCTTTGGTTGCCATGGCATCTTCGGGGTTGGTTTCTGTGGCATCAGCTTGTGCAGGCTCGATGTAGGTTGTCGCGGCATCATCTGTTGCGGTTGCCGTGGCGACTACTTCATTGGGTGCCGGGGCAAGGATCTCGACAGGAAAGATTGGGAACGGCACGCGACTGTCCGAGTACTTTTCTAGGATGACTTGGGTGATGGCATTGTTGTGCTCCTTCATGTACCACATGAACATTAGTTGCCGGTCTTCAATTTGCCTTAGGTGGCTTGCCAATGGTTGCAAGAGTGCTTCAAAGTGTCCTGGGGTTGATGGCCGAGTTGCCCGGGCGTTAGGTGCTTCGGCATTAGGGATTGTCGGGGCGGCAAGAGTTGTCGTGGCAATTGGAGGCCTTGAAGAATTTCCCAGTGCCTCTCCCATTAGATTTCGGATTTGTGCTTGATTCCAACCGGACATTGGTAGGGCCTTTTCATCGGTGGACTCACTTGGGACATGCATCTCCTTGCAAAGATTAGAAATTAAGCAAGGGAAGAAAAGGGAACCCTTATCTTTTGAGCTACATACAAAAATCTCATCACAAATAATTTTTCCAATGTTAATGATGCGATTATGCAAAATAGAATGTATGAGCAAAAGACGTGGTATATCAACGGTAGTATTGTGTGTGGTGGGCATTAAAAAAGTTTTAACAAACTTATTCCATAGTTTTGCCTCGGGTTTAAGCCGAAGGCAATTTACCGTGCCCTTGTATTTACCGTCATTCCAATGAGTTCCCGGTTGAGTGAGTTCTTGAAGCACCTTGTCGAGTTGCTTGGGCGTGATTTGATCAACGAAGGCTTGATGCTCGTCCTTCTCAACGTAAAGCCCGTAAAAGGTGTTGACGTTTTCGGGGCTTATGAGTATGGCCTTGTCACGAACAAAAACATAATGATTATCCGGGTTAGGTGAGTGAGCATAGAATTCTCTTACCCATGAGATGTTACCCGGTTCCGGTTGATGGCAAAAGATTTGCCACTTTTGATGTGCAATCCTCTCGAAGATGAATGGTTCAAGGCCGAAATCTTGATGAGAGTTGGAGTATTCAAAGCCTTGTTCTTCATGAATCTTTCGGCTTTCAAACTTGGAGTGAAATCTTTCTTGAACCACCGATGTAGCAAACTTCTTGTATCTTGGTTCTTTGGAGGAACTTGGATGAACTAAAAATTTAATTTTGGATGCCATAGAAGATCTTGGTTATGAGTTTTGTAAAAATAAATAAAAGAAAATAAAAGAAACTAAAAAGTTGCAAGATAAAAAGTAGGAATAGGTTAAGGGTGATGGGTTTTATAGAAAAGATAGGTGGTAAATATGGTGGGTGGGATTTGAGGAAGACGAAAAAAAGGGTTTTGGGTTAGGGGAAGGGTGACGGCAAGGGGGTTTGATTAGAGTAAATTGGAGGCTTTATATAAGCCTTAGATTCAGCCCATTAGTTTCCTTGTTGAAGATGTTTTCCTTCTTGGATTAAAATTCCTCTTTATCTTGAGCTCTTTTCCCACAACTCAAAGACAAATCAAATAAGGATTAAAATTAAAGATAGACTAATAAAAGAAAAAAAAATAAAGATGTGTAAAGGAATTCTTAAACTTAAAAAGATAAAAAAAGAAAATCTATCCTAAAAAATAATAAAAATCAGAAATAATAAAAAAATAGTTCGAAAAATAAAATAAAAAAATAATAAAAAAAATAAAAAAATAAAAAAATAAAATATCAAAGGGAGAGCATGCTCATGCATCTCCTAAGTTGACCACTTCTTTGTTACGTTCCACAAAGGCACCATTGTAGTGTTTCAATCTCTGTCCATTAACTTTGAATTCATGTTTGTCAGTGATGGACTTGATTATCACGACACCATGGGAGAATGGTTTGACAACTTCGAATGGTTACGACCATCTTGATTTCAGCTTTCCCGGGAAAAGTTTTAGCCGAGAATTGAATAAGAGAACTAGTTGCCCTGGCATGGCATGAATTGCCGCGGTAATAGTTTCTTGTCATGCTATCGCTTTGTTTTCTCCTTGTAGATTCGTGCATTGTTATAGGCGAGTGCACGAAATTCTTTTATCTCATTGAGGTCCAACAAACGCTTTTGTCCGGCATTTTCCCAATCCATATTCACGGTCTTGATTGCCCAATATGCCTTGTGTTCGATTTCCACCGGTAGATGGCATGTTTTGCCATAGACAAGTCGGAAGGGGGACATACCTAAGGGTGTTTTGAATGCAGTGCGATATGCCCGAAGTGCGTCATCTAGTCTTAATGACCAATTCTTCCTAGAGGGATTTACAACTTTCTCGAGTATACCCTTCAATTCTCGGTTGGAAATTTTTGCTTGCCCGTTGGTTTGTGGGTGATATGCTGTGGCGATTTTGTGTGATATGCCGAAGCGTTGCAACATCTTGGCAATTAGTCTATTGTCAAAATGCTTGCCTCTTCTTGTTGTTCCTCATCGACCGGTTCTTCATACTCCTCAAGTTCCTCTTGATCGGCAATGTAGTTGCCGAGGCAACTAAATTCCTCGTCGAAGTTAAACTTTGTCGTGGCATGAAGAAGTTGGCATTCTTCTGGATCATCGGCATTCCTTAGTGTTTGGAACACATTTAGTTTAACTTGCTGGTCATTCACCCTTATTGTGAGTTTTCTCTTTTCAACATCGATCAAGGTTCTCCCTGTTGCTAGGAATGGTCTCCCGAGAATGATGGGTGCATGCTCATCTGCTTCACAATCCAAAACAATAAAGTCAGCGGGAAAAATAAATTTATCAACTTTTACCAGTATGTCCTCAATTTTTCCCTCTGGATGCACATAGGATCTGTCGGCTAGCTGTAGCATAACTGTTGTAGGTCTTGCCTTCCCGATTCCTAGTTTCTGGAAAACTGATTTAGGCATCAAGTTTATGCTAGCCCCAAGGTCGCATAATGCTTTCCCGACATAGTGATTTCCAATGGAACAGGGTATTGTGAAACTTCCAGGATCCTTCAACTTGGGTGGCATACGATTGTGCAACATTGCCATGCATCCCTCTGTTGCGGCAACTGTTTCAAACTCTCCTAGCCTTGTTCTCTTGGACACAATGTCTTTAAGAAACTTGGCATAGTTTGGCATTTGTTCAATTGCTTCCACCAATGGTAAGTTGATGTGGACTTGCTTTAGGATATCAAGAAACTTCTTAAATTGATATTCTTGCTTTTGTGGCTCCAACCTTTGTGGGAATGGTGGTGGAAGTCAGATATCTTCGATCCTTTCATTGGTTTGGAACCTGCTTGACGGCATTACCGGGACAACTGGAGTTGCTGAGGCATTATCAATTGGGGTTGCCGAGGCATGCTTATCACAAGTTGCCGAAGCATCCTTATCATCGGTTGCTGAGGCATGCTTATTGCCGGTTGCCGCTGTAATTCCTGGTTCAGCATCTGAGGCTTTGCCGCTAGGTTCGTCTTAACCTTTTTGTGGAGTTTTGTTTGATGAGCGGGTTTGAGCCTCTCTAAGTTGTTGGCCACTTCTAGTGGTGATTGCCTTACATTGCTCATGGCCAGTTCCTCTTGCGACTTCAGTATCGCTAGGTAAACCTCCTTGCGGTCTAGTATTCAGATTTTGAGCAAACTATCCGACTTGATTTTCCAATGATTTGATTTCTGCCTCTTGGTTTTGCAATCTCATCTCGGTCCTGTTAATAAAAGCATCGGTTCTTTTTATGAAGTTACTATTTTCAGCCATATAAGATTCGATATTCATCATAAAAGCATTTAGAGAATTTTCCAAAGAACTAGATGTTGTCAGTTGTTGCTGCGGTAACTGTTGCCGTGGCATATTCTGTTGGAATCCTGATGCTTGTGCATTCTGATTGTTCTGGTTTAGAGCATTGTTGGGATTACTCCATGCAAAATTTGGGTGCTTCTTCGAAGCTGGATTGTATGTATTAGACATCACATTGTTGTTCCAATTGTAAATCCCCACATAGAAGCTGGATTCCGGATTCTGCATACATTCAGAAAAATCATGGTTATCACCACATAACTCACAAAAAGAATCCATTACCTTGACTTCGTGTGTGTTGTTTGGTTTTTCCATGTTCTAGACCATCTTGGTTAAAGTGGCCAATTATGCTGAAATTGAATCTGATGATCCTAGTTCATGTATTGTGGCTTGGCGTCTAACTCCTCATCTTCTAGTATAGGGGAATTGATAATCATTCTTGGCCAGCCTGTTTAGAATTTGCATTGCTTCCTCCGGTGACTTATCTAGGAGTATGTCGTTTGCCGAGGCATCTAGCATCATCCTTGTTGGTGTATTCACGACGTTGTAAAACATTGTTACTTGAGTCCACACCGGGAATCCGTGTAGGGGCATTTGTGTAGAAGTTCTCTATATCGCTCCCAAGCCTCGTACATGGATTCATCATCTGCCTGCCAAAAAGAAGTAATGTCATTACGAAGCTTATCAGTCAAATTTGTAGGATTAAACCAAGCAAGGAAATCACGACAAAGATCGGTCCAAGATGCTATTGATCCGGCAGGAATGCTATTCAACCATGCTTTCGCACTATCCCTCAGTAAATAGGGGAATAATCTTAATCGTAAGACATCGAGGGTGACTCCGTGTATTTTGAACGAGTTGCAAATCTCGAGGAAAGATTTAAGATGTTGTCGTGCATCTTCAGTTGCTGAGCCGCCAAATTGACCAATTGTGTTGATCATATTAAACATTACCGTTTCAACTCAAAGTGGTTGGCTTCAATTTCAGGTGCGACAACTCCTGGATTAAGTCTATCAAGATCTTCTTAAAGATAGTCTCGAATAGTTCTGTTTCGTGCAAGAATCACTCCTCCTCCTGCTGGAACATCTTGATTCATATTGCTGTCTTGATTAGCCATTGCTACTCTTATCCTTCGTCTAAGTCTTTGTAAGGTTCGTTCAATTTCTGGATCAAAGGGATATTCTGGTGTAGTCGGTCTCGCCCTGGTCATATACCAATGCAGAACCAAAGTTTGTTAGCCCTTTGAATCTTAAACAAGAAAAGTAAAAAGAAAGTGCAAGAAAATAAAAACAAAGTCGCTATTGCCAATCCCCGACAACGGCGCCAAAAACTTGTTTGCGCGTAATAAGTGCTACGTAATTGTGCAAGTATACACGTTGCAAGTTATAGTATAAAAGATATCGTCTCCACAGGGATTGGTGCCACTTCAAGAATCTAGTCTCTTGCACTGTAAAAAGTAAAAACACAAATAAAGGATTATAGGAGTTTAACTAATAACTAAATTAGAAAGCAATAAAGTAAAAGAATAGATGAGATCAAATGAGAGAGATAGGCCAGGTTATCTTGAGTTGAGGTGTGATAGCCGATTGGATCGTCTTGATAAAAGAGTGCACGGGCAACTCAGTTGCCGTGGCAACTTACACAACGGGGTTGCCTTGGCAACTAATCGATGGTTGCCTGGGCGACTAGATGGGTAACTACTTAGGCGTCTGGGCAGCAACCTTCAAGGTTCAGCAGAGCGTTCTTCAATGGTTTCTTCTTATCCCTAAGTCAAAACTCTAGCTACTTGTTCATGCCTTGATAATACATCTCTGCGTGAATCAAGGGTGAACAACAACCAATCTTGCGCTCCTCTTAGCCTTTGAAATCCTTAACTTATTCCTAAGCCGGATTAATCTTCACCATCAATAGATTGAATAAAGATCATATTCATTCGTTTCTTGAATCTAACTCTCCCGATATTAGATAAATAGATGAAGTTACGAGATCCTCTCCCAATTCACTCGCAAACAAGAATAAGAACCAAGAATGAATAAACCTTGAATAGAAAAGTGCAAACTCTTATTACCTAAACAAAATCCAATAGTTTCTCACAACCACAAAACACAATAACCATACCCAAATAGATTTAGTTCATGGCTAGGTTCCAAAGAACCTAAAGATAAATAATCCCTAGCATGAACCTAATTGAACAAGAAAGAAAAAGATGAAGAATTGAAGCTTGTCGAAATCTCCTTGCCCTAGATGCTTGTCGAAAATTCTCTCATCTTGCTCTTCTTTGAGTTACGAAATTCCCCTCTCTTGCTCTCTTGGAAGTTGACGATATGGCCTCTTATTTATAGGGTTAGGTCAAAGTCGTTTTTTGAGGAGGAAGTTAAGTTGGAATTAAATTATCTTTAAAGAATATAATTTTTTATTATAATTATATTCCTACTAGAACTTCTCATATCTTCTTAGAATTTAATTCTTCTTTAATCTTTTCATGGAAATCAAATTCCTTTGGGATTTAGCTTTGCTCCACGTCATCTTGGGCTTGTCTAGTCATCAATTTCGACTACCATATCACCTTGTTCTTTGTCGACAATTTCCCTGGCAACGGGCTCGACGTCTCCTTCATGAATTTCCCTGACAACTAGCTCGGCATCTCGTTCATGCATTGCCCTGGCAACTAGGTCCTGCACATACACACAAAACACACCAAAGTAGCATCTTTTCCCACAAAAACTACCAAGTTATGTAATCATGCTCAACGATGGAAGGAAACATGGATTAATGCATGAATGGCTAATTATGCAACTAATATGAGCCTAAGTCTAACGATAATATGAATAAAAAGGGTAAGAAAAATAGTACTTTTGAACACTTATCAAAGAGGTTAAAGAAGAATTAAATTCCAAGAAGATAGGAGAAGTTCTAGAAGGAATATAATTATAATAAAGAATTATATTCTTTAAAGATAATTTAATTCCAACTTAACTTCCTCCTCAAAGGATGACTTTGACCTAGCCCTATAAATAGATCACCAAGCCGTCAACTCCAAGGGGGAGAGAAGAGAGAATTTTCGACAACATCAAGGGCAAGGAGGATTTCGACAAAGCTCCATTCATTCTTCATCTTTTTCTTTCTTGTTCAATTAGGTTCATGCTAGGGATTCTTTATCTTGTGTTTCTTTGGAACCTAGCCATGAACTAAATCTATTTGGCTAAGGTTATTGTGTCTTGTGGTTGCGAGAAACTATTGGATTTTGTTTAGGTAATAAGAGTTTGCACTTTTCTATTCAAGGTTTATTCATTATTGGTTCTTATTCTTGTTTACGAGTGAATTGGGAGAGGATCTCGTAACTTCATCTATTTATCTAATATCGGGATAGTTAGATTCAAGAAACAAATGAATATGATCTTTATTCAATCTATTAATGGTGAAGATTAATCCGGATTAGGAATAAGTTAAGGATTTCAACGGCTAAGAAGAGCGCAAGATTGGTTGTTGTTCACCCTTGATTCACGCAGGAATGTATTATCAAGGCATGCACAAGTAGCTAGAGTTTTGACTTAGGGATAAGAAGAAACCATTGAAGAACACTCTGCCGAACCTTGAAGGTTGCTGCCCAGACGCCCAAGTAGTTGCCCAACTAGTCGCCCAGGCAACCATCGATTAGTTGCCAAGGCAACCCCGTTGTGCAAGTTGCCACGGCAACTGAGTTGCCCTTGCACTCTTTTACCAAGATGATCCAATCGGCTATCACACCTCAACTCACGATAACCTAGCCTATCTCTCTTATTTGATCTCATCTATTCTTTTACTTTATTGCTTTCTAGTTTAGTTATTAGTTAAACTCCTATAATCTTCTATTTATGTTTTTACTTTTTACAGTGAAAGGGATTAGATTCTTGAAGCGCCACCAATCCCTGTGGAGAAGATATCTTTTATACTATAACTTGCGACATGTATACTTGCACAATTGCGTAGCACTTATTACGCGCAACAATGGCACTCCGTGCAACCGTACTATCTCTTGGATGTACAAACTTGCCAGCCTCTCAAGAGAAAAATCCATACGCACCAGTAAGAAATAAGCAGATTTGGTCAATCGGTCCACTATCACCCAAATTGCATCATGCTTCCTCTAAGTCAGAGGTAAACTTGTTACAAAATCCATTGTTATCTGGTCCCACTTCCATTGTGGAATTTGAATAGGTTGAAGCAACCTCGATGGAACTTGATGTTCGACCTTAACTTGCTGACAAGCCAAACACCTAGACATAAACTCAGATATATCCCTCTTCATACTTGGACACCAATAATGCGATCGAAGGTCTTGGTACATCTTGTTTCTGCCCGGGTGTACCGCATACAAACTACGATGTGCCTCTCAAAGAATATGATCCCTCAAGTCCTCCAATGTTGAAATACATATCCGACCTTTAAAGTACAACACCCCATTATCTCCTACCTCAAAGTCTGATACTTCGCCTTTAAACCATCTCTATCCTTACAGTTAAATCCTCATCTAGCGCTTACATTCTCTTGATCTCTTGTACTAAGGTAGGCTCTATACGAAGTTCGGCTAGCAACCCTCCATCCTCAGTCATTCTCAATCGAGCAAGCATCGCTCTCAAGTCTGACAAAGACTTCATACTCAACGCGTCAGCCACCACATTAGCTTTACCGGGATGATACTCAATGACGCAATCATAGCCTTTTAACAGCTCGATCCATCGCCTTTGCCTTAGATTCAACTCTTTCTGAGTGAGCAAGTACTTCAAACTCTTATGGTCCGTGTATATATAACACTTTTCTCTGTACAAATAGTGCCTCTAAATTTTCAACACAAAAAGTACTACTGCAAGCTCCAAGTCATGCGTGGGGTAGTTCCGCTCATGAGGTTTAAGCTGTCTAGAAGAATAAGCAACAACCCTACCTTCTTGCATAAGAATGCAACCAAGCCCATTCAATGATGCATCACTAAAAACTACAAAATCTTTTCCCGGTTCAGGTTGCGTCAAGACTGGGGCTTTCGTTAGGTACGCTTTCAACTGTTCAAAGCTCTGTTGTCTCTTCTTATTCCACTCAAACGAAACTCCTTTTTGCAACAACTTCATCAAGGGTGTCGCTATAATAGAAAACCCTTGACAAAACGACGATAATACCCGATAAGTCGAAGAAAATTATAGACTTCTACGATATTCCTTGGGGGTCTCCACTCCACTACTGCTTGGACCTTTTGTGGATCTATACGAATTCCATTTGTCGCTACAATATGGCACAAAAATGCTACCTCAGAAAGCAAAATTCACACTTACTGAATTTGGCGTAGAGTTGTCTCTCTCTCAAGGTTTAAAGAACGAACGAAGGGGATAATTGTGCTCTTCCTCTGAGCCCGAGTAAACCAAAATATCATCTATAAAGACCACAACGAACTGATCCAGATAAGGCTGTAAAATCTGATTCGTCAAATCCATGAAAGTTGCTGGTGCATTGGTGAGTCCAAAAGGCATTGCCAGGAATTCATAATGCCCATACCGCATTCTAAAAGCGGTTTTGTGCACATCCTCCTCCGCTACCCTGAGCTGATAATACCCCAAACTCAAGTTGATCTTAGAAAAAAACACGGGCACCCCTCAGCTGATCAAACAAATCATCTATCCTTGGTAGAAGGTAGTGATTTTTCACCGTTACCTTGTTGAGTTGACGATAACCAATGCATATATGCATTGATCCATCATTCTTTTTAACGAACAAAACTGGCGCACCCCAAGGTGAAACACTCGGTCGAATAAACCTTCTCTTTAGCAATTCTTGGATCTGGCTCTTTAACTATCTCAGCTCTGTTGGTGCCATGCGATACAGTGCAATAGACACTCGTGATGTACCTGGCATTACTTCAATTCAGAATTCTAACTCATGATTCAAGGGTAGACCAGGTAACTCCTCCAGAAATACATTAGTGAATTTCCTAACCGTTAAGATGTTATTCAGCATCGGGCTTCTAATCCTTGTATCAACCACTTGATCCAAAAATGCCTCACAACCCTATTGAATCATCCTCTATGCCGCCATTGCCGACACAACATTGGGAAGGCAAAAATTTCTCTCACTCCTTACCATAAGCTTAATCCTATCCTAAACTTAAAGCTTAAGATTCTTCGCTCTACTCTGCAGACTTGCATCATGTTCGAAAAACCAATCTATCCCTAAGATGGCATCAAACTTTTAAAACAGAAGTACCATTAGATCAACTGGAAAAACCAAACCCTAAACCTCAATCAGACACCTTCAGTACACATTGTCCACCAAAATATCATACTCTAGAGGACTAGTCACCCGAACCCCTACTTTAAGATCTTCTGCAGGAATACCCCACTGCTGAGATATTCCACTACGAATGTAGGAATGGATAGACTCGAAATACACCAAATAAACATTAAGAACTAAAAATAAAGTGAATGAAACTGAGATGACGTCGGTCACCTCGTAATCCTCTTAAGCCTGAACTATATACTGTCTTGCCGGTACTATTGTCGTAGACTAAAAAGTACCTATACTCTGTCAGCCGGACACGTGGCTTGATCCTCCTCTAGCCATTATTCAACCCTAGGAGCCAGGTATAAGGCCTACTGTGACTAGTCCTGAGGAGGATCAACTGCTACTGGGCAATTCCTCCGAAAATAATCTCTTGATCCATAACCAAAACAAACCATGGTTCTTCCCCAACACTCTCCTTGATCCTACGTCCACACTGATCACAAGCTTGTGTCCTCATACTCCCCTGCGAGCCTCCCAAGCTCCCCATAACCGATGATGATGGCCTCCTACGGCCTGCAGACTCTGGCCGATAATCTAACCTTGAAACCTGCTAGGAGCTCCCCAATTTTGATTCTATCAATTTTTATTCCTCTTAGAAAAGGTCTGAGTACTACCAGAGAAATTTCGTATCTCTCACTCGAACCTCCTTGCCCACTAGCCTACCCATAGGTTAATCCCTATACTTACTCAAGCAACTTTGCACTGGCGGTCAACTCAGAAAACACTATAGGTGGAATAGCTGTCAAATAAGTCTAAATCTCCTACCTCAACCCCTTTCAGAACCTCTTGCATCTCATCTTCTCGGTATCCACAAACTCTTGTTCATACTCAAAAATCGATTGGTTCCTTTGCACAAGATGAGTAAATCGATCCCTTAGACTATCAATGTGAGCTTCACCCACATATTTCTTCTCAAATTCATCCAAGAAGTCATCCCACGTTTGCCTATTTGGGTACCATCCCATTTCTATGGTCTTCCACCATTCCCTTTCGTTCTTCTTCAGCAGGGAGAAAATGCATGGTAACTTATCTTCGGGCTTTAGCCTCATCTATCCCATGATCCAGTAGGCGTCCCTTAACCATTGATCTGCCCTTACTGGATTGTTTTGACCTGTCCTAAGGAAATTCGTTGTACTATGACGACGTACACTCTCAATTGGTGCCTTCCGCGAGGTAGCTAAAGGCCTTGGAACGGTCCTTACAATTCGATGAAGGGCTCTGTGCAAATGAGTCTAATAATCATCCCTTGAGTTTCTATCATCTTCCGACATCTCTTCTTCGTTGGGAACATAATCCTTATCATCAAAACTTCCACCACGAGAGCCCCAGATCTCCTCATGATCTCGTGCTCCCCTAGGCAAGACTGTCTTCTACACAACAACAACAATAACAAGGTTACACCATCGAATATTTAGCTCAAACAAGTATAACTTCGACTCTTGGTCACTGTATTCACTAGACTCCTATTTACCATCCTAGATAATCCTTGGGGTTTCCTAGAACCGACTAAACCTAGGCTCTGATACCAATAATTGTAACACACCTTTACCCGAGTGACATAATTGGGCCTCAAGCCCATCGAGTACCTTCAAAAAAGAGCTTGGAATGCCCATCGAGATTCTTCGAAGAGCTCGATATCACTCGTCGAGCAGCCTGGAATACCCATCAGGCTAATTCTTCTAATAAGCTCGGAATGCCCATTGAGCAAATTTTTCAATAAATAATATGCTTAAAATCCCCATCGAGCAGCTCAAAATACCCATCGAGACTGACCTATACTGATACGCATCTCATACTGATACACACTTTTACGTATCAATCCCTAACCTAAAAAAAGGGTACCGGTATAAAACCTATCTATTCTGGTATGCTCCCTCGTATCGATCCTCACCAGGCGTATCGATACGCAATATCGCCACTAGAATTTAAAGAAGAAGAGGGTATCGATATGGCCTGACCCGTACCGGTACGCCTTTCAACACTCACCATGATTCTATTATTTTTAAAGAGGAGTACCGATACGAGTTTATCCCGTACCGGTACCTGTGCCCAAAAATTAATTTTTTGGAGTTTAAAACTCTATTATTAGCCCCTTAAAACCTAACACCAAAACCCCAAATCGATCCTACATGTTATAGAAGGAAGTTTAGGTTGGTTTCTATCAATTTTGACACCATATTAACAAAAATTAAACAACTTGCCATTAAAAGGGTTTATGCATTTAAACTACCACAATGCCATGCAACTACAAGGCTAACATTATTTTATGATGCCCATGAAGGCATAAGAGTTAGTAGTGTACTAACCTTTTCTCCAAAAACCAACCTTGGTGCTCCAAGCTAATCTCCTCTTACCTTTCTCTTGCCCTTGCTCTTGGAAGACTCCCCAAGCCCTTTCACTACACAAAAAGGTTGTAAATCTTGTTACAACATTGCTAGAAGGTTGAAACACGAAAAATGAAGGTTTTAAAACAACAATGGATCAAAATCCTTATTCTCGTTCATCCTCCATAACCCTTACCAAAACCCTTCGTACCACTATTTTATTTGATCCTTACCTCCAAATATAGATCCTTGGATGCTAAACACACTTCCCTCAACACAAAATCTGAGTTTTACACTCAAAAGACTAAGATTTGCTCTTCAAGGGGTCGAGCTTTTGAATGAAAAAGGATGAGGAAGAAAATGGTAGAAGATGAAGAATGAGATCATCATTCTCTGCACAAAACTAATAACCCAATACTTTATTGTTTATGGGTAAATTTACCCTTTTACCCTTACTTTCATCCGAAATTGCAAGGCCACTCAAAGCCCAAGCCCAAAATTTCCATGGAAAAGCCTACTAAGGTTTCTAAGGCCCAACTCAAGGCCTAAACACATGGCCCCCAACTACGGGTTTTAATCTGACCTTTGAATCCCAAAACCTGGGTCGTTACATTTACAACCTATCTTTTTACGACCAAGATAGAACCCCCTATTTTTATAAGGATCAACTAGAACCTATCCCTCAACAATGTGGTCTTGACATTTGTAAACAAAATACATCTCTAGCTGAGTGTTTACACTTTTTGGCTCACTAGGATTAGACTAAAGAAATACAATAGATTATAAGAAATAGACAATAAAATTCTACTCTCTTGATCTTTAAGCTTGGATGTCCATCCTCATGTTCTTCAAGTGTCCAATACTTGTATTTATAGTGAGGAATGTGATTCTAGTCGTTTATATCTGTTGTGGGTGGTTTGGAGCTATTGGAGGGTGAAAAACCAGCCTTAAATGCACTTCTACAACTGTTAGTATCGGTACTCAACTTGGTGTATCGGTATCGGCTTAAAAAGGAAAGAGTCGTTGCAAAATTTCAAAGGGCGTACCCATACATGAACAATGCGTATTGGTACGTGAACATTGTATTGTACCTCTACGTAGTGCGTACCTGTACTCCCTATTCATGATCAGTGTCAAATATGTTTTTCATGTTTTTAAAAGCTTTAAAAACATTTTAGAAAATGTAAACAACTCACAAATATTTTATAATTATAAAACAATTGATAACTCAATTTTTGAGGTTTTAAAAATTTGAAACATATTTTTAAGTTTGTTGGGCTTTGAATTATTTTTGCAATATTTAAATAAGTTCAAAAACATTTTTCTCTTAAATTGTTATATCAAAATATTTATCTCAACTGCTTTAGTCTGGGCATGTGTTATCCTTGGGAGTACATTTTGTGCGCTTATCAGACGTCTCAAGGGTACATTAAAAAAGGATAAATATAAAATTTACGGATTTGCAAGCATTCCATGTGGGGGGATTTCCCTTCCATCCATACCTTCTAGTTATAGGCCCCGAATCATATCTTTTTTGATAATCTTATATGACCTTTCCTAGTTAGGCACCATATTTCCTTATTGCCTAGTTGGCACGCTGGCTTCAGTGTTTCTCATGATGAGGTCTTCCACTTGATATTGTCTATTGTGGACTTTGGAGTTATAATACTTAGCCACATGCTGGTTTCTAGTTGCTCTCAGCCGTCTCTCTGATTTCTTCTAAGAGGCCGAGATTGTTCTAGAGGGTCTTGTTATTGTTGTCTGGGTCGTAATGTATAGTGCGGAAAGATTTAATGCCTATCTCCACAGGAATCACTACTTCGGAGCCAAACATCATATTAAAGGGGGTTTCACCAGTTCTTGTATGGCTTGTGATTCGAAGTGCCCACAGAATACCTGGCAATTCTTTCAGTGACATTAGGGTTTTGGGAAGCATTATTGGAAATGGACTGCTTTGACACATTAGGGTTGTGTTTTGAATGTGTCTCATTTTGAATAATCATTCAATAATATTAATTTAAATTTGAGAAAAAAATTACTGATATAAAAAAATGAAAGGAAAAAGAAATTGTTTCAGACTTAACTAACCTTAACGAAAATATTATTGTGAAATGAAATGATGAATAAAGAATGAAAGAAATGCTAATTTACTATAGGTGGGGCACAATGAAGAGCATAATTAAGGGGAAGAGGATTTCGATTATTTGGACATTATAAGTACCACAAAGAATTAAGATTTTCTTGCGGTTAGTAATGCATGGAAGACTCCAGACAAACGTTGAAATGCTCAGAAGGCATGTAGAAACTAATGACTCTTGCTTCTTGTATAAAAGGGATGAGGAGGACGTTAGATATGTTTTAAGAATGTGAACTTGCACTGGCCAAATTACTTTACGATTAATGGTATGAATTGTGTGGTATTATTCCCCATCATTTGTTGGATTTTGTGGAATAAGAGGAAAAATTTATTTATCATAGTAATTTTGTAGAAACAGAGAATAGTTTTGAAAGCAATAGGTGGTTTAAAGACGAGATCCTACAGTTGACATTGTCGTGTACTTTACCAACATTAGAGAATGTTCCTCATAACAGAGTATCGGTTCGATGGAGAAGGTCACCATGAGGATGGATTTGATGCAGACCCAATGTTAAGTAAATAAAACGAGATGTTTTAATAGGTTTAGTATAGATGTCAGAACGGCATCGTTTCGTGTGATGGGTTAAAATCCCCAATTATGTTCAGTTTTGGATTATCGATCAAATGAAATTGAATTGTTAATTTATTCCCCTCTATCGTTCTCTCTTCTTCTCTAGAACTGTTCTTCAATTTCTCCACACTTCTACTTTTAATCTTTTACTTTAATCATCTATTTCTTTTATTCTCTATTGTTTATGTTTCTGTATTCATCGAAGGTATCAGAGACTTCTTTCCTGGCCCATTTTTTCTCTAAAATCTGTTTTTTTTGCTCTTCGATTCTTCTGAATTCTGAATTTGTTCCCTTTCTTTATTCTTAAATCCTTCTTACTTTTCTGAAATTTCTAGGTTACTTCTTCAATTTCTGCTGCTTCCACTCTCAATCTCGTCGATTCAACTTCCATTTTCTTAGATTTCTTCTTTGATTATCTGTTCAATCTGATATTTTTTTTTGCTTTTCAAGCCATGATTGATGATTTGTATTGGGCGAAGTTTCGTGAATACATGAATTTTGTCTGAGTGTTGTTTTGGGTCATAGACAGTTAGTGGGTCCAAGATGTTCGATATAATGTCTGCGAGAAAGGATTAAATGCTCAAAGAGGAGATGATTCACCGAAACCAATTCTCCTGGCCACTATTCATAATACGCTTTATACTATTACCATGTAAGCGCTGCACCGAGTTTTCTCACCTCATGGGTTGGTGGAGAAGATTGTACATTTAAGAAGTTTGTTGGCTTTCAAGTTTTGATTCAGTATCACAAAAGACAAAACGCTATCTCAACTAAAATTTTCTTCAAGGTCGTTGTATCTATTATGGCTACTATCAACTTGATATAAAATTTTATAACCTCAATGAGTTACATGTCCAAACGATGTTCTAGACTGTTGAAGAAAATAACGGTTTGATAGAGAACATTAGGGAAGCGAATGATGTTGCTGATGTTATTGCAATAGTGAGTAGTATCACAGATGAAAATGGTACTAGTAGAAAGACTAGGATGCATGATGTGTGTGAGCTTGCAAATGCCACCAATAAAGTGGCTGGAGATGGTACTACAACTGTTCTACCAAGGCAAGGGGATTTAACTGCAACAACATCGACAACAACAACTGTATTAGAAATTGATTTAAAGATGAATGACACGTGTACGATAAAGGTGTGTTATGAAATGCTTGATGAGTATGTAAATGATCTATTTTGTATGCCTTTTTACTTGTCTTTTGCATGTTTTCAATCCCATATAGATTGCATTTAGGTTAGATGGTATATAATTACATATAGATAGGGAGTTATACCACCCGCGCTTTAATGTTATATATATTGGTGCTTTTTATGGGAAATATGGTGCTTTGTGGTGCATGTGCATGATACTGGTAGATGCTGGAGAAGTGCTAAAGCAGATGAGTAGCAGATTTCATGGCTGGAGCTGACGAGGCAAAAAGAGTTAGAGATGAATCTACTTTTGCTCACGTGGACTTTCTCCTTGATGCAGAACATTAAATATAACATGATATTAATGGCTTTCTTTAATGAAGTTGCGTGCACTTTAGGGTATTGAAGCCCTAATTTCATCGCCTATATAAGAGAAACTTGAATACCAATTCAAGAGAGCGCAGTTATAGACAACATTCCTAGTCTAAAGCTTGCGGAAACCACCAGAGTAGAAGATAGAGAATTCTCCTTACGACAGACGCCATCGAGAGAGGGTGGCAGAGTGGGAGACCTGCAACAATAGTTGAACGGCACAGAGGAAGTTTGTTGAGGACGCTCGACTTTTTTCTTTTCCTTGCGTGATAAACTGCCATACTTAATGCTATAGTTATTTTCACTTTATCTATTCTGTTCATCGTTCTTCATGCGTAGTTATTATAAGAGCTATCGAGACAGGCCTTTTAACTATTGATATGTGGCTTAATATCGAGAGAGTTAGGTTATACAAATGTGAACAGTGGGGCTAAGCTGTTAACTTAGTCTTAATCTGGCTTAGACATAAGTTTAGATTTTCAACGATTAAAATGGAGTTCTTAAACAAATAATAAAGTTGTTAGGGCTCACGCAGACATGTATTACCTTAGCTTCAATATTATTAACTTCTATGCATCGAGAGAGTCGAAAGTTCCTTAGAAAATCTTGTCGAGTAGATAAAGATCTTAATGGTTTACGCAGACATGTATCGCCAGTTGATGTATCATTGTAATAAGTATTCAAGCACATATCCTTATCAATAATCCCAACTTCTTAATTATCTGTTATTTGCCGCAGCTGTTCGTCTTAATCATAGCTATTTTAGTTTTAATAGATCAACAACCACCTTTACTTGGAAACAAATTCTTAAGCCTAAGAACTTCGTAGTTATTAATCCAATCCTCGTGGGTTCGACACTCTACTTATCACTTTATTACTTTATTCGACGAGTATACTTGCTCTAAAGTGCATCACTACTCGACAAGCATCAAGTTTTTGACGTTGTTGCCAGGGATTGACAATTGATAATTACGTTGTAATTGCGCTTAGGACTTTATTTTCTTGCATTTAAGTTTTGTTTTTATTCCTCACGTTTGTTCCAGTGCATGACCAGAAGTTCCAACTCAGAACCTATTCTTTTGTTCGATATAGAGATTTAAAAGACTGAGGAATCTATGCCGAGAGAAAAGAATATGGTGAACGAGAACGATAGGAACGACCATAGGAATGAGAGAGAACACGATGTACGACCAGTTGATGGATATGGAGTTATCAACATGGCTCAAAGAGAAGGCCAAATACGATAGGAGGATTCACCCCCAACCAGAATCAGAAGGCCCATTAAAATGCATATCGAGCCTGTTATCAACAAGCTCAACCCATCAATTATTGTACCAGATCTAGGGACAATCCACTTTAAGCTAAAGCCCGTTATGTTCAACATGCTCAATACAGTTGGACAATTTGGAGGATCAACAAGAGAGGATGCTCGAGAGCATATTCAATCTTTTCTGGAAGTTTGAGACTGCTTTCGACAACCAGGGATTCTAGATGATGCCTTGAGACTCAAGTTATTTCCTTATACCTAGTGAGATTGAGCCAGGTCATGGTTGAAGACTTGTTCCACATGATCTATTATATCCTGGGATGACTTGTGTAGCAAGTTTTTGCATAGATATGATCCCCCAAACGTGCACAATAAAAAACGTAGTGACATCATCTCGTTCCAACAATATGATGATGAATCCATGTGTAAAACTTGGGACAGATACAAAGACATGTTATGCAAGTGCTCGATTCTTGGATTTCATGATTGGCTGCAAGTTATGACGTTCTATAATGGTTCCAATGCACCTACCAGGATGATGATTGACTCGTCGACTAATGGAACTTTGCTTGACAAAGAAGTTGATGAGGCATTCGATATTTTAGACCAAATATCCAACACCGACTACCAGTTCCTAAGGGGGAGATTGAAGCCCGGACCTAAACATTCTGGAACACTCTAGTTAGATGAATCTCAGACTGTAGTAGCTCAACTCTCTTTCATCACAAACCTGCTCAAGAACATGTAAGGACCATCCAACATCCGAGAGGCCAAGGTAGTGCAATACACTTGTGAGCATTGCGATGGGGAACATCAGTCGAATGAATGCCCTCAAAAACAAGAATCTGGATGCTACGTAGGGAACGCCAACCGCAACAAAAATCCTTATTCCAACACCTACAACCCAGGGTGGTGGCAACATCCTAATTTTGGTTGGGGAGGCAATAAGGGAAATTCAAGAGCACAACAGAATGCCACTAATGAACATCCTGGATTCCAACAAAAGACTCAGAGGCAAAACCCGGGAGCTTCTAACTCAAATTCTAATTTTTTTGATAATTCTTATCAAAACTTTATAGGTTCAAGCAGCCCATTTGAAGAACCATAGCGACATAATCACAACACATGCTACAATGTTGCAAAACCAACAATCGATCATGCAAAACAACACCGCATCTGTATTATCCTTGGAGATATAAGTTGGGCAGATTGCCCAGATATTGAAAGTGACCACCTGACAAACTACCTAGTGATAGTGAAGTCACTAAGGCCTTTAATATAGAGCAATGCAACGCTATCACACTATGTAGTGGCACGCAACTGAGGATATAAGCCAAGTTTGGGAGAGATTTCCACATAAATCCCAGTCCAAGCATGCCACCATCGATGCTCATGCACTTAAGGAACCAGCTCCTGTGTTTGATACAGTGAGCAATTTTTCTATTGATGGCAAGAGAGATAAAACTAAGAATGCACTTGCATCTAGTAAACCACAAGACGAGCCAAGACCATCACCTTTATTTCCACAACGATTGAAAGTTCAAAAGCAAGATAACCAGTACTAGAAGTTTCTGATATGATCAAACAATTGCACATTAATGTCCCACTTTTGGAGGCCATTGATCAGATGCCAATCTATGTAAAATTCCTGAAGGAGATCCTGACAAAGAAAAGAATGGTGGGTGAAATCAAAACTCTTTCTACGACGGGTGAGTGTGTGGCTATGCTTAGTGATTTGCCATCAAAGATGAAGGATCCAGGTAGTTTTACCATTCCATGGTCCATAGGTTGTAACTACTCTGGCCATGCTCTATGTGATCTACGAGCAAGTGTTAATTTAATGCCGAAATTTGTGTTCAAATGACTAGGAATAGGAAAAGCTAAACCAACAACGGTGATCCTTCAATTGGCCTATCGATCTCAAATCTGACCCAAGGGCAGAATTAAAGATGTCATGGTAAAGGCAGATAGGTTTGTCTTTCCGACATATTTTATCATCCTTGATTGTGAAGCTGATGAGAATGCTTATATTATTCTAGGGAGACCATTCCTTGCCACCAGGTGTATTGTGATTGATTGTGAAAAAGGTGAATTCACCATGAAGATGAACGACCAAAAGATCAAATTTATTATCTTTAACACACTCAAGTACACGAATGACTATGAAGAATGACAGCTTGTAGACAATGAAGAATCCTTCATTGAAGAAAGTTTGCAAGAGATATGCTGCAACAATGTGTTTAGCGCTGCATAGCAAGTTGACTTTGATAAGGCCATGCAAGAAGCTGAGTTAGAAGGTAAGGTTAAGATTGAACAATCCAATGTTGTGCTTACCGGACTAGGTATGACTTTTGAACCTTTGGATTATGCTGAGTTTAAATATCCTAAGATATTATTTGAGCATCCACCGTTACTTGACCTTAAACCCTTTCCCCCACAATTAAAGTATGCATTCTTAGGGGAGAATAATACGTTGCCTGTTGTTTTATCTGCCTGCTTAAACCTTGACCAAGAAGCCAAATTGTTGAATGTGTTATCTTGACATAAAAAGGCTTTCGGGTGGAATATAGCTAACTTGAAGGACATAAGTCTTACTCTGTGTATATATAAGGTTTTGCTTATAGGCGATCACAACTCTACAGTGGAAACTCAATCCAATCTTATAGACCGTGGATGTGACATAAATTATCAAATGGCATGATGAACACATTTATCTCATCACTGATGGCCTATGGGATCACAACCAACCACCTCTTGTTAATCAATGCTTAAACAAACTTTTTGAGGTGTTAAAGTGGATGACAATTTACAGGGGAGCACCCGTTCATCGCAATAAACACTCAGGCACCTCACTGGATGATTAAAGCATCCAACTTTTACCTTTTTTATTTATCTACATTTTTAACTTCATGCATTTTAATTTTATAATTTTTTATTAGGATTAGGCTTTCTTTAACAAGAATTTGTTAATTTTGGAATTATCTCACAAGGTTATTTGCTGATTATGGACTTTTTGATCAACTTGATATTCTTTTGACAAAGAGGAGAAAATATTTGTTGTCCAAATACCATCTTTCCCTCATAATCATTATACCGGTTTTCTCTACCCCACTTTACCCCACACACTATTCACCTACCATCAAACGCTTTCCCATCAATCGCACACAATTACACCCATCTTTCTCTCATTCACCACGTAACTCTGAACTCTACAACTCCTTCATAACCTGAAAAAATCGTGTTTCCTTATCTTTTTATATTCTTGACATTTACTCACATCTTGAACCCTTTCATCTTTGCACTCTTCTATCTTTTAAACATAGCCAAAAAATGAATCACCAAACGCCCCAGTATAAGTGCCTCTCCAGTCACCTCAAAACCCACTAGAACTACACCATCCCAAAAATCCTCTACTTCGATGTCTCGCCACACCACGTCGGCTAGAAAAAAGTTGACCCTCATCGGATCTTTTACAATCCAGAATGGAAGAGCGCTACAAGATATTCTAGAATAGACAGCTAATGCCGAAAGAAGCTTTGGCATTTATCGGTACACACCGACTCTAGTTTGACGTCAACATCTGCTCTGTGATTGAAACCCATAGATGTAAAGAGTTTGTCCAGCAACCTAGGCGGATTAATGTTTCTTGGGTGCATGAGTTTTATACCCATATCACTAAAGCTAATGACATCACTGCATTCGTCCTTGGAAAAATGATAAAAATTCTCTTTCGAGACAATCAATACCCTATTTGACCTTGACAATGCAAAGAATGACCATTAGGACTTTGTATCGACGACGACCAACGCCACCCATGATGAGGTACTAAACGACTTGTGCATTTCGGGGACTACATGGACATAGAAATTAACCACTCACAAGATTGTGAAATAGGTCAACTTGAAACCAGACCCTAAGTATTGGATCCATTTTATGAACACGCGTATGGGACCTACAGAACACCACTTTACGATCCCCTTCTATAAGACGCTTCTCTTGCACCCTGTAATGACTGGTCGACGTTGGAAGAATGACATATGAATCCATTGTGAGCAGAGTAACGTCTTCAGGCCAAAAACGGCCTCTAATTTCTCCAACACTAATGACTACATTGTGTGAAAATGTATACATTCAAACTAACCCCGATGACTTGGTAACAGAAGCTCATACATAAACACTCCCAAAGGAGATACTACAGCTTAAAGGGCTTGTGGCTAGTACAACACCCTTCAATACCACGGCTACCAGTTCTCTGTGTACTACTACACTTAGCGCCATGACAAAATTCTTCAAGCCATTATTTAAATATGCTAGAGAAAATGATCTGGCCATAAGAGTTGTGTTCAATCAGTTGTCCTTGGATCTACTAAAGCGTTACTGACATTCCATGAGTGTTATTTTGCTGAGCCTCCTACTACATAATCGCCTAGAGAAGAAGAAGACAAAGAAGAAGAGAGAAAAGAAAAAGATGAAATCCCTTCCAGCCTTTTGGTCGCTGTTGCTAAAATAAGAAAGAGAAAAGAACCCGCTGCCGTGCCTGCTCCCCACCGCCTTACTAAACGGACATGAGATACTGTAAAAGGTAAGGCCTCCATTCACCCTGACTTATCACATCTCGCAAGCCTAGTACGCCTGGTTAGCGATGATTCTATTGAAGTGCAATAACTAAGGGGCCAAGTCACTCATTTTCTTGTTAAAACATCGCCTACTCCCACTTTATTTGCTACTACTCCAAGGTCTTAAACAAAGGTCACTGCTGATCGAGTCATTAAACTTATTGAGGAGTTACAAGCGCACTAGGGCACCGACCCCCATTATCCACCTTCTCAGTTTTTTTTGCATCCACCACTACTCATCTGCAATAGAATACCCCTGCTTCTCTTGAAAGTAATTAGGCACGACAAGCACCTGCTCATGCCATACCCTACTCTAGGCGACGAACAAAGAGTCAGGCACGCCGTGCTGCACCACCCTTGTAACTCATGGGTTAGTTTTTCTTTTTTTTAGTTTATTTTTCATTTTGCATCTACATATTTGCTTTTCCTTGATTTGTTTTGTTTATTTCTTTTTGCATTGGGGACAATGCTCTTCTAAAGTTTGGGGGAGTACATACCCATATACATATTAGGTTAAATTTAGGATAAATTTAAAAAAACAATTTTTAGGATCTGTAAATAGCTTAATTTGTCTGATAGGTTCCCTTTGCTATGATTCCTTTGATTATGAAACTGCTGCTGCGTTGATCATGACTTCCTATGATGAATCTATGTTGATACTTTGTAAGGTGTTACGAGCTTTATGTTTTGAACTTAATGATGAATCTATTATAGCTCTTAAAAACAAGTGTTGCGTGCACTTTAAACTTAAGAAACCTTAGGGAAGCTCTAGGTCGACTCTCTAGTGCCAACGCATGAATCAATGTGAATGAACTTAATGCTCAATGTAGCAATTTAAAGGCTTAAAAAATCCTTGAAAAATCAAGAAAATTCATTAAGACCTGATAATATAAACAAAACTGCTGAGGTACACTCTTGTATGCATCTTGCTATCTTAGTACACTAGGTGAGCTGTGTTTGTTCCATTTAACTTTCCTTGATAGGAATGATAGTACTGGCAAAGAGTGAATGAAAGTCTTTACGGGATGAAATTACTCGTAGGGCTCGGGGATGGGTTGTTTGCTCTACTCCATCTTCAGGTCTGAAGAGTAAGTGTGATAAGCTGAAGCCCTGAGGAAGCAGTTTTTAAACTTAAAAAGAAAAGGGAGAAAAACAATATGTCGAGACAACAATAAAGATCAACCCTTAAGTTTCTCTAAGGCTATTAAGTGATGAATGTATATAACTTAGCACACACTACACCTACAATAGATTTACTCTTTAAAACAAAAGTGTAAGCTCTAATGCATTGCATCTCATTGACTTAGCTGAGGATTGAATTACTGATGTAGCATAACTTAGAATCCTTGTAATCATAGCTTAGTGGAACCTTAAGACTTATGGGCTGTTTACTGCTTTTATTTTTTGTTTTTAATTTTTCTTACTTCTATTTTGCATCGATTGAGGACAAGCAACAGTTCAAGTTTGGGGGTATTTGATGAGTGTGTAAATGATCTATTTTGTATGCCCTTTTTACTTGTCTTTTGCATGTTTTCAAGCTTATATAGATTGCATTTAGGTTAGATTGTATATAATTGCATATAGATAGGGATTTATACCACCTACGCTTTAATGTCATAAATATTGGTGCTTTTTATGGGATATATGGTGTTTTGTGGTGTATGTGCAAGATGCTGGTAGATGCTAGAGGAGTGCTAGAACAGAAGAGTCGTAGATCTCATGGCTGGAGCTGAAGAGGCATAAAGAGTTAGAGATGAATCTACTTTTGCCCACATGGACTTTTTTCCTGATATAGGATATTAAATATAATGGGAAATCAATGGCTTTCTTTAATTAAGCCACGTGCATTTTTGGGTATTGAAGTCCTAATTTCATTGCCTATATAAGAGAGACTTGGATGCCAATTCAAGAGAGCACGATTATAGACAACAACCCTAGTCTAAAGCTTGCGGAGAACCACCAGAGTAGAAGCTAAAGAATTCTCTTCACGACATACTCTATCAAGAAAGGCTGATGAAGTGGGAGACCTACAACAACAGTTGGATGTCACATAGGGAGTTTTTGGAGGATGCTCAACTCTTTTCTTTTCCTTGCTTGAGAAATTGTCGCACTTAATATTTTTATTATGGATGTTTTAGGCTCAGACATGAGCTAAATAATTTAGTTGGGATTATTGCGTCCCAGGATTTTATGTTTTGATTACTTTATTATAATGCTATAGTTATATTTACTTTATCTATCATGTTCATCATTCTTCATGTATAGTTATTATAAGAGCTATCGAGAGAGGCCTTTTAACTATTGATTTGTGGCTTAACATCGAGAGAGTTAGGTTATACAAACGTGATCAGTGGGGTTAAGCTGTTAACTTAGTCTTAATTTGGCTTAGACATAAGTTTAGGGTGTTAACGACTAAAAGGGAGTTCTTAAACAAATAATAGAGTTGTTAGGGTTCACACAAACATGTATTACCTTAGCTTAAATATTATTAAATTCTAGGCATTGGGAGAATCAAAAGTTTCTTAGAAAATCTTGTCAAGTAGATAAAGATCTTAATGGTTTACGCAAACATGTATCACCAGTTGCTGTAGCATTGCAATAAGTATTCAAACATATATCCTTAGCAATAATCCCAACTTCCATAATTATCTATTATTTGTCATAGTTGTTCGTCTTAATCATAGATATTTTAGTTTTAATAGATCAACAACCACCATTACTTGCAAACACATTCTTAAGCCTAAGAACTTCGTAGTTATTAATCCAATCCTCGTGGGTTTGACACTCTACTTATCACTTTATTACTTGATTCGATGAGTATACTTGCTCTAAAGTGCATCACTATTTGACAAGCATCAATGCTTATAAGAGGTGATGAAGAAAAACTAGTAAGCACATCGATGTGGTGTGTGGAAGGTTGAATGAGGTTTAAAATTTGATACCTTTTATCGATATTTTGGGAGAGATTGATGATTCTGTTTGAGAACTTTCAATGTCATCGTTAACTCTACCGTTTGTGGTGAAAACATTGATAGACTTTGGTTTAGATGATCCAATAATATGTTTAAATCCACCAGTTTAGGTAGTCTTTCAACCGTCTCAGGTTACAGCTAACTGGATGATCAATTTGGAATTTAGAGAATGTTGTTGATCCGATTATAGGTATCTGGATAGACAAATCAAACTTGAATATGTGTTTTTATTTATGTGGATAATGGTTGATTGACATGTCTATAAAATGTGGGTCTATGGATGGTGGTTGGGTGTTTTTAAAGTAATGAACGATCATTCCATTTTTTCATGGACGACAATAACATAAGGTGTGTACAAAACGGTCAAGCTACAAAGGCTCTTAACATTTTAAGGGATGATTGCAAAAATTATAAGATCAGTTCAAGCCAATAGTGATTCTAGGGATAGACATAATTTTGATCTTGGGGGAATCTTCTTCGGTAATGTTGCATCATTTCTGATCTTGGCGAAAAGAAAATTTTGCAAATTTGGTCAAATCATTTGAAAGAAAAATTGGGAAAACAATATAGAATTGTTCTCTCATCTTTGTGGACAAGGATTTCTTCGATTTAGGGAGTATTGTTGCATGCCCAATATTAAGTAAATAAAATGAGACGTTTTAATATGTTTAGTATAGATGTCAGAACAACACCATTTCGTGTAATGGGTTAAAACCCCCAATTATGTTCAGTTTGGATTATCGATCAAATGAAATGAAATAGTTAATTTCTTCTCCTCTGTCGTTCTCTTTTCTTCTCTAAAACCATTCTTCAATTTCTCTACTCTTCTACGTCTAATATTTTACTTTAACTCCCCCAAAGTACTAATTTTTTATGCTATTTCACAATGCTTTTGCTTGCCTTTAAGTAGATATGTTTTCATTTAGTTGTTAAATTCATGCATTTGCATAAAGAGTTAGGAGCTATTATGTTGCCAGTGTGAAGGGTTACTTTGTTAGTTTTGATGCAGGACACAAGCAGGTAGACATGCCAGAGAGGTGCTGGCGGAGAATGCAGGAAAGGAAGTAAGAGAATTGTTGAGTAATAGTTGGCATAGATGTACCAAACAACGCCAAGCTTGGCTGGCAAAGGATTGACGTCCGATGATCAGTCAAGGTAGCTATTAGTGTCAAGGTAGCTGTTGGACCTCATACACGTCTACCCTAGGATTCAAACTGGGATAAGAGGATAACATGTCTTATATCTTTGCACATTCAAAATTCAAACTCAAAAGCTTATCCTAGGGTTTCCATGCAATCCTATTTAAATGAGCTCAAGCCACCACTTGAGGGGGGAATGAAGAGAGGTTGCACCGTGGTGAACCGAGAGGCACGTGGTTTAACTAGCTAAGATCGAGAGCTCTGGAGCATTCGAAGGGCTACATCGACGGATCTCCTTCTTGCCCATTCTCTAGTCTTATTTGTTTTATTTCGAAATGATGAAAAACGATGATGTTTTATGGATGGAGCCCCCAACCATGAACCAAGCTTTTACAGTTGGTTGAGGGATGTTTGCGATTAACGCTAGTTTTATGTTTGGCTTTTAATAATCTAAATGCCTTGGCATTATTTTCTATTTGCTGTTACTTAACTTTCTCAAATCCTTTGCTATATGACAATTGACATAGTGTGCTTATTGCACCTTAATATCTTAAGGAACTTAAGGTGCAACGATCAATTGCCAGATTCTAAGGCAAGGAGCTTCGACAGAAGATGTTCAAGTAGATGAACTTACTTCGGAAGTGAGTCTACCCCTTAGGAGTAAAGGTTGACACTTAATCGAGTTAATTAATGAAAAGCTTCACTATAGACATATAGGGGTTTTATCATGGTTAACTTAAGGTATTGCCATCGACAGAGGCAATACTACCTTTAATCTGCTCCGCAATAAAACCAAGGCAGGATATTATTAAAGGCTGGCATAAGTAGCGTGAAATATAGGCATCCCTTGCCAACGCTCACCATTCATTCGAATATACTTTCGTTGCCGGACTGCTTCCATTTTCACTACTTTGTTTATGCTATCTTTTCAATAAAAAATCCAAATCATTTCAAACACTTTTATTTTCTTACAAACAAGTAAACATTAAGCAAATAAGTTCTTGGTCAATCCTTGTGGATTTGATACTCAACTTACTGTTGAATTACTTGCTGACCGTGTATACTTGCACGCATAAGACTCACCTTAGCATTATTTTCTTGCTGACCATGTTAACTTAGGGTATTGCCATCGATAGAGGCAATACTACCTTTAATCTGCTCCGCAATAAAACCAAGATAGGATATTTTTAAAGGCTGACATAAGTAGCGCAAAATCTAGGCATCCCTTGCCAACGCTCATCACTCATTCGAATACACTTTCGTTTCCAGACTGCTCAATTTTCACTACTTTTTTTTGCTATCTTTTCAATCAAAAACCCAAATCATTTCAAACACTTTTATTTTCTTACAAACAAGTAAACATTAAGCAAATAAGTTCTTGGTCAATCCTTGTGGATTCGATAATCAGCTTATTGTTGTATTACTTGCTGACTGTGTATACTTGCACGCATAAGACTCACCTTAGCATTATTTTCTTGCACTTTTACACTAAATATTCAATCGTTTGCCAAGCTTTAGCAATAGTCGACAAGTTTTTGGCGCAATTGTCGGGGATTGTGACAAAATTTATTGTTTTGATTTTTACTTGTTTCGATTCTTTCTATTATTTCATTTTATTTATTTGTTTTTTGTGTATGGCTATAAACTGCCCTTTGGTGGAAGATTGGCCATACGACCCAGAAATTGAAAGAACTCTACGGAGGTTAAAAAGAAAAGCTCGAGAGATGGCACATCAAGGTAATAGAGGAGCCGATGGTAACCCAAACAATTAGGGAAATCCACCAATCTATAATGGGATACTAGCCGCACCTGCTGCCCTAGCCATTAATATGGAGGAAGAGAGACCTATCCGAGAACACTTAGCACCAAACATAGACAATTTGATGTCGTGATTGATTGATCTAGAGGTAAATACACCAAATTTTAAACTTAAACTGGTGATGATACAAACACTTTTGAATGTAGGACAATTTGATGGAGCACCTATTGGAGACCCGAGGTAACACTTGGAGTAATTCATGGAAGTTTGCCAGCTATTTCAGCAGCCTAAAGTATCGAAAGATGTAGTAAAGCTAAAATTGTTCCCATTTTTCCCTGAGAGATAGAGCAAAAACGTGGCTTAGTTCTTTGCCACATGGTTCTGTCACCTCATGGGGAGATCTATGCCAAAAAATTTTGTTGCGATTCCAGCCACCTAAACTCACTGCCAAGCTGAGGAGTGAGATCATTACGTTTAGGCAGGCTGATGATGAGACCTTATATAATGCTTGGGAGAGATTCAAGGACTTGTTGAGGAGGTGTCCCATGCATGGATTCCCAAATGAAGACCTTCTACAATGGACTCAATGCTCATGCCAGTACTATTGTTGATGCTTTGACAAATGGTTCATTGCTTGAAAAGAACTATACAGAGGCAATTGGCATCCTTGAGAGGATCTCAACTAATGATTTCATGTATTTTACTACTAGACTAGGGACCGAAACTAAAACTGGTGGGAATTAGCGCTAGATGAACTAACATCTATCCACGCTGAAATTTCCAATCTTACTAGCATGCTGAGAACTTTGCAAAAGAATAAAGAATCCCAATAGGTCAAGGCATTAGACCCATTCTGCACAATATGTGGGGAGGACCATTACATGAAAGATTGCCCTGCCAACCCTGAGTCGGTAAATTTTGTTGGCAATTTCAATCATAATTATAATGCAAATTCCAATACTTACAATGCAGGATAGAGGCAACACCCAAATTTAGCTTGGGGAAATCAATGAGGTAATCAATCCAATGCCTAACAGTAGAACAACAATGCCCAACGACAGAACAATCCCCAACGTTAGAATAACAATGCTCAACAAGGTTTCAACCAGAATGCCATGCCACAGAGGGCACAAAGCAATTTTTATGAAGGGCAAAGAAACAACCATGGGACTTTGACAGAATATTTGGAGAGGAATGATCCAACTATCCAGAGTTTGGAAGCATCTATGCAAAACTTGGAGATTCAGATCGGACAGATTGCCAATGCACTCAACAATCGACCCTAGGGAGCTTTGCCAAGTGATACAGAAGATACTTATAAGAGAGGCAATAAACAATGCAAAGTTGTAGCTCTTCAGAGTGGCAAACAATGTGAGGTTGAGATACTCGTCAAGCTGCAGTTAATTGCCAAGAGAAAGAGAATGGACCAGTAGATGAACCAAAAGAAGCAAAGAAGAAAGAAGCGGGCATAAGCGATGCTAGACCTCAGTCTATGCCAGCAAACCCTTGGCAAAGTCAGCAGAGTCGGCATTTGTTTACCCATCTCCACTATTTCCACAAAGACTACAGAAGCACAAACAAGATCAACAATTTAAGAACTTGTTGGAAGTTCTTAAGCAATTGCAGATCAACATATTGTTAGTAGAAGCTCTTGAGCAGATGCACAACTATGTTAAATTCATGAAGGGAATTTTGTCCAAAAAGTGGAAATTGGGTGATTTCAAGACTGTAGCTCTCACTGAGGGATACAGTGCAATGATAATCAATCGATTGCCACCGAAGCTGAAAGATCTAGAAAGTGTAACTCCCTAGAATAATACTAATAATAATTAAAATAAAAGAAGGAAAAAGGGGATATAATAAGGGAATTGCAGCCAAGGGTGTTTAAACCTGTGACCTTGGCTGCACAAGCAAGTGAAGAAACCATTTAGGCCAAAGCTCTTTTGTGATATGGGTTACCGTAATAAAATAATAAACTTATCTTGGTTCGATTTTTATGTAAATAATAAAATCGGATTTGTGACCCTTCACCTTCTATTTGTATCCAACCCTTACCTGAAATATCCAAAACAATCCTCTCATCTTCTCTCCCTCGACCTTAGGCCAATTGTTGTCACTATCATGCCATGTCGCTCACCGCTGACATCAAAGTGATCCCCATTGAGACTCGACCAACACCCCTCTATTCACTCGTTCATCTACCATCTCGATCGTTGGGAATTGAGCGTTAAAGGTTCGTCGAACCTAGGTTTTAAACCATTCAAACATTTGTGTTTTCTAGCCACCGCAACTATTTGATCGTGAAATCCTTACCTCCATCATCCTCCTCATGTCGATACGGTCTTAACCCAACCGTTCGATGATCGTCCCAACCCCAGCAGAGGCCTCATTAGAGCATCACCCTTTTTCAGTCGTATTAAGTAAATCTCGGTAAGATTGACTATTTTTCTATTGATTTAAACTTGTTTTTGGTTGAATGTTGTAGTTGTGGTTAAAAGTCTGGCCGTATAATGCATTTTGGTGCATTTCAGGCCGTGTAAGGCCGCACGTGAGCCCCACATACTGGCCGATGCAATTTTTGGCCATCATGACCAGTTCACCTGTAAACTTATTCGGTCTAACTTGATTCATCCCAATCTGACCTGGTCCAGCCTAAATCCGATCAAAGCCTGACCCATTTGACCTGAACCCATCTGAGTCAACCTGACTAAGTCAACTCATCTAAGTCAACCCATCCGAGTTAACTCAGTTGACTCTGACTGTTGACTCTAACCATTGACTTTGACCGTTAACTGTTGACTTTGACTAATGATGTCAGTATGACGTGATGTTGATGTCAGCATTGACTTTGACCAAAAGTCAAAATTTTTGAAAACCCCTATTTTATGTTTTCGACGTCCTAAGTCCATTTTGCAAAATTCTAATTCGAAAGCCTCCGAATCTAACCTTAAACCCGAGCATGCATTTTATCAAGTTTATTGTTTAAGAATATTTACCCTTGATTAAAGGACTTATAAAATTTCTAATGTTTAAAGGTACTCACGATCATCCGATCGTTCTTACGCCCAGCCCATCTTGTCTCGATCTGCTCAACCGTGTGAACCTATAGTGACCCATATAGTTTTAAATATCTAATAAATAGTCTTAATAAAAACATAATTCTTTTAGTAGCCATGATCTTTGTCAATCTAGGTTCCAACACCGCAACTGAGTGTGGTTCTGGCGCCAGTAGATTATCTAACCTACTTGACATTTTGAGGTGTGTTCTCTGTGTGTTACACAACTATTATGTATACTGTTTTACACGATTTATTAAACTGATCAAGTGCACATGACTGGTATTTTTGATCTCGCATAAATATAACATGTTTTTGAAATTAAGCAAGATTATACTGTATGGTTAATATATGCTCTAGTACCCGATATGATAAGTATGTTTTATGATACTGTTTATTTGTATACAAATATGCTTAATAATTATTGCATACTGTATGATTGCTAGGACTGATTCACTGGGGTACTTGGGTTATGATATGAAGTCTATGAAGGTTCAATCCCGATTCAGCGGGTAATTCTGCCCGTATAAGGTTTCTATGCTTAATCTTGCCCATATTTGGTTCCTATGCTTCAGCTCGGGTAAGTTTTCCCGAGCCTAAGGTATTCTCTTATGATGGTACCCAAGCCTAATGGGCTCAGGTTAATGCCTATATATGATATCGCTTTGGGGAACTATATCTTGGAGTTCAAATGGAGGGTAGATAGACTTATATGAAAACTTTGGATGATTTTATAATATGTTTACACGAAATATTGGTTTATCTAAATTATATAAAATATTTTTGTATGCACTATTAGAACACACTGAGCTCCCTAGCTCTTACCCCCAAATCTTTTTCCCTTTAAGATACTTTTGGATAAGCTTCCCGGACTTGGCACTTGCAGGATCTACACATTCAGCTCATATATATTTTGATGTAATATTTTTATCTTTCGAACTGTCTTTATCGGGTGACATGAGCCTATATTTTGTTACCGTATACTTTACTATATTACCCGTTATGGTTTTATGATGTAATCAAATTCTGATAAGGATTTTTCTAATTATCTTAACTTATTTATGCTTGGGATTACTTTATTAATTGATTTGGCTTTTAAACTTTCAAATATTTTTATGGTTAAAATTTTAGTAAGGAATATGACCACCCAGAGTTGGACTTTACGCATAGGCCAATCTAGGGGGTTACATTTGGTTGGTATCAGAGCTTTTGGTTTTATAAACCCAGAATGTGAATGGGTTCTAAATAAAATATTTTTATAAAACGTTTTACCAATAAATTTAATAAGGGCCATGTCACTGAGATTTATATGTTTATCTATGCGCAGTATTCTAGTGCTAGTTTGACTCTAAGAATTACCTTTTGTAGAGACTCTCTGTTATGAGCACCCATCGAGGACGTCGACTCGCCCGTGGGCGGGGTCGAGCAGTAAGATTTTTCAATCCTATAGATGACTCAGTGAAAAATTCTCTAGCTCCTGTAGATCCTCCTGCCCCTAGCAGTTATGCCTTGCCGATCGACCTGCCACCTATTCCTAGTATTGACATGACGACCTCGATTAGAAGACTAGCTATTTTTGGGACAGATCCCATGACTAGAGTTACGGATAAGGCTTTGAGTAGATAGTTTCTCCAGCTGATTTAGGGTGTAGTCAGAGCATTGGGCATCACGCCTGAAGTTCCTATCTCTCAAACCCTAATTGCTAACGGGGTCAAGATCTTCTCGAGATCTTTTAGTGGAGCACCGACCGAGGCTGAGAGCTAGCTGTATGACACTAAGAGACTTATGGACCAGTTGGGTTTAGAGCTAGCTAAAAGATATTTGTGTAACCCCCTTAACCCAGCCAAGCCGAAACTGAGCTAAAAGGATCACATTAGGTTTGCCGAAGCAAACCTGAGCTAATATCCTAAACAAATCTTTTTTATTTTATCTTGTCTAAATTCATCAATTTAATTCCTACGATGTACAACCATCAGCGGAAACGTTACATTGAAATCAGATTTTAGAACAGAGTTTAATAGCTCAAATATACACTCAGGGGACCAAAATGTAATTTGTACAAATTATAGGGACTTAATTAAAGTTAAGTTTACCAATCCTTCATTAGTCCAATTTCATGCTCACATGTTAAATTCCATCTCAAAACAATTATCCAAGCTCAATTAATTGCATAATCAACTTTTAGGGACCAAATTGCAAAATTTCCAAACTTCAGCATGCTAAATTGCACAAGAGCAATTGGGCGTACCAATACGGGCAAACCCGTACAGATATGGTCTAACGAACATAACGGCTACACGTACCAATACACAAACCACCATATCGGTACGGTGTGTTGACCCAACCTTACTGATACGGTCTTAACCCCGTACAGATCCCCCTTGTGATTTCTCAAAACCCAAAATTCCAGTGGCCAATTCGCGTATCGATACGGTACCCCGCGTATCGGTACAACTCTTTAAAAATGTAGGGGGTGTACCGATACGCAAACATATGTACCGATTCTAATCTATAAAACTCAAGGGGTGTACCGATACTCGGCTAACCGTATCGATACCCCTTTACAATTTATACTTAAATGGAGATGTTTCAGACTCTGCGTACCGATCCCTAGGTACTCGTATCGGTACGCGAAGGCCTGTAATGACCTCTAGGTCTACCACATGACTCATTAGCTCACTTCAATCAACTTTAAACATCTCCTAAACATCACATAACACCAAAAACATGCTTGACATCAACATACCAAAGTTTTAAGCAAACCTAACAAGCCCAACACTAGCATTACATCATCTATAGGCATGCTTCCTACTCAACATATAAAAACCTCAAAACAAACTTCAAACAAGCATAAATGGCCAATTACACATCCAAAACATCAACATAAACTTGCACAACCAGGGAGTTTAGCTTACAACCCTCCCAATCAACAAATGACCACATTGCCTTTATTACTACAAGTCTAAATCAAAATCATACTTTCGGGAACACAATTCCTTGGATTTTCCTTCACTTGCTTGCTGCCTTCAACCTTTAATTCTCTGCATTGATGGAAAAAAGAGATCGTAAGAACACTAGGCTTAGTGAGGAATGCTCTAAAACAAAACACCATCAATGCATCTAATACCATTTAGTGAACCTCTTGAGAAACCACTTTCCAAAACACCTTTTATTCATCATTTTAACATCATCAACATTATCATCATTACTGTGCCTTGCAAACATGCACTTATATTTTCAAAACCAGTATATTAAATCATATGCAATATGCATCATGGATTCAACAGCAAAGTCCCATTTGCTACCATGAATTTAAGCTTTCCCATGCATACTACCAATGCTAGGCTTAAAGAGTATAACACATTTAAACCAACATTAAACAACATAATCCATCAACATGATACATTATCAATTATATTGGCTTACAAGTGAATATTAACCAAATTCCACTGTTCAAAACATAATACATCGGGTACACGAATTCAACAAGTGTCCTTTCAACACTTAACATACAATCTCAACCGGCATCTCAAGGTTCACTCACAGGAGTTTTCGGTACACATAAACCCCTCAACCATTGTGACACCCATGGTGGAGTCTTTGGTACACATAAAGCCATCAACACCACCATCGGCTAGATGTATAATCCACTAATGTGAGTTTTGGATACATAGATCAAAGCCCCTCGACCGTTAGGGTACATGGATAGAGTTTTCGGTACACTAGATCAAAACCCCTAAACATCCAAGGCGACTTTTTATTGCGCACTATCAATCCTATAGTCGGCCAACTATATCTGATAACATTTCCAAAACCTTTCCATACCAACACTTGCCAATATAATTCATTTTTAAACATTAACTCATTGTTTTCATTTGCATCAATCAAAACCAATACTCAATGCATTTTACCTTGCATTACCAGTGTTAAAAAATATTATCAAAACATGCATTACTTCCAAATGCATCAACATCGTTAGATAACCATTTTCCAGCATTAATCCATGCTCAAATCATGCATATACAATGAGTAATTAAACCATTAAAACAAGTGCATAAAAACCAATTGCCAAACCGAGTTTGAGAGAGAATTCATCTTTTACTTAATTCCGAGCTTAGACCAGCATTTCAAGCTTGATCTAAACCTCCAAACACAACTTTCAAACCTTTGAAGAGCCTTAAAACTCGTTCTCAGTCACTGGCATGCAAAGTTGCCGATATGGTAAACACGCCTCCAAAGCTTCTGATACATTCGTTCAAGCTTAAGGATCGACGTCCCCTATTTTATCCATACAAAAATAGAGGATTCAAAGCATTAAAATGCATTCAACAGCCTAACAACATCAATTCACATAAATCCTCGACAACCTCTACCCAATTTCACTCCACAGCAATTGAAATCAACATCAAACATCCTCCAAACTTAACGTAGCCAAAACCTAACATTTTAATCCATCAATTAACATCAATTAACACCCAAAACAAATTAACATCATCCTTATACCTCCAACATTCATTAAACCTCCACAACTTCTCAAAAACTCACAACTAACAACCTAAATAGTTAGAGATTCACTTAGCTTCGGGATTCCTTTGTTAAAATTAACTTATTAACATTGTAACACATTAAAATCATGATTAGAATCAATCAAGAACTCAGCAAAACAGAGCCTATATGAAAATATATCAATCTCCTTATTTAAACCTTGATTTAACCAATTTTCCATAATTAAATCATCAAATCAAGTTAGAAAACATATATGAAGGATCAATAACTTGGGAATTTCAGTAAAGAACCTTATATTAGAGGAGAAAAATGAAGCACACCTCTAAACTTGGCTTTCCTCTTAATTGGATGAATTTTCTTGAGAAAACAAGATCAAATCAAATAGGTTTTGTTTGGAAACCATTAAGGATTCATTTGGAAACAAAAGAATGTTGAAATCAAGTATTTACCTGAGAAAATTGAAGTAGAAAAGAGTGTTTGGCTGGAGAGTATTTGAGAGAAGATCTTTTGGTGAAAATTTAGTTACGTAAAGTTTTCTTTAAACGCTAATTATGAAATTAATTTCTCCCAAGCCTTTTTATTTTATTTAAAACCTTTTTAAAATATCCAATTAAAAGAGAAAAGTCTGATATTAGACTTTGGCCAAATAGCTCCTTAACAATTCTAAGTTGTGACCCTTTTACAAAACAATCACTAAAAACAATTTAAAACTTTATATTTTGGTCATTGACCCAAAATGTCACTTTTCAAAACTTTTTTTTGTAATATTGATTTCACCAAAATCATTCTCATATTAAATATTAATTTTAGGATATTTTCCCATATTTTTTTCTCACTAAAAAATGTTTATTTCCATTTAATCCCAAAACTGACCGTCTAATCAACCTAGAAAACTCCTAGGACCAAAACCGTGGCATTACAACTCCCAAAATTGACATGATGGAAACAGATGCAGAAACTACTCCATCATGTCCGACTTACTCTCCCATATGGCCTCCTCAACACCGCGATTTCGCCACAACACCTTAACAAGCTCAATCGTCTTGCCACGAAGAAGTTTACTACTAGAGTCAAGAATCTCCACCGGTTCTTCATCATAGGTCAATTTCACTCGCAACTCAACGTCCTCCACTGGCATCACATGTGACGGATTCGAATGATACCTTCGCAATATGGATACATGAAACACATCACAAATCTTCTCCAACTCAGGAGGAAAGCTCAACTGATATGCCACGGGACCTTCACGTTCCAACACCTCATACGGTCCAATAAACCTCGAACTCAACTTTCCTTTATGCCCAAAGTGCAACACCTTCTTCCAAGGGGAGAGTTTCAAGGAAACTTTTTCACCAATCGCCTACTCAACTTCTCTACGCTTCAAATTTGCGTAGGATTTTTGTCTATCCGAGGTCGCTTTCAAACAATCACAAATAAGCTTTATCTTATCATATGTGTCCTTCAACACACCAGGCATGGAAACATACCTTTCCCCATCCTCAACCCAACACAAGGGTGTACGACACTTCTTACTATACAAGGCTTTATACGGTGCCATCTTTGTACTTGCCTGATAACTATTATTATACGCAAACTCCACCAAAGGCAGCTGCCTTTCCCAAGTTTCTTGGAACTCAATGATGTAATATCTTAACATAACCTCCAAAATCTAAATCACACGCTCAGAATGACCATCCGTCCGATGATGATACGGAGTACTAAAATTTAAGCGAGTACCCAAAGCTCGATGCAAACATTCCCAAAACCTTGATGTAAATCGCAGATCCCTATCCGAAACAATCAACTTGGGTACCCCGTGCAACCTCACAATTTTAGCAACATAAAGATCCGCTAACCTATCCAAGGTATACGTCATATGCATTGGCAGAAAATGTGCACACTTTGTAAACCCATCAACAACCACCCAAATGGAATCATATTTAGTCGGTGTCAAAGGTAACCCCGACACAAAATCCATAGTGATTCTCTCTCATTTCCACTCTAGAATCCTCAACGGTTGCAACAACCCAGAAAGAAACTGGTGTTTAGCCTTAACACACTGACATACCATACATCTCGTAACAAAATTAGATCCTTTTTCAAACCCACCCAATAATACTCTTCCTTTAGATCTCGATACATCTGGGTACTACCGAGATGCATAGCAAAAAGGACTCAAAATAACTCGTCTCAACTCAACATCACTAGGCACCACTATCCGATCTTTAAAACACAACACCCTATTACCATTAAAGTGAAATTTCTTAGGATTTCCATCCATGATATCTTTAATTTGCGGTATCTACGCCTTGACAACCGGTTACCTCTCTCTAACCAACTGTTCCAGGAATGATCTCACTTATAACCCAGCTAGCCAACCTCCCTCACGTGTCACGCCTAACCACGCACACATGACCTTTAATTTAACCATCGCCACTCCCCTCAAGATATTGGCTACCCCGTCTTCCTTTCTAGATTAGTATTCCATAATAACTATAATCCTTAAACCACTCTAACCAATGACGTTGCCTACCGTTCACCTACTTTTATGACGCCAATTACTACAAACCCTAATGATCTGTATACCCAATACATTCCTCACAGTACAGATCACATCACTAAACCTTTCAAGAAAACCCTACCCAACCAACTCCTATATAGAAAGCATACACCACCTACCATACCTCTTATCAACCACATTCATCTATAACCTAGTAGCAACTAAAACACACACCAGACCACGACCTTGATCGATCTTCTTTACCCATCAGTTTTACCAAGCACTCACGCAAACCTACAAAACCTGGAAAAACTTCTCAACTATCTAACTTACACCATTACCTCAACGGTTCTTAAAAAGTCATTTATAAGTGTGAATGTGTGTTTGCATGATTACTTATATGCTCCCAACGATGCCTATGTATGTGAATGCCAGACCCCTAATGTCATGCCGCATGTATACATGCACCAACATATTTAAGTATATACATATAAGTGCTTACGCATTATGCATATCCAACCGTTCACACTTACTGATAACCTTTCAGAACTGACACTCCTACCTACCTATCCACCTCGAACCCAACCATGCAAAAACATCTATCCACCAAAATTCAAAGGTGTATCAACAAACCCTTGATTATCAGACAAAAACCTTCTTGGTTCCTCTAAACGAGAGTGAACCTCCACACTCGCTACCCATACCACTGAGTATTCCCAGAATACTCAACTTATTACAACCCCGAATATTGCTAAAACATTCTTCAACCTTACAATATTCTATAAACCCTTGCCAACCCACAATCTATCCATCTACCACCATTACAACCACATAGTTACTTTGGTACTAGAACATCCAAAATCATATCTCCTAACTAACGCATTTCCTTGACACCCTTCCACTAATTACAAGGAGGACTCACCAGTCGCATGGTAGCATATTTCACTACTAACTTAACCTCACAACCCTCAAACAACCCCGACGACTCCACCTACAACACTTTTCCTATGAATCCAAGACCATCACAATCCTTAAAAAAACTTCACAATATGTTTCAAGCCACTCTTGAGCAACTTTCTTCACTGAAACAACTACCAACAAAAGAATTTTAATGCTTCTAACACTACTTCCCTACTCAACGCTCAGCTTCGTGCAACCGACAACCATCAGACGATTTATCAGGGAAAGGATAAACAATCCGCTCATCATTTTTCAGATTCAAACTACCAAACTAAGACTCCTCTGAACCTTCTAACTTCCTAAGGCAAATATCATCCTGACATATCTTATCCACCCCTATCACATCACTTCCTGGGGAAGCAACGTGTCAGCATCATTGGGTTCTTCCCCACTCCCATCATCCATAACTTACCAGTACACCTTTAGCAAGGTTTAGCACTTTTTTCCCACAACCACCACATCAGCAACAATCCTATAACCAACCGCAAACTTTGACATACCCTGCTTAGTTTAGTTTCAAAGCCCACAACGACCCTATACCCGAACAACCAACCCTTACTCAACACCTACCAAACCCATGAAACGACATCTCTAACAATCCCATGGCATCCACATGATCTCGCACTATCAAAAGATATCTACGATACAAATTTTGTACCACCACCATTTCACCCAAGGAACTAGCCACTCGAACACCCACATACAAAATTTCAATGGCCGCTTCAAACAATTTTGCATACTCACCGAAATTGTAAGAACACTTAGAATCAGAACCAACCAAGAAAACAATGACAAAGATTTCAATACGGAAATACCTGCTTTCTCATCAGTATCATTACGTCTCTCATGATGTGCATACATCCTCACGGGACCTCCATCTTCAGACTAGATAGCAAGAGTACACGTCTGGTCCTCTGACCCTCATCACAATTGTAACCCTTTAACCCAATCTAGTCGCCAGACCAAACCGAGTGAGCTGCATTGGGTTTTCCAAAACAAACCCAGAAGAATTACTTAGGAAACGGTCCATTTTTATTCATTTTATCTTATATAAATGCATAATTAAGTCCTAAGGTGATCATGCTGGCAACAGTGAAATTTACAACATTGGGAGTTGAATTGACATACAATTGTACAAGATTGTATTTTATGGACTAAATTATAATTACAGAAAATTATGAGGACTTCTTTAAAAAAAAGTTACCAATCCGTAATTAGTCATATTTCATACAATCATGATAAATTTCAACTTAAAATAATCATCCAGGCTCATTCAATTTCATGATTAAGAAATAAAGACTAAACTGTAAAGATTCAAACTTCAGAAGGCATCTTAACAGAAATAACTAACTGCGTATTGGTACACTAACACCCTATATCGATACGGGTATAAACTGCAAAGGCGTACCGATATGGTCCTTAAGCGTATTGGTACAAGTGTTCAACATTTGAAACATGGGATTTTAGTAGCCAAAAGGCATACCGGTACGGTTGCCTGTGTACCAACACCATACCAAATTTTTAGCTATGCGTACCAATACAGTTACCAGGAGTATCGATACGCCTAAGAAAGTTTGCCCAGATTGAGCCGAGATAGGTCCTCGCGTACCGATCCCTGAGGACCCCTACCGGTACAGACAGACCTGTAATGACCTCTTGGTAAAACATATGACACTTTGGCTCAATCTAACATGCTTTAAAAACTTTCTAATCATCATATAACACCTCATGCAACAATTTCACAATCATATGAGCATGGTAGAGGATCATTCGCATCATAGCATATTCAAACAAAGGTCTTATAGGCATGATCTCTGCCCAAGCATGCATTTCGAATCCTATCCCCTTAAAGCAAGATACAAAGCACCATACAAGTCCAAAACATCAATTACAACTTGTGCAAACCAGAGAGTAACCAAATAACCCTTCCAATTACAACTTGGTCACATTTCCTCTTATTACTACTATTTATTTGTAAAACCATACTTGAAAATACTTTGCCCTTAAGATCTCCTCTTGCCTACTTGCTGTCTGAAAATGTTTACTTCTCTACATTGATGAGAAAGGAGAGCGTAAGCCATAAGCTTAGTGAGGGAATCTCAAAAGCACTCATCAATGCATTTAAAACCTTTTTAATTTAAATCAATGTATAAGTCTCATGCCAAAATCATCTCATGCTTCTATAACCTCTTCAAAAATGCACATTTAAATCACTTGCAGCACATGTATCATGGATTTCAATCATAAACCTCAATTTATGCTTCATATGCCAAAATGTCTAAATAACAAGCTTAAAGAGCATCTCATGTATAAACCACATTATACAAAACATAATCCATTTCTTATGATATTATATCATATATTGGCATTCAAGTGACTCAAAACCAAGTTTCACTCTATTTTATAAGAACACATCAGATACACAGATTTCCTAAGTGGTTTCTTCGACCACTTCACGTACGTCCTCAAACCAGAGCAGCCCCCAATGGTTATAACATATAAATCCACCAACAGGAGAATTGGCACACTCTTGACCCCTCGACCGCTACGGTTCTCATAGTGGAGCATGGCACACTCTTATCCCCTCGACACACATGAGGCGACTTATTATAGTGAACTATAAACCCTATAGCTAGCCAACTATATCCGATAACATTTTATCTCAGCCACATGCCTACATACTCAATAAAAACCACATTACCTTACTGTTTTACATATGCATCAATTCAAACCATTTTCCAATACATTAAACCATGTATTCTAGCATTCTCAAACATGTATTCTAGCATTCTCAAAATTCTTTCATAAATCATTTGCTATGCTCAAATATCAACATGTATGATCATTTGCAACATCTTTCATTTCTAAAACATGCATATAACAATAAGTAATCAAATCTATAAACATATGCATGAGATTATATTTTGCAAACCAAAAACGAGAGCGAGAACATCTGATACTTACTTCCGAGCTTTGATAAGTGTTTCAAGCTTAATCTAAACTCCCAAAAAATCTTTAAAACTTTTTAAAAGTAGTAAAACACATTTCCACTAACCAACAACCATAAGATCTCTTGTTGTTGCGAGAATCAAGCTTCCGAAGCTTCCGCAACCTCTCCAAAAGCTAAAGGATCCAACTCCCCTGCTTTAACTAATAAAAAATAGATGATTAATGCACTTTCATGCATCTCTAATTTCCAGCGACCATCAAACACAACTTCGCCTCACTAAAAACAATCAAACGCCTCTTTAAAACAATCGAAATCATCACCAAACTTCATCTAAACAAATCTCAGCCAAAACCTATTGATTTTAATATCTTAACAACACCAATTAACATCCAAAAACATCTTTATAACTTCCTTATACCTCCAGCAACCTTACAACACCAAGATCACTTCAAAATCTAACTATTTACAACCTAGAAAAATAACAATTCACATAGTTTTGGGATTTCTTTAATTAATATCTTCTTATAACATTAAAACACATCCTATTAGAGATATAAATCAACTAGATTCAATACAAAATAGATCCATAACAATATTTATCAAATTTTCTCATCAAAACTCAATTTAAATTTTATATTCATGATTTAATCATAATTCCATAATAAAAATCAGTTGTAAAGGATCAAGAACTTGGGAATTTCAATAAAGAACCTTTAATTAGAGGAGAGAAACAAAAATCACCTCTAATTGCTGATTTCTCCCTTAATTGGCAAAGATTGGATGAAAACTTCAAGTAACCAAATAGATTTTGATGTAGAAATCAAAGGAATCAAAATAGGAAATAAAAAAGAAATCAAAAGAGATTGATTCATGTGGATTTTGGAATGAAATTGATAGTTTGACTGCTAATAAATTGAGAGCAAAAATAGTTACGTAAGAAAATGAAATTGGTTAATTAATATCCTTTTAATCAATTCTATTTTATTTAATATTAAAACCATTTAAAAACCTTTTAAAATATTATAAATTAAGGGGAAAATATTATGAAAAAGTTTGGTTAATTAGATCCTTAACGATTCTAAATTTTGACCCTTTTACGATTTACTCGCCAAAAGTTTTGAAAACTTTACATTTTAGTCACCGGACCAAAATGTCCAAAAATTCGATTTAATTCCTTCAAATTGAATTTGTCAAAACCCTTAGAATATTAATTAAGTATTTTCTATAATTTTTCCATATTTTATTTTAGCCAAAAACAATTTATTAAAATTTAATTCCCGAAACTAGCTCTAATTGCCTAATCTGGTTCTCCCGAACCGTCTAATCGATCTATCTAACATCTAGGCAAAAATTATGGACGCTAAAACACTCCCTCTCTTATCAAATTTCATCCTTGAAATTTACCTGGCAGAAAAAGGTAAGGAAACTGCTTCAACATATCATCCTTGCTTTCCCAGGTGGCTTTCTCGACTCCACGATATTGCCACAACACCTTCACCAACTCTACAGTCTTTCCTCGAAGAACCTTGCTGCTTGAATCTAGAATTGTCACGGGCTCCTCATCATAGTTCAAACTCAGATTCAACTCAATCTCCTCAATAGGTATCACATGCGAAGGATCCGATCTATACTTCCGAAGCATTGATACATGGAACACATCATGTATCTTCTCCAACTCCGCCGGGAACCTCAACCTATATGCAACTGGACCAACACGCTCCTAAACTTCATAAGGTCCAATAAACCTTAGAATCAACTTGCCCTTCTTTCCAAACCTCACCACCTTCTTCCAAGGCAAAACCTTAAGAAACACTCGACAACCAACAAAAAAACTCAATCTCCCTACGCTTCAAGTCAGCCTATGACTTTTTCCGATCTGAAGTCGCCTTCAACCGATCACTAATAAGCTTCACCTTCTTATTGGTATCCTTCAGCACATCAGGTAAAGAAACATAATTTTATCCTACCTTTGCCCAACAAAGTGGCGTGCGACACCTTCTACCATACAAAGTTTCATACCTGTTGGAGTATGCCCAAAGACCAATCATGAGATGGTTGCAAAAGACATACTTATTTATCATGTTTATTAATATAAAGCCATTATTATTTTTCCGTCTTATTCTGTACATTTATAAATAAACTGAATTATAATAAAGTCCTTAGAATAATATAGTTATTCTTGAATGTCCTTTGTCGAGTATTATTGTGGGCATGGACAAAAATAAAATATTAAGACTAATATGTAGTTGATTGATGACAAAGTGTTGTCATTGAAATGAAGATGTCAAAATCAATACATAAGTATGTGTTAGAGAATGACATATTGGACTGACCCGCTATGAGCATGTTTCTTGGATTATTATGTGACAGTCACAACATAGCTCATAGCGATAACTACATGTATGATCCTCAGACATTATTTCAACATCGTGAGTGACATATTTTGATGCGGTCAAACACATGTCGTAACTGACTACACTATAGAGACCAATATTGGATATGTCACAATCTATGTAGCGGAATATGGTTGATTAAGGTATGATTTGTCCCTCCTACATAATAGGAGTAATATCATAGGCCACTTGATTGAGTGAGACTAGAAAATGCATGGCCATGCTCGAATAAATTGATATGAGATATCATAGTTATTCGTTTATAATAGTCTACTCAAGGTATCAAGAAATATTAGATGGACTATACAAGTGTAACTATTCCATGACTTGTGTTTGATCTAGATATGAGGACAAAAGGATGTAATACATGAAAAGAGTTAATCACGAAAAAGGTTATGTCGAACCACGACTTCCTGTAACTTAGGTAGCAATGATTCATTTCTAGATGCCACTCATTGCTTGTAATATTAGAATTGTTTTAGATATTACTGGTAACGTTACATGAACCTACAAGGGTCATACCTTATGATTGAAACGAGCAAATATCGACTAGATAGCATGTGTACAAACTTATTGTGCACGTAATAAGTAAAAACCTAAATTATTATAATTATTGTAATTATAGATAATCTTGTTTATATATATTTTAATACTAGATAATTGTTATAATTATCAAATACTATTAAAATATATATCTCTAAAGAAACCTAATTAAAGTAGAATCAGATTATGAATATTTAATTATATTGGGTTAAATATATTGTATATTTAATGATTCCGAATTTAATTAGAATTAAGTTTTTGAATGCTATATAAAGGCATAAGGTCTAGCAGCTAAAAATATGCCTTTTGCAAAAAACCTCTCTAACAGTTAGAGAAGCAAAATATTGTTCGTTTTATTCGGGTGGACTGCGTAGAGGTCGACACGCTGTTGTGACGACTTGGATTCGATATCATGCTAGAAGAATTGAATTCTCCTAACTCCCTGTGGTTTTTTAGATTTATTTAAGGTAACGTTTCATCCCTTTTCACCCCGAATTCGTTCCTTGTACATGGATCACTGGCGGAATACACCAGATAATTTTTCCGTTGTGCCATGTGGTATACCGGCATTTCCCTACACCATCTGGATACTATCCTGATAACTATTGTCATAGGCAAACTCCACCAAAGGTAACTGCTTCTCCCATGATCCTTAGAAATCAATTATGCAACACCGCAACATATCCTCCAACACTTGGATAATTCGTTCAGACTGACCATCTGTTTGAGGATGATACGAAGTACTGAAGTTCAACCGCGTACCCAAAGCTTTATGCAAGCACTCCAAAAACCTTGTTGTAAAGTGCGGATCTCTATCCGATACTATAGACTTAGGCACTCCATGAAATCTCACAATCTCGGCAATACAAAACTCCACCAGCTTGTCCAAAGTATACGTCGTATGCACAGCCAGAAAATGTGCACATTTTATAAACCTATCCAAAAGCACCTATACAAAAATCTTCTTTAATGGCTTCAAAGGCAAACTGACCACAAAATCCATGGTAATTCTCTTCCACTTCCATTTCGAAATCCTTGACTGGTGCAACAACCCTGAAGGAAACTGATTCTCAGCCTTAACGTGTTGACATACCATACATTGAGCAACAAAATCTGCTACATTCTTTTTCAAACCAACTCATAAATACTCCATTTTCAAATCCTGGTACATCTTTGTACTCCCCAGATGTATAGAAAAATGACTCGAATGAGCCTTAGCCAAGATAGTGTACCTTAACTCATCATCCTTAGGCACAACCACTCGACTCTTGAAACACAAAACACCTTCATCACTAAAACAGAAATTCATCTAATTGCCATCCATTATATCCTTGACATGCGATACTAAAGAATTATCGTACGACTACTTCTCCTTGATCAACTGCAACAACAATGGCTTCACTTGCAACTCAGCCAACAAACCTCAATCTCGCGCCACACTCAACCGAGCAAACATCGCCCTCATCTCTTCTACCACCTTCCTACTTAAGGCATCGGCTACAACATTAGCTTTACCCGGATGATACTCTATCGTAAAACTATAATCCTTGAGCAACTCTAACCATCTCCATTGCCTAAGAGTCAACTTCTTTTATGACATCAAATATTTCAAACTCTTATGGTTTGTGTACACAATACACTTCTCACCAAAAAGATAGTGCCGCCAAATCTTCAACGCAAACACCACCGCAACAAGCTCAATATCGTGCGTAGGATAGTTGCGCTCATGCATCTTTAACTGCCTAGATGCATAAGCCACAACCTTTCCTCCTTGCATCAACACACATCCCAAACCAACGTAGGATGCATCACTATAAACTACAAACTCCTTCCCCAACTCAAGTTGAACCAAGATTGAACTTGAAAAGCTTCCTTCAACTTATTGAAAGCTTGTTGTCTACCCTTCGTCCACTCAAAACTTATATCCTTTTGCAAAAACTGTCAAAGGAGCAGCAATCCTCGAGAAACCATCCACAAAGCGTTGATAATACCCTACTAACCCTAGAAAACTACAAACTTCTGACACTGACATAGGTTGCTTCCAATTCACCACTACCTCAACCTTCTGTGGATCTACGTGAATACATTCAGTCGAAACAACATGAACAAGAAAAACCACTTCCTTGATCCAAAACTCACACTTTCTCACATAAAGCTTATTGTCCAACAGAACTTTATAATTCGTAAATGTCGATCGTGATCTTCTTGGTACGAGAGTACACAAGAATGTCATTGATGAACACTACTATGAATTGATCCAAGAATTCACAGAACACCTGATTCATCATGTTCATGAAAGCTGCTAGCGTATTCGTCAACCCAAACGACATCACCAAGAACTCATAATGCCCGTAATGCGCACGAAAAGCTGTTTTTGGCACATCTTTATCTTTTGCCTTCAACTAATAATATCCAAAGCTCAAATCAATCTTGAAAAACACCATAGCACCCCAAAACTGATCAAACAAATCATCGATCCTTGGTAAAGGATACTTGTTCTTAATCGCCAGCTTGTTCAGTTACCGATAATCAATGTACATTCTTATTGTTCCATCTTTCTTTTTCACAAACAACAACGGTGCTCCCCACGGTGACACACTAGGTCAAATGAAACCATGGTCTAACAACTCATGTAGCTGCGTCTTCAACTCCTTCAATTCCTTCGGTGCCATGTGATACGGTGCAATCGACACTAGAGCCGTATCTGTGTACGTCTTAATACAAAACTTTACCTCCCTATCCGGTGGTAATCTTAGAAACTCCTCTGAAAACACCCCTAGAAAGTCACAAATGGTGCGGATATCCTGGACACACACCTCTTTTATATTTGGGTTCATAACATAAGCTAGGTATGCTTGACCCCCAGATTGTAACAACTTTCGTGCTTCCAAAGGCAAAACCATGTTGGACAAGAATTTAACATTCTCTCCCACAACCACCACTTCGTAATCCTCAGCAGGTTTTAACAAAACTCTCTTGGTTTTAAAATCAATCACAGCTTTATGCTCAGACAACCAATTCATCCCCAATATTACATCAAAACCATAAAAAGGCAACTCCATCAAATTAGCCTCAAACACATAACCTTGAACTATCAAAGGACACCTTCTATACAACCTCCTAGCAACTACTATCTCACAAAAAGAACTAGTTACCCGCATACGAACATTTAGCACCTCTATAGGTATATCAAGCAAACATGCATGTTCGTGCAAGATGTATGAATGTGTAGAACCATAATCTATAAAAGAAAGCAATGGTATGGACTACAAAGTAAATGTACCTGCAATCAAATTGGAATTATTCCTTCCCACACAATGCACGAAAAGCTTCGTCGGTCTACCACCCTCAAAGTATGAGCAACTGTCCTCTAACCATCCTCCCTATGCTAAAAATGTCTTCGACCGCGCCTACAGCCTCTCAGTAGCACAACAGTAGGTGCAGGAGCCTGACCTTCCCTATGTAACTGCGAACAATCACGCCTAATGTGATCCTGTGAACCACAGCTCCAACAAGTACCAAGAGTACCCCAACACTACCCAAATGTCCTCTACCACATCTTTCACCCTTAGGTGTTTAAACAAAGGTATTCTGAACATGATGTCCATGCCCAGCACTACTCCTTCCGCGTCTCTGATCTGGACAATACCTCTTATCTCTATGCTTCTTGTATCGATCTCTGCCAATATCCGACTCAGCACACTTTTTCCCTGTAGAAGAATTCTTCAACCGAGAGGATAACCCTAGATTCTATTCTATGTCCTTAGCTCGAAAAACCAAGACATCAAATTCTGTATAATCAGTAGCCAACATGTAAGTCTTCACCTCCTTAACGAGCCCATAACGGAAATGATCGCATTACTGACGCTCATCAGGAACCAGCTCAAATGTGTACTGGCTTAATCGAACAAACTGGATCTCATACTCAGACACAAACATGTTCTCCTACTGCAAAGCCATAAACCCCCTCTTCTTTTCATCTTGATAACAAGATTCAGATAATTCTTTTGGAAAGCATCACAAAAGAACTCCTATGTCACATCAATAGGTGTTATACCCGCGATAGAAGTCATCCACCAACTATAAGCATCACCCTGAAGCAAAAGACACAATACAACCCAACTTGAGAACATCTGTGCACTCCATCTGCCTAAGAATCCTTTCCGTGCTTGCAAACCACTTCTTAGCTACCTCTAGAGCCAAACCCCTAAACTTGGTACCTCCTAAGTTACGCAAACGCTCTAACGGAAGCCCGTATTAATAGTTGCTACAGGCACCGATGCAGGTACTTGCACTCCAGCTATGGCTACCTAAAAAGCTCTAGTCATCGCCTGGATCAACGGTGCCATATGAAAAAAAATAAGTCCTTGTAGTGCCTATGGTGTACCACCCTCAGCTCCAGCACCAACAGGAAGAATCGGTGGAGAAGGAGGCAACTCATCATTTTGTCCATCCACAACACTCTGCATATAAGCTCTCGTCTCCCATCTCAGATATATTTCGTAAAAATATAAGTCTAAAACATGATATTTTAATAAAATAAAACAATTAGACCAGCTTGCAGGAAGAATCCAAGTCACTCATGTTTAAAAAACAAAAATTATTTAACACTAGTAGTATTAAGGCAATGTGTCCCCAAGCTTATACCCCTATTATATTGCATTTCAAACATAATCTCACAAAATCAAACACCGTACATACCAAACAACAGAATCATACATCAACAATACATCAAAAAACCATAACCACCTCCCAACAATCATAACCTGGCTCTGATACCAACAAATGCACCCCCTTGACCTGGTCTAGTCGCCAGACCGAACTGAGTGAGCTATATTGGGTTTGCTGAGACAAACTCAGAAGAATTACTTACGAAACGGTCTATTTTTTCATTTTATCTTATCTAAATGCATAATTAAGTCCTAAGGTGATCGTGCTGGTAACGGTGAAATTTACAACTCTATCAGGCGTCGAATTGACATCTAATTACACGAGATTGCATTTTAGGGACCAAATTATAATTATAGATAAAATTAAAGTTACTGATCCTTAAATAGTCATATTTTATACAATCCAGTTAAATTTCAACTAAAAATAATCATTCAGGCTCATTCAGTTGCATGATCAAGAAACAAGGACTAAACTACAAAGATTCAAACTTCAAAAGGCATCTTAATAGAAATAATTAACTGTGTATCGGTACACTAGCACTCGTATCATTACATGTATAAACTATAAAGGCTTACCGGTACGGTCCTCAAGCGTATCGGTATGGGTGTTCAATATTTGAAATAGGGGATTCTAGTAGGCAAAAGGTGTGCTAGTACGGTTCCCTGTATACCAACACCAGACCAAATTTTCAGCTATGCATACCGATATGCTTACCAGGCATATCAGTACGCCTAGGAATTTTTGCCCAGATTGAGCTGAGATAGGTCCCCGTGTACTGATCCCTAAGGACCCGTAATGGTACGGACATACCTATAATGACCTTTTGGTCAAATATATGACACTTTGGCTCAATCTAACATGCTTTAAACACTTTCTAATCATCATATAACATTTCATGCATCAATTCCACAATCATATGAGCATTGTAGAGGATTATTCGCATCATCGCATATTCAAACAAAGGTCCTATAGGCATGATCTCTACCCAAACATGCATTTCAAATCCCAGCCCCTCAAAGCAAGATACGTAGCACCATACAAGTCCAAAACATCTACTACAACTTGTGCAAACCAGAGAGTAACCAAATAACCCTCCCAATTACAACTTGGTCACATCGCCTCTTATTACTACTATGTATTTGTAAAACCATAATTGAAAATTCTTCGCCCTTTCGGTCTCCTCTTGCCTACTTGTTGTCCGAAAGTGTTTACTTCTCTATATTGATAAGAAAGGAGAGCGTAAGCCATAAGCATAGTGAGGGAATCTTAAAAGCACTCATCAATGCATTTAAAACCTTTTTAATTCAAATCAATGTATAAGTCCCATGCCAAAATCATCTCATGCTTCTATAATCTCTTCAAAAAATGCACATTAAATCACTTGCAACACATGTATCATGGATTTCTATCATAAACCTCAATTTCTGCTTCATATGCCAAAATGTCTAAATAACAAGCTTAAAGAGCATCTCATGTATAAAATACATTATACAAAATATAATCTATTTTTCATGATACATTATATCATATATTGGCATTCAAGTGGCTCAAAACCAAGTTCCATTCTATTTTATAAAAACACATCGGATACACGGATTTCCCAAGTTGTTCGTTTGACCACTTCACATACGTCCTCGAACCGAAGTAGCCCTCAACGGTTATAACATATAAATCCACCAGTGGGAGAATTGGCACACTATTGACCCCTCGACCGCTGCGGTTCTCATGGTGGAGCATGGCACACTCTTCAGCCCTCAACACACATGAGGCGAGTTATTATAGTGCACTTTAAACCCTATGGTTAGCCAACTATATCCGATAGCATTTTATCTAAGCCACTTTCCAAGATACTCAATAAAAACCACATTACCTTATTGTTTTACATATGCATCAATTTAAACCATTTTCCAATACATTAAACCATGTATTCTAGCATTCTCAAAATTCTTTCATAAATCATTTGCTATGCTCAAATATCAACATGTATGATCATTTGCAACATCTTTCATTTCTAAAACATGCATATAATAGTAAGTAATCAAATCTATAAATATGTGCAAAATATTATATTTTGCAAACTGAAAACGAGAGCGAGAACATCCGATACTTACTTCCAAGCTTAGATAAGTGTTTCAAGCATAATCTAAACTCCCAAAACTACTTTCAAACCTTTTAAAAGCAGTAAAACACATTTCCACTCACCAACAACCCAAAGCTCTCTTGCTGTTGAAGAATCAAGCTTTCGAAGCTTCCGCAACTTCTCCAAAAGCTAAAGGATCCAACTCCCCTACTTTACCCTAAAAAGTAGAGGATTAATGCACTTCCATGCATCTCTAATTTCCAGCAACCATCAAACACAACTTTGCCTCACTAAAAACCATCAAACGCCTCTCTAAAACAACTAAAATCATCACCAAACTTCATCTAAACAAAACCCATCCAAAACCTATTTATTTTAACATCTTAACAACATCAATTAACATCCAAAAACATCTTTATAACGTCCTTATAACTCCAACAACCTTACAACACCAAGATCACTTCAAAATCTAACTATTTACATCCTAGAAAATTAGCAATTCACATAGTTTTGGGATTTCTATAATTAATATATTCTTAAAACATTAAAACACATCTTATTAGAGATCTAAATCAATTAGATTCAATGCAAAATAAATCCATAACAATATTTATCAAATTTTCCCATCAAAACTCAATTTAAATGCCATATTCAAGATTTAATCATAATTCCATAACAAAAATCAATTGTAAAGGATCAAGAAGTTGGGAATTTCAATAAAGAACCATTAATTAGAGGAGAGAAATGAAAATTACCTCTAGTTGTTGATTCCTCCCTTAATTGGCAAAGATTGGATGAAAACTTCAAGAAAACCAAATAGATTTTGATGTAGAAATCAAAGGAATCAAAAGAGATTGATTCTTGTGGATTTTGGAATGAAATTGATAGCTTGGTTGCTGAGAAAGTTGAGAGCAAAAGTCGTTACGTAAGAAAATGAAATTGGTTAATTAAAATCCTTTTAATCAATTTTATTTTATTTTAATGTTAAAACCATTTAAAAATAGCCTAAATTAAGGTAGAAATCTGATAAAAAAGTTTGGTTAATTAGCTCCTTAAAGATTCTAAGTTTTGACCATTTTACGATTTAGTCACCAAATATAGTTTTGGAAACTTTACATTTTAGTCACCAGACCAAAATGTCTCAAAATTCGATTTAATTCCTTCAAATTGAATTTACCAAAACCCTTAGAATATTAATTAAGTATTTTCTAGCATTTTCCCATATTTTATTTTAGTAAAAAAATTATTAAAATTTAATTCTCAAAACTAGCTTGAATTGCTAATCCGGTTCTCCCGAACCGTCTAATTGATCTATCCAACTTCCAAGCCCAAATTCAAGGCGTTACAACAATGCTGGAAATGCTCCCAACCATAGTCGCGCTCACTCATTCATGCAACAATATGTGCAGGAGCCTGCGCACCAATAACCAACAACGGACAATCACGCCTCATATGACCCCTAGATCCACATCTCCAACAGGAGTTAGCAACAACAAATGAAGGAGCCTGTCCCTCCATGGCCTAGCCCATAGGTCCCAGGATCAAAACCTATCTCTGATACCAACAAATGTAACCCCCTTAACCTGGCCTAGCTGAAACTGAGCTAAAAGGATCACATTAGGTTTGCCGAAGCAAACCCTAGCTAATATCTTAAAATATCTTTTTTTCTTTTATCTTGTCTAAATGCATCAATTTAATTCCTACAGTGTACAACCATTAGCGGAAATGTTATATTGAAATTATATTTCAGAATAGAGTTTAATAGCTCAAATATACACTTAGGGGACCAAAACATAATTTTCACAAATTATAGGGGATTAATTAAGTTTACTAATCGTTCATTGGTGCAATTTCATGCTCATATGTTAAATTCCATCTCAAAACAATCATCCAAGCTCAATTAATTGTATATACAACATTCAGGGACCAAATTGCAAAATTCCAAACTTTAGAACGCTAAATTGCACAAGGACAACAGGGCGTACCGATGCAAGTAAGCCCGTAAAGATACGGTCTAACGAACATAATGGTTACACGTATAGATACATGAACCATCGTATTGATACGGTCTTAACCCCGTACTGATACCCTTTGTGATTTCTCAAAACCTAGAATTCCAATGGTCGATTCACGTGTCGATACGGTACCCTGCGTATCAGTATGTCTCCTTAAAAATGCAAAGGGTGTACCGGTAAGCAAACCCGTGTACAGATTCCAATGTATAAAACTCAAAGGGTGTATTGATACTCAGCTAACCGTATCAGTACCCCTTTGTAATTTACACTTAAATGAAACCATTTCAAACCCCGCGTACCAATCCTTAGTACTCGTACTGGTATGCGAAGGTCTGTAATGACCTCTAGGTTCAACATATGACTCATTGGCTCACTTCAATCAACTTTAAACATCTCCTAAACATCGTATAACAACAAAATCATGCATTACATCAACATACCAACGTTTTAAGCAAACCTAACAAGCCCAACACTAGCCTCTACATCATCTATAGGCATGTTTCCTACTCAACATGTAAAAACCTCAAACCAAACTTCAAACAAGCATAAATGGCCAATTACACATCCAAAACATCAACATAAACTTGCACAACTAGGGAGTTTAGCAAACAACCCTCCCAATCAACAAATGACCACATTGCCTTTATTACTAAAAGTCTAAATCAAAATCATACTTTCGCAAACACAAGTCCTTAGATTTTTCTTCACTTGCTTGCAGCCTTCAACCTTTAGTTCTCTGCAATGATGGAAAAAAGAGAGCGTAAGTACACTAGTCTTAGTGTGGAATGCTCTGAAACCATTTAGCGAACCTTTTGAGAAACCACTTTCCAAAACATCTTTTATTCATCTTTTTAACATCATCAACATTATCATCATTACCGTGCCTTGCAAACCATGCACTTATACTTTCAAAACCATCATATTAAACCATATGCAACATGCACCATGGATTCAACAGCAAAGTCCCATTTGCTACCCTCAATTTAAGCTTTCCCATGCATACTACCAATGCAAGGCTTAAAGAATATAACATATTTAAACCAATATTAAACAACTTAATCCATCAACATGATACATTATCAATTATATTGGCTTACAAGTGAACATTAACCAAATTCCACTCTTCAAAACAAAACATATCGGATACACAAATTCAAAAAGTGTCATCTCAACACTTAACATACAATCTCAACCGGCATCTCAAGGTTCACACACAGAAGTTTTTCGTACACATAAACCCCTCAACCGTTGTGACACCCATGGTGGAGTTTTCGGTACACATAAACCCCTCAACACCACTTATCGGCTAGATGTATAATCCACTAACGGGAGTGTTCAGTATATAGATTGAAACCCCTCGACCGTTAGGGTACATGGATAGAGTTTTCGATACACCGGATCAAAACCCCTCAACATCCAATGCGACTTTTTATAGTGCACTATCAATCCTATGGCTGGCCAACTATATCCGATAACATTTTCAAAACCTTTCCATACCAAAACTTGCCAATATAATTCATTTCTTAAACATTAACTCACTGTTTTCATATGCATCAATCAAAACCAATACTCAATGCATTTTACCTTGCATTACCAATATTCAAAAATATTATCAAAACTGTATTACTTCCAAACGTATCAACATCCTTAGATAACCATTTTCCAACATTATACCATGCTCAAATCATGTATATACATTGAGTAATTAAACCATTAAAACAAGTGCATAAAAACCAATTGCCAAATCGAGTTCAACAGAAAAATTTATCCTTTACTTACTTCTGAGCTGAGACCAGCATTTTAAGCTTGATCTAAACCTCTAAACACAACTTCCAAACCTTTAAAAAGTCATAAAACTCATCCTCACTCACCGACATGTAAAGCCTCGCTTGCCGATACGGTAAACAAGCCTCCAAAGCTTCCAAAATGTTTGTTCAAGCTTGAGGATCGAATTTCCCTATTTTATCCACACAAAAATAGAGGATTAAATGCATCAAAATGCATACAATAGCCCAGCAACATCAATTCACATAAATCCTCAACAACCTTTAACCAATTTCACTCCACAACAACCAAAATCAACATCAAACATCCTGCAAACTTAACCCAGCCAAAACCTAACATTTTAATCCATCAATTAACACCCAAAAGCATATTAACATCATCCTTATACCTCCAGCATTCATTAAACCTCCACAACTTCACAAAAACTCACAACTAACAACCTAGATAATTAAAGATTCACTTAGTTTCGGGATTCCATTGTTAAAATCAACTTATTAACATTAGAACACATCAAAATCATGATTAGAATCAATCAAGAACTCAACAAAATAGAACCTATACGAAAATACATCAACCTCATCATTTAAACCTTGATTTAACTAATTTTCCATAATTAAATCATCAAATCAAGTTAGAAAACATGTGTAAAGGATCCACAACTTGGGCATTTTAGTAAAAACCCTTATATTAAAGGAGAAGAACAAAGCTCACCTCTAAACTTGGCTTTCCTCTTAAATGGGTGATTTTTCTTGAGAAAAACAAGATCAAAACAAATAGGTTTTGTTAGGAAACCATTAAAGATTCATTTGGAAACAAAAGAATGTTGAAATCAAGTGTTTACCTAAGAAACTTGAAGTAGATAAGAGTGTTTGGCTGGAGAGAATTTGAGAAAAGATCTCTTGGTGAAACGTTAGTTACGCAAAGTTTTCTTTAAATGCTAATTATGAAATTAATTTCCCCCAAGCCTTTTCATTTTATTTTATTTAAAACCTTTTCAAAATATCTAATTAAAAGAGAAAAGTCTGATATTAGACTTTGGCGAAATAGCTCCATAACGATTCTAAAATTTGACCCTTTTACAAAATAGTCACTACAAACATTTTTAAAACTTTACATTTTGGTCAGTGACCCAAAATGTCACTTTTCAAAACTTCTTTTTGTAAAATTGATTTTACCAGAATCATTCTCATTTTAAATATTGATTTTAGGATATTTTTCCATATTTTTTCTCACTCAAAAATATTTATTTCAATTTAATCTCAGAACTGACTTGAATCCTCTAATCTGATCCATTGGACTGTCTAATCAACCTAGAAAATGCCTAGGCCCAAAACTGGGGTGTTACAATTTGGGAGCGATGTCCATGTTAGAAAGGAATGCCCACACTTGGTGAGAGTCTGTGGTGAGCAGTGTACCCCTAGAGAGGTTGACATAGGACTTCTTTAAAGAGCATTTTAGGAATCTTTTTTTGGGTGAGAGGTTCTTAAGAGAAAGGTGTTAAGCATTTAAGGACTTGGTGCAAGGTTCCATGACAGTGGCCGAGTATGAATTGCAATTTTTGGATTCGTTGAGATATGGTACTGATTTGGCATCTATTGAGAAAGACATATGCAACAAGTTCTTAGAGGGCATTTGTATTAGGATACGAGATCGGGAGGCTACACACCATGATGAAGTGTTTCAAGACCTGGTAAATTAGGCCAAAACTGTAAAAGAGATGGAGATTTTGGCACCTAGTCAGAGCAGTAGAGATAGAGATCAAGATAGAGACAGAGACTAGGGGCAAGACCGAGACCGAGATCAATCCAAGAGAACCTTTGGCCAGGGGTAGTCTCGCAAGTGCCCTGATAAGAGGGCTCGTACTACAGCATATTAGAGGGGTGGTTTGAATTATAGGTCTACAACACCTCAGGGCCTGACTATCAGTCGGGGTAGTTCATCAGGGTTCTCTCTTATACCCGTATGTGAGTATTATGGTAAATTATACCAAGGAGAATGTAGGAAGTTATCGGGTGCTTATTTCCGATGTGGATCTACTAAACATTTTTAGAAATAGTGTCCACACCCACCTTTTACAGATCGAGCATCGACTTAGACTCCTATTCATTTTCAGACTTCGGTCTATTCGCAGACGTCTGTACAGATATCGGTCACAGGTCATCACCAGGGTAGAGTTTTAGGATCTACTGCTAGATCTGATAGCAGAGATCGAACCTATCATAATGTAGGTCCAGTCATGATCGAGGTCAGACAACCTACACTGGTATATGTTACTAGACGCCGTGACGATAGAGATGAGCCAAACGTCATTGCAAGTACTTTTACTATATTTTCTGTTTTATATTCTGCATTGCTTGACAAAGGCTTCACCTATTTATATGAATTGAGATCTATGTACCAAGACCTTCAAATTCTAGTTGAGATCACCAAGGATGTAGTTACTGTTATGAGCTCAGTGGGTTAGTCAGTGATCATGGATAGGATTTTTAGACGATGTCCCCTTGAGGTTTAAGGGGAAAGCTTTATGGCTGACCTGATGGTGCTACCTTTAGAGGAGTTTGATATGATTCTTGGTATGGATTGGTTGACTGAGCATCGATTTAATCTTGATTATGAGTCTAAGAGGGCAACTTTGAAGACTTTTGTCGACCAGACAATTGTTTTAATTGGTGAGACATGCAAGTATCTATCGAATGTGGTATCTGCCTTGACTGCTGACAAAATAATTCAGAAAGGATATGATACCTTTATTGCTTGTATTCTGAATACGAAGGGATTCTTATCTAAGATTGAGGAAATCCCTACAGTGAAGGAGTTTCCTGATGTTTTCCTGAGGAGTTACCTAGACTACCATCGGATAAAGATGTGGAGTTCGAGATTGAGACTTATCTGGGATCTTTTCTATGAATCCCTACCGTATAGATCCTAAAGAGCTTAAGGAGTTAAAGATTCAGTTGTAAGAGTTCCTTGATCGAGGATTTATCTGACCAAGCTCTTCACCTTGAGGAGCTCTAGTCTTGTTCGTTAAGAAGAAATATGGTTCTCTCCGGCTGTGTGTTGACTATAAAAAGCTGAATAAGCTGACAGTCAAAAATAAATATCCTCTACCCAGGATTGATGACATATTCTATCAATTTTTGGAGCCTCTATTTTCTCAAAGATTGACCTTCGATCTAGGTATTACCATGTAACGCCCTGGTTTTGGGTCTAGATGTTTTGGGGTTCTTTCTTAGGGTTTAGTGAAACAGTATTAGAGATTTGAGTTAGTTTCGGGATTAAATCAGATTAAATATTTTTAAAGGTGATAAAAATATGGAAAAGGTTCTAAAATCATTATTTATTATATTAATGATTTTGGTAAAATCAATTTTGGAAAATGAGTTTTGGAAATCAGACATTTTTGACTAGTGACCAAAATGGAAACTTTGAAAACTGTTTTTAGTGACTATTTTGTAAAAGGATCAAAACTTTGAATCATTAAGGAGCTAATTATCCTAAATGTTTTTATCAGATTTCTCCCTTTAATTGACTATTTTTAAATGGATTTTAAAAGCTATAATAGTGGAGAGAATTAATAAATCATAAATAAAAAGCTTTTAGCAAAATTCACATAAGAAACTTTGTAACTTTTTCTCTCAATTTCTCTCCAGCCAAACACCTTTTCAACTTCAATTTCTTCAGGTAAAAATCAAAGTTTAAGAGTGTTTGATTTCTATTTTATTTCCTTAAGTTTTTCCATCAAATACTTATTGTTATTATCTTGATTTTTATGTTTTACCAATCAATTGAGGGGAGAAATCGTCATTGGAGGTAAGGGTTCGTTCTTCTCCTCTAATGAAAGGTTCTTTATTGAAATTCCCATGTTATTGATCCTTTACAATTGTTTTCTAATGGGTTTTGATAGTTTAATTAAGGAAAATTGGTTTAATTGTGTTGTAATTGTTGAAATTGGTAGATTTTCAAATTGGATCTGTTTTGCTAGGTTCTTGATTAGTTTAGATTTTGATTTTGATGTTTATTTATGTTAATAGCTTGCATTTAACATTGTAATCTCGGAATTAGTTGAATCTCTAATGTTTAATGTTGTTAGTTAAGGGTTTTGTGATGTTTTTGGAGTTTAATCATTGCTGAAAGTAGAAGGATGTTGTAAAAGGGTTTTTAGAAGTTAATTGATAAAGTTTGATGTAACACCCCAATCCCGTCCTGGATCTGGAGTGTCATATCCGGGTCACCTAAAACTGACCCATTAAAATTTATCAATTTAAAATCACAAGTTGACCATTCTCAAAACAATCCATTACCATAAATCCACGTAGAAAATGAGATTAAAAGGGTTTACAAAATATAAGTTCCAAATAAAATACACCGTTTGACCAAAGAGTAGTAAATCAAAATAAGATACAAACTCGACTGTGGTAAGGTCCTATAAATACAATCAGTCTAAACTAAACATCAAGTACTGTACTCTGGAACTAGCTCGGTGCTAGAAAATCCTCCTTGATATGCTCCTCCAAAAGCAACTTGTCAACCTACGCACGAAAAAACCACAATTTCGCATGCTGAGCTAACAAATCTCAGTGGTACATTTCTACTCTACTGTAATTCATGAATATCATAAAACAAGCATGCATGATAATATAATTAAGAGTACACAGAAAGGCTTCTCAACATCTAAGGATCATCTTCTAGCCTATCCTAGCTAGAGCTTACAGCTGTCTCAAGATGCAACTATTGTGTAAGAAGACTACCAAGCCATCCCAGGCTTACCATACTTAAGGCCACTTCGTCCGTCGAGTTACGTCCCATACCCTGATCACATAGCCCAAGGGTTATATAACCCATACTCGAGATCACACAGCCCATCGAGTTACTTGAGCTCACACAGCCCGTCGAGTAACAACCCTACCCTGATCACATAGCCCAAAGATAAAATAGCCAACATCTATTATCCATACAACAACGTAAATAACATACATTCCTTAATGGCCAACGAAGCCCTACTATTTTTCCCGTGCTCACATAGACGTCGGGTTACCCGTGATCACATAGCCGTCGGGTAAGGATCATATTCGGATCACTATAGCCACAGCTATGTCCTAGACATAATTGGATCACAATAGCCACAAACAGTCTTTTCCTGAGGTCACATAGCCAAACAGGTTACTCGAGATCATATAGCCTTTCGAGTTACTCGATCTCACATAGCCCCCGAGTTGTATTTCCATATCCTGATCACATAGCCCAAGGATAGGTTTCTAACCGCATCTAGATCACATAGCCCGTGGATACGTCGGATGTACTCGATCACAGAGCCAGGAGTACCCATCCCCTTATTTAAGTGCCCTTGCACTGACTCTAGGACATACGAATTACTAACCAAGACTCATACGTTAACACATGCTCCCCTGAGCATCAATATATCTCATCGAGAGATAAAAGGCATCCAGCAACCATTACCAATGCCCCAAGGCATAACTCGTTCGTTACAATAATTAATGTATGTCTTTAGGATTCATTTACGCCTTTCTCGTTAGATTATCTTATTATTCGCGACAACCAGCCTATATGGGCATCCCTCCATCACATAGCAAGGACCCCGATCTTCCATGTAGCATTAACCGATCCACCACGAATCCCTACGGATGATTAATATGAGCAATCCACTCAATAATTACCAAGCCATTAGCCATTTATCCACGTATGGTTTACCAACCATGATTTCATAGTTTTAGCATTTGTTTTATACCTTTAGGGACCCACCAGACCCTTTACCATGAATTATAGAGCCCTCAAACACAACCTTGAAATTCTTGGGTAGATTGTTTTGCGAGTACCGATACTCCTAATGGGTATCGGTACGCCTCACTAGGTACTGGTACTCCTCCTCGACTACCGATACTCAACTCAGGTTCAAAACAATTGAACGTCTAGCCGTACCGATACGCTCTTACCCCGTATCGGTACTCAGCATCACTACTCAGATCGCCCCGTAGCGATCCTAACCCATACCAGTACCCCTACCCTAGTGTACCGATACGCAAAAGCCTCTCTAGACAATGAAATAATGGGTACCAATACGCAAATAGCGTACCAGTACGCGAACACACTACTAGAATTCTAATTAAGCAAGGGGTACTAATACACGAGAAGGCGTATCAGTACGCCCCTCACAACCCGCCTCTCAAATTACAAAGGAGTACTGATATACAGCCACCCCGTACCGATACTCGAGCCTAAATTTTGAAACCTAGAGCTCGAGATTTCACCAATCCCACCCTTAACCCCCATGGTTAAGTCCCAAATCGTTCATACAAGTTACTTAGAGTATAACAAGTGGTTTTCTACCAATTTTATCCATTATTAACACATAATACACGATTTTCCATTAAAGGGGATTTAAGCTCCTAAAACCACAACTATGCAACCCAAACTATAAACCACACAAAGCAATCATCTTATGAGGCTCATGAAATATAGGAGTCAGAGATGTATTGACCTCAACAAGCAAAACCCGAAATGAAGCTCACGCCAAGCTCTTACCACCTCTCTTCTTGGTCAAAGCTTACAAACTCAACCTCCACCAATTCCAATAATGCTTAGCTCGAAATAGAGATCCTTTGATGCTAATAAACTCTTCCTTGATGACCAATCCGAGATTCACACTCCACCACAACAAGTTTTCTCATTTAACCTTGAATTGGATGGGTGTTATGAAGAGAGAAAGATGAGAATAGTTGGGGACAATGGGTGACCTCACCCCTCTTTCCCTCTGCAAAAAAATAAACAAGGCAATCAGCCGTTTTCTCCCTTGAGGAGGATGTTACCCATTTACTCTTCACTAAACCTCCCCCATCCAGCTACAAGCCCAACAACACATGCAGGTCCACAAAGCCCAAGAACAAGGCCCAACATAAACTGAGCATTTGGCCTGACGTGTAGGTCTAAGACCTGAGTCAACGCCCATTATTGACTCAAAAAATTTGGGTCATTACATTTGATGTATCGAATCATTGTATTGTGGCTGGGTTAAAACTGAGAAGTGTTTGAGGTTGATTTCGATAAGTTTTGTACGATTTTTGAGTGAGCAACTTGTGAGTTGCGGGATTTTGCTATGAGGTAGAGGTTTGGATGCATTTTAATGCATGTTTCCTCTGGTTTTGTGTGGCCAAAAAAGGGGATAAGTAAGGCGAAGTATCTTGAGATGGATTGTTGCTTGCCGGGAGCTCGTTTTGCATTGGTGAGCAAGGCGAGGTGTAATCGGTGAGTGGAAATGGCTTAAAAAGTCTTTCAAAGGTTTGAAAGTGGTTTTGGGAGTTTATGATAAGTTTGAAACACTTACCTAAGCTCAGAAGTAAGTTTCCCCCTTTTGCTTTTTAATATCAGTTCGGATATGAGCACGTGTAATTCATGTTTTTTTCGTAAACATGGTTTGTTTTTACATGCTATAAATGCATGATTTTGAGTACATATGCAGTGGTTTAAAGGTATATGGAATGCTAGTGAGCATTGGTTTTTATTCTGGTCGGGAATGTGGTTTGCATATGTGGTGTTTTTGCTTAATGCATTGTAAAACAGTGAGTAAATGGTTTTGTAAATGATATATTGGCTATGTGACAAGGTGAGAAAACATTCGGATATAGTTGGCATGCAATAGGATAAAGTGCACTATACTATGTTTAAAATCGATCGTGGGTAAAGGCCCTTGAGGTATAGCGGTCGACTACTCAGACTATGATGTTATCACTTGGGTTGAGCGGTCGATTCCACTTGTTGATGCTGATCTTGAGGTCGGCAAGGTTGTCATATCATGCGAACGGCATGGTATGGTTCTTGATGGCGGTCGATCATTAAAGGAGATCCGTGTATCTGATGTGTAAGGTTAATGGTCAGTTAACCAATGATTAGCGGCCGGCTAATCAAGGATAATGGTCGACTATCCGGGGTCACTATAGTTGCCAATATATGAAAGTTCATGTGTTGAACCTATTTTATGATGCTTTGGTTTAAACATGGCGATATGATTTTATTCTTTGGGATTTAAGCATGGTAATATGATTTAATGCTTTGGTTTTAAGCTTGGTGATATGATTTTATGTTTTGGGGTTTAAGCATGGTAATATGATTTAATGCTTTAGTTTTAAGCATGGTAATATAATTTAATGCTTTGGGATTTAAGCATGTTAATATGTTTAATGCTTTGGGATTTAAGCATGTGAATTGTAAATGATTTTGTATATGGTCGATATGCATGTTTAGATTTGGAATCAATGAAAATGCTTTGATCGTTAAGCATGGGATTTATATATGATGTTGCATAAGGATCGTTATGCATGTTTCGGTTGGAAATAATGAAAATGCTCTAGTCGTTAAGCATGTTTTGGAGACAAGTGGTTTTGGTTTTTAAATGGATTTAAATGCATCATTTTTATTAAGAGCATCCTTACTAAGAATTTGTTCTTATGCTATCTTTTCTAAATGATGCAGACTACTAAAATTTGGTGCAGCATTGGCAATGCAAAAGACAATCCAAGACCTACACTATCTTTGTGTACAAAACTCTTTGCTTTCGATTAATAAGGCAATATGTTCGCCATATTTTGGGGGATTTGTAATGATGTATTACCATGGTTTTTGTTGTGGTTTACATGTTGTGATTTGATGAACACTTGATGTATGAAAACCATGTTGGTTGAGCCCTACTAGTATGTGATGTTGCTAGGAGATACCTTGGATTGCATCTAGTTTGTGTTGGTTTGTTTCAATGCTTTTATGATTCTAGCATGTTATGATTGATGTTAGGGAGGTATTGGTTTGTTGACCATGTGGTTATTTGCCTTATGCTTGGATTTTGGTATGCGAGTTTCTTGTGGTTTAGGGAGCATGCCTATAGGATTATCTTTGTGAAAGTAATACCTATGCTCTTATATCGTAGTGGTATTTGGTTGTTATGATGTTTGTACGTTGTTTTAATATGATGCTTGGGTGTTAAATGATGCTTGGGGTTAACTCGGATATGTTTTGTAAGGTTATAAGGTGTTTCAAATGTGCAGATTTGGTAAACCTACAGGCAGATTTTGAAACCAGTTAGCAGGTTTCGAAATCAGGGGCCATTTTTCTCCAGGTAGGTTTCGAAACCAACCCCTAGGTTTCGAAACCAGCAGACCCAATTTGGCTACTAGAGTACATGTTCCGAAACCACTTGTAAAGGTTTCGATATTTATCGCGGGGACTCATATGTTAAGCTGAAAAATAGTTTCTAAATTTATATTTTGGTCCCTGGTTGATATGTATGCAATTGGATGAGTTAGGATTATCTTTTCAAGATGAAATTTGACATGTATGCAAGTAACTGACTAATTGAGGATTGGTAAATCTAATTTTAAGTAAGTCCCTATAGTTTTGTACATTTACAATTTAGTCCCTAAATGCATGCCTTTATGATGTCCGTCTCTTTTGTATCTTCACCCGCTGTAAGTGTTGCGTGTTTTAAGTGCTACGCAATTGTGCAAGTATACACGTCGCAAGTAATAAAGTGATATGAGTATCGGGTATCTTCTCCATAGGGATTGGTTTGGGCCACTTTGCTTAAGTTATTGCACTGTGAAAAGTAAAAATACAATTGATAATAGGAGTTCTAATTAACGAGTAAACTAAGAGCAATAAACTAAAAGAATAGATGAAATCAAAAGAGAGGGAATAGGCCAGGTTATCGTGTGTTGTGGAGTGATAGCGAATTGGATCATCTTGGTAAAAGAGTGCAAGGGCAACTCAGTTGCAGTGGCAACTTGCACAGCGGGGTTGCCTTGGCAACTAATCGATGGTTGCCTGGGCGACTAGGTAGGCAACTACTTGGGCATCTGGGCAGCAACTTCAAGGTTCGACAGAGCGTTCTTCAATGGTTTCTTCTTATCCCTAAGTCAAAACTCTAGCTACTTGTGCATGCCTTGATAATACATCCCTGCGTGAATCAAGGGTGAACAACAACCAATCTTGCGATCCTCTTAGCCGTTGAAATCCTTAACTTATTCCTAAGCCGGATTAATCTTCACCATCAATAGATTGAATAAAGACCATACTCATTCGTTTCTTGAATCTAACTCTCCCAATATTAGATAAATAGATAAAGTTGCGAGATCCTCTCCCAATTCACTCACAAACAAGAATAAGAACCAAGAATGAGTAAACCTTGAATTGAAAGTGCAAACTCTTATTACCTAAACAAAATCCAATTGTTTTTCACAACAACAAAACACAATAACCCCAACCAACAAGTTAGTTCATGGTTGGGTTCAAAAGATATACAAAGAATAATCCCCAAACCATGAATCCAATGGAAGTAAAGAATAAGAAGAAGAAATCGAACTCTCTCCCCCTAGCTCTGTTGTCGAAATTTCTCTCCTCTTGCCCTTTGGAGTTGTCGAAAATTTCCCTCCTTTCTTGCTCTTGCTCCTTGACGGCTTGGTCCTTTAAATAGGAGATGGCTAGGTCAAAATCCTTCTTGAGTAGGAAGTTAAGTTGGAATTAAATTATCTTTAAAGAATATAATTCTTTATTATATTTAAATTCCTTCTAGAACTTCTCCTATCTTCTTGGGATTTAATTTCTCTTTAACCTCTTCATGGAAATCAAACTCCTTTAGGATTTAACTTTGCTCCACGTCATCTTAGGCTTATCTAGTCATCAATTTCGACTACCATATCACCTTATTCTTTGTCGAAAATTGCCTTGGCAAGTAGCTTGGCATCTCCTTCATGCATTGCCCTGGCAACTATGTCGGCATCTCTTTCATGCACTGCCCTGGCAACTGGTTCTAGTCTTGTTTAGGCAAGTGATTCTGCACACACACAAAAACACACCAAAGCAGCATCTTTTTCCATAAAAATCACTAAGTTATGTAATCAAGCTCAATGGTGGAAAGAAACATGAATTTAATGCACGAATGACTAATTATGCAACTAATATGAGCCTAAGTCTAACAATAATACGAGTAAAAAGGGTAATAAAAATAGTACTTTTGAACACTTATCACACCCCCAAACTTGAACTATTGCTTGTCCTCAAGCAATGCAAACTAACAATTACCTGCCAAGACTTTAATCATCAAAGACATGCTTCAAACTTGAATTCAAACCTCGGAACCGTGGCACAAAGTATGATCACCTTGTAATTTTTTAGATAGCACAAAAATTACCCGGAACCAAACTATAATGCTCGTGACAATGTGTGTTCGTAGTTGTGTACAAGTTGATTTTCAAGATTCTATGTGAACAATAGGCTTTATTAATTTAATTATCGGGGCATTTATTTTTATTTTCACTAGAGCCAATTTTCGGGCACCTCTAGCAAAGTAAGCAATTTCTTATTTTATTTTAGTCGACTAGAGCCAATTTCGGGCACCTCTAACGATTCTTTAATGTGCATTAACTACTAGAGCCAGTTTCGGGCACCTCTAGCAAGAAATTAACTTTTAATTTTCAATTTTAAATTTACCCAAATTTTAAGCAACCTAAGTTTACTAAGGTTCTTTCAATCAACAAGCCACAACCGTGTAAAAAAATTCAGCATCATAGTAAAATTCTAAGTTCTTTTCATACAATCCTAAAATTAAAGGTTCTTTCATTTAAGTGCAGTGGCAAAAATTCATCATTGGATATTCAACAAGTCTTAAGAAATTAAATCCAATTAAAGGCATGGCAAGTAACATATGCAACCTATATGTGATTGCTAAAGATGAATGCAACTAAACATGAAACAACTAGAAACCAACACCCCCCAAACTCGAGAGAAGCACTGTCCTCAATGCATGTAAAAGTGAAACAAAATTTAAAAGAAACTAAATGAAATGAGTTAGTCAGAGAGGTCGTCACCTCGAGTGATAAGTTTCTTTCGTGCCGTTTGCTTGATTCATTTTCCGGTCGGTGGTTGAATGCTTGTGGCCGGTACCGCGTGAATAGCATTGCTTTGATTTGATCCATGTTTGCCGATGCAGGTTCACTTGCCAGGGCATCAGTAGTTGCCGAAGCCATTGTTGTTGCTTGGGCATCACTAGTTTCTGTTGCCATAACAACTGCTGAGGTAGTTGTAGGGGCATCCTCTGTTGCGGTTGCCGTGGCAAGTAGTCGACAGTGAATTTCCTTAGCATGGTGGTTGTGAGTCTTGTTGTGGAAAAGGAAAGAAAACAAAGAAAGCCTGGAAACTAAAGATAATGAAGAAAAATAAAATATCTCCTAAAAATTCCAAAAATAAATAAAGAGAAAAAAATAACTGAAAATAATAGAAAAAAATATTTCAAAAAAATAAAAAGAAAAATAAAAAGAAAATATCGAAAGGAGAGCATGCTCATGCATCTCCTAAGGTGTCAACTTCTTTGTTACGTTCTACATGGGCACCATTGTAGTGCTTCAATCTTTGTCCGTTAACTTTGAATTCATGTTCGTCAGTGATGGACTTGATTATCACGGCACCATGTGAGAATGGTTTGACAACTTCGAATGGTCCCGACCATCTTGATTTCAGTTTTCCCGGGAAAAGTTTTAGCCGAGAATTGAATAAGAGAACTAGTTGCCCTGGCATCAATTGCCGCGGAAATAGTTTCTTGTCCTGCCATTGCTTTGTTTTCTCCTTGTAGATTCGTGCATTGTTATAGGCGAGTGCACAGAATTCTTCTATCTCGTTGAGGTCCAACAAACACTTTTGCCTGGCACTTTCCCAATCCATATTCACGGTCTTGATTGCCCAATATGCCTTGTGTTCAATTTCCACCGGTAAATGGCATGTTTTGCCATAGACAAGTCGTAAGGGGGACATACCTAAGGGTGTTTTGAATGCAATGCGATATGCCCAAAGTGCGTCATCTAGTCTTACTAATCAATCATTCCTTCTCGAGTGTACCCTTCAATTCTCGGTTGGAAATTTATGCTTGCCCATTGGTTTGTGGGTGATATTGCCCGTCCTATGGCAACAATCACATTGCATGTAAAACTCTTGGGCATCTTTGTACAGTGTTGGCCAATACAAACCGGATTGCAAAACTTTGGCCGTGGTACGAGTTCCTCCAAAATGTCCTCCATAGGGTGAAGAATGGCATTATCAGAGTACATTCTGCTCCTCTTCTTCAGGGACACATCGACGTATGACTTGATATGCATATTGTTTAAACAAAAGAGGCTCATCCCAGAAGTGATGCTTAGCATCATGGCAGAACCTCTTCTTCCCTTGGTGAGTAAGGCCACAAGGTAAAATACCATAAACAAGGAAATTAACTAAATCGGCGTACCAGGGTAGGCATGTGTTGCCGTGGTGACTGCTCCCAAGATTACCGAGCCATGTGTGTCTAGATTTGCCGAGGCATACGTGTCCATGGTTGCCAAGGCGTGCGTATTAGTGGTTACCGAGGCGTGCACATCTGGAGTTGCCGAGGCGTGCGCGTCAAGAGCTGCTACGGCGTCGAGGGTTGCTGAGGCATGCGCATCCATGGTTGTCGAGGCGTGCGCGTCAAGAGCTGCTATGGCGTCGAGGGTTGCTGAGGCATGCGCATACATGGTTGCCGAGGCGTCAAGGGTTGCTGCGGCATCGAGGGTTGCTGAGGCGTGCGCGTCTGGAGTTTGCCGAGGCGTGCGCGTCTGGAGTTTGCTGAGGCGTGCGCGTCAAGAGTTGCTGCGGCTTCAAGGGTTACTAAGGCATGCGCATCCATGGTTACCGAGGCATCGAGGGTTACCGAGGCGTGCACATCCATGGTTGCCAAGGCAACTAAAAGTTGTTCATCCGGGAATGCATCGCATATCTCTAAATCCGTATCATTTTCCCTGTGAGTTGGCCTAGGACTGCTCCTACCGCGAAATCACTTGCATCACACATGAGCTCAAAAGGTGGTGTCCAATCTAGTGGAACGACAATGGGTGCCGAGGTAAGCTTTTCCTTTAGGGTTTCGAATGCTTGGGCGCACGAATCATCAAAATTGAAGATTTTATCTTGGTGGGGTAGTCTCTCGATCATGTCCACCTTAGCTTTGTCTACTTCAATTCCCTTGGATGAAATCTTGTGGCCGAGCACCATTCCTTCATCTACCATAAAATGTCACTTCTCCCAATTAGGGACTAAATCGGTTTCTTCACATCTTGCCAACACCTTCTCTAAATTGCCGAGGCAACTGTTGAAGTCATTACCAAAAATGGAAAAATCATCCATAAAGATCTCAAGGAAGTCTTCGACCATGTCTGAAAAGAGTGCCATCACGCATCTTCTAATGTTACTGCATATCTGAGAAAACTTGAGGAGAGTCGTTTCTGATACTTCTTTATAGTCCATCTGCACCGTCCATCGGGTGACAATATTGCCCAAAAAGAGTTTGGCCAATGTGCTTGCCACTACTCCCTTTTGTGTTACCATGGTGGATGTGTCTTTCTTTCGTGTTCCCTTGTAGTCCATGCACATCTTCCACCTTTCTACTGTTCCTAAAGGCATGGATATTTTATTAGGAAAAATTATATCAACATCCAACCATTTAATTACCTTATTCTTGTCGGGCTCCATCATGGTTGGATGTAGCCTTCGTTGTCGTGGCAATTGCTGCTCTAGCCAATTGCCGTGGCAATCAGTTGCCAAAATTTGCTGTAAGTCAAGGGAAGAACCAATTTTCGAAAAAGCATTAAAAATCCAAACACCTTTTTCTTTTGGCCTCTCAAACATCTCCATCAGTAGAGATTTCGATGGCTTCAAATCTACCAACATCGGTTCCTCAAGACATACTTGCAATGGATGAGGTAAGTTTTTAAAGAATTCGAGGTTCAACCATTACCTGCTCATATTCCATTGGCAAAGCATTATCATCTCGTTGATCTTGCATGTGGTCTGTAATTACCGTGGCAACTGTAGATGAGAGAAATCTACGAATTCCTTCTTCAACATCAATGTTGTAACCTTCTGGGCATCAGGCTCCTCAGAATTTGTTGTAGTATTGTTGTTCTTAGCTTCATTGAGTGTTGTCGCGGCATTGCTCTGTTCAGGCTCCTCAATCATTGCCGAGGTAAATTGTTGCTCAGGCTCATCATGTGTTGGACAGTCTCTCTCATTGGCATCCTCTTGACTTGGAGGTTCTAGTTGTTCCCCACACATCGGAGAGCTTTCTTTGCATTGCTCCTTATCCTCTTGCCCTGGGACGTCAGTATCCCCCGAAATGGATTGTTGGTGCATGTTATCCATGACATATGTGGATCTCCTCAATTGATCTTCTGAATCCCCTAAGGTTGCATCCCACTGAGCTATCCTCGTATCCATGGACTTTGATAGCTCTCGAATCTCTTCAATTGATCCGTCAAGTCTAGCCAAGGAAGCTAGCAATGTTTCCTCCAAGGAATTGGAATGCTCTTGAAAAGGACTACATTACCATGGCATATTTGTTGCTGCGGCACAATTGTTATGGTAAAAACATTTTGAGCTTTTTGACCATACCATGAAGAATTTTGCTGATGGTTCCCTCTATAGTCCTCCATGTAGTCATATGCACCAAAAATGTGAGGGCAATTTTCAAACACATGATGTTCTCCACACATAGCACAAGAGTTTTTCACGGTATAGGCTCTTTAGGCTTTTCTCGGTTGGTATAGGTAATCATCAAAGGGTGCAAGAAACTCTTGATTGGATTGATTCATATCTTCCAACATCAACTCTCGAATAGATCGGCTTTTATTTCCTGACATGTTGATGTCCCTTAACTTTTAGCGCACCTAATTTTTTTTGATAAAACAAACAAAAATAAAAGTTAGTAAAACTAAGAGAAAAAATGCAATAACAAAAACAACTAACACCAATTGCCAATCCCAGGCAATGCCACCAAAAACTTGTTGCGTGTTTTAAGTGCTATGTAATTGTGCAAGTATACACGTCGCAAGTAATAAAGTGATATGAGTATCGAGTATCGTCTCCACAGGGATTGGTTTGGGTCACTTTGCTTAAGTTACTGCACTGTGAAAAGTAAAAACACAATTGATAATAGGAGTTCTAATTAACGAGTAAACTAAGAGCAATAAACTAAAAGAATAGATGAAATCAAAAGAGATGGAATAGGCCAGGTTATCGTGTGTTGTGGAGTGATAGCCGATTGTATCGTCTTGGTAAAAGATTGCAAGGGCAACTCAGTTGCCGTGGCAACTTGCACAGCGGGGTTGCCTTGGCAACTAATCGATAGTTGCCTGGGCGACTAGCTGGGCAACTACTTGGGTGTCTGGGCAGCAACTTCAAGGTTCGGCAGAGCGTTCTTCAATGGTTTCTTCTTATCCCTAACTCGAAACTCTAGCTACTTGTGCATACCTTGATAATACATCCCTGCGTGAATCAAGGGTGAACAACAACCAATCTTGCACTCCTCTTAGCCGTTGAAATCCTTAACTTATTCCTAACCCGGATTAATCTTCACCATCAATAGATTGAATAAAGACCATACTTATTCGTTTCTTGAATCTAACTCTCTCGATATTAGATAAATAGATGAAGTTACGAGATCCTCTCCCAATTCACTCGCAAACAATAATAAGAACCAAGAATGAGTAAACCTTGAATTGAAAGTGCAAACTCTTATTACCTAAACAAAATCCAATTGTGTTTCACAACAACAAAACACAATAACCCCAACCAATCAAGTTAGTTCATGGTTGGGTTCAAAAGATATACAAAGAATAATCCCCAAACCATGATTCTAATGGAGGCAAAGAAGAAGAAGAAGAAGAAAAAGATGAAGAAGAGGAAATCGAACTCTCTCCCCCTTGCTCTCTTGTCGAAATTTCTCTCCTTTTGCCCTTTGGAGTTGTCGAAATTTTCCCTCCTTTCTTGCTCTTGCTCCTTGACGGCTTGGTCCTTTAAATAGGAGATGGCTAGGTCAAAATCCTTATTGAGGAGGAAGTTAAGTTGGAATTAAATTATCTTTGAAGAATATAATTCTTTATTATATTTAAATTCCTTCTAGAACTTCTCCTATCTTCTTGGGATTTAATTTCTCTTTAACCTCTTCATGGAAATCAAACTCCTTTGGGACTTAACTTTGCTCCACGTCATCTTGGGCTTATCTAGTCATCAATTTCGACTACCATATCACCTTATTCTTTGTTAAAAATTGCCTTGGAAACTAGCTCGGCATCTCCTTCATGCATTGCCCTGGAAACTATGTCGGCATCTCCTTCATGCACTGCCCTAGCAACTGGTTCTAGCCTTGTTTAGGCAAGTGATTCTGCACACACACAAAAACACACCAAAGCAGCATCTTTTTCCACAAAAATCACTAAGTTATGTAATCAAGCTCAACGGTGGAAAGAAACATGAATTTAATGCATGAATGACTAATTATGCAACTAATATGAGCCTAAGTATAACAATAATATGAGTAAAAAGGGTAATAAAAATAGTACTTTTGAACACTTATCAGTAAGCATGATCACTTAGGATTAATAATATGCATCTAGACAAGATAAAAGAAAAAAATAGACCGATTTTCGTAATCTTTCTCTCGTTTGCTTCGGCAAACCTAATATAGCTCACTCGGTTCGGTCGGGCGACTAAGCCGGGTCGAGGGGGTTACATTTGGTGGTATCAGAGCTAGGTTACAAAAGATTGGGTTGTTGTTGTTTGATTGTTTACTATTGTTTGATATGCACGGTGGTTGTGTATATGTACGATGATTGTTTTACATCATGTTGGGGTATGAATTGGGAACACATTACCTATTACCGAGGTTTTAAAATGTTTTATAAGGTTGTATTGGATCCATTGCCGAATGCTAGCCTGTCTTTAATGCGTTTTGATGCTTTTGTTAGTATGGCTCAACGTGAGACTCGTTCGATGGCTGATAATGTTGGGTTTGGGCAGAATAATGATGATGTGGGGAATCTTCATAATACTTTATCTCATCCTCCTTCGTTGGTTCCTCTTTTTAATGTTGGGGTAGGTGATGTACCTCAGGCTCCACAAGGGCCAGTTTTTGTGATTTGTTTTCGTGGATTCAAGCAATGACAAGGACTTTTCAAGCAGCAATGGCTGGAGTGCATGCACAAGTGATAAGTGTTCAAAAGTACTATTTTTCTTACCCTTTTTACTCGTATTATTGTTAGACTTAGGCTCATATTAGTTACATAATTAGTCATTCATGCATTAATCCATGTTTCCTTCCATTGTTGAGCTTGATTGCATAACTTGGTTGTTTTTGTGAGAAAAGATGCTGCTTTGGTGTGTTTTGTGTGTATATGCAGGATCACTTGCCAAAGCAAGGCTAGAGCTAGTTGCCAGGGCAATGCATGAATGAGATGTCGAGCTAGTTGCCAGGGCACTGCATGAAGGAGACGCCGAGCCAATTGCCAGGGCAATTGTCGACAAAGAATAAGGTGATATGGTAGTCGAAATTGATGACTAGACAAGCCCAAGATGACGTCGAGCAAAGCTAAATCCCAAAGGAGTTTGATTTCCATGAAGAGGTTAAGAAGAATTAAATTCCAAGAAGATAGGAGAAGTTCTAGAAGGAATATAATTATAATAAAGAATTATATTCTTTAAAGATAATTTAATTCCAACTTAACTTCGTCCTCAAAGGAGGACTTTGACCTAGCCCTATAAATAGAAAACCAAGCCGTCAACTCTAAAGGGAGAGGGAAGAGAGAATTTTTGACAAGCTTCAAGGGGGAGATCTCGACAAAGCTCCATCCATTCTTCATCTTTTTCTTTCTTGTTCAATTAGGTTCATGCTGGGAATTCTTTATCTTGTGTTTTTTTGGAACCTAGCCATTAACTAAATCTATTTGGCTAAGGTTATTGTGTCTTGTGGTTGTGAGAAACTATTGGATTTTGTTTAGGCAATAAGAGTTTGCAATTTTCTTATCAAGGTTTATTCATTCTTGGTTTTTATTCTTGTTTGCGAGTGAATTGGTAGAGGATCTCGTAACTTCATCTATTTATCTAATATCGGGAGAGTTAGATTCAAGAAACGAATGAATATGATCTTTATTCAATCTATTGATGGTGAAGATTAATCCTGTTTAGGAATAAGTTAAGGATTTCAACGGCTAAGAAGAGCGCAAGATTGGTTGTTGTTCACCCTTGATTCACGCAGGGATGTATTATCAAGGCATGCACAAGTAGCTAGAGTTTCGACTTAGGGATAAGAAGAAACCAGTGAAGAATGCTCTACCGAACCTTGAAGGATGCTGCCCAGACGCCCAAGTAGTTGCCCAACTAGTTGCCCAGGCAACCATCGATTAGTTGCCAAGGCAACTCCGTTGTGCAAGTTGCCACGGCAACTGAGTTGCCCTTGCACTCTTTTATCAAGATGATCCAATCGGCTATCACACCTCAACTCACGATAACCTGGCCTATCTCTCTCATTTGATCTCATCTATTCTTTTACTTTATTGCTTTCTAGTTTAGTTAATAGTTTAAACTCCTATAATCTTCTATTTGTGTTTTTACTTTTTATAGTGCAAGAGATTAGATTCTTGAAGTGGCACCAATCCTTGTGGAGACGATATCTTTTATACTATAACTTGCGACGTGTACACTTGCACAATTGTAGAGCACTTATTACGCGCAACAGTAAGCACCGGCACTTGTTGTGGTGGTTAATCATGGTTTATCGTTAGAATGTCTCCAAAGTTTAGGAGCTGTAAAGTTTAGGGGTTTGAGCCCTGAAGCAGCCGAAGAACGCCTGAAGTGTATGATTCGTATTCTGAATTAGATGGATTGTTCTGATACACAGAAGCAGGGTGGTACTAAATCCCTGTTGCAGGGTGATGCTTACCTCTTGTGGGTAACCACAGTTACTGGTGTTCTGGAGGTGGTTGTGACTTGGGAGTTCTTCAGAGAAGCTTTCAAGAGGATGTATTTTACCAAACAATTGAGGGGAGAAATCATCATTGGAGGTAAGGATTCGTTCTTCTCCTCTAATGAAGGGTTCTTTACTGAAAGTCCCAAGTTATTGATCCTTTACAGCTGTTTTCTAATGGGTTTTGATAGTTTAATTAAGGAAAATTCGTTTAATTGTGTTTTAATTGATGAAATTGGTAGCTTTTCGAATTGGATCTATTTTTCCAGGTTCTTGATCAGTTTAGATTCTGATTTTGATGTTTATTTATGTTAATAGCTTGTATTTAACATTGTAATCCAGAAATTAGTGGAATCTCTAATGTTTAATGTTGTTAGTTAAGGGTTTTTGTGATGTTTTTGGAGTTTAATCATTGATGGAAGTAAAAGGATGTTGTAAAAGGGTTTTTAGATGTTAATTGATGAAATTTGATGTTTTGAATCATTGTATCGTGGCTGGGTTAAGATTGAGAAGTGTTTGAGGTTGATTTCGATAAGTTTCAGATGGTTTTTGAGTGGGCAACTTATGAGTTGCGGGATTTTTCTTTGAGATGGAGGTTTGGATGCGTTTTAATGCATGTTTCCTATGGTTTTGTGTGGCCAAAATAGGGGATAATCAAGGCGAAGCATCTTGAGGTAGATTTTTGCTTGTCGGGAGCTCGTTTTGCATTGGCGAGCAAGGGGAGGTGTAATCTGTGAGTGGAAATAGTTTAAAAAGTCTTTCAAAGTGGTTTTGGGAGTTTGGGATAAGCTTGAAACACTTACCTAAGCTCGGAAGTAAGTTTCCCTTTTTTGCTTTTTAATATCGATTCAGATATGAGCATGTGTGATTCATGTTTTGGTCGTAAACATGGTTTGTTTTTACTTACTATAAATGCATAATTTTGAGTACATATGCAGTGGTTTAAAGGTATATGGAATGCTAGTGAACATTAGTTTTTATTCCGGTCGGGAATATGGTATTGCTTTGCCAATGTGGTTTGCATATGTGGTGTTTTTGCTTAATGCATTGTAAAACATTGAGTAAATGGTTTTGTAAATGATATATTGGCTATGTGACAAGGTGAGGAAACAATCGGATATAGTTGGCATGCCATAGGATAAATTGCACTATAATATGTTTAAAATCGATCGTGGGTAAAGGTCCTTGAGGTATAGCGGTCGGCAAATCGGATTATGATGTTATCACTTGAGTTGAGCGATCGGTTCCCCTTGTTGATGTTGATCATGCGGTCGGCAAGGTTGGCATATCATGCGGTCGGCGTGGTATGGTTCTTGATGGTGGTAGGTCATTAAGGGAGATCTTTGTATCCGATGTGTAAGGTTAATGGTTGGTTAACCAATGATTAGCGGTCGGCTAATCTAGGATAGTGGTCGACTATCCGGGGTCACTATAATTGCCAATATATGAAAGTTCATGTGTTGAACCTATTTTATGATGCTTTGGTTTTAATCATGGTGATATTATTTTATGTTTTGGGATTTATGCATAGTAATATGATTTAATGCTTTGGTTTTAAGCATGGTGATATGATTTTATGTTTTGGGATTTAAGCATGGTAATATGATTTAATGCTTTGGTTTTAAGCATGGTAATATGATTTAATGCTTTGCGATTTAAGCATGGTAATATGATTTAATGCTTTGGGATTTAAGCATGTGAATTGTAAATGATTTTGTATATGGTCGATATGCATGTTTGGATTTGGAATCAATGAAAATGCTTCGTTCGTTAAGCATGAGATTCATATATGATGTTGCATAAGGATCGTTATGCATGTTTTGGTTGGAAATAATGAAAATGCTCTGGTCGTTAAGCATGTTTTGGAAACAAGTGGTTTTGGTTTTCAAATGGTTTTAAATGCATCATTGTTTTTAAGAACATCATCACTAAGCATTTGTGCTTACGCTCTCTTTTATAAATGATGTAGAGCCCTAGAGTTTGGGGCAGCATTGGCATGGCAAAAGGTGATCCAAGACCTATACTATCTTTGAGTATGAAACTCGGTGGTGCTTTTGGTTAATAAGGCAATGTGTTCGCCATATTTTTGGGGATTTGTAATGATGTATTACCATGGTTTTTGTCGTGGTTTACATGCTGTGATTTGATGAACAATTGATGTATGAAAAACATGTTGGTTGAGCCATGCTAGTATGTGATGTTGCTAGGAGATACCTTGGATTGCATCTAGTTTATGTTGGTTTGTTTCAATGCTTTTATGATGCTAGCATGTTGTAATCGATGTTAGGGAGGTATTGGTTTGTTGACCACGTGGTTATTTGCCTTATGTTTGGATTTTGGTATGTGAGTTGCTTGTGGTTTAGGGAGCATGCCTATAGGATTATCTTTGTGGCCGTAATACCTATGCTCTTATATCGTTGTGGTCTTTGGTTGTTATGATGTTTGTACGTTGTTTTAATATGATGCTTGGGTGTTAAATGATGCTTGGGGTTAACTCAGATATGTTTCAAAAGGTTATAAGGTGTTTTGAATGTGCAGATTTGGTAAACCTACAGAGAGGTTTCGAAACCAGTTAGCAGGTATCAAAACTAGGGGCCATTTTTCTCTAGGTAGGTTTCGAAACCAGCCCCTTGGTTTCGAAACCAGTAGACCCAATTTGGGTACTGGAGTACAGGTTTCGAAACCACTTGTAAAGGTTTCGATATTTATCGTGGGGACTCATCTGTTAAGCTGAAAAATAGTTTCTAAAGTTATATTTTGGTCCCTGGTTGATAAGTATGCAATTGGATGAGTTAGGATTATCTTTTCAAGCTGAAATTTGACATGTATTCATGTAACCTAACTAATTGAGGATTGGTAAATCTAATTTGAAGTAAGTCCCTATATTTTTGCAGATTTACAATTTGGTCCCTAAAATGCATATTTGTGTAATTAGTTGCTTTTCCGATGTCCGTCTCTTTTGTATCTTCACCCGCTGCAAGCATGGTCACTTAGGATTAATAATATGCTTCTAGACAAGATAAAAGAAAAAAATGGACCAAATTTTGTAATCTTTCTCCGATTTGCTTCGAAAAACCTAATGTAGCTCATTTGATTTGATCGGGAATCTAGGCCAGGTTGAGGGGGCTACATACCAGCTACAGATTAAGAGGTCTGATGATGTGAAGACGACCATGTACATCATATACGAGAATTACGAGTTTCTGGTGATGCCTTTTGGTTTGACTAATGCTCTTGCCATTTTTATGGATTTGATGAATTGTATATTTCAACCCTACTTAGATCAATTTGTGGTGGTGTTCATTGACGACATTCTGGTCTACTCTCGGTCTGAGGGTGAACATGCTGACCATCCGAGAATTGTTTTGTAGACTCACAAAGAGCATTTTTTGCACGCCAAGCTAAGCAAGTGTGAATTCTAGCTCAGTAAGGTGACATTTTTGGGACATATAGTATCGGATCAAGGTATTCAGGTTGATCTGAGTAAGATTGAGGCCATTGTGAGTTGGAAGCAACCCAAGAATGTTTGAGAGATCTGTAGTTTCTTGGGCTTTACCGAGTATTATAGACACTTCGTTGAGGGTTTCTCCATCATTGCTACCTCTCTAACGAAGTTGTTGAGGAAGAATGTTCCATTTATATGGACTGATGTTCAACATGAGAGTTTTGGGAAATTAAAGATAGTTCTGACGCAAGCTCCGATTTTAACCCAACCCGAATCTGGAAAAGATTTCACAGTTTATAGCGATGCATTGCACTCTGCATTTGGATGCATTCGGATGCAGGAATGCAGAGTGATTGCTTACGCATCCCATCAATTGAGGGCACATGAGTGTAACTATTTTAACCATGATCTAGAGTTGGCTGCTGTGGTTTTTGCCTTGAAAATTTGGAGACACTATCTCTACGGAGAAAAGTGTTATATCTATACAGATCATAAGAACCTAAAGTATCATCTTACATAGAAAGAGCTTAATCTAAAACAGTGTCATTGGCTTGAGCTCCTTAAAGATTATGATTGTAAGATTGAGTATCACCCGGTAAAAGCCAATATTGTTGTTGATGCTCTGAGCCAGAGGCTATTTCAGAGTTAAGGTCCTTATTTCCCAAGATGAGTATATATAATGATGGTAGTTTGCTTCAGGTTAAGCCGACTTTGGTGAAGGAAATTAAGGCTAAACAACTTTTGGATAGTTTCTTACTTCCTGTCGTACAACAGTTTGAGCAGGGATCAACATCTGTTTACGCCTTTGATCAGGATGGGATTCTGTGTTTCAAGGGCCGTTATTGTGTACCTGATGATGCTGAGTTGAAGCGGGTCATTCTCTCTGAGGATCACAGTATCCCATATGCTATGCATCCCAGTAGAGATAAGATGCACCAGAACTTGAGGCAAAGGTATCGTTGGATTGGCATAAAGAAAGATATCTCAAACTATGTGGCTAGGTGTCTGACTTGTCAACAAGTTAAGGCAGAACATCAACATCCTTCTGGTCTTTTGTAGCCTATTAAGATTCCTGAATGGAAATGGGAAAGGATCACGATGGATTTCATTACCGGATTACCTTTGACCTCTTCTAAAAAAGATTTCGTCTGGGTTATTATGGACTGACTCACTAAGTTAGCCCCTTTTATCCCTGTTCGAGTTACTTATTCTCTGGAGAAGCTGGCTAGATTATACATTTCTAAGATTGTCAGATTTTATGGTATGCCTTTGTCTATTGTTTTTTATCGAGATTTCAGATTTACCTCCTGATTTTGGAAGGCCCTTTAGGAGGCCTTAGGCACACATCTGAATTTTAGTATGTCCTTTCATCCACAGACTAATGGTCAGTCAGAGAGAGTGATTCAGATTCTTGAGGATATGTTGCAGGGATGTGTAATCGACTTTCGTGGTAGTTGGGAGGATTTCTTGCCCTTGCCCGAGTTTGCATATAATAACAGTTATCGAGCTAGTATCCGCATGACACTGTATGAGACTCTGTATGGTCATAAATGTCGTACTCCTATCTGTTGGATAGAGTTGTATAATAGGAAGACTTTGGTTTCTGAGTTGGTTTAAGAGACGAGGAGGCTGTCAGACTGATCAGCGACCGTCTAAGGGAGGCTTTTGATAGATAGAAGTCTTATGCTAATCAGAGGAGAAAGGATATTGAGTTTGAGGTCGGTGATCAGGCCTTCTTAAAGGTATCTCTATGGAAGAAAGTTATGAGATTTGGGCGCAATGGCAAGCTGAATCCGAGATTCCTTAGGCAATATCGCATTCTGAAGAGAGTTGGGCCTATTACTTATCAGCTCGAGTTGCCTCCCCAGCTTAGCTGCATTTATGATGTATTTTATGTCTCTATATTGAGGTAGTATAACCCAGATTTGAGTCACATTATCCGGGTTTAGAATGCCAAGTTGAGGCCAGACCTATCATATGATGAGGAACCTATTCTGATTTTGGATTTTGATGATAGAATCTTAAGGAATAGACGCATCCCTGTGGTTAAGGTTCAATGGAGTAACCATAGTCCTGTAGAGGCCACCTGAGAAACTGAGGAATCTATGAGAGAGAAGTTCCCACAACTATTCAGCTTAGGTAAGTTTCGAGGATAAAATTTCTTTTTAGGAGGGAGAATTGTAACTCCCTATAATAATAATAATAATTAAAATAAAAGAAGGGAAAAGAGGGAAATAATAAGGGAATTGCAGCCAAGAGGGTTTGAACCCGTGACCTTGGCTACACAAGCAAGTGAGGAAACCATTTGAGCCAAGGATATTTTGTGATATGGGTTACCGTAATAAAATAATAAACTTATCTTGGTTCGGTTGTTAGGTAAATAATAAAATCAGATTTGTAACCATTCACCTTCCATTTGTATCCAACCCTTACTTGAAATCTCCAGAAAAACCCTCTCATCTACTCTTCCTTGACCTCAGGCCAATCGTCGTCACCGTCGCATCGTGTCGCTCACTGTAGGCGCTAAAGTGATCCCCTCGAGCCCCAACTGAAACCCTTCTATCCACTCATGCATCCACCATCCTGGTCATCAAAAATCGAGGGTTAAAGGTTCATCGAACCTAGGTTTTAAATAGTTCAAACATTTGTATTTTTGGCCCCACAACCGTTCGATCATGAAATCCTTGCTTCCATCATCATCCTCGTGTTGAGACGGTCTTAACCCAACGGTCTGATCATCATCCCAACCTCGGTAGAGGCCTCATTGGAGCATCGCCCTTTTCCAACCGTATTAGGTAAATCTAGGTAAGATCGACATTTTTCTATTAGGTTAATGCTTGTATATGATACCGTTCTAGGGAACTGTGTTTCAGAGCTCGGATGGAGGGTAGATAGGTTGAGTTTTCATAGGAAATTAACTGATCTAATCACGTAAATAAATGCAGCAAAAAATATCCTATAAAGAATTTCTAGGATCTCATGCAATCATATTAATGTATGCAAGAGGAAATAAAAAGTACCTTGATTTTTGATTTAGGAATCCAGTTGTGTTGAGGTGCTGCCTTTCTGAAAGACGATCGCTCTCTAGAAGTATCCACGTGCAAATGGACGACGAATGGCTATCAGAATGCTAGTTCCAATCAAGATTTCGAGAATCTAGTTTTCGTAGTTTTGGTGGCTATTTCGAAATCCCTAAATCCCTTACAAAACCCTTGGCATACATACATATATATACATGACTTGAATAGGGTAAGGTTGAGTTCAATATTATAATTTAATTAAAACTCTTTCTAAATAAATTATAATTTAAAATGAATTCTTTTATCTTATAAAGAATTCAAATTCAAAAAACTCTAGATAAAGTGATTAACTTAAAAATATTATTTATTTAAAATAAATAAATAATATATTAAAAATAGATTCCTTATCTGATAAGGAATTTAAAATCAATCAAATCTTGTAATATCCCAAATTTTGGCTAGTGACAAAATGAAAATTTTGAAAGTTTGGTGGTCAAAGTATAAACTTTGGAAAAGTTTAGGGACTAAATTGTAATTTCCAAAAGTTATGTATTTTAGTCCCATAAATGAATAGTTCACCCCCAAGAATGATGTTTTCGTGTTACTCGGATTTTTTTGTACGGAGTTTGTATTATTGGCTATAAAACGATAAAGTTTAGAAAAATATTCGGATAATCAGATCGAAGCGGATATTCAAGATATTTTAAAGAATGATAAAGCAAGGTTAAAAATGTCATTTCCATGTCTTAAAATGGAAGGATTTAACATGGACCATTGGATTCAAGTAGGTTTTCCATGTTAAATATGAGCCATTGGATGAAAAATGGCAAGAAGGTAACTTTGGAAAATTCCAAGGGCAAAGTTGGTAACACCAACTACTTGGTTTATTTTTGACCCTTGGATGAGTAGGTAGACATGTGGCAAGATATGAAGCATTGGATTACAAGGGCAAAATTATCATTTTGCTATAAAAGAGATTTTTTATTTGGATTTTTAAATTAGATGACAAATGGCTAAATTAAAAAGAAAGGAAAATTCAAGATTTTCACCATCTTTCTCCTATTGTTCGAACACCACCTAAGGTAAGAGGAAAAAATTTTCTCTTTGATTTTCAAGCTTATTTAGTTTGATTTTGGATGAAAGCATGAAATATGAAATTGATCTCCATGAAATTCTCTATCTTTTGGTACCATTTATTCAAGCTTTCTTTGCTTGAAACCTTAGTTTTGTGATTTTGATGGATGAAGGGGATGTTTAAATATGAAGATTTAAGATTATATTTTGATGAAGTTGTTGTTGTTGAATCATATCCAAGCTTGCATTATGATTGAAACTATTTGAAAGTAGCTAAATCCTAATTTGTTTAAAGTTAGGGTTTTGATGTGAAGTTGAATTTGGATTGATTTGATATGGGAATAATTATAGAAGCTTGGAAATGAGGTTTAGAAGTTGAATTCATGCTTGAATCAAGTTGGAAAATTCGGGTAAAAAGACTCTTCATATTCGGCCTATAGGGATAAATTAGGGGAAATTTATGAAAAATTTCCTTACAGCTAGAAATGATGTGAGAATGATTTTACAAGGCTTAGAATGTTGTTTGGTCAATTTGGAAGTTTTCAAAGTGTTGAGGACCAAATGGCATATTAAGGAAAAATTGAGAATGATATGGAAAGTGATTAGAAATTAATGTGCTAATCTTGAATGTATTCTTGGAATACTTGAATATGATGTTTAATGATTTAATTTGAAGGTTAATGGAAAGGGACCATTTTGAATAATTTGGAAAGTTGAGGTGAATTCTAAAAGAATTCAATTTATGGTTGTTTTATGAGAATTGAGAATGTCTTGTGATTTTGTGATGGATATGAATAATAAAGGATTTTTAGGAATTTTATTCCTAATATGTGCTTATATTAGAATGATACTAATATACGCTTTGAAATGTATGTATTTGGTAAACGATGATTTTATAGATCGTGACTGTGATCAAGATCGTATTACGAGCAAGATTAAAGACAAGGAAAAAGTTCAAGAGTGAAGCTAAAAGCAATAGTAAGGTTTACTAGTGAGGCATTAGGTGAGTGCAATGCATACATAACATGATACATGGATGTTTTATACATCATTGGGAAGACTTGCGATAAGTCTACCTAGTTTATAAATTGGCATGATATTTATGTCATTGATCATATGATTGACATATTTTAAATATGTAAAAGATTGAATATAAATGCATGGATCACTAGTTATATATGTTATTTCGGGTATGAACTGCCCAATGCTAAATTATGTTGATATACATTGTCATGGATGAAATAAATACGGAAATATGCCCCAGTATGTCATTGAGAGACAGGGTATAGTTGGCATGCCATAGAGTCCAGCAGCACGCTATATATTCGGTTATCCGATTTAGCACTATAGTGTATACAAAGGGCACTTAGTTCATATGGTGGGCACGACCTTATGTGTATTATGGTGGGCACGACCTTATGTGTATTAGCACTTTTGTGCATCTTTGACTCGAGTACCCAGGGTCCTCATAAGTTATATTTCGGCTATGATATAGTTAATAATTGATAATCGGGTGAAAGAGTTACAAACTCTTAAAATTATGGCAAGTAATATTGGTAAGAAAGTTATATCCGATTTATATTATGGGACATATGATTTACATGATGGTAAGACATATCTAGTGATTCAAATGCATGAAAGCGGTTACATGTTATTAGCTAAAGCTAGGTTATATTGCACTGGATATTATTATTGCCTCATTAAGTATATACTTAGCGTGTGATGGTTTTCACGTGTAGGTAAAAAGCAGAATTCAGAGTAAGGAGTGGGCATCCTACTTATCCAGAATATAATCACGGTATCAGTAATAACATCTTTTGATGTGTTTTGATGTTTTCATATGGCATGTATATGTTAAAAATAGTCGGTTATATACTGTTTATATATGGTTTGTAATAACATATAAACTAGTTTATGTTTATAATGGATGATGAGTAGTTATATTAAATTTTAAAATTAGGTAATAACTAGATAAAGGCAAATAGAGCAATCGAGTAGATTTTTATTTTAGATAGTTTTTAGGAAGTTATATTCCTTATATATTATAGAAAAGAATTATTAAGTTGCTGTATGAAATCATACTTAATTTGATGGGATAAAAATTTAAAATGTGATTCTACACGATAAAAAAATATTATACTCTTTACGTGATACTCTAATTAGTATTTAATATAGAATACTGGTTAGGGTGTTACATTTATTGGTATCAGAGCTGCAGGTTTAGCCGGTTCTGGATACGAATTGGGTTTGTTAACAGTCGGATTTATATACATGCCACTAGGATGTCAAATTTACTGATAATTATAGGAAAATATTTGGATGCCTAGTAAGTAGTATTTTTACTCCTTACTTATAAAGGATGATTGTGACATTAACAGATGTTAGATCATCGGGAATCTCGTCAGGCAATCGAGCGTGATATGCCTGCTCAAAGTGGAAGTAATGAGGTGAATCAAAATCTGCCTCAGGAACAACAGAATGTAGAGCCATTGGCTCAGAAGCAAAGAAATATGTTTGTACAAGATCAAGGCTTATTTCTTCAGGCATTGGATGCTATTGTAAATCGGCGAACACCAGTATCAGTTCCAAAGGAATTAAAGAAAATGAAAGCACCAGAGTTTTGAGGTGATACTGATGTAGATCCAATGGCCTTTGATTACTGGTTGAATGATATTAAGATCATGTTGAGTAGGATTCCTTGCGATGATCAAGGAAAGTTAGAAGGAGTAGTATCCCTTCTGATGGAGCAAGCGAGCGTGTGGTGGAATGTAGTCACTGCATGAGTTCCTCTATAATAGCGTGTGGTGGAATGTATTTATTGAAGAAATGAGGCAGCAGTTCCTAGATCTAAAACAATCGGGCAGGGCAGTCTATGAATACGAATGTGAATTAAATAGACAGAGCCGATTTGCAGAAGAGTTCCTTCCAACCAAAAAATCTAGAATTGATAAATTCATAGATAGGTTGCATTCTCAATATAAAAGGGTATTGGTTTCCCGCAATTTCACCACTTTTTAAGAGGTGGTAAATTGAGCAAAAGCTATGGAAAAAGTGGATCTCGAGGAAAATGCGGGAAAATAAGTTCAATCTGGAAAAAGATTTCGGAGTTCTTTTACTGCGTTTTCATTTAAACGCAGTAAAGGTTTTCCATAGCAAAATCCAGCAACATCAGCTTTTTCCACTAAAAAGAGATATACTGGAGGGAAGTCAAAGCAGGCTCAGGCTGTTATTGCGGGTACTCGGGGCTCTAGAGTTCGTCCTATTCCAGAATGTGAACATTATGGAAAGAGGCACTCTGGTCAATGCCGGTTCACTGTTGGAGAATGCTATCATTATGGACAAGTTGGTCATTTCAAGAAGAATAGTCCAGAGCTTCACCCTGATCAATCATTCACATCATCTTAGAAAAGCATAAGAAATAAAGGTGGCAAACTAGGAGTATCTATGACTATACCTAGTCGAGAAGATAAAGCTGCCGGTTGAGTATACAATATCAAGACTGCTCATGAGCGAGATGATTCAGAGATCGTAGCAGGTATGATCAAACTCTCTGGCAGATCTATTTTTGCATTGATTGATTCCGGCTCTACCCATTCACATATTAGTTCTAAAGTAGTACTGAAAAGAAATACTTCGATAGAACCAATCTCGAGTGAGGTAGTTGCTATTAATCCTCTAGGACAAAGTGCCAAAGTAGTTCAAATATGAAAAAAGTGTCCTTTAAAGATACAAGAAATTGAATTTTCAGCCAATCTTATGGAATTGCCTTTCCAAGATTTTGAAGTCATTCTTGGAATGGATTGGCTATCGGCATATGACGCTACGGTTGAATGCCGATTAAAAAGGGTTTAAAAGGACCAGATGGTTCAAAAATAATATTGGAGGGAGAAAGGCAAAATTATGTGAGCAATGAGACTGCAGCTGTAACTGCTGAAAAGTTATTATCACATGAGTATAAGCATATTTAGCTCATGTAATAAATACTCCAGAAACAAAGACAGATCTGGAAAAGATACCTACGATGCGGGAATTTCTAGATATTTTTTTGGATGAATTATCGGGATTACCTCTGAATCGAGAGGTAGAATTTGGTATTGAAGTGCTTTCTGGAACATCACCAATATCAATAGCACCTTACAGGATGGCTCTTACAGAACTTAGAGAGCTTAAGTCTCAATTACAAGAATTATTGGATAAAGGTTTTATACGACCAAGTATATCACCTTGGGGAGTTCCAGTCCTGTTTGTGAAAAAGAAAAATGGATCAATGAGGTTATGTGTGGATTATCGTCAACTTAATAAAGTGACGGTGACGAACAAATATCCTTTACCAAGGATCGATGACCTCTTTGATCAACTTAAAGGAGCAACGATGTTCTCTAAAATTGATCTTTGATCAGGGTATCACCAATTGAAGATCAAAGAAACAGATATACCAAAGACAACTTTCAGAACTAGATACGAGCATTATGAGTTTGTAGTAATGCCTTTTGGACTTACAAATGCACCGGCATCTTTTATAGATTTGATAAATCTAATATTTCAGCCATATTTGGATTAGTTTGTGGTGGTATTCATAGATGATATATTAGTTTATTCAAAAACCAAAGAGGATCATGATACTTATCTTCGAGTAGCTCTTTAGATCCTCCGAGAAAAGAAATTATATGCAAAGCTATCAAAGTGCGAATTTCGGTTGTCTGAAGTAGCTTTCCTTGGACACATAGTCTATGCGAAAGGAATTTGAGTTGATCCTAAAAAGTTTCAAGCAATACTCGAATGCAAAGTTCCTCAAAATGTCTCTGAAGTGAGAAGTTTCTTAGGATTAGTTGGTTATTATAGACAGTTCGTGAAAGACTTTTCAATGATTGCCGCTTCAATAACTAAGCTATTAAGAAAAGATGTGCCATTTTTTTGGACAAATAAATTTCAGGAAAGCTTTGATAAGTTAAAGAAAATATTAACAGAAACTCCTATCTTGGTACAACCAGAATTCGAGAAGGATTTCGCAATATATAATGATGCATCCCATAATGGTTTGGGTGTGTATTGATGCAAGAAAGGAAGGTTGTAGCGTATATTTCTCGACAACTCAAAACTCATGAAAGGAATTATCCTACTCATGATTTAAAGTTGGCTGCAGTGGTGTTCACTTTGAAGATTCGGTGTCACTACTTATATAGTGAAAAGTGCTACATCTTCACGGATTATAAAAGTTTGAAATATTTGTTATCTCAAAAAGGAGTTTAACTTGAGGCAAAGAAGATGGATAGAATTGATCAAGGACTATGATGTAATCATTGATTACCATCAGGGGAAGGCTAATGTGGTAGCAGATGCACTTAGCCAGAAGACATTTTTTGTCTTCAGAACATTGAATGCTCAGTTAAAGTTACAAGAAAATGGTGTAATAATGGCTGAACTTCAAATTAAGTCTACTCTGATGGAAAGGATTAAAGAGTTACAAGCAAAGGATACAGAATGTTTAGAAAAGAAAAAACAAGTTGAACATGGTGAATCTAAAGGATTTGAAGTAAAGTCAAATGGATGCCTATGCTACAAGGGACGTATATACATTCCTAATGATGTTGGGCTAAAGAGAGAAATACTTTTGGAGGCACATTATAGTTCTTTAACTATACATCTAGGAGGCAACAAAATGTATCAAGATGTGAAGAGTCAATTTTGGTGGCCTGGCATGAAACGAGCAATCACTGAGTTTGTTGCTAGATGCTTAACATGTCAACAAGTAAAGGCAGAACATCAAGTTCCATCGGGATTACTCTAACTGATCTCAATCCCACAATAGAAGTGGGAAAAGGTCACTATGGATTTTGTAACAGGTCTACCATTGACGTCAAGTAAGAAAGATTCGATTTGGGTGAATGTGGACCGATTGACTATGACAGCACATTTCATACCAGTTCGAACAGACAATTCCTTGAACAAGTTGGCGGAGTTATATATTAAATAAATTGTTAGACTGCATGGAGTTCTTATGTCTATTATTTCTAATAGAGATCCAAGGTTCACTCCAAGGTTTTGGAGTGCATTACATGAAGCATTGGGAACTCGACTCCACTTCAGTACTGCTTTTCATCCTCAAATAGATGGACAGTCAGAAAGGACTATCCAGATACTCAAAGATATGCTCAGAGAATGCATAATTAATTTTGCAGGTTCTTGGGAAAACATATCTTCCACTAGCTAAGTTTTCCTACAACAATAGTTATCAATTGAGTATAAAGATGGCACCTTATGAGGCATTATATGGAAGAAAATGTCGAACACCATTGAATTGGTTCGAGTTAGAGGATCAAAAAATCATCGGACCAGATCTTGTTCATGAAATGGAGAATAAGGTAAAAATAATTCAAGATAATCTCAAGGCTGCTTCTAACAGACAAAAGTCATATTCAGATCTTAAAAGAAAGGATATTGATTTCAAAGTTGGAGATAAAGTATTCTTAAAGGTTTCACCCTGGAAAAAGATATTACGCTTTGGACGAAAAAGAAAGCTTAGTCCAAGATTCATTGGTCCTTATGAAATCTTAAAAAGGGTTGGTCCAGTGGCGTATTAACTAGCTTTACCACCGGAGTTGAGTAAGGTCCATGATGTATTCATGTATCCATGCTTCGAAGATATCGATCGAATCCTTCACATGTTATTACACCATAGGAGATCGAGATTCAATCAGATTTGACTTATGATGAAGAACCTGTAAAAAATTTTGCTAGAGGAGAAAAACAATTAAGGAACAAGAAGATCCTTCTAGTTAAAGTTCTATGGAGAAATCACAAAGTAGAAGAAGCTACTTGGGAAACAGAGGAAACAATGAAAAAGCATTATCCGTACCTTTTTGAACCAAGTAAGCAAAGAAAAGTTGAGGAAGAATTTTCTTAAGGGGGGAGAATTGTAATATCCCAAATTTTGGCTAGTGACCAAAATGAAAATTTTGAAAGTTTGGTGGTCAAAGTATAAACTTTGGAAAAGTTTTGGGACTAAATTGTAATTTCTAAAAGTTATGTATTTTAGTTTCGTAAATGAGTAGTTCACCCTCAAGAATGATGTTTTCACGTTACTCAGATTTTTCGTACGGAGTTTGTATTATTGGCTATAAAACAATAAAGTTTAGAAAAATATTTGCATAATCTGATCGAATCGAATATTCAAGATATTTTAAAGGATGATAAAGAAAGGTTAAAAATGTCATTTCCATGTCTTAAAATGGTAGGATTTAACATGGACCATTGGATTAAAGTAGGTTTTCCTTGTTAAATATGAGCCACTGGATGAAAAATAGCAAGATGGTAATTTTGGAAAATTCCAAGGGCAAAGTTGGTAATCACTAACTACTTGGTTTATTTTTGACCCTTGGATGAGTAGGTAGACATGTGGCAAGATATGAAGCATTGGATTACAAAGGCAAAATTGTCATTTTGCTATAAAAGAGATTTTTTTATTTGGATTTTTAAATTAGATGACAAATGGCTAAATTAAAAAGAAAGGAAAATTCAAGATTTTCACCATCTTTCTCCTATTGTTCGAACACCACATAAGGTAAGAGGAAAAAATTTTCTCTTTTATTTTCAAACTCAATTAGTTGGATTTTGGACGAAAGCATGAAATATGAAATTGATCTCCACGAAATTCTCTATCTTTGGTACCATTTATTCATGCTTTCCTTGCTTGAAACCTTAGTTTTGTGATTTTGATGGATGAACGGGATGTTTAAATATGATGATTTAAGATTAGATTTTGATGAAGTTGTTGTTGTTGAATCATATCCAAGCTTGTATTATGATTGAAACTATTTGAAAGTAGTTAAATCCTAATTTGTTTAAAGTTAGGGTTTTGATGTGAAGTTGAATTTGGATTGATTTTGATATGGGAATGATTATAGAAGCTTGGAAATGAGTTCTAAAAGTTTAATTCATGCTTGAATCAAGTTGGAAATTTTGGGTAAAAAGACTCTTCATATTCGGCCTATAGGGATAAATTAGGGAAAATTATGAAAAAATTCCTTGCAGCTAGAAATGATGTGAGAATGATTTTACAAGGATTATAATGTTGTTTGGACAATTTGGAAGTTTTCAAAGTGTTGAGGACCAAATATCATATTAAGGAAAAATTGAGAATGATATGGAAAGTGATTAGAAATTAATGTGTTAAGCTTGAATGTAGTCTTGGAATACTTGAATATGATGTTTAATGATTGAATTTGAAGTTTAATGGCAAGGGACCACTTTGAATAATTTGGAAAGTTGAGGTCAATTCTAAAAGAATTCAATTTATGGTTATTTTATGAGAATTGAGAATGTCTTGTGATTTTGTGATGGATATGAATAATAAAGGATTTTTAGGAATTTTATTCCTAATATGTGCTTATATTAGAATTATACTAATATACGCTTTGAAATTTATTATTTGGTAAACGATGATTATATAGATTGTGATTGTGATCAAGATTGTATCACGAGTAAGAATAAAGACAAGGAAAATGTTCAAGAGTGAAGCTAAAAGCAATAGTAAGGTTAACTAGTGAGGCATCAGGTGAGTGCAATGCATACATAACATGATACATGGATATTTTATACATCATTGGGAAGACTTGCGATAAGTCTTCCTAGTTTATAAATTGGCATGATATTTATGTCATTGATCATATTTGACATATTTTAAATATGTCAAATATTGAATATAAATGCATGGATCACTAGTTATATATGAATGTTATTTCGGGTATGAACTGCCCAATGCTATATTATGTTGATATACATTGTCATGGATGAAATAAATACAAAAAATATGCCCAAGTATGTCATTGAGGGACAGGCTATAGTTGGCACGCCATAGAGTCCAACAACACGCTACATATTCGGTTATCCGGTTTAGCACTATAGTGTATACAAAGGACACTTAGTGCATATGGTGGGCACGACCTTATGTATATTATGGTGGGCACGACCTTATGTGTATTAGCACTTCGGTGCATCTTTGACTCGAGTACCCAGGGTCCTCATAGGTTATATTTGGGCTATGATATCGTTAATAATTGATAATCGGGTGAAAGAGTTATAAACTCTTAAAATTATGGCAAGAAAGTTATATCCGGTTTATATTATGGGACATGTGATTTACATGATGGTAAGACATATCTAGTGATTCAAATGCATGAATACGGTTACATGTCATTAGCTAAAGTTAGGTTATATTGCATTGGATATTATTATTGCCTCACTAAGTATATACTTAGCGTGTGATGGTTTTCACACGTAGGTAAAAAGCAGAATTCGGAGTAAGGAGCGGGCATCCTACTTATCCGGGAATATAATCACGGTATCAGTAATAACATCTTTTGATGTGTTTTGATGTTTTTAGATGGCATGTATATGTTAAAATTAGTCGGTTATATACTAGTTTATATTTGTAACTACATATAAACTAGTTTATGTTTATAATGGATGATGAGTAGTTATATTAAATTATAAAATCGAGTAATAACTAGATAAGGGTAAATAGAGCAATCGGGTAGGTCTTTATTTTAGACAGTTTTTGGCAGTTATATTCCTTATATATTATAGAAAAGAACTATTAAGTTGCTGCCTAAAATCAGACTTAATTTGATGGGATAAAAATTTAAAATGTGATTCTACACGATAAAAAAAATATATTATACTCTTTATGTGATACTCTAATTAGTATTTAATATAGAATACTGGTTAGGGTGTTACAAATCTAGATAATGACTTTATTTGATAATATTATTTATTTATATTATTTTCAAAAAATAATAAAATAAATAAGATATTCTATTACAAATTTAACCTTTTAAATTCGAATAAATAATCTCTAATAATATAATTTAAAATAATCACATTATCTTAAATTTATAATTGAGAATAATAACCACAACCATTCTTATTCATTCTTAGTGTGCGACCCTATAGGTTCATTTAACGTTGGTATTAGATAAAATCACATTTTATTCTATAAGTCATAAGTGGCCTCTAGCAAGACATTATGACTACCCAAGTTAAATGAAAATCTCATAATCCGAGACAACTTAATTCAGTTCATGTCATAATCATTTTATCTCACGATATCTTGATAGAATATAAGGTATGGAAAATGTTAATCTTATATCGTTCTATCTTTAGTTTCTCGATGCCCAATTGAACTGATTAAACAAATGACATTGATCTCTACCAACTCATTTGAGCATGACCATGCATTTCTCAGTCTCAATCATCTAGGGGCCCAAAGATATCTCTCTTATGTTAAGAGGAATAAATTCCATCTTAATCACTCACATCTCGCTGCATGATTCCTTATTATGTTCAAGCATAACCTTTATAATCGTCCGATTAAAAATGATGTTTGACTATGTCAAAACATAATAGTCATCATGTTGAGAACCGTAGCAATTTCAGGTCTAAGGATTCAATATCACAACTATTTGAAGATTAATATACAACTTTAATCCATGTATTAATCTTAAGATGAGTCGATCCTAATATTTGTTCTCAAAAAATACATATATAAATTTGATTTGAATCTCATTTACATATTCATCTTATGAATATCAATCAAACTTCATACCAATCTTATCTTATTATTGTTCCCACAATAATAACTTATTAGGGATATTTAGAATAATAATATTCAAGGATACAAAAGAATGCAAATTTATCATATTAATAAATTCAATAATCAAAATATCATGTCCATACAATAGGCCTTAGGGCACTATTGCTAACAATATAGACTTATATAAAAACTTTGGATGCTCTTATAATATGTTTACACGAAATATTGGTTTATCTAAATTATATAAAATATTTTTATATGCACTGTTGGAACACACTGAGCTCCCTAGCTCATACCCCCAAATCTTTTTCCCTTTAAGATAATTTTGGATAGGCTTCCCGGACTTGGCACTTGGAAGATCTACACATTTGGCTCATATATATTTTGTTGTAATGTTTTTATCTTCCAAACTGTCATTATTGGGTGACATAAGCGTATATTTTGTTACCGTATACTTTACTATATTACTCGTTATGGTTTTATGATGTAATCATATTCTGATGAGGATTTTACTAAATATCTTAACTTATTTATGCATGAGATTACTTTATTCATCAATTTGATGCCAATGTCTATTTTCAAAAGGCTCAGCATCGAAGCAAGGCTTACCAATGTAACACTTCAGTTGGCAAACCGATCCTTTACACATCCTAAGGGGTAAGATTGAAGATGTGTTGGTAAAGGTAGACAAATTTATATTTCTAGCTGATTTTATTATTTTTTATTATGAGGCAGATATGAATGTTCTAATTATATTGGGCAGACCGTTCCTTGCCACAAGTAGAGCCTTAATTGATGTTCATAACGGTGAACTTACTATGCGCATAAATGACCAACATGTTACATTTAATTTGTTTCAAGCTCTTAAATATACATATGAACCTGAGGAATGTCAAGCTGATGAGATGATGGAATCCATTTTCACTATGGACGTGGCACGGCTATTCCAAGAAGTAGATAATGATGCTAGAGAACTGGATGATAAAATAGAGATAAGTGAGGACATTGAAGGACCAACCTTGGAGAATGAAGTTGTTAATTACATTGGTCAGTCATAGACATTGGAGTTAGCTGGTAGAGAAATCAAGGCACCTAAACCATCCATTAAGGAGCCACCAAAATTGGGACTGAAATCGTTGCCAGACCACCTCAAGTATGCCTACTTAGGTAAACACTCAACTTTGCCAGTGATAATTACTGCTGGTCTATTTAATGATTAGGAGGAAAGATTGCTGGAAATTTTAATCAATTATAAGAAAGCTTTAGGATGGACCTTTGCTGATATCTGAGGAATAAGCCCAACTATTTACATGCACAAAACAATCTTGGAGGAATATCATGGCAAAACAATTGAGGGCCAAAGAAGATTGAACCTGAGCATGAAAGAGGTAGTTAAAAAAGAAATTATCAAGTGGCTGGATGTCGGGATAATCTATCCCATTTTTGATAGCTCGTGGGTCAGCCCGATGCAATGTGAGCCAAAAAAAGGTGGCATGACCGTGGTTTAAAATAGCAAAGATGAGTTGATTCCTTCTAGAACTGTTACCAGTTGGAGAGTGTGCATGGACTATAGAAAACTAAATATTGCCACCAGGAAAGACTACTTCCCACTGCCCTTCATCAATCATATGTTGGACAGATTGGCAGGTAAGGCATTCTATTGTATCATAGACGGCTATTCATGATATAATCAGATTGTCATAGCTCTAGAGGATCAGGAGAAGACCACATTCACCTGTCCATATGGGACATTCGTTTTTAGAAGAATGCCCTTTGGATTGAGTAATGCTCCGACAACGTTTTAAAGTTGCATGATGTCTATTTTTTCAGACATGATTGAGAACAACTTAGAAGTTTTCATGGATGACTTCTTGGTGTTCGGCAAGACATTTGAGGAATGCCTTCAGAGTTTAGAGCTTGATTTGAGGAGGTGTATGGAGACTAACCTGGTCTTGAACTAGGAGAAATGCCACTTTATGGTGAAGGAAGGCATAGTTTTCGATCATAAAGTAACTAAGAGAGGCCTAGAAGTAGACAAGGATAAAGTAGAGGTAATCAAACAGTTGCCACTTCCTACAAGTGTAAAATGTGTCATAAGTTTTTTGGGACATGCAAGTTTTTATCGACGTTTTATTAAAGATTTCTCAAAAATTTCTAAACCTTTATGCTTGCTTTTAGAACAAAATGCCACTTTTGCGTTTGATGACTCTTGTTTAAAAGTATTTTAAGAACTTAAGGACAGATTGATTAATGCCCTCATAGTTGTGGCACCGGATTAGAGTGAGCCTTTCGAACTCATGTATGATGCCAACGACTATACCATTGGAGCCATGTTGGGATAGAGGCATGGAAAAAAATTTCACACCATTTATTATGCCAACTGGATGTTGAATGAAGCCCAACTTAATTACACCACAACTGAGAAGGAATTTCTCGCAGTTGTATTTGCATTTGACAAGTTCAAATCTTACTTAGTAGGTAACAAAGTTGTGGTGTATATAGATCACTCGACATTGAAATATCTCTTGGCAAAGAAGGATGCCAAGCCCAAACTAATCTGATGGACACTTTTGCTGCAAGAATTTGATCTCGAGATTCGAGACAAGAAGGGGAGTGAGAACTTGGTAGCTGACCATTTATCATGATTAGAGCATTACCTTGAGGAAGGTGGAGCCACTGCCATTAGAGATGAATTCCCTGATGAATACCTACTTACAGTCGATTCAATGCCATGGTACGCTGACATAGTCAATTACCTGGTAAGCAATATTCTGTCATCGAACTTGGCAAGTAATGCTAGGAAACGTTTTTTGCGAGATGTTTGGTAATATTATTGGGATAAGCTAATTTTGTTCAAACAATATACCGAACAAATGATCTTCCGATGTATGCCAAAAGAGAAGCAGTACAACATTTTGCAGTTATACCATGCAACACTGTATGGAGGACACTTCACTGGAATGAAGATCACTGCTAAGGTGTTGTAGTCTGGATTCTTTTGGCCTACGATGTTTAAAGATGCTCATTACTTTGCCAAGTCAAGTGATCGATGCCAGCATAAGGGTAACATCTCTAGCAGACATCAATTGCCACTCTAGAATATTATGTCAGTAGACCTATTTGACGTATGGGGAATAGACTTCATGCGTCCCTTTCCCCATCATTTGGGAACCTATATATCTTTGTGGCTGTTGACTACGTTTCAAAATGGGTAGAAGCGGTGGCTTTGCCAACAAATGATGCCAAGGCTATTGCCAAGTTCTTTCATAAGCATATCTTTACTAGATTTGGTGCCCCCAGAGCCATCATTCATGATGAAGGTACACATTTTAAGTGCAATTTAATCTCTAGAGCTCTGTGTAGGTACAAAATCTAGCAATGTATTGCCACAGCTTACCATCCCTAAATAAATGGCCAAACAGAGATCTCAAACAAAGAAATCAAGAACATTCTGGAAAAAACTATGAATTCAATGAGGAATGACTGGTTCTTGAGAATAGATGATTCCTTGTGGGCTTACAAAACAGCCTTTAAGACTCTGTTGGGAACTTTTCCTTATAGGCTCGTGTTTGGGAAGGCATGCCACTTGCCAATGGAATTGGAACATAGAGCTTATTGGGCAATCAAAAAACTCAATATGGAGTGGAGAGCTGCTAGTACGAAACGCTTATTGGACATAAACAAGCTAGAGGAATTTAGAACGCAAGCTTATGAGAATGCCAGACTCTACAAGGAAAGACCAAAAAGATGGCATGACAACAGGATATTGCCAAGGCAGTTCGAGGTAGGCCAATGTGTCTTGTTGTTTAACTCAAGGCTAAAGTTTTTTTTAGGTAAGCTCAAGTTGAAATGGCGGGACCCTTTGAAGTTGTGAAACCATATACTCATTGAGCAGTGGACATCAAAGATTTTAAGACGGGAAGAATTTTAAGGTAAAAGGCCAAAGATTGAAACACTATGTGGAAGGCACTCAAAGACATGCCAAGGAGATTATCCTCCTGGAAGAAGTCTCGTGATCATCATCATCATTGTTTGATTTGTGTATATAGTAGGTTAGATGTTTTTATTTTATGTATTTTTTATTTATTTATTTATCTTTCTTTCATTTTATCTTTCTTTTACCGCGTTGAAAGGATTTTGTTGAGTGAATGCAGGATTTTGTTACCAAGCAGAATGCCAAGGAAGAGGATTGGCATGAGGCGATAAAAATTTGGAGAAAATAAATTTAACCTAGCCATCCAAGGCTTGATAAAGCTCAACCCAATAGAGAATGAAAATTTTTGCTAAGTGTTGAATTTTACCCTAGCCGCCCAAGGTGAAAAGTTGAAATTCAAATTTTAACCTAATCACCTTATCACTTCATCTTTCCCCGCATCGTCTTATCACTTTACCCCTTATCACATCATTGTTTATCCTCCCCAAACACGCTAAACCCTTATCATTATCCCTACTCAACCAACCAAATTAAAAACACCATTTAAAAACACTCAACCGTTTTAGCCCTTCATCTACTTAAACCCTAACTGATTCTTAGCTAAAGACTTTTCACTCTTCCTTCCATTGTCTTTATCAAGAAAGACTAAAGACTCACCTTCTTGATGGTATAAGGTAAGTGCATTCATTTTGATGAAGGTTATATAAATGATATGTTTTCTTTGGATGGAACAGAGGAAGAACACACCGAGTTTGCGGAATCCTTAGACGATGCCAAGAGGAAGACAATGTTGAAGGAACTGTGTGAGGCTGGCACTGAATGGACCGTGTCATCAATAGGCCATCAGACTGTGAAACTGTTGGCACTAAAGTATCATCCATGGGGTTAGAATCACTTCTTGAAGGCAAACCTTATGCCGACCACCCACAATGAGACAATTTTAGAGGAAAGATTGGCACTGCTGCACTCTATTATGACTAGCTGCAAGATTAATGTTGGACAACTCATCATTGAAGATACCTTTAAGTGTGCTGGTAAGACCAATAGAAGTTTACTTTTTCCTTCTTGAATTTCTACTATCTGTTTGCAGCACGACGTGCCACAGATCGATTCATATAGCATTCAAAAGAGTGAGGGGACCACTATAACTCCTTCCCTGTGAAGGCAGTTGACTGCCAAAGAGGCAAAGAAGAAGGGCAAGAAAAAGACTGTCGAGTCTATACCAAAGGCCAAAGTGCCAAGGGCAGAACCTGTGACTCCGATGCCAGCTAGATCAGTGGCAATTCTTTCTCAAACCTACCAACACCAAGAGATTATCCTCTAAAATATGGAGAAAGTCGAGGATCATAACTCTATATTCTAGCAGTATGCTCATACAAGGGACTATGCCATAAATAAAACACTTGAAGGCATGTCCGCATATACATTGCCAGCATCCTCTGAGTTCCTTGCCGACCTCTTTGCCAAAGACGATATGCTAACCATTCCTCATTCTGTACACACTTCTACAAAAAATGATGCCACTGTCCCAGTCTCTCCAATAAAAGTTGAATCTGTCAGAACTAACACACCACCTGAATCTAAAGATGAAGGAATCCAAAGCCAAGCCAAGGTTGCTGCCACACCTGCATCACCTGCCTCATCTACTACCACTGAAGTCCCAAATGCTTTTGAGCTGGTGAAAATTGTTAAGGAATTTATTTACTACCTTGGAGCTTCAACAACTGCATTAAAACCCAACCTTAAGTGGAATAAGCATATGGCTCCCAGCCGGGGGAGCTTTATCAAAAGAAAGATCCGCGCATCAAGACTGGAAAGCTCCAAAGGGGAGTCCTCCTCTTCCTAGACTCCTTTATATTTCATTTCATTGCATTTCACATGATCATGCATTCTGCTATTTTTTATATATGTTGTTTACATGCATTGCAGACAATGTACACCTTTGGTTTGGGGGTGTGTATCCTCATATCAAGTTAGCCATTCCATTCATGTTTAAATTTCAATTGCCACATAGATTAGTTTGCCATGTAGGATTAAAATTTGCATACCAAACCACTAAAAAAATTGCCTCAGTCAATTTTGTACTTATAATTTTTGCCAACACCGCTAGTTTAGGAGAATCTATGCTAGATTATATGTCCGATGAAGAAATTGGAATTTAGAACTTCTATGCCAGCAGGTTAGCATTGCCAAGTAGCTTGGCAATTGAACTCTAGTTTAGGGAAATTTAGTTTTACTTTACACGAGGTATGCATCTAGTCTGCGAAACAAACTTAGGTTCGCTTGAAACTGAACTAAAAAAACAATGTCAGGGTAGAAAATAAAGAATAAGGCAACAATGTTTTGCCAAAAGCTGAAAAAACTTGAGAACACTCATTTGCCTTAGGGGAAATAATTAACTTGGGTCTTCGTGTTTTTCTTCCTCTTAGTTCTCAAGCCAACATAACTTTAAGGTATGAGTGCAATGGATTAGCTGAGTGATGTAATCTAGATTAACATGGGTATTTGTGGTTTGCTCCCTCTTATGTCTCACACCAAATAGTACATGACGCGACTCTAATCAAATGCCAACATAAAAACACCCTTGGCAAATAAACAAAAAATATTTATAAAAATAAAAATTCAGAGTTTAGGTAATAAAGTTGACTAAGAGAATTGAGTAAATTTGATGCATATTGCCAGCACTTCATGCAAACTTGATGACCTTAGACTAGAACAATATTGTTGCACTTCAATTTGATTATTTGCTTGCCATTGATACACTGAATATCCAAGGACAAACCTAGGATAATATTTTGCTAACTGGTAGGTGTTGGGAACCATGACAATTTTTGCCGAGGTACTTTTCCTTTTTTGTTTTTTTATAGATTTTTAGTTGCATTACTTGAGGACAAGCAATAAGCTAGGTTTGGGTGTGTGTTAACTCCCCAAAAGTATTGATTTTTATGCTATTTCACAATGCTTTTGCTTTCCTTTAAGTAGATATGTTTGCATTTAGTTGTTAAATTCATGCATTTGTTTAAGGAGTTATGAGCTATTATGTTTCCAGTGTGAAGGGTTATTTTGTTGGTTTTAATGCATAACATAGGTAGGCAGGCATGGCAGAGAGGCGCCAGTATAGAACGCAAGAAAGGAAGCAAGACAATTGCCGAGTAGCAGTTGGCATAAATAGACCAAACAATGCCAAGCTCAGCTGGCAAAGGATTGACATTCGATGATTGGTCAAGGTGGCCATTGGACCTCGTACACATTATCCCTAGGATTCAAATCAGGATAAGAGGATAACACGTCTTACCCCTTTGAGCATTCAAAATTCAAACTCAAAAGCTTATCCTAGGTTTTCCACACAAGCCTATTTAAAAGAACTCAAGGCACCACTTGAGGGGGGGTTGAAGAGAGGCTGCACCGTGGTGAACCGAGAGGCGATGTGGTTTGACCAGCTAAGATCGAGAGCTCTAGAGCATTCAAAGGGCTGCATCGACAGATCTCCTTCTTGCCTATTCTCCTAGTCTTATTTGTTTTTATTTCGAAATGATGATGAGAAACAATGATGTTTTATGGATGGACCCCCAACCATGAACTAAGCTTTTACAGTTCGTTGGGGGATTTTTGCGATTAACGTTGGTTTTATGTTTGGTTTTTAATAATCTAAATGCCTTGGCATTATTTTCTATCTGCTAGTACTTAACTTTCTCAAATCCTTTGCCATACGACAGTTGGCATAGTGTGCTTATTGCACCTTAATATCTTAACATACTTAAGGGGCAACGATCAGTTGCCAGATACTATGGCGAGAAGCCTCGACAGAAGATGTTCAAGTAGATGAACTTACTTCGAAAGTGAGTCTACCCCTTAGGAGTAAAGTTGACACTTAATCGAGTTAATTAATGAAAAGCTTCACTATAGACATATAAGGGTTTTATCATGGTTAACTTAGGGTATTGCCATCGACAGAGGCAATAATACCTTTAATCTGCTAGGCAATAAAACCAAGGCAAGATATTATTAAAGGCTGACATAAGTAGCGTGAAATCCAGGCATCCCTTGTCAATGCTCATCATTCATTGGAATACACTTTCGTTGCTAGTCTGCTTCCATTTTCACTACTTTGTTTTCGCTATCTTTTCAATAAAAAATCCAAATCATTTCAAACACTTTTATTTTCTTACAAACAAGTAAACATTATGCAAATAAGTACTTGGTCAATCTCTGTGGATTCGATACTCAACTTACTACTGTATTACTTGCTGACCGTGTATACTTGCACGCATAAGACTCACCTTGGCATTATTTTCTTGCACTTTTACACTAAATATTCAATCGTTAGCAATAGTCGACAGTATTGTTGCATGCCCAATATTAAGTAAATAAAATGAGACGTTTTAATAGGTTTAGTATAGATGTCAGAACAACACCATTTCGTGTAATGGGTTAAAACCCCCAATTATGTTCAGTTTGGATTATCGATCAAATGAAATGAAATTGTTAATTTCTTCTCCTCCGTCGTTCTCTTTTCTTCTCTAAAACCGTTCTTGAATTTCTCCACTCTTCTACGTCTAATGTTTTACTTTAATCGTCTATTTTCTTCAATCCTCTATTGTTTATGTTTCTGTATTCATCAGGATCAAATCTATTTTTTTTGCTATTGTGCTAAATGTTGATGGTGAAGCTACAATAGGAGTTCTTCTATCGGAAAAAGGTGAATGAATAGTAGGCTTTTCGAGAAGCATGGAGATTTGCTCGATGTTGATGGATGAACTATGGACAATCCATGTTACATTGTCACATGCTCGGAGGCTTTGTTATACGAGAGTGATTATTAAGTTGGGCAGTGCATAAACGGTTCGTATCATTAAAGAATAATCGAATTGTTTATGGTGCAACGGAACTCCATGGTGTGAATAATTCAATCTTTGTTGTGGCGGGATTAGAAAGTTTCAATTACTCATCGTCCGAAAAGGTAATGAAGTTGCAGATTATTTGACGAAATGGTTAGGGGAGATCAAGTTAGCGACCTGTTGTTCATGGTGCCACCACCAATTGCTGTTGTGATATTGCAGATGGATGTTGCTTTTTTAAGGGTCTATTTGATATACTGAAAATTGATTTTAAAAAATGAACTACATCTTCAGAAAAAAACTTACAAAAATCATTATCTGGTATTTAGATGATGTTGTATAATTTTTTTTCATTGTTTGGTAAGATTTTAGAAAATTATTTTTTATAAATATCAAATGCAATAAATAATATTATTCATTATAAAATCTTAATATTACTATTTTTAAAATATTAAAATAATTTAGTAATATTATTTATTTCAATATTATTTTTTACAATTTTAAAATAAAAAATATTATGACTAATATATTTTACTAAAATAATAAATATTACTAATTACATTAGTTAAATATTAAAACAATATTATTATATTATTAGGAATTATTAATAAAAATTTTTAAAATTTTTTAATAATTAATATTTTTATTAAAATAATACTACATTTTTATATTAATATTAAATATATAAAATAATATTACTCATTATTAATAATTTATTAATATTATTTTATTAAATAATAAATAGCATTAATTATATTAATTATAATAGAATTTGTTTTGATGCACTAGGGTTTAAATTTTAATAGTAAGCCCATACTATAATATTATTATTAAATACACAAAATAATATTACTCATTATTAATAATTCAATAATATTGTTTTTATAAAAGTAGAAAATAATATTAATTATTTTAATGATTATTATATTATTAAAATAATAATATTTTAATATTACGAACTATTAATAATTCAATAATATTGTTCTATTTAAGAAAAAATAATATTAAGCACAGACCGTAATTCACTTTGTATACCATAATTATTAAATGGTTTAAATTCAATTTTTTTTATATGAAATACTAGCTTGAAGTTTTTTCTATTTAGAGAACGTTTGGATTACGTAAAATATTATTTTTATGATTTTTTTTTTAAATCGCATACTTACATTTGGTTTAAAAGAATTTCCTCCTAGTAATAATGTGAAATTCCTAACGTTAGCGCTTTTTTCATTAAATGATAAAAATATGACTCCTTTAGATTTCTTAGGTATCTAACAATTCCTTCTTCATTTCAACAAGAGCACTCTTAAAATAAAATCTTTTTCACCCTATTCCTTCTCTTTCGTTGGTTCAGAGTATCACGAAATCGCTAGAACTAAAAATCAGGTTTCATCTCTTTTTTTCTCGTCTCCTGGAAAGTCTACTCTTTCTAAGTTTTTTTACTTTTAGTTTTATGTTATTTTTGGTTAGTATCACTGCTTTGTGTGATTCAATTCGTTAGAGTTACTTGAATCAACTTACATTTCGACATTTTCTGCTAAATTTCTTCTATTTTATGAATAAAGAGCTTGAACTGAATCAAGAGAACAACATTACCCTTTAGGCGTTACAATCATCATGCAATATCGAGATCACAACATCTAGAGGAGCAAGAAAAACCTGACAATCAATGATTCCCATCCGTACCGTCTTAGTCAATTTGTCGACCACCTTATTAGCCTCCATACGAACATGTTGGAGTAAAACAACCCAATTCTGATCCATTAAGGCAAAAAATATGTTGCAAAATCATGGGTGAAGCCCCCATCCGCTTTCCTTGTAAATGAACCAAGCTTGATTATAAAAAATATTCAGCTTATATTTTTCATTGCAGGCTTGATTATATAATTTTTAAATTATATATATATTTGCTTTCGGTAGGGGTGTAAATGAACCGAGTTTGAATGAGAATACTTTGTTTATATTTTAAGGTGTTCATGTTTGTTTAAATTTTTAATATCGTGTTATTGTTCGTTTGTTTATTTTTGAAGGTTTTCATTTGTTTAGCGTTTGTGAACATGTTTATTTAACTTTTGCGAACATGTTCATCAATGTGCTAGCGAACATGTTCATTTATATGTTCGTCAAAATGGTGAAACTACACCACTAGTCCTTAAGCTCCTCGGGCTTCACAATTTGAATTTCAAAGTTAATCGTGTGTTCAATGTAGTCCCTACCTCCATCAAAATTTAAAAATGTAAAAAAATAAAAGGAAAATGAGAACTAGGTAAACAAGTCGATAAAGGAGTTTGTTCGTGAGCATAAACAAACTGAACACACCTCTATTTGTGTTCATTTGTTTTTTAAATGAACATAAAAAATTGTCCATACTCGTTTATTTAGCTTAATAAATGAACATAAATGAACGTTATACGAACAGTTCATAGAATACTATATTCATATAAGGACCCAAATTTTGGGTTAATAATTCGGATCTTGGATCCGGGTTTGGGTATTTTAATATTAAGGATTTCGTTGGAAGAATCTAGAACTTGGAAGCTCATTTAAATTAAATTGTGGACTGAAGTGAACAAGGGTTAAGGTTTTGAATCTAATGTGAAATTATGATGCAGATTTATGATGCAATTTACCCATTTTTATTTGAGAGGCAATATTTTTGAATGAATGGCTGAAAATGGACAGAGAAAATCATATTTTTAATTCCCTTTCTCTCTTCCTTTCTCTTCTCTTTCTCTCTCTCTTTTCTCCACTTCTTCCCTAAACTTTCAACTTTGACCTATGGTCGTCCGTCCATTCGTGGTTGACATATTCGACACCATTGTGTTCCTCTAGTCGAGACAAGTTGGCCAGTATTCTTGAAATCTCTGTCGGAGCCGCTATTCAAGGAGGTGGAGGAAAAGAAAAGTTGGGTTTTGCTAGATATTCGTGTTCCAATGCTCACTGTTAGAAATGTAGGCCACCATCGAACTCTCTAGCTTTGGAAATGTGAGACTAGAGCTTTTTGTCTCCATCTAGCCATCGGAGGCTGCCACATGCATGCCACAGTGCCTAGATCGCATCGCACTGGTTGATCGACCATTGACTTTTCTAGGGGACCCTACTCGGGACTATTATCGCAACTCGTTTCGCCATATTCAAACCTGATAAGCTGTTATTTCAAATTTAATTTACAGTTTAGTCTGATTATTCATTTCGTTAATATAATTTATATTTTATTTATCTCAGGGTTATTTGGACTCGAATACCAGATCAAGTCGCTTAAGGAACGATCAATAGTAGTCGTCAGAACTTTTGTTAAAGGTCAGTACACCTCAAAATCTGAAGTGTTTCATGTCTTTCATAAATATGATTATTTTGCGTGTGATGCATATGAATATGCGAGTGTTGTAGCAAATTGAATGTTGATAGGGTAAATTACTAGAATACCCCTGGGGATGATTAGTTGAGCTTTAAGCCCTAAGATTTAGAGGAAATGGCTAGTATGCCCTCGTATGTAGAAACTATCAGATTATACACTGATCTTAGAAAATTGCTAAAATGTCCTTTTGCTAAGCAAAGACTAAAAAACCCCTTATAATTAGATAAGGAGGATTAAAGGCTTAAGTCGTTGTATATGCTTATATTAACTTGGTAATGGGCAATAGGGTTTGATCCTCTATCGGCAAGCTTGAGTAGAGATCATGGATTGCTAATCAATTAAATTGGAAACACCAAAACATTTTATAGTACCAGGACTGATTTCGAGTATCGACACCCGTGTGGTTAGTATCGATACTTGAGAGATAGAACTGATATTGAAAGGAATAGTTGGAACATTAAACCTTAATTCGGTACCGATAATTGAACCTAGTGTTAATACCTATAGGGTCAGTATGGTACTCAATGTGTAGTAACGATACCAAACAAGTAAATAAATCATCGAATGATTTGTTGGTATCATTATTGAGGGTGAGTACCGATATCCCTTATAGCCTACATCGATGCACACTTAGAAGTATCGATACCAACTATAAATTGTAGTATAAAAGATGATGACTTGATAAACCCTTACATTGGATTAAAATTGGAGTAAAATACATACTCGAGCATAATGAACTTAGATGATAAAGCCTTTGTTGAACGAAGATATTAAGTTATCTAGCAATAGACCTAATGTGACTTGAGTCATGTGATGATGGCGTTAAGGGACCTTGATTGATTGATTGTTTGATTATGATTGTATGGGATTCACATACAGTGATGTACTACAGTACTTGTATTCGATGTGTACTTGATGCTATGTAATCAAGGATAACATCTATTGTACCTGTTGCTACGTGATCTTGGGTGCGACGTTTTTGTATTCACTACAGCAAAACATATTTTAGCGGTGTTTTTTGAGTAAACGCTGCTATAAACTGATAAATGATGGAGTTTTTGGGCAAACGCCGCTAGTGATGTGTACTTTTGTGGTGTTTTTGGGAAAACGCCGCTAAAGACACGCATTTTAGTGGCATTTTTTGGGCAAACGCTACTAAAGACACATAATTTAGTGGCATTTTGGGGAAAACGCTGCTAAATACACGTACTTTAGTGGTGTTTTTGGGCAAACGCCGCTAAAGACACGTACTTTAGTGGCATTTTTTGGGTAAACGCCGCTAAAGACACGTACTTTAGTGGCATTTTTTTGGGAAAGCGCCGCTAAAGACACGTATTTTGGTGATGTTTTTGGAAAACGCCGCTAAAGATTAAATCCTACATCGACCCCATTTATACCTCACTAAAATTTTATAAAGAAGCGAAGCGCAAGTATAGATCGCCGAGCTATTTAATGAGTTGAAATATTTGGGCAAATGCTTACATAGTCAATAGTGACGTTTGGAGGAACAAATGCCACTAAAGACATGGTATATAGCGACATTTGAGGGAACAAACACCACTAAAGACAGGGTATATAGTGGCGTTTGGAGGAACAAATGCCACTAAAGATAGGGTATATACTGCTTTTTTTTCTTTCAAATGTCGTTAAAGATAGGGTATATAGCAGCGTTTGGAGTGACAAAATCTGCTATATAACTCAACCTATTGTGGCTTTTTTGTTCATAAACGCCGCTAACTATTGCAGTGTTAGATTTAGCGACACTTCTTGCGGCACTTTTCCTAGCACCGAGAAAGTTTTTAGCAACACTTAAAAATGCCATTAAAAACCAGTTTTGCTATAGTGATTGTACCTAAGGCTACGTGATCTCAAGTATGACATTGTTTTATTTTATTTGATGTTATGTGATCATAAAAAAAATTGTGAAGTAGTTGATAGCTGGGTGATTCCAGGTACGTTCGCGACAAGCTTGTCGCTATATGATCCCGAGGTATGCATTGTTATGTGAATATATGTGTATCCATGATGATGATCTTGTATGTTATACTATGGCAGTTAGCATGTGTAGCTAGACGTAATACCATAGATGATTTGCTATACTTGTAGCGACTATTTTTTTGCTAGGCGTCGAAGGCCGCTACGAAAATAATAATAAATTATGAATAATATATTAAAATGGAGGGAAGTCCCGCTTTTAATTGAAAAAAATTATTTAAAAGGGGATTTGGGAAAACCCATATTTTAGAAAATATGGAGTCGCTACCGGTCACTTGGATAAGGTAGACCGGACACCGAGAATAAAAGCCAGAGATTCCCTTAAAAAAATTGGGTTCGGGAGTTGATTACGGATGAGGAAGGATTAGCACTCCCACACCGCCCAAAATTGGTACTAAATTATTACCGATTTATTAATATCAAATTTTACGGGTTAAAGTGACTATTAAATTAAAATTTAGTTATATACGCGAGTATATTTTAAGGGCTCCGGTGTTCGAGGGATAAACGAAAACTACCATCTACGTCTTAGATTGGTAGCCAAGTTTACCGTCGAAAAAGGGAGCGCCGCATTGGCAATTAATTATATTCGATATGCAATTTAATTGAACAAGGTAAAAACCAAACAAATACATGAAAATAAATACATATTATTATGAAGAAATAATGATGTAATCAAAATAATTTACAACAAAATTAAAATAATACATATATTAATATAAATAACATATAACATGGAAAAGAAATAATACATTATGTTTGTACAAAATATTTACCATAACATAAACATTTATAAAAGCACTACAATGTACGTATTAGATATATATAAAAACTAATACATATATACCTCATACTATAATATACATGTGTAAAATGTACATTAAATAAAAAAATATTAAAAATAACTTTATATGTATAATATATATATATATATAAAAAACACTACATGTATATTCCTATGTATACATATATATACACGAAATTTAGCGCAATAATATATATACTATATATATACATATGTAAAAATATGCATAAATACATGGCAACAAATTAATAACGTAAACAAACACATGTATCGAACAAACTAACATCACAAGCATGATTAATATATCAAATATAAAATTTTTAAACGAAATACATAGAATAAAGGACTGGAATTAAATAAATGAAAGATCGGATGGCCATAAATGTAATTTTTTCCACAAAAAGATATTTAAAATTAAAAGTAAAAGGGGCTAGTTGAAAACTGTGAAAAGAAAAGAAAGACCAAATCTGTAATTTGCCATCATGTAGATAAAACCAAATTAATGGTTAAATTAAAACCAGTCTAGATAACTGGGGACCATTTGGGCAATTTACCCATGCGGCAGAGAAAATCTAAAAATTCCCAAAGGGCGGAGGGATTTCCGAGGTAATTTTTCTTATAAAAATCTGATTTTGTTAGATTAAGGGATGAGATTGAAAATTTTTGAAAACCCAGGAGGACTGAATATGCAATATCACCATGTGGAAACCTCAATTTTGTAATTACCATGAGGAGGAAGGATTAAATGGTGATTTACCCTTTTTAAAAACAAAAAAAACGCCTATAAATAGGCTTTATCAGATCAAATTTTAACCTTTTAGCTATTTTTTAAAACCTTTAAGAATTAAAAACCCTTCCATTTATTTTCCTCTCAACCGAAAACCCAAAATGCTTTGAGTGTTTATCTCGTCTGGGAATCAAACCCAGAAACTGGCAAGTACTCGCCGTGTCAACTATCGCTCAACCTCGCCGGCCGGCGCTCGTCGGTGCCAGCGAACACCGAAAACAGATCAAAACCACCATCTTTCATCCCAAAACCAGATCCACCCTTTCTTTTAAAAAAATCAAAACCTTTGCCCCTTTTTTATGAATATCCGAATCGAAATCCTTTAATTGTTTTTAAATCGAGAGCCCCCTTTAAGTTTTAAAACCTGAAAAATATTATTTTTTTACCACTCGACCTTCCCAACAGTTCACCTTTCGACAAGCTTGTCACTGGCGAAGGAAGGTCGGTAACCAAGGTTAAACTTCGAACTGTTTTTCTTTTTTATTTTTTTGAATATTTGCATTCAAGAAGGAATGAGAGATTGCCACTGAAATCCTCTTTTTTTAGCTTTTTTTTTATTTCGTATCTGTCTAAAACTTATTACAATGATTATGGCCTATATATACCAATTTATGTTCTGATTTTGTTTTAGTTTACAAGATAAGTAACATTTAATGCATGAACTATTGATGACTGCTTGGATCTGACATTCTGCATATTTTTCTAATTTTTGCATGTCCGATTTGGTGAGGGCTGGTGAGGGAGGCGTATGGCGGCGCGGGTATTCTGATGGCCAAGGCACGTGGCTGAGAGCTATCGACCAAATTTAATCTCGGTCGTTGGATCAAATTTGATCCAATGGCTAAGATCATGTTGATGATGAGCGGCTCAGATCACTTCTGGAGTTTAACATGGCTGCACGGGATCACAACACATGGCACTAAAGAAGGCAGAGAGTCACGTGTATGTCTTCCACGCGTGCGTGGGAGGCTAATTGTCCGCGCGTGCTCTTTACGCGGCCAGTTAGAGGGATGCCTTGGATTGATCTGGGCCGTTGGATCTGGATCTGATCCAACGGTTCAGATGCAGTTGCGCACAAGAAGAAAAAAATATATTATGGTTTCATTTATCAATTAGAGTTTTTAGATAGGGGTTCGGGTCAGGCCAGATGGGCCTTGTAACTAAATTGGGGTTTTGTAATATTTGGACATTGGACTCTTAATATATATATATATATATATGGTTTTTTGTTTATTTGATCTGTTTTTAATATATATAATATAAAGCCCTTTAATAATAATTAAAATAATACACATATAATACATGCATACGTACATATAACACAAACATATAAAAATACATATTTATACCTACATATTGCCACACGTATACATACTACATATATATTAACAACACATTCACGCATACTTTAATATTAATAATAAATACACATGCAAGTTAACATATATACATGCAAACTATGAGTTCTAGATTCCAGCATGTTGTTTTATCAGAGTATAATTCTTCTATTTATTGGGCTTTGCATTTTATAGGACCTTACATAGTTGAGTCTGTAACTATTTTATCACTTATAAGTTATTTTGGATTTAGATCTCCATGGTTTGTAAAATATGCTATATTCATGTAAAGATTTTATAATACTACATGTTTTATGATGAAAATTCTTTATTTAATCTACTAAACTGATTTTAAATTGTGAAGGGTCAAGTCGGTAAACCATTGGGGTACTTCGGATCCTTGGGTCGGGTCGGGGTGTTATAGTTCATTTACACCTCTGAGTTTAGGTGCCTAAAGTTTTTTTTGTCAAAATAGGTGTCTAATTTTTATATCATTATCATTTTAGGTGTTTGTGTAATGACCCGGATTTTAAAATCTAAGGGTTGGTTTAACCCAAAAGGCGGGCTTCGAGTTTGGGCATGGAGTTTAGGCCTTTGAGAGCCTTGAGGGCTTGTTTAAGGTTGTTGGGCTTGAGTTTTGAGCTTGTATTTGTGTTGGGAAGATGATGGGAGGGTAGTATGGTAAATTCCCTCTTTCTAAAGAAGGGTAGCTCTTTAATTTTCTACAAAAAAGCAAGAGAATGAGCTCACCCTTGACCCCATTGTCTTCTACCTTCATCCACCCTCATCTTCTAGCTTCTAGCCAAAAGAGAAAGGTTTGATCTTTGTGTGTTGGAGTATGAATCTCGAATTCTGGGTTTGAGACAAGTTGGTCAACATCAAAGGATCTACTTTTTAAGGTATGATTCATCAAGTTTGGTGGAGGTTGGTAATGATGGGTTTTGTGGGGGTTTTTGGAGAGATATGGGTTAAAGGTGGTTTTAATCTCGTTTTCCAGCCCCAAGTGTAAGTGCTAGTTGGTTTTCTTCCTTCTGCAAGGCTGTAATCCATTTTACACCTTCCTTGTGTAGTGGAAGAAGTAGGGAATTCTTTGCAGGAGCTTGGGGTACATTCTAGTCCACCACAATGGCACCAACGAGGTAATACACAGTCAAGGCTCAAGAGGACTGTGAGGCTACCGATGTCATCTCAAGTATGTTTACCTTGTTTCCAGTCCCTATTGTTGCTCTTGTGGATTCGAGGTCTACCCATTCCTACATCTGTTGTAGAAGATCCCAACAATGGGGTATTCCTGCCGAGGATCGTGAGATAGGAGTCCATATGACTAGTCCTTTAAAGTATAATGTTTTAGTAGATAATATGTATCGAAGGTGTCAGATTGAGGTTCAAGGTTTGATCTTTCTAGCTGATTTGATGGTATTGTTGTTTCAAGAGTTTGATGTCATCTTAGGGATAGATTGGTTGTTTGAGCATGATGCGCATTTGGGTTGTAGGACGAAGAGCCTGAAGCTTCATGGTTTGGCTAAGGCCAAGTTGGTAGTGAAGGGTGAGAGAAATTGTAATATCCAAAATTTTGGCTAGTGACTAAATTATAAATTTTGAAAGTTTAGGGACTATAGTGTAAATTTCACCAACAAGTAATTTTATTGAGTATAAGAGTGAATCGGATCGTAATAGGTACCTTGATATCGGTTTTAAGAATTAAGATGCAGAAAAAGGTACCGAATTTAGATCAAATGAAATTGTTAAGTGTGCTCAGGCTAGAGAAGTACAAGGATGGGTGACCTTCGGGAAGGTCCCATAAAAGTGTTTCTGATCGATAATTTGGACTCAGTAAGAGTATAGAAAATTCGTATGGATTATCGATAAAGGAATTCTAAGAGAAATTTTATTCTATGAAGATTTTCGATAATTATCAGAATAATAGACTGAGTTAGGAAAATTCAGTCTAAGTCCTTGGAAAAGGAAGTTTTATGGGATAATAGAGTTTATTTCCCGAATATGAAAATATGGAATTTTTGAAATAAATCCAATAGCTCGGAAAAGGTAAAATCGCAGTAGAAGTATTTTATGAATATCACGAAATCAGATCGAACTAAAATTTCATAGGCTGATCCAAAAGCCATAGAAAAGTCATAAAATATTATTTTATAAATATTTAATTATAGTTGGTTGGATTCCAACTAGACTTAGTTGAATTTTTACAAGAATGGCAAACTAGTAAATAAAAACTAGTTGGAGGGCAAATTGGTCATTTTGCCCCAATGGCATTTTTGAAATATTTAAAAAGTTACAAGGGCATTTTTGGAAGAAGAAAATGGAAGATTTAATCTTGGACCTTGATTGATGATAAGATCAATCTCAGCCATTGGATTAAAAGGGCATTTCAGTAATTTCACTATCTAAATGAATTTAAAATTCATTTATACAAGACAAGTGGCCAAATTAGATTAAAAACAAAAGATGAAGATCATTCTTCAGCCATGGAATTTCGAAAATGAGAGGGGAGAAGAGAGAAAATTTTCCAATCTCGATTCAAGCCCCGAAACTTGATTTTCTGGTAATCTCTTCAACTACAAAGTTGTTATAATCTTCAAGCTCTATCTTTTGGTGTAAATAATTCATGGAAAACATGATTTATTGATGAGAATTTTGCATGAGAAGAAATTAGGGTTTATGGAAAAAGTTTGGGGCTTTTGGAATTTTATGATTTCATGATGAAATTTAAGTTGAAATTAAGTTGTTATGATGATAAAATCATGTTATTGAGTTGAGATTTAAGCCCTACATATTTTAGTTTGTATGAATATGATTAGGGTTTATGGATTCAAATTTGACTTAGGGTTTGTGATGTTGGATAAATGATCTAGTAAGCTTGAATTTGTTATTTGGAAGCAAAACCCTAGATTAAAGGTATAGGGACCATTTCGGCAATTATGAAAGTTAGAGGACTAATCTAAATTTTTATGATTTGAAGTGTATTTATGTTATTATTGAAGTTGGAGATGTGAAATTGAAGTTGGAGATGTTAAACTGATGTTGAATCGAATTAGTGACCATTTTGACAAATTGTCAAAGTTAAGTGACCAATTCGGAAATGAGGTTTTAGAGAAGGACTAAATCTGATTTTATTCGAAATAATAGAATTCAAGTATTAATGTTGATTTGAGGACTAATTTGCAAAGTTAAGAAGCTTGAATCCTTATCTTTGCATTTTTAGTGACTATTTTGGAAAGAATGAAAAATTAGAGGGAATTATTTTTGAATAATTATATGATGAAGAAAGTGATACATTAGTGGTTTGAATCAAGTAAGGGGACCAAATTGACAAATAGCAAAGTAAGGAGAAATTAGTATAAAGTTTGAAGTTATTTATGGAAGTTGTGTAGGAAAACTAGATTTGGCAGTAAGTTTGAAAATTCACCATAATTGTACAAAAGGGTTAGATGGTGAATTTTATATCGATGTAAAGATTTATTCGTATAGTTTCGTTTAAAACAAACGAAAACTGATTTCGAGTTCAGAGTTAAAAGATATAAAATTTTAATCGAATAAAGGTCAGAAAAATTACAAAACAGTTTTTGTCATGACAACCCTGTAATCGAAAGTTTGATGAATTTTCATAATTTTTGTAGATTTTATTAAATTTTGTGGCTTATACCGTTAGAACCTTTATCAAAACTAGTTGCTACGATATAAAGGAGATTAAGATTCAGTATGTATTTTGCCCTGTAGAAGTAAATCTTTGATGGTAGTGCAAGTTGACAGAAAATGGAAATTAAGACAATTTGTGTCTAATGTTGGTTAGCAAGCTTGGAGGAATTATTTGAAGATTAAAATGGTCATTAGGGGACCAAAAATGAGTTTGTGAACAGTATAAGGAAGGAAAGAAATTTATGGAAAATTTTTATGTTAAATGATTAAATAGCTTAATTGAAATATTGTTAGAAGTGAATCTAACAAATGTTTATTTATATTCATGTGATAAATGAAGTTGGATCCGAATCAAAAGAAGGTTCGAAGTACTATAAAGGAAAGGATCAATAAAGCTTAGTGAGTCATATTAATAAATGGCCAAGGTGAGTGCATTTCTATATGTATGTTTTATTAAAAAAGGGGAAGACTTGTGATAAGTCGACCCATGATTAAAATTGACATTGCATTACTTTATAATACATGATATGATGCATGACTTGACATGGCAAGCTTGATGGAGTACAAGGTACAAACTATTGTTTGCATAAATGATGATGCATTATGCTTACTTGAATTACATGATAGTGATGGTACATGATTCATATGACAATATGATACATGAATTACATGAATAATGATATGATTAAAATGAAACAAGTAACCACCTTGGGGACCCACGCCCTTGGTGTTGCACCTGGGGATCCACGCTTATGGTGCCAAGAGCACTAAAGAGGTGCGATTATAAGGAGCAAAGAGCGTCCTCGAGTACGTACTCAAGTATTAAGGCTATGGACTCTTAAAGGACTTTTCAACCAGTATCCAAGGATATGGAGTCTTAAAGGACTTTTCAGCCAGTACAAAAGGCTACGAAGTCTTAAAGGACTTTTCAGCCAGTATGATCACAAGACAATTACATGAAAGACATGATATGAAAATGATTGCATAATGAAAACATGACCATGATAGAATACATGTTATGCAAATAAATGATGGCATAAAGAAAGCATGACCATGATAAAGCACATGATATGTAAATGATTGCATAATGAAAGCATGTCCATGATCGAGAATATATTATGCAATAATAACAGGATTTATATGATAGTTATGATACATGACATATGTACATTGTGATATACTTGCCATGTTATAGAGAAAACGAAATGCACTTTTATATATGACATACTGTATTACATTATTTCATGTTTCTAAAATAAATAAGTTTAATTGCCTCACTAATTCGTACTTAGCGTGTGATTGTTTCACACGTAGGTTAAGTCGGAGCACTTGAAGAGGAGTCAAGCATGCTGTTCAAGCTACAATCTACAGAACATTAGCAAGACATTCTAAATTATGACAATCTCTAGTGGGCATGTAAACCATTTACTTACTGATAGTATATGATGCATTAAATTGAATTATAATGATAGTCTGAATAATCTGCTAGACGCTGAATTGTATAGGGATAAAAAAATTAAGCTCAAATTTTAGTAGCATGTTTAAGTAACATCTATAATGTATATTCAAGTACGAGTATACGCTATAGGTGTTACAGAAATCCTTGCCTTTACAATGTAGTGTCAGCCTTGGCCACACAAAGGATAATCCAAAAAGGTTGCTAGGCCTTCTTGGTTCGTGTAGTTGATTCAAGGGTTGAGTTCTCAATGCACGAGAGCCTTCAAACTGTTATAGAGTTTGCTGATGTGTTTTGGGAAGAATTACCCGAACTTCATCCAAATTGTGAGCTAGAGTTTCAGACTATTAGAGAGTTTGTCGATGTGTTACCAGTGTCCATTGCCTCATATCGCATGGCAGAAATGGAGTTGAGAAAGTTAAAGAATAAGATTTAAGAATTATTGGAAAAATGTTTTATCTGACTGAGCATCTCACCTTGGGGTGCACCGGTCATGTTTGTCAAGAAGAAGGATGAGCCAATGAGGATGTGCATTGACTATCATTAACTCAAAAAGGTAACGGTGAAGAACCGTTATCCCTTAACAAGGATAGATGACCTGCTGTTGTGACTGTGTGAGTGCTTGGCAAAAGGGTGGAAATGTATGAAAACAATGCCAAGACTAAGTCTTTTGCGTGCAAGTATACACGGTCTGCAAGTAATACATCAATAAGCTAATTATCGATCCCACAAGGATTGGCCAAGAGTTTAATTGCTTCGCTTGTTTACTTGTCAAGGGAAAATATTATTTGAGTTGAAGTTGGTTTTGAAAATAGTTTAAAAGAAAAGAAAGAAAACAACGTTGGTAAGGAGAGTTTTCAAATGGGTGATGAGCGTTGGTAAGGGATGCCTGGTTTTCCCGTTATTCATGTTATGTCAGCCTTTAATAAAGTCTGTCTTGGCATTATTTGCAGAGCAAATTCAATTTTGCATTGCCTCTCTCGATGGAAAATCCTTAAATTAACCATGTAAAAACTCCTATATATCCATAGTGTAGTTCTTTCATAAAACAATTTGAATAAGTTCCAATCTATACTTCTAAGGGGTAGACTCACTCATGAAGTAAGTTCATCTACTTGAACATCTTCTTTCTAAGTATCTCGCCTTAGTACCTGGCAACAATTGTTGCCCCCTAAGTCTATTAAGATATTAGTCGCTTGGCACAGAGTTTATAAAATCAAATAACATGCCAGATAAGGTAAACAATGTCGAGGCGTTTTAATTATTAAAGACAAAACATAAGAATATTGTTCAACGTAAACATCCCTCACCAACTATTAAATTAGTTCATGGTGAGGATATCAAACAAAAAACTTGTATTGTAACCCCCTCGACCCAGCCTAGTCGCAAGACCGAACCGAGCGAGCTACATTAGGTTTACCGAGGTAAACCATAAAGAAAGAAACCAAAGCACGACCATTTTTTCTCTTTTATCTTGTCTAAATGCAAAATCATTAACCTATATGTTCATACTGACATCAGGTCAAAACTCAACTCAATCGGGCGTCGATTTGACATCCAATTGGCTCAATTGCAAATTAGGGACCAAATTGTAATTTGATCAATCTACAGGGACTTAGCACATTTTTAAGTTATCAACCTTTAATTAAGCAGGTTCATGTTCTCATGTCAAAAAACAGCTCGATTCAAACATTCAAACTCATTCGATTGCATCCATAACATTCAACGACCAAAACGCTAGAAAACAAAACTCCACTTCCATGACATTAACTAAATTAACAGACAACCGTACCAATACGCGTGCCACCGTATCGATATGGTTCCTTACACAAGATTGTACTATTTCAATATACTACAACCCGTTTTGGTACGCCTAGCTGGCAGTTCGAAAATGTTTGACAACCGTACCGATACAGTACTATTTAACCCCTCTACCATTAGGGTACTCGAATGGAGTTTTCGGTACACGAATCTAAACCCCTCAACATCCAAGGTGACTTATTATAGTGCACTCAATCCTATGGGCGGCCAACTATATCCGATAACAATTTTAAAACCACTTTACTTGCCAATATAATTAACCATTTAACATTTACCTCACTATTTTTAACAAGCATTAACCATCCCATTTTTCCAAAGCAACAACCATGCTTTAAACCACAAGTATAAACTGTACTTACAAGGATCACTTACCATGTGCATCCTTCAACATTTCATTCTTATAAACAATATATCAAATACATTAAAACATGCTTAAACAATAGGTAACGTGTAAAACAAAACAAGTGCATAAAACCATTTAAGACTAGCACGACCGAGAGAGAATATCCATTTTTACTTACTTCCAAGTTTAAACCAGCCTATCAAGCTAAGTTTAAACTCCCATAAACCACCTTAAAACATTACAAAGCTGGAATCCAAGTTCTCACTAATCGATACGCGAAGCCTTGATTTGCCGACGCGGAATCAAGCGTCCGAAGCCTCCAATGCTACACCGTTCGCTTCCAAAACAAGCTCCCCTATTTAAACCATATAACAACATAGGATTAATGCATCTCCATGCATTTACAGTACTGCAACAACAGATCCTCACGGATTCTTGCATTCACCTCACAATTACCCAACCACAACAACCGAAAACTTCATCTAATCCTTTCCAAACACAACTCGGCCACAAGCTAACAATCTAACACCACTTTTATCATCAATTACCATCTAGAAACAAAATCAAATCAGCCTAACACCTTCAGTAAACACACAACCACCATAACACCTCAAAAACACAAATCTAGCAACCTAAACAATTAAAGATTCAAGAGTTTCGGGATTCCATTGATAAAATTGACTTATCAACATCATTAAACATCCAAAATATGTTCAAAAACAATTCATAACACTGGAAATCAGATTCAATTCGAATTTTTCATCATTTCATCAGTTTCACCCAATTAAATCTATATAAAAACATAAAATCTGATTATAAACCATAAATCAAGGATCAAAACATGGGAATATCAATAAAGAACCATTTAACAGAGGAGATCACGAACTTTACCCCTGTTATGTGATTTCTCCCTCAATTTGCTTGTTTAAAGCTAAGAAAACATAAAATTTCAATGAGATTTTGTAAAACAATGTTAAAGAATCAAGTTAGAATCAATAATCTGAGTGAAAAGAATCCCTCACCTCTGGATTTTGATGAAATTATGAGTGTTTGGCAGAAAAGAAGTTGAGAGAAAAGGTTTAGGAAAAAAGTTATGTAAATTTTCTTTAAAAACAAATAACTAACTTAGATATTTTAATCCCTCTTAAACCACCTTTAAAACACATTTTTAAAATGATTTAATTGAAGGGAGAAACCACCAGCAAAAACTTGGTAATTTAGCTCCTTAAGGATTCTAAGAATTTGACCTTTTCATTTTAGTCACGTTAAAACAGTTTTCCAAAATTGCATTTTGCTCACTAACCAAAATGTCACATTTCCAAATTTCATTTTCCAAAATTGATTCCACCAAAAATCAATATATATTAAAATAATATTTTTAATTATTTTTCCATATTTTTATCTTATCGAAAAAATACGGTCCTGAACTCGACTTGTAAAATACCCTACCCGGGTTGGCAGGAAACCGGTTCGGGAGCGTTACCAATGAACAATACAAGTATGAACAAGCAAGAATAGGCTAACTCATCCCTATTAGATGAGTTATTTAACTAACAAGCAACCAAACATACATTACTTAACATGTAAGCAATCTTAATTACATACATTATAGGTTACCAAAAATTTCAATTAACATTATCATAAAATCATCATCATTCGAATAGCTTAAGGATAATCATGCTTCCATTTAATTTAATTCCTTCTTAACTTAATACAAGTAACATTCAGTTGTACATACCTTGTCTCCAAGCAAGCAATATGCCAACCTTACCATTCGGCATTTACCATTCAAGATTATAAAATACTTATATAGCATGTCATGATCATACAAGACTATCTTAACTCACAAAACATTCGATTGGCACAAGAATAGATTAATTACTTTGATAAAATCCATATATACATAACCATATGCGCAGTAAATACTTCAATACATAGAATTTAAGTTCTTTACTTGATTTATATTAATAACCAAGTTCACAAGATAGTAAGCCCATTCAAGAGCATATACATATACAAGTTCAAGTATTCAAATGCATGCACATGACATTAGATACAACTATGTGCCACCAACTAGGGGAGTACAAAACAAGCATGAACCATACTTTAGCAAAATCTTGTGTCTTGCTTCGAGCTCAAGGAAACCAAACTTTAGGGTCAAGCAACGATCGAAATCCTTAATCTGTGGTTGGAAAAAATGAAAATAATAGTGAAAAGTACAAGATTGTACTTAGTGAGGTAGCAACTAGATCTAACCAATTTACAAGACAAGTATCACTTAGCCAAGTTTAAGCCTACTCCAAGTTGGAAGCAATTCGATTTTAAGCTTTATACATGCTTAACATATCAAACAATACACTAGGCACAATCGATGCAAGTAGGATTATAAGTCATCAAATACATGTAATTCAAGAATCCAAGTAGTTCAAGTATCATGTAATTCAAGAATCCAAGTAGTTCAAGTTTCATGTAATTCAAGAATCCAAGTAGTTCAAGTATCATGTAGTTCAAGAATCCAAGTATTTCAATTATCATGTAATTCAAGAATCCAAGTATGTTTAAGTATCATATAAGCTTATTCTTTAATTATTTTTATTTGCTTTCTTTAGTTTATGCCCTTGGTATTTAGTTGTCCAGGTAATCGAGTCTCCAACCAACTGTCACCACAAGATGTGCCATAGCACTGTTCAACCCTCCTACTGTCACCAAAGACCACACATATGTACCTTCCGTCTGTCGCCAATTAGGGGCCTTAGCCCTGAACCATAGTCCACCCTGACATAATGAGCTCTAGACTCTAAGGCATGCCTTTCTACCTATGACCACTAACAACCAAGGCTTTGTTCAATTATGAATCACTTATTCAAGGATTTTATGTTCAAGTCAAGCAAAAGCTTATTCAAGGATCAATTCAAGTGATACATTACAAGATCATACATGTATATACAGCCCTTAGGCCAAATGAGCCTTAGATCGACACTTTGCAAGTCAATCTTGTCATTCAAGCAAGCAATTAACATATGCCATTTCTTAGGCATCAAGCAATATCTTAAATTCATGATTTATATCATGTTAACAAGTATTCAAATCATAGAGATACATTAAGCATTCATTTGAATGGATCAAGGTCAAGGCATCAAGGCTCAAGTATTTGTTTTCACCTTTATTTCTAGATTGGTTAACAACATACATATTACTATTAGATCTTCAAGTTTTGCTTAAACCACTCTTCCACTTTTTCATCACATCCAAGTTTAAATCAAGTACATGTATATATCATGACATAAAATAAAAAGAAATAGACATGCATCTTTGGTTAGGACCTAAGTCCTAACCCTATATTAAACTACACTCACAATACTCCAAGCTTAGCTAGTCTTGGATCCAAACTCCTTTGTTTCTAGCTTCTGAATGCTCCTCCTTAGACCCTTCTCCAATGTTCCCTTCTCGTTCTAACATTTCATACAAGTAAATCATGGTCAAGACAAGTACATTCATTTATTCAAAACAAGGCAACAATACACATAATTCATTTAACATTCATTTCAAAACATCATGGTTGCTGCTACTGCCAGGCAGCATATGCACAGTTTACTTAAACATGCATATCTTTCATTTCATACGTCGGAATTTCAATTGGTTTACACTGTTGGAAAGCTAACTTAATTGTCTTCCTAACCATATAGGCCTTTCATTTTAATTATTTACCGATTAATACAGTTTTTTTACTTAAAGACAGGGTAATTACAACACTGGACAGCTTGCACTGTCCTTAGTGTTTCATTTCTACAATCCCAAATTCAATTCCGTTTTCTCCTAGTGAAATTAGACATATTAAGGCACTATCCATTAAATTGTCAGCCTTAAATTTCATTTGTACAATTTATAGAGATTTTTCAAAGTTGCTGCCCAGAATAGAGCATTCTGGGCAGATTACACTAGCTTAGGTTTCTAACTTCTTTAATCACTTAGATAACACTTCTAACATGCCAATTAAACCTATATACATATTCTTACATGTCTAGGTCAGTTTAATTCACTTATCTATGTGATTAAGACAGGGCATCAAGCATGTTTACGCAATCTTCTCTAGCAAAACAGTTTTCATTCCAAATTACATTTGAATCATACCAATTCAATACCTAAGTTTCCAGCAAACCTAGCAATTTCCAACATGAACATTCAAGTTTCCAGCAACATATATATTTTGCTGAGCAATTTGATCATTAATGTTCATAGAAAACAAGCATCAATTTAGCCAAAAGAATAATCACGATTACATAACCAATTGTCTTAGGCACTAATCAAACAATTTTACATATGTGAACCATAATCTTTCAATATCACTAATGACAACACAATGCATGAAAGTTTAAATTCAAATTCCTAATAAACCCTACGTAAAGAATGAGAAAAGAATGCTTACTTTCCCCCTTAGTATGATCGAATCAAAACTCCATAATTTTTAGCAAACTAAAATCAATTTTAGTGATTTGATAGCAACCATCTCATCTCTCTCTCTCTCTTAAGTGATTTTCGGCCTTTTTCCCTCAAGAAGGAAGATGATAATAATTTCCTTTGCATTACATGACCGAACCTCCCCTTCAATCACACATACATTCATACTACGTTGACATGTGTTCAATCCCTTAGCTAAAATTTGTTTATCATGCAATCCTCAAATATTGCAAACTCGCGGTTTACTCCACCATAATTAAGCACTCCATCTTTCTTTCATTTCACTTTAGTCCTTTTATTCTTATTTATCCTAAATTTACAAATTAAATTATGGTAATTACAAAGTATTAATGTAAACATTTTACTAGGCCCGGTTTAGGGTGCTACAAGTCTCCCCCCCCTTAAAATAAATTCGCCCTCGAATTTACCTAAGTTGAACAAGTGAGGATATTGATCTCTCATCGTGGCCTCAGGTTCCCAAGTTGCCTCTTCCATTTTATGATTTCTCCACGAGACTTTGACAAGAGGAACGATTTTGTTCCTAAGCTTTCTAACTTCACGATCAAGAATTTGAACTGGTTCTTCTTCATAAGACAAGTCTGGATTCAATTCAACTTCTTCAGGCTCAAGGACATGGGATGGGTCAGATCGATATCTTCTAAGCATGGAGACATGGAAGACATTGTGAATCTTATCAAATTCACTAGGAAGAGCTAATCAATAGGCCATTGGCCCTATCCTTTCAATGACTCCGAATGGTCTAATGAATCAGGGACTGAGTTTCCTTTTTCTTCCAAACCGAAAGACTTTCTTCCAAGGGGACACTTTCAGGAAGACCTTGTCTCCAACATTGTATTGGATGTCTCTCCTTTTCATGTCTGCATAGGCTTTCTGTCTATCAAAGGCTTGCTTCAATCGATCATATATGATTTTTGCTTGTTCCTCGGTTTCTCTGAGTAATTGAGGTCCCAAAACCTTGTTTTCTCCCAATGCAGACCAGCACAAGGGAGTTCTACATTTCCTTCCGTATAGAGCTTCGAAGGGAGCCATCTGAATAGATGTCTGGTAGCTATTGTTGTAAGAAAACTCTACTAGGGGTAGAGATTTCTCCCAGCTCTTTCCGAAATCTACAACACAAGCACGTAGCATGCCTTCAAGTAGTTGGATAATTCTTTCAGATTGGCCATCTGATTGAGGATGAATGGATTTACTAAGGTGTACTTTAGTTCCAAGGGCTTTTTGCAAAGAATTCTAGAATCGAGAAGCAAATCTAGGATCTTTATCGGAGATTATAGTTGTAGGTACACCGTGTAATCGAATCAGTTTACGGATGTATAGCTCGGCTAAGGTTTCCAAGCTCATGTTCATTTGAATAGCGATGAAATGAGTAGACTTTGTGAATCTATCAACAATCATCCACACAACATCATTCTTTCTTGGAGTGGAAGGAAGACAGTAACGAAGTCCATTGTAATCCGATCCCATTTCCATTGAGGGAATTCGATTGGTTGGAGCAATCTAGTAGGGACTTGATGCTCGGCTTTGACCCTCTGACAAGTTATGCACTTTGAAATAAAATCTGTGATAGCCGATTTCATGCCTGGCCACTAGTATAGTGGCTTTAGGTCCTTGTACATCTTAACTGATCCAGGGTGAATCAAGAAAGAGCTTTGGTGAGCTTCTTGAAACATCTCGTGCCTTAGTTCTTCGTTGTTAGGAACACATACTCTATCCTTGAAATAAAGGTGTCCATTCGAATTGAGGGAGAAGTCAGAATTAGACTCAGAGTCTAACTTGGACATGATCTTCTGAAGATCTGGATCAATTTGTTGGAGTTCTTTGATTCTCGAGATTAGACTAGATTGAACTTGAAGTTCAGGCAAGAAATTCCATCCTTTGGATAAATAGAAATGAACATTGATAGCCAATGAAGCTGAGTATGGTCTACGACTAAGGGCATCAGTGACCACGTTTGCTTTCCCCGGATAGTAGTCGATAACTAAATCGTAGTCTTTAAGTAACTATATCCATCTCTTTTGCCTCAAGTTCATGTCTTTCTGTGTTAGGAGGTATTTGAGGCTCTTGTGGTCTGTGAACAAGTTGCAGTTCTCCCCATACAAGTAATGTCTCCAGACTTTGAGTGCAATCACGATAGCTGCCAATTCTAGATCGTGAGTAGGATAGTTGGACTCGTGTGGTTTTAGTTGCCTTGAAGTGTAAGCTACCACATTTCCATCTTGCATTAGGACACATCCTAGTCCGAAATGAGATGCATCACTGTAAACAGTGTACTCCTTGCCCGATACTGGTTGGATGAGAACTGGAGCATGAGTCAGGGCTTGTTTAAGTTGATCGAAGCTTCATTGTTGGTTCTCCAACCAAACAAAGGGTGTATCTTTGTGAGTTAGCTTAGTCAAACTTGCGGCAATGGATGAGAATCCCTTGACAAAATGTCGATAATAACTGGCTAAACTGAGAAAGCTTCTGACCTCACCAACGTTCCTCAGAGATCTCCAATCCAGAATAGATTGAATTTTCCTTAGATATACTTTAATCCCTTTTGCCGAGATTACATGACCAAGGAACGACACTTCCGATAGCCAAAATTCGCATTTAGAGAACTTTGCAAACAATTGACATTCTCAGAGGGTTTGCAATACAGTTCGAAGGTGTTCAGAATGTTCTTCCTTATTCCGAGAATACACTAGAATGTCATCAATGAAGACAACCACGAACTTGTCATGATAGGGCTTGAATACACGGTTCATGAGATCCATGAAAGTAGCCAGAACATTCGTTAATCCGAATGGCATTACAAGGAATTCAAAATGGGCATATCGAGTACGAAAGGCTGTCTTGGGTACATCTTCTTCTTTTACCCTCATTTGGTAGTATCCCGATCGCATATCGATCTTTGAGAATATTGCAGCATCTTTTAGTTGATCGAAAAGATCTTCAATTCTTGGGAGAGGATATTGATTCTTGATAGTAAGCTTGCTCAATTGTCTATAGTCAATACAGAGTCTCATAGTCCCATCTTTCTTCTTTACGAACAGGACTGGAGCACCCCAGGGAGACGAGCTAGGAACCCTTGTCTTGTAGCTCTTGGAGTTGCTTCTTGAGTTCTTTCAACTCAACAGGTGCCATTCGATAAGGTGTGATGGACACCAGAGTTGTTCCAGGTTGGACATAGATCCCGAATTCTACTTCTCTAGTTGGAGGGAGACTAGAGAGTTCCTCGGGAAAAACATCGAGATATTCAGATACAATAGGAATAGTAGGTAAGTCGAATTCAAGTTCATCTTGTAAGACCATAGTAGCAAAGACTGAGGTCTGTTTCTTGTCAATTAGAAGAATTGATTCCTTTCCTAAACTCCAGGGTTAAAGTCCCCTATTTAGGCAATCTACCCAGGCTTCATGCTTGCTTAACCAATCTAGTCTCAGTACAAGATCGAACTCACAAGTTGGTAGTACATATAGATTAACAAGAAAGGGTACATTTCAAATGAATAGGGGACAGTTTCTACAGATAAGACTTATGTTTGTAATTCCCCCTATTGGGTTCGAAACTACAAGGCTTTGTTTTACAATTTCAGGCTTTAAGTTTAACTTTACAATCAAGGTTAAGCTTGCGCTCTAGGTTCAGCTTGTTGCTGTGGAGGATTCTACTCTATCCTCACACTATCTCTTTCATTTGAGGAGCCTACAGGACTTTCATCATCCTGTGCGAGCCTTTTTTAGACATTCTATGTTCAAATAGAACAATTAGGAATTCGGTTTAGTTAAGCAAAGACACAAGCTATACAATACAAGTCTCCTAGGTTGCACAAGTATCCTATATGATGCAAGAGAGCTCAGTTTAGTCCTAGAACCGAATAAAAAGCTGTGATTATCAATAAAATGAAACACCCCCTACCCGGGTTGGCAGGAAACCGGTTCGGGAGCGTTACCAAGAAACAATACAAGTATGAACAAGCAAGAATAGGCTAAATCATCCCTATTAGATGAGTTATTTAACTAACAAGCAACCAAACATACATTACTTAACATGTAAGCAATCTTAATTACATACATTATAGGTTACCAAAAATTTCAATTAACATTATCATACAATCATCATCATTCGAATAGCTTAAGGATAATCATGCTTCCATTTCATTTCATTGCATTGCTTCTTAACTTAATACATGTAATATTCAATTGTACATACCTCGTCTCCAAGCAAGCAATATGCCAACCTTACCATTCGGAATTTACCATTCAAGATTATAAAATACTTATATAACATGTCATGATCATACAAGACTATCTTAACTCACAAAACATTCGATTGGCATAAGACTAGATCAATTACTTTGGTAAAATCCATATATACATAACCATATGCGCATCAAATACTTCAATACATAGAATTTAAGTTCTTTACTTGATTTATATTAATAACCATGTTCACAAGATCGGAAGCCCATTCAAGAGCATATACATATACAAGTTCAAGTATTCAAATGCATGCACAAGACATTATATACAACTATGTGCCACCAACTAGGGGAGTACAAAACAAGTATGAACCATACTTTAGCAAAATCTTGTGTCTTGCTTTGAGCTCAAGGAAACCAGATTTTAGGATCAAGAAACAATCGAAATCCTTAATCTGTGGTTGGGGAAAATGAAAACAAGAATGATAAGTACAAGATTGTACTTAGTGAGGTAGCAACTAGATCTAACCAATTTACAAGACAAGTATCACTTAGCCAAGTTTATGCCTAGTCCAAGTTGGAAGCAATTCGATTTTAAGCTTTACACATGCTTATCATTTAGAACAATACACTAGGCACAATCGATGCAAGTAGGATTATAAGTCATCAAATACATGAAATTCAAGAATCCAAGTAGTTCAAGTATCATGTAATTCAAGAATCCAAGTAGTTCAAGTATCATGTAATTCAAGAATTCAAGTAGTTCAAGTATCAATTTAGACAAAAGCAGAATCACGATTACATAACTAATTGTCTTAAGCACTAATCAAGCAATTTTACATATGTGAACCATAATATTTCAATATCACTAATGACAACACAATGCATGAATGTTTAAATTCCAATTCACAACAAGCCCTATGTAAAGAATGAGAAAAGAATGCGTACTTTCCCCCTTAGTATGATCGAATCAAAACTCCATAATTTTTAGCAAACTAAAATCAATTTTAGTGATTCCATAGCAACCAGCTCATCTCTCTCTCTCTTAAGTGATTTTCGGCCTTTTTCCCTCAAGAAGGAAGATAATAATTTCGTTTGCATTACATTACCGAACCTCCCTTTCAATCACACATGCATTCGTACTACGTTGACATGTGTTCAATCCCTTAGCTAAAATTTGTTTATCATGCAATCCTCAAATATTGCAAACTCACAGTTTACTCCACCATAATTGGGCACTCCATCTTTCTTTCACTTCACTTTAGTCCTTTTATTCTTATTTATCCTAAATTTACAAATTAAATTATGGTATTTACAATGTATTAATGTTAACATTTTACTAGGCCTGGTTTAGGGTGTTACACGACTCGAATCTCTAACCCGGTCTACCAGACCGTCTAATAAACCTTAAAACCGCTAGGCCAAAAAATTAGGGCGTTACAACTCTCCCTTACCTAAGACATTTCATCCTCAAAATTTACCTAGAGGAAACAGATGCAGAAACTGCTCCAGCATCTCCGACATACGTTCCAACGTGGCTTCCTCAACTCCGTGGTGCCTCCAAAACACCTTAACTAGCTCAACCATCTTGCCACGAAGAACCTTACTGTTGGTATCAAGAACCTCTACTGGTTCTTCATCATAAGATAGGTCCGGCCTCAACTCAATATCTTCCATTGCCATAACATGCGAGGGATCCGATTGATACCTCTATAACATCGAAAAATGAAACACATCATGAATCTTCTCCAACTCAAGAGGTAACCTCAAACGGTAAGTGACAGGACCCACACGCTCAGCAACCTCGTTCTATCCAATAAACCTTAGGCTAAGCTTCCCTTTTCGCCCATATCGCATCACCTTCTTCTAAGGTGATACCTTCAAAAACACTCGGTCACCAACAACATACTCTATATCTCTACGCCTCAAATCTGCGTAGGATTTCTGACGGTCCGAAGCCGCTTTCAAGCGCTCACATATCAACTTTACTTTCTCATTCGTGCCTTTTAAAACATCAGGCAAGGCAACTGATGCCTTTTAAAACATCAAGCGCTCACATATCAACGGTTGCAACAACCCAGAAGGAAACTAATGCTCAACCTTTACCCGCTGACATACCATGCAATGAGAAACAAAATCAGCTACATCTTTCTTTAGCCCAACCCAATAATACTCTTCCTTCAACCCACGATGCATCTTAGTACTACTGGGATGCATAGAAAAAGGACTAGCATACACTTCGGTCAGAATGGTACACCTCAACTCTTCATCTTCAGGCACCACAATTCGGCCTTTGAAACACAACACCCCATCATCATTGAAATGAAAATTCGTAGGATTTCCATCCATGATATCCTTCACATGCGGCACCAAACTCTCATCATGTAGTGCCTCTCCTTGATCAACTGCGACAAGGATGGTTTCACTTGCAACTCAGCCAACAAACCACCGTCACCCGTCAGAATCAAACGAGCAAACATAGCTCTCAACTCCACAGCTGATTTCCTACTTAAAGCATCCACCACAACGTTGGCTTTTCTCGGGTGATATTCAATGGTCAACTCATAATCTTTAAGCAATTCAAGCTGCCTCCGTTGTCTAAGATTCAGCTCCTTCTGGGACATCAAATACTTCAAGCTCTTATGATCCGTATAAACCACACACTTTTCGCCATAAAGGTAATGCCTCCAGATTTTCAAAGCAAACACAACCGCGGCAAGCTCAAGATCATGAGTAGGGTAATTACGCTCTTGCACCTTCAACTTCCTAGATGCATATGCAACTACCTTACCTTCTTGCATTAATACGCAACCAAGCCCAACATATGACGCATCACTATAAACAACGAACTCTTTTCTCAATTTAGGTTGAACCAAGACTGGAGCTCGCATCAAAGCTTCCTTCAACCTTTCGAAAGCTCGTTGCCTATCTTCCATCCACTCAAACCGAACATTCTTCTACAACAACTTGGTTAAGGGAGCATCCAAACTAGAGAACCCTTCTATAAACCTACGGTAATAACCAGCCAAACCAAGAAAACTCCGGACTTCTATTACGGACTTAGGCACCTTCCAACTCATCATAACCTCAACCTTATGCGGATCAACACGAATTCCCTTGGCCGACACAACATGCCCAAGGAAAACAACCTCCCTAAGCCAAAACTCACACTTGCTTAACTTGGCATACAACTAATTAGCCAATAATGTCTGAAGCACAATCCGTAAATGTCTATCATGATCCTCCTCAGTACGAGAGTACACTAGGATATTGTAACACCCCCTACCCCGGGTTAGTAGCAAATCGGTTCGGGAGCATTACCAAGCACATTACAAACAAGAACGAGGCAACAATAGGTTAACTAATCCCTATTAGATGAGTTAACTTAACTATCAAGTAACCAAGCATTTATAACTTAACATGTAAGCAATCTCATATTTTGTTTACAAAATATTATAGGTTACCAAACAATTCAATTGACATCATCATACAACATCATTCGAATAACCTAATTGAGAAAACATGCTTCCCTTTTTTTGGTGTTTCTTTTTTCATTGTTCCTTAGATTGATACATGTAACATTTCATACATAAATTTACTAGACAAAATCATTTGTACATACCTTGTCTCCAAGCAAGCCATATGCCAAGCCTTACCATTCGGCATTTACCATACAAACTTATAAAAACACTTACAACATGGTGTTCACACAAGTGACTATCTCATCTCACAAGTCATTCGAATGGCACAGTAGACTAGATCAATTACTTTGAAACATTCAATACATATATCCATACACGCAGCAAAATACTTTTCCATTACATAGAATTTGAGTTCATTACTTGATTCACATTATCAACCAAGTTCACAACATGGTAAGCCCATTCAAGAACACACACACATATATATATATACAAGTTTCAAGTATTCAAAATGCATGCATAAGTTCATTATATACAATCTATGTGTCACCAACTAGAGGAGTACAAAACAAGTATGAACCATACTTTAGCTATGCTTGTGTCTTGCTTCAAGCTCAAGAAAAGCTTCAGGATCAAGCAACAATTGAATCCTTTATCTTGTGGTTGGGAAGGATGAAAACAAGAGTGATAAGTATAAGAATGTACTTAGTGAGGTAGTAACTAGTTCTAACCAATTGTTATATCAAGTTAAGTGTCATTTAGTCAAGAATGATCCTAACTAAGGATTTCAAAGCATTCGATTAACATAAAAAGCAAAAGACAATAATTCATGCTTACATAACAAGAAATCAAGCAAATCATGCTTATATAACAAGAAATCAAGCAAATCATGCTTACATGACAATAAATCAAGCAAATCATGCTTACATGACAAGTAATCAAGTAACTCATGCATACATGACAAGTAATCAAGCTAATCATGCTTACATAACAAGAAATCAAGCAATTCATGCTTACATGACAAGAAATCAAGCAAATCATGCTTACATGACAAGTAATCAAGCAAATCATGCTTACATGACAAGTAATCAAGCTAATCATGCTTACATAACAAGAAATCAAGCAATTCATGCTTACATGACAAGTAGTCAAGCTATTCATGGTTATATTAGCTCATTTATTATCTTTTAACACAATCCTTGGTTCACAGTTTGTCTCGGTAATCGAGTCTCCAACCAACTGTCGCCATAAGATGTATCGTAGTATTGGTCAACCCTCCTACTGTCGCCAAAGACCACATACGCACCCTCCGTCTGTCGCCAATTAGGGGCCTTAGCCCTGGACCGTAGTCCACCCTAACACAACGAGCTCTAGACTCTAAGGCATGCCCTTCTACCTAGTCAACTAGCAACCAAGGTTATTTGATTATAATTCATTTATTCAAGGATTTCAAGCTTTTCAAGTTCAAGAATCATGTATCATTCAAGTGTACAAGTTCATGTCAAGCATTATCTTTGTTTCAAGAGTCATTTTGTGATTTGCATGGCAAGCTTATACATGCATCACCCCTTAGGCCGATAGAGCAATAACTCAACATTTCAAGTGTTCATTACATCAGCTAAGCTAGCACATCAAATATTCAGTTTAAGCAATTGGTCACAATACCATGTCATATATTCAAGCATCAATGTTACCACATATACATGCTAGCATTCTAATTATACAACACTTCAAGGATGTAGTCAAGTTTCATTTATTATCTTATTTCATACTTCCCTTATTAGGTTAATATCATATTAAGTCCAATTTAACAATTCATGAATTTAGACATGCTTGTTTTAGTTAGGACCTAGTCCTAACTCTAGAATAAACTACACTCACAATACTCTCCAAGATAGCTAGTCTTGAAAGAGTATTCCCTTTTTCTTGTCCCTTGAATGCTCGACTTTAGATCCTTCTCCAAAGTCCTCTCCTTGCTCTAATAAATCACATATATAGAACAAGGTCAAAACATGTAATCACAAAATCATTCAACATGGCAGCAAGGTTAATACATCACATATAAAAGACAAGACAAATAGCATATTCATATACACACCTTAATGCACATTACCAAACTGCCTACATTCCATATTAAGCAAAAATAGGGCGGCAATTAAACTGTCCTAAAACTGTTTGCAAAACAGTTTACAAAACAGCCACAAAACTGTGTACAATTATCTAAACTGCTGCTACCAGGCAGCATGTACTCTGCTCACTTGAACATGCATAACTTTTATTTCGTAAGTTAGAATTTCAATTGGTTTACACCGTTGGAAAGCTAACTTAATTGCTTTCTAACCATATAGGCCTTGCATTTTAGTTCTTTGCCAATTTATCCAGTTTTAGCTTAAAGACAGAGCAAATTTACAACACTGGACAATTTGCATTGTCCTAAGTGTTTCTTCTCTACAATCCAGAATTCAGTTCAGTTTTCTCCTAATAAATTTAGATGTTAAGGCACTATCCATAAAATTTCCAACCTTAAATTCCCTTTATACAATTTATGGTGATTTTTCAAAGTTACTGCCTAGAACAGAGTATTTTGGGTAGATTGCACTAGTTTAAGTTTCTAGCTTCATAATTCCTTTAAACACGATTCTAACATTGTAATTCAACTTATTTTTATGTTGTTACATGTCTAGGTCAGTCTAATTCACCTATCAATGTGATCAAAATAGGGAAGCATATACAATTAAGCATGTTTAAACATTTTTATCTAGCAAAACAGTCCCTAATCGAAACTAGTTTCAACCATGATCCTTATTCTCAATTTCCAACAACCCATACACATTTCTTTAGCAATCTGATCAATAACACTCACAATTTCAAGGACCATTAGATGCTAACATCATTTTACATGCATAACAATCATCCTATTCAAATTAGGCAACAAGAACATCACTAATTCAAGATTCAAGCATGTAATTGAAGTGAGGAATCAAGCATATACCTTTCTCAATGTGAATTCTTATTCAATTTAGTCCTAACCGTGGCTTAATCTCTCAAGGATTCCATGGATATCACTCAAGCTTTCTCTCTTCTCTCTCTTTCCTTCAACGGTATTTTAGGTTTGAAGAACAATTGAAGAAGATAGGGTTTAACCCAAGTGGCCGGTCATGCTATAGTTAGGAGGACATGTGGATTGTCCACAATCCAATTTAATTTTACCATGCAATGCTTAAGTTTTGCCTAATATTCAAGATGGTCCTTTTAATTTCGGCACTATACTTGTTGGCTATAACATCTTAGTCCTTTAGTTATTTTTTAGCTAATGTTCTTTCCTCTTAAATTTGATTACTCGATTTAGGGAGCAATACAAACTAATCACTACAATTCGAGTATCATTCTTTTAATTTCCTCAATTAACTCCCAATTCTTTCAATTTTATTAGCACATAATTCAATTAGTCAATAGCATAGATAGTGGTAACCTTCCTAGGCCCGATTTAGGGTGTTACAGATATCATCGATAAACACCACCACAAATTGATCCAAAAACTCATGGAACACCCGGTTTATCAAGTCCATGAAAGCATCCAGTGCGTTGGTCAAACCAAACGGCATCAAAAGAAACTCATAATGTCTGTACCTCGTATGAAAAGCTATCTTGGGTACATCCACACCTTCACCTTCAACTGGTAGTACCCAGACCTCAAATCGATCTTAGAAAACACCGAGCACCCCTGAACTGATCAAACAGATCATCTATCCGCGGTAACGGAGATTTGTTCTTTATCGTCAACTTCTTCAACTGCCGATAATCTATACACATCCGCAACGTACCATCCTTCTTCTTTACAAACAACACCGGCAAACCCCACAGTGAAATACTTGGTCTAATGAACTCACGATCAAGAAACTCCTGCAATTGCATCTTCAACTCCTTTGGGGCCATGCGGTACAAAGCAATAGACACCGGTGTCGTATCTGCATAGGTTTCAATGCCAAACTCTACCTCACGGTCGGGTGGTAACCTCGGTAATTCTTCTAGAAAAACACCCAAAAACTCACATATGGTGCGAATATCCTGCACCCTCAACTCTTTTGAACCAGGATTCATCACATAGGCCAAGAAAGCCTAACATCCGAAACCCAACATCCGACTAGCTTCCAAAGTCAAAACAGTATTAGACAATAACTTGGCATTCTCACCAACAACCACCATTTTGAAATCATCCGACAACCTCAAAAAATATCCATTTGGTCTCAAAATCCACCACGGCTCGATGTTCGATCAACCAATCCATGCCCAAAATAACATCAATGCCATGGAATGGCAACTCCATCAGATCCACAACAAACACATGGCCTTGAACCATCAACGGGCACCTACGATACAACTATCTAACTACAACTGTCTCCCCAAGAGAACTGGTCACTGTAACACCCACATTTAGAATTTCAACATGTATATCAAGCAACTGGGCATGCTCAAACAATATGTATGAATGAGCAGAACTAAAATCAACCAACGAATACAACAGTAAGGACTGCAAAGAAAAAGTACCTGCAATCACATCGATGTCATTGCGACCCTCGTGGTGTGCATACACCCTAGTTGGTCCACCTCCCTCAGGCTGGATAGCAACAGTATGAGCCACAGTCTGGTGCCCACACTCTCAACGCTAAAATGGCCCACAACCTCAATGTGAAGCAACAACAGGTGCAACACCCTGCCTACCTCCGGCCAACAACGGACAATCACGTCTCTAATGGTCACCAGGCCCACAACTCCAACAAGCATTGGCCACAACATGCACATTTGACTGACCCTCCCTGGCCAGACGCGGACAATCTTACCTCAGATGATCTCGGGATCCATAAACCTAACAGGTGTTAAACGATGCTCTAACCTGAGCACCATGCCCCTGGGCTCCATATCCCACAACACCTCTGCCATGCCTCAGCTCCAGGAAAAACCTCATGTCACGGTGTCTCTTAGCCTAACCACCGCTAGACCCAGAATCAGTAGCTCTCTTGCCTGAGCTAAAGCCTCCCGACCCAGAAGTCAACCCAAGATTCTACTCCACATCCTTGGCCCGCGAAACCAACACATCGAAATTGGTGTAATCAGTAGCAACCATATATGTTTTAACTTCCTGCACAAGCCCGTAGCAGAAATAATCACATCGCTGGCGCTCGTCAGGGACCAACTCAGGTGCGTACTGACTTAGCCTCACAAACTATACCTCATACTCTGCCACATACATACTGCCCTGCACCAAGTCCATGAACTCCCACTTCCTATCGTCATGATATCGGACACCCATATACTTTTTCCAAAAAACACTACAAAAGAACTCCTAGGTAACATCATTGGTCGTCGTACCAGAAGTCGTGGTCGTCCACCATGTATAAGCATCACCCTGTAATAGGGAAATAGCAGAGCACAGCTTATGGGCATCGGTACACCCTATTTGGCCTAGTATCTTCTCAGTACTGGCCAACCAGCCCTCAAAAGCCTCAGGCGACAAACCTCAGAACTCAACTCCGCCCAAAATACGAAGACGCTCTAACGACAAACCCTACCCAACTACTGGTGGTGCCAGCACATGAACACCCGCAGCTGCTACCTAAAAAGCACCGGTCATGGCCTGAATCAGCGGTGCCATATCACCCATCCCTAGCCCAACTGGCGCATGTGATACTTGCTCCACTCCCTCAGGTGGAATAGGTAGGGGCAATGGCAACCCTCTAGGAGGTACAACATCTCCCTCAACATCCTGCCCAGTGGCAGCTAACAATCGCACTAGATCGTAACTCTCTTCTTGGTCCCATTGGGCTAAACTATATCTAAGGCATGATAATCATTTCAAAACAAAACATTCAGTCCGACTTCAAGCAAGGATCCAAGACTTCCATTTCAAAAATCAAAACTTTCCAGACTATAATAATAAGGCAATGGGTTTCCCAAAATTTTCCCCCAACATGGCATAAAGCAATCACCGTGCATATTAAACATTAGATAACCACTTACAATCACATTAAAACAATCAAACCAACTCCCAACTATCACAAACCTGTCTTTGATACCACCAAATGTAACCCCCTCGACCCGACCTAGTCGCAAGACCAAACCGAGCGAGCTATATTAGGTTTATCGAGGTAAACCATAAAGAAAGAAAGCAAAACACAACAATTTTTTTCTCTTTTATCTTGTCTAAATGCAAAATCATTAAACTACATGTTCATACTGACATTAGGTGAAAACTCAACTCAATCGGGCGTTGATTTGACATCCAATTGGCTCAATTGTAAATTAGGGAACAACTTGCAATTTGATCAATCTATAGGACTTATTACATTTTTAAGTTACCAACCTTTAATTAAGCAGGTTTCATGTTCTCAGGTCAAAAAATAGCTCGATTCAAACATTCAAACTCATTCAATTGCATCCATAACATTCAGGGACCAAAACGCAAAAAAAAAAACAAAACTCCACTTCAATGACATTAACTGAATTAACAGACAACCGTATTGATATGCGTGCCACCATATCAATACGATGCCTTACACAAGCCTGTATTGTTTTGATACACTACAACCCGTTTTGGTACACCTAGTTGGTAGTTCGAAAAGGTTTGACAACCGTACCGATACAGTATGGTAGTGTTTTGGTACGCGAGTTTTATCCCCAAAAACAGATTCCAGTAAAGAAAATTTGTACCGATACACCCAAGCCCGTATCGAAACACCATGCTTATTTTTGCCTAACTATACTGATATGGTCCCCTGCGTATCGGTATGCCTGGGCCTGTAATGTCACATTTAGTTGGTTTAACAAGCTCTTAGCCTATCTAAAACACTCTAACATACTTCTAACATATTCAGCATATTATTCATAGCATATCATCACAGATTCAATGTCAATTCATGTTATTTTGCTTCAACAATAAATCTATAGGAATGCAACCTAGAAACCATTCAAGTAAAACATGAAATTCCAAACCAAAACCAAACCATAATGGCCATTTACAACCTTAGAGCAACTAAACAAACTTGCTCAAATAGGGAGTTTATCAAATCATCTCCCAAAACCAAAATGAGTTCCCCATTGCCTTTATTACTTATAGTCTAGTCCAACATACTTTGGTAAACAAGTCTTGCTATGATCCCTTGCTCCTTGCTGTCTCCAAATCTCTCAATTCTCTGCATTGATGGACAATAAGAGCGTAAGCACTCGAGGCTTAGTGAGGAGCGCTCATAAACAAAACACTACCAAAGCATTTAAAACTATTTCTCAACATTACATTGAAACTTATTTCAAACAACCTTTAAAACATTATCATGCCTTTAAAACCATGCACTTAACATCTTTAAAACCAGCATATTGACCATATGTAACATGTATCATTAACCAACAACAAGTCCCATTGCTCAACCTCAATTTAAGCCTTCCCATGCATAACTACCATATGCAAAGCTTAAAGAGTAAACATGTATAAATCACATCATACAACATGTTATGTGATTTCTCCCTCAATTTGCTTGTTTAAAGCTAAGAAAACATAAAATTCCAATGAGATTTTGTAAAACAAAGTTAAAGAATCAAGTTAGAATCAATAATCTGAGTGAAAAGAATCCCTCACTTTTGGATTTTGATGAAATTCTGAGTGTTTGGTAGAAAAGAAGTTGAGAGAAAAGGTTTAGGAAAAAGTTACGTATATTTTCTTTAAAAGCAAATAACTAACTTAGATATTCTAATCCCTCTTAAACCACCTTTAAAACATATGTTTAAAATGATTTAATTGAAGGGAGAAACCACCAGCAAAAACTTGGTAATTTTGCTCCTTAAGGATTCTAAGAATTTGACCATTTTCATTTTAGTCACTTTAAATAGTTTTCAAAAATCGCATTTTGGTCACTAACCAAAATGTCACATTTCCATATTCCATTTTCCAAAATTGATTCCACCAAAAATCAATATATATTAAAATATGATTTTTAATTATTTTTTCTTATTTTTATCTTATCGAAAAATATACGGTCCCAAACCTGACTCGAATCTCTAACTGGTCCACCAGACCGTCTAATAAACCTAAAAACTGCTAGGCCCAAAATCTGGGGCATTACATTCATTGTTTTTAACAACCATCATCATTTAAAAGAAATATAAATAAACTCGACAAAGTGAATGGGCTAGAAGAGGATCTATCGATGCAACACTTCTTGGTCCAGGCTCTCGGTCAAGCTTGGTCGAACCATGTCTCCTTGGTGCAGCCGACTGTGATCAATGAATCTCTCTCTCTAATCATCCCCCAAGTTCCCCCTTTTGATCGATCTCCTCTCATCCTTTAAATAGGCATGCATGAATGACCTAGGATAAGCCTTGAATTTGAATTTTAAATGCGCAAGGGATAAAAGATGTGATTATCTTATTCGGATTTGAAGTGATAAGCTAATCAGGTGATAAGTTGATTAGGTTTTCACTAGGGCTGATGTCATCTGTCGACGATCCTTTGCCAGCTAAACTCGGTATTGTTTGGTCCATCTATGCCAGAGAAACTTGGCATCCTATTTTTTTGCCATCCTATTTTTTCGGAGTTTGACCAAATGCCATTTTTTCACAATCTGATATGGTCTTATTTTCTCATGATGGTGTTGCCAAGGGTTCTTGGCAAAACTTTTTTGGCGACCTATTGCCAAGGGTGCTTGGCATTTCTCTTCTAGTCCTTCGCTGCGAACAGCAACTCAACATTCTCTCTAGCATCGTTTCTATGCTGCTTTGTTCTATCGACTGCTATGCCAAGCCTGCAATAATGCCAACAAAATAACCCTTCACACTGGCATAGACGCAAATCCTAACTCCTTATGCAAATGCATGTAATTAACAACTAAATGCAGCTAAATGTGTTCAAAGACAAGCAAAGATTTTGTAAAATAGGCATGAAAATCAGTACTTTTGAGTAGGTAACACTCTCTCAAACCTAACTCATTGCTTGTCCTCAAGTAATGCATGTACGCTAAGGAAAACAAAAAATTGTGAAAATAGTACCTCGGCAAAGTTTTGGTCGGAATGCCAACAAGTGCTGGCAAGCAGAATTAAGCTTTAGCTCTATCGTCAGTTATATTCATGCAGTAATGCCAAGAAGATAGTAAATTCAAGTGCAGCAATATAGATCTAGTCTAAGGTTATTAAGTGTGCAAACGTGCAGGTGATATGCATCAAATTTACTTAACTCACTTAGTCAATTTTTACTATCCAAACTCAAAAAATTTCTTCATTATTATTATTCTGCCAAAGGTATTTTTTATTATTGCTGGTATTATATTAGGGTAGCGTCATGCACTATTTGGTGTGAGACATAAGAGGGAGCAAACCACGAATACCCACGTTAGTCCAGATTACATCATTGAATAACCTATTACACTCATACCCTAAGTCATGTTGGCTTGAGAACTAAGAGGGAGCAAACCACGAAGACCCAAGTTAATATTTTTCCCTATGGCAGAATAGTGCTCTAAAGTTCTTCAGCATTTGGCAAATATTGTTGCCTTATTCCTTTTTTTTTCTTTGGCATTTCTGTCTCTTTTTTTTCTAAGTTCAGTTGCAAGAGAGGCTGAGTTCATTAAGCAGACTAGATGCATACCTCGTGTAAAGTGCAACCAAAGTTCCCTGAACTAGAGTTCAATTTCCAAGCAGCCTTGGCATTACTACTCTGTTGGCATCAAGCAACTAAAGATTTAAAATTTCTTCATCGGACAGCTTATTCTAAAACTAATAGAAGTTGCCTAACAAAGTGTCTTCAAAATTTGGCCAAGACAAAATTTCTTTTTCTTTTTTTTATTATTGGTTCAGTATGCATGGCTAAAATATAATCTATATGGCATACATGGCATGACAACAGAAATGTAAACATGAATGCATGGCCTGGCATAAATGTGAGGCAACGTACACCCCCAAACCAAAGATGTGCGTTGTCCTCAATGCATGAAAATAACACATATAAACAATTAAACATAGAAATAAAATGCATGAACATGGGAAATACAATGACATGAAAATTATGCAAAAGGAGTTTTAGGAAGAGGATGACTCCTCTCCGGATGGTTCTTGTCTTGTGACGCGGGTCTTCCTCTTCACAAATGTCCCACGATTAGGGGCTATGTGTTTTCTTCTTTTGAGGCAGGGCTTTGAGGCAGCGGTAGAAACTCTAGCTTCCTTAACGATCTGCACCGGCTCTGATGTAGCAGGAGTGGCAGCAGATGAGGTAGGGGCATTAGATTTCTTCTAAACTTCTTCTTTAAATTCTAGTAGGGTTTCAGACTTAGCAGATTCTACTTAAACAGGGAAGACTGGTATTATGGCATCAGAGGACGTTGGATTATGAACGGGTTGGGGACTGGCTGGCGTGGCACCATCATTGGCAAAGATTTCCACATAAAAATCTGGAAGGTTGGCATAGAGTTCGGGGATAATCTTTTAAGGATTTCCTTAATGGCATGTCTCTGGTATAAACGTAACGCCATAGTTTGCTGCTATGTTCCTCTATTTTTTCCATCTTTTGGAGAATCAACTTTGGCGTTAGTTGATTTGGCAGAGCATTACCATTGGCATAGAAGCTTCAGACTTAGCCTTCGGTGTTTTTGGCTTTGGTGTTGGCGTGGTAGCCTTTCCCTTACCTTTGGTGGCCGTGAGGTTCTTCCATATAGCGGTGTGATCGTGGTTCCTTTTACTTCTTGGATTGTGTCCAAATCGTTCTTGGGCACATCATGCTTCATACAAATGTTAGAGATTAATAATGGAAAGAACAAACCACCAGTTAGCTTACCAGCACATTTGTATGTTTCATCTATGATGATCCGGCCAACATTGATCTTCCTGCCCGTGATAATAGAATATAGTAGTGACACTCTCTCATCCAATACGGTTTCATTGTGATTCGTTTGCATTAAGTTTGCCTTGAGGAAGTGGTTCCACCCTCTCGATTGTGATGTCAGTGCCAACCATTTGATCGTTCAGTGCCCTTTTGAGGACACAATCCACTCAGTGCCCGGCCCACATAAATCAGTTAGCATCTTCTTTCTTTTGGTAGCAGTTATGGTGGCAACAAACTCTGCGTACTCGTCTTCATCATCTAACTTAAACATAGTGTTGATGTATCCTTCATCGAACCGCACGTATTTTTCTCTAATCATCAAGAATGGATTGGCCTTGGTCATGAGATGTGCGTAGAACTCGCGAACAATTTTGGTAAAGATTTCACCCTATTGCTGGAAAAATAGTTCCCATTTGTGCTTGGTGACTACTGCCATGAAATCTGGGGTAAAGCCCAAATTTCTCTCATTCTTGAACTCGAAGCTCTTTTCATAGCAAAACATATTCGATGAGAAGTTGTCTTTATACTTATGACAGATTTCTTCATTGTAGAAGGTTTTGATGAAGAAGCCATGGGAGCAAAGTTGAAAGTTTGAATGATTGTCGAAAAAGAGAAGAGAAAGATCTTGAATCTTTGTTTCTTGCTTGATAAAGGATCGAAGGGGAAAAGTGAAAGGGTTTCGAATGGATAGGGTAGATGAAGTAAAGGTTGAGTGTTTAAAGGGATTATTAAAGTGGTCGAATTAAAGAGGGGCAATTATGGTATTATGCGTGTGTGGGGAATTGATTTAAATTTGTACAAATTTGGTGTATTTTTGTAGTTATGTATTTGTAGTGCTTAAATGATCATGGATAGAATTTAGGAATCATTCGAATAGGTTCATAATCAATTGTGAAGTTGGTATTTGAACATAAATTGTGAATCAATGCTTGATAGAATTCGAATGGGAGCTATTTTATGCATAAGTGCTTGAGAATACATGAAAGTGGGACTGTTATGAATGGATATGAAATTAGAAAGGACTGTTTTGAACATGAATAAATGTGTAAGGGCTGTTTTGATAGATATGTTGACTGTGTGTATGTACAAAAACATGTTAGGGGCTGTTTTGGTACTTATTTTGTGTGCTTAAGGAATTGAAGTAATTATATTTATGTATGTCAATGTGGGACTGTTTTACCTCAATGTAAATGGTGATGGATTGATTTGTAAGTGATTGAAGTTAAGGGTAGTTTCAAATGTATAGTTAAACTCTTTGTTATAGTTAGACAAAGAAGGGATTGATCAAGTGAAGCATAAAGTAGACCAAGCTGTTGAAAAGCATAAAGGAATTATAATTCAGGAGCAAGATTAGCTTGGATCAAATTGTGAGTGTAGTTTCAAGTCTTGGGATAGGCTCGAAAACTTCCCGAGCATTCTTTGTTGTTTATTTTATTGCTTTATATATATATATATACAAATGTTGCGTGCGAAAATAAGCTGGAATACGAGGTGAGTACTTGTTTATAAGTACAATATGACCTGGGATAGTTGGGTATAATTCAATTATGTTAGAAGCTCTATATTTATTCATGTAAATATTTGATGTTACAAGATATAAGCATTGCGTGTGATTATGTGAACTTGAAGATATGCTTATTTTGAAAGCTATACATACTTGAACATGATGGATAATGATCCTTACTATAATATCATTCGAATATTAAGGAATGAAGTTTTGCGAAATGCGTGAATTGAATACATGCTTGTTATGGAAGAACAATAGACTTTGTTCATATGATATTTGATCAAGGAGCTATGCTCATAATGTATCCGATGTGATAAGATTAAAATGAAAGCATTGGTTTCGAGTCAGTCTTAGGTATAGTTGGCATGCCATAGAGTCTATAGAGCTCGTGTTTGGGGTGGACTACGGTCTTGGACTAAGGTCCTTGTAACACCCCTACCCAGGTTGGCAGCAAACTGGTTCGGGAGCATTACTAACGTACAATATAAGCATGAACAAGGCAAGGATAGGCTAACTCATCCCTATTAGACGAGTTACTTAACTAACAAGTAACCAAACATACATTACTTAACATGTAAGCAATCTTAATTACATACAATATAGGTTACTAAAAATTTCAATTAACATTATCATACAATCATCATCATTCGAATAGTTTAAGGACAATCATGCTTCCATTTCATTTCATTGTTTCTTAACTTGATACATGTAACATTCAATTGTACATACCTTGTCTCCAAGCAAGCAATATGCCAACCTTACCATTCGACATTTACCACTCAAGATTATAAAATACTTATAAAACATGTCATGATCATACAAGACTATCTTAACTCACAAGACATTCGAATGGTACAAGACTAGATCAATTACTTTGATAAAATAAATATATACATAACCATATGCGTAGAAAATACTTATAATACATAGAATTTAAGTTCTATACTTGATTTATATTAATAACCAAGTTCACAAGATAGTAGGCCCATTCAAGATCATATACATATATACAAGATCAAGTATTCAAAATGCATGCACAAGACATTATATACAACTAAGTGCCACCAACTAGGGGAGTACAAAACAAGTATGAACCATACTTTAGCTATGCTTGTGTCTTGCTTCGAGCTCAAGAAATCAGGCTTCAGGATCAATCAACGATCGAATCCTTTATCCTGTGTTTAGGAAGAATGAAAACAAGAGTGATAAGTACAAGATATGTACTTAGTGAGGTAGCAACTAGTTCTAACCAATTTATAAGACATATATCACTTAGCTAAGTTGAGCCTAGTCAACATTGGAAGCAATTCGAATTCAAGCTTAGTTCAATCTTCATTTCAAGTCAAATAACATACTCAAGCAATATACACATTTCAATTCAAGTCATGTACATATTAGTTCAAGTTTACATGTTTCTCATTTCAGGAATACATGTCAAGTAATCCAAGTAGCAAGTCATACAATACAAGGTTCAATCATATGCAATTTTCATTTCAAAAGTTTCATGTCAAAAATCAAGCATTACATGTCAAGCAATTTGAGTATTTCAAGCTTACATATCAAGTGATTCAAGTATCAACTAATTCAAGAATCATATAATTAAAGTATCAAATGAGCTTTATTCTTTAATTTCTCATTTGCTTTCTTTAGTTTATGCCTTTGGTATTTAGTTGTCCAGGTAATCGAGTCTCCAACCAACTATCGCCACAAGATGTACCATAGTATGCAAGATGTTCCGTAGTACTGTACCGTACTACTGGTCAACCCTTCAACTATCGCCAAAGACCACACATACGTACCCTCCGTCTGTCGCCAATTAGGGGCCTTAGCCTTGGGCCGTAGTCCACCATGACACAATGAGCTCTAGACTCTAAGGCATGCCCTTCTACCTATGACCACTAACAACCAAGGCTTTGTTCAATTATGAATCACTTATTCAAGTATTACATGTTCATGTCAAGCAATAACTTATTCAAGGATCAATTCAAGTGATACATTGCAAGATCATGTTCATATACACAACCCTTAGGCCAATTGAGCCTTAGCTCTGCACTTTACAATTTAATCTTGTCATTCAAGCAAGCAATTAACATATGCCATCTCTTAGGCATCAAGCAAGATCTTTAATTCATGATTTATATCATGTTAACAAGTATTTAAATCATAGAGGTACATTTAAGCACTCATTCAAAATGATCACAATCAAGGCATCAAGGTTCAAGCATTTGTTTTCACTTTTCTTCCGAGATAATTTAACAACATACATGTTTCAATTCGATCTCAAGTTTTAGCTTAAATCATTCTTCCACTTTTTCTTCACAACCAAGCTTAAATCAAGTATATTAACATGGCATAAAATAACAATAAGTTGACATGCATCTTTGGTTAGGACCTAAGTCCTAACCCTATATTAACTACACTCACAATACTCCGAGCTTAGATAGTCTTGGATCCAAACTCCTTTGTGTTTGCCACTAGCTTGGCCACTCCTTTCTTCTTCCACAAGGTTTACTTCTTGCTCTATCAATTCATACAAGTAAATCAAGGTCAAGACAAGATACATTCATTTCTTCAAAACAAGGTAGCAATACATAATACATTCATTTCAAAACAATAAGGTTGCTGCTGCTAGGCAGCTTGTGCACTGTTTGCTAAAACATGCATAACTTTCATTTCGTATGTCGGAATTTCAATTGGTTTACACCGTTGGAAAGCTAACTTAATTTTATTTCTAACCATATAGGCTTTGAATTTTAATTCTTTTCCAATTAATACAGTTTTTAACTTAAAGACAGGTCAAGTTACACTACTGGACAATTTGCACTGTCCCTAAAGTTTCAATTCTACAATTCATTCTACAATCCAGAATTCAGTTCTGTTTTCTCCTAGTGAATTTAGACATGTTAAGGAATTGTCCATAAAATTTCCATCCTTAAATTCTCTTTATAAAATTTATAGTGATTTTTTTCAAAGTTACTGCCCAGAACAGAGTATTCTGGGTAGATTACACTAGTTTGAGTTTCTAGCTTCTTTAATCACTTGGATGGTACTTCTAACATATTAATTCAACTTATTTTTCATGTTCTTACATGTCTAGGTCAGTTTAATTCACTTATTTGTGTGATCATAACAAGGCATTATAGTGCTAAGTTCAATTTGATCTATTTGATCAACAACATTCCTCTCACTCACCAATTGAGTAGTCCATTACCTAGCTTTAACTAATCCAATTATATGAACTCAATTTCCAGCAAGCTAATTACTCTATTCAAGTCTCAATTCACTTAGCAATGTGATCAAAAAAGGGTAGCATGTATAACCAAACATGTTTACACATTTTCAATTAACAAAACAATCCCTATACTTATTTTAGTGCAAAATAGTCTATTTTTGTGACAACAATCCTTAATTGAGTTATTCTCTTAACAAAACACATATAAAAATCAATTTCAGCCATAGCAGCATGCATATCAGATTCAATCGAGTACCAAACTCATCTATATTCATAGAATTTCACTCTAGATGTCTTACAATGCTATTTATACATATAATCCTTTAAAATCAAGTGATATCATCCATATCTCATTCAGCTAACTTAAAGGAATTCACACATATAAATATATTACGTTTCTAACAACCAAATTCCCCATAACACATATAACAAAACATGAAATTCCATCCAGCATACTAATCTTAATATAGAGAAGAACGTATCAAGCTTTTACCTTGAGCTAGAAATAAATTTCTACAAAAAAAGAACCTAGCCAATTGCCCCAAGCTTCTAGTATAGTGAAATTCTCTCCTTTTTTCTCTCCAACTCGGGTAAAAGAATGAAGAGGGCGAAAGGTTTTACCCCTTGATCTCAAGACCAAATTCTCTCCCACTTCTCTAATTTGTTGACACATGTAATAGCCACACTCTAAAATTTTATTAACATGCAAACATTCATCCTTCAAAGCTTCACAGTTTGGTCCATTAATTTTGGGCACTAAATTCTTATTTCTCTTCAATTTCGTCCTTAGCTTTTAATTAAACAAGATTACAAAATAGATCATAAATTTTGCAAAGAAATCAAGGATAACATTCTACTAGGCCGTACTTTGGGGTATTACAATTCTCCCCCCCCCTTAAAATAAATTCGCCCTCGAATTTACCTGAGTTGAACAAGTAAGGATATTGATCTCTCATTGTAGCCTCGGGTTCCCAAGTTGCCTCTTCCATTTTATGATCTCCATAGCATTTTCACCAAGGGAGCATTCTTGTTTTGGAGTCTTCTAACTTCTTTGTCAAGTATTCGTATTGGCTCTTCTTCATATGATAAGTCGGGATTCAATTCTACTTCTTCAGGCTCAAGGATATGGGATGGATCAGATCGATATTTTCTAAGCATGGAAACATGGAAGACATTGTGGATCTTATCAAATTCACTAGGGAGTGCCAATCGATAAGCCACTGTACCAATCCTTTCAATGATTTCGAATAGACCAATGAATCGGGGACTGAGTTTCCGTTTTCTTCCAAATAGAAAGACTTTCTTCCAATGAGACACTTTCAGGAAGACCTTGTCTTCAACATTGTATTGGATGTCTCTCCTTTTCAAGTCTGCATAGGCTTTTTGTCTATCAAAGGCTTGCTTCAATCGATCATGTATGATTTGAACTTGTTCTTCAGTTTCTCTGAGCAATTGAGGTCCTAAAACCTTGTATTCTCCCAGTTCAGACCAACATAAAGGAGCTCTACATTTCCTTTCGTATAGAGCTTCGAATGGTTCCATCTGAATAGATGTCTGGTAGCTATTGTTGTAAGCAAACTCTACTAGGGGTAAAGATTTTTCCCAGTTCTTTCTAAAGTCTATAACAAAAGAATGTAGCATGTCTTCAAGTACTTCTACCACCCTTTCTGATTGGCCATCACTTTGTGGATGAAAAGCTGTGCTCAAATGCACTTTAGTTCCAAGGGCTTTTTGCAAGGAATTCCAGAATTGGGAAGCAAATCTGGAGTCTCGATCGGAGATTATAGTTGTAGGTACACTGTGTAATCGAATCACTTCACGGATGTATAGTTTGGCTAAGGTTTCCAAGCTCATGTTCATTCTAACAGGGATGAAATGAGTAGACTTTGTGAATCTATCAATAGTCACCCACACAACACCATTCTTTCTTGGAGTGGAAGGAAGACCCATAACGAAGTCCATTGTAATCTGATCCCATTTCCACTAAGGGAATTCGATTGGTTGGAGCAATGTAGTAGGGACTTGATGCTCGGCTTTGACCCTCTAACAAGTTAAGCACATTGAAACAAAATCGGTGGTAGTCGATTTCATGCCTGACCACCAATATAGTGGCTTTAGGTCCTTGTACATCTTAACCGATCCAGGGTGAATCGAGAAAGAGCTTTGGGGAGCTTGTAACACATCTCGTGCCTTATTTCTTCGTTGTTAGGAACACATACTCTATCCTTGAAATAGAGGAGTCCATTCGACTTGAGGAGAAGTCGAATTAGACTTAGAGTCTAGCTTGGACATGATATTCTGAAGATCTGGATCAATTTGTTGGAGTTCTTTGATTCTCAAGATTAAACTTGTAGTTCATAAAAGAATTTCTGTCCTTTGGATAAACATAAATGAGCATTGATAGCCAAGAAAGCTATAAACGAATGGAAAAGATCATTAAGGGAAATTTTCGAATAGTTACTTGTAAGTCAAGAAAGGTCTAAGTCAAAATGTTCATTTGATGAATTACTCTATGATTTAGATTTAAGGGTTTACCCGAGTATGGTATGCGACTAAGGGCATCAGCAACCACGTTTGCTTTCCCCGGATGGTAGTCGATAACCAAATCGTAATCTTTAAGTAACTCTAGCCATCTCCTTTGCCTCAAGTTCAATTCTTTCTGAGTTAGGAGGTATTTGAGGCTCTTGTGGTCTATGAACAATTTTCATTTCTCCTAGTACAAGTAATGTCTCCAGACTTTGAGTGCAAACATGATAGCTGCCAATTCTAGATTGTCAGTAGGGTAGTTTGACTCGTGTGGTTTTAGTTGCCTTGAAGCGTAAGCTACCACTTTTCCATCTTGCATTAAGACACATCCTAGTCCCAAATGAGATGCATCACTCTAAACAATGTACTCCTTACCCGATACTGGTTGGATGAGAATCAGAGCATGAGTCAGGGCTTGTTTAAGTTGATCAAAGCTTTGTTGTTGGTTCTCTGACCAAACAAAGGGTGTATCTTTGCAAGTTAGCTTAGTCAAACTTGCGGAAATGGATGAGAATCCTTTGACAAAACGTCGATAATACCCGACTAAACAGAGAAAGCTTCTGACCTCACCAACATTCCTTGGAGGTCTCCAATCCAGGATAGATTGAATTTTCCTTAGATCTACTTTGATCCCTTATGCCGAGATATCATGTCCAAGAAATGACACTTTCGATAGCCAAAATTTGCATTTAGAGAACTTTTCAAACAATTGACATTCTCGGAGAGTTTGCAATACGATTCGAAGGTGTTCAGAATGTTCTTCCTTATTTCGAGAATACACCAAAATGTCATCAATAAAGACGACCACAAACTTGTCAAGATAGGGCTTGAATACACGATTCATGAGATCCATGAAAGCAGCCGGAGCATTCGTTAACCCGAATGGCATTACAAGGAATTCAAAATGGCCATATCGAGTACGAAAGATTGTCTTGGGTACATCTTCTTCTTTTACCCTCTTTTGGTAGTATCTCGATCGTAGATCGATCTTTGAGAATACTGCGGCATCTTTGAGTTGATCGAAAAGATCTTCAATCCTTAGGAGAGGATATCGATTCTTGATAGTAAGCTTGTTCAATTGTCTGTAGTCAATACAGAGTCTCATAGTCCCGTCTTTCTTCTTCACGAACAAGACTGGAGCACCCTAGGGAGAGGAGCTAGGCCTAATGAAACCCTTGTCTTGTAGCTCTTGGAGTTTCATCTTGAGTTCTTTCAACTCAACATGCGCCATTCGATAAGGTGTGATGGACACCGGAGTTGTTCCAGGTTGGACATCGATCCTGAACACTACTTCTCTGGTTGGAGGAAGACCAGGGAGTTCCTCGGGAAAAACATCGAGATTTTTAGATACAATAGGCACACTAGGTAAGATGAATTCAAGTTCATCTTGTAAGACCATAGTAGCAGAGATTGAGTTCGGTTTCTTGTCAATTAGAAGAATTGATTCCTTTCCTAAACCCCGGAGGTAAAGTCTCCTATTTAGGCAATCTACCCAGGCTTCGTGCTTTCATCTTCACCTCGGTTGCAATGGCTCGATTCACCAGATTCTGGAAGTCAGTGATACCCAGGGCAGTGAATATTGGACTTAATTCATCATTCAATCCATCAATAAACATCCTACACTTGTCAACATCAATCTTGATGTATTCTGACCCGTATTTGCTATACTTGCAGAAGTCACTCACGTACTGTTCGATAGGTTGGCCACCTTGCTTTAGGTACAAGAAATGGTTCCGATGCTTGGCCAGGTATTGTTCACTAATGTATTTCTTCTTGAATTCCTCGAGGAAGAATTTCCAAGTTACAGCTTCAGCAGAAGCAGTCAGGGTAGTGGTTTCCCACCAGCTCAAAGCTTCGTCTGCCAACAAGGCTATAAAACATTCAAGTTTGTGTTCATCAGAACATGGTAGTTGTTTGGTTAGGATTCGAGTAGTGGCCTATAACCAATACTCAGCTATTTTGGGATTGACTTCATCAGTACCAGTGAAGGTATAAGCCTGGTGTTGAGCCAGTTTGTCAATAGGGGCTCTAGTTGGAGCAGTAGTAGGAGGAGAAATAGGATGGTCTCGTTTCAAGGTAGTTACAAGATGATTGAACATCTCCTTCATGCTCAGGAGACATTCCTGCTGCACAAGATTTATAGCGGGAGCTTCATGTTCAACCGCAGCTTGGGCTCAGGTTCAGCTCGTTGCTATGGAGGATTTTGTTCCATCCTTACACTATCTCCTACATTTGAGGAGCCTACGAGACTTTCATCATCCCGAGCTAGCCTTGTTTTAGACATTCTAAGTTCAAATAGAACAATTAGGAATTCGGTTTAGTTAAGCAAAGACACAAGCTATACAATACAAGTCTCCTAGGTGGCACAAGTATCCTATATGATGAAAGTGAGCTCGGTTTAGTCCTAGAACCGACTAAAAGCTCGATACCAATAAATGTAACACCCCTACCCGTGTTGGCAGCAAACTGGTTCGGGAGCGTTACTAACGTACACTACAAGCATGAACAAGGCAAGGATAGGCTAACTCATCCCTATTAGACGAGTTACTTAACAAACAAGTAACCAAACAAACATTACTTAACATATAAGCAATCTTAATTACATACATTTTAGGTTACCAAAAATTTCAATTAACATTATCATACAATCATCATCATTCGTATAGCTTAAGGACAATCATGCTTCCATTTCATTTCATTGTTTCTTAACTTGATACATGTAACATTCAATTGTACATACCTTGTCTCCAACCAAGCAATATGCCAACCTTACCATTCGGCATTTTCCATTCAAGATTATAAAATACTTATATAACATGTCATGATCATACAAGACTATCTTAACTCACAAGACATTCGAATGGCACAAGACTTGACCAATTACTTTGATAAAATCAATATATACATAACCATATACACAACAAATACTTACAATACATAGAATTTAAGTTCTTTACTTTATTTATATTAATAACCAAGTTCATGAGATAGTATGCCCATTCAAGATCATATACATATATACAAGATCAAGTATTCAAAATGCATGCACGATACATTATATACAACTAAGTGCCACCAACTATGGGAGTACAAAACAAGTATGAACCATACTTTAGCTATGCTTGTGTCTTGCTTCGAGCTCAAGAAATCATGCTTCGGGATCAAGGAACGATCAATCCTTTATCCTGTGTTTTGGGAAGAATGAAAACAAGAGTGATAAGTACAAGATATGTACTTTAGTAACGTAGCAACTAGTTCTAACCAATTTATAAGACATATATCACTTAGCTAAGTTGATCCTAGTCAACATTGGAAGCAATTCGAATTCAAACTTAGTTCAATCTTCATTTCAAGTCAAATAACATACTCAAGCAATATACACATTTCAATTCAAGTCATGTACATATTAGTTCAAGTTTACAAGTTTGTCATTTCAGAATACATGTCAAGTAATCGAAGTAGTAAGTCATACAATACAAGGTTCAAGCATAGGCAATTTCATTTCAAGAGTTTTATGTCAAAAATCAAGCATTACATGTCAAGCAATTTGATTATTTCAAGCTTACATATCAAGTGATTCAAGTATCAAGTAACTCAATAATCATATAATTCAAGTATCAAATGAGCTTTATTCTTTAATTATTTCTCCTTTGCTTTCTTTAGTTTATGCCTTTGCCATTTAGTTGTCCAGGTAATCGAGTCTCCAACCAACTATCGCCACAAGATGTACCATAGTATGCAAGATGTTCCGTAGTATTGATCAACCCTCCAACCCTTCAACTGTCGCCAAAGACCACACATACGTACCCTCCGTCACGTCACCAATTAGGGTCCTTAGCCTTGGGACGTAGTCCACCATGACACAATGAGCTCTAGACTCTAAGGCATGCCCTTCTACCTATGACCACTAACAACCAAGGCTTTGTTCAATTATGAATCACTTATTCAAGTATTACATGTTTATGTTAAGCAATAACTTATTCAAGGATCAATTCAAGTGAAACATTGCAAGATCATGTTCATATACACAACCCTTAGGCCAATTAAGTCTTATCTCTACACTTTACAATTTAATCTTGTCATTCAAGCAAGCAATTAACATATGCCATATCTTAGGCATCAAGCAAGATATTTAATTCATGATTTACATCATGTTAACAAGTATTTAAATCATAGAGGTACATTTAAGCACTCATTCAAATGATCACAATCAAGGCATCAAGGTTCAAGCATTTGTTTTCACTTTTCTTCCTAGATAATTTAACAACATACATGTTTTAATTAGATCTCAAGTTTTAGCTTAAATCATTCTTCCACTTTTTCTTCACAACCAAGCTTAAATCAAGTATATTAACAAGGCATAAAATAACAATAAGTAGACATGCATTTTTGGTTAGGACCTAAGTCCTAACTCTATATTAACTACACCCACAATACTCAAGCTTAGCTAGTCTTGGATCCAAACTCCTTTGTGTTTGCCACTAGCTTCGCCACTCCTTTCTTCTTCCACAAGGTTTACTCCTTGCTCTATAAATTCATACATGTAAATCAAGATCAAGACAAGATACATTCATTTCTTCAAAACAAGGCAACAATACATAATTCATTCATTTCAAAACATCAAGGCTGATGCTGCCAGGCAGCCTGTGCACTGTTTACTAAAACATGCATAACATTCATTTCGTATTCGAAATTTCAATTGGTTTACACCTTTGGAAAGCTAACTTAATTTTCTTTCTAACAATATAAGCTTTGCATTTTAATTCTTTTCCAATTAATACAGTTTTTAACTTAAAGACAGGTCAAGTTACACTACTGGACAGTTTGCACTGTCCCTAGAGTTTCATTTCTACAATTCATTCTACAATCCAGAATTCAGTTCTATTTTCTCCTAAAGAATTTAGACATGTTAAGGCATTTTCCATAAAATTTCCAGCCTTAAATTATCTTTATACAATGTATAGTGATTTTTTTCAAAGTTACTGCCCAGAACAGAGTATTCTGGTCAAATTACACTAGTTTGAGTTTCTAGCTTCTTTAATCACTTGGATGGTACTTCTAACAAATTAATTTAACTTATTTTTCATGTTCTTACATGTCTAGGTCAGTTTAATTCACTTATTTGTATGATCATAACAAGGCATTATAGTGCTAAGTTCAATTTGATCTATTTGATCAACAACATTCCTCTCATTCACCATTTGAGTAGTCCATTACCTAGCTTTAACTAATCCAATTATATGAACTCATTTTCCAGCAAGCTAATTACTCTATTCAAGTCTCAATTCACTTAGCAATGTGATCAAAATAGGGTAGCATGTATAACCAAACATGTTTACACATTTTCAATTAACAAAACAATCCCTATACTTATTTTAGTGCAAAATAGTCTATTTTTTGTGACAACAATCCTTAATTGAGTTATTCTCTTAACAAAACACATATAAAAATCAATTTCAGCCATAGCAGCATGCATATCAGATTCAATCGAGTACCAAACTCATCTATATTCATAGAATTTCACTCTAGATGTCTTACAATGCTATTTATACATATAATCTTTTAAAATCAAGTGATATCATCCATATCTCATTCAGCTAACTTAAAGGAATTCACACATATAAATATATTATGTTTCTAACAACCAAATTCCCCATAACACATAACAAAACATGAAATTCCATCCAGCATACTAATCTTAATATAGAGAAGAATGTATCAAGCTTTTACCTTGAGCTAGAATAAATTTCTACAAAAAAAGAACCTAGCCGATTACCCCAAGCTTCTAGTATAGTGAAATTCTCTCTTTTTTCTCTCCAACTCGGGTAAAAGAATGAAGAGGGCGAAAGGTTTTACCCTTGATCTCAAGACCAAATTCTCTCCCACTTCTCTAATTTGTTGACACATGTAATAGCCACACTCTAAAATTTTATTAACATGCAAACATTCATCCTTCAAAGCTTCACAGTTTGGTCCATTAATTTTGGGCTCTAAATTCTTATTTCTCTTCAATTTGGTCCTTAGCTTTTAATTAAACAAGATTACAAAATAGATCATAAATTTTGCAAAGAAATCAAGGATAACATTCTACTAGGCCGTACTTTGGGGTATTACAATTCTCCCCCTTAAAATAAATTAAGCCTCGAATTTACAGGAGTTGAACAAGTAAGGATATTGATCTCTCATTTGTAGCCTCGGGTTCCCAAGTTGCCTCTTCCATTTTATGATCTCCATAGCATTTTCACCAAGGGAGCATTCTTGTTTTGGAGTCTTCTAACTTCTTTGTCAAGTATTCGTATTGGCTCTTCTTCATATGATAAGTCGGGATTCAATTCTACTTCTTCAGGCTCAAGGATATGGGATGGATCAGATCGATATTTTCTAAGCATGGAAACATGGAAGACATTGTGGATCTTATCAAATTCACTAGGGAGTGCCAATCGATAAGCCACTGTACCAATCCTTTCAATGATTTCGAATAGACCAATGAATCGGGGACTGAGTTTCCGTTTTCTTCCAAATAGAAAGACTTTCTTCCAATGAGACACTTTCAGGAAGACCTTGTCTTCAACATTGTATTGGATGTCTCTCCTTTTCAAGTCTGCATAGGCTTTTTGTCTATCAAAGGCTTGCTTCAATCGATCATGTATGATTTGAACTTGTTCTTCAGTTTCTCTGAGCAATTGAGGTCCTAAAACCTTGTATTCTCCCAGTTCAGACCAACATAAAGGAGCTCTACATTTCCTTTCGTATAGAGCTTCGAATGGTTCCATCTGAATAGATGTCTGGTAGCTATTGTTGTAAGCAAACTCTACTAGGGGTAAAGATTTTTCCCAGTTCTTTCTAAAGTCTATAACAAAAGAATGTAGCATGTCTTCAAGTACTTCTACCACCCTTTCTGATTGGCCATCACTTTGTGGATGAAAAGTCGTGCTCAAATGCACTTTAGTTCCAAGGGCTTTTTACAAGGAATTCCGAATGGGAAGCAAATCTGAGTCTCGATCGGAGATTATAGTTGTAGGTACACTGTGTAATCGAATCACTTCACGGATGTATAGTTTGGCTAAGGTTTCCAAGCTCATGTTCATTCTAACAGGGATGAAATGAGTAGACTTTGTGAATCTATCAATAGTCACCCACACAACACCATTCTTTCTTGGAGTGGAAGGAAGACCCATAACGAAGTCCATTGTAATCTGATCCCATTTCCACTAAGGGAATTCGATTGGTTGGAGCAATGTAGTAGGGACTTGATGCTCGGCTTTGACCCTCTAACAAGTTAAGCACATTGAAACAAAATCGGTGGTAGTCGATTTCATGCCTGACCACCAATATAGTGGCTTTAGGTCCTTGTACATCTTAACCGATCCAGGGTGAATCGAGAAAGAGCTTTGGGGAGCTTCTTGTAACATCTCGTGCCTTATTTCTTCGTTGTTAGGAACACATACTCTATCCTTGAAATAGAGGAGTCCATTCGACTTGAGGGAGAAGTCAGAATTAGACTTAGAGTCTAGCTTGGACATGATATTCTGAAGATCTGGATCAATTTGTTGGAGTTCTTTGATTCTCAAGATTAAACTTGTAGTTCATAAAAGAATTTCTGTCCTTTGGATAAACATAAATGAGCATTGATAGCCAAGAAAGCTATAAACGAATGGAAAAGATCATTAAGGGAAATTTTCGAATAGTTACTTGTAAGTCAAGAAAGGTCTAAGTCAAAATGTTCATTTGATGAATTACTCTATGATTTAGATTTAAGGGTTTACCCGAGTATGGTATGCGACTAAGGGCATCAGCAACCACGTTTGCTTTCCCCGGATGGTAGTCGATAACCAAATCGTAATCTTTAAGTAACTCTAGCCATCTCCTTTGCCTCAAGTTCAATTCTTTCTGAGTTAGGAGGTATTTGAGGCTCTTGTGGTCTATGAACAATTTTCATTTCTCCTAGTACAAGTAATGTCTCCAGACTTTGAGTGCAAACATGATAGCTGCCAATTCTAGATTGTCAGTAGGGTAGTTTGACTCGTGTGGTTTTAGTTGCCTTGAAGCGTAAGCTACCACTTTTCCATCTTGCATTAAGACACATCCTAGTCCCAAATGAGATGCATCACTCTAAACAATGTACTCCTTACCCGATACTGGTTGGATGAGAATCAGAGCATGAGTCAGGGCTTGTTTAAGTTGATCAAAGCTTTGTTGTTGGTTCTCTGACCAAACAAAGGGTGTATCTTTGCAAGTTAGCTTAGTCAAACTTGCGGAAATGGATGAGAATCCTTTGACAAAACGTCGATAATACCCGACTAAACAGAAAAGCTTCGACCTCACCAACATTCCTTGAGGTCTCCAATCCAGATAGATTGAATTTTCCTTAGATCTACTTTGATCCCTTATGCCGAGATATCATGTCCAAGAAATGACACTTTCGATAGCCAAAATTTGCATTTAGAGAACTTTTCAAACAATTGACATTCTCGGAGAGTTTGCAATCTGATTCAAGGTGTTCGTAATGTTCTTCCTTATTTCGAGAATACACCAAAATGTCATCAATAAAGACGACCACAAACTTGTCAAGATAGGGCTTGAATACACGATTCATGAGATCCATGAAAGCAGCCGAGCATTCGTTAACCCGAATGGCATTACAAGGAATTCAAAATGGCCATATCGAGTACGAAAGATTGTCTTGGGTACATCTTCTTCTTTTACCCTCTTTTGGTAGTATCTCGATCGTAGATCGATCTTTGAGAATACTGCGGCATCTTTGAGTTGATCGAAAAGATCTTCAATCCTTAGGAGAGGATATCGATTCTTGATAGTAAGCTTGTTCAATTGTCTGTAGTCAATACAGAGTCTCATAGTCCCGTCTTTCTTCTTCACGAACAAGACTGGAGCACCCTAGGGAGAGGAGCTAGGCCTAATGAAACCCTTGTCTTGTAGCTCTTGGAGTTTCATCTTGAGTTCTTTCAACTCAACATGCGCCATTCGATAAGGTGTGATGGACACCGGAGTTGTTCCAGGTTGGACATCGATCCACGAACACTACTTCTCTGGTTGGAGGAAGACCAGGGAGTTCCTCGGGAAAAACATCGAGATTTTTAGATACAATAGGCACACTAGGTAAGATGAATTCAAGTTCATCTTGTAAGACCATAGTAGCAGAGATTGAGTTCGGTTTCTTGTCAATTAGAAGAATTGATTCCTTTCCTAAACCCCGGAGGTAAAGTCTCCTATTTAGGCAATCTACCCAGGCTTCGTGCTTTCATCTTCACCTCGGTTGCAATGGCTCGATTCACCCAGATTCGGAAGTCAGTGATACCCAGGGCAGTGAATATTGGACTTAATTCATCATTCAATCCATCAATAAACATCCTACACTTGTCAACATCAATCTTGATGTATTCTGACCCGTATTTGCTATACTTGCAGAAGTCACTCACGTACTGTTCGATAGGTTGGCCACCTTGCTTTAGGTACAAGAAATGGTTCCGATGCTTGGCCAGGTATTGTTCACTAATGTATTTCTTCTTGAATTCCTCGAGGAAGAATTTCCAAGTTACAGCTTCAGCAGAAGCAGTCAGGGTAGTGGTTTCCCACCAGCTCAAAGCTTCGTCTGCCAACAAGGCTATAAAACATTCAAGTTTGTGTTCATCAGAACATGGTAGTTGTTTGGTTAGGATTCGAGTAGTGGCCTATAACCAATACTCAGCTATTTTGGGATTGACTTCATCAGTACCAGTGAAGGTATAAGCCTGGTGTTGAGCCAGTTTGTCAATAGGGGCTCTAGTTGGAGCAGTAGTAGGAGGAGAAATAGGATGGTCTCGTTTCAAGGTAGTTACAAGATGATTGAACATCTCCTTCATGCTCAGGAGACATTCCTGCTGCACAAGATTTATAGCAGGAGCTTCATGTTCAACCGCAGCTTGGGCTCTGGGTTCAGCTCGTTGCTATGGAGGATTTTGTTCCATCCTTACACTATCTCCTACATTTGAGGAGCCTACGAGACTTTCATCATCCCGAGCTAGCCTTGTTTTAGACATTCTAAGTTCAAATAGAACAATTAGGAATTCGGTTTAGTTAAGCAAAGACACAAGCTATACAATACAAGTCTCCTAGGTGGCACAAGTATCCTATATGATGAAAGTGAGCTCAGTTTAGTCCTAGAACCGACTAAAAAGCTCTGATACCAATAAATGTAACACCCCCTACCCGTGTTGGCAGCAAACTGGTTCGGGAGCGTTACTAACGTACACTACAAGCATGAACAAGGCAAGGATAGGCTAACTCATCCCTATTAGACGAGTTACTTAACAAACAAGTAACCAAACAAACATTACTTAACATATAAGCAATCTTAATTACATACATTTTAGGTTACCAAAAATTTCAATTAACATTATCATACAATCATCATCATTCGTATAGCTTAAGGACAATCATGCTTCCATTTCATTTCATTGTTTCTTAACTTGATACATGTAACATTCAATTGTACATACCTTGTCTCCAACCAAGCAATATGCCAACCTTACCATTCGGCATTTTCCATTCAAGATTATAAAATACTTATATAACATGTCATGATCATACAAGACTATCTTAACTCACAAGACATTCGAATGGCACAAGACTTGACCAATTACTTTGATAAAATCAATATATACATAACCATATACACAACAAATACTTACAATACATAGAATTTAAGTTCTTTACTTTATTTATATTAATAACCAAGTTCATGAGATAGTATGCCCATTCAAGATCATATACATATATACAAGATCAAGTATTCAAAATGCATGCACGATACATTATATACAACTAAGTGCCACCAACTATGGGAGTACAAAACAAGTATGAACCATACTTTAGCTATGCTTGTGTCTTGCTTCGAGCTCAAGAAATCATGCTTCAGGATCAAGGAACGATCGAATCCTTTATCCTGTGTTTGGGAAGAATGAAAACAAGAGTGATAAGTACAAGATATGTACTTTAGTAACGTAGCAACTAGTTCTAACCAATTTATAAGACATATATCACTTAGCTAAGTTGATCCTAGTCAACATTGGAAGCAATTCGAATTCAAACTTAGTTCAATCTTCATTTCAAGTCAAATAACATACTCAAGCAATATACACATTTCAATTCAAGTCATGTACATATTAGTTCAAGTTTACAAGTTTGTCATTTCAGGAATACATGTCAAGTAATCGAAGTAGTAAGTCATACAATACAAGGTTCAAGCATAGGCAATTTCATTTCAAGAGTTTTATGTCAAAAATCAAGCATTACATGTCAAGCAATTCGATTATTTCAAGCTTACATATCAAGTGATTCAAGTATCAAGTAACTCAATAATCATATAATTCAAGTATCAAATGAGCTTTATTCTTTAATTATTTCTCCTTTGCTTTCTTTAGTTTATGCCTTTGCCATTTAGTTGTCCAGGTAATCGAGTCTCCAACCAACTGTCGCCACAAGATGTACCGTAGTATTGATCAACCCTCCTACTGTCGCCAAAGACCACACATACGTACCCTCCGTCTGTCACCAATTAGGGTCCTTAGCCCTGGACCGTAGTCCACCCTGACACAATGAGCTCTAGACTCTAAGGCATGCCCTTCTACCTATGACCACTAACAACCAAGGCTTTGTTCAATTATGAATCACTTATTCAAGTATTACATGTTTATGTTAAGCAATAACTTATTCAAGGATCAATTCAAGTGAAACATTGCAAGATCATGTTCATATACACAACCCTTAGGCCAATTAAGTCTTATCTCTACACTTTACAATTTAATCTTGTCATTCAAGCAAGCAATTAACATATGCCATATCTTAGGCATCAAGCAAGATATTTAATTCATGATTTACATCATGTTAACAAGTATTTAAATCATAGAGGTACATTTAAGCACTCATTCGAAATGATCACAATCAAGGCATCAAGGTTCAAGCATTTGTTTTCACTTTTCTTCCTAGATAATTTAACAACATACATGTTTTAATTAGATCTCAAGTTTTAGCTTAAATCATTCTTCCACTTTTTTCTTCACAACCAAGCTTAAATCAAGTATATTAACAAGGCATAAAATAACAATAAGTAGACATGCATTTTTGGTTAGGACCTAAGTCCTAACTCTATATTAACTACACCCACAATACTCCAAGCTTAGCTAGTCTTGGATCCAAACTCCTTTGTGTTTGCCACTAGCTTCGCCACTCCTTTCTTCTTCCACAAGGTTTACTCCTTGCTCTATAAATTCATACATGTAAATCAAGATCAAGACAAGATACATTCATTTCTTCAAAACAAGGCAACAATACATAATTCATTCATTTCAAAACATCAAGGCTGATGCTGCCAGGCAGCCTGTGCACTGTTTACTAAAACATGCATAACATTCATTTCGTACTTCGAAATTTCAATTGGTTTACACCTTTGGAAAGCTAACTTAATTTTCTTTCTAACAATATAAGCTTTGCATTTTAATTCTTTTCCAATTAATACAGTTTTTAACTTAAAGACAGGTCAAGTTACACTACTGGACAGTTTGCACTGTCCCTAGAGTTTCATTTCTACAATTCATTCTACAATCCAGAATTCAGTTCTATTTTCTCCTAAAGAATTTAGACATGTTAAGGCATTTTCCATAAAATTTCCAGCCTTAAATTATCTTTATACAATGTATAGTGATTTTTTTCAAAGTTACTGCCCAGAACAGAGTATTCTGGGCAAATTACACTAGTTTGAGTTTCTAGCTTCTTTAATCACTTGGATGGTACTTCTAACAAATTAATTTAACTTATTTTTCATGTTCTTACATGTCTAGGTCAGTTTAATTCACTTATCTATATGATCATAACAAGGCATTATAGTGCTAAGTTCAATTTGATCTACTTGATCAACAACATTCCTCTCATTCACCATTTGAGCAGTCCATTACCTAGCTTTAACTAATCCAATTATATGAACTCATTTTCCAGCAAGCTAATTACTCTATTCAAGTCTCAATTCACTTAGCAATGTGATCAAAATAGGGTAGCATGTATAACCAAACATGTTTACACATTTTCAATTAACAAAACAGTCCCTATACTTATTTTAGTGCGAAATAGTCTCTTTTCGTGACAACAATCCTTAATTGAGTTACTCTCTTAACAAAGTACATATAAAAATCAATTTCAGCCATGGCAGCATGCATATCAGATTCAATCGAGTACCAAACTCATCTATATTCATAGAATTTAACTCTAGATGTCTTACAATGCTATTTATACATATAATCTCTTAAAATCAACCGATATCATCCATATCTCATTCAGCTAACTTAAAGGAATTCACACATATACATATATTATGTTTCTAACAACCAAATTCCCCATAACACATAACAAAACATGAAATTCCATCCAGCATACTAATCTTAATATAGAGAAGAATGTATCAAGCTTTTACCTTGAGCTAGAATAAATTTCTACAAAAAAAGAACCTAGCCGATTACCCCAAGCTTCTAGTATAGTGAAATTCTCTCTTTTTTCTCTCCAACTCGGGTAAAAGAATGAAGAGGACGAAAGGTTTTACCCGTTGATCTCAAGACCAAGCTCTCTTCCACTTCTCTAATTTGTTGACACATGTAATAGCCACACTCTAAAATTTTATTAACATGCAAACATTCATCCTTCAAAGCTTCACAGTTTGGTCCATTAATTTTGGGCTCTAAATTCTTATTTCTCTTCAATTTGGTCCTTAGCTTTTAATTAAACAAGATTACAAAATAGATCATAAATTTTGCAAAGAAATCAAGGATAACATTCTACTATACCGTACTTTAGGGTATTACAGTCCCTATTTGGCGACGGTATGAGGGAAGTGTTGTGGTCACTTGGCGACAGTAGAAAGGATTGACTGGTGCTGCGAGTACCATTTTATTTGGAGATAGATGGTTAGGGATTCGTTTACCTAGGGTGGTACTTGAATCTCAAGGCTATGCTAATAAGAAATCATGAAAATTATAATTAAATCAAGGAAGTATTGAATTATCTCGCATAATAAATACTATATATGTATTCTTGAATATAAATCATCTTTTGGGAGAATAAGAAGCTTATAATTGAATAGGGTTTTCAATTGAGTGTATGATATACCTTTGTATATGAATTGTTGATAATCATGCCTATATGCAATTGTTTGATTAGAATGCCTTGATAACCATGCCTATATGTAAATGCTTGATTCGAATGCCTTGTTTTATATTACTTATCTTCTTGTTCAAGATATTGTTATGCATGTTCAATGAAATGGATAAAAGAAATATTTGATTGATTGTTGTTACTTTATGCAACTTTAAACTAACTCATTAATTGAAAACTTATGCAGTCCTTTCATCATATTCCAGGGTAAAGCTTAGATTGCAAGTTATCTTGGGAGCTTGGTTAGATCACAAGTACTCTAAAGTATGTTTTGTAAATTCTTTTGTTAAGACTCCTAGATGGGTGGTAACATGTTTTGTAATGCATGTAGAAGATTATATAGGTCCTTTTGATATGTAAATATTTGTGAGCATTATACTATCTTGAAAATGGTTTGTAAATAGCCTCTATAAATATTTGGTTAATAGTAGCTAATACTTGGTTAATATGGTTGTTTGACAAGTTTTGAGGTATGCAAATGGAGGTACGCTTGTGATAGCTAATAATTCGAATAAAAACCTTGCACATGTTCGAATGATTGATTGAATTGGGTTGCTTGCATGTTAAGTTCATAGTCATTCATATCATGTTTAAATGGAAAATTTTCTAAGTTAGTAAGTTAGTGAATTGTAGTAGTTGGAATGCATATATGCTCTTAAAGAAAATGGGGTGCAATATTCTATAAGATACATCATTTAGAGGAGGTATAAATAGCTTATAACATGTTTCAAGGACTATTAGGTTACTTAAAGTTAGGTTCCAATTTGGGACCATGTTCGAATAAAATGGGTTAAACCTTTAAGAGATGTATTGAATAAGACTTGTTGGTTAACAAGTTGTTTTAAGGCAAGATTAAAAATAGTTTTGTAAGTACATAGATTCATATATTGCTTCCCTCCTTGCATAACCATGTTTCTTCTTGATTATTGATGTAGTATTTCCTTGATGTTATGTATGGATGTCCTTGGTTGTTTGGTAATGCTTCTTAACTCGGTATATCATCTATACAGTATAAGGGTGCTACATTTTGGTATCAGAGCTAAGGTTTAGTCGATCCTAGGACTAAACCGAGTCTTGTGCATTCTCATTTGTTACATGTGCCACCTAGGAGTTAAATAAAAACAAAAAACTGTGAAAATGTTACCTCGACAAAATTTTGGTTGAATGCCAACACATGCTGGCAAGCAGAATTTGGCTCTATTTATGTCCTCAATATCTCAGTGCAATAATGCCAAGCAGGTAGTAATTCAAGTGCAGCAATATAACTCTAGTCTAAGTTCATAAAGAGTGCATGATGTGTAGGCAATATGCATCGAGTATCCTTTCACTCCCTTAGCCAATTTTACTACCTAAACTCAGATTTTTATTTTTATCATTTTTTTTCTCTTTGCCAAGGGTTTCTGTTGGCATTAATTTAAGCTTGCTTCGTGACACTATTTAGCGTGAGAGATAAGAGGGAGCATACCATGAATCCCCACCTTAATCTAGACATCACCAGGCTTTCTCTTTAACTCATACCATAATGTTTTGGACTTGAGAACTAAGAGGGAGTAAACCACGAAGCCCCAAGTAACTTATTATCCTTAGGTAGAGGAGAGTTCATTTTTTTCATTGCCCTGGCAGAACATTGTTGCCTTATTATTTTCTTTTACCCTGGCATCATTTGATTTTTTTTAAATCTGAGCATAGTTTCAAAGAGTCTAAGTTTGCTAAGGAACTAGATACATACTACGTGTAAAGTGAAGTTTCAGTTCCCTAAACTAAAGATCAATTGCCAAGCTAACCTGGCATACTACTCTGCTGGCATGGCATGACAACTAAAGATTAAAATTTCCTCATTGGACATACACCTAGATCATGTTAAACTTGCCTAACAAATGTTAACATTTTTCAAGAATAAACCGAGGCAAAATTTCCTATTTTAGTGGTTTGGTATGCATCTATTCTAAATGACCTAGATGGCATGGCAACAGAAAATAAACATGAAATGTATGGCATGGCATAAAAGTGAGGAAACGCACACCCCCAAACCCAAGATGTGCATTGCCCCAAATGCATGAAACAACACATATATACAAGAAAAACAAAAAAATGCATAATCATGTAAATGCAATGAAATGAAATGTAAAGGAGTTTAGATATAAGATGACTCCCTTCGGAGACTTCCTCTCGTGTGGCACGGGTTTTCGTTTTAGAAATTGGCCATGAGCAGGGGCCATTCGTTTCTTTCCTTTCATGATTGGTTGTGAAGCGGCAGTAGAGGCTCCAACTTCATCCGTTTTTCTTGGCAGGTTCCGATGCGGTAGGTGCATCGGTGGCATTAGATGGTGTTTGTATAGCAGGTGTCACTGGTGACTTGGATTTGGTAGACTTGGCTTTGGTTTCCTTTTTCCTTTGGTAGACTTGCTGGCATGGCATCATCGCTGACAGAGGGCTCGACAGGGAAATCTGGGAATTCTGGCATAAAGTTAGTGGGCAATTTTTTAAGAACCTCCCTGATTACAACATCCTTGGCCTGTGTGTAATGTCTTAGCTTGACATTAAGCTCCTCTGCTTTTTCTATCTTTCAGAGAATAATCTCCTAGCAATGGTAAATTTGTGACAGCATTGCCAGTAAACTGTCTGGCACGGTTTCTGGCATGGTTGCTGGCTCTGCCTTTGACACTTTCAGTCTTGGCGTGGGCACTTTGGCCTTCCCCTTGCCCTTGGCCTTTTGCTCGGTAGCAACGAGATTTCTCCATATAGGAGCTGTAATTGTTGTTCCCTTGATTATTTGTCCCTCATCTGTATGAAGCTTGGGCACACCATGGAGCATGCAAATGTTAGAAATCAACAAAGGAAAGAACAAACTGCCATTACCTTTCACTACACACTTATAAGTTTCTTCAATAATAAGCTTGCCCACATTAATCTTGCGCCCCATAACAATGGAGTGCAATAGGATCAGCCTTTCTTGTGACACAGTCTCGTTATGGGTGTAGGCATCAAATTTTCCTTGAGAAAGTGATTCAATTCTCTCTATTGGGGTTTCAATGCCAATCTCTTCACCGTACGGTGCCCCTTGGATGACATTATCCATGCCGTGCCAGGTTCACACATGTCTGCCAACAACCTCTTTCTCTTGGCAGCATTCATCGAATTAGTGTACTCAAAATATTCATCCCCTGCACCGTCCAACTCAAACATAGTGTTAATATACCCTTCATCAAAGCGAACACACTTACCTCTAATCATCAAGAAGGGCGAATCCTTGGCCACAAGATGCGCATAGAATTCTTGAACGATGGTGGCATAGATCTCCCATTTTTGCTGGCAAAACAGACTCCATTTTTGCAGGCTAATCGTTGACATGACTTCTGGAGGGAAGCCATTGTTCGTCTCTATTTTGAGGTCGAAATGCTTCTCATAGAAAAAACTTCTCGAGGCAAAGTTGGTTTCAAACTTTTTTTGAATCTCCTCATTGAAGAATCGCTTGAAAGGGGTAGAAGAAGAAGCCATTAGAGACGTGTAAGAATTTGGACTGATTTTGAATCAAGGAAGAAGAAGAAAAGATGATGCAAAGCTTGGTTCTTGTTTGAAAAGAAAAGTGGAAAATTTAGAGAGAGTTGGGTTCTTTAAATTTGGTTATGGAAAGAAAGTGAAAAGTTTGGAAAGTTTAATGGGGTTGGTAACCGAGTAAATAGGGAAAATGATGGAAGTAAAAAGATTTTATTTGAAAAGAGGGTAAAGTGATAAGGTTGTAAGTGATAAGATTTGATAAAGATTGGAGTGATAAGGTGATTGGATTGAATTTAAATATCAACCCAATTTTTGGGCTACTAGGGTTTAAATTAAAAGAAAATACTCTCTCTTATCTAATGGGCCGATCAAGCTAAGGTTTATCTCATCTTTTCATTTTTCTGTTCGTTGCATGCCAAGCGGCTTTGGCATTGTGATTGGCACATAGAATTCTCCTATTGTGGCTTCGGTTCATGCCAAGTCTCTCGTTGGCAATGTTCCTGGCATTGCTCCTGACATCATTTCTGGCATGGTCATGGCATACTGATTCTGCATTGACTCAAAGAAAACCTTTCAACATAGACAAGGAATAAAAACTAAAAACAACATAAAGGAAAGACTTATTAAAAGCCTAGAAACCTAAAAATAAAGAAAAACAATTATCCTAATATTTACAAGAATTCAAACCTGATGGTGCTTCATGTTACCTCTGCCAAAAGGATCACCTCTTTGGCATTGTTCTGATCACCTTCCAGGTAGTGCTTTAAACGTTGGCCATTCACTTTAAAAATTTCCCCCGACCTCAAGTTTTTAATGTCCACAGCTCCATGGGCATAGGGCTTCACAACTTCAAAAGGTCATGTCCATCTTGATCTTAGTTTTCCTGGAAACAACTTAAGTCATGAGTTGAATAACAAAACACGTTGGCCTACCTCAAACTATCTTGGCATTATCCTACTGTCATGCTAGCGTTTTGTCTTCTCCTTATATATTCTAGCATTCTCGTAGGCTTGCGTCCTGAATTCCTCCAATTCATTTAGGTCTAGTAACCTCTTTTCTCCAGTAGCTCTCCATGCTATGTCAAGTGTTATGATGGCCTAGTAGGCTTTATGTTCAAGCTCTTCTGGCAGATGGCATGGTTTTCCGAAAACAAGTCTAAACGGTAAGGTACCCAAAGGAGTTTTAAATATCGTTCTGTAAGCCCACAAAGAATCATCTAGTCTTAAGGACCAGTCTTTCCTTTATGGATTAACAGTCTTCTCTAGAATTTTTTAATCTCCTTGCTTGAAATCTCGTCTTGCCCATTCGTTTGTGGATGATATGCCATGGTAATTCTCTGCTATATACCATACCTGTACAAAGCTTTAGAAATTAGATTACGTTTAAAATGGGTGCCCTCATCATGAATAATCACCCTAGGGGCACCAAATCTAGTAAAAATGTGTTTGTGCAAAAAGTTGGCAATAGCTTTGGCATCGTTTATTGGCAGGGCAACAACTTCTACCCATTTAGACACATAGTCAACAGCCACAAGAATATATACATTACCAAATGAAGGGGGAAAAAGACCCATAAAGTCTATCCCCCATACATCAAATAAGTCCACAGGTATAATGTTTTGAAGCGGTAGTTGGTGTCTGCCATATATATTTCCTGTCTGTTGGCATCGGTCGCACGCATTGGCATACTCGTGGGCATCATTGTATAGTGTGGGCCAAAAGAATCTTGATTGCAGCACCTTGGCGGTAGTCTTCATCCCAGTAAAGTGACCTCCATATGGTGCGGCATGGCACAAATGCAATATGTTATACTGCTCATCCTCGGGCACACAACGGTGGATCACTTGGTCAGCACACTGTTTGAACAACATTGGCTCGTCCCAATAGTATTGCCTAACCTCTCGCAAGAACCTTTTCTTGGCATTGCATGCCAAATTTGGTGGTAAAATGTTGCTTACCAAGTAGTTGACAATGTCAGCATACCATGGCATGGCATTAACTGCAAGCAAATACTCGTCAGGATATACATCTCTTATAAAATTGGTCTTGCCATCTTCAAGATAATGCTCTAAACGTGAGAGATGGTCAGCTACTAAGTTTTCACTTCCCTTTTTGTCTCAGATCTCAAGATCAAATTCTTGAAGTAGGAGCATCTATCGGATTAGTCTGGGCTTGGCATCCTTCTTTTCCAAGAGATACTTCAATGTCGAATGATCTATGTAAACCACAACTTTGTTACCAATTAAATAAGATCAAAATTTATCAAAAGCAAATACAACTGCGAGAAATTCTTTCTCGATTGTAGAGTAATTCAGTTGTGCTTTATTCAAGGTTTGGCTGGCATAGTAGATGGCATGGGAAACCTTGCCATGCTTTTGTCCCAAGACTGCTCCAACGGCATAGTCACTGACGTCGCACATGAGCTCGAAGGGCTCATTATAGTCCGGTGCCACAACTATAGGGGCATTAATTAACTTTTCTTTGAGTTCCTAAAATGCTCTTAAACAACAATCATCAAATGCAAAAGTGGCATTATGTTCTAAAAATATGCATAAAGGCTTAGCAATTTTTGAGAAGTCTTCAATAAAACGCCGGTAAAAACTGGCATGTCCTAAAAAACTCCTTATACCTTTGACCCTTGTTGTTGGCAGTAATTGCTTGATTACCTCAACTTTTGCTTGATCAACTTCTAATCCTCTCTCAGTTACCTTGTGCCGGAGAACAATGCCCTCCTTCACCATGAAGTGGCATTTTCCCAATTCAACACTAGGTTCGTTTCTACGTACCTCTTCAAGACTTGCTCCAAACTTTGAAGACATTCCTCAAATGTTTTTCCAAACACTGAGAAATCATCCATGAATACTTCCATGTTGTGCTCTATCATATCAGAAAAAATGGACATCATGCAACGTTGGAATGTTGCCGGAGCATTGCATAGACCGAATGGCATCCTTCTAAATGAAAATGTCCCGTATGGACACATGAATATGGTCTTCTCTTGATCATCAGGGGCGATGGAAAGCTGATTATAACCTGAATAACCATCCAAAAAATAATAGAAAGCTTTACCTGCCAATCTGTCTAGCATCTGGTCGATGAATGGCAATGGGAAGTGATCCTTCCTTGTGGCATTGTTCAGCCTCCTATAGTCCATGCACACTCTCCATCCTGTGATAGTTTTGGAGGGAATCAATTCAGTTTTACTGTTCTGTACCACGGTCATGCCACCTTTTATTTGGCACACATTGCACTGGGCTAACCCAAGAGCTATCGAAAATAGGATAAATAATCTCGACATCAAGCCATTTTATGATCTCTTTTTTCACTACCTCTTTCATGCTCGGGTTTAGCCTTCTCTGGCCTTCAATGGTCTTGCCATTGTACTCCTCCAAGATAATCTTGTGCATGAAAATGGTTGGGCTAATACCTCAGATGTCTGCCAAGGTCCAACCCAATGCTTGCTTATAATTACTTAATATTGCCAGCAATCTCTCCTCCTAATCATTAGTGAGATCAGTAGCAATCATCACTGGCAGAGTTGAGTGGTTACCTAAATAAGCATATTTCAAGTGATTTGGCAACGATTTTAGCTCCAACTCTGGCGGCTCCTCAATTGATGGTTTAGGTGCCTTAATCTCTCTACCGGCCAACTGTAGTGGCTCAAAATCCTTAGCCTCCAAGACTAATTCTTCAGGTTCTTCAAATAACTCAGATGTGCCGTCTAAATTGCTGGCATTGAATTCTGTATCCCGGCATAACTGGGCCATATCCAAAGTGTAGATCGACTCTATCATCTCTTCTGCTTGGCACTCATCAGGTTCATCTGCACATTTCAAAGCTCAAAACACATTAAATGTAACATGCTGATCATTCATGCGCATTGTTAGTTCCCCTTTATGAACATCAATCAAAGCCCTACCCATGTCAAGGAAAGGTCTGCCCCAAAATAATCAGAACATTAATATCAGCCTCATAATCTAAAATGATGAAATCAGTTGGAAAAATAATTTTTTCTACCTTTACCAACACGTCCTCAATCTTACCCTAGGGATGTGCATAGGACCGGTCTGCCAGCTGAAGTGTCACCGTGGTAGGTCTGGCTTCTATGCCAAGCTTCCAAAAGACTGACATTAGCATCAAGTTGATGCTAGCTCCTAGGTCACACAGTGCCTTGCCCGTGAATTTATGGAAAATGGTACAGGGAATGGTAAAACTTCCCGAATCCTTCAGCTTTGGTGGCAATCGATTTAGGATCATGGCACTGCATCTCTCGGTGAGAGAAACAATTGCAAACTCTCCCAACTTTCTCTTTTTGGACAGAATGTCTTTCATAAATTCCACATAGTTGGGCATTTGCTCAAGTGCTTCTACCAATGAAATGTTGATTTGTAGCTATTTAAGAACTTCCAAGAAGTGCTTAAATTACTGGTCTTGCTTATGCTTTTGAAGTCTCGCTGTAAATGGTGGTGGCGGATAAGTATATATCGGCGCTGCTGGCTTTGCCAAGGAAATGCTGGCATCAATCTGTTTGGCATCTGTTTTGGCATTGTTGTTGGCATCATCTACTTTTGTTTCCTCTTTCTCTGCTTTCTTGGGGTTTTTTGCTGGCACTGGCTTCTCGATTTGCCATTTAACTGGATCCTTGGCAGCCTCCTCTATATCACACTTCTTACCGCTTTGAAGAGTTATAGCTTGCTCATTGTCTTTGTGGCGAGCATCTTCGGTGTCACTTGGCAATGCTCCTTGGGGTCGATTGTTGAGTGCATTGGCAATCTGCCCAATCTGAACTTCCAAGTTCCTTATTGATGCTGCCAAACTCTAGACTGTGGCATCATTTCTCTCCATGTACTTTGTGAGAGTGCCTCCTTGGTTGAATCTCTGCCCTTGCTAGAAATTATTTTGAGCTTTCTGTGGCATGGCATTCTGATAGAATGCTGGCATGCCATTGTTGTTGAAAGCTGGCATGGCATTGTTATTCTACCTCTAGGTATTCTGGCGCTGGGCATTGTACTGGTTACCTTCTTGATTTTCCCATGCTAAGTTAGGGTACTGTCTCCATCCTGCATTATAAGTATTGGAGTTAGGATTATGGTAACGATTAACATTGCCAACAAAATTTACCGATTCAGGGTTGGCAGGGCATTCATCCACATGATGGCTTTCTCCACAAATTGTACAAAATGGATCTAATGCTTTAACTTCTTAGGACTCATTGTTCTTTCGCAACGTTCTCACCATGCTGGTAAGATTGGAAATCTCGACATGAATGGATGTTAATTCTTCAACATGAAATTTCCCACTGGTTTTGGTTCTGATCCTAAGTCTAGCAATAGGATATTCAAAATCATTGATTGCAATTCTTTCAAGAATGTCAATAGCCTTGGTATACGTTTTGTCCAGCAATGAATCAGCTGCTGAAGCATCAACAACAGTCCTCGTTTGTACGTTCAATCTATTATAGAAAGTTTGTATTTGGGTCCAATTCGAGAATCCATGCATAGGACACCTTCTCAACATATCTTTAAATCTTCCCAAGCATCATATAAGGTCTCATCCTCGGCATGCCTGAATGTAATAATCTTACCCTGCAGCTTGGCAGTGAGTGTTGGCGACTAGAATCTTGTCAAGAACTTTTGGCATATGTCTGCCCATGAAGTGACTGAGCCAGGTGGCAAGGAATTGAGCCAAGCCTTAGCTCTATCTCTTAAGGAAAAAGTGAATAACTTCAGCATCACGGTATCTTCAGGTACTCTATTTTGTTGAAATAATTGGCAAATCTCCATGAACTACTTTAGATGTTACCTCGTATCTCCAGTAAGTGCTCCATCAAACTAACCTACATTTAAAAGAGTTTGAATCATTACCAGCTTAAGTTCAAAATTGACAGCATTTACCTCAGTGCCAACTAGTCCTGGCATCAGATTGTCAATGGTTGGTGTCGAATGTTCTCTAATTTGTCTTTCTTCATTAACTGGTGGTGGTAGCATCATATTGTTAAGTGTATTTCCTTCAATGTTCACCACACTATTCTCTCTATTACCTTGATTATTCATATCTCGAAATCTTCTTTTTAACCTCCGCAAGGTTTTCTCAATTTTCGGTTCGTATGGCCACTCGTCCACCACAGGATGGCTTCTGGTCATACAACGATAAAAACAAAAGGTAAAATAGAAAAAAAAATAAAAAAGACAAGTAGAAATTTAAGAACAACCAACTCCGTTGCAATCCCCGACAACGGCGCCAAAAACTTGTAGACTCTCTAGGTGAATGCTGGCAAAATAGGCAAAAGATATGTATTGGAAAAGTATAAAACATTGCCAAGATGAGTCTTTTGCGTGAAAGTATACACAGCCTGCAAGTAATATAGTAGTTAAGCTGAGTATCAATCTCACAGAGATTGACTTGGAATTCAATTGCTTTGATTGTTACTTGTCTTGAGAAAAAGTTGTTTGTTTTGAAGTGGTTTCAGAAATAATTGAAATAAAATAAAATAAATGAAAATAAAATAAAGTAAGACATTGTCAAGGAAGGTGCTTTAATGAATGATGAGCGTTGGCAGGGAATGACTGGTTTTCACGCTATTCATGCCGTGCCAGCCTTTAATAACAACTTGTCTTGGCATTGTTTGCCGAGCAGATTCAAAATTAGCAACGCCTCTCTCGATGGCCATTACCCTAAATTGATCATGTAAAAACCCCTATATCTCTATAGTGCATGCTTTTAAATAAACCAATTTGATTAAGATCCAATCTATACTCCTAAGGGATAGATTTCACTCCCGAAGTAAGTTCATCTACTTGAACGACTTCTCTCGAAGCTTCTCTCCTCAGTATTCAACAACTTAATCGTTGCCACCTCAAGTCTGTTAAGATATTGATGAGCAATAGGCCAATAGTGCCAGCTCTCGCTTGGCATAGTATTTAGGGAACATTAAAGTATGCCAAATAGATAAAACATTGCCAAAGTAGATTTATTATCAAAAACTAAAACATAAAATAGCGTTCAATGCAAAACATCCCCCACCAACTATTAGATTAGTTCATGGTAAGGGATTTAACCAAAAAACCATAAACGTTTTCAAAATACACCATCATTAAAAATAAGATAAAATAACTTGAAAGAGAGAATGGGCGAGAAGGGATCTCTCGATGCAACCCTTCAAGATCCAGGTTCTCGGCCAAGCTAGTCGAACCACCCTTCCAAGGTGCAACCAGTTGTCAATCACCTTGCACTCTAACTCCTCACTCCGATCGTCTATCAATGCATGCCCAAATTCCTCCTTGGTTGATGTTTAAATAGGCATGCAAGAAAGGGATAGGATAAGCTCCTCGTTTGAATTTTAAAAGTTGAAGGGATAAGAGATAATTATCTTATCCAAATTTGAATGAGAGTTGATCAGGCTAAAGCTGATGTCATATTGCCGACGTTGCCTTGGCATCCAAGCTTGGCATGAATCTGCCAACCAATCTTGGCACCATATTATCCGTTATTTTTTCAGAGATTGATCCAATTGCTATCTTTTCGGAGCCTGATCTTATCCTATTTTTTCAGGGTCTAATAGCTTTTTGGCGTAGCATCAAGTTCACTTCTCTGCTAACCGGTGCTTGGTATTACCTGGTCCATCTGTGCCAACAGCACTCGGCATTCTCTCTGGCATTCCTTCATGTGTTGCTTTCCTGGGCCAAATACTATTCCAAACCTACAAAATTGCCAACAAAACAGCCCTTCACACTAGCATAGATAGAATTCTAAACTCCTTATGCAAATGCATGGTTTTAACATCCTAATGCAAATAAATGTACCTAAAAACAAGAAAAAGCATTGTAAGATTGGCATTAAAAACATTACTTTTGGAGAGGTAACAAAAGCCTTAGGAACCAAGACAAACCGTAACACAACTTTTCATCCCCAATCAGATGGTCAATTTGAAAGAGTGATTCAAACTCTTGAAGAGATGCTCCAGGCTTGCATAATCGATTTCGGGAAGAAATGGGAGAAATATATACCTTTAGCAGAGTTTGCATATAACAACAACTGTCAAACATCCATTAAGATGGTTCCCTCTGAACCTTTATATGGAAAAAGGTGCAGAACTCGTTTGTGTTGGTCAAAATTGGGTGAAAACAAGGGGCCTGATCTCATAAGAGAAATGGAGAGTCAAATACAAGTTATCTACAATAGATTGAAGGAAGCCTTTGATAGACAAAAAGCCTATGCAAATCTTAAAAAGAGAGACATTCAGTACAATGTGGGAGATCAAGTGTTTTAAAAAGTATCCTCATGGAAGAAAATATTTAGATTCGAAAAAAAGGGAAGCTTAGTCCTCATTTTATCGGACCAATCGATGTTGTGGAGAGGATTGGTTCTATTGCTTATCAGTTAGCTCTCCCCGATGAATTCAACAAGATTCACAACGTATTCCATGTTTTTGTGCTCCACAAATATCGTTTTGATCCTTCTCATGTGCTTGAGCCTGAAGATGTAGAACGCAATCCAGATCTATCTTACAAAGATGAACCAGTTGAAATCCTAGATCGTGAGGTTAAAAGACTTCGAAAGAAGTCAATCTCTCTTGTTAAAGTCTTGTGGATGAACCACAAGATCGAAGAAGCAATGTGGGAACCTGAAGCAACCATGAGAGAACATATCCCAATCTTTTTACTTCAGGTAAATTTGAGGATGGATTCTTTTTTTAGGGGAGGAGAATTGTAAGATCCAAACTATAACCTAGAAGTGTGCATAACTTTGATTATGATTCAATTGGATTGAGGATATCTTTAGCATTAATAATTGAATGAGTTAAAGACCTATTTTAAACGAATTGTTTAGTTGATAGCTAAATTAAGAGGACTATCTTGAAAAGCTATGTTTATGGAAGGATTGCATGTAAGATAAAAATAAAATCGAGGGCTTTAACAAGTGTCATGTTGTGAGAAAACATGTGCTAGTGGGAGAGGGGGGAATCGGCTTAGGTGGAAGAAGATAACCAAAATTTGGTTATCACCTTCTTCCACCTCCTAGCAAAACCAAAGCATTCTAGAAGAGAGAGAGTTGAGAGAAAGCTTGCTCAAAGCTTAGTTAATCACATCTTTGCTTGAATCCTATTCGAACAAGCTTAGGAGAAAGGTAATTGCCTTATTCTTTCTCCATAGTCAAATGAAAAATTTGTACTTATTGGTAGATATGTTAGTAGATTATGAGAATGGTTAGAAATGTTAGGGAATTAATTTAAATCTACACAAATTTGGTGCATTTTTATAGTTATGTATTTGTAGTGCTTAAATGATCATGGATAGAATTTAGGAACCATTCGAATAGGTTCATAATCAATTGTGAAGTTGGTATTTGAACATAAATTGTGAATCAATGCTTGATAGAATTCAAATGGGAGCTGTTTTATGCATAAGTTCTTGAGAATACATGAAAGTGGGACTGTTATAAATGGATACGAAATTAGAAATGACTGCTTTGAACATGAATAGATGTGTAAGGGCTGTTTTGATAGATATGTGGATTGTGTGTATGTACAAAAACATGTTAGGGGCTGTTTTGGTACTTATTTTGTATGCTTGAGGAATTGAAGTAATTATATTTATGTATGTCTATGTTGGGATTGTTTTACCTCAATGTAAATGGTGATAGATTGATTTGTAAGTGATTGAAGTTAAGGATAGTTTCTAATGTATAGTTAAACTCTTTGTTATAATTAGACAAATAAGGGATTGATCAAGTGAAGCATAAAGTAGACCAAGCTGTTGAAAAGCAGAAAGGAATTATAATTCGTGAGCAAGATTAGCTTGGATCAAACTGTGAGTGTAGTTTAAAGTCTTGGGATATGATCAAAACCTTCCCGAGCATTCATTGTTGTTTATTTTATTATTTTATATATATACAAATGTTGCGTGCGAAAATAAGCTGGAATACGAGGTGAGTACTTGTTTATAAGTACATTATGACCTGGGATAGTTGGGTATAGATCAATTGTGTTAGAAGCTCTATATGTATTCATGTAAATGTTTAATGTTACAAGATATAAGCATTGCTTGTGATTATGTGAAGTTGATGATATGCTTATTTTGAAAGCTATGCATACTTGAACATGATGGATAATGATCCTTACTATAATATCATTCGAATACAAAGGAATGAAGTTTTGGGAAATGCATGAATTGAATACATGCTGGATATGGAAGAATAATAGACTTTGTTCATATGATATTCGATCAAGGAGCTATGCTCATAATGTATATGATGTGATAAGATTAAAATGAAAGCCTTGGTTTCAAGTCAGTCTTAGGTATAGTTGGCATGCCATAGAGTCCATAGAGCTCGCGCTTGGGGTGGAGTATGGTCTTGGACTACGGTCCTTATTTGGCGACAGTAGGAAGGAAGTGTTGTGGTCACTTGGCGAAAGTAGGAGGGATTCACCGGTACTGCGAGTACCATTTTATTTGGCGATAGTTGGTTGGGGATTCGTGTACCTAGGCTGTTACTTGAATCTCAAAGCTATGCTAATAAAAAATCATGAAAAATATAATTAAATCAAGGAAGTATTGAATTATCCCACATAACAAGTAATATATGTATTCTTGAATATAAATCATCTTTTGGGAGAATAAGAAGCTTATAATTGAATAGGGTTTTCAATTGAGTGTATGATATACCTTTGTATATGAATTGTTGATAATCATGCCTATATGCAATTGTTTGATTATAATGCCTTAATAACCATGCAATATGTAAATGTCTGATTCGAATGCCTTGTTTTATATTACTTATCTTCTTGTTCAAGATATCGTTATGCATGGTCAATGGAATGGATGAAAGGAATATTTGATTGGTTGTTGTTACTTTGTGCTACTTTAAACTACCTCACTAAGTGAAAACTTATGCAGTCCTTTCATCATATTCCAGGGTAAAGCTTAGATTGCAAGTCATCTTGGGATCTTGGTTAGATCACAAGTACTCTAAAGTATATTTTGTAAACTCTTTTGTTAATACTCCTAGATGGATGGTAAAATGTTTTGTAATGCATGTAGAAGATTATATAAGTCCTTTTGATATGTAAATATTTGCGAGCATTATGCTATCTTGAAAATGGTTTGTAAATAGCCTCTATAAATATTTGATTAATAGTAGCTAATACTTGGTTAATATGGTTGTTTGTCAAGTTTTGAGGTATGCGAATGGAGATATGCTTGTGATAGCTACCAATTCGAATGAAAACCATGCACATGTTCGAATGATTTATTGAATTGGGTTTCTTGAATGTTAAGTTCATAGTCATTCATGTCATGTTTAAATGGAAAAATTTCTAAGTTAGTAAGTTAGTGAATTGTAGTAATTGGAATGCATATATGATCTTAAAGAAAATAGGGTGTAATATTCTATAAGATATATCATTTTAGAGGAGTTATAAATAGCATATAACATGTTTCAAGGACTATTAGGTTACTTAAAGTTAGGTTTCAATTTGGGACCATGTTCGAATAAAATGGGTTAAACCTTTAAGTGATATATTGAATAAGACTTGTTGGTTAACAAGTTCTTTTAAGGCAAGATTTAAAAAAAGTTTTGTAAGTAAATAGATTTTGATATTGCTTCCCTCCTTGCATATCCATGTTTCTTCTTGATTATTGATGTAGTATTTCCTTGATGTTATGCTTGGATGTCCTTGGTTGTTTGGTAATGCTTCTTAACTCGGTATATCATCTATACCGTTTAAGGGTGTTACAAGAACTATGCCTTCCTTAACCATGAAGTGGCACTTCTCCCAGTTCAAGACCAAGTTAGTCTCTATGCATCTTTTTAAAACAAGCTCTAGACTCTGTAAACACTCATCGAATGTCTTGCCAAAGATCGAGAAGTCATCCATAACTACCTCTAGGTTATGCTCAATCGTGTCCGAAAAGATGGACATCATACAGCGTTGAAACGTTGTCGGTGCATTACATAGTCCAAATGGCATCCTCCTAAAGGCGAACATCCCATATGGACATGTGAATATGGTCTTTTCCTAGTCCTCCAGAGCTACGACAATTTGGTTATATCACGAATAACCCTCTAAAAACAATAGAAAGCTTTACCTACTAATTTGTCTAACATTTGATCAATGAAGGGCATCGGGAAGTGGTCCTTCTTTGTGGCATTGTTCAGCTTCCTTAGTCCATGCACACTCTCCATCCGGTAATAGTTTTGGAAGGAATTAACTCATCCTTGGTTTTTTGAACCACAATCATGCCATCTTTCTTTGGCATGCATTGTACCAGGCTGACCTATGAGCTAACGGATATAGGATAAATTATCCCGGCATCCAGCCACTTGATAATTTCTTTTTTCACAACTTTCTTCATGCTCGAGTTCAATTGTAATACCCCAAAATATGGTCTGGAAGTATGCTAATAACTTGATTCCTAAATAAATTACTTTATTGAGTGTGTTAATAAATCAAATACATGAGTCAAGGGTCAAAATGAAACAAATAAGAATCGGGTAACCAAATAGAAGGGTCAAACTGAATTATTTCATAAGCTCATAGATTGCATGCTAAATAAATAATAAATGAAGAACTTGCACAATTGCAAGTTAGTGATGAAGGCAAGTGTTAAAAAAGAAAGAAAGAAAGAAAGGGTGAGTCACGGCAATAGTGGGAAAGATGAATCAAATGTTGAAGAATTTTCATCTTCTTCCTTTTACTCACTACCGAAAACCCCTAGAAAGAAAATGGAAGCTTTCAAGTCACGGTGAATGGAGATTTTAATCTCTAAAATCTAATTAGGCTTAAGTAAGAGGGTAAGAAAACTCTTCCTTTCTTATAAGTTTTGAATTCAAATTGGAAGCTGATTGCAAATCTTTTATATGCTATGTTTTGTTAGTATGTGAATAACTAGTTCATGATAGGAATTTGGTAATCAATGAACTTACATGATTTTGTAGAGTTGTGATATGGCCTTGAATGATAAATTGTTTGGTGATTAAATCTCTAATTGAGCGTTGTTGATCAAATAGCTAAGAAAAATGTATATGGTTGCTGGAAATTTACTTGGAAGTTGCTAGAAAATTTAGGTACTAAATTGGTATGACTTGAATGTAACATGGCATGAAAACTATTTTGATCACATTATTAGTGAAGATTGTGTAAACATGCTTGATTATATAAAATACTCTGTTTTGATCACATTGGTAGGTGAATAAAACTGGCCTATACTTGTATGAGTATGTATATAAGTTGAATTAATATGTTAGAAGTACCATCCAAGTGATTAAAGAAGCTAGAAACTCAAACTAGTGTAATCTGCCCATAATACTCTATTCTGGGCAGTAACTTTGAAAAATCACTACAAATTGTATAAAAGGAATTTAAGGATAAAACTTTTATGGACAATGCCTTAACATGTCTAAATTCATTAGGACAAAATAGAACTGAATTATGGATTGTAGAAATGAAACTCTAGGGATAGTACAAACTGTCCAGTGGTGTAACTTAACCTATCTTTAAGTTAAAACTGTATTAATTGGAAAAGAATTAAAATGCAAGGCCTATATGGTTAGAAAGAAAATTAAGTTAGTTTCCCAAAGGTGTAATCCAATTGAAATTCTGACGTACGGAACGAAAGTTATGCATGTTTTAGTAAACAGTGCACATGCTGCCAGGCAGTAGCAACAGCAGCCTTGATGTTTTGAAATGAATGAATTATGTATTGTTGCCTTGTTTTGAAGAAATGAATGTATCTTGTCTTGACCTTGATTTACTTGTATGAATTGATAGAGCAAGGAGTAAACCTTGTGGAAGAAGAAAGGAGTGGCCAAGCTAGTGGCAAACACAAAGGAATTTGGATCCAAGATTAGCTAAGATTGGAGTATTGTGAGTGTAGTTTAATATAGGGTTGGGACTTAGGTCCTAGCCAAATATGCATGACTACTTTCTTGCTATGGATATGCCATGATAATGAACCTAATTTAACTTGAATATAAGTAATAAGGGAAGTATGGACTAAGATAATATATGAAACTTGTCTACATCCTTGAAGTGTAGTATAATTAGAATTGCTTGATTCTTACTGCCTTGGGTGTGAATTATCGAATGCTACTTGAATGTATTGTCTTGAAAATGAATGTATTGCCTTGAACATGAAATGCATTGCTTTGAACATGAAATGTACTGCCTTGAACATGAATGGTTTGCCTTGAGCATGAAACACATGAAATGTGAAATGAAATTAAAGAGCTAAGGCTCAATTGGTCTAAGGAACTAAGCATGATATTGCTATACATTGATTGACTTGATTCTTGAATCCTACATGACTCTAAACTTGAAAATCTTGAATAAAAGAAGTGTAATCAAACAACCTTGGTTGCTAGTTGAATAGGTAGAAGGACATGCCTTAGAGTCTAGAGCTCATTGTATCAGGGTGGACTACGGTCTAGGGCTAAGGCCCCTAATTGGCGACAAACGGAGGGTACGTTTGTGTGGTCTTTGGTGATAGTAGGAGGGTTGACCAGTACTACAGTACATCTTGTGGCGACAGTTGGTTGGAGACTTGATTACCTAGTTAAACTAAGAACCAAGGATTGTGTTAAAAGAATATAAATGAGCTAATAAATATTAATTGCTTGATTTCTTGTCTTGCAAACATGAACAGCTTATTACTTGACATGTAAACTTGCTACTTGGATTACTTGACTTGTATTCTTGAAATGAAAATCATGTAAACTTGAACTAATTGCCACTTGACTTTTATACTTGAATTCATGAGTATTAATTGTAATCTTGTTATGAATTCAAAATTTAATTTCTTGATTACTTGTCATATAAGCATGAATTATGATTCATTGTCTCTTGCTTCTTGTACCATTCGATTGACTTGAAATCCTTAGCTAGGATTATTCTTGACTAATTGACATTTAATTTGATATAACAAATGGGTTAGAACTAGTTACTACCTCACTAAGTACAATGTTGTACTTATCACTCTTGTGTTCATCCTTCCCAACCACAGATTAAGGATTCGATCGTTGCTTGATCCTGAAGTCTGACTTCCTTAAGCTCGAAGCAAGACACAAGCATAGCTAAAGTATGGTTCATACTTGTTTTGTACTCCCCTAGTTGGTGGCACATAGATGTATATAATGTCTAGTGCATGCATTTTGAATACCTGATCTTGTATATATGTATATGATCTTGAATGGGCATACTATCTTGTGAACTTGGTTATTAATATAAATCAAGTAAAGAACTTAAATTCGATGCATTGTAAGTATTTGTTGTGCATATGGTTATGTATATATTGATTTTATCAAAGTAATTGATATAGTCTTGTGCCATTCGAATGTCTTGTGAGTTAAGACAGTCTTGTATGATCTTGCCATGTTATATAAGTATTTTATAATCTTGAATGGTAAATGTCAAATGTTAAGGGTGGCATATGCTTGCTTGGAATTAAGGTATGTGCAATAGATCATGATTAGTAAGTTATGCATGAAATGTTATATGTAATCAAGTTAATGAACAATGAAATGAAAATGGAAACTTGTTTACTTTGTGGTTTCGAATGATGATGTTGTATGATGATGATAATTGAAATTTTTAGTAACCTATAATGTATGCAATTAAGATTGCTTACATGTGAATATTTGGTTACTTGTTAGTTAAGTAATTCATCTAATAGGGGTGAGTTAGCCTATCCTTGCCTCGTTCATGCTTGTATTGTACGTTAGTAACGCTCCCGAACCGGTTTGCTGCCAACCCGGGTAGGGGGTGTTACATCAATCTTCTATGGCCTTCAATCGATTTGCCATGATATTCTTCCAGGATTATCTTGTGCATGCATATGGTTAGACTAATACCTCGAATTTCTACCAAGGTCCAACCCAACGCTTTCTTGTGCTTACTAAAAATCTCCAGCAATCTTCCCTCCTGATCATTGGTTAGATCAGCAGAAATGATCACTGGCAACGTCGAGTGTTTACCTAAATATGCATATCTGAGGTGGTCTGGCAATGGTTTGAGCTCCAATTCTGGTGGCTCCCCAATGGATGGTTTTGGTGCCACCATCTTTTTGCCAACCAACTCCAGTGGCTCTGGTTGTCCGACATAGCTTACTTCTTCAATGTCCTTGCTTGCTTCTCCTTCACTATCGGTCTCACTAACATCAACATCAGCTTCTTTGCACAGTTGTTCCACGTTCACCTTAAAAATAAACTCCATCCTATCATCTGCTTGGCATTCCTCCGATTCATATGCACATTTTAAAGCTTGAAACACATTAAATGTAACCTGCTGATCATTCATGCACATTGTTAATTCTCCTTTATGTACATCAATCAAAGCTCTACTAGTGGCAATAAAAGGTCTTCCCAATATAATTGGGACATTTACATCAGCTTCATACACTAAAATAATAAAGTCGGCTGTGAATATGAATTTATGTACTTGTACCAACACATCCTCAATCTTGCCCTTAGGATGTGCAAAGGATCGGTCTGCCAACTGAAGTGTCACGGTATTAGGCCTTGATTCAACACCAAGCTTCTTGAACATCGACATCAGCATCAAGTTAATACTAGCTCCCAAGTCACACAGTGCCATGCCCATGAATCTGCTGCCAATAGTGCACGGGATAGTAAAACTTCCTGGGTCTTTCAATTTCGGTGGCAACCGATTGAGTATCCTGGCACTGCATCCTTCAGTGAGAGCTACAGTCTCAAAATCACCCAGTTTTCTTTTCTTGGACAAGACGTCCTTCATGAATTTAACGTAATTGGGCATCTGCTTGAGTGTTTATACTAATGGAAGATTGATCTGCAATTGCTTAAGCACTTCCAAGAAACGCTTAAATTGTTGATCCTGCTTATGTTTTTGTGGAAATGACGGAGGTGGATTTGCCAACGGTTTGCTGGCATAAGACTACTATTTGGCATCAGTCTGCTCGTTGGCATCAGTTTGATGGCTGGCAATGCTCCTATCTGCTTCTTTGTTTTCTGGTTCTTTTGGTACATCTATTGATCTCTTCTCTTCCTTTTGGCAATGAACTAGCTGTTTGACGGATGTCTTCACCTCACATTGTTTACCACTCTGAAGAGTTACAACTTTGCATTATTCATTTTTTTTCTACCAGGCATCTTCTCTATTGCTTGGCAATGTTCCACGGGGTCTTTTGCTAAGTGCGCTGGCAAGCTGCCCAATCTGAACTTTCAAGTTTCACATAGAAGCTGCCAAACTTTAGACAGTTGCATCATTCCTTTCCATGTAATCCGTCAAAGTCCCCTGGTTGTTCCTTTGTCCTCCATAAAAATTGTTTTGTGCCCTTTGTGGCATGGCATTCTGGTTGAACCCTGGCATGGTATTGTTCTGACGCTGGGCATTGTATTGATGCTGGCATTGTTGTTTTGCTGTTGTGCATTATATTGGTTGCTTCCTTGATTTCCCCAAGATAAATTTGGGTGCTGCCTCTATCCTGCATTGTAAGTTTTTGAGTTAGAATTCAAATTGCGATTTATATTGCCAACATAATTTACCGACTCAGGGTTGCAGGGCAATCATCCACATGGTGGCTCTCTCCACAAATGGTGCAGAATGGATCTAGTGCTTTAACTTCTTGGGACTCGTTGTTCCTTTGCAAAGTTCTTACCATGCTGGTGAGATTGGAAATCTCGGCATGGATGGATGTTAGTTCATCAACCTTTAATTTCCCACTAGTTTTGGTTTCGTCCCAAGTCTAGCAACAGTATATTCAAAATCATTAATCGAAATCCTCTCAAGGATACCAACAGCCTCTGTGTAATTCTTGTTAAACAATGAATCGACTACCGAAACATCAATAATAGTCCTTGTTTGTGCATGTAACACCCTTAACTTATACTCGTAAATTGAATATACATTAAAGATGTTACGGAGTCGTTTAAAGAAATCTCGACATATAAATTCATTTTTATAAGTATTTACAAATTTTAGTTTGTAAATCTAACCCTTTCTCGGTTTTCTTAAAAACACAACCCATGTGCAGTTAACTAGTTTCAACCCTAAATTAATTATTTTAAAACATATTTGGCAATTATTAAAAACAATAGTTCAATTCAGGGTGAAAACTAGATTCGCTATCTAAGCCCTTTCTTGACTTTAAAATCTTTACGTGATTACCGATTATTCTTATTAGCAAAATAATTATCCTTTCTACCTTAGCTTTATTCTGTTACAATGCTAATGCCTTATTTAGCTTTATCCATATACGATTCATCATCAAAACTGATTACTTATCTATCATTTAGTCTAATTTAATGCATCATACTCTACTAGAAATTAAATAATTAGATGCCCACTAGGGATTATCATAAGCTAGAATATCTTACTGATTCTTTGAAGATTGAAGCTAGATCAGCATGCTCGACTCCTCTTCAAATCCTCCATCTTAACCTACGTGTGAAACAAACACACGCTAAGTACGAACTTAGTGAGCCAAAACTTATAAATCAAAGTAAAGCACTTTAATTTTAATAAAAATTGCATAATAAATAAAATACTGAATATAACATATAAGAATTTGTTTTCATTTGAATCATATCACTTTCACTTTTCACTTTCCTTTAGATCACTTGTACTTGTTACTTTTTATTCAATTCCTAGCCCAATGTAATGTAATTGAGAATGCATGGTATGCAAATCACTATTGAGTATGCACATGTGCGGCATCAACAAATTTGTTGTGCCAAAATAAAACAATGTATCACATTATAACGGTTGTACATTTGTACAACATCACTGTATCATTAGGTCATAGCTATAGAACACAGCGTCACTGTATCACTATATAACGGTTGTACATTTGTACAACATCATTGTATCATTATACTCCCACCTCATTGGCATACCAATTATACCAAGAATCTCAATAATCATACAATGGGCTTTTAACCAATTCACTATTATGATCTCTTCACTTATTTAAATTTCACTAGATATTAACATATCACAATATCATATAAAAGTGTATTGGGCAGTTCATACCCAAAATTCATTCATAATTCATTTCAAAAATCATTGCAAATATACCATTTACGATTCAAAAATATTTATTTATTTTAACATTCGAGATCAACTTATCGTAAAACTTTCTCGTATCATAATAAAAATAAGTAAGAATGCACTCACATGGGCCATGTAATAGTATGCCTCACTAAATTCTACTCGATCTTTTCCTTTATAGTATCTTGAATCCTCTTTGATTTGTGTTCGACTTCATTAACCACATAAATATAAATACCATTTGTTAGATTCAAATCTAACAATATTCTAAATATGCTATCAAATCTAATTATTCGAATATGTAAAATTTACAAAACTTTTTCTTCCTTCCTTAGACTGTCCAAAAATTCATTTTTGGTCCCCAATTGACCGCTTTAAACTTCAAATAATTCTTCCAAGCTTGCTAACTACCATTAGATATCAAATGTCTCAATTTCCATTTTCTGGCAGCTTGCACTACCTTCAAAGATTTATTTCTATAAAATAATCTAAAACTCAGAATTCGGTTCTGTTTGTTCTGAAAGAAACTAGATTTAATAAGCTTTTCACCCATATAAATTAATAGCCCAAATTCAACTTGTATGATTTATGGCGAATTTTCAAAGTCAATTTCCAATGCTGATTTCGAAGCAGTCTGCCATACTGTTTTCTGACCTTTCACCACTTAAACATTCATATCTTTTGACTCGGAACTCGAAATCATTTTCCGTTTGTTGGAGGAAAAACTAGACAAACAAGTATTTACATTGGAATAAAATTCACCATCTAACCATTTTTTTAGAATTTATGGTGAATTTTCAAACTTACTGCCAAATCCAATTTTCCTACACAACTTCCATAAATAACTTCAAACTTTATACTAATTTCTCCTTACTTTGCTATTTGTCAATTTAGTCCCATTATTTACTTTAAATCATCAACTTATCACCTTCTTCGTCAAATAATTATTCACAATAGTTTCCCTTAATTTTCCTTCTTAACCGAAATAGCCACTAAAATGAAAAGATAAGGATTCTAACTTCTTAACTTTGCAATTTAGTCCTCAAATCAACATTACTATCTTAATTCCATCATTATAACTAAAAATCAGATTTAATCCTTCTCTAAAACCACATTTCCGAATTGGTCACTTAACTTTGACAATTTGTCAAAATGGTCACTAACTCGATTTAACATCGGTTTTGCATTCTAACTTCAATTTCATATCTTCAACATCCCTAATAACATAAATACACACCAATTCCATAAAAATCATATTTATTCCTTCAACTATTAAACTTGCTGAATTGGTCCCTAAATATTTAAATTAGGGTTTTGCTTCCAAACAACAAATCAAGCTTACTAGATCATTCATCCAACATCACAAACCCAAAATCAAACTTGAATCCATAAACCCTAATCATCTTCGTAATAATCAAAACATGTAGAGTTTAAATCCCAACTCAATAACATGTTTTAACATCACAAAAGCTTGATTTCAACTTGAATTTCAACATGGAATCATAAAATCTCAAAATCCCCAATTGAGTCCATAAACCCTAATTTATTCTCATACAAAATTCTCATCAATCAAGCATGTTTTCCACAAATTATTTACACCAAAAGATAGAGCTTGATGACTATAACAACTTTGTAGTTTGAAAGATTACCTGAAAATCGAGTTTCGGGGCTTGAATCGAACTTAGAAAAATTTTCTCCATTTTTCTTTCTCCCCCTCATATTTCGAAATTTGAAGATAAAGAATGGTATTCATCTTTTCATTTTCATCCAATTTGGACACTTTGTCTTGTATAAATGATTTTTAAATTCATTTAAATAGTAAAATTACTAAAATGCCCTTTTCATCGAATGGCCATGATTTAATCTCATCAAAACTCAATGGCCAAGATCAAATCCATGTGTAATTGGCCTTTCAAAATTGCCCTTAAAGTTTCAAAATATTTTAAAAATTCCATCCATGGAAAATGTCAAATTATCCCTCCAACTAGTCTTTATTTACAACAACTCTTGAAAATTGCCATTCCATTAAAATTGAACCAAATTGGTTCCAATCCAACCGGCCATGTCCCAAAATATCTTATATTTTTATTTATGGCATTTATTCGATCCAAATATTTGAATTTCACTCAATACGATTTCCAAATTTTCTTCCTACGAACTTTAAAGCTTTATAACCATTAATATAAGCTTCGTACGAAAAATCTGGGTAACACGAAAGTGTCACTCTTGGGGGTGAACTATTCATTTACGGGGTTAACTTACATAACTTTTGAAAATTACACTTTGGTCTTTGAACTTTCCCAAAGTTTATACTTTGGCCGCAAAACTTTCAAAATTTTCATTTTGGTCATTGAACTTCAATTCCCATTTCAATTTTCCTCAGATTTTTACCAACTTTGAAAGTACCCAATACAACTCACTATCTATCACTTGATACTTTTAAACCTTAAAAATTTCCTTTCATAAGGACTTAGACTAAATTTTCTTAACTTGGTCTATTATTCCGATAATTATTGAAAATCTTCATAGCATAAGGTTTCTCGTAGAAATCTTTATTTGAAATCCATACGAATATTTTATACTTTTACTGAGTCTAAAATATCGATCAGAAACACTTTTATGGGACCTTATCAAAAGTCACCCATCTTTGTATTTCCCTGGCCTCAACACGATTAACAATTCCAGTCGATCCAAATTCGGTACCTTTTTCTGCATCTTAATTCTTAAAACTGATATCAAGGTACTTATTTCGATCTGATTCACTCTTCTACTGAACAAAATTACTTGTTGGGGAAATTTACACTTTAGTCCCCTAAACTTTTCCAAGGTTTATACTTTAACCCCCTAAACTTTCAAAATTTACAATTTAGTCACTAGCCAAAATTTGGGATATTACAGTGCATTTAATCCGTTGTAGAAGGTTTGTATTTGGGTCCAATTCGAGAATCCATGCATAGGACACCTTCTTAACAGATCTTTAAATCTTTTTCAAGCATCATATAAGGTTTCATCTTCAGCCTGCCTAAATGTAATGATCTCACCCCGCTTGGCAGTGAGTGTTGGCGGCTGGAAACGCGTCAGAAACTTCTGGCATAGGTCCCCCCATGAGGTGGCAGAACCAGGTGGCAAAGAATTGAGCCAAGTTTTTGCTCTATCTCTCAAGGAAAAAGTGAATAATTTTAGCTTCACGGTATCATCTGATACTCTGGGCTGCTGAAATAGCTGGCAAATCTCCATGAATTGCTTCAAGTGTTGCCTCGGTTCTCCAGTATGTGCTCCATCAAATTGTCCTACATTCAAAAGCTTTTGTATCATTACGGGGTTGAGTTCAAAATTGGGTATATTTACCTCGGGACCAATTACTCTTGGCATCAAATTGTCAATGTTTGGTGCCAAATGTTCTCTAATAGGTCTCTCTTCCTCCACATTAATAGCTGATGCAAGAGGAGCTGGTAGTATTCCATTTTATTGAGTGGATCATTGTTTAACACATCATTTCCTCCATTTCCATGTTGAGCCATCTCTCGAATCTTTTTCTTTAACTTTCGCATGGTTCTTTTGATTTCTGGATCGTATAGCCAATCCTCTACCACAGGGCAATTTCTGGCCATACACCGGTAAAAACATAGAAAAATAAAAAATAAAATAAAAAGACGACAAGTGAAAGTTTAAAAATAACAAACTTCGTTGCTATCCCCGGCAACGGCGCCAAAAACTTGTTGTCACTGTGTGAGTCCTTGGCAAAAGGGTGGAAAATGTATTGGAAATGTATGAAAACGATGCCAAGACTAAGTATTTTGTGTGCAAGTATACACGGTCTGCAAGTAATACAACAATAAACTGGTTATCGATCCCACAAGGATTGGCCAAGAGTTTAATTGCTTCGCTTGTTTACTTGTCAATGGGAAATATTATATGAGTTGAAGTTGGTTTTGAAAATAGTTTAAAAGAAAAGAAAGAAAACAGTGTTGGCAAGGAGGGTTTTCAAATGAGTTATGAGTGTTGGCAAGCGATGCATGGTTTTCCCGCTATTCATGCCATGCCAGCCTTTAATAAAGTCTGTCTTGGCATTGTTTGCCGAGCAAATTCAAGTTGGCATTGCCTCTCTCTATGGAAAAGCCCTAAATTAACCATGTAAAAACTCTTATATATCTATAGTGTAGTTTTTTCATAAATCAATTTGAATAAGTTCCAGTCCATACTCCTAAAGGGTAGACTCACTCCTTAAGTAAGTTCATCTACTTGAACATCTTCTTTCGAAGCATCTCGCCTTAGTACCTGGCAACAATCGTTGCCTCCTAAGTCTGTTAAGATATTAAGGTGCAATAGGCTATCAATGCCAACAGTCGCTTGACACAAAGTTTATAAAATCAAATAGCATGCCAGATAAGGAAAACAATGTCGAGGCATTTTAATTATTAAATACAAAATATAAGAACAGTATTCAACACAAACATCCCTCACCGGCTATTAAATTAGTTCATGGTGAGGATATCAAACCAAAAACTTTCATCGTTTTTAACAACCATCATCATTTAAAAGAAATATAAAGAAAATCGACAAAGAGAATGGGCTAGAAGAGGATCATTGATGTAGCCCTTCTTGGTCTAGACTCTCGCTCAAGCTTGGTCGAACCACGTCTCCTTGGTGCAGCCGACTGTGATCAATGAAGCTCTCTCTCTCTAATCATCCCCCAAGTTCCCCTTTTTGATTTATCTCCTCTCAACCTTTAAATAGGCATGCGTGAATAACCTAGGATAAGCCTTGAATTTGAATTTTGAATGCGCAAGGGATAAGATATGTGATCATCTTATCCAGATTTGAAGTGATAAGCTAATTAGGTGATAAGCTGATTAGGTTTTCACTAGGGCTGACATTATCTGCCGACAATCCTTTTCTAACACCCCTTCATGTATCCGTACATCGAGTACGAGTCGAAAATGTTACTACTTCTTTAATAAAAAATCGGGGTAATTTAAAATTTTTAGAAAAACTTCTCAATGGCCACCCCTCCTAAAATTCCTCTAGATCAAGCACGCTTAACTTTATTTAAAACCAACATTAATTATTTATTCGAGTTCAAATCATAAATCAATTATCTTAGCATGCAACTCATCACCTAAGATTATTCTTAACTTTGAATCTTTCCAAAAACGCTAATTATCATGAAACCATAACGAACTTTAAAGGCCAATAACAGCTCAAATAGGTTCAGCAAGTATACATGCCACTATAATAATCAAACCTCAATTAGGATGTCATTACTGTGATTACCTGTTGAGCTTTCCCATATTGATACAATGCTCTTCTCACTCTCATCTTAATTTACCTACGTGTGCACAATCAAACACACGCTAAGTACGAACTTAGTGAGGCAATAAATGAAGTTAATAACAATAATTTAAACTTGATTCGACTTCATGGCTACGTTTATATAACATGATATATATATATGCCAATGCATCAACTTTCACATTGCATTAGTAATGATTTACTACATGCTAATGTAATAAGACTTTCATGCTTGTCCATTTGTCATAATATGCCATATATACGTAAATGCATCATGATCACTAGGTATGTATTACCATCACTTTACTTCATATGACTAGAATAAAGCGTGTATTCATATGTTCTCTTTACATCCTTCATCAAAATAAGCTTAAACCTTTACTTCTCTAATTTCTCTTGATTTGTCGAGATGGTCACCAAAATTTCAAATATAAGGATTCAAGCTTCTTAACTTTGCAAATTAGTCCTCCAATCAACATTATTACCTTAATTCCATCATTTTAACTAAAAATCAGATTTACTACTTCTACATATCCTCTTTGCCGAATAGACCATTCAAGTTTGACAATTTGTCAAAATGGTCACTAATGTGATTAATAGTCGGATTAGCATTCTAACTTCATTTTCATGTCTCTAATATTATTAATAATATAAATACACATCAAAATTCATAAAAATCAGATCTGATCCCTTAATTTTGAAGCTTGCCGAAATGGTCCCTATATATTTAACTTAGGGTTTTGCTTCCAAACAACAAATCAAGCTTACTAGATCATTAATCCAACATCACAAACCTTAAGTTAAACTTGAATCCATAAACCCTAATCTTCTTCATACAAACTGAAATATGTAGGGTTTAAATCCCAACTCAATAACATGATTCTAACATCATACAAGCATGATTCTAACTTAAAATCAACCATGGATTCATAAAATCATAAAAGCCCCAATTTGTTCATAAACCCTAATTTATTACATATATCAAATCTCATCAACCAAGCAAGTATTCTATAAATTATTTACATCAAAATATAGAGCTTAAAAAGTAGAACAACTTTATAGTTCGAAAGATTACCTAAAAACTAAGATTCAGGGCTTAAATCGAGCTTGGGAATTTTTTTTCTTCTTTCCTCTAGCTCCCATGGTACATGGCTGGAAAAAGATGAATATTTGTTCATCTTTTTCCATTCTTTTACACTTGTAACTATTAAATGAATTTTAAATTCATTTAAATAGTGAAATTACCAATTTAGCCTTTAAATCCAATGGCTAATTTAATCTCATCCGAAATCAAGGGCCGGGATTAAATCCATGCATATTTCATCTTCCAAAAACGTCCTCAAAATTTCAAAAAAAAAATCAAAATTGCCATCCTTGCCAAATGGCCAATTTGCCCTTCAACTAGTCTTTATTTACAAGTTTGTTTCAAAATTGCCATTCCGTTATAATCTAACTAAATTAGTTCCTTCTCAACCGGCCACTATTCCATAAATATCATTTTATGGTTTTCCATGGCTTATGGAACAGCCTCTGAAATTTCAATTCAATCCGATTTCCTGATATTCATTAAAATACTTCTACTACGATTTTACCTTTACCGAGCTATCGGATCTATTCCGAAAATTCTATATTTCCATATTCGGAAAACAAATACTATTATATCATAAAAATTCCTTTCTTAAGGACTTAGACTAAATTTTCCTAACTCATTCTATTATTCTGATAATTATCGAAAATCCTCCAAATAGTAAAATAACCATTTTGCCATCAAATCCAATGAATCCATAATGTACCACATGTCATCATCCTTCGTCCAATGGCCTAGATTTAATCCAATGGCATAGACTTAATATTGAGTTATTAGTTACCAACTTTGCCCTTATAATTTTCCAAAATTACGATCTTGCCGTTTTCATCCAACGGCTCATATTTAACATGAAAAATCAACTTAAATCCAAGGGTTCATATTCTTCCAACACAAAGAAAATATCTTAGACATGTCAAATGATATAAATAACCTTGCCTTATCATCCTTCAAAATATCCTGGATATTCGATTCGATCCAATTATTCGAATATTTTTCTGAACTTTATCGCTTTATATCCATTAACACAAACTCCGGGGTAACACGAAAACATCATTCTTGGGGGTAAACTAATCATTTACGGGACTAAAATACATAACTTTTGAAAATTACAATTTAGTCCCTAAACTTTTCCTAAGTTTATACTTTAGCCACAAAACATTTAAATTTTACATTTTGGTCACTAGCCAAAAATTAGGATATTACAATTCTCCCCCTGTAATACCCCGAAATTTGCTAAGTTGCTTAAGAGTCATTTAGTACTAAGATAAGGGCTTAAAAGCTTACTTAGTGACTAAAATGACAAAATATAAAAGTTAGGATTTCTTTAATTATGGATTCTAGGAAAGGAGTTTCTGGGAATTAAGAGTATCGTGTGATAGAGAGCAAGCAAAATAGGCTACTTGCGAAGTTTGGTTGAAATCCAATGGGAAAAGTATAGGCACATGATGGTTAATTTTTACCATTAAATATTATTATTGCACCGATAAGTAGTACAGGTTACAGGAAGTTGACCTGTATAATTAGATTTCTGGTAATGGATTTATGTGGAAATATATTTTTGATCGAACAATTAGGGGATAAGCAGATACTTGATTCGGATAAAAATGCAGTATAAGATATCGAATTTCGATCGAACTGCAAGGTTAAGCGTGCTCAGGGCATAGGATGGGTGACCTATTGGGAAGGTCCCATGTCAGTACTTATATTTAACATGGAAAATCAACTTAAATCCAAGGGTTCATATTCTTCCAACACAAAGAAAATATATTAGACATTCCAAATGATATAATTAACCTTGCCTTATCATCCTTCAAAATATCCTGGATATTCGATTCGATCCGATTATCCGAATATTTTTTCAAACTTTATCGCTTTATAGCCATTAACACAAACTACGTACAAAAAAATACAGGTAACACAAAAATATAATTATTGGGGGTAAACTATTCATTTACGGGACTAAAATACATAACTTTTGAAAATTAAAAATTAGTCCCTAAACTTTTCCTAAGTTTATACTTTAGCCAAAAAACTTTCAAAATTTATATTTTGGTCACTAGCCAAAAATTGGTATATTACAACTTTGCCAGCCGAGCTCGTCATCGTTTGGTCCATCTGTTCCAGACAAACTTGGCATCCTATTTTTTCGCCATCCTATTTTTTGGAGTTTGACCAAATGCTATTTTTTCATAGTCTGATCTGGTCCCATTTTCTCGGGCTGGTGTTGCCAAGGGTTCTTGGCAAAACTCTTCTGGAGACCTATTGCCAAGGGTGCTTGGCATTTCTCTTCTAACCCTTCACTGCCAACAGCAACTCAACATTCTCTCTGCATTGTTCCTGTGTTGTTTTGTTATGCCGGCTGCTATGTCAAGCCTGCAATAATGCCAACAAAACAACCCTTCACACTGGCATAGACACAAATCCTAACTCCTTATGCAAATGCATGTAATTAACAACTAAATGCAGTTAAATATGCTCAAAGACAAGCAAAGATACTATAAAATAGGCATGAAAATCAGTACTTTTGAGGAGGTAACACCTGCTCGACCAGTTGAGAGGTGGCTATGTGTTCTCAAAGATCAACTTGAGGTTGGGTTACTACCATTTGAAGGTAGTAGAAGAGGATGTTCAGAAAACTGCTTTTAGGTCACGGTATGGACATTATGAGTTCTTGGTAATGCCTTTTGGGATTACCAACACACCTGCAGCTTTTATGGACTTGATAAACCTAGTTTTCCAGCCCTACTTTATAAAATTCCAGTGAGCTCATTTCGTATCGGTAGGCATGGGTGTACCGGTACCCACAAGAGGTACAGTATCGGTACGCGAGTGTCAGATCGATACCTACTAGGCAATCTACCAGGAAATTACATTTTGAGTTTAAGGGGCTTACAATTCGAGGATTAAGGCCTAATGAGCTTCTAATGTGGTATAACAAATGGTAAAACTGAGAAACTAAGATTTAAACCTCATATACGAGCATAATAAGTAATAACTTGGTAAAACCTTGGGCGACTTGTTCGTAATAGCAACCATAGGAATCCTTGGTGGATCATGTGATGTTGTGTGCCAAGTAAGGGCACTTGCTTGGTTTAGTCACCACTAATTGTTAGGATCTGCATGCCTAGTGAGAGAAAGAGTGCGTTGCAACAACATGGATAGAGATTGCCGAATGTACGTTCCCGAAGCTATGTGGCACGAAGTCTCATTCGAATATGCTTGACAAGAGATTCTGAGCATGGGTGTACCTTCCCAAAATTGTGTGGCACCGAGCCTCGCCCAAAGAGTGTACATTCTCGAAGCTCTGTGGCATCAGGCCTCATTTAGAATGTACGTTCCCGAAGCTTTGTGGCATTGGGCCTCACTCCAGGTTTGTTTGGTATGTTGTATATGTGTTGTGTGAGATTAATGTATCCCTTATTGTGTGATACGTGTTTAAGCGGCTAGAGGTAGCGCCATATGTTGTTATATTACCATGGTCTCATCTTTAGCTACATGTAATATTTTATGATTTGCATGAAGCATGGTTGAGTGGAAGTGTATCCACTAAGCTTCGTTAGCTCGGCATTCAAAATTGTTATTTTCGTTCCCAGGTTAGTAGGTTGACTTGCATCGTCGGAGCATCATCGGAGTAGGACTTCAGCATCAACTTGTGTCCGACTACAACACTAAAATTATATTGGGCTATGTATTCGTAGGACCCTATGTTGTATTGTAACTCTATTTTGGATTTCACATCGTGAGTCGAATGCTTTCTATTATGTATTTTAAATGGAGCTCTAATGTAACGTTTTCAAATACTTATTTATGTTGCAATATTTAAACTTGATGGATTTTATGAAAAAGAATGTGTTTGGGCTAAACTAGGTTGAAAATTTTATGGTAATGAGTTGGGCTTGAGGCCCAAATGTGACATCCGGGTCGAGGGTGTTACAATCTAGTCGTTAAAAAAAGTTTGCCAATTAGAACGTGACACGTGGCATCATTTTAATTTATAATTTCTTTTAATTCTTTTTTGGCTTAATAGCACCGTTAGCCCCTAAAGTATACACTTTGTACCGAATTTCCCCTAAAGAATTTTTCAGAACGTTTTGCCCCATAAACTTTAAATCTTGACCTCAGTTACCCTATTTTTGTAACGTCCATTAGAAAAATCTGGTTGGCTTTAATAAAAGTGGGTAATTCGCATGTTAATTCTTTCAGGTTTTAATTTTATTTAGTTCAGTCCCTATTTTTTAAATTAAATTTAATTAAAGAAAAATAGATAAAAATATTATAATAATTTTAAAAAAATCATTTCTCCCTCTATCTCGTCTCCTCTTCTTCTTCAAGAAATTCTCAAAAAAAAACGTTGGACTTTCAGTTCCAACCAAGAAAACCTTCACCTTCATTCACATCAACTTGACTTTCTTCTGGTTAGAAGACGTGAATCAATTTTCACTACCAACCAGGTAATTTCATCCCTAACTTTAACTACTTCAGTGCATAAATCATCCAACGCACATGAATCCATAGGCATAATAACCATGTATACTTTCCCTTGATATATATACAGAAAATAATAACTAGTTAAGTTTTACATAGTTTAACTGGATCCTATCCTTATATATAGAGAGAATTATTGATACATTCTTGTAAAAAAAAATTCATATAAGATATATGTTTCATATCATATATTTTTATTGATATATAGAACTACTGACAATGTTTGTTTCATAACATATAATTTTTTAAATAGAAATTATCATATTAAACATGGAGATAGTCTTCTAAAGGAGGAAAGATGATATTGAACCATCAAATTATTATCAAATGTGATGGTTAACTAGTAGTATAATACAAACATAAAATAAAACATACATCACTTTACCATTTATCATATTGCTAAAAAATAGATAATAATAAAATAAATTATTCGCTCATTATACTCAGTTATCGGGTTAAAATTGGGTTGATGTTCGGTTGGATCAAATTTGGGTTACTTTCGTTCAGGTTATTTTTGTTTCAGGTTGCTTTTGGTTTGGTTTACCTTTAGATCTGGTTGTCTTCGATTAGGGTTGCTTTCCGTTCGGGTGATAATTAGTTCGGGTCCATATCGGTCTAGCTAAAATTTGGGTCAATGTCAGTTTAGTTCGGTTTGTTTCGAGTTTTGGATCAAGTTTATACCGTCATGTTCAAATTGATATGAGGTTTCAAATCGAATAAATTAGTTCAAATAATCAGGTTTGAATCAAATTTGTCATGTCTAAGAAATGTGCTATGGTACGACTCATGAACAGTGAGAATTTTGGAAAGAATATTTGAGAAGTCAAAAGGGTTTGTTTGGTTCGAAAAAATATTTACTACTTTTATTTTCAAAAAATAATTTTCAGTTTAAGTTTTTAAAAAAATTGAAAAACATGTTTGGTTAATAGAAATGAAAAATTTATTTTCAAAAAAATAGTGAAAATATGTTTGGTATCTGATTTACCAAAATAGAATTAAACAAATAAATATTAAATAATTATGTTAAAATATAATTATTAGAAAAATGTTATTTAATAATAAATAAAATAAAATGTGATTAAATAAAGTAAAGTTCTTAAATCAATAAAAATATTGAAATTAGAAAAATTTGAACTCGGGTTAAATAAATTTAATTTTTTATATTTTCCACTTTTTTAAAACATGTTTAGTGAAAATAATGAAAACATCTTTTAATGTTTTAAATTTTAACTCATTTTTTATTTTTTAAAAAATATTTTTTAATTTTATAACCAAACATGTTTTCTTCAACATTTTCTGTTTTTTTAAGAGAATGAAAATAGTCTCCACAAATGGATTAATTCATATTTTGTCATCTATTTGAATTTGAATACTTGAATTCACCATAATATGTTCTTAAATTTCGAATTTATTTTCTTTTCCTGAATATACTTTCAATTCAAAAACGTTTCTGGATTCTTTAAATTTCTTTACATAGTTAAATGTTACAAAAATCACAAAAAGTTGTTAGAAAGAAAATATATACTGAAGACAATACAATCAAATTCATTTTTAATTAATCTTATAATCCCCGGCCAAACAATCTCATCTTATATGTGTAATCACTCATTTTTATATGGTTTATAAATATCGTGTTAATATATATTAGTATAATAATTAATAGATATTATTATTGCATGTATGCATATGTTATATTAAGTACGTGTGTTAATTATGTACGTGTGATTAATATGTGCGTAAAATTTGTGTGTGATATGTGTGAGTGCACGTATATTATACATATTATGTATGTGTCCGTGTTAATATTTATTATGGTATATGTGGGTCATTTGTTTGTTTATACTTTATGTATCCATTGTTTGTATATGTACAATATGTGAACGGATATATATGTTTGTGTGTTATGTGTTTAAACATATGTAATATATATAATAATTTTCATATATGTGTGTATACATGTTATTTAAATATTATGTGTATGTATGTGTGTGTCTAGTATGTATGTGTTATTAAGGTTTAGTTTTTTAGAAATATTAATATATTATATATGTGTTTTATATTGCATGAATGTTTGTATTAATATATTATGTGTATGTACGTATTAAGGTATGTGTAAGTATGTATGTGTGTATATTTATATGTGTATTGCATGTATGTATTATATATATCTATGTGAATACATATTGCATGTCCATATAGGTATAATTAATATATGCATGTATTATTATTGGGTTAAAACATATCTATAATATAAAAGCCCATATAACATAAAGTGTCCAATCCTTATACAAATATAAAACCCAACTTAAATAATTACAAGAGCCCATTCGATCAGAACCCAGACCCAATATCCTAAAACCCTAAAACTCTATCTGATATATATCTAATATCTTGTTTTTTTCCTTGCAGCCGCCTAAGATCTGACCGTTGGATCATATCTGATCCAACGGTCCTGATTGAAGCCATGAGTCCTTTTATCTGCCGCGCGTGGAACTCACACTCGAACTGCTCGCCTCCCACGCTCGCGTGTCTTGCACGGCAAGACTCTTCGGCTTTAACATGCCACGTGGCTCAATCAGAGGTTGCCACATCATCTCCAAGATCTGATCTCGGCCGTTGATCTTCATACGATCCCAGCCATTGGATCAGATCTGATCCAACGGCCAGAAACGCGTCTGGCTGAGAAAACACCACCACTATGCTACCGTACCGCAACCATACAACCACCGCCCTGGTTACCTGCAAAAAAAGGACAAAAAAACATGGGATAAAACAAATCACAGCAAGCAATCAGAGGGTTTTTTTTATGAATCCATATATCCAAAACAACCAAAAAAATCTTGTAACTGATATTCAACATCCCAGAAATAAAAAGACATTTTATTGGTAATTTTTTCTCTATTTTTCTCTTGCATGCATCTAAAAATATAGAAGAGAGTTAAGTGTTCACCCTCTCGGATTTGGCCGGCCGCCTTGCATGGAGACCGAGGTGGGTGCTGCCGATGATCGGTACCATTCAAATTCTCATTCGCTTCTTCCTTCTTTCTACCAATACAGATCTAGAGATGACTTTAAAAAAACACATGAACAAATGACAAACGAAAGGGGTCTTTGTTTTTTAAGGTTCTATTGTTGAACTGTCGCGGTCCGGGACGGCTTGAGGTGGCCGTACGGCCGAACCTCGCCTGAGACCGTCTAAGTGCGGCGGCTCATAGTTTTTGGGGCTGTGTTCTCTGAAAAAAACAGAAAGAATGAGGGTTTTTCACCTTAAGTGTAAAAAAAGTGGGAAAGAAGGAAATGGGAGACCGGCCGGTTTGTTTTATAGAAAAAAAAATTCAAAATGGCATAACCACTCATTAAATCCTTCCTTGCTTTAGGAATTTTCAGAGTTGTCTTGCCGCTTGGGTTATTTGCACAAACGGTCTCTCTCACTTTTTGAAATCTCGCAATTAAGTCCCAAAATTAACCAAATCCAGTTATTAAGCGTTTTGGTTTTTTGCACTTCAAGCTTGCCCCTTGGTAATATTACATATATGGTCCTTTCAAGTTTATTCCAATTTTTAAATAAGTTCCTAAATCATTTTTTTCTTGTCTTTTAATTTCTATTTTTCTATTTTTCTATTTTCTTTTCAGCCCCTCTTTTCATTTCCCTTTTTTAAATATTTATGTAATTTTGTTTTTATTATGTGTTTTCAATAGGCTTAAATTGCTCAGCGTGATTTGCGTGTATTTTCTATGTCGTATTTATTTATATCTTTTTAGTTGAGCTATGTTATGATTTTATGTTTAGATTTACTTGGTCTTGTTGTATAAGTGTTTTGTATATATGTTTTAGCTCAATGTGCATACCATGTTTGTATGGTTCTTCATATTTTTATGCATTTTGGTTGGAATATGCGTATATTTATTTATGTTTTCATATCATGTACATTACCATGTTAATTTATCATTTATCCTTTTGTTCATGTTGCATACATGTGATTTATTGATTGATCCTGTTTAGTTTAGTTATTTATCATGTCTATATGAGCTCCTTTGTGTTTTTTTATTTATTTATTTTGCATTTTAGGTTATATGTTAATGTGATATTTTATTACATGATGTCATGTTTTTTATTTGTTACATGTTAGGTTTGTAGTATGCCCGTATGTTGCGTTATATGTTAAGTGTTAAGTATTAATTTATAGATGTCACGCACGTATTATAGTTGTGGTTCGCATTAATGTGTTTAAAGAATTAATTTAGTTTTTGGGAAGCATGTCTTTTCTCATGTTTATATTCATATTTTTGTGTCATTATTAGGACATATTACATTGTACTTGTTCATGCATTTTGCACTTTAGTATTATTATATTTATGTTTTTATATTTTAGTTTCATGTCTTTGTGAATATTTGTTTATAATGTTTTTTTTTGTTAAGTTTGCATAACGGATATATATTTGTCAATGTTGTGCCCTTTTATTCGAGTGTAAACGTGGCCAGTATCAAGCAAAGTGATGGTGGTTTATCGGTTTACTCTCAAATAACGGGGCTCTTAAAATTTACTCGCACTTATAACCAAATTTTAATTTAATCGTCACTTTAATCCAGAAAGTCTAATATTAATAAAGCGGTAATTATTAAAGTACCAATTTTGGGCGGTGTGGGGTGCTAATCCTTCCCCATCTGTAATCGACTCCTGAACCTAACATTTTTAAAATCTCTGGTTTTATGGTGTCCGGCCTACCTTAGTGGTCGGTGGCGACTCCATTTTTCAAATAAAACACGGTTTTTCTAAAACCCCACGGATGATTTTTTTAAATACCCGAAAGACCCCAAACACACTTTGAAACTCGTTTTTTTAGCGAAAAAGATATCGCTACAATATCTAGTGGCGGAGCTACATGTTTGATTGGGTGGGCACAAGCCCACCCTAAACTTTTCAAAGTTCACACATTTGGCTTTAATTTTTTTAAAATTTTTATGAATTAATCCTTAAATTTTATGATTTGTGCCCACCTTGAAATTTTGAGATTTTTGTGACTTGTGCCCACCCTAAAAAATATTTTGACTTATGCCCACCCTCAAAAGGATTTATGGATTCGCACTGCAGTTATATCCCTATCAAATAAATTGAACAATGTAATGTAACATATCTAATAACCGACCAAATAATGTTACATTCCAGAAATCCTATTCTTATATGTAATTCTATACTCCACGATCCAAACACACTCTTGTTTTAGTTTCAAAGTTTGATGAGATATGTGCATTGCATGTGCCCCAGGATATGTATGAAAACATGAAGGCGAAAGTTGAAAATGTTATGAACAAAGATGTTAGTGAAGTTTATATCAACGGTGATGAAGAACGAGAAGCTTTTAACAAATGGAAAGTCAAATTTACTCTTGAAGATCACCTTGCCTTAGGATTTAATCTTCCATTGTTAAAATGCTTGAAAGAGATTGTGAGTTTTGATTATTGTTGAAGCATGAATTATGGGACACCAGACAAGAGAGGTGGTTGGAGGTGGATTTAGGCAGTTCACCCCGGATAGTTTCGGGTAGAGAGTCGCAGATAGTATGGTGGTCAAAAAAAAGATGAGATGAGATGAGAGAGATGGGAGTCATTTCCAGGTGATTTCAGCATGTCTTTCTTCTTTGGTTGCGTGGGTATTTATAGCCCCTGAAATTATTGGTGATTGGTTGGCGCCAGGCCTAGTGACAACTTGTGATACGGTTGGTAGAGATATGCCCAACTTTTGAGCATCAGCCTCTGCAATCTAGTCATGTATTATGTTTATTCCCAAGACGGTAAGCCTTCAGTTTCATCATTTTTGGTTTTACGATGCTCCGAGAGCCACCTACAGAGTTACCGAGTGTGGAGGTGCTGAGGGTTATTTCTAGGTGCGGAGATACCGGGTGTAACACTTGTCCCCTTAGTAGGAAAAGAATGAAACATCTGAAGAAAGTTATTCTTGTAACCGTTAGAATGCCAAGAGGCGGTTGCATTAATTTAGACAATCATGATGATATGATTTGTGGTTGCGAGAGGGAACACGTGTATCTCTTTGATTGGCTTTGGCTTAAAGTGTCGATTGGAGATCTTTGGGGAAATATGCTCTTCGACTATAAGAAGGCCCTTATACTAGATGGACTGTATTGTTTCGATTTTGTTAAATCTTGAAGCTTTCCTCACCAGTTTCTTCGCAACTCTTTATACTTTCAAACTTGTTCTTGTAATACGTCGTGGAAAAAGTAGAGAAAAAGTAAGAGCATGAAGAGTAGAATTGTTGAGAATAGTTCAAAGCCAGCAAATGGGGGTTTATTCGAAGAAAGAGCTGGTTTGAATCAGGCGAGGTGACTGTTGTGGTGTCGCAAACTTATATGGGAGAATTACGAGTTTGAGTTCAAAATTCTCAAAAGAGTCCACCATGCAAGTGACTTCTAGGATTCCTTCAACGGTCGGTCATTTTTCTATTTACCTCTTTATTGTTTGGAGGTGGCGTTTCATCTCCCACTACACCCCTTTATAGCGGGGTCTTGAAGGACTATGGGATTGCTCTGGGTCAGTTGACATGAGCATCATGGTGGATCCTGATCAGCTATTTCCTTGTACGAAAAGATAACGGTTGGACGCCGCCTGTCGCCATTCTAAAGATTCTCTTTTCTTTGAATGAAGTCGGTTATAAAACTTTTGACAGCTTGTTTAGCTTTAAGTAGAAACAATAGAGAGGAATAGATGTGAAAGATCCCATTAAAGAGTGGTCTGCCAAATCAAAGTTGGTTTTAGACTGTACTAGGTGCAACAAAGTAATAAGGAAATTGCCCGAATGCTTCAATTTCCCACTGCAGTGGAAGAAGCCTGGCAAGAATACTAAGTCCTCCATCCAGGGGTTGAATGGTTGGAAGGATATATAGGTGGGAGTTCTGATCAAAGGAGACCGGTTGGACGTCCCAAAGGTTATCACGATCCTTAATGTCTTCATGTATTGTCTCGGGAACAATAGTGCCAATGGTTCGAAGCCTAGGGACATGCTCTTGGAATATGAGTTTCCTCTCGATGTGAACAACTGTCGGAGAGCCTGGCCTTATGAAGGTGGGGATGACTTGGCCAAATATTTTGATGTTTTACTTAGCTTGTCCTTGGAGGCCTTGGTTTTCTACTGGGTCCACCAACGGGTTTGCAAGGAACTTTGGACCACCTTCGAATGTTGTGAAGAGTGTCAGAAAGAGAGTTAGGGGGATCATTCGAGGACGACTGGCTCGAAATAAAGGATTTACTTAGTGAAGAAGCGAACGAGGTTGCGAGGCAAGGTTCTGAAGCTTATGAGGAAGTTAACATGGACAGTCCCCCTCTAGGTGATTCGGAGCTTATGATCGCCGCTGGCACGTCTGACTCTCCTTTGGTGCCAAATAAAGGTAACAATCATTCTTCCATTCTTTTCTCGTCATGGAGTAAGAAAGAGGCCGCTAGTGTTGGTGCTGAGCTTATTGCGAAACTTGATGGGGGATGTTGTAGTTGGCCTATTGGCAATGAATCCTACCGCACTAGAGGTATTGTCCTTGGGGACGTTACTATAGAATTCAAGGTGAAAATGGTTGTAGAGTACGCATCTTCAGATAATATGCCTTCAGCGGAGGCTGCTTCATCACCCTCGTCGAAGTTGGATAAGGTCGCTTGTAGAGTGGGGGTTATGCATTTAGGTGACATCTTCTTTGGGTTAAGAAGGAAAGGAGACGTTGTTGGTTCCTTCAGATGAAAGATGAAAAGAGCTTGCGCTATGGAAGAACTTGTCACTATTGCTGCGGAGATGAACCCTTCAGAGCCAGTTGCCTCTAGATTGACTCCTGCAACTCTCTTTCTTCAAGAGTCTCAAGAGAACTTTGGGAAAATTCAGAGCTTCCTTCCATATGAAGGGCTAACTCAAACGGAGGCTAATGCTCTTTCCCTATTAGGTACGCATATTTGCATGCATGGTTCTATATTTATCTCTGTTTTTTTTCTTCGATGCGTGGTGTCTAAACATAAGTTTCTTTAGAAGCTACATCTCTTTTGAACCATTTGATGGTGATCGTGCGCATTCTCAAGTTTTTAGAGAGGCATGTATGCTGACAATGAGGAGAATGTTGCCTTTGCTTAAATTGTCAATGAAGGGGAAACGGTACAAGAGGAAAGCTGTAGCAAGGGATGTAGAGCTCCAGATTCCAATTTTGGAGAAAGAAATGGCTAAACTCAAGCAAGTGTTGGTCGAGGCCCGACAGTTGGCCGAGGGGATGGAGCATGCTTGCAACGATGATGATGTAGCAATTTCAACGGCCAACCTACGAGTTGTAGAGGCCAATGGTGAGGTAGAAACTACCAGTTTGGAGCTACAAGTGGAGAGAAATATTGCTGTCAAGAATGCTGAGGAGGCTAAAAAGTCTAAGGAGGATCTAGATGCTCTCCGTGTGGATGTTTCTTAGCTGCAGGTAGATAAAGACAAAATAGAGAAGATAGTCAGTCCTCCAAGCTGATCAACGATTGGCTAAATTCGGAGACTTCACGGAGAAGTGTGAATGCAACATAGTGTGTGCTTGGTGTGGTCTACATGAGTGGTTGGAACTTAGGCTGGTGTTGGTCTCTTTGTGACGAAGCGGAGGAGCTGGGTTTTGACCCTGTTTTATCCCTTTGGGGAGAAATTTTTGCGCTGTTGGGAGACCATCAAACTCTTTATCACAGACCCAGTGTATAGTGAGGAGGCCTTGAGCTTAGAGGACATCCATGCTTTGGGAGGACGATGCCAAGGACTCTGTTGATAACCTATATGCACATTAGGCTCTAAAATGTGACATTAATTGTAGCTGTTAGATGCTCTATTGATGACCCAGTTGAGGAGCATACTTCTGTTACGACGGCCATTACTGAGGAGCCTTATAATGATCCTCCGCTTAGTTAGTGGTTTAGTCAGTTGTTGTAACATGAATATTGTGTATCATAACTTTCTGCTCATTAATGAAATCATAACTTTCTGCTTCAATCTTGTCTTAATCATCTTGTACGCTCAGGCTTGTCCCCCCTTTAGGTTCAGACTTCGCCAATCCGATGGTTTCTTAATACTATCTACTTTAATTTGAATTGTTTTGTCAGGGCTGTTGCAATAACCTTTAAGAGTGTGAGGCAATTTGTCAATAATCAATGTAACACCCCGGTTTTGGGCCTAGGTGTTTTCTAGATCGATTAGACGGTATGGTGGACCAAGATTGAGTGAGAAAAAATATTTTCGGGATAGTATTAAGAATAAATATTTTTGAGTGAGAAAAAATATGTGAAAATATTCTAAAATCATTATTTAATATGTAGATGTTTTTGGTAAATTCAATTTTGGAAAATGGAATTTTGAAATTTGACATCTTGGCTTAGTGACCAAAATGTAAAGAATGGAGAACTATTTTTAGTGGCTGTTTTGGAAAAGGGTCAAAACTTAGAATCTTTAAGGAGCTATTTGGCCAAAGTCTAATGCCAGACTTTTCTCCTTAATTTTCTATTTTTAAAAGGTTTTAAAAGGTTATAAATAGGCTTGGAGAATTGATTTTATAATTAATTTCTAAAAACAAACTTTACGTAACTAACTTTTCTCTAAAAGATTCTCTCAAATTCTCTCCATCCAAACACTCTTTTCTTCTTCAAAATTCTCAGGTAACTTCTTGATTTCTTCAATCTTTTGATTTCAAATGAGTTTCCTATGACTTCCTATCAAAACCTTATTGTTTTAATCTTGTTTTCTCATGTAAATCAATTCAATTAAAGGGAAAGTCAACATTAGAGGTGAGCTTCGTTCTCATCCTCTAATGAATGGCTCTTTACTGAAATTCTCAAGTTAATGATATTTTATAAATGTTAATAAGTTGGTTTTAACATTGGAATCCTGAAACAATGTGAATCTCTAATTTTCTAGGTTGTTAGTTATGAGTTTTTGAGGAGTTGAGGATGTTTAATGAATGCTGGAGGTATAAGGATGTTGTAAATGTATTTTAGGACGTTAATTGATGATAATTGTTGGAATAAACTTTTAGGTTTTGGCTGGGTTAAGTTTGGAAGATGTTTGATGTTGTTTTCGGTTATTGTGGAGGGAAATTGGTTAGAGTTTGATGAGGATTTGTGTGAACTGGTGTTGCTCAGCTGTTGAATGCATTTTGATGCATTGAATCCTCTGTTTTTGTGTGGTTAAAATAAGGGAGGTTGGTTCTCAATCTTGAGGTGAGGTTTCGAAAGCCTTTGAGGCTTGAATTTACATCGGCGATCAAAGTTTTGCGTAGTCAGTGAGTGAGAACATGGAATTCAGTTTTGAATTGATTTAAAGGTTATTTTGGGAGTTTAAATTAAGCTTGAAACACTTGTTTAAACTCAGAAATAAGTATGAATAGTTTTTTCTCTTATTTCAGTTAGCGAAATTGGTTTATGCACTTGTTTTTGAATTACGTGGTACCTATTGTTTATGCATGTTATGATTATGGTTAATATTAATTTTGAAAGTGATTAGATGATGAATGCATTTAGAAAATGATTCATGTGAGTATGGGAAATACTTGTTAATGCATTGTAAAAATGGTTTTGATTAATGCATATAAAAATAGTGAGGTACATGGTTAATGGTGAATTATATTGGCAAGTGATGTGGTTTAAAATGTTATCGAATATAGTTGGCCGGCCATATGATTGATAGTGCACTATAAAATGTTGCCTTGGATGTTGAGGGGTTTATGTGTACCAAAAACTCCATCCAACTAAATTTGAAGGGTTATATGGTACCGAAAACTCCCGTTAGTAGATTATGCATCTAACTGATGATTGGGTTGTGATTGTACCTTGAATTTCAATTAAGATTGTGTGAAGTGTTGAGAGGACACTTGTTCAATCCGTGTATCCGATGTAATATTTTGTAAATTGGAACTTGGTTGATGATCACTTGTAAGCCAATATAATGTATCATGTGAAGTATTATGTTGTATAATGTTGGTTTATACATGTTTTACTCTTTAAGCCTTGCATTTGGTAGTTATGCATGAGAAAGCTTAAATTGAGGGTAGCAAATGTGATTTTGCTGTTAATCCATGATACATGATGCATATGGTTTAATATGCATGTTTTGGAAAAGTGCATGGTTTTGTAAGGCATCATGATGTTGATGATGTTTTGAAAGATATTTTAAAGTGGTTTGAGCAATCGGTTTTAAACACATTGATGGTGTTTTGTTTTAGAGCATTCCTCACTAAGCCTTGTGTTCTTACGCTCTCTTTTTCTATCATTGTAGAGAACTAAGTGTCGGAGTCAGCGAGCAAGCAACGGAGATTCCAAGGAGTTGCACTTTCGAAAGTATGGTTTTGAATTAGACTCGTAGTAATTAAAGCAATGTGGTTAATTGTCATTTGGGAGGGTTGTTTGCTAAACTCCCTATTTGTGCAAGTTTTAAATGTTTTTTGGACTTGAATGAGGCTTAATATGCTTGTGAATGGTTTGGAGTTATGTTTCGAATATTAAGTAGGAAGCTTGCCTATAGAAGTTGCAGATATTTGAGCTATGCTTAATTAAGCTGCCTAAAATGCTTTTGTGATTGTGTCAAGTATGCCTTAGATGATTTATGATGTTTATGTAAGGTTTGGTAATGTTTAGAGTGAGCCAAAGTGTCATATGTTGGACCTATAGGTTATTACAGGCCTTCGAGTACTGGTACGGGTCCCTTGGTTTTGGTACGCGGGGTCTGGGAAGGCTTAGAGCAACAAAAATTTACAGAGGGCATCAGTACGCCTAGCCATTGTATGAGTACGCCTAGAGGAAATTATACACTATTTTCAATACACAGACTTGTATACTGGTACGCTCTTTAGCTACTGGAATCTGTATTTCGAGAATAACTCTTAAGGGATCAGTACGGGGGTGGAACCATATCAATACATGTTTGTTTGGTACACCGTATCGATACGAGATTCCCAATATCGGTACGCAGAGCCGTTATGATAGTTAAACCATATCATTACGATTTTGTCTGTATCGGTGCGCAGTGTGTTTCCTTAGGTTTCTGTTTGCTGAAGTTTGAAATTGTGCATTTTGGTCTTTGAACGTTATGTATGCAATTATATGAGTTCGGCTGATTGTTTTAAGCTGGAATTTGACATGTGTGCATGAAATTTGATTAATGAAGGATTGGTAACTTGGATTTTTAGTAAAGTCCTTGTAATTTGAGAAAATTATGTTTTGGTCCCCGAAGTGCAAGTTTGAGTAATTAAACCCTGTTTGAAATATGATCGCAATGTTAACATATCTGCTAATGCATGTTCACCTTAGAATCTAAATCGATGCATTTAGACAAGATAAAAAGAAAAAAATAGACCTTGTTTAGGTTTTTAGTTTGGGTTTGCTTTGGTAAACCTAATGTAGCCCTTTTAGCTCGGTTTCGGCTAGACCGGGTTAAGGGGTTACAATCAACGCTTGGGCTTTTGGGCCTTAGAAGTAAGCATCTATGGTACCTAGTCATTGGAGGCTCAATATGTTTTCCCACATATTTCGAGAAGTTTCCAGAGTTATATGGGCCAATGTTATATCGATGAAATAAAGTAGATACATCGATCTTGACTGATTGAGTCCATTTATATGTATATATATATGCCATAATGGGGTAATAGATACATCTACGCTTTGAGATGATAATGACGAAGGCTATTGTAGTGCATATGTAGTTACTAGATGGTATCATTAGGTTATCTCTATGCTCTGGAAACACTAGCATATTAGCTTTTATGTCTTATGAAATTAGTGCCCATTAGAGGCTATAGTGGACACATGCATTTGTACTCTTGCAAATTCGGTGCTATCATAGCACAAAATGGATGCAATCGTCTCCATTCTTATTTAAATCAATAATGCACCAAGCATTTAACTGTGAAAAGGTAATGAACAGTTGTAATGGTGTTGTCAAAGGCATTTAAATAGTTTGTCACTCTACGCGAGATGAGGCTAGAGGCCTTGATCATGAATGTCATTTGTACCTTTGTAGAGTCGGTGTTGTATCAGCAGAAAATAGGTAGAAGCATTTTTGTTTTTATTTTAAGTCAACAATGCTCTGGGCATTGAACATGCAGAGGCATTACTTGTTTGTATAGATCAACAATGCTCTTGGCATAGGATAGACGGAGATGCTTGGAGCAATCATATATACCTTTGTACTTGCATCTCCATTTTGTTTAAATCAATAATACATTTAGTGTTGGATACGTAGAGGAATCTTCTGCTTAGGTAGACATCTATACCCTTATAGATCAGGTGTTGTTAGAGCATGAATAGGTACATGCATATCCGACATGTTTAGATTAACAATGCTCGTACCATTGGATAGGCGGAGGCGTTCGAATATCAATAACTTCTGCATCCTTGTAGAGCTGATGTTTTCATAGCACAAATGGATGCATGCATCTCTAGCTTATTTAGATCAACAATGCTCGTGGCATTGGATAGGTAGAGGCGTTCGGAGGAATGTCATATGCACCTTTGTAGAGTCGGTGTTGTCAGAGCACAAATAGGTACATGCATCTATCACTTGTTTTAAAGAAAAATGTCGAGGTCTATTGTGCAAGTGGAGACGCCCTCTCTGTTCTTATAGATACGGTGCCATTGGTAGACACAAATGAATGCATGCATATCTGCACCCATTGCAGAAGAACACAATGTCGTAGGTATTGAATGGGAAGAGGCAAACCTCTACTAGGGCAGACATCTACACTCTTGGAGATCAGGTGTCAGTCAGGACACATGAGTGAAGGCATCTCGATATCCTTGGAAAAAAACACAATACTGAAGGCATTAAATGGGCAGAGGTTATCCTCTGCATCCTTATAGAGTTAGTTTTGTTGGTAGACATAGATGGACACAAACATCCACACTTTTGCAAATTATGTGTCGCACATACATAAAAGTGCGAACATCTCCACCCGCTTTGAGAAAAAATGCAATGTCGGAGGCATTGAATGGACAAAGGCATCGAATAATACTCGCTGATGAATAAAGATGAAGGGATGTACTAAAAATATTGAAGAGACAAGAATTTGTTGATTTTATACATTTATTCATCTATTTATTCAAGATTGTACATTTACTCAGTTATGGAGCAGTTCATGCAAATCTTCGTAAGGTGCAGAGCAACTTCCTAGGGTGTAAAGTAATTTCCTAGGGTGCGTATCAACTTCCTAGGTATCTCTAAGCACTAGGGAATATTCCCCGATACCTTAAGGATTGTAGGAAAAAGCAATTGGAGATGGAGATCCCTAACGACTCCCTCAAGCATGGGCTGATGATGCATGTTATGCATGTTAAGTCTTGGAGACCCACGGAGCTTGTGGTCTCCAGGAAGATCTCCACAGCTTTCATTGCTTATGCGGTTGCTTCTACCGTTGTTTGCCTGGAAATATCCACTTGGCTAAAATCTAGAAAAAAACCTCACGTGTGGACTGTGGTGCTTTCAAAGTCCATTGTTGTTGATAACTTGGCCATAAGCGTCATTGAATGCAAATATTTGGTATCTTAGGAGCACCCCCAAGAGAGCCACCGTGACTGATTCTCTCAGTCGGGTAGCTCTCCATGCTTACTACACCAATTGTTGACGTCTAAATTATTAGAAACTAGAAAATAGAGGTGGAGAGAAGGACCAAGGTGGTTGGAGGCAGATTCAGGTAGTTCACCCTAGTTGATTTTGGGAGGAGAGTCGCTGACAGTTTAGTGGTTGGAGCGAAGACATGATGTGAGGGAAGAGATGAGAGTCATTTCCAGGTGATTTCAACATGTCTTTCTTTTTCGATTGCATGAATTTACAGCCCCCGAAACTGTAGGTGATTGGATTGTGCTAGGATTAGTGACAACCTATGGACGGGCTAGTAAAGATAGTCCCAACTACCAAGTATCAGGTCTGTAGTCTAGTCAGATGGATGGAGTGATGTAACACCTAAAAGTGTTTATTCCCAAGACCGTGTAGGCCTCTAGTTTCATTTTCTCTGGTATTATGAGGTTTCAGGGGCCACTTCCAAAGTTACCAATACAGAGGTGCTGGGGGTTGTTTCTGTGTGTGGAGATATCAGGTGTAACAATCAACTAATTAAATTTTTAATATAATCACTTTTTGCTCGTCAAACGATTTTATTAAAGATATAAATCGAGAAGGTTACTATGTACCTTATTAAAAACCCCCTCTGCATTGGCAAGAAAAAAAATAACGCAACATAATAACCCACTACTAAGAGCATAAACGCCTATCCAATTCAAAAATAAAACGCCAACCCAAGACATATGCAACAATACCATAATGACCAACCAAACTCCCAACCTTAACAAACACACACCCACGACACGCACCCCATGCCCACACCACCACACCTATCCAACAACGAGGGAACAAGCATCTATAGCAAGAAAACAAATCAATGCCTCACAAACACTAATTGCAACCTCACACTCAAAATACTTCAATCATTTGAAGCCATGATACGCAAGCGAATCCCCCTTTGGCCAATTCAAAAACAAATAGATCAAATAACATGTCTAACTTTATTCCTTCAATTGATTATGATCCCCCAAAGTAGCTCAAATACAAGAAACACTCAAAAGGCTCTTAGAAACAGAATCACTATTGAATTGGCTCTTGATGGCATCCCCTAAAGTCAAATAAACTCGAATTAAACCTTCATATGTTCCAAATTCCTAGGAAATTTTCAAAGTCTTCAAAACAAAATAAGATTAAGACCAATCAAAAGCTATAACCTTTTACCACCGACCATACAATACGCACACACAAGAAGCCACACAACTAAAGCCGCAAGAAGTCAAGCCTTAGACACCCTCACCCACCCAATACACACCCACATCCAACAACACCTCAAGGTTAGGACATTAGGCATTTCAGTGATCATAAAAGCCGTAAATCAAGCAGCAAAAATTGACCAACTAGTTGACAAACTACACTTGACACAGACAACCGTGAAAAATATGTCACCAAATATTTGAATAAAGCTTAGGCCGACGGTCCAACACAAATAAATTGATACCCAAGTGCATAAATCAAACCTTTAGGACCTAGCTAACCAAATTCCAGAAGAGACTGAACCAACTATAACTTATTTGTTGACCTTAATCACCAAAGTCTGACATTGTTAAGATTATTGAACCCTCAAATGTATCCATAATATCAAGAATATTTAATTGTCCCAAAATTGACCAACTACCATAGAAAGCATGTTGTTTGTGTTGTAGAATCTCCATTAAGAAGTTACACTTAATACATGATAAGCGTGCGACAACCTCAAGAACAAAAATATGACCTGATAGGATCCTCGAAATCTCAACAACCCCAAAATGTTACTATCTTTTCTCTAACTCCTCCAGATGCTTGTCGAATAGTGATACATTTTAGACCAAGTATACTCATCAAATCAAGTAATAAAGTGATAGAGTAAAGTGTCGAATCCACGAGGATTGGATCAATAACTACGAAGTTTTCGAGTATAAAAATGTTTGTTCAAGTATTGATTGGTGTCGGTTTGTCAAAACTAAATACAAATAAAGTAAAGGTAGCTATGATTAAGACAAACAGATGCTGTGGCAAATAACAGATAATTATGGAAGTTGGGTTTATTGCTAAGGATATATGCTTGATTACTAATTTTAAAGCTATAGTGACTGAAAATACATGTCTGCATAAAACATTAAGTTCTTTATCCACTCGACAGGATTTTTCTAATGAACTTCTAACTCTCTCGATGCCTAGAAGTTAATAACATTGAAGCTAAGGCAATACATGTCTGTGTAAACCCTAACAACTCTATTATTTGTTTAAGAACTCCATTTTAGTTATCAAAACCCTAAACTTGTGTCTAAGCCAAATTAAGATTAAGTTAACAACTTAACCTCACTGTTCATGTTTGTTTAACCTAACTCTCTCGATATTAAGCCACAAATCTATAGTTAAAAAGCCTCTCTTGATAGCTCTTACAATAACAACGTATGAAGAATGATGAACAAAATAGATAAAGGGAAATAAACTATAGCATTAAAATAAAGAAATCAAAACATAAAATCATGGGAAGCAATAAACCCAACTAAAGTATTTAGATCATGTCTGGGCCTAAAACATCCATAATAAAACAATAAAAGTATGGAAGTTTATCAAGCAAGGGATAGAAAAGGGACAAGCATCCTCGACGATCTTCCTCCGTGTTGTATAACTGTTGCTGCACCTCTCCAACTCCTTCATACTCTCTCAATGGCGTCAGTCGTGTGGAGATTCCTCTGACTTTGACTCTGGTGGTTCTTCGAAAGTTAAAGACTAGGACTGTCGTCTAAAATCGCGCTCTCTTTGCATTGTTGTCCAAGTCTTTCTTATATAGACGGTGAAACTAAGGTTTCATAACCCTAAAGAACGCGCTAACTCATTAAAGAATTCCATTGATTTCCCTTTATCTTTTAACATTCTGTATCTAGGAGAAAGTCTACGTGGGTCAAAGTAGATTCGTCTCCAACTCTTCTTACCTTGTCATCTCCAGCCAAGAAATTTACCGCTCGTCCGCTCTAGCATTCCTCCAAATCCTGCATATACACCAAAAAGCACTACCTTCCCATAAAAGCACCAAAATATATAACATTTAAGTGCAGGCAGTGTAACTCCCTAGCTACATGCAAACTATCTGCAATCTACTCATAAATGCAGCTAAACGAGCTTGAAAACACACAAAACACAAGTAAAGAGGGTATGCAATATAGGTCATTTATACACTCGTCAAATCCCCCCAAATCGAACTGTTGCTTGTCCTCAAGCAATGCAAATGAAAGTAAGAAAAACAAAACAAAAATTAAACAGTAACTAGCCTATAATACTAAGGTTCCAACTAAGCTATGGTAACAAGGATTCTAAGATATGCTACAGCAATAATTCATTCCTTAGCTATTTTTAATGGGATGCAATGCAGTAGAGCTTACAGTTTTGTTCCACGGATACATTCTACTGTAGGTGCAGTGGGTACTATGTCACATGCATTCATCACTTAATAGCCTTAGAAAAACGTAAGGATTGCTCTCTATTATTGCCTCTGCATTTTCTTTTTAAGTATAATGTCATGCTCCCATTTTCTTTTTAAGCTTAAAAACTATATCCTTGGGGCATCAGCTTATTACGCTTACTCTTCAGACCTGAAGATGGAGTAGAGCAAACAACCCATCCTCGAGCCCTACAAGCAGTGTCATCCCGTGAAGACTTTCATTCACTTTTATTCTAGTACTATCATTCTTACCAGGTAAAGTTTAATGGAGCAAACATAACTCACCTAGTGTACTAAGATAGCAAGATGCATAGAAGAGTGTCCCTCAACAGTTTTGTTTATATTATCAAGTTTTCAATTATTTTGCATTAGTTTCTTGATTTTTCAGGGAGCTTTTAAGCCTTTTAACATGCTACATTGAGCATTCAGTTTATTCACATTAATTTATGCATTGGCATCAGAGAGTCAACCTAGAATTTCCTTAAGGCTTTTTAAGCTTTTAGAAAGCATGCAACATGTGATTTAAGGGCTACAACAGATTCAACACTGAGATCAAAACACGAAAGCTCTTAACACATTGCAAAATATTAAGCATAGATTAATCATAGGAAATCATGATCAACACAACAACAATTTTAGAATCAATAGAATCATAGCGAATGGAACCTATCAAAAACATATTAGGCTATTCACAAAAAAATTAATTTTTTTAATTTTACCTAAATTTAACCTAATATACACAAGGGATAATACTCCCCCAAACTTGAGAAGAGCATTGTTCCCAATGCAAAAAGGAAAAGAAAAAAATGCATATGCAATATGAAAAACTAAAGTAAAAAATTAAAAACAAAAGAAAATAAAAAAAAACTAACTCAGCGATTTACTAGGGAGAAGGTTCTTGGATGATGATGCCCTTACCTTTGTCCCAGGGAGACCTTGGTTTCTTGGCAGGGCGGGAGGAGGCACCAACATCAGTATATGGTTGCCGTTTTCATTTGATGGTGGTGGTTGGCGGGAAAGCAGGTGCATCGAGACCTTTAATCTTGCCTGCATTAGTAGGCCACCATCCCATAGGTGCTGGAAGGATAGTGTCATCTTCCTATTGTGCTACACCGGCCTCTTGACAAAAGCTATTATGAGGCTTGGGAAGGGTAATGCACGCTTCCTTCTGTTGGATGCTGCTATTGCCAAAATCGCCCCATATATTAATTTATATGGTTCAATCCGTCACCCATGTAATATAAAGTGAAGGAGAAGTAACCTTCGACGAGAGATGAGGGTGCGATTTTAAGTGGGTAAAAGCCTGGTAATGATAAACCGTACCCAAAATTTAACCTAATATATTAATTAATGTTCGTTCCCATGATGTTCCTAGGATACAGAGGTCTTGTAGAAGTTAGGCATCAGCATTCATAGTGGCTTGAGCAATGAACTGTGAATGACTACCTTTAGCTACCATCAGGCAATAATGGCTGGCAATCAGGGCCTTGTGAATTCCAGCTTGGTTCCTCTGAAAAATACCCATCCCTCTCCGTGTTGGCCAAAGTGTGTGCAAAACTCTTTTACCCAATCAGCATTAATTGGTTCGGGCTGCTAAACATATTTTTCCCAGTCATACATGCCCACCACGGCAAGTTCGGCATCATAGAACTTAGTTATTAACACTGTGTCGTGTAGGAGTCCTTCCTTCATTAGAAGCTCTTAAGTCTTTAGTTTCTTATAATGTTTCGTGAACTGTTTAGAGAGGAGGCAGTCTCAGAGAAGAGCAGTCAATTCTGATGAAGAATCATAATCGCAGGAGAAGGAATTTGAAGAGAATTCCTGAAAGGATGGAGAAGATGGGGAGCTGAGACTCCTACTCCGCTGAGGCAGTTGTTGTACGCTTGGGAGTTGTCGCAACATTGATGACAAAGAAGAAACTACAGTGAAAAGTGGTAAGGGTTTCAATGGAAAGCAGACAGTCACCGGTGAAGGGGCTTGTTTATCGAATACGAGAAAGCGTGGGTTGAAGAATATAAAAGGTTTTGGAGGCAAAGAGTTGATAGAGTGATTGAAGGTTTTTAGCATTTGATGTTGATAGTTTTGTAAAGTGAAAAAGTGAAAGTAGGCGGCTTGCAGAATAAAGGTGAGACGTGTGGTGGTTATTGGGTCGTGGTGAAGGGAAAAATTTGAAAAGAGAATGGCAAATACGATATTTCGCCATATTAGATTACCAAACCCCGATCCTCGTATAAGTCTTCTTTTCTTGATCCTGGGTGAATTTTCAACCCTTTGTCTTATACTTGTGATAATTGCCAAAAACAAACAAAAAATAAATATAACCTATTCCAAACATAAAACAACTGTAGGAACTAAAATTGCAAAAATTTAGAGTGCTAAAATTTAAAAATGCATAAAAATAAAATAAAATGATAGGACTGGATGCCTAAACATCCAATAACGTGGCCTAAGCTGTGTCATAATTAATCGGTGCTCCTTTGTAGATCTTCAACCATTTCAACACCTTGGTGAGCTTGCCTAGGCATTGATCAAGAATTGCCAATAGGTAATGATCCCATGAACTATCCAAGATGGGGTGAATGATTCCATCGTCCAACCATTTGATAATCTCCTTCATACCCACGGTCTTCATGATTGGATTGCATATCCATTGTGGTTCTATCGAGTTGTTGAGATCATCTGCAAGCAAAATCTTATGCATACACAGAGTAGGGCTTATACCCTTCAAGTCAGCAATAGTCCAACCAATAGCTTTCTTCTGTTGAGATAATAAATGTTAAGCTAGCAGATATAACAACAGACAACATATTGTTCTCCCCTAGGTATGCATATTTTAGTTATGGGGGAAGAGGTTTAAGATCATGTACCGGAGGATGTTCTAGTGAGGGTTTGGGAGATTTAAACTCGGCATAATCCAAAGGTTCAAAAGTCATACCTAGTCTACTGAGCACAACATTGGATTGTTCATTCTCAACCTTATGTTCCTCCTCAGCTTCGTGCAGGGCCTCATCAAATGCAACTTGCTCTGTAGCACTAAGCACATTATTGCAACATATCTCTTACAAACTTTCTTTAATCAAGGTTTTCTTGCTTTACACAGGCTGACATTCTTCATAGTCATATGCGTACTTGAGAGTGCTAAAGACGTTAAGTGTGATATTTTGGTCATTTATCTTTAATGGTGAATTTACCCTTTTCACAATCAATCACAATACGCCCTGTGGCTAGGAATGGTCACCCGAGAATGATGTGAGCATTCTCATCAGCTTCACTATCAAGGATGATAAAATCTGTCGAGAAGACAAACATACCTACCTTAACCAAGACATCTTTAACTCTGTCATCGGGTCAAATTTGAGAACGATCAGCTAATTAAAGGATCACCGATGTTGGCTTAGCTCTTTCCAACCCTAGTATTGCAAACACATATTTTGCCAACAAATTAACACTTGCATCGAGATCACATAAGGCATGGCCAGAGTAGTTATGGCTTATAGAGCAAGGAATGGTGAAACTGCCAAGGTCCTTTATCTTGGGTGGTAAATCAATTAGCACAGTCACACATTTGCCCGTCGTAGCAGTAGGTTCAACTTCCATTACTATCCTTTTTCTTTGCCACGATTTCTTTTAGAAATTCACATATATAAGCATTTGATCAATGGCCTCCAAGAATGGGACATTGATATGCAACTGTTTGAGCATATCAAGAAACTTCTAGAACTGGGCATCTTGTTTTTGAGTCTTCAATTATTGTAGGAATGGAGGTGGTGGTCTGGGCTCCTCGTATGGTTTATTAAATGCAGCAACATCCATAACTTTGTCATCCTTACCATCAATAGCAAGGTCACTCACTGTATTAGACATAAGAGTTGCTTCCTTAGGTGTAGGAGCATGAGTGGATGACTTGCTTAAAGTGGAATCAACAAGGAAACCTCTCCCAAACTTGTCTTTTTTCTTCAATTAGGTGCCACTATGCATTATGATGGCATTACATTGCTCCGCATTAAAGGCTTTAGTGACTTCAGTATCACTAGGTAATCTTTCTTGTGGTCGCATCTTCAATACCTGGGCACTCTACCCCACTTGTGTTTCCAAGGACCGTAAGGAAGCGGTGTTGTTCTATATGATCGATTGCTGATTTCGCAACATGGTAGCTTGCATTCTAAGCATGTCACTATGATTTTTTTAGTGTGTTGCTTGATCTTGCATAATAACTCAGGTAGTTTCCATAAAATTTTGATATGTAGAATAAATGGAATTAGAATTGGAGTTAGAAACTCCGTGGTTCTACCTCTGAGTCTTTTATTGGAATCTAAGAGGTTCTACTGTGGCATTCTGTCTCACTCTTGAAGTACTTATATTGCCTCCCCAACCAAAATTTGGATGTTGCCGCCAACCTAGGTTGTAGGTGTTGGAGTAAGGATTGTTGTTGTGGTTGGTGTTCCCTATATAGCATCCAAATTCTTATTCTGGGGGCATTCATTTGACTGGTGTTCCCCATTACAATGCTCACAGGTGTATTGAATTGCCCTAGCCTCTCGGACATTGGATGGTGGCTGCATGTTCTTGAGCAGGTTGGTGACGGTGGAGAGTTGAGCCGCTACACTATTGGAATCGTCCAACTGGCTTGTTCTAGAAGATTTAGGGCCTGGCTTCAACCTTCTCTTTGGGAACTGATAGTCGGTATTGGCTATCTAGTCTAATATCTTAAAAGCCTCGTCATGGTCTTCGTCAAGCAAAATACTATTGGCTGGAGAGTCAATCATCATTCGTGTAGCTGTATTGACGCTATTTTATAAAACATCATGACTTGTAGCCAATCATGAAATCCAAAAATTGAGCACTTGCGCAACATGTCTTTGTATCTGTCTCAACATTCATTCATAGATTCATCATCATGCTGTGTAAATTAGATTATATCGCTTCACTTCTGATTGTGCATGTTTAGTGGATCATATTTGTGCAAAAACTTGCTTCACAAGTCATCCAATGATGTAATTGATCTTGAGGAACAAGTTTTCAACCATGCCCTGACCCGATCCCGAAAGGAGTAGGGAAATAGTTTGAGTCTCAATCCATCATCATGAATCCTTGGTTGTCTAAAACAGTTGCAAACTTCCAGAAAAGCTTGAATGTGTTCTCGAGCATCTTGTCTTGCTGATCCTCCAAATTTTCCAATGGAGTTGAGCATGTTGAACATAACGGGCTTTAGCTCAAAGTGAGTTGTCCCTAGATTTGGCACGATGATTGGTAGGTTGAGGTTATTGACAACGGTTTCAATGTTCACTCTGATGGGCCTTCTAGGTCTGGTAGGTGGTGGATCCTCATGTCGTGCATGGCCTCTATTATGGGTTGCATTTTCAACCACCACAACCACTGGTGGTATACTATTTTTGTACTCGTTCTCACAGCCGCTCTCTCCGTCCTCGTTCACCATATTCTTTATTTTTATGAGTATCTCTCGCAAAGTTTTCTCGATCTCTGGATTGAATGGAAGAATACCACGGATAGGTTTCTAGCTGCACCCAGATCACTCAGCACGTGGGTACGTCGAATGTACTTGTTCACTCAGCCTAAAGTATGCATCCCCTTATATAAGTACCATAGTACTGACTCTAGGACATCTAGACTCCTTTTCAACAATCATAAAGCAACACATTCTCCCTGAGCATCCGAACACCTCACCAAGAGGTAAGTGGCACCAAGACAAGATATCAAGAAAAATGCCCAAAGGCATAACACTAACCAACATAGTTCACTTCTTAATTTATCATCATGAAGCTATTACACGATATGCCCATTCAAGGGGGGTTAAATCTCGATTTCTCAGTTTTACAATTCATTTTACTACCTTAGAAGACCCTTGGACCATAGTCCCTGAATTATCAACCCATCGAACTCAATTTCAACATTTACGGGCAAATTGCCCAGTGGGTACCGATACCCAACATCGAGTATCGATACGCCTTTCTGGGTACCAATACCCACCCTATACGTACCAATACTCAGCTTCACATTAAGGGATTGACTGTTGAACCTATGCCGGTACGCTGACCTTGCGTACCGATACTCCTTAGGTACTGATACAGCTTTAAGCATACCGATACCATTTTAATCTACTAGAAATTTAATAGAACAAGGGTACTGATACCCCATTAGGTGTACCGATACACCCTTCAAGAATTGCATGTGTTCATCCTTAGAACACTAGGTATCGATGCCAGCTCCCCATGTATCAATGCCGAAGCCCAAAAATGGCTTCCAAGGCTCGGGAAATCACCTCTCAAGCCCCCAAAATGAAACCTTTAACCCGTTAATTCGATCCTGCATGTTATGGAAGTTAATTAGGGTAGTCTACTAGCATTTTTACATGTTATTAACAATTAATTTCGATTTCACCATTAATAAGGCTCTAAGCTACCAAACACCCAACTAAGCAACAATTGTAACACCCTTTTCCCGGCCTGGTAGGAATCCGGGTTGGGATATGTTACCAGTGACTAAACGATGTTTGATACATTATTTTAGTTGGCAAACGGTATGTCCGTGGTCAAAACGAAAAATGATTAATACATTATTACTGGTAAATTGATACGATACAGTCTTATGCAATTTTGGACTAATTTTAAACTTTTACAAGTTTAGGGACTAAACTATAATTTTGATAAATTAAGGATCCAATACTGAAATTAAACATACCATAATGCAATTCGAACTATAAATAGTGTGTCTGCAAATTTTCATGTCAATAAGACCTCGTTAACCAGCTCAATCTAAGCTCTTAAATTTTAGTGACCAATCCACACAATATCAAATCTTATTTTAATCTTATAACAGTTTTAACACTACGGGTATCAGTACGTCATGGGGTCATATCGATATTCCTCTATGTGATTCAGTAATTCAGTCACTAAATAAGGGTAGTCGTAACGATACAGGCTCTATCGTATCGATACGCTATGCTTAGCAAAGGATTTACAGATTCCATAGGCCGTACCGATACGGCTACAACCATATCGATATGCCTTGGCTAAAACCATTAAAACGGTTAACTACACTGTATTGAGTTTTGATAAGGGGTATCGGTACCGAGCTATAGTAATTTTACGGATTCAAAATCCCGTACCGATACAGCTCGAACCATATTGGTTTGCCCTTTAATCCGTTCCAATAATGCAGGCCCGTATCGATACGCCATCACCCGTATCGGTGTGGCAGTTTGTAATGTATATTTTTATCTGGTTTAATAGCATTTTGCCCATCCAAACCATGTCCAAAATTAATGAAATTTTACCAGCAAGTTTATTTAGTCTAATTCTATGAGCATGCAAAGTTTCAAAGATAAATGAATCCATTTACTACGTTTTCCCTCTTGTTGGCCTATTATCCATATTTAGTCATTTTTAACCACTTTTAAAAAGGTCAAACTTAGACCTATAAACCTACACAAGCCAACCATAATACATACATATTAGAAGGGGTAAAAATGACTTGTGCAACACTTATGCCACCATACTATGAGTTTATAGAGTTGATATACTTTACTTTATCAACAAGGTGACTTGCCAAAAACCTTCACCAACCTCGATCTCAAAACCTTCTTAACCTGAAATGCATGAAAATGAATGCATTAGGCATACTTCGCCTAGTAAGGTAGTCATAAATAATGTATTAATTAAGGAATTCACTCTAGCATGCTTCAATATTGTCAATAACAATAATAACATAGACATGTACTACAATGGTAAGTTTACACAATATCAATTAACAATGCAACAACAATAATCGATGCAATAGCAATGTTCAATAGCAATGTTCAATAGGTTTCCTTGGATCGATGTAAGGTGTATAGATATGCGAATTCCTACGCCGCACCAAAAACAATAGTGGTCTAGTCCCTCCGCCGCACCAATATGACCAAAACATATCATACTCCACCGCACCACAATAAAGGTCGTAGACTAAGGACCGTAGTCCACCAGTACCAATGAGCTCATGAATTATATGGCATGTCAATTGTATCCAATCCTACTTGAATCCAAGGTTCAATAACAATAGTCTGGTAACAATAATTTCAATAGCAACGATTCAATACAATAAGTCGATAGCATTATGTCCATAACAATGGATCAATAGCAATAGTTGAATAAAATATTCAACGACAACATTTCAATTTCAATATTTCATTAGAAATATTCAATGCTCAATAATCAATAATTCTATATGGCAATGCTTCCATGATTTCTGTGACATAACAATGACGCTACGAACAATGAATCGATGAAGTACTTACCAATACTTACCAATATAGCTAGCAACAATGTTTTTATCCAATATCCTTAATACACAAGGTTAGCAATGCAATAATCAGTATTCAAAGGTTCAGGAAAGGCACCTAGCCTACTCCTAAGACTGTGACTACACTCACCTTAGTTTTCAAATCTCTCAAGGCTCTCAGATGACGATTCTCTTGTCCCTAGCTTTAGATAGAGATAATAGTCCTTTCTCCAACACTTAAGCTAGGTAAAACAAATGGAGATGTTAGAATCGATACTTATGGATTCAAAATCAATATTTAAGCTTAGTAAAGCTTTTAGCCAATAAAACTTCTATAGACTCATGCTTTAAAAGCACGGGTCCAATTAAGACCTTCAATAACTAAATCTTGAAATTAAACTCCAATGGTCCATGGAATCATAAAAAAATTTGGGAGCTTAATCTTACCTAACCGAGGGCTATCCAATGATGTAGAGAGATCAAAGAAAGCTTGGACAAATAAGAGAGGTGCTTGCTAGAGCTAGAGGTTGAAGATGGAAAAGGTGGTGCTTGCTTGGCCTTGGGGAAAAAGATGAAGGTTGAGAGATAATGTCTCGATGGAAATAAAACCAAATGAAGAGTGTTTTAAACATTATAGTTTGTTTCCCCTATCAACTAATGGGCTTACCCTCCCTAAAGGCTAAGCTTATTTTATTAACTTATCAATCCTATCTTTTCCTCACTTCAAACTAATAATTAGCCACCACACAAAGTCCAATCTTCATACAAATTCCATGGAGTTCACGTGAACTTGTCCTAAGTAAGGAGGTGAATCATCCACAAAATGGTATAATTATAAGGGTAGTCCCTCAACTTTCCAATCTTTACACTTTTACCCCCCAAACATTCAATTTTTGCAATTTAGTCACTAAATTTTTGCAATTCAGTTTCTACATGGTATCAATCTAGGATTCTCGATCCTATCTTCGAATTCTAATGGCTGGCGAATGCTATAAAATTCATGGTAAGCCAGCAAATGTGGTCGCATCCGAGAGCAACACTGGTGGCCGATTTAGTACGCAGTAACTTGCAAAATTGTCGCACCTAATTGCGAATATGGCCATATTCTCTTATTCTCAGGCTACCTTTACTGCACATGACGGTAGTATTTCATTTGCTAATGTTGTTGATAAAAAGTATTTTACGACTTGGATTGTGGATTCTGGGGCTTCTGACCATATGACATGGGATATGAGTGGGACTATTCAAGTTAATCAGGACATTGAATTAAATTTGGTTCTTTATGTTCCACACCTTGCATGCAACTTGTTATCCATTAGTAAATTATCTCTTGATCTAGGATGTTGTGTTAAATTTGATCTAAATGGTTGTGTTTTTCAAGTAATGGATTCGGGGAATATGATTGGCAATGCTAGCTTGTATGGTGTACTTTACATACTTCAGAGTTCTCTTCATCCACCACCGCAAGCCTACTCAAGTTGCATCTCACGACCTCTTTTCATGCCAGACCAAAGTAAAATTATGTTATTGCATTTTCAGCTAGGCCATCCAAGTTTTTTTTTACCTTGCAAAAATGTACTTATATTTGTTTCTCCATAAAAATATAATGACCTTTCATTGTGACATTTGCCAGTTTGCTAAACATCACATAACATATTTTCCTTTATCCACCTACAAACCATCAAAACCATTTTCCCTCATCCATAGTGATATTTGGGGACCTTTTAAAATTAGAAATGTCAGTAGATCTCGTTGTTTTGTTACTTTTATAGATGACCACATTAGAGTAACCTGGACCTTCCTAACAAAAGACAAATCTGAAGCTAGTGGTCTCTTCAAAGAATTTTTCTAGTATGGTCAAAAATCAATTTCAAAGTCATATACAAATCCTTCAAACCAATAATGGCAGTGAGTATTTTTCCAAAAATTTAGAGTCTTTCTTCTGGGAAAAAGGGATAATTCATATGAGCTCTTGTGTTGATAATCCCCAACAAAATAGGATTGTTGAGCACAAAATTAGACATCTTTTGGAAGTAGCTAGGTCTCTTTTGTTCTCTTTCAATGTTCCTAAATACCTTTTGGGGAAGCTTTCCTTACTACAACGTATCTTATTAATAGAATGCCCAGTCGAACCCTTAAATTTTAGTCACACAAAGATGTTTTACTTGCCGAGTTTCCTTTCTTCAAAACTATATCTTGCAACCTTCCATTAAAAGTCTTTGGGTGTTTAGCTTTTGTTCACATTCATGTGCAACATCGGTCTAAATTGGATCCTAGGTCCCTAAAGTGTGTTTTTAAGGATACTCACCCACTAAGAAGGGCTACAAATGCTATTCCCCAATCATTAAAAAGATTTATGTCTCTATGGATGTTACATTCCTTGAACATCAACCATTTTTTTCCCAAAACCAAAATTCATGGGCAGATTCAGATTGAATTTCAGTCTCTATTCTTTGATAGCTTTTAGAATTTGGCTAGTTTACCCTTGTCTCCACAACCTACATCAAATCCACAAGTATCATTACCCTCACCTTCTTCAAATCCACAAGTATTATTACCCCCTCCCATTTCTTTGCCTTTACCACCTACTTCTCCTCCACCAAATTCTAGTCCACCTATAACCCCACAAAGAGATCATATTTTACCTTCCAAAACTCCACAAACTGAAAGAAGGGAACTAAGTGTTTATAAAAGAACAGAAAAGTCTACCATACAACCTGGACATTGCCAAGAGATGGAACTAAATCCAATTACCATGGAAAGTTTGGAAGGTATGGAATCTCCTCATAATGAAATCTTATTCCTATTATTTATACTAACGATTTATCGATTGCTTAAAGAAAAGGTGTGAGGAGGTGTACAACTCATCCTATACAGAAGTATATGGCATATAGTAAATTAATGCCTTCATTTAGGGCTTTTACATCAAATGTTGAAAAAGTACATATTCCTAAAATAGTGGAGGAGGCTCTAAAAGATCCTAAGTTGAGGAAGGCAGTTGAAGAAGAGATCAAGGCCCTCGAGAAAAATGAGACTTGGACCTTGACCGATCTACCTCAAGGGAAGAAACTAGTGGGCTGCAAATGGATTTTTATAGTTAAATATAACTCTGATGGCAGTTTTGAAAGATTCAAAGCAAGGTTAGTAGCAAAGGGGTTCACACAGTCTTATGGTATAGATTACCAAAAGACCTTTGCTCTAGTTGCAAAACTGAACACGGTGAGAGTCTTGTTATCCTTTGCAGTAAATCAAGATTGGCCACTTTTTCAGTTAGATATCAAAAATGACTTCTTGAATGGCAACCTAACTGAGGGGGTGTACAGGGAGATTCCATCGGGTATAAAGAAAGCTTCGACAACTCACAAAGTGTGCAAATTGCAAAAGTCTTTATATGGCTTAAAGCAATCTCCACGGACTTGGTTCGATAGATTTGCCAAGGTTATTGTTGGGAGCGGTTACAAACAATGTCAGACTGACCATACTTTGTTTATTAAGGTAAATCAAAGAGGTGAACGAACAATTTTAATTGTTTACGTGGATGATATAATTGTTACTGGAGATAATTTTGTAGAAATCAGAAATCTTAAAGCTTTGCTAGCCAAGGAATTTGAAACCAAAGATCTCTACCATCTTAGGTTGGAATGGAAGTGGCAAGATCCAAAGAAGGTATTGTTATTAGTCAAAGAAAGTATATTCCTGATCTTTTAACATAAGCTGGTATGATAGGTTGTAAACCAGCTAAAACACCAATGAAGGCAAACTTGGAGTTCAAAAAAGATGGTGAAGGCATTCCGGTTTGCAAATAATAGTACCAAAAATTAGTTGGTAAACTCATTTATCTCTCCCTTACACGACCTGACATAGCTTTTTTCGGTTAGTGTGGTTAGCCAGCATATGAATGATCCAAAAGAGGAGAATCTTGATGCAGTAAATAAGATCTTGAGGTACCTTAAAATGACTTCAGGACATGGTTTGATATTCAAGAAAAGTGAAGATAGATCAATAAAAGTTGTCACGAATTCTAGTTGGGCTGGAGAATTAACGGCCAGAAGATCAACCAGTGGGTATTGTTCTTTTGTTTGGGGAAATTTAGTTACTTGGAGAAGCAAGAAATAAGCCGTAGTTTCACGGAGTAGTGTAGAGGCCGAGTATCGAGTTCTTGCCTAAGGAATTTGTGAAGGCATGTGGTTACAAAGGATGATGACTGAACTAGGACTAGGTGACCACAAACAATTTAAAATGAAAACTGATAATCAATCTGCAATAAGTATTGCGAAAAATCCTGTCCAACATGATCGGACGAAACATGTGGAGGTAGATAGACATTTCATCTCTAAAAAAGTCAATAATGGAGTTATAAAACTCGACTATTTTCCTACAAAGCACCAGCTAGTTGATATTCTCACTAAGGCATTACCAAGAAACATGCTTGAAGAATTTTCATCCAAGCTGGGAATCTACAACATATACTCTCCAGTTTAAGGGGGAGTGTAGATTATACAAGGTAGATTATAGAATTTGAATTATTGTAAATATTTATCTCTTATCCTAAGATTCTTATCTCTTATCTTATATTTAATTTCAATTTAGAATAGTGTATTTGTAATATAACTCTTTGTAATTAGCCTATAAAAAGGCCTTGTACATGTGTTATTTGACATCAAGAAAAACTAAACAGAGTATCTCATTGAACTCTGCCTCTAAACATTCAGTTTCTACAAAATTATTTCTAAAGGATTCAATTAGGTCCAAAGTTTTTAAATTGACTCAATTAAAGTCAAATACGGTATAATTGACTAAACAATTTAAATCTAATGCAAAATTTGAACCTTTCGATATAGATTTTTCGATCACCAAAACCTAATTCTGACTAGACCGGTTTTCAGGGTGTTACAACAATAAACCACAACATCAAGCAAGGCAATCATTTTATGATCCTCAAGAATAGTAGGAGTCAGATATGTATTGACTTTTAGATAGAAATCCCTAAATCAAGCTTCCAGGCAAAACCCTTCAATTTTCTCTTTTGATCCAAGCTTGAAGAAACCCCCAAAAATCTCATTTTTCATACTAACATAAAAACGAAACCATACTTGAGATAATAGCTAGGGTAAGCTTGACTACGAATTTTTAATCTTAAACCTCAAAGAAAAGCTCCATAACATCTTAAATCATCCAAAACCCAAAATGACAAACTTACCTTTTTAAAAATAAAAGACCACTTTTGTGAAGCTTAGGTGATGGAGATTAATTTCTTCTTCACTCATGAACCCCCGAAATCAACTCTTTGAAGGTAAAGATTTAATCTTTATCCCTTGGTGGCTTGGGTTTCCATGGAAGAAAATGTAAGGAAGAAAGAGAAGAAGAAAAGGGTGAGTGAAAGAGTAATATCACAAGCTCCCCTTTTGTCTCCCCTTCACTCACGTGAAACACCAAAGAAATAAAGGCGTTCAACCCATTTTCTTTAAAAAGGGCATAATCACCCTATAAAACCTTACTTTCTTCCTTGTCCTAAAATGGTCACTTCCTAAGCTTATATGGTCCAATCCTCATCCAACAAGGTCCAGACTCGACCCAATGGGTCCAAATACTCTAACTAACACGAATGTCCATAACCCGGGTCAACGCCCAAATCGTTGACATGGAAATTTGGGTCGTTACATCATCATTGTTATATGTATTATATGTGAGCATTGATTATGTCCTTTCTTCATGGAAGACAATACTCCCTCTGTCCCAATATTAGCGTCACTTTTGAGTTTTTAAATTGTCCCATTCAAACTATCACCTTGAAAAACTAAACAACTTTTAAAAGTTATATTTCCTATTCTACCTTTTTATGCTTTAGTGTTAAAATTACTATTAATAAAATATTTAAAATCAAATTTAAAGATTACTACTCAAAAATAGCATTACCATCAAATTAGTGAAATTAGTATATATATGTAAATTAGTGAAATTATTATTGATGATTGAACATATGCTGGTGTATCAGATAAAGTGGTTTTGGGTTGAAAATTAACTAAATAAATCATCCATAACAACAAAGAATGATTTTAATGTACAAATCTTAAAATGAAAATACGAAATGGATCATTATCAAACTCTAAATGATGCTTGCACAAAAAACAGAACTACAAAAATCAGAAAAATAAAGCAGTTCATATCTCATTTAAACATAGGATAAATGCTAGATTTTTAAACCTCAACACCACCATGTTTAAGATTTTCATTACAAAGTGCTTACTAAAGTTATGCAAAATCATTTTATATTTATCTAATAACCTAAACACCACTACAATATTTACTTAACCCATATACAATCCAGATTTAGAAAAAAAAACTCATGATTAAACAAAAAAAAAATCAAAATACTACCAATAACACTACCCATAAAGCCATGACATTCAATGCATCTGATGTGGACTTTGTAAATGCAAGAAAGTTTCTTCCACTATATCTTGATCACAATGGAGTTGGATTGGAAGTTCTCCATTTTTCCAACCTTTTCTTACCCATATGTAACAACCTATAATTATTTCCTCCTTTATCTTTCATAATCTCAACCATACAAGATTGTAATGTTAAAACACATTGTTCAAACTCTTTGATAACAACTCATTAAAAGATTTTTCTACAACAACCACTAATTCATCAATTGTTGTAGGAGAATTTTGATGTCGCAAAGATTGTATGGCTCTAAAAAAATTCAAGATCTAATACATTTAAGTCGGGACAATTTGGAGGTTAAAAAACCAGTTGAAAATCGAATCCACCAACATTTGCAGCTTGAAGAAATTGTTCATCACCAATGTTAATATGAGCCTTTGTATTGTCTTGATGAATTAAAATCTTTCTGTCGTTAAAATCGGGCCATTTAGCTTTTTTTGTTGGGAGTACTTGATCAATTAAACATGCTCTACTGACATCTTTAGTCACTGATAAAATAGGTTTAGTCTCTAAAATTTCAGCTTCCCTATTTTTACTATTACGCCTTGTTGTTGCCTTATATACAAATGGAAAATTTTCCATCTTTCTAGAAAATACATAGTTAGAAAATTCATCAAAACATGACCTAGCAACTACAGCTAAAAATATCACTCTAATAATAAGCCGTTTGCTTTTACAAGTACAAGAAGGCTCAACTTCATGTGGGTAAAGATAATACTTCTCTGATGTTTTTGATATATAAAACCATTTTTCATCAATATGCACTACATTAAACACGCCAGCAAACAAATAGTTTGTGGTAAGAGTACATAGTATGATCATCGATAAGCAAAATTATAATCTGGCTCTTTTGTTTTCATCAGTCAAATGAGGTTTTATAGCATTGGTATGTGGCTTAGTAACACCTTCTTTAATCTGGCGATGAAGAGCCGACTTTGACAAATCTAAAGCTTTAGTCATTGAACAAATATTTGTTCTTCTACGGAGTGAAATTTTTAATATGCGATCAATATCAAAAGAAATCTTCCTTTTTGAAAAACCCTTTCGTTGATACATGCTGCCAACATCAAATACAATACCTTGTTCCACAAATATTTTTGCTTGATTCCAAACCTAATCACGGTTCTTGTTGAGACTGAAAACATATTTGCAGTTCGACTTATAAAACCTTTCTTTAACTTTCCATCACTGCTTTGTTTTAATAAAGCCTCAAGTAATGCTTGACGCTGCTCTGTAGTCAGACGCTTTGTTGATTGTTTTCAATTTGTAATTATCGTTCAACACCCTATTGAAGTACTAATACTATTTGAATCCATCGTGAAATGGATGAGATGAAAGAATTTTTTTTAAAAGAGTTTTTGATCATAAAATAGGGTAAGAAAAAGATATCTGAGATATTAACAGTTTTAAAGGGAAAATATAGTGATTTATAAAATTTAAAAAACGGTTAGTAAAATTTTGGTGCCAACAATTAAGGTCAAAATTTTGATTTTCTGCGTGAAAATGAAAGAATTTGGCGCCCGACTTTAACTCATTTTCCCACCAGAAATAAAGTTAAGCTCTTCAAAGATAAAAGTATTATTTTAGATATTTTACATTACATATTTAATAAAAAAATCATCATTAAACTCAGTAAAAAGTCAACATGTGGTACTAATATCGGGACGGAAAGAGTAATATTTATTTATATATATCATTTGTTAAAGTTGATTGACTGATTTTTCGCTCTTTTCTTATATACCATTCTTTTAATTATTTTGTACATTTAACGATTATAAAAAGGCTTAATACAAAAATAAGTGTCTAAATTATACATTTTTTAATTTTAGGTGCCTAAAATATTTTTTTGGTAAAAATAGGTGCCAAAAGTTTCAAATGTTACTATTTTAAGTGCTCGACCGTTTAAAAAAAATAGTTACCCAATGAGAAAGTGACACATAGCATGCTTTTTTATTATTTAAAAATAAAAAAAATATAATTTAAAAAAAAACTCAAAATTCCCCAAAAAAGTCCCAAATCCCTAATACCCAAAACCACAAATTCTTCAAATTATTGCCGACACCACCACTGCCTTCAACGGAGGCCACCTCTCATTTCCCCAACCACCCATCGCCGATAACTGACGGGAAGCGTGCCAATTGGACGACGAGTGCGAATGGTTCTATTCGAACGACGTCTGATTGACACACTTACCGAAAGTTGCCGGCAATGAGTGATTAGGGAAAATAAGCGGTGGTCTCTGGCGTCGACAGTGGTGGTGTCCGACGGCGGTAGCGACGGCGATAATTTAAAGAATTTGTAGTAACGATTTTTTTAAACGGTCGGGCACTTAAAATTGTAACGTTGAAAACTTTAAGCACTTATTTTTATCAAAAAATACTTTAAATACCTAAAATTTATAAATAATATAATTTAAACACTTATTTTTCCTTATAAAAACTTTTTACATAAGCAATGAAATTAGAAGATATATTTAAGCCTTAAAAAAAGTAACATGTGTACTCCTTAAACTTTTTACATGTTACTTACCTAAAAGTTACATGTCTACTCCTTAAAATACGTATAAAAACCATGTACCTTTTTGGTATATATTTTATAACTTAATATTAAAAAATTAAATTTTACATTATAAACTTAAATTATAACCTTCGAACCATAAACTTTGAAAAACATACTATATTTAAATTTTTTAAACTTTAATCTTAAACAATATCTTTAAATCTTAATCTTAAACACTAAATCTAAATTTTTGGTAGGAAATTGAAAAACAAATGGTGGAATCACCGTCAGCAATATTTACAACTATCCATCTGCCTCTAACGATTTGTTATGTATGTACACGTATGTGTGATTTTTTCAAATGTTTTCTGTTTTTCGTTTATTTCTTCTTTCCCAGCAAATATGCGAGCCGTTTGTTTCTTCTTTACCACTGCCCATCTGCCTCTAACAACTGTCCTCCTTCACAGGAAATAATTATTGAAGATGAAGAAGTAAAGTTACTTTCCGTTTGTTTCTTCTTCCCCAGCAAGTGTGCGAACCGGAGGAAGACAACGCGTGTCCTTTGCCGCCAAAGCAACACCCCCTGGGGTTTATGGATATGGATGATCTAGATGTCCAGATTTTCTGGCCCTTGGATCAGTTGACCTTCCTCTCTAACTCCCCCTCTCCTTTTATCATATCTTATTCTGCTTCTGATGAGCAGCATTGTTCTTCTCTATGGGCTTTCTCCGATGAAGATAAGTTCCGGTCTGCCGCCGCCGGTTACAATTTTTTGTCACGTGTTAGTAATCTTTTATCTATTTCTCTTCTTTTCTTTTTATGTATACATACGCTTACTCCCCCTTGTCTTGGTTTGCTGATTTGGATTAATTTTCACTTTGGAATGTTTGTGTTTTAGTATGCTTTCTTGGAGATTTAATCTGGTTTTGTCTGTCTTGATTGAAATTTAATCTGGTTTTGTCTGTCTTGATTGAATTATATATTCATGGAATATGGTAACCTGTAAATTTGGATAATTTCTGTTAAGTAGTTGATCTTCTAGACAGGTGCAGTTCAAAAGTTTATGGGCTTGTAATTTATTAAAACGACATCATTTAATTTATAAAATATATAATTTTTTTTTTAAAATATTTTTATTTTAGTAAAAACTATAAATATATTATGGGAGTTATTTTTTATTTTTTTCTTATAATTTTTTAAACAAAATCTTTTGTTTTTCTCTATAAACAATAAATTTAACTTCTTTGGGACCTTTTTTTTAGTACTGTGTAGTCACTCATCTTATACATGTTTAAAATTCTAATTATTTTTAAATTCAGACCGAATTTCTCAAAACCTAAAAAGTAAAAGGATTGTTCAACGGAATACAAAACTTATGGTTTAGTTACTCTTGTATGTTTGCTTTGTTTCCCCCTTAGTTTACCATTGTATAAACGTCTGAACTGGAAGGATATCAGTTGCTTGCTTTTCTTCTCAGCTTGGGACCTTTTTGCCGTTCAAGTTCAACGATTTAGCACCTGAGTTTTATAATTTTATGGGTTTAGCAGCCTCTATATAGCGGTAACGACACCATCTGAAATTGTTATGGCAGAAAATAGCAGTCCACAATGACCATAAAACTTTTATTATGTCCGCAATCATGATAAAACATCTCTATCATAAACGCGACCGTAACTGCAATTTAAATCCCTGCATCATAATATAAACAATTGTACCTATTTAATTGGTTCGAGCATCTAGCTTAACTTAGTTTATTTGTATTTTAAATTGTACTAATTGCAGGTACTTCCGATCTAGTAAATGAAAATGCAAAGGAGGACGATGATAATAGAGGGTTGCCATCTTCATATTTGGGATTGCTGCCCCCTGAAAACCCAGATAGTTATTGTGTAATTAAAGAGAAGATGACTCAAGCACTGCGTTACTTCAAGGAATCCACTAAGCAAGTGTGGGCACCTGTAAAGAGTGGGGGTCGGTATGTGCTAACCACTTCGGGGCAACCCTTCGTCCTTGATCCACACAACAATGGATTGCATCAGTATAGGATGGTTTCTTTGATGTACAAGTTTTCAGTGGACGGAGAGAGTGATGTCCAGCTAGGGCTTCCTGGACGTGTTTTCCGGCAAAAATTGCCAGAATGGACTCCAAATGTACAATATTATTCCAGCAGAGAGTATTCACGGCTTGATCATGCTCTGCATTACAATGTCCAGGGAACCTTGGCGTTGCCGGTCTTTGAACCTTATGGACAGTCATGTGTGGGTGTTCTTGAACTCATAATGACCTCACAGATGATTAACTTTGCACCTGAGGTTGATAAAGTATGCAAAGCACTTGAGGTTGGGTTTCCTTCTGTCTCCAGTATAGCCACTTTACATTTTCTTATTTGATTACTGCTAAATCATCAGTCTTCCTGGGCCACTTTACAAATAATTCTTGCTTTAAATGCTCCGAGATTTCTCAGTCACGTTAATTCATATCTTGTGCAGGCAGTGAATCTGAAAAGCTCAGAAATATTGGATTATCCAAGCTCCCAGGTGAGTTTCAATTGTAATTGTATAAAAATCTCATTGTTTTTGGATGCTTGACCATATTCTGACAAACCAATTCTTTTATACCAGATTTGCAGTGAAAGTCGCCAAAATGCATTGGCTGAAATTTTGGAGATTTTGACAGTGGTTTGCGAAACTCACAAACTACCTTTGGCGCAGACATGGGTCCCTTGCAAGCATCGCAGTGTTTTGTTCCATGGTGGTGATCTGAAGAAAAGCTGTACAAGTTTTGATGGTAGTTGCGTGGGACAAATTTGCATGTCAACAACTGATTTGGCATTCTATGTTGTAGATGCTCACATGTGGGGTTTCCGGGATGCTTGTCTTGAGCATCACCTACAGAAGGGTCAAGGAGTTGCTGGGAGGGCAGTTTTATCACTCAACTCGTGCTTTTGCTCAGACATTTTGCAAAACTGAGTATCCCTTAGTACACCATGCTCGCATGTTTGGATTAACCAGCTGTTTCGCAATCTGCTTACGGAGTTCTTATACTGGAGACGATGATTATGTTCTTGAGCTTTTTTTGCCCCCTACTATTGCTGACCACAATGAACAACAAACATTATTGTGCTCCATACTGGCAACGATGAAGCAACATTTCCAAAGTCTTATGGTTGCTTCTGGAGCTGAACTGGAAGAGGATGAAGGATCTCTCGAAATAATCGAGGCTTCTTCAGAAGAAAGGCTTGGTACAAGGCTCGAATCTATTCCAATTCACCCATCTGTGAAGTCACCACCAGAGAATAACACCTCACCCAACAGAGGAGAACGAAAATTAGATTCTTTGAAGCAGCGATTAACTGTGAATCTTGACCCTGCAACTCATGGAGGCGACATTGTTGCTAGCGGAATCCACAATCCTGTTTGTCGTCCACATAATAAAGACGTTAAAAAGCCCGAGAGAAAACATGGGAAAACTGAAAATCAAAAAGTCTGGAGGTTCTCCAACAGTATTTTACTGGGAGTCTCAAAGATGCTGCAAAGAGCCTTGGTGGTATGCATCTTCTCTCTTTGAGAAACTTCCGTTATCTTCTAAACTAAATTTGTGTAAAATAATATAAGTTCTGGTACATATTGATATGGACTGTGCTCAAAGAGATTCTTTCTTTACAGTTTGTCCTACAACAATGAAGCGCATCTGTAGGCAGCATGGGATCTCCCGGTGGCCATCTCGTAAAATCAACAAAGTCAATCGTTCCCTCACTAAGCTAAAACATGTTATTGAATCTGTACATGGTGCTGATGGATCATTTGGTATTGATTCCATTTCATGGCCAACCAGTTTGAATGGTCCAATCAACAAAACTCACCAAACTCTAGACCTTTTGAGCATCAAGGTGGAAGAAATGATTCTCCAAAATGTATGACACCAGGAAGTAATGGACATGTTTTAATGGAAGATCAATTTTTGGGAGGGAGGACATCGAGCCTAGAAGAACCTTTCCCTCGGCATAATAGATTTTCATCAGACTTTGATAAAGGGATAAAGAGATCCAAAACAGTGATAGGCTCTAGAGAAGAGAGTGTTGGGACACCAACTTCTCATGATTCATGCCAAGGTATCCCTGGAATTGAAACTGCTGCTACCAAGGCTACACAAAAATGCTTTTTAAAGCACAAGGCTCTCCTGAGCTGGCCTTTCAAGATTCTCTGAGGGATCAGAATATATCAGTCCCGTTCTCAATGCCTAAAGCCCTTATAACAGCAGAACCTGGAGAGCCATTTGGAGGTATGCTAGTGGAAGATGCTGGAAGTTCAAAAGACTTGACAAACCTTTGTCCTTCAGCAGTAGATATTGGTGTTGATGAGCGACTTCCAGAATCTAGTTGGACACCACCTCTGTGTTCTGATCTGGGTCTTAAGCATGCAATGGCTGCCTTTACTCAGCCAACACCCAATGTAACAACTAGTTATGAAACTATGAGTGTGATCGTTAAGGATACTTTCAGAGAAGATATAATTAGAATCCGAATCTCCTTAAGTTCGGGTATTGTGGAATTAAAAGAGGAAGTAGCCAAGAGGTTGAAGCTAGAGGTGGGTACCTTTGATATCAAATACTTGGATGGTGATAACTGATAGCTCTTTAAAGAGCACGTATTTCCTCTACATTTATAGATTTAATTGTTCCCACATCAGTGTTTATTGCATCCATTTCTGCATGTCCATGTCCATGTCCATTTTCTACATTTTGTCTAACTCAGTCTCGGTTGCTTTTATTTCACATATTTTTGCCTTTTTGCTCCGTTGTCACTATACTTCTAATGTCCCTGCAGAGGAAGTTTCACCACTGTAGCCAGCTCGACATTGCAGCGGCCAGCTGTCCAGTCTGCTAAAAGATAAGGACGACCTTGCCAGCTGTATTATTAGTTATAACAGAATTGGTACGTTTGGGAGTCACACAAAACACCTAAAGGACAGGTGTCCTTTCTTTGCCAGCTTATAAAAGGACGTATTTAGGAAGAGATAGAGAGTCCTCAAACAGTTTTCATTTCCATTATCTTCTTCAACCTTCTGAGCTCTCCTACCATGGCGACTTAAACTCCATTTCTAGAGATCCGAGGCGAAGCAAGGCAGAAATATCCAAGAAGAAGAGGATTCAAGTTCTAGATCAAGGAGAAATATTTGTTATCTTCTTTAAACTCTCTTTATTTTAGACGTTTATTAGAGGTTTCATTATATTTCGTACGTTAATGACGATGGTTTAATTTCTTAAGCTTTTGTATGAACTTGTTTAGATCGTATCTTTCAGTTCAATATATTATTATTAGTTTTTTTTCTCATACTTTGATTGTTGGATCTGATTACTGTTTGCATGAAAGTGTTGAACATCGTCATTGACATTGAGAGATGCAATGATAAGTCAGGTTAATAAGCCATTACAACGAGAGTTGAATGAGGATGCAACAAGAGTTGGTCCATTGGTTCAAAGAGTTGTAGTTTTGACTATCAATGAGAGTTGTAGTCGATCTACGTCTTTGCGTCAACAGTTGATGGTTGAGTAAAAGTTAGTAAGCAAGCTTAAGCTTTTATTTGCCAAAAGAATTATCGTATTCTATTTCCTTGATGGTACTTGATTTTCTGCCAAGCTAAACCGAGGGCATCCAGGCCTTATCTTAATATTTCCTTTACTTTCTTATTATTGTTGTTCCTACTATCACAATTGATCTTATATTCATTATTTTATTTCACTATTACAACCACCATTACACTCACAATATCTCTATTTATAGATTTGTTTGTGGCCACATAATATTTAACTAAATACTCATCCTCGTGGGATCAATATCAAACAAGATCTTTCTGTTTCTATACTTGCATCGACAATATTTGCTTGTTGTTAGCGTGTAATGTTTTTACACCAATCAAGTTTTGGCATCGTTGCCGAGATGACGCTATTTGGTTTTTATGTTTCTACTTGCTATTCAGTTTCTTTTATTTAGTTTAGTTTTTAATAGCTTTTTGTTATTTCCTTTTCTTTATATTCAGTATTGTAGGTGTTGTATGACCAAAAGTGCTACTACACCTCTTTTCGAACCTGGTCTAAAAGTTGAACGAACTCTTAGACATAAACTTCAAGAACGAAGTGAGATGGCGAGACAGCCCAACAACGAGGGCATCCCTCACGATCTTGAAAATCCACCATTGCACCCACTAGCCAAAACAGAACAATCCACGAGGTTGTAGTTCCCCAGTTGGACAATTTGCAATCGAGTGTTGTTCGACCGTCTATTCAAGCTAGAAATTTCGAGTTGAAGCCAGTTATGGTTTAAATGCTCAACTCCAATGGGCAGTACGCGGGGTTACCACAAGAAGATCTAGAGAGCATCTTCAGTCATTTCTTTTAATCTGTGATTCTTTTAGTCAACAAGGTGTTCTTGATGATGCCTTACGAATGCAATTGTTTCCATATTCTTTGCAAGAAAGAGCATGCACATGGTTTCGTGGACTTCTTACTGGATCTATTACATCATGGAATGATCTTGCAATGCAGTTTGTATTGCACTTTAATCCACCGTACAATGAACTCGCGCTCAAGGAATGATATTACTGCATACTATTAATTGGATGATTAGACTCTCCACACTACATGGGAAAGGTATAAGTATTTGTTGCAATGATGTCCCAACCACGACCTTCAACAAGAAACTCAAGTTGAAATCTTCTACAATGTGTTGAATGCAGCCACAAGATATCTTTTCGACGGGTCATCGAATGGCTAAGGAGCATTGCAGGGCTATTACTCTTTGCAGTGGCAAACAAATTGCTGACTCAACGCAGTCAGTACCCTATATCTACTCATAAATGAGGAAAGTCCTCAAAACCTGATCATATAGTAGAAAGTGGAATAGATGATGGCAAGATGAATAATGCTCAACCAGTTATTAGTTTGTTTCCATCAGTTTTGCAATCTAAGTTTTCGCTACAATGCCCAATGTCGATGCAATCAGCGGATAATCCTTCTCTACCTTTCCTCAAAGATTCAAGAACACTGAGTCGGATAATCAATTTCAATTCTTTCAAGATACTTTGCAACAACAAAAAATGAAAATTCCTTTGATTGATGCTCTTACACAGATCCTTAATTATGCAAAGTTCATAAAGGAAATCGTGTCCAAGAAGAAGGAGCTCAGTGCTATAGAGACTATTGCGCTCAAAGAGGAGTGCAATGTGCTAATATCCACCCCTCTACTAAGAAAAATGAAAGATCCTGAAAGTTTCACCATTCTCTGCTCTATTGACAATCACTACTGTTGCGCGTAATAAGTGTTACGCAATTGTGCAAGTATACACGTCGCAAGTTATAGTATAAAAGATATCGTCTCCACAGGGATTGGTGCTACTTCAAGAATCTAATCTCTTGCACTGTAAAAGTAAAAACACAAGTAAAGGATTATAGGAGTTTAACTAATGACTAATCTAGAAAGCAATAAAGTAAAAGAAAAGATGAATTCAAATGAGAGAGAGATAGGCCAGGTTATCGTGAGTTGAGGTGTGATAGCCGATTGGATCGTTTTGGTAAAAGAGTGCACGGGCAACTCAGTTGTCGTGGCAACTTGCACAACGGGGTTGCCTGGGCAACTAGTTGGGCAACTACTTGGGCTTCTGGGCAGCAACCTTCAAGGTTCGACAGAGCGTTCTTCAATGGTTTCTTCTTATCCCTAAGTCGAAACTCTAGCTACTTGTGCATGCCTTGATAATACATCCCTGCGTGAATCAAGGGTGAACAACAACCAATCTTGCGCTCCTCTTAGCCGTTGAAATCCTTAACTTATTCCTAAGCCTGATTAATCTTCACCATCAATAGATTGAATAAAGATCATATTCATTCATTTCTTGAATCTAACTCTCCCGATATTAGATAAATAGATGAAATCACGAGATCCTCTCCCAATTCACTCGCAAACAATAATAAGAACCAAGAATGAATAAACCTTGAAATAGAAAAGTGCAAACTCTTATTACCTAAACAAAAACCAATAGTTTCTCACAACCACAAAACACAATAACCATAGCCAAGTAGATTTAGTTCATGGCTAGGTTCCAAAGAAACACAAGATAAATAACCCCTAGCATGAACCCAATCGAACAAGAAAGAAAAGGATGAAGGAGGAGGCTTGTCGAAATCCTCCTTGCCCTAGGTGCTTGTCGAAAATCCTCTCCTCTTGCCCTCCTTGGACTTGTCGAAATTTCCCTATTGCTCTCTCTCCCTTGGATTGTCGAAATCTCCTTGCTATTTATAGGGCTAGGCCAAAGTCCTTCTTTGAGGAGGAGTTTAAGTTGGAATTAAATTATCTTTAAAAAATATAATTCTTTATTATAATTGTATTCCTACTAGAACTTCTCCTATCTTCTTGGAATTTAATTCTTCTTTAATCTCTGCATGGAAATCAAATTCCTTTGGGTTTGGGCTTTGCTCCACGTCATCTTGGGCTTGTTTAGTCATCAATTTTGACTACCATATCACCTTTGCTCTTGTCGACAATTGCCATGGCAACTGGCTCGGCGTCTTCTTCATGCATTGCCCTGGAAGCTAGCTCGACATATCCTTCATGCATTGCCCTGGCAACTAGCTCTGCATTGCTTTGGCAAGTGATCCTGCACATACACACACAAAGCACACCAAAGTAGCATCTTTTCCACAAAAACTACCAAATTATGTAATCAAACTCAACGATGGAAGGAAACATGGATTAATGCATGAATGGCTAACTATGCAACTAATATGAGCCTAAGTCTAACAATAATATGAGTAAAAAGGGTAAGAACAATAGTAATTTTGAACACTTATCACACCCCCAAACTCGAACTATTGCTTGTCCTCAAGCAATGCAAACTCATAATTACCTGCCAAGACTTCAATTTTCACAAACTTAGCTTTGAAATTAATTTCAATTCTCTGAACCGGGGCACAGTATGATTGGCTTTTTATTTTTCGGAAAACTTAGGAGTTACTCGGAATCAAACTATAATGCTTTGTGAGTGTGTGCAGAGTTGTGTGCAAGTTGATTTTTCGGATTCTATGCAAACAAGAGGTTTTCAAATTACTTCATTGGGTTCTTTTTAACATGTTTGAACTAGAGCCAGTGTTGGGCACCTCTAGTGTTTTGTTTTTAGTTTTATTAAGTTAATTTAATCGACTAGAGCCGGTTTCGGGCACCTCTAGTTAAATTTTTTTTAACACATCCTATAGCCAGTTTCGGGCACCTCTAGTGATCAATTTTTTAGCACATGCTAGAGCCAATTTCGGGCACCTCTAGCATTCATCCAATTTTTATTCTAATCCCCCAATTTGTTAATTATCAACCTAAGTTCACTAGAATTCCTTAAATCAATCAAACCACAACAGTGTTTCATCAAATTTAGCATCATAGTAAAATTCTAAGTTTTTCCATGGTTATCCTAGAATAAAAATTCTATCAATTAAGTGCATTGGCAAAGTCATCATCGGATATTCATCAAATCTAAGCAATTCTTGTTCCAATTAAAGGCATGTCAAGTAATTTATGTATCCTTAAGATGAATATAACTAAACATGGTAACTACTAATAACAATCCCCCCAAACTCGAGTGAGGCATTGTCCTCAATGCATGCATAAAAATAACGAAAATAAAAATAAAAATAAAAATGCATACGAGGACTTACTCCGAGAGTTCATCATCGTAGATGATTAGTTTCCTTCTAGTCGGTGTCTTGATTCTCTTGCTTGAACGCGATGGTTGTTTTCTTGTTGCTAGGATGTCTTTAGCTTTGGTTTCCGTGGCATCTTCAGGGTTGGTTGCCGTGGCATCAGCTTGTGCAGGCACGATGTAGGTTGCCGCGGCATCTTCTTCATTGGTTGTCGGGGCAAGGATCTTGGCAGTAAATTTCCTTAGCATAGTAGTTGTGAGTCTTGTTGTGAAAAAGAAAACAAAGAAAACCTGAAAACTAAAGATAATGAAGAAAAATAAAATATCTCCTAAAAATAAAAATAAAAATAAAAAGAAAATACTGAAAGGAGAGCATGCTCATGCATCTCCTAAGTTGACCACTTCTTTGTTACGTTCCACATGGGCACCATTGTAGTGCTTCAATCTTTGTCCATTAACTTTGAATTCATGGTTGTCAGAGATGGACTTGATTATCACAGCACCATGGGAGAATGGTTTGACGACTTCGAATGGTCCCGACCATCTTGATTTCAGCTTTCCCGGGAAAAGTTTTAGCCAAGAATTGAATAGGAGAACTAGTTGCCCTGGCGTGAATTGTCGTGGCAATAGTTTCTTGTCATGCCATCGCTTTGTTTTCTCTTTGTAGATTCGTGCATTGTTATAGGCGAGTGCACGAAATTCTTCTATCTCATTGAGATCCATCAAACGCTTTTGTCCGGCACTTTTCCAATCCATATTCACGGTCTTGATTGCCCAGTATGCCTTGTGCTCGATTTCCACCAGTAGATGACATGTTTTGCCATAGACAAGTCGGAAGGGGGACATACCTAAGGGTGTTTTGAATGCAGTGCGATATGCCCAAAGTGCGTCATCTAGTCTTAATGACCAATCCTTCCTAGAGGGATTTACAACTTTCTCGAGTATTCCCTTCAACTCCCGGTTGGAAATTTCTGCTTGCCCGTTGGTTTATGGGTGATAGGCTGTGGCGATCTTGTGTGATATGCCGAATATTTGCAGCATCTTGGCAATTAGTCTGTTGTCAAAATGCTTGCCTTCGTCGCTGATAATTGCTCTCGGCATCCCAAACCGTGTAAATATGTTTTTCTGCAAGAATCTTTGCACGGTCTTGGAATCGTTGTTGGGAACTGTAGCTGCCTCAACCCATTTAGACACGTAGTCGACGGCAAGTAGAATGTAGAGGTTGCCGAATGAAGATGGGAAAGGTCTCATAAAATCGATCCCCCATACATCGAACAATTCCACCTCGATGATGTTTTGGAGCGGCATCTCATGTCGTCTAGAGATATTGCCCGTCCTTTGGCAACGATCACATTGCTTGTAAAAGTCTTGGGCATCTTTGTACAATGTTGGCCAATACAAACCGGATTGCAACACTTTGGTCGCGGTACGAGTTCCTCCAAAATGTCCTCTATAGGGTGAAGAATGGCATTGCCGGAGTACATTCTGTTGCTCTTCTTCAGGGACACATCGGCGTATAACCTGATCTACACATTGTTTAAACAAAAGAGGCTCGTCCCAAAAGTAATGCTTAGCATCATGGCGGAACCGCTTCTTCCCTTGGTGAGTAATGCCATAAGGAAAAATACCACAAACAAGGAAATTAACTAAATCCGCATACCAGGGTATTGCCGAGGTATGTGCTACCGTGGCGACTACTCCCAAAATTGTCGAGGCGTGCGCGTCAAAGGCTGCTGCGGCATCGAGAGTTGCCGAGGCGTGTGCATCCATGGTTGCCGAGGTGTCGAGGGTTACTGAGGCGTCGTGGGTTACCGAGGCGTCTAGGGTTACCGAGGCATCGAGGGTTACCGAGGCAACTAAAATTTGTTCATCCGGGAATACATCGCATATCTCTAGATCCGCGTCCTCCTCCCTATTACGTTCCAAACGTGATAAGTGATCGGCCACTTGATTTTCTGTTCCTTTCCTGTCCTTAATTTCAATATCAAATTCTTGTAAAAATAATATCCAACGAATCAAACGAGGTTTAGCATCCTTTTTTGCAAATAAGTATTTGATTGCTGAATGGTCCGTATGAACAATTACCTTTGTACCAATTAAATAGGATCGGAACTTGTCAAATGCGAAAACTACAGCTAGTAACTCTTTCTCCGTTGTTGTGTAATTCACTTGAGCACCATTAAGAGTTTTACTAGCGTAGTATATCACATGGAAGGTCTTACCTGTGCGTTGGCCTAGGACTGCTCCTACCGCGAAATTACTTGCATCACACATGAGCTCAAAAGGTAGCGTCCAATCTGGTGGAATGACAATGGGTGCCGAGGCGAGCTTTTTCTTTAGGGTTTCGAATGCTTGGCTGCAAGAATCATCAAAATCGAAGACTTTATCTTGTTCAAGCAGATTACACAAGGGTTTAGTGATTTTAGAAAAATTATGAATGAACCTCCTGTAAAAACCTGCATGTCCGAGAAAACTTCGAATTCCTTTAATCGAACTTGGTGGGGGTAATCTCTCGATCACGTCCACCTTGGCTTTGTCTACTTCAATTCCCTTGGATGAAATCTTGTGGCCGAGTACTATTCCTTCATCTACCATAAAATGGCATTTCTCCCAATTGAGGACTAAATCTGTTTCTTCGCATCTTGCTAACACCCTCTCTAAATCGCCGAGACAGCCGTCGAAGTCATTACCAAAAACCGAAAAATCATCCATGAAGATCTCAGGGAAGTCTTCGACCATGTCTGAAAAGAGTGCCATCATGCATCTTTGGAAGGTTGCCGAGGCGTTACACAATCCGAACGGCATCCTTCGGAAGGCATAAGTATCGTATGGGAATGTGAAGGTTGTCTTTTCTTGATCTTCTGGTGCTATGGCAATCTGATTGTAACCTGAATAACCATCAAGAATACAATAAAAGGGTTTACCTGCAAGACGGTCAAGCATTTTATCAATAAAGGGTAATGGGAAGTGATCTTTCCTAGTGGCTTTGTTTAGCTTTCGATAGTCAATACAAACCCTCCAACCGGTCACAGTCCTGGTTGGGATAAGTTCATTATTTTCATTGCTTACCACTGTTATACCTCCCTTTTTCGGTACACATTGTACCGGACTTACCCACGTACTATCGGAGATAAGGTATATAATGCCGGCGTCAAGCCACTTGATGATTTCTTTCATTACAACCCCTTTCATGGCATGATTCAGTCTCCTCTGGGCCTCAATTGAAGGTTTGTGATCATCTTCCAACAAGATCTTGTGCATGCACACCGCCGGGCTAATTCCCTTCAAGTCGGCAATTGTCCACCATATTGCCTTTTTGTGTAGCTTCAACATCTTGATCAGCTTCTTTTCCTGCTCAGGCTGTAACTTAGAAGAAATAATTATAGGCAATGTATTATCGGTCCCTAAGTATACATATTTTAGTTGCTCTGGCAATTGTTTCAACTCAAGAATTGGTGGATGTTCAATAGAGGGTTTTTCGAGCTTACCTTCCTTACCTGAGTAGTCCAGTGGTTCAAAGTATGTACCTGGTCGATTGACTAGCCAATTTGCCTCTTCTAGTTGTTCCTCACCGACCGGTTCTTCATACTCCTCCTGTTCCTCTTGATCGGCAATGTAGTTGTCGAGGCAACTAAATTCCTCATCGAAGTTAAACTCTGCCGCGGCATGAAGAAGTTGGCATTCTTCTGGATCATCGGCATGCCTTAGTGTTTGGAACACATTTAGTTTGACCTGCTGGTCATTCACCCTCATTGTGAGTTCTCCCTTTTCAACGTCGATCAAGGTTCTCCTGTTTGCTAGGAATGGTCTCCCGAGAATGATAGGTGCATGCTCATCCGCTTCACAATCCACAACAATAAAGTCAGCGGAAAAATAAATTTATCAACTTTTACCAAGTATGTCCTCGATATTTCCCTCGGATGCACATAGGATCTGTCGGCTAGTCGCAGCATAATCAAGTGTAGGTCTTGCCTTCCCGATTCCTAGTTTCGAAAACCGATTTAGGCATCAAGTTTATGCTAGCCCCAAGGTCGCATAATGCTTTCCCGACATAGTGATTTCCAATGGAACAGGGTATTGTGAAACTTCCGGGATCCTTCAACTTGGGTGGCATACGATTGTGCAACATTGCCATGCATCCCTCTGTCGCGGCAACTGTTTCGAACTCTCCTAGCCTTGTTCTCTTGGACACAATGTCTTTAAGAAACTTAGCATAGTTTGGCATTTGTTCAATTGCTTCCACCAGTGGCAAGTTGATGTGGACTTGCTTTAGGATATCAAGAAACTTCTTGAATTGGTATTCTTGCTTTTGTCGCTTCAACCTTTGTGGGAATGGTGGTGGAAGTCGGATATCTTCGATCCTTTCATTGGTTTGAAACCTGATTGACGGCATTGTCGGGACATCTAAAGTTGCCGAGGCATTATCAACTGGGGTTGCCGAGGCATGCTTATCGCAAGTTGCCGAGGCATCTTTATCGTCAGTTGCGCCGAGGCATGCTTATTGCCGGTTGCCCGCGGCAATTCCTGGTTCAGCATCTGAGGCTTTGCCGCTAGGTTCGACCTGATCTTTTTGTGTAGTTTTGTTTGACGAGCGGGTTTGAACCTCTCTAAGTTGTTGGCCACTTCTAGTGGTGATCGCCTTACATTGCTCATGGCTAGTTCCTCTTGCGACTTCAGTATCGCTAGGTAAGCCTCCTTGTGGTCTAGTATTCAAATTTTGAGTAAACTGTCCGACTTGATTTTCCAATGATTTGATTGCCGCCTCTTGGTTTTGCAATCTCATTTCGGTCTTGTTAATAAAAACATCAGTTCTTTTTATGAAATTACTATTCTCAGCCATATAAGATTCAGTTTTCATCATAAAAAGCCTTTAGAGAATTTTCCAAAGAACTAAATGTTGTCGGTTGTTGCTGCGGCATCTGTTGCCGTGGCATATTCTGCTGGAATCCCGATGCTTGTGCATTCTGATTGTTCCGTTTTAGAGTATTGTTGGGATTACTCCATGAAAAATTCGGGTGCTTCTTCCAAGCTGGATTGTATGTATTGGACATCACATTGTTGTTCCGATTGTAATTCCCCACATAGAAGCTGGATTCCGGATTCTGCATACATTCAGAAGAATTATGGTTATCACCACATAACTCACAAAAAGAATCCATTACCTTGACTTCATGTGTGTTGTTTGTTTTTGCATGTTCTGGACCATCTTGGTTAAAGCGGCCAATTGTGCCGAAATTGAATCTGATGATCCTAGTTCATGTATTGTGGCTTGGCGTCTAACTCCTCCTCTTCTAGTAGATGGGAATTGATAATCATTCTTGGCCAGCCTATTTAAAATTTGCATTGCTTCTTCCGGTGACTTATCTAGGAGTATGCCGTTTGCCGAGGCATCTAGCATCATCCTTGTTGGTGTATTCACGGCGTTGTAAAACATTGTTACTTGAGTCCACACCGAATCCATGTAAAGGGCATTTGTGTAGAAGTTCTCTATATCGCTCCCAAGCCTCGTACATGGATTCATCATCCGCCTTGCCGAAAAGAAGTAATGTCGTTCTGAAGCATATCACCAAATTTGTAGGATTAAATCTAGCAAGGAAATCACGACAAAGATCAGTCCAATATGCTATGGATCCGGCAGAATGCTATTCAACCATGCTTTCGCCTATCCTCGGTGAATAGGGAATAATCTTAATCGTAGGACATCGGGGTGACTTCGTGTATCTTGAACGAGTTGCAAATCTCGAGGAAAGATTTCAGATGTTGTCGTGCATCTTCGATTCTTTGAGCCGCCAAATTGACATATTGTGTTGATCATATTAAACATTACCGGTTTCAACTCAAAGTGGTCGGCTTCAATTTCAGGTGCGACAACTCCTGGGTTAAGTCCATCAAGATCTTCTTCAAGATAGTCTCGAATAGTTCTGTTTCGTGCAAGAATCACTCCTTCTCCTGCTCGAACATCTTGATTCATATTGCCGTCTTGATTTGCCATTGTTTCTCTTATCCTTCGTCTAAGTCTTTGTAAGGTTCGTTCGATTTCTGGATCAAAGGGATATTCTGGTGAAGTTGGTCTCGCCCTTTCCCTGGCAACGGCGCCAAAAACTTGTTGCACGTAATAAGTGCTACGCAATTGTGCAAGTATACACGTCGCAAGTTATAGTATAAAAGATATCGTCTCCACAGGGATTGGTGCTACTTCAAGAATCTAATCTCTTGCACTGTAAAAGTAAAAACACAAGTAAAGGATTATAGGAGTTTAACTAATGACTAATCTAGAAAGCAATAAAGTAAAAGAAAAGATGAATTCAAATGAGAGAGAGATAGGCCAGGTTATCGTGAGTTGAGGTGTGATAGCCGATTGGATCGTTTTGGTAAAAGAGTGCACGGGCAACTCAGTTGTCGTGGCAACTTGCACAACGGGGTTGCCTTGGCAACTAATCGATGGTTTCCTGGGCAACTACTTGGGCTTCTGGGCAGCAACCTTCAAGGTTCGGCAGAGCATTCTTCAATGGTTTCTTCTTATCCCTAAGTCGAAACTCTAGCTACTTGTGCATGCCTTGATAATACATCCCTGCGTGAATCAAGGGTGAACAACAACCAATCTTGCGCTCCTCTTAGCCGTTGAAATCCTTAACTTATTCCTAAGCCGGATTAATCTTCACCATCAATAGATTGAATAAAGATCATATTCATTCATTTCTTGAATCTAACTCTCCCGATATTAGATAAATAGATGAAATCACGAGATCCTCTCCCAATTCACTCGCAAACAATAATAAGAACCAAGAATGAATAAACCTTGAAATAGAAAAGTGCAAACTCTTATTACCTAAACAAAAACCAATAGTTTCTCACAACCACAAAACACAATAACCATAGCCAAGTAGATTTAGTTCATGGCTAGGTTCCAAAGAAACACAAGATAAATAACCCCTAGCATGAACCCAATCGAACAAGAAAGAAAAGGATGAAGGAGGAGGCTTGTCGAAATCCTCCTTGCCCTAGGTGCTTGTTGAAAATTCTCTCCTCTTGCCCTCTTTGGACTTGTCAAAATTTCCCTATTGCTCTCTCTCCCTTGGATTGTCGAAATCTCCTTGTTATTTATAGGGCTAGGCCAAAGTCCTTCTTTGAGGAGGAGTTTAAGTTGGAATTAAATTATCTTTAAAGAATATAATTCTTTATTATAATTGTATTCCTACTAGAACTTCTCCTATCTTCTTGGAATTTAATTCTTCTTTAATCTCTGCATGGAAATCAAATTCCTTTGGGTTTGGGCTTTGCTCCACGTCATCTTGGGCTTGTTTAGTCATCAATTTCGACTACCATATCACCTTTGCTCTTGTCGACAATTGCCATGGCAACTGGCTCGGCGTCTCCTTCATGCATTGCCCTGGCAACTAGCTCGGCATATCCTTCATGCATTGCCCTGACAACTAGCTCGGCATTGCTTTGGCAAGTGATCCTGCACATACACACACAAAGCACACCAAAGCAGCATCTTTTCCATAAAAGCTACCAAGTTATGTAATCAAGCTCAACGATGGAAGGAAACATGGATTAATGCATGAATGGCTAACTATGCAACTAATATGAGCCTAAGTCTAACAATAATATGAGTAAGAAGGGTAAGAAAAATAGTACTTTTGAACACTTGTCAACTACTTTAGCAAGGCTTTTTGTGGTCTGGAGGCTAATATTAATATAATATCGGTATCGACTTTTTATAAGTTACGCATTGGAAAAATAAGACCCACTACAGTGACATTGCAACTAGCAGACATATCTCTAACTCATTTGAATGGACAAATAAAAGATATGCTTGTTCGTGTGGACAAGTTCATTTTTCCAGTAGACTTTATTATTTTTGACTGTGAGGCAGACAATGATGTCCCTATTATTCTTGGCTGACCATTCTTATCTATCGGGAAGGCAATTATCGATGTATCGAAATGAGAACTTACAATGCAAGTTGACAATAACCAAATTACTTTTGGGATATTCAATGCAGATATTGAGAGAAATATAGAAGAATGTCATCATATTGATATTCTTGACAATATCATTCAGAAAGACTTGCATCATCGTAGTCTACTCATTACTGAGGATACTGCACTGGCAATGGAAGAAGATGATCTCCCGAATTGTGACCACATTGTTGAAGTACTCATTGTTGCAGTTCACCACAAATGGCGAGTTGAATCTTTAGATCTTGCACATCGTACAATTCCTACTTTTGAACCATCTATTGAAGAAGCTCCTACTCTAGAACTAAAGCCATTACCAGCTAATCTCAAGTATGTATTCCTTGGAGAAGTAAAAACACTCCAGTCACTGTCTCTACAACTCTAGATGCAATACAAGAAGAGAAGTTGATAAACAGTTTGAAGCAGCACTAGCGTGTTATTGCCTGGACCATGCATTAAGGGCATTAGTCCATCTTTCTGCATGCATAAGATTAAGCTAGATGATGAAAGCAAACAATCTATTGAGCTGTAATGCCGATTGAACGAAAAGATTAAAGAAGTTGTCAAGAAAGAGATTCTCAAATGGTTGGCGCACTAATTATTTATGCAATTTCTGATAGTGCATGTGTTAGTCCAGTCCACTATGTTCCTAAGAAAAATGGCATCGTTTTAGTCCTTATTGATGCTGATGAATTGATTCCTACTCGCATTCCTACGGGATGGAAAATTTGCATGGACTATAGACGACTAAATGCGGCCACAAGGAAAGATCACTTCCCCTTCTTTTCATTGATCAAATGCTCGATCGAAGGAGTATTATTGTTTTGTAGATGGATATTTTGGCTACAATCAGATTGCTATTGCACCCAAGGACTAGGAAAATACTATGTTTACATGCCCATTCAGGATATTTTCTTTTTGTTGCATGTCTTTTGGTCTTTGCAATACACCAACCATATTTCAAAGGTGCATGATGGCAATATTTTCAGATATTATAGATAATTCCCTTGAAATATTTATGGATATTTTTCGGTGTATGCGGATAACTTCGACCATTGCGTCAACAATCTAGAGAAAGTATTACAGTGATGTGAAGACATTAATCTTGTTCTAAATTGGGAGAAATGTCATTTTATGGTCACGGAGAGGATTTTGTTGGGTCACCGGATATCTAAAGTAGGAATTGAAGTTTGATAATGCCAAAGTGGATGTAATTAAAAAATTGCTGCCACCGACTAATGTTAAGGGCATTCGAAGTTTTTTGGGCCATGCTGGATTCTATAAAAGATTCATTAATGATTTTTCGAAGATCACAAAACCTATATGTCTATTTGTAACACCCCAGTTTTGGGCCTAGGAGTTTTCTAGGTGGTTTAGACGGCTCGACGGATCGGATTAGAGGATTCAAGTCAGTTTTAGGATTTAATTCGAAATAAATATTTTTGGGTGAGATAAAAATACAAAAAAATAGTCTAAATTATTATTTAATATGAAAATAATTTAGGTAAAATCAATTTTACAAAAAAGGGTCTCGAAATTGGAAATTTTGGTTAGTGAAAAAATGTAAAGTTATAAAACTGTTTTTAGTGACTATTTTGCAAGAGGGTCAAAACTTAGAATCTTTAAAGAGCTATTTGGCCAAAGTCTAATGTCAGACTTTTCTCTTAAATTGGATATTTTAAAAAGGTTTTAAAATGGATAAAAAGGTTTGGGGAGATTATTTACATAATTAGATTTTTAAAGAAATATCACATAACTTTTCATCAAAAGCTTTTTCTCTCAAATTCTCTCCAGCCAAACGCTCTTTTCCACTTTAATTTTTGTAGGTAAACACTTGTTTTTAATATTCTTTTGTTATCTATTGGATCTTTAATGGTTTCCTAACAAAACCTATTTGATTTGATCTTGTTTTCTCAAGAAAATTCATCCAATTAAGAGGAAAGCCAAATTTAGAGGTGAGCTTCGTTCTTCTCCTCTAATATAAGGTTCTTTATAGAAATTCTCAAGTTATTGATCCTTTACATATGTTTTCTAACTTGATTTGATGGTTTAATTATGGAAAATTAGTTAAATTGAGGTTTAATTGGTTAAATTGTTGGATTTTCGATGAGTTCTTGATTGGTTCTAATTATGATTTTGACGTTTAATAATGTAAAGAGTATCTACACGCCTAACCACCGTACCGGTACGCCTTGAGGAAATTTTGTACTGCTGTCGGTACATGGGTTTGAGTACCAGTACGATCCCTTTAATTTTAAAGTGTCGTACCATCAGTACGTGATTTGCTCACTAGATTCTGAGTTTTTGAGAAAAGCATAGGGGATCGGTACGTGGTCAAGGCAGTATCGGTACAGGTGGGTTAACACACCGTATCAATATGGTTGTATGTGTATTGGTACGAGTAGCCATTTTGTTCATTAATCTGTATCGGTACGCTCTATAGATTTTGTGAATGTAAGTTTGCTGAAGTTTGGAAATCTTGCAATTTAGTCCTTGGTTGTTATGTATATAATTGAATGAGTTTGGATGATTGTTTTGAGTTGGAATTTAACATGTGAGCATGAAATGGGACTAATAAAGATTGGGTAATTTTAATTGTGATAAAGACCCTAAAATTTATAGAAATTACGTTTTGGTCCCTAATGTGTAATGTTGAGCAATTAAACTCTTTTTGAAATCTGATTTCATTGTGACATTTCCGCTGAAGCGTGTTCTCCTTAGGATAATAATTCAATGCATTTAGACAAGATAAAAAGAAAAAAAGGATCAGTTTAGGTTATTAGCTCAGGTTTGCTTCGGCAAACCTAATGTGATTCTTTTAGTCCAATTTCGGATCGGCTAGGCTAAGGGGGTTACATTTGGTGGTATCAGAGCCAGGTTTATAAAAAATTAGGATGTTGTTGATGTTTGTATAATGCTAATTGCTATGAACGGTGATTGTTTAAATGTACGATGTTTGAAATATGCCATGTTGGGGTATTTTTGGGACACATTGCCTTATTACTACAGTTGTGAAATGATTTTGGTTTAAAATGAAAGTCTTGGATCCTTGCTTGAAGCTAGCTTGATTGTTTTTGTTTTGGTGTAATTATCATACCTTAGATACGTTTTTATACGATGCCACCGAGGAGAGAATTGCGATCTAGCAAAAATGCTACTGTCGAAGGGTAGGGAGTTGAGGGCGAGATTGTACATCTTGAGGGATTGTTGCCTCTTCTGCCTAATCATCCTGAAGGAGTAGAGTAAGTACCACATACACCACCTGGTCTAGTGTATGGTGATACGACACATCCGATGAGTGGTTAGCAGTACAAAATGGATCTTGGTTCAGATAGGGTACAGTGATGACTGTAAGCTGGGATGTGATGTGTCCCTATTGTAGGGTGATGCATACAGTTGGAGGACCACTATGATCACGGGCATAGAACCTGGTGATGTGACGTGGGAATTCTTCCAAGTATTTGGGAGTTAGATACTTGGATGAAAAGAAGCATGAGTTCATGGCCTTGCTTTAGGGCAGTATGACCGTATCCAAGTATGAGGTACAGTTTGTGAGGCTGAGCCAGTATGCGCCTAAGTTGGTGCCAAATGAGAGGCATCGTTGTGATCGTTTTCACTATGGTTTAGAGCATGATGTTAAAACCTACATGTTGGCCACTGATTATATAGATTTTGATGTGTTGGTTATACGGGCGAAGGACATAGAGTAGAGCTTGGGCTTATCCCATCGATTGAAAGGTCTTGGCTAGGGTAAGAGAGTAGCGGATGCTAGTAGTAGTGGTGGTCAGAACAAAAGACATTGTGATAGTAGGTTTCGTCCAGATGTGATACGTGGTGGAGATAGTGCTGGTCGAGGATCATATGGGCTGAGTACCCAGGTCTGGTCAGGGCATAATGTTTGTTGGGTTTGTGGATCACGATATCATGTGAGGCGAGACAGTTCATGTTTGGCCAGAGAGGGACAGGCTTCTGCGATTATGGCTGCAAATTCTTGTTGGAGTTATGGATCTGTGGAGCATATGAGATGTGATTGTCTGTTGCTTGCTAGAGGTAGGCAGGCACCTGTAGCTGTTGTTCCACCACCGAGTGGCTGTGGGCGCAGTCGAGGTAACTTTCAGCGGAGGGCAGAAGGACAGAGGACTGTAGCGCATACAGTGACGGTTCGACCTGAAGGTGGTAGACCTGCGAGGATCTATGCACATTGTGAAGGAAGAAATGACACGGATATGATAGCAGGTACTTTTACCTTGCAGTCTATGCCATTACTTTCTCTGATAGATTCTAGTTCTACACATTCATATATTTTGCATGAGTATGCACATTTGCTTGGTATATCGGTAGAAATGTTAGATGTGGGTATGCAAGTAATGAGTTCTTTTGGAGAGACGGTTGTTACAAGAAAGTTTTATAGGAGATGTCCTTTGATAATTCAAGGTCACGTGTTTGCGGCTGATCTAATAGAGCTACCCTTTCATGGTTTTGACGTGATTTTGGGTATGGATCGGTTGTTCGAGCATTGGGTTGTGGTTGATTTTGAGACAAAGCGAGTTTCGTTGAGGTTTGCTAATGATTATGAAGTGATAGTTATGGGTGACAATGTTAAGTTCTTGTCCAATATGGTTTCAGCCTTGGAAGCACAAAAGTTGTTGGGAAGTTGTATTGAGATGTATACTGATACGACTCTAGTGTCGATTGCACCGTATCGGATGACACCAAAGGAGTTGAAAGAGTTGAAGACACAACTTCAAGAGTTATTGGACCGTGGTTTTATTCGGCCTAGTATTTCGCTGTGAGGAGCATCAGCGTTGTTTGTGAAAAAAGGAATGACACTTTGAGGATGTGCATTGACTATCAGCAACTGAACAAGTTGACGATTGATGATTTGTTCGATCAGTTCCAGGGTGCTACGGTGTTTTCCAAGATTGATTTGAGGTCTTGATACTATCAGTTGAAGGTTAAAGATAAAGATGTGTTAATGACTACTTTTTGTACGGGGTACGACCATTATGAGTTCTTGGTGATGTCGTTTGGGTTGACGAATGTGCCTGCAGTATTCATGAACATGATGAATCAGGTGTTCCATGAATTCTTGGATTAATTCATAGTAGTGTTCATCGATGATATTCTTGTGTACTCTCGTACCGAGGAGGATCATGATTTACACTTGCAAATTGTGTTGCAAACCTTGATGGATAACCAGTTTTACGCCAAGTTGAGAAAATGCGAGTTTTGGATTAGAGAAGTAGTTTTTCTTGGTTATGTGGTTTCAGTGAAAGGTATCCGGGTAGTCCCTAAAAAGGTTAAGGCAGTTGTGAATTAGAAGCAACCTAAGTCGGTGACAGAAGTCCATAGTTTCTTGGGCTGGTAGGGTATTACCATCGTTTTGTGGATCGATTTTCAAGGGTTGCTGCTCTGTTGACTAAGCTATTGCAAAAGTATGTACGGTTCGAGTGGACGGAAGCTAGGCAACAAGCTTTTGAGAAGTTGAAGGAACCTTTGATACAAGCTCCGATCTTGATTCAAACTGAGTCAGGAAAAGAGTTTGTGGTTTATAGCGACGCATCCTACGTTGGTTTGGGGTGTGTGTTGATGCAATGTGGGAAAGTTGTAGCTTATGCATCGAGACAGTTGAAGGTGCCTGAGCGCAATTACCCTATGCATGATCTTGAACTTGCTGCGGTAGTGTTCGCGTTGAAGATTTGGAGACATTACCTTTACGGTGAGAGGTGTATTGTATACACGGATTATAAGAGTTTGAAATATTTGATGTCACAAAAGGAGTTGAATCTTTGGCAACGTAGATGGTTAGAGTTGCTTAAGGATTATGATTTGACAATTGAGCATCATCCAGGAAAAACAAATGTTGTGGCTGATGTTTTAAGTAGAAAAGCTGTTGTAGAGTTGAGGGCCATGTTTGCGAGGTTGAGTGTGACCCGTGATAGAGGTATGTTGGCAGAGTTGCAAGTGAAACCATCTTTGTCGTAGTTGTTTAAGGAAAAAGAGCCTTATGATGAGGCGTTGGTACCGCATGTCAAGGACATAATGGATGGAAATCCTACGAATTTTCACTTTAATGGTGATGGGGTGTTGTGTTTTAAAGATTAGATAGTGGTGCCTAGTAATGTGGAGTTGATACGGATGATTTTGACCGAGGCACATGCTATTCTTTTGCTATGCATCCTGGTAATACCAAGATGTATCGAGATTTAAAGGAAGAGTACTATTGGGTGGGTTTGAAAAATGATGTGGTTGATTTTGTTGCTAGATGTATGGTATGTCAGTGTGTAAAGGCTGAACATCAGTTTCTTTCCGGGTTGTTGCAACCGTTGAAAATTCTAGAGTGGAAATGGGAAAGGATCACCATGGATTTTGTGTCGGGGTTGCCTTAGACACCGACTAAAAAGGATCCCATTTGGGTGATTATTGATCGATTTACGAAGTGTGCGTATTTTCTGCCAGTGCATACAACGTATACTTTAGATAGGTTGGCGGATTTGTATGTTGCTGAAATTGTGAGATTGCATGGGGTACCTAAGTCGATAGTTTTGAATAGGGATCCACGGTTTACAACAAGGTTTTAGGGGTGTTTGCATCGAGCTTTGGGTACACGTTTGAATTTCAGTACTTTGTATCATCCTCAGATAGGTGGCCAATCTGAACGTATGATTCAGATCTTGGAGTATATGTTAAGATGTTGCATCAGTGAGTTTCAAGGAACTTGGGAAAGGGAGTTGCCTTTGGTAGAGTTTGCGTGCAATAATAGCTATCAAGCAAGTATAAAGATGGCACCGTATGAAGCCTTGTATGGTAGGAAGTGCCGTACACCCTTGTGTTGGGTTGAGGTTGGGGAAAAGTATGTTTCCATGCCTGATGTGATGAAAGACAAGGATGAGAAAGTGAAGATAATTTACGATCGTTTGAAAGAGGTATCGGATAGGCAGAAATTCTACGCGGATTTGAGGCGTAAAGAGGTTGAGTACGTTGTTGCTAAAAAGGTTTTCTTGAAAGTCTTACCTTGGAAGAATGTGTTGCGTTTTAGACCGTATGAGGTGTTGGAATGTATAGGTCTTGTAGCTTATCGGTTGAGTTTGCCTCCTGAGTTGGAGAAGATTCATGATGTGTTTCATGTATCTATGCTGCGGAGGTATCGTTCGGATCCATCGCATGTGATGTCAGTTGAGGATGTTGAGTTGCGACCAGACTTGTCATATGATGATAAACTAGTGGAGATCCTTGACTCCAGTAGTAAAGTTCTTCGTGGCAAAACGATTAAGCTTGTTAAGGTGTTGTGGCGACATCGCGATGTTGAGGAGGCCACGTTGGAGAGTAGGTCGGACATGATTGAGCAGTTTTGGCATTTGTTCCTATTAGGTAAATTTTAAGGACGAAATTTCTTAAGAGGGAGAGTTGTAATGCCCTTGTTTGGGCCTAGGAGTTTTCTAGGTAGTTTAGACGGTCCGACGGATCGTATTAGAAGATTCGAGTAAGTTTCGGGATTTAATTCAAAATAAATATTTTTGAGTGAGATAAAAATGCAGAAAAATAGTCTAAAATTATTATTTAATATGCAAATGATTTTGGTAAAATCAATTTTACAAAAAGGGGTCTCGAAACTTCACATTTTGGTTAGTAACCAAAATGTAAAGTTTTAAAACTATTTTTAGTTATTGTTTTGCAAAAGGGTCAAAACTTATAATCTTTCAGGATCTATTTGGCCAAAGTCTAATGTTAGACTTTTCTCTTAAAATTGAAATATTTTAAAAGGGTTTTAAAATGGATACAAAGGTTTGGGGAGATTAATTACATAATTAAATTTTTAAAGAAATATCACGTAACTAACTTTTCATCAAAAGCTTTTCTCTCAAATTCTCTCCAGCCAAACGCTCTTTTCCACTTCAAATTTCTCATGTAAACACTTGATTTTAGTATTCTTTTGTTATCAAATGGATCTTTAATGATTTCCTAACAAAACCTATTTGATGTTGAGGATTTATGTTGATGTGTTGTTGAATGAATTTTGATGCATTCAATCCTCTGTGTTTGTGCAGATAAAATTGGGAAGTTGGTCCTCAAGCTTGAACGATCGTTTTGGAAGCTTTGGAGGCAAGTTTACCGTATCGGCAAGCGAGGCTTTGCGTGTCGGTGAGTGAGAACGAGAATTACAACTTTTCAAAGGTTTGAAAGTTGTGTTTTAGGGCTTAGATCAAGCTCGAAATGCTGGTCTAAGCTCGGAAGTAAGTAAATGATGAATTTTCTCTTCAACTCAGTTTGGCAATTGGTTTTTATGCACTTGTTTTAATGGACTGTAACTCACTGTTTATGCATGTTTTGAGCATGGTTTATTGCTGGAAATTTATTAAATAATGATGATGATGCATTGTTAGTTAATGCATGTTTTGATAATGTTTTTGAACATTGGTTAATGCAAGGTTGATTGCATTGGTAAGATGATTTTGATGATGCATATGAAAACAGTGAGTTGATGTTAATAAAATGAATTATATTGGCAAGTGATGGTATGAAAAGGTTTGATAATGTTATCGGATATAGTTGGTCGGCCATAGGATTGATAGTGCACTATAAAAAGTCACCTTGGATGTTGAGCGATTTTGATCCATAGTACCGAATACTCCATCCAAGTACCCTAACGATTGAGGGGTTTAGATCTTTGTACCAAGGACTCTCGTTAGTGGGTTATACATTTAGCCGATGAATGGTGTTGGGGGTTTGTGTACCAAAAACTCCACCATGGGTATCACAACAGTGGAGGGGTTTATGTGCACCGAAAACTCCCATTGGTGAACCTTGAGATGCCAATAGATTGTATGTTAAGTGTTGAGGGAACACTTGTTGAATTCGTGTATCCGATGTTATGTTTTGAAAAGTGGAATTTGGTTAATGATCACTTGTAAGCCAATATAATTTATGATGTATCATGAGATGGATTATGTTGTTTAATGTGGTTTAAACATGTTTTACTCTTTAAGCCTTGCATTGGTAGTATGCATGGGAAAGCTTAAATTGAGGGCAGCAAATGGTATTTTGTTGTTAATCCATGATACACGTTGCATATGGTTTAATATGTTGTTTTGGAAATGTTAAGTGCATGGTTTTGATAAGGCATGATGTGGAAATGATGATTGAAAAGTGTTTTGGGAAATGGTTTTCAAAAAAATGTTAAATGGTTTAAAATGCATTGATGCTATAAGTTGTTTAGATATGTGTTAAGGTTGTTTAGATGAGCCAAAGTGTTATATGATGGACCTAGAGGTCATTGCATGCCTCTGTATAATGGTACAAGTACCCAAGGATTGGTACGCGAGTCTGGTGAGGCTCAAATCATCGAAATAAAGCAAAGGGTATAAGTACGCCTAGCCACCGTATCGGTATACCTTGAGGAAATTTTGTACTGGTATTGGTACACGGGTTTAAGTATCGATATGATACCTTCAATTTTAAAGATTCGTACCAATATGCGGGGTACTGTATCAGTACACAATTTGCTCACTGAAATTCTGAGTTTTTGAGAAATGCATAGGGGATCGGTACGGGGTCAAGGCTGTACCGGTACTGGTGCATCAACACACCGTATCAATACGGTTGTATGTGTATCGTTACGAGTAGCCATTTTATTTGTTAACCTGTATCGATATGGGCTTGACTGTATCAATACGCTCTGTTGATTTTGTGTATGTCAGTTTGCTGAAGTTTGGAAATCTTGCAATTTAGTCCCTGATTGTTATGTATGCAATTGAATGAGTTTGGATGATTGTTTTGAGTTGGAATTTAACATGTGAGCATGAAATGGGACTAATAAAGATTGGGTAATTTTAATTGTGATAAAGACCCTAAAATTTTCAAAAATTATGTTTTGGTCCATAATATGTAATGTTGAGCAATTGAACCCCATTTTGAAATCTGATTTAAATGTGATGTTTCCGCTGAAGCAAGTTCACCTTAGGATAATAATTCAATGCATTTAGACAAGATAAAAAGGAAAAAAGGGGCTCGGTTTAGGTTATTAGCTCGGGTTTGCTTCGGCAAAAAATGTGATTCTTTTAGTCCGGTTTCGTCTAGGCTAGGCTAAGGGGGTTACACTATTGTTGGAGCAGAACATAAAATTTGTCTTTGATGATGCATATCTAGATGCATTCAATAAAATTAAAAAGCAGCTTGTGTGCGCACTGATCGTCATTGCACCGAATTAGAAGCAATCGTTTGAACTAATGTGTGACGCCAGTGATTTTCCTGCGGGGGCAATGTTAGGACAAAGATGAGATAAGGTATTTCATGCAATCTACTATACTAGTAAGACTCTAACTGAAGCTCAAGTTAATTACACTACCACTAAGAAAGAGTTATTAGTAGTAATTTTTTCTTTTGATAAGTTTCATTCTTATTTGTAGGTGAAAAAATTACAGTTTTTACTGATCATTCTACCTTAAGATACCTCTTTGCGAAAAAAGATTCAAAACCAAGATTGATCTAATGGATTTTATTGTTGCAAGAATTTGATATTGAGATAAAAGACCGAAAAGGGTTAGAGAATCAAGTTGTCGATCATCTTTTGAGGTCGGAAAAAAGCAGCGAAGATGGAAATAAATTGCAAATTGTCAACGCATTCCCTATTGAAAAGCTTTTATTGTGGAAACAACACCGTGGTATGATGATTTTGTAAATTACTTGGTAAGTAGAAAAAATTCTTTGGGTGTAACTGGGCATAAGAAGGCACGAATTCTTCGAGATGAAACAAAATATCATTGGAATGAACATTATTTGTTCAAGGTTTGCAATGATAATATTATTCGATGTTGTATCCCTAAGGAAGAAATGACATCGATATTATAGCATTGTCACAATGTTCCGTATGGAGGGAATTTTGGGGGCATGAGAATGACTGCAAAAGTCCTTCAATCTGGATTTTACTGGTCGTTACTATTCAGAGATGCCCATGAGTTTGCCTAACGATGTGACTGTTGTCAGCCCACAGGGTCAATATCTAGACAAAATTTCATGCCACAACAACCAATAATGGAAATTAAGCTATTCGATGTTTAGGGATTGGATTTCATGGGTCTTTTTTCGAATTATTTTGGCAACTTATATATTCTAGTCATTGTCAACTATGTTTCTAAGTGGATAGAGGCTATGGTTGTGCCTAAAGATGATACCAAAACAGTCTTAAAGTTCTTTCACAAGCATATATTGATCCGTTTTAGAACACCAAGAGCATTACTCAGTGACCAGGGAAAGCATTTCCACTGCTGCCAGGCGGCTGCTGCATTGAAATGTTATGGAGTAAATCATAAATTGGCCACAATGTATCATCCCAGTCTAATGGATAAGCCGAGATCTCTAATCGGCCTATTAAAAACATCTTGGAAAAAGTGGTAAATACCACTAGGAAAGACTGGTCCTTGTGTTTAGATGATGCATTTTGGGCTATTCGTACAGCGTACAAAACTCCATTAGGAATGTTATCGTATCAACTTGTCTTTGGAAAATCTTGTCATTTGCCTGTTGAGCTAGAACACAAGGCTTTGTGGGCTCTAAAATAGGTTAATCTTGATTATGAGGCTACAGGGAAGAAACGATTGTTGGACAATACTAAATTAGAAGAAATTTGCCTCAATGTTTATGAAAATGCCTCTATCTACAAGGACAATAGAAAACGTTGGCATGACAAGATCATATTGCAGCGACAATTTGAAGTTGGGCAATTGGTTTTGTTATTCAATTCAAGACTGAAGTTGCATCCAGGCAAATTGCAATCACGATGGTCGAGACCTTTTGATGTTGTGGAAGTATTTCCACATGGTGCAGTCACAATCAAGGATACTAAAAAGGGGATCCCATTCAAAGTCAATGGACAAAGACTCAAACTCTACTTTGGTGACCTTGATGCTAAAAGTGTCGAGACCATTAAATTGGTTGAATTTTTTTGATATTTCTTTTATTTCTTTAATTAGATATAGATTTAGTTTTTCTTTTCTTTTCCTTGTTCATCTTTAATTTCCTTGATTTCTTTTTTGTAGAATAAATTCTCCTTTATCTTATATGGAATCTCCTTCTAACGTCTTGTACGACAAGAATACAATATAAGGTATGCATGATATTTGGGGGCAATTCGGATAATTCTATTACACTGATTAATCACCCTAAAATCACAGCCCTTCATTGATGAGGGCGAGAGATGCAACAAACAAGGGATGATTATTGCGCCACAATTAGACCCTCAATTCTCATCGTAACAGATGGTACAAATTGTGCCCATTCATTTCCCGCTTTTCTTTATCTTTATTTAACTCTGATATTCACTAACATTTTCACTTAGTTTTCTCTGATTTCTTCATCTTCAAAGCTTCAAAGATTGATTTTTTTCTACAAAAATCTTTCCTTTTTCACTCTCTCATGGCCAAGACTAGAGCGGCTCTCAAAATTTCTATGGAGACCTCTGCCAAAGAGACACAAGGCATTGTTCTTTCACAAAAAGAAAACACCGAGTATGAGGTGTTTCAAACAAAGATGGGGCATTTTTTTGCACTCATCTTGGTAATTATTGTGTCGCTTTGGTAAGAGAACTTTATGCTAACCTTTACGAGCCTTTTTTAAAACTGGTTTTTGTGAGGGAAAGATCTATTCCTTAGAGTGCAGCTGTTATTAATAAACTGTTAAAGACCTCTGTGAGTGTTGATGAACATGCCTTGTTTGCGAGAGACATTAATGAGGAAAAGCTGGATTTATTAGATAAAGATCTTTACTTATTTCTAACCTTGCAAGCTTATGTATTTTTTTTTACTTATTTTTCTTATCACAATATAATCTAAATATAATATTTGTGAGAACATAATAAAATCTTATATCTAACCTAGTGACTGTTGACTGAAAGTTAGGATTTTTTCATAAGGTCCTGAGTTCAATCCCATATAGTCTCTTTTCATGGTTCATTATTTTTCTGCCTAAAGTTTATTAGACATAAAGTGGAATTTGAGAATTAAATTGTAAGTTCTAAAGTTCAAGGGTACTTTTTTGAAAAATTTAGAAGTGTAATGGTTAAAATTGTGTATTCTAGCGAAAAAGGACCAAATTGCAAAATTCTGATAATTTGAGGTTAAAAGGCAAAATCTGAAAAGTTTGATGTCAATTCTAAAATTCGACAAAGTTAATTGTCGTTTAACGGTCCAGTGAATGGGATAAAAGATTTTCTTAATGTTAATAACTTTAAGGAAAGTTTTTCGATTTCAAAATTTCAATAATCATATTAAAAGCACTCTAAAAGTTCAATGACCATATGTGTGGTTTAATCTATATTACAATGAAGGAGTAGTCTCTACTTGAATTTAAATGCACTTGACCTTGGGTATAAAAAAGCATTTTTATGAATAAATAAACTAACAAAGGAGAAGAAAAAATTAATGTTATTTTTTAATAAGCCAAAAAAATATAAATGTAAAAAAAATCGTAGATAAAATTAGGTTAATCTAATAGTGTTACATGTTTTCTCTCGTATTTATTTTTTAAAAAGATTCTTTTGTTGTTTTTTCTTCACAAGTTTTGTCTCCAATGACGACCTTCATGTCGTTCGTTGTATATAACTTTTAATTTGGTTGCATACAAATAAGCATTATCTTTTTTATGGGTGCTCGTGTTTTTTTTCTTTTGCTTTATATGTTTTGCTTTGCTAGAAGTCGCATTTTATCTGTTTTTATGTTAGTCCCTTCGTTTACTTTCATGATAGTTTCTTTATATTCTTTTATGACAATTTTAGTTTGTTATTGTGACACGTAATCATCTTTCATGACAATTCTCTCTTTTGAAAAGGTCGACAACCTCTTCAGATGTTTGATGCCTTTTGTGGGTTGTTTGTTAAAGCGTCTTGGTTGAAACAGAGAGTTATTGGATTTTAGTTCGAAGACTGAGTAAGTTTTGTTAGAAAGTGATGGATTTCACTTTTATTGTTTCCACACACTTTGCATTTTAATGTATATTTATTTTATTATCTATAATTACTCGTGGTTTATGATATATAGCGCTTGTAATCATTTTCACTTTTAATAAAATTTAATTTTTATTCATATTAAAAAAATAATGTTGTATCTTTTTTGAACAATTTCTATTTGAGAGGAGAAGGGAAATTTTGTTCCTAATGGGTCTTGAACCCATAACCTAGAAAAAATTTTGTATCTTTTTTTAATAATGTTGTAATTATTTTCACTCGCTCTAGAGATTATTGACAAAAATAATGTTGTGCTTATTTGCGCCGCATTTTAGTTTTTTTTGTTGTTCAATTTATAAATTTATCGTCGTGATTTAATTTATATTGAATTATATATTCATGTTGAGTTTATGTTATATTCGTTTGTTTCAAACATTTATGTTATATTTTATATGTTAATATCCCATATTTGTAATTTATATTGACAATTACATGAAGAAGACGTTGGTATCAATTTACTGTCTCAAAAGGTTTTTTCTTTCTCAAACTGAGCTAGAAAAATTAAAGATTTTTTTTCTCTTTTTTCAAGGTATTACTCATTCTTATCTTTTTTTATATATATATATTTTCCTAATAATTTTATTACCATTCCCTTTCATCTCATGTAATTTGTTGTGAAATATTTTTTAGTTTGCTTTTTCTTTGGATTTCTGTCACTTATGTAAAATTTTATTTCTAAGTTTGTTATCATAAGTATTTGAGTTGCAGTAAAGTTCTATTTTTCATTACTCCTGCTGAAAATTAAAATTTGACATTGTATCTTGTTTATGGTATGCTTAATGGCAGTAGTATATATGTGTAATTTATGATTATTCAATTTTTTGGTGTTGGTACTTTGTTCATGATTGAAGTGTACCAAACTAAGATTTTGTTATTTTTTGCTGGATTTAGCCCTTTATGAATTCTGTTGATATTTGAGTATTGGTTGCTGGATTTTCTACTGGAATCAGTGGAATTGTTGGGTGATTTTGTTTGTAATAGTTACCTCCAAAGTAGATAATAGTTCGTAGTGGCCAGTGGGTGCCGGTTGACAATCCTTGAATCCAGAATTTAAAACTTTATTATTTTTTCTAGTTGAATAACAATGTATTCTTTTGATGAATATTTGAAGTTAAATATTACTAGTATAGATTGGAATTACATTTTAAATTAACTTTCGATGAATTCATAATTTTCTTTTGTTGTTTTAAAAAGCTTTATATCTTAAGTAAATTAATAATGATATTTTTTAAAATATGTGTGTAATAACTCATCATTCGGGTTGCCCATTTACATATCCAGACCCCTAACCTGACCCAGAACCATAACCTAACTCGACCTAGGAAACCAAAAACCCTAATAACCAAAAAAATTCTAAATAACCAAGCCACCAATCTGCCGCGCCGCCGCCACCACTTTCCTCAACTATCGCCACTGCCTTCACCGGCAAACCACCCGAAACCCTAAAATAAACCTAATACCTAAATTAATTCAACCTTAAAACAAACTCTAAATTAATTAACCCTAAACCGAATAAAAAAATCAAACCTAACCCATACCCCAATTACAACCACCCACTGCCTCACCCATGACTCTGCCAAAACCATTCCCTATCCCCACCATATCCTACCTTCAATCACATCCCAAAAATTCAGCTGACATATATCTGCTAGAATAGAAAATTAGGAGTTGTTATCTTGAATGGGTTATAAAACCGAAGGGGAAACAAATGTAAAATGGTGCTTTTTAGATCTGAAAAAATCAGATAGATCGAAGAGAAGAAAAGAGAGATCGAAAAAGGGGGATTTTCGGTTCAAAAAAAAAGTTGTAAGGGAGATTCTTAGATCAAAAAAGTGTAAACAAAATTAATAAAATTTCAAAAAAAAATTCTGAAACAAAATCGTTTTCTCATCTTGGTTTTCGTTTGAAATCTAAAACCTTTTTTTTAAATCGAAAAGTAAAAGAGGGGAAAGATTTCGAAGTTTACCTTCGTCGTCGAGGCTCTGCTCTTCCATCGGGTTGCCTGGCCGCCACAGTGAGGCCGCGACGCCGATGAACGGCCGTGAAATAGTGAGCGGCGCCGCCGTTAGGGTTTGGTGTGGGAGAAGGATAAGAGAGCAAATAGATTAGGTTTTTTTAAGGTTTAATCTGTTTTTTTAACAAATAATAACCCTTATATGTTTTATCTGATCTCCCTCAAAACGACGCCGTTTGGCGTGCCTTGATCCGCGGTGACCCGGTAACCTAGGGAGATCCGCGTTTTACGAAAATGGGTTAATTACGCAGTAGGTCCACTCCTTTGTTATCCATTCACACTGCTATCTATGGGCCAATTGTACGTTTGGTCCCTAAAGTTTTATTTCCGTTTTTTTTGCGTTTATTTATGTTTTTCCCTCTTATTTTCTGTTTTTTCAAATCTGGTCCTTTTTCAGATTTTAACTAATTTACGGTTCTTTAATTTCATGCCCTTTATTCCCTTTTTTATATTTTAGTACTTTTATTTCATGTCTTTTTTATTCTGGTCCAATATATATATTATATATGTGTAGTTATTTTATATGTAATGTTACATATTTATATACTGAAATTTTAAATTATTGTTGTGATACTTTATATGATATAGTTTATGGTCTTGTATATTAAATATAGTATATGTAGGATTTTTAATGATATATATATATATAGTATTGAATGTATATTTGATTCCCTTGTTTATAGTCGTACTATATATATATATATATATATATTTATACCTTATTTACTTCCTTTTTTACTGCCTTTGTTCACGTGTCTTCTAACGTCATATTAATTGCATGTTAATCTTCTTTAATTTATGGTCTTTAAATTTCATTATTATCGTATTCCATGTTGCTTTGTTTACTTAAATGTGATGTTATTATCTTTGGTCAATCTTTTAATATTTAAAAAATATTTTTTTATGGTTTGCCAAATACATGTTTATCTTTCCTCTTTGTATTCCCGGGTATTTTTATATTATGCATTTAATTAGTGTAAATTTTCTCTAGTATCATTATTAAGATTTGTTTCCTTTCTTTTTGTTATGTATTATGTATAGTAGTATATTACATATTTATTATCCATTTTTAACTTTTTTTTAAGTTTATATGTATGTATATATATCTTGCCATATTTCACATACTATGTATTTATTACCTTTTTATACGTTATATGATACTATTAGTTATCTTTATTATTATATCTATATATGTATATATATGTATATGTAATATATGTGTGTTTTATATGCTATACTGTTTTCATGAATATATTATTATATTTTTTTATATAATATAGTTTTCATATATGATTATATTATCTGTGTACAGTTGTGTTGTCACTTGGTTTCTAATATAGTTATATATATATATACATGTATGATCAGTTTTATTTTATTTATTCATGCCTAACTTTATAATTTGTGTTTTGTTTATACATTTTAATTTATTCGCATTGTGTTTTTTTAAATCATCAAAAAAATGTTTTTAAAGAAATAAATTTTAAATTTTAAATCAATGTTTTTTAAAACCTTGATATATCATATCCCGGGCGTACATGGATGTGATTCTTTTAAATTTTTTCAAGAAAGCGAGAAGCCGTGTTCCGGGCGTAAAGGGATGTGGTTCTCTCGATGTTTTCGGCATTTAAAAATTGTATATCAAAATTTAATCGAATTCCTAATTTCCAATACCAAGACATTAAATAATCGACTAGGTACCAATTTTGGGCGATGTGGGGGTGCTAATCCTTCCCCATCCGTAACTGACTCCCAGACCCGAATTTTGAATCTCTGGTTTTATTTTGGTGTCCGGTCTACTTTTTTAAAATGATCGGTGGCGATTCCACATTTTTTAATTTCAAAATCGGGCGGGGTTTTTTTCAAACAAGAAAAACAAATTTTAAACCCGAACGAAACGAAAATCAGGAGCGCCGGACGGATTTGGGTGCTCACAGCTGGGGACATTTTTTGAAAAAGAGAGTCAAGCCACGAGTCGATTATTTTTTAGACTTATTCGTTAGAAATTGGCGAATTCGATTTTAATTTAAAATATGATTCTGTTTTTTAAATAAGACATGCATTTTATTTTTTGTAAATATTACTGATTTACTTTTAGTGTATTCCATGAGCTTTCTACCCGAGCTCCATCCTTTTTAAGTGGAAGTGTGATACCACCTTCGTGTGGGTTACCACAGTATAGGTTGGTCAATCACTTTCGGGGTATATTTCTTATGCTTTCGTGTGGCTTACCTCCGTATAGGCATAAGGGATGTATCCCCCTGAATTGAACTTGGTCTGTTTGAAACCTATAATGGGTGAGAATCAGGAGCCTTGCTACCTTTAGTAAGGGACAACGAGGACAATTCGGGTACCCTTCTCTAAAACAAAAACCCGCATATAGTGAGCCGTAGGAGCCAACCTTTTTAGAGCCATGCGAAACTCTATTCTTTTAGCGGTTACCCTTTTATGCTTTGATGGATCTTTCTATGTACAATTTTTTTATCTGTTTTATTTTTACCTTAATTATCATTTAATTTGTTCATTTGATTATTTTAAATTCGAACTGACCCATTTTCTTGTGATCACATCATGTTAAATCTGTTCATTTTGGCATTCACTGTATGACATATCATAACATTTTAATTTTTGCATTTACCGGCATGAAATGCTGATTCACGATTGGTTCTCAATTTGAAAAATTATCATTGGGAGAAAATCTAGTATGCTAGATACCAAGGCAATATTCAAAGTTGCAAATGAATCCCGCGAGTTCAGAAGTTGAGCCACGAGAACCATTTTTGAATCAGTACTTTCGCATCTAGGGCATGCACCTTACATCTACATGCATATTTTGAAATTAGTCCCTGGGTTACCCCATTTGATACAACAATGTTGGTCGATCTAGCACTTTGCAGAACCTCTACAAGAGCCCGATCTTAGGGTATATCCGAAAGCATCTGCCGCAAACACCATGCTTCTGACAAGGCTTCAATTTGGGGGCATTCTCTATCAAGGTTTAGAAACGAGCATTCGATAGCTATATATCATCACCGCTCCGCATTGATTCGAAAGAGATGAGTTGCCACGAACCAACACAGCAAATTTGTGAACCTGACCAAGGGGGCAACATAATACCTTCATGAAGACAATGAAAAACCTTTCAGAAAATGTGAGCATGTAAGTTAAATTTGCTACAAGAACAATTTCAGACGATGGTATAGAACGAACCAAAATTTTGGGGCATGCACCCAAATGAAAGCTGATTCAAAGAAAGGTGATCGAACCCAAGACGAGGTTGGGGCACTACCACATACAAAAAACCAAGATCTAGACAGGACCAGTGAGGAGTCAGGGCATCCCTTTGAGGACCAAAAAAAATTAAAAAAAATCATATCACATTCATGCATTTAGTTTCATTCATCTTGCATTGAACCATTTTTGCATACATCATACATTTAGATTAAGTGCATATACCGAAGTCACCACGCATAAAGGGTAGACACATGCATTTAGGCATAAAATTCATGCATGCATTTTTGCTTACAAACAGGTTCGAAGAAGAGGCCGAACATCCTCAACATGGGGGCAATGACATGATGGCCAACCTTAGTTATGGAGGAGGCCAAACAAAAAATGTTGAAACATCTAAACAAAAGGTACCAGCAACAAAACTTTTGAACATTTATTGATTAATATTTTTCCCATTTTCATGTCATACCTCTCCGCTAGTAGAGCAGCAGAAGTACCTTTTTTCGGATCTTGCCTTTGTCATTGGTGATAGACCAATATTTCCAGATTTTGCTTTACCGCTGATGGTGTAACAGTTTAGGCATTTTGAAGATCTCGTTTCTCTGTTGATGGTGCAACAGATCCAAACCTTCTTCTAGATCCCGCTTTGTCGTTGATGGTGTAGCATATCAACATTTTGAAAATTTCATTTCCCCGTTGATGGTGCAACAGATTAAAAGTTTCCTTCAGATTTCGTTTCTTCGTTAGTGATGTAGCAGATCCTGCATTTTCCAAATCTCGCTTCTCCGTTGATGGTGCAGCAGATCAAAATTTTGTTAAGGTCTCATTTCTTCGTTGATTGTACACTAGACCATTTTTTTCTTCGAATCTTGTATCCTCCTTATAGTTGTAAGTCAAAAAATTGATAAAAAAGAAAGAAAAAAGTAAAAAAAAAAGAGTCAAGAAAAAAAAATCAAAAAATCAAAAGAAACAAAAAAGAAAAAGAGAGTAAAAAAAGTCAAGAAAAAGTCAAAAAATGAAAAAAATAAAAAAATAGTTAATCGACTTTCATCATCCAATCATGTCTCTCTGTTGATGGTGTAAATAGGTCCAAGTTGCTATCATTCGCCGATCTTGCTCCTCCGTTGATGGTGTAGTAAGATCCAAGTTGTTGTTATTTGATCTAACCCTTCCGTTGATGGTAAAGCTAGTTCCAAGTTGCCAAATTATCCGATCTTGTCCCTTCGTTGATGGTGTGGCTGAGGTCCAAGTTGCTGAAATTTAATCATGCTCCTCCGTTGATGGTGTAGTAGGGTTCTAGTTAATTTTTTTACTTCTCCGTTGATGGTGATGTAGAATCCAAATTACCATCCGATCCTGTCCCTCCGTTGATGGTGTGGCTGGGGTCCAAGTTGCTGTCATCCAATCCTGCTTCTCCGTTGATGGTGTAGTAGGGTTCCAGTTAATTTTCTGCTTCTCTGTTGAAGGCGAGGTAGAATCCAAATTATCGTCCGATCTTATCCCTCCCTTGATGGTGTGGCTGGGTCCAAGTTGTTGTTATTCAATCATTCTTCTCCGTTGATGGTGTAGTAGGGTTCTAGTTAATTTTATGCTTCTCCGTTGATGGCGAGGTAGAATCTAAATTATCGTCCGATCTTGTCCCTCCGTTGATGGTGTGGTTGGGTCCAAGTTACTGCTATTTAATCCTTCTTCTCCATTGATGGCATAGTAGGGTTCAAGTTGATGTTCTGCTTCTTCGTTGATGGTGAGGTAGAATCCAAATTATTGTCCGATCTTGTCCCACCATTGATGGTGTGGCTGGGTCCAATTTTCTGCTATTGAATCATGCTCCTCCGTTGATGGTGTAGTAGGATTCAAGTTGGTGTTCTGCTTCTCCGTGATGGCATCGTAGAATCAAATTACCATCTGATCATGTCCCTCTGTTGATGGTGTGGCTGGGGTCCAAGTTGCTGAAATCCAATCATGCTCCTCCGTTGATGGTGTAGTATGGTTCAAGTTGGTGTTCTGCTTCTCCGTTGATGGCATTGTAGAATTGAAATTATCATCTGATCCTGTCCTTCCATTGATGGTATGGTTGGGTCCATGTTGCAATCCGATCATGCTCCTCCGTTGATGGTGTAGTATGGTTCCAGATAGTGTTCTGCTTCTCTGATGATGGTGTAGTGGAATACAATTTGTTATCTGTTCTCTTCCCTCCGTTGATGGTGTGGATGGGTCTAAGTTACTATCATCCGATCTTACTCCCCCGTTGATGGTGTAGTAGGGCCCAAAATACTATTGTTCGATCTTACCCTTCCGTTGATTATGTGGTTAGATCCAAATTTACCGACTTTCAAGTTTCCTTTATTAATGTTGTAGCTAGAAAATATATATATATAAGAAATAAAAAAAGAAAAGAAAAAAGAGAACAAAAAAAGAGAAAAAAATAGAAAAAATAAAAAATGAAAATGAAAAAACAGAAAGAAAACTTTCAATACTTCGATCCTGCATCTTTTTCAGAGTTGTAGCCGGATCAAACATCAGAACTTTCATCCATCGATCCTGTCGCTTCATCAGTGTTGCAGCTGGATCAAATTTTGTAGACCCTGCCTCCTCATCAGTGTTGCAGCTAGGTTAAATTTTCTTTAGGTATTGCTTATCATCGATAATGTAGCAAGTTGAACTCATTTTGCTTCCCCAACAGACAACCCCTTATTTTGAAGATTTTGCTTCTCCGAGAGTGACAAAGTGGATCAATCAAGTCAAGAAAGAAGACATGCATCGAAGAGAAAGAAGATCTACTAAAGAAAGAAGACATGTATCAAGAGGGGATGACCAGCCAGACTGGATGAAATGGTTCATTTTTAGTCTTTGCTTCGTTGCCGTTACACAACAACAAGCAAATAGGGGCATCTGTAATAACCTATTTCATCCGGGTTGCCCATTTACATATCCAGACCCCTAACCCAACCCAAAACCATAATCTAACCCGACCCTACCCGACCCGGGAAACCAAAAACCCTAATCACCAAAAAAACCCTAAATAACCAAGCCACCAATCTACCGCGGCGCCACCACCACTTTCCTCAACTACCGTCGCTGCCTTCACCGGTAAACCACCCGAAACCCTAAAGTAAACATAATCCCCAAATTAATTCGACCTTAAAACAAACACTAAATTAATTAACCCTAAACTGAATCAAAAAAATCAAACCTAACCCATACCCCAATTACAACCACCCACTGCCTTACCCATACCTCTGCCAAAACCATTCCCTATCCCCACCATATCCGACCATACCTTCAACCACATCCCAAAAATCCAGCTGCCATATATCTGCTAGAATAGAAAATTAGGAGTTGTTATCTTGAATGGGTTATAAAACCGAATGGGAAACAAATGTAAAATAGTGCTTTTTAGATCTGAAAAAATCAAATAGATCGAAGAAAAGAAAAGAGAGATCGAAAAAGAGGGATTTTCGGTTCAAAAAAAAGTTGTAAGGGAGAATTTCATATCAAAAAAGTGTAAACAAAATTAATAAAATTTCAAAAAAAAATCTGAAACAAAATCGTTTTCTCATCTTGGTTTTCGTTTGAAATCTAAAACTTTTTTTTTAAAATCGAAAAGTCAAAGAGGGAAAAGATTTCGAAGTTTACCTTCGTCGTCGAGGCTCTGCTCTTCCATCGGGTTGCCTGGCCGCCGCCGTGAGGCCGCGAGGCCGATGAACGGGCGTGAAATAGTGAGTGGCGCCGCCGTTAGGGTTTGGTGTGGGAGAAGGATAAGAGAGCAAATAGATTAGGTTTTTTTTAAGGTTTAATTTTAACAAATAATAACCCTTATATGTTTTATCTGATCTCCCTCAAAACGACGCCGTTTGGCGTGCCTTGATCCGCGGTGACCCGGTAACCCGAGAAAGATCCGCGTTTTACGAAAATGGGTTAATTACGCAGTAGGTCCTCCCCTTTATTATCCATTCACACTGCTATCTAGGGGCCAATTGCACTTTTGGTCCCTAAAGTTTTATTTCCGTTTTATTTGCGTTTATTTATGTTTTTCCCTCTTATTTTCTGTTTTTTCAAATCTGGTCCTTTTTCAAATTTTAGCTAATTTACGGTTCTTTAATTTCATGCCCTTTATTCCCTTTTTATATTTTAGTACTTTTATTTTATGTCTTTTTTATTTTGGTCCAATATATATATTATATATGTGTAGTTATTTTATATGTAATGTTACATATTTATATACTGAAATTTTAAATTATTGTTATGATACTTTATATGATATAGTTTATGGTCTTGTATATTAAATATAGTATATGTAGGATTTTTAATGATATATATATATATATATATATAGTATTGAATGTATATTTGATTCCCTTGTTTATAGTCGTACTATATATATATTTATACCTTATTTACTTCCTTTTTTACTGCCTTTGTTCACGTGTCTTCTAACGTCATATTAATTGCATGTTAATCTTCTTTAATTTATGGTCTTTAAATTTCATTATTATCGTATTCCATGTTGCTTTGTTTACTTAAATGTGATGTTATTATCTTTGGTCAATCTTTTAATATTTAAAAAATATTTTTTTATGGTTTGCCAAATACATGTTTATCTTTCCTCTTTGTATTCCCGGGTATTTTTATATTATGCATTTAATTAGTGTAAATTTTCTCTAGTATCATTATTAAGATTTGTTTCCTTTCTTTTTGTTATGTATTATGTATAGTAGTATATTACATATTTATTATCCATTTTTAACTTTTTTTTTAAGTTTATATGTATGTATATATATCTTGCCATATTTCACATACTATGTATTTATTACCTTTTTATACGTTATATGATACTATTAGTTATCTTTATTATTATATCTATATATGTATATATATGTATATGTAATATATGTGTGTTTTATATGCTATACTGTTTTCATGAATATATTATTATATTTTTTTATATAATATAGTTTTCATATATGATTATATTATCTGTGTACAGTTGTGTTGTCACTTGGTTTCTAATATAGTTATATATATATATACATGTATGATCAGTTTTATTTTATTTATTCATGCCTAACTTTATAATTTGTGTTTTGTTTATACATTTTAATTTATTCGCATTATGTTTTTTAAATCATCAAAAAATGTTTTTAAAGAAATAAATTTTAAATTTTAAATCAATGTTTTTTAAAACCTTGATATATCATATCCAGGGCGTACAGGGATGTGATTCTTTTAAATTTTTTCAAGAAAGCGAGAAGTCGTGTCCCGGGCGTAAAGGAATGCGCTTATCTTGATGTTTTCGGCATTTAAAAATCGTATTTCAAATTTTAATCGAATTCCTAATTTCCAATACCAAAACATTAAATAATCGACTAGGTACCAATTTTGGGCGCTGTGGGGGTGTTAATCCTTCTCCATCCGTAACCGACTCCTGGACCCGTATTTTGAATCTCTGGTTTTATTTTGGTGTCCGGTCTACCTTTTTAAAATGATAGGTGGTGACTCCACATTTTTTAATTTCAAAATCGGGCGGGTGTTTTTCAAACAAGAAAAACAAATTTTAAACTCGAACAAAAAAAGAGCGCAGGACGGATTTGGGTGCTCACAATGTGAATATATATTGTATGAGGTAGACGATATACTTCGCCTATTGAAGCAAGTGGTGAAAAGATAAAAGCGACATGGGATAAACGAATGACAATGATATTTTGTTACCTTTGTATTAAGGAGATATTAAATGGTAAAAGATCTAGTACTCATTTTAAAAAAGAAGAATGTGTTAGAATAGTGAACAACTTTAAAAATGAGACAGGAAAAACTTATACTCAAAGGCAATTGAAGAATAGGTGAGATTTACTGAAAAAATAATGAAAATTATGAATAAAACTTAAAGAAAACGACACTGGCATAAGGTGGAATTATACAAAAAAAATCATTGATGCCTCGTAAGAGTGGTGGAAAAGTAGGTTGCAAGTACATTAATAATTCTTATAATTTAATTTTTCCCTATGTTTATAATGTTATTAATAATTTCTTACTAAAATTATTAATGATTATTAATGTAATTATAGGTGGTTCCCAAAGCTCTGAGATTTGGAACTACAGGGCATTGATCCTGAATTAAAAGAGAAGTTACATCAAATGTTTACAGGGATAGTGTCCCCTGGTGATAAATCATGGGCACCTTCTTTAAGTATATTGCCTAGTGATTTTGTTGAGCATGATGATAATGAGGCACTTGAAGAAATTGAGGAAGAAAATGCAATAGATAATGTTCACATGTCAAGTCACGTAGGATATGATAGAAATAATGAAAGCCTTGGAATTCAATCTGAGCCTATAAAACACGTGAAACAAAAGCAGAAATCCACTAACGCAAGACCTTCTCATTTTAAGAGTGGAAAAAGAAAACCTTCGAATCAAGTTGGAGGAGCTGCAAAGTTGTCTATACAAATTGATTAATTATGCAGTACAACTGACAGTATGAGTCATGCCACATCTAGGCTTACTCCTGCTATGGACCCATTTGGCATTCAGCATGCAATCAAAATACATGATGAATTATCAAAGAAAGTTCCAAAAGCTAGTGAACTCTACTTTTTTTTTAAATAAACCTCATGGTGAATAAGGAAAAACGAACTGTGTTCTTATCAATTGATCCTGAGATTAGGATTTAGTGGCTTAAAAGAGAAATGGAAAGTTCAAAACTTTCTAGTCTTCTTCTTTCTTGAGATATACAAGGCTAAAGAGAACTTGGACACTGATAAGTGTCACTTTTGTTTAATCATTAGTTTGACTTGAACATTAGGAAATTGAATTTAAGTTTAATCTTTGGTTTATTTCAAACATTGATTAGTGCAACTTATATTTACTATTTGTTTTGCCTTGGACACCAATAGGTGCTTTCTATGTTTAATTTTGTGTTTTCCTTTAACATTTATAATTACTAATGTTTCGTTTGTTTATACTTGACTATATATTTATGTTTGTCAAGAATGTTTTACCTGTATGTTTATTGTGGATGTATTTATATTCGATTATGTTTATGAACATTAAAAAATATATATTTAATTCTTTTAATTTTTCATTGAAATGTTTAGATTTAATTTTGTGTTTTCCTTTAACACTTATAATTACTAATGTTTCGTTTGTTTATACTTGACTATATATTTATGTTTGTCAAGAATGTTTTACCAGTATGTTTATTGTGGATGTATTTATATTCGATTATGTTTATGAACATTAAAAAATATATATTTAATTCTTTTAATTTTTCATTGAAATGTTTAGATTTTATTTTACAATTTTTCACATATGACGAGTATGAGTAACCTTAATAGTTTCAGTGGTGATGGAAATGATGATGAAAGGAAAATGAATGAAATTTCACATGTGCGAAGTTTTAATAGGTTGATTATTGCTGCAACTTCTTCCTTGCAATCATATTATGAAACCTATTTATTGAAACAACCGTGCATAGATTCGAATCAATTAGGTGATGTTTACATTTAAGAGATTCTTCACGGTCATGAGTTACGTTGCATGATTAATTTTAGAATGTTAAAAAATATTCAGAAGTTTGTTAAGAGTTTTAGAAACAAGATACAATTTGCAAACTTCAAGACATATTTCTTGTAATGACCAGGATTTCAGAATCTACGAGTCAGATTCACCCGAGCCTCGGGCCTTGTTGTTGGGCCCGTGTGAGGCTCAAAGAGCACCTTGTGGGGTCTCTTCTTATTGTTTGGGCTTAACTTTGAGTTTTGGGAGTGAGATGAGAGGAAGATAAGAGGGCAAAATGGTAATTACCCTTATTTTTGAAGAGGAAAGGCTACCTTCTTTAATTTTATTTATAGAATTAAGAGGGGGATGATATCACTTTGCCCCTTTTGTTGCTCTTCACCCCTTTGCTCATCTTCCTCCCAAGAGAACAAGCTAAAAATGAATTCTTTATCCTTTCATGTGAGAATCTCGGATTTGTGATTGACAGAAAGTTAGTCAACACTCAATGATCTATCTAATAAGGTAAAAATGGAAGAAAATGGTGGTGAGTGGAGAAAAAATGAGTTTTTGTGGGGGTTGAGGAAGAAGAGTGACAATGGAAGATTTAACTCCATTTCTTGTTGTAGAATTCTTTCATTAGTATCTTTTAAGCTCCCAGCAATGTTGTAACTCGTTTTACAATATTTTCTTGTAGTGAAAGAAGTTGGGAATTCTTCTAAGGAGCAAGGAAAGAAGAAAGCTTCAATACTTGGGCTAGGAGCTTTGTTCTCAGCTGTAGGAGTAAGGTTAGTACACCTCTAACTCCTTTGTCTTCATGGACATCATAAAAATGATGCCTTGTATGCTATTTTTGATAATTCGGTGTTTTGATTACTTAAAGCCTTGAAAATGGTAAAACCACCTAAAATTACTCACATAACATGTGAGTTCCATTTGGAGATGTCTAGTGACCGTTTGGGGACCCTTGGAATGATTTTTGAGCTCTAAACTTGATGTTTTGGGCTCGAGTACCGGTACAGGACAAACTCGTATCGGTACCCTGTATTATAGTCAAAGAACACATTATATTGTGAGGGGCGTATTGGTACAGGATTTAACCACTACTGATACGAGATTCAAGTTGTATCGATATGGGTCGTCCCGTATCGATACCCTATATGCTTTTGGTTTTCAAGTGAGCAAAACCTGTATCGGTATGCATGGGAGCGTATTGGTACCCAAAGGACCATTTTGGTACTCATGCACGTGTATCGGTATAGAGTGCTATGTTAGGACTTTTTTCTTTTTTTCTTTATACCCACATATAGGTACGCTTAGGGCAGGTACCAATACCCGAAGTACTGCATCAGTACGCAAGCTTGGGTATCGGTACCGATTAGGCAATTTGGCTGAGAATGTTGGTTTTGAGTTTGAGAGGTTAATAATTCAGGGACTAGGTTCCAATAAACTTCTAATATGGTAAAATGAAAGGTAAAACTGAGAAACCGAGAAACTTTCCTCATACTAAATCATAACATGTAAGAACTTGGTAATTGGCATGTGTGCTTATATGATGCTAGCAACCATAGGATTTTTGGTTGGCTTCTTGATATTGTCTGTTGTGTGGGAACTTGCTTGGTGGGATTCAGATACCCATGTAATGTGTTTCAACATAATGGTAAGTGACAGAACGGAGGATCCCGAGGCCTTGTGTCTCCGGGTCTCGTTTGAATACTCGAGTGGTAATTCCGAGTATGGAGTGTGGGGTCCTAATTATGTGTGTCCCTGGACTGCACTCCAAGTGAATGGTCCCGATGTTATGTATCCCAGGGCTTCACTCTAGGTTTGTATGGTTGATTGCTTGTATTGCTTATGATGTGTATTGGATGCCTTGTATTGACTTTAATGACATGCCATCATTTCTAGTATATGCTTATGTTTATGATTTGCATGAAACATGGTAGAGTGGAAGTGTATCCACTGATCTTTGTTAGCTCATAGTTCGAAATAATTGTTTTCATTCACAGGTTTTTAGGTTGGCACGTGTATTAGAGGAGCACCATCGTTGTAGGTTTCAACGCATCGCTTGTTTAGAGTACAACACTTGGGTCTTATTGGGCTATATATTTGTAGGGCCCTATTGTATTGTTGTAACTCTTATTTTGAAATTTTATTAAGGAAGCAAATGTTTTAAACTTAATTGGAGCTCCCTTTGTAAATGTTTTAAAATATTTATCAATGTTTTTAATTATTGGATTTAAATGAATTATGGAATGAAACTCTTTTAGACTAAAATGGGTTAGAAATTTTGAGGTAATGGTTTGAGCTTGCCCAAATTTGACATCCGAGTTTAAGGTGTTACATTTAATGGTATTAGATCCTAGGTTTAGCCGATTCTAGGAAACCCCTAGGTAGTAGAGAGTCATGAATAGGTGTCTAATGAATACATGCCCATAAGTCGAAGTCATTCTTGGTTTAAGCTGGAATTTGATGGTGTAACCTTATTTCTTTCCTTGTGCAAAATTTATCATGCTGAGAGAAGTGCATGGTCATGATGAGAGTTGGGGTTCTCATGAGGAGAACTACGATGACGAGTACGTTCTTGACACCGAGGAAGAGCCAAGGGATGAGAGAGGCCGAGGGGCCATATATTTCACCCATTTACACCATGCCCTTCATCATATTATGAGGGCTATTCCTAGGCCTCCAGCTACTCGTCATGAGGCACAGGTTGAAAGGCTCTATCGATATAAAGAAAAAGATTTTCTTAGGTCGGGATAGGATGCCCAGTTCAAGCTTACTAGCGGTTGCGTGATACGCAATGGATTCTTTGCCAAATACAACTTGGTCCTGAAGACAAGTTGGCGTGTGTTACTTCTCTCTTGAAGGAGAAAGCTAGAGCCGGTGGGAGACCATAGAGTTGGGATGGCATCCCAACCAACCAGCATGGGAAGACTTCCTCGAAGAATTTCAGGAGAAGTATATTGGTGAAGCCCACATTAACAACTTGAGAGATCGATTTACCCATCTAGTTTAAGGGAATCGGTCTGTCTTTGAGTATGAGTAAGAGTTTTTTCAGATGAGTAGGTTTACCCCATAATTGGTTGCTATTGAGAAGTTAAGATGCAAGAGGTTCAGATGAGGATTGAGGAAGGATATCCAGAAGTACTTAACCGTTAATTCACCGGTAATATTTTCTAAGTTAGCCTCGAGTGCCAAGGAACTTAAGCAAGTGGGAGGATTGATGTATGGTCAGTCAAGTGGTTAGGGAGGTTTGAGTGGGAGGACTCAGAACTTCTAAAAATTCTCAATCCTACTCTAGGAGGAACAAAGGTCATTAGAACCAAGAGAGAGGAGCATCGAATCAAAATGGAAGATCAGATTGTAGGTTAGAGTCAGCTAACCAAAAAAGATGATCATCGTCTTCTATAATAAGTTTCAAAGGTTTAACAAAAGGTTTCGGTGCACCTGTGTGTGACCAGTGTGGATAAAAGCATCATGGAGAGTGTTATGGGTATGTTAAGTTATGCTATGGTTGTGGGTCGCCAGATTACTTTGGGGATAAAAGGAAGCACGATGCCATTTGGGTGATTGTGGATCTCCTAGATTTGGGTCATCTAGATTGTCAGCAAGTTAAGGATGAGCATTAGGTTCCTTCGGGTTTGCTTCAACCCAAAGGAAGCACGATGCCATTTGGGATGCGTAGATTGTCAACAAGTTAAGGCTGAGCATCACGTTCCTTCGGTTTTGCTTCAACCCAAAGGAAGCACGATGCCATTTGGGTGATTGTGGATCGTCTGACCAAGACCGCACATTTCTTGCTCGTGTGTATGAATTTCATGCTTGAGAGGTGATTTTAATTGTACATTCAGGAGATCATGAGGTTGCATATTGTGCCGTCGTCGATCATCTCTGATAGGGATCCTCAGTTTACAACAAGGCTTTAGAAAAAAAATCATGAGGCATTGGAAACCAGACTGCATTTTAGCACCACTTTTCATCCTTAGACTGATGGTCCATCCGAGCGAGTTATCTACATTTTGGAGGACATGTTGTATTGTTGCATCATTAATTTTGATTGAAGTTGGGAAGAACATATTCCGCTAGCTAAGTTTTCTTATAACAATAGCTTTCAATCGAGCATCAAGATGGCTCCATTTGAGGCATTTTATGGACGCAAATGCAGAACACCTCAGAGATAACGCGCATTCATAATGTTTTCTATGTCTCCATGTTGAGGTGCTAGCACTCTGATCCGTCGCACGTCATCATACTTGATGAGATAGAGGTTAGCACCTATTTTACCTAGAAAGAAGAACTGATAAGGGTCTAAGATAGGGCAGATAAGGAGCTACACAACAAGTGTATATCCTTGGTGAAGATTTTTTAGAGGAACCATGGAGTTGAGGAAGCTACGTGGGAAGTCAAGGAGGACATGAGGTTGCTTTACCCTTATCTTTTTATATCAGGTAAATTTCAAGGACAAAATTTTCTTTAAGGAGATGAGAGTTGTAACAACTTGGATTTTAGAATCCCTAGGTCGGATTCGCTCTTTTCTTATTGTTTGGGCTTGAGTTTGGGTTTGGGGAGTGAGATAAGAGGAAGATAAGAGGTAAAAATGGTAATTACCCCTATTTTTGAAGATGAAAGGCCACCCCTTCAATTTTCTCTACATAATTAAGAAGGTGATGATATCACTTTGCCCCTTTGTTACTCTTCATCCATTTCCGCATCTTCCTTCCAAGAGAACAAGCTAAAGATGAAATCTTTATCCTTTCATGTGAGAATCTCAGATTTTTGATTAAGAAAAAGTTAGTCAACATTCAAGGATCTATCTAACAAGTGAGAATAGAATAAAATGGTGGTAAGTGGAGAAAAATGAGTTTTGGTGGGGTTGAGGAAGAAGAACGGGAATAGAAGATTTAACTCCATTAATTGTTGTAGAATTCTTCCTTCAGCATCTTTTAAGCTTCCAACAATGTTGTAACTCATTTTACAACAATTTCTTGTAGTGAAAGAATTTGGAAATTCTTCCAAGAAGCAAGGGAAAAAGAAAGTTTGGGCTGGGAGCTTCGTTCTCAGCTGTAGGAGTAAGGTTAGTACACCTCTAACTCCTATGTCTTTATGGACATCATAAAAATGATGCCTTGTATGCTATTTTTGATGATTTGGTGTTTTGGTTTTCTTAAAGCCTTAAAAATGGTAAAACCAAGATTAGATGTTAATGATACAAAACATTGGTAGAAAACCACCTAAAATACTCACATAACATGTTGGTTTTATTTGGGGATGTTTAGGGACCGTCTGGTGACCCTTGGAATGATTTTCGAGCTTTAGAGTCCAAATTCTAGGCTCGAGTATCGGTACAGGATAAACCCATATTACCCTCGTGTTATTGCTGAAGAAAAAAATGTACATTGTGAGGGGCATACCGGTACAAGATTCAACCAGTACCAATACGGGTTGTCCCGTATTAGTACCCCCTATGCCTTTGGTTTTTCAGTGAGCAAAATCGATACTAATATGTATGGGAACGTATCTACCCAGATGACTATTTTAGTACTCGTACCCGTGTATCGGTACTGTGTGTTGTGTTGGGACTCCCTTTCCATTTTTTATGCCTGAGCATTAGTACGCTTAGGGCAGGTTGTAACCCCTAGATCGCCTATGCGTGACATCTGATTCTAGGAGGTTACATTAGGGTCACAAGAGCGACCCACAGTAAAATCACAAAGAAAATTCTTTTCTTTCTAATACATTTAAAACTGTAATATATAAATCTTTGTCAATAGATCATTATAGAAAATCATAAAATAGAAATTCAAAAAGCATATTATAGACTCTAACATAAAATAAGACATAACATACATGCCCATTAATTATACAAGTACCGTACTCCCCATGCAATGTCGAGGGAACCTTTGACACTGATGTCGATCACTGTATCATGATAATTCTCTTTTAGCATGCGATGGTAAAAATAGCGCGAGCTTGAAAAAGCTTAGTAATATAGAACTACCAAGAGATGCTAAAGACACAAGCAAGTATATGGCAGAGCATAGAGCTGTCATGGTGTTTCGGATAATAACATGTTTCAAATTAAGGTTCATTATTTCAAATAAACATTATATCTAAAGGTAATAGAGTTGTTCTTTATTTGTCCACCGAGTATTGGGCGATAAGCCTATACACCAAAGAATCAAAAGAGTGATTGATTAAGTTAAACCAGGGAGTTTAGTGTGTTCCAATAGTGCTAAATTTATGCTTATAATGTAATAATGCAGTAAACATTTTAATTCACGAACACATAATTCAAGTAGCAGTAAGGTTCATTTTAAATTCTTACCTATCCTCCAACCAAACTCCAGTAGGTAGTTCCCCAAAACTGCATCTATAAAGGCATTAATCCAGGCCCATTGGGCGTGGTGCTTACCTAAAAGGATGTCTTAGATCCAGAAGGAATCACCCTAGCCAAAGCATAGGAGCCTGGTACATAAGGTATTACCCTAGCCGAAGCATAGGAACCTGGTACAGAAGGTATTACCCTAGCCGAAGCATAGGAACCTGGTACAAAAGGTATTACCCTAACCGAAGTATAGGAACCTGGTACAGAAGGTATTACCCTAGCTGAAACATATGAACCTGGTACAGAAGGTATCACCAGCCGGATCATGGCTAAACCTGCAAGGACTTCTTATCACATCTAGAAAATAGCCCATAAAAATTAGTTTAGTGCAGTCAATAATAATGGTGTAAAAACAGGAGTCAGACATGTGTTTTCAGTGTAACATAAACCTGAGAGCATGATATCAAATCGGATAATAAGGTATACTTTCCGATAGATATAAGTCGTGCTTTAGATCATAGTGACAATCTTAGTTTTTAATCACAGAGAATATTCATGTGCACAAGGAACACTAGACAGCCAAATATTTCTCGGAGGTACTTGATATTTACAAGAAAAAAAGGGAACATTGAACTTCTAACAATTTTAAACAGATTTCAGAAACGAGATCCCTCTTAAAAGAGGCTTGGTGACCAACGTCTCTAATTAGACATTCGGGAATTGATACATTAGGATCATTAAGGATATTAGATATATCAAGAATGTTCCAATCATTTTGGCCAACAATGGTATTTTTTTTCATTTTACAACCAAGTATTTCGGAAATTAAATCTTTTAACAAGAATAATTCGAATTGAAGTTTTTGAGGTTAATGGATTTTTAACCACTAATTAACATTAAAATATGACTAAAATGTTAATTATGGAAATATGACATCTTGCACTACCTTTAAAGAAAAATACGTAACTAATAACTTACAGATCTAGATAATGTTCCATTTTTCTAGAAGAAACTAGACTCGATAATATTTCTAGCCATATAAATTTCACCTTCTAATTTAACTCGTACGATTTATGCTGAATTTTTGAAGTCACATTCACTCTGTTTTTGGAGACAGACTATTGTCTTGCATTCTGATCTTTGCTCATAGAAAAAGTAATCCCCTAATATATAAATTAAAATCAAGCAACGTTTATTTTAAACGAAACTAGACTTACACACGGTTATAAAAATATAAGTTTTACTTTCTGATTTAGCTTGTGGAATTTTTGGTGATTTTTCAAAGTTACTGCCTAAACAATTTTGTAAAAAATCTGCTACCAGATTTTGTGACCTTCCAGCACTCAAAAATTCATATCTTCTAAAATACAAATCGAAATCGATTTTCGTTTGTTCTAAACGAAACTAGACAAACTCATGGTTCCAAGATGTATACTTCAAGTCCTAATTATTTTATGGAATTTATGGTAGATTTTTAAACTTGGTGCTCATACATAGATTCGTTTCTAGGCAGATTTTTATGACTTGAACCTTCAGCCTCATTTAATCATCCAAACATGATTTTCACCCAAAGACATACAACATGCATATGTTATCACACAAGCATTATATTTATGACTTAACAAGAAGCATAGGAGAGTTAGAGGGTACCACCTTGAATGAAGAACACAAAAAAATATTTTTGGCCCAACTCTCCAACACCTTCTCTTTTCATTCTTTTTAGAAAAAACCACCATCCTCTTGAACTTCTTGAAGCTTGTGGGTAGATGAACTTGACTAGAATTTTTGATCTAATCTTTCTTTCTACTTGGAGGCTTGCATCAACATGTAACTAGCCACCCTAAACTGCTGAAGGCTCATTCAAACGGCCAGGAAAGTCTCTACAAGCTGCATTTTTTCTGTCAATGGAATCTGATTCAGCCATAGTATTGTTATCCTCCTGTGGTTCTCCATGGATGTTGCATTCCTCCATATCTCTGAGTCATTGGCAGACAAGAACAATGCATGACCAACTGAAGTCATGAAAATATAATGAGCCTTTAGCAATTTTTCACATTCCAGAAAGTGCTCGAGAGTCTTTGGCAAATCCCCATGGTAATTGAAATAAACTGCCATAGCTTCATACAACCATTGCCATGGAATACCCCCAAATCCTCAATAAATTGGCGTTGCGATTATAATATAGGGGAAATGGGGACAAATCTACTTTATCCCACACCCCAATCTGCCGAACAATCTTTTCCCATTAATTGGGAGAAGATTTTTTTTTCAAAAGTGGTAAAACCACCATATTAGCCATCCATCTTTCAACTACTTTACACAAGCTTCTCAACATCCTTAAATACTTACGCAAAGGTCCAAAATTCATTAAATTAATTCCAACAAAATCTAATCTCTAAATAAATTTATCTACAAAAAACCATATATTTTCGCTGGATAGATATATAATTTATTAAAACCCCATCTTTTCCATTTTTCTTATTTTAAACTCATGTATCCCTTTTATTTAAATCTAGTCCTTAACCTTTCACAAACTAAATTTCCATATATATAATTCCAATATCCGAGACTTAAATTAAACCCACAATTAACATAATTTACTCATTTACTCCTTTAAATAATTATACCAATTTAATCCTCAAGTAAATTTTTGGGGCATTACAATTACCCTTAGTAGCTAAGGTCACAGGTTCAAACCCCCTTGGTTGCAATTCCATTTTTTTACAAACCCCTTGCGTATAAAACACATAATTATTTAATATTTAGGGGTGTTACAACTCTCCCCTAAAAGAAATTTTGTTTTCGAAATTTACCAGAGTCGGAGAAATACAGAAACTGCTTTTCCATCCATCCTTCTACTGAAACTTATCAATCAGAGTGCGCTTGTTCTCAAGACTTTCTCAGACGGTCACATATCAATCTAGAAGTGTTCTCAGTCTCTCAGAATCACATTTCATACCAACTAATCAGAATACGTTATTTGAATCCATACCGAACTTCATATGTGCCATACGAACACTTGTCTCATAACAAGTATTATAAGTGGACTCAGTCAGGGATAGGAAACTTTTCCAATAACAACAGAAGTCAATCATTCAAACCCAAAGTATATCCTCTAGAATTTGAATTATCCTACCAGGTTGACCATCAATTCACGGATGAAAAAAACTGTGACTGCATTCCAGGCGAGTACTTAAGGCCTCCAACAAAGCCTTCAAGAATCAGGATGTAATCATCAAATTTTGGTTAGAGATGATACATGACGGTACACCTTCCCACAATTTTCAAGAAAATGTCTTTCTTCATGCCTATCAAACATAGGCAAGATTTTGAACGAATATCACTTACTTTCAGCACAACATTCAAATAATTGTTTCCTTCGTGCATAACAGAGTGACCACAAAATTTACACTTTCGTCACGTCCACGAAAATATTTCGTTTCAATTTCATAATACTTCTATCAGATCTTCACCAGAGTATTCTCAAATATAGCCATCACTACTGACTAGTCATTCATAAAATCTTATATAGGTTATTTTATGTAATCAAACATTTATTCTCAATCAGATTCAGATTTTAAGTTTCACATGCACGAACCATCTTCCAAATCACAGACGAACGTTATAGACACTCATTGATAATACAGATCGAACTATGATGGTCAGAATGATTAGATACATTTATTACAGGGAAAGGATTCGGCACCAGTGTTCCGGTTTAGAGGAGTACGGTTATGATCTAGGGGTATCCACAAACCAGACACCCTATGATAGATGATCGGTCGATCTACCCAGAAAGAAGCAACTCTAAGCTCTAATACCATTAAATGTAACCCCCTAAACCCGCCTATGCGTAACACCTAATTATAGGAGGTCACATTAGGGTCACAAGAGCGACCTACAGTAAAAGCTCATATAAAATTCTTTTCTTTCTAATACATTTAAAACTGTAATATATAAATCTTTTTCAAAGCATCATTATAGAAAATCATAAAACAAAAATTCAAAAAGCATATTGCAGACTCTGACATAAAATAAGACACGACATACATGCCAACTAATTATACCAGTACCGTACTCCCCATGCAACGTTGAGGGAACTTTTGACACTGATGTCGGTCACTGCATCGTGATAAATCTCTTTTAACCTACGATGGTAAAAACAACGCGAGCTTGAAAAAGCTCAATAATATAGAACTACCAAGAGATGCTAAAGGCACAAGCAAGTATATGGTATAGCACAAAGCTGTCATGGTGTTTCGGGTAACAACATGTTTCAAATTACGGTTCATTATTTCAAATAAATGTTATATATAAAGGTAATAGAGTTGTTCCTTATTCGATCACCGAGTATTAGGTGAGAAGCCCATAAACTGAAGAATCAAAAAAGTGATGGATTAAGTTAAACTAGGGAGTTTAGCGTGTTCCAACAGTTCTAAATTAATGCGTACAATGTAAGAATGCAGTAAACATTTTATTTCACGAACACATAATTCAAGTAGCAATAAGGTTCATTTTAAATTCTTATCTATCCTCCAACCAAACTCCAGTATGCAATTCCCTAGAACTGCATATATAAAGGCATTAATCCAGGCCCATTGGGCATATGTGCCTGCCTAAAAGGATGTCTTAGATCCAGAAAGAATCACCCTAATCGACGCATGGGAATCTGGTGCAGAATGTATTATCCTAGCCGAAGCATAGAAACCTGGTACAGAAGGTATTACGCTAGTCGAAGCATAGGAACCTAGTACGGAAAATATTACCCTAACTAAAGCATAGGAACCTAGTACAGAAGGTATTACCCTAGCTGAAGCATAAGAACCTGGTACAGAAGGTATCACTAGCCGGATCATGGATAAACATGCAAGGACTTCTTATCACATCCAGAAAATACCCAATAAAAATTATTTAGTGCAATCAATAGTAATGGTGTAAAAACAGGAGTCAGACATGTGTTTTCAGTGTAAAAGAAACTAGAGAGCATGATATCAAATTAGATAATAAGGTATACTTTTCGTCAGATATATGTCGTGCTTCAGATCATAGTTACAATCTTAGTTTTTAATCACAAAGAATATTCATGTGCACAAGGAACACTAGATGGCCAAATATTTCTCGGAGGTACTTGATATTTACAAGAAAAAAAGGGAACATTGAACTTCTGGCAATTTCGAACTAATTTTAGAAATGGGATCCCTCTTAAAAGGGGCTTGGTGACCAACATCTCCAACCAGACATTCGGGAATTGATACATTATGATTATTAAGGATATTAGATATATCAAGATCTTCCAATCATTTTGGCCAACAAGGGCATTTTTGTCATTTTACAACCAAGTATTTCGGTAATTAAATCTTTTGACAAGAATAATTCGAATTGAAGTTTTTGAGGTTAATGGATTTTTAACCACTAATAATTTACGTAACTAATAATTTACAGATCCAAATAATGTTCCATTTTTTTCTAGAAGAAACTAGACTCGATAATATTTCCAACCATATAAATTTCACCTCCTAATTTAACTTGTACGATTTATGGTGAATATTTGAAGTCACACTCATTGCTGTTTTTGGAGACAGACTACTGTCTTGCATTATGATATTTGCTCATAAAAAAATTAATCCCCTAATATATAACATGAAATCGAGCACAGTTTATTTTAAACGAAGCTAGACTTAGTCACGGTTATACACGTATAAGTTTTACTTTCTGATTGAGCTTGTGGAATTTTTGGTGATTTTTCAAAGTTAATGCCTAAACAATTTTGTGAAAATTCTGCTACCAGATTTTCTGACCTTCCAGCACTCAAAAATTCATATCTTCTAAAATACAAATCAAAATCGATTTTCATTTGGTCTAACTAAAACTAGACAAACTCACGGTTCTAACAATGTATACTTCAGGTCCTAATTATTTTTATGAAATTTATGGTGGATTTTTAAACTTACTGCTCATACATAGATTCGTTTCTGGGCAGATTTTAATGACTTGAACCTTTAGCCTCATTTAATCATCCAAACATGATTTTCACCAAAAGACATACAACATGCATACATTATCACACAAACATTATCTTTATGACTTAACAAGATGAGTAGGAGAGTTAGAGGGTACCACCTTGATGGAAGAACACAAAGAAATATTTTTGGCCCAACTCTCCAACACCTTCTCCTTTCCTTTGTTTTTTTAGAAATAACCACCATCCTCTTGAACTTCTTGAAGCTTCTGGGGAGTTGAACTTGACTAGATTTTTTTATCAAATCTTTCTTTCTACTTGGAGGCTTGCATCAACATGTAACTTGCCACCCCAAACTACTGAAGACTCATTCAAACGGCCAAGAAAGTCTCTACAAGCTGCATTTTTGCTGTCAATGGAATCCGATTCAGCCATAGTATTGTTATCCTCATGTGGTTCTCCGTGGATGTTGCAATCCTCCATATCTCTGAGTATTTGGTAGACAAGAACAATGCATTACCAACTAAAGTCATGAAAATAGAATGAGCCTTTTACCAATTTTCACATTCTAAGAAGTGCTCGAGAGCCTTTGGCAAATCCCCATGGTAATTGAAATAAACTGCATAGCTTATTGCAACCATTGCCATGGAATACCCCAAATCGTTAATAAATTGGCACTGTGATTATAATATAGGGGAAATGGTGACAAATCTACTGTATCCCATACCTCAATCTGCTGATCAATAAGTTACCATTAATTAGGAGAAGATTTTTATTCAAAAGTGGTAAAACCACCATATTAGCTATCCATCTTCCAACCACTTTACACAAGCTTCTCAACATCCTTAAACACTTCCACAAAGTTCCAAAATTCATTAAATTAATTCCAACAAAATATGATCTCTAAATAAATTTATCCACAAAAAATCATATATTTTCCCTGGATAGATATATAGTTTATTAAAACCCCATCTTTTCCATTTTTCTCATTTTAACTCATGTATCCCTTTTATCTAAATCTAGTCCTTAACCTTTCACAAACTAAATTTCCATTATATAATTCCAATATCCAAAACTTAAATTAAAGCCACAATTAACATAATTTACTCACATACTCCTTGAAACAATTAAGTTACCAATTTAATCCTAAAATAAATTTTTGGGGCGTTACAATTACCCTTAGTAGCCAAGGTCACGAGTTCAATACCCCTTGGCTGCAATTCCATTTTTTTACAAACCCCTTGCGTATAAAACACATAATTATTTAATATTTAGGGGCATTACACAAGTACCTATACCTAGAGTATTGTATCGATACACGAGCTTGGGTATTGGAACCCATTGGAAATCTACCCGAGAATGTTGGTTTTGAGTTTGCGGGGTTGATAATTCAAGGACTAGGGTCTAATAGACTTCTAATGTGGTAAAATAAAATATAAAATAGAGAAATCAGAAAATTTCCCTCATACTTAATCATAACATGTAAGAACTTGGTAATTGTCATGTGTGCTTATATGATGTTAGGAACCATAGGATTCTTGGTTGGGTTCTTGATATTGTGTGTCATGTGAGCACTTGTTTGGTTGGATCAGATACCTAGGTAATGTGTTACAACACGATGATGAGTGGATAATTGGAGGACCTCGACGCTTTGTATCCCCGGGCCTCATTCGAAGATACTCGAGGGGTAATTTTGAGTATAGAGTGTGGGGTCGCGATGTTGTGTGTACTCGGGCCACACTCCGACTGAATGGTCCCAATGTTGTGTGTCCCCGAGCTTTGCTCCAGGTTTGTATGGTTGATTGCTTGTAATGCTTATGATGTTTATTGGATGTCTTGTATTGACTTTAATGCCATGTCATCATTTCTAGTATATGTTTATGTTTATTATTTACATGAAGCATTGTAGAGTAGAACTGTATCCACTGAGCTTTGTTAGCTCAGCGTTCGGAATCGTTGTTTCTGTTCACAGTTTTTAGATTGGCACGTGCATTGGAGGAGCATCGTCGATATAGGTTTCAGTGCATCACTTGTTCAGAGTATAATATTTAGGTCTTATTGGGCTATGTATTCGTAGGACCCTATTATATTATTGTAACTCTTATTTTGGGATTTTTTTAAGCAAGCGAATGTTTTAATGTTTTAAACTTAATTGGAGCACCCTCTGTAAACATTTTAAAATATTTATCAATGTTTTTAACTGTTGAATTTAAATGAATTATGGAATGAAACTTTTGGGCTAAACTAGGTTGGAAATTTTGAGATAACAGTTTGGGCTTACAGCCCAAATGTGACATCCGGGTTTATGGTATTACATTTCTTCTCAAAAAATGTTGGGTATCTTTTTGTATATGTTGTGCCATGGTGTATCGGTTTATCAATGTCGACAGAGATTCCAAAGGTTTGGAGCTACAATCAGTCGATATTTTACAATTATGATTGAGGAAGTTTCATAGATGGCTATTGATATAATTGCACTAGATGATCGTTCTTTTAGCTCAGCACTAGAACAAAATCGTAATAATTCCAAATATATGCCGCGTTTAAGGTAAATTTTAATATTATAATGTCATGTTTACTAGATATTTTTTACTTGAAATATGCATGTATATTAATATATTATTTATTTAGGATTGCATAGGTGCAATTGATGGTACACATTTTTCTACAATTCTTCCACCAAGTGAACAAATTTCTTACATAGGAAGAAAATGTGTTCCAACTCAGAATGTTATGGCGGTATGTGATTTTAATATGTGCTTCACATTTCTTGTGGTTGGCTGGGAAGGAACAACACATATAGCAAAATATGTCTTGATGCAATTCGAGATCGAAGATAAAAATTTCCACATCCACCCGATAGTAAATTTATTTTATCTATTTACTTTTTAAAATAAATAATAAATTATTTAATCGCAATGTTTTATAGTGTTATGTTATATAGGAAAATACTATCTCGTTAATTCTAGTTATCCTCAAATGAAAGGTTTTCTCGGACCATATAGAGGACAAAGATATCATTTGCCTGATTTAAGTAGAGGTAGACCTATGTCCAGTAAAGAAGAAATTTTCAATAATTCACGTTCATCATTACTTATCGATGTAAAAATGTCACACGCTAAGTGCAAGCAAACACTGTCGATGCAAGTATAGAAATATGAGGATTTTGTTTGATATCGATCCCACGAGGATGAGTATTTAGTTAAATATTATGTGGCCACAAGCAATTCTATAAATAGAGATATTGTAAGTGTGAGGGTAGTTGTAATAGAGAAATAACATAATGAATATAAGATTAATTTTGATAGCAGGAACAACAATAATAACAAAGGAAATATTAAGATAAGGTCTAGATACCCTTGGGTTAGCTTGGTAGAAAGTCAAGTACAATCAAAGAAGTACAATGGCTCATTTGGAAAATAAAAAGGTAAAACTTGCTTACTAACTTCCATTCAATCTTCAATCATTGACGCAAAGACATAGATCGACTACAACTCTCATTGATAGTCAAAACTACAACTCCTTGAACAAATTGATCAAATGTCAATGTATCCTCATTCAACTTTCATTGTAATGGCTTGTTAACCTGACTTGCCACTGTATCTCTCAATGTCAATGACTATGTTCAACACTTTCATGCAAACAATAATCAGATACAACAATCTATGTATGAGAAAAAACTAATAATATATTAAACTAGAATATAACATTTAAACAAGTTCATATAGAGATTAAAGAGCTAAACCATCATCATTAAAGCACAAAATAAAATATAAGTATCCAATAAACATCTATTTCTAGAAGAGTTTAAAAAAGATAACAATATTCTCCTTGATCTAGCACTTGAATCCCCTTCTCCTCGAATATTTCTATCTTTCTTTGCCTCGGTTCTCCATATATAGAGTTTAAGCCGCCATAGAAGGTAAAGCTCGAAAGGTTGAAGAAGATAAACTTAAAATGAATATCGCGTGATTCTCTCTTTCTTCCCGAATTTGTCATTTTATAAGCTGCCAAAGAAAGGACACATGTCCTCAGGTGTTTTGCATGCCTCCATGCCATACCAATTTTGTTATAACAAATAATACAGTTAGCAGGGGTCATCCTTATCTTTTAGCAGATTGGACAGCTAGCTGCTACAGTGTCGAGCTGGTTATAGTGTTGAAACTTCCTCTACAGGGACATTAAAAATACAACGACAACAGGGCAAAAAGGCAGAAATATGTGAAACAAGAGCAACTGAGACTGAGTTAGATAAAATGCAGAAAATAGACATGAAAATGCAAAAATCGATGCATTAAACACTGATGTGGGGATAATTAAATACATAATTCTAGAGGAAATACATGCTCTTTTAAGAGCTATCAATTAAGTAGCGTGATTGAGCGCACTTTTGGTGTACTAAAGAAAAAGTGGGCCATTTTAAGGGAGATGTCAAGTTATAGTTTTGAAAAGCAAAGGATGATTGTTGTATGCATGATGGCAATCCACAATTTTATTCGAAAACATGTAGGTTTAGATGATGCAGATTTTATAGAATATGAAAACAATGATAGGGCATATGAAGATATTATTGACCCAGAAGATGTGGAAGATGGTGACAGTGATGACGATGTCGAATTAAACGCTTCATCCGATTCTGAAATAGAATTAATAAGAGATATCATAGCATGCAGTTTAATGAATTCAATTTAAATGACAATGACTAATGTATTTTTTGTAATATTTATAATAGGTGCCATAGCTTGTAATTTAATGAGCTCGCCTTAAATTGCAAGCACTAATATAATTTTTGTAATATTTATATTTGGTGACATAGCTTTTAATTTAATGAAATCACTTTATATTTTGTGCACTAATCTATTTTCTGTAATATTAACCTTTCATTTCAAATTTGTTTTAAATACATAGGACAATACATTTGATTTTCTAACAATTATTTTTGCATATAATTTTAACTTTTTAAAATATGAATTATATATTCAATTAAACTCTACATGTATAATACTATTTTTTCCTTAAAATGTGTTTAAAATTTATGTTTATATATATATATATATATTGTATATAAAATATTAATAATAAGTTATAAAATTATTATAGTTTTGGCAAAAAGAAAACCGTAATGATCACGCACGATAGTGCACACCCTAATGATCATGCTGACGATCGCCCACGTCCGTATAAGAGTTCATGCAGTCGGCCATCGGAAGGTATGGTACCGGTCGGGGTGCCACCATCGTTGGAACAACCTGACTCCCCTTTGGAGGACTTGAGGTTGCAAAATAAAGTCAAGAATAGGGTTTCCAATGATGGTTTGGACCCCAAGAATCATGCCGAAGACATGGAAGCTGATGGGATGAATGAAGGCTCGGTGTAACCTGAAACGATGAAATTGGCTGAAGCTGATGGTCAAGGAATAAATAAATCAGACCAGGAAACTATGGGGGCGCGACAGAGAAGGCAAAAGCCTCATAAACAAGTATGGCTAGAGCGGGTCATGGTAAAGGCTTGTGGAATATGAGGTTATTGTGTTAGAAGAGGACGTGATTGTTGACCGTATAGGTGTTGGATTAAAATCCGTAATAGTGGGCACATATGTATAATGTATATTGCTATTTTAAAGTATGACACAAAATTAAGTGACTAATTATGTTAGGCGTGTCATGGGTATTAAAATGTCATGGAAATAAAAGTGTAGATACCATAAGATGTATTTATAATTCGATGAGGGGCAGAGTTATAAATACTTAATAGTTGATTAAAAAATCAACTATATAAAGAGGTAGTGGTCCCCAAGAAATAGGTTAACTTGTTTTTCTCTCCTTCCCCGTCAGAGAGTTTTACATCAAGAGGAAACATATCTTCTTGGAAGATCAATACCAAAGATTTAGTCTTTCATGATCCAGATTCAAGGATTCCAATATATCATATATATTCAGGTACGCTTCAGCATTCGGTTTATTATCTTTGATGATTTGACATGATAGATCCTGGTTTAGCTTTTATATTAAGTTATGGTTTGATTCTAACAAGTGGCATCAGTGCCTCGTCATGTTGAATCATTGAGAATCAATTGATTTATTTAATTTTGGTTGATTCGTTCTGAAATCTTATTTTAGGTTTCAATTTTGATATGATGTTTGAATTGATTTATGCTTAAATTTTTTAAATCAAAACCCTTGACAATAATTGAATCCTTATTATGGTTTAAAATCATTATATTTCGGTGTTTCAATTATGTATTTGGGTGTGGTTTTGATTTCTATGTTGCGAATTCTCTTTAGAATGCAAGACTTTTTTTTTTCAATTAGTCGCACTTTGTTTTAAATTTGCCGACTACTATTGTTAGTATATTAAATTTATTTTAGTTTTTCATGTTCGATAACCCTTATGTTGCTACTGTTGAATTTTGGGTTTAATACCAATGGAAATTTGCGCCTTATAATTGGTTAGAATTCACTAGCAACAATATAGTTTTGAATGTGGAAATATTGATTTATCATTTAATTTTTGTATTGTTTTTTATTCTTTAGTAATTGCATATAATAATTCAAGTTATGACATATATATTTGAGTTAAAATATATATTCAATTCGGTTTGATCAAAATTTTAGTTTTGATCGTTAGTTATTAAAAAAAGTTTGACTTGGGCTTTGTCGTGGTAAATTTACCGTGACTTGGAAACTTTATAATCATGTTAGCTCTCAAAGCTTTATATTCGGATTAGTCTAATAAATTACGGTTGAATTTATTAAATCTTGTTTAGTTTTGAACATAACCTTTGGCTTAAATTTATTTCACACTATGCTTAATTATGCCATTAATGTTATCTACGGAATATACATTTGGTTTTGGTTATGGAAAGCATGTCATTAATCTTATGGAATTCATATTCGATTCAGTTTGATCAATAATACATTTCTTTTGATCGCTAGATTATTATGCACATTAAAGTTTCACGCGATCAATATATGAATTATTCATTTATATAATATTTATGTTTTTTGACTTTTAGTTAAAGATTGATTATTTTGAATCCGACTTTAATTTTGGTAAATGCATGTTTAAGGAATTTTTTGAGTAACAGTCAAAGATTTTGGTTTTTCGATTTCTGATAGCCCTATTCAGACAATCTTATGTTGGGTTATTTTGGAAACTAAAGTGTTATCAGAAATTTCAGTTTTGACTGTTATATAATTTTAAATTTGGATATCGGTACTTTATGTTATATATTTTAAGATAAATTAATTGAAACATTAAGTCACCAAAGTGACCTCTCTTGTGGAAATTATTTATTTTAAAATATAAAAGGTTTTGTGCATGTAAGTCGGATTATGTTAATATTAATCAGCCCAAAGGAAGGTTAATAATTAACGTTATTACATTTGCAATTGTGGTAATAAACATGTGATAATTATTCAGTTTTATATGTGAGCAATAAATCGGCCCAAAGGAAGATTTCTGTTTGACATGTTCTTATTATCAATGTTTGATTATTGTACCAAGATATCACTTGCAAGTTAATGTTTTGTCCAAAGATGAAATATTAATGGAATGTCCGGTATCTTGATATGAGGTTTACCTTTATTCAAATTTATTATTATTTTGGTTATCTTTTAATTTGATTGAAAGATAAAATTAAGAAAAATATTTTGAAACAATTAAATTCATATTTTGGCTTCGAATGTCTAATATTTTAATGGATTAATTGAAACATAATGTCACCAAAGTGACCACTTTTGTGTAGATTAGTTTATTTAAAATGTTAAGATAATTATGGGTTTTTGTAATTCATGCGTTTATTAATTGACCCAAAGGAAAGTTAATATTTGGCCGAATTACAACGACAACTGTGGTGATAAATGTGTGACAATTATAAGGTATTTTATGTGAACAATATGTTAGTCCAAAGATTAATCTATTGTTTGACATAGTTTATTGTCAATGTTTGATTGCTATAACAAGAGTACTGCTTACAGTTAATATTACTGTCCAAAGACTTGATATTAATGTTGTGCTTGGTATCTTGAAGGGAACTAGCCATTATTTTGAATTTATTTGTTTACTTATGAATATTTATGTGAGCTTGTTTTTATTTTATTTATTTATTTTTGTTCTATATTTAGGTAATTTATCTTTGCTGTCACAATATCTGTTAAATACATTCTACACTCATGTTTAGTAAAATTAGTTTCAAGGAATAGAAAAGACACTTATATAAAGTATTTGGTTGTGTGAACATAGACCTTGCACTAAGGGAAGAACAACTTGCACCTCTCATGGCGGTAAGCACTCATAAAAGGGATTTTGAGAGGTGAGTTCGTTCAAATTGCATGAGTTTAATGATCATAAAGTACAACATTCTAGAATTCTTTAGGAGCACAAATCTAAAGATATTACTCATACTAAGGGTTTCCTTGATAAATTTGATAAACATTTTACTAAAAAATGTTAAGGTTAATATGACATCACTTTTGACTTACTTGATATCTATAAAGTATAAAGATCAATGAAATGTGAAGGAGTATATTACGAAAATATTTAATATTGCTTCAAAACTTAAGGCACATAAGAACGAATTTTCTAACAATTATTTGTTCTTATGCTTTTGGTACCTCTTCCTATATAGTATAACCAATTCAAAAATAGTTACAACTGTTAAAAGGAGAAATAGGCTCTAACTGAGCCCATTTCTCATTATGTTAAAGAGGAAGAAAAGTGAAAGCATTATAAAGGTAAAAGTACTCATTCGGTTAGTGCTCATTTAGTTAGTGTCTCTAAGAATAAGGGCAATAAAAATATATATTAGAATAAAGTTGCTAAGGGTCCTAATCAAAAGAAACAACAATAAGTTATAAAGTATTGATTTTTTTGTATAAGTTAGGACACATGTGAAGAAATTAAACTTCAAAAGTGAGCAACTACTTCGGTTATTTTGAGTGATCCATAGGCTGTAAATTTTATGATCCCACAATAAGGATTATTTTAAGGAGAGGTTTATAACATTTTTAGGATGTTGAGTTTGGAGGGAGAAATAAGGTTAGATACATTGCTATTGAGGGGAAGTTGAATTATAATTTAATTCATACTATCACTTTTAATGATGTTTAGGTTTTTACATCTATCATTAATCAAGAAGTGAATCAAGTACCTCAACAAAACAATGTTGAACAACTCTCATTCAAGATAAGGTAATTGTTTCATAAGAACAAACTCAACAACCTTAAAAAAATAAGTGTCATTAAAGATATCCACGAGAGGAAGGAGAAATACTATTCTAGATTATTACTTTGTATTTATTCAAGAAAATAAGGATAATAATAGAATGATAGAAAATGGTTCAATCATTTTTATCAAATCATAAAAGTTCTGACTCTCAAAAGTGGATTGATGTCATTCAAGAAGAGTATAATTTTATGCAAGACAATAAAGTTTAGGAACTTGTCTCATTATGTGAAGGTGCAAACCAATTGGTTGTAAATGGATATTTAAAACCAAGAGAGATGCAAATGATAATGTGGACAAGTATAAGGCATGTCTTGTATCTAAAGGATATACTCTAAAAGAAGACATTGATTTTGTGGAGACTTTCTCTCAAGTTTTATTGAAAGAATCTTTTAAGATAATCATGACGCTTATTGCTTATTTCAATCTTGAGCTACATAAGATGGATGTTACGCTTGTGTTTTTCAATGGTGACATTGAAGAAACAAATTATATGGTACAATCATAGATTTGTGTCTAATGATACAAAATCAATGATATGTAAATTAAAGAAATTCATCTATGAGCTTAAGTTGGACTCTCATTAACGAAATTATAAATTTCATATTGTTTATCTCATTTGGTTTTGAGATAAATTTGGTTCACAATTCTATATACTACAGTTCAGTGGGAGTAAACCAAGTGATACTTATATTACTAAAGAAGACAAATTTAGTCTTACTCAATGCCCTAAAAGTAACCTTGAAATTTAAAAAAAATGCAAAAGATTCCATGTGCATAATCTATTGAGAATTTAATTTATGTTCAAGTATGTATGCGTTCGAATATTGCGTACATTGTTGGAACATTAGACAGATATTTAAGCAAATCTAGTCTGAACCATTGGATAGCAACCAATAGGGTTATGAGATATGTTTAGAGAACAAAAAAAATTACATTCTCACATATCGAAGTTCTGGTAAGTTAGAGATCATCAAGTTTACAGACTTCGATTCTATTAGAATATTGATGCAAAAGAATTTTGTCACATGGGTTGCTAATTATAGATTGAATAGAAAGATCACTTCGGTTATTTTGTGACAATAAATATGCATTAATTTATTCTATAAACAATAGGAACACTTTAAATTTGAAGCACATAAATATTAAGTTCCTAGTTGTTAAAGAGAATTCAGAGTGGTTGTGTGTCTATAGAGCATGCTGGTACAAACTCCATAATTGTGCGCTTATTAAGAAACTGACACCCTAGGTCTTTCATGAGCACACTACTCATGTGGGTGTAATGTTATTTAAGGATATTCAGTTTTAGTGGGAGTTTGTAATTTTGAAAAATGCTCATTCGTTTTAGACACAATTTATGTTACTTCAGTTTAAGGATATTTTAAGATTATTTTCTGCAGAAATAAAGTTCTTTTAGTTTATGCACACTCCGAATTCAGTAAAGTTTGATCTCGCTAAGGTTTAGGAGGACCAGTTGGAAATAGACATGTTTGGTTCACATTTCATGTAATTTTCCATGCTACGCATCCATGATTGATCTATGTCATTTGACTATATTTGTATACGTGACCATTGATGGGTCTTGTCATGATTGATACGACAAAGGCTACTTTGATCCTATATGGATATAGTTGATAGACGAGATTGTTACAGAATACCTATTATATAATAGCAAATTTTTGAGCTCATAAGGTTATACATTTGTCAGGAAACATATGTTGCCCAAGTGGGAGATTGTTGGATTAAAATCCGTAATAGTGGGCACATATGTATAATGTATATTGCTATTTTAAAGTATGACACAAAATTAAGTGACCAATTATGTTAGGCGTGTCATGGGTATTAAAATGTCATGGAAATAAAAGTGCAGATACCATAAGATGTATTTATAATTCGATGAAGGGCAGAGTTATAAATACTTAATAGTTGATTATTAAATCAACTATATAAAGAGTAGTGGTCCCCAAGAAATAGGTTAACTTGTTTTTCTCTCCTTCCCCGTCAGAGAGTTTTACATCAAGAGAAAACATATCTTCTTGGAAGATCAATACCAAATATTTAGTCTTTCATGATTCAGATTCAAGGATTCTAATATATCATATATATTCAGGTACGCTTCAGCATTCGGTTTATTATCTTTGATGATTTGACATGAAAGATCCTGGTTTAGCTTTTATATTAAGTTATGGTTTGATTCTAACAATAGGGGCATTTATGAGGATCGGATTTTTGATAGGATCCATGACCAGATTGATAGGAATATGCAAAACAAGATTATTGTACGCCTTCTTGGTCGTACGATTGGTTACAAAACCCTACTCACAAGAGTCAATGCCCTATGGAGTCTAGTCGGGGAAATTCAACTCATTGATCTCGATAAAAATTATTTTTTGGTGAGATTTATAGATGAAAGAGATTATTTGAAAGTCCTTACACAAGTACCATAGTCTATGTATAGAAGCTATCTTACTGTGCAGCCGTGGGGTAGGTCATTCTCAACGTCTGAGAAGCATCCATCACAGGTATTTGTATTGACTCGGTTGCCAGGTCTCCCTTATTGATATTATTTGAATACGTTATTCTGTATGATTGCGACGACAAATGGGAGGGTTGTTAAAATAGATTATAACACCCATGTGGGTGGTCGGGGAAAATTTAATAGATTGGCCATGCTTGTGGATATTAATAAGCCTCTGTTGAAATGTATTGCCATTGATGGATTTTTGTAAAAACTTGAGTATGAGGGATTGCAAAACATCTATTTTATATGTGGCACGTATGGTCACATGAAAGAGGAATACACTACCTTGGGGAAAAAAGAAGGGGTTCTCATGGAGAATACTATTTTGGGGAACCATCCAAAGGGGTCAGCTCAGGAACAAGAGGGGTTACAGGGCCAAATGAAGCAAATTCGTTCGATCCATAGAAGCTAGTGGACAATCATCAACGAAGGCCCCCTGGTTTGCCCACGTCTAGCAAAGGGTATCCTTTGTCTAAAGAGGTGCGGAGAGGGTCGAGGTTTGATGTTTTGGAAGTAAATGATGGAAGTGTGGACACGGAAAATCAAGTAGGGCAATCAGATGTTGGAGGTAACCAACAACATGTACAAGGGGATAGGGCTAAAGTTTTAGCTTGAGCTACTTCACAAGGGATTGAGGGACCGAGAGGAATTATAAAAAAATGTAGCATATCTCGCGTCGAATCCGGAGGAAAAGAAGAAGGGTAAATCTGGTATGGCCTAAGGTGTAGTGGTTATTCCTATTGGTGATGACTTGAGTAATGTGGTGTTGCATCGTTCCACGGGTAATGGTCTTGGTGAAGTATCAAATTCACATGAGGCTATGTCGATTGTTGAAAAGGGAAGCAATGGCCAGGGAACCTTAGGTTCGATGAATGCAAAGAATAGAGGTATTACCTCTAAGGGTCTCAAAGAAAGTGCTAAACGGGGTTTAAAGGTGCATAAGCCAGCTGAAATTCGATCTGTATCCTGACCGTTTTTGATAGAATGAATGGCCAGTTCTTCTAGACAAATCGATCCTCACGGTGGTCAAGATGTTTTAAACCCTATTGATTTGGATGACTCGAATTCGACATCCCTCATGGGTCATTCTTCGGAGGATGAGGATACGACAATTACTAATGACGAGTGTAATGTGGTCAACAATGGCTTGTTTAATTTGGTGAAAAATATGGTTTATGAGGGACCTCATCCTCCTGGCGAGCAGTAAGGCCTTGTCTTTCTTGTTTTCTATTTATATAATGTTGAGTTTCATGTTTTGAAATTGTCAGGGAGCAGCTAGCCTAGCGTTTCATAGAATTTATAAGTCTTTTGTTCGAGAATTTCACCCACATGTTGTGGCTCTTTTTAAACCTCGTGTGATTGGTCACATTGCTTCTCGTGCTATTTCGAAGCTCAAGGTTCAGCATTCGTTCAGAGTTAAAGCTCATAGATTTTGTGGAGGTATATGGCTTTTGTGGGATAGGGAAGTGGATATGGAAATTCTGCATGTTTCCAATCAATTTATTAATGGCTGGGTTTGGTAAAGTGATTGGGGGTCGTGGGTGCAGAGTACAATAGTCTATGCTTGCCCTCATGCATCTTAGCATAAATTTCTTTGAAGACATCTTGAGGCCCTCGAACCGGGTAATGGTGTATCTTGGGTCTTGGGTGGGGATTTTAATGTACTTTTATCTTTCGATAAACGTATTGGGGAGCTGATCATCACATTAGGAGTAGTGGGCTTTTTGCTGATTTTTTATTTAATCGTGGGTTGGTTGACCTAGGTTTTCATGGTCCACCGTTCACTTGGAATAGAGGTAATCTGCATCAAAGGCTGGACCTATGTGTGGTAAATCAGAGTTGGGTCTCTTGCTTTTCAGGTTCGTATGTTTCCCATCTTGACATAATTGGTTCAAATCATAGGCCATTGTTGCTTCGGCTTTGGGATACGGAGAGAAAGCCTAGTATCAGGTCGTTCAAATTCATTACAAGTTCCAGGAGTTTTTAGGCTCGGTATGGAAAAGGGATATGGATCTTGCAACCAATTTAAGTACGTTTCAGACCAAAGTTTCAGTCTAGAATATGGAGGTTTTTGGACATATTGGTAAAAGAAAGAAAAGGCTCTTGGCTCAAATACGTGGGATTGACAAAGCTTTGATAGAAAGGCCTACGAATTTTCTACGTAATCTTGCTTTGGAACTACGGATGGAATTAGACACAATTCTTGAATATGAAGAGAGTTTCTAGATGTAAAAGCCATGTTCTAAGTGGGTGGTGGAAGGAGATACGAACAAAGTATTTTTATGCCTCTACTCTAGCATATAGGCGAGCTAATACTGTTGCTACGCTCAGGCGTGATGATGAGAGTTGGTGCGCAGACAACATTGAGCTATCGTTGATGGCCAAGAACTTATTTAAAGGGTTTTTCATGTCTGATTCTGGTGATCATCGTGGTTGGGATATTAGGGGCTAGTTTTCGGCGATAGCGCAGACAGAGTTATATCCATTGGTAAAACCGGTCTCGAGTGAGGAGATTCGAACAACTTTCTTTGAAATGGGGCCTTTTAAGGCTCCAGGGATTGATGATGTTCATGCAGCTTTCTATCTGAAAAATTGGGTAGTTTTCAGACAATCGGTCTGTGATTGCATTCGACAGGTTTTTCTCAGTGGAGTCTTGCCTGCAGAATGGAACCGTACTTTACATGTTGTTATCCTAAAAGTTGATTTGCCTGAACGCATTAATCAGTTTCGGCCTAACAATATTTGTACGATAATTGATAAAGCGATAACTAAAATCATTGTCAATCGCTTGAAACACTTCCTTCCTCACTGGGTATCCAAAAACTAGACTTGTTTTGTGCTTGGACGATCGATTACTGATAAATAATTATAACACGGGATATTATTCATACCATGTGGAGGAAAACAGGAAAAAAAGGTTGGATAGCTATGAAGATTGAATTAGAGAAAGCCTACGACCATCTAGAGTGGGCCTTTATTAATGATATGCTGATAGACCTGGGGATCCCAGCTTATAATGGCTTGTATCTCATCAGTTTCTACACATGTTATTTGAAATGGTTCGCTGACTGAATCTTTTACACCGTCTAGAGGTATCCGTCATGGAGATCCACTTTCACTGTATATTTTTGTTCTATGCATGGAATGCTTGGCACAATCTATTCAATTGGAGATTACTGAGGGACAGTGGAAACCATTCCAAACTTCCAAAGGTAGTCCGAGAATTTCGCATTTGTTTCTTACTAATGATATGTTATTGTTTGCAGAAGCCTTTATTGAGAAAATGATAGTGGTGCGCTCAGTCTTTGATCGATTCTGTAGTATTTCGGGGCACCGTGCGAGCTGGGCAAATTCAAATATATATTTCTCGAAGAATGTTGAGGAAAGAGTTCGGCATGTTATTAGTACAGAACTTGGTTTTAGTGAGGTCTTAGATCTAGGACGGTACTTGGGGGGCCTGTTGCTGCACCAGCGTGTTACAATGACATCCTATAAATATCTGATACAGATGGTAGAGCGGAAGCTGAATGGTTGGAAAGCGAAATGTTTATCGCTAGCGGGCGTATTAAGCTTGCCAAGTCTGTCCTGGAAGCTATTCTTGTGTATACTATGCAGACGGCGGTTCTTCCGAAGAAAATCTATGTGGAGTTGGAGAAAATTATGGGGTATTACTTCGGAAAATGGTGGTGTTCATTTAGTTAAATGGGATGACAGGGCTTGGTTTTCGCAAATTGGATGTTCAGAATGAAGCATTCTTGATAAATATTGCTTTTAATCTTATTGCTAAACGAGATGCATTGTGGGTGCGGTTTCTTCGGGCAAAATATAAGTGCTTGGATGGAGTGCCTGAATTGTTACGCAATAGTAATTGCTTGAGACTCTGGAAGGGGCTCAGCATTATTTGGGGAGATGTTCGGCAAAATATTAAGTGGTTTGTTGGTTAAGGCACGAACGTAGATTTTTTGTTTGATAATTGGGTTACCGACATTGGACCGTTTTTGTGGAAGGTTACTGTGGCAAATATGGTGGATGTTAGAGGGAATTTGCTATGGGGAAAGTTCGAACACTTATTACCCGTCCATTTCCTCCTTCGATTGACTGTAATTAAAGGACCTCTACCAAAGGTGGGTACCGACACTGTGGGCTGGTGTGAAAGATCGAATAGTCGGTTTATAGTTAAGTCAGCTTATGGGGTGCGTTTTGGCTCGGTGCCCGGGCAAGAGGACAAGCTATGGATCTCGATTCATGGTTATAAAGCAATGCAACGAGTGAAGATTTTCCTTTGTTGCTACAATAAGTTAATGACTAACGCGAAACGTGTGAGTAGACATTTCACAACGGACGGGCGCTGTCAATTCTGCCACTATCCTGTGGAAGAGGTTGATCATGTAATCTGTCTTTGCCTGGCTGCTTTTTCAGTCTGGAAGAGTTTGGAAAATTTTCAAGAATTAATGGACATGGACTTTAAAGCCTGGGTGGGGATTAGTACTTTGCGAGGGACTCTTCGGATTGGGAAATTATGTTTGGCGCAGTGTTGTGGAACCTTTGGCTTCAACGAAATGTCTTAGTATTCCAAACGCCTTTGGAGGATTCCCATCCGGTAATTGAGTGCAGCAGACATTTGTATCTTCTGACGTACAAGGCCGCTTTTAATATTAATGTTTCGACTTCTCAGGTTTCGCTTGTGAGAAAGGGTCCAAATAACTGGTTCCCTTCGGAGGCAGGTTCGTACAAACTCAAACCGATGATGCAAAATGGTTGGATGATGATTTTGCTTCTTGTGTAGGGGTTCTACGTGATTCCAATGGTGCTTGGAGATGGGGATTTGCAAATTTGTTGGTATATGTACTGCCATTGAGGCTATGCTTTGGGGTGTTCTCATTTGCCTTACAGGTGCGTGGGATGTTGGTGCTGGAAAAGTAGTTGTTGAAGTCGATTGTATGGCCGTTGTCCGGCTATTTCATGCTCGTGAGTCGCGTCAAGGTTCTCCAACCCTTATGTTTTATATTCGAAAGCTTCTGAGACGAGATTGGAAAATCTGTGTCCAACATGTAATACGTGGTGGGAATCGAATTGCTGATTTTATGGCTAAGCAAGCTCCACAGGATACTCTCGAAGTTGTAGTCTTTCACACACCCCCACCAGAGGGGATGGCCATTTTGCAGCAAGAGAGACCGGATTAAGGGTCGTTGGCTCAATTTTAGTTTGTGTGTTGGTTAGTAGATGACAGTTAGCATTGTTTCTTTTGCTTTGCAATCCTCCCCGTTTCGTGTATGGATTAATATGTATACTCTTTTCCTCTAATTAGGCTTAGAGAGATTTTTAATTAGGTAATTTTAATTTCTTTTCTTTCATAAAAAATGGAGAAATTATATCATGGGTCATTTTCGGCATGTCATCCATGGGGTCAACCAATAAAAATCATCAATCTCATTATTTTTTTTCATGTTATATTTTTATCAAATGAATCTTCACTCATATTTACTGTAAATTAATTTTAAAAATAGTTTTTACCAAGTGAAGATTCACTTGGTAAAAATATGACATGAAAAAAATAATGAGATGAGTAATTTTTATTAGTTGGTCTCATAAATGACGTGACGAAAATGACCATGAGTTATAAAATTAATTTTATATATTTTTATTATATTTTAAGTTAATATTCAAGTATCATCACATTAATGAATTTAAATATAATTTAAATTAATATTTTTAAAATTTTACAACATAATATCTAAAATAAATATTTTATTTTTAAAAAAATATTTTTTTATAATAATATTAAACAATTAAGATCTTAAGCAACACTTTTCAAAATTATTTTTACGCCGTATTTTTATTTTCAAAAGCACTGCTATTGGCCCTTGTTCTCGGAAGATGTGCAGAGGGCAGGTGAGCATCATTTGCAGCCGAAGTAGAGGGATTTGAACCTCCATCTCTTGGAAATTGTAATTGTAGTTCAAAAATCCTGTTACCTTGAGAAAAGATGACTCTAGGAGAGAGTCAACGAAATCAAGCATAGTTTTTTTGTGGGATAGAAAAACGTTAATAATCTAAGAAAAATAAAATAACAAAAATAAAATAAATATTAATTTTATTATTGATAAATCGAATAGATTATAAAATTAAATACAATAATATTCAAACATAAAACAAATAGTAAAACAAAAAATTCAAACTATTTCTCTCATAGACAATAATTCAGATGAACAAATTTGTTGAGGCCTATAAATCACAGTTTTTTTAAGACAGATCCATCGGCTCTTATGGTGCTTGCGAAACGTTGGGCGCCTATCTCCCAAGATACAACAACAGAAGGAGCACAACAGTAGTACGTTTACAGTAATCAGCAAATTGTAACATCGTCTTCCTCTATCACCAAAAATACTTTTGAAAATCACAGAGTAAAAATAGTAGAAAATCTCTGTGTTTTTGTTGTATTAAACCTAGTAGGTCTACATAGTATTTATAGGTTTAGGAGTTCGTTTGCAAATAAAATTTGTGATTTATCTGAATTTCATTTAAAATAAAATTCATTAACTAAATAACATTATCACAATATTATCTGAATTAAAAGATAATATCATATATTTATCTTTTTAATTTTAGAATATTCAAAAAAATAATATCTAAATTTAAAGATAATATCGTATCATTTATCTATTTATTTGAGATATTAAAAATGTTATAGTTATGGAAAAATTATCTCGTAGTGGACAAAACTATTAGCAGACCAACAAAGAGCCCGACTAGTTCAAAAAATCACATCACCCACATCATATCAGTTTAAGTCATTCAATAACTACCAAGTTGGGTCTTGTATATGAACATATCCCACACTTGGTTCCCCAACAATGAACACTCCAATCCTAATCCGGATCTAAAGTACTACATTCTGGTTACCTAAAATCTGACCTAACAAATTTCCAATTTAAAACTGTAGATTTAGCCATCCTTAAACATCAATTCATTCATAAGTTCATGAAATTAAGTAAGTGTTATAAATCAATTTACATAATATGAGCTTTGAGTTTAAAACACCGTATATCAAAATAGTATTTCAAATAGAGTTACAAACATTAGAATTGTAAGGTCCTATGACTACATAAGCCCAAAAGTAAATACTAAGTACTATACTCTGAAGCGATGCAATACTGGGAAATTCATCCTCGATGTGCTCCTCGATCATGATCAACCTACTACTTGTGAACAGAAACAATGATTTTGAACGTTAAGCTTATAAAGCTCAGTGATACATTTCTATTCTACCACAATCTTGATTATCATAAAATAAGCATGCGAGATAAATATAGTCTAGAGGGCATAGATATGGCTTCGCTATCTACAAGTCATCATCTAGCCTACCCAAGCTGGAGTATCCTAAATTATACAAAAAGTCTTACATGTTTCACAATGCTTCGCAATACTCAAGATCATTTAGCCTATCGAGAATAATACAACCATAAGCTGTCATTCTATAGCATTCACATAACATACATAAATAATTCCATACATCACTTATATATTGACTAAAGAAGCCCTACTTTACTCGTGCTCACATAGCCGTCGGGTTGAATGGATTATATCTGGATCACCATAGCCACGAGTATGTCCTGAACGTACTCAGATCACTTAAGCTACGAATAGTCTTTACTTGAGGTCACCAAGTTATCAAGATTACTTGAGCTCACATAGTCGTCGAGTTACCAGTGCTCACATAGCCCTTGAGTACGTCGGATATACTTGTTCACATAACCCTAAGCATGCATCCCCTTATATAGCCGCACCCAGAACACATAGCCCTTGAGCACGTTGAATGTACTTGCTCACATAGCCCTAAGTACACATCCATTTATATAAGTAACGTAGTACTAACTCCAGGACATCCGTATTCCTTTATACAATATTCATAAATAAGAAATGCTCCTCGAGCATTAATACACCTCATCTGGAGGTAAGGGCGTCCAAAGCCACACTATCAAACAATGCCTCCAAGGCATGACACTGCCCAACACGGGTCCTCTATTAATTATATCTACCAAGTTATTAACCATTATGCATTAATACAAGGCTGGAATCCTATTAAATAAATTGATTATATCAAGAGACATCATAGGTGAGGTATTGGTCCATTAACCATAATTTTTTGACCTTTCTAGCTCAAACCTAACATTTTTGGGCAAATTGCCGAACGAGTACCAGTACGAGAACTTACGTACCGATACCGGACCTCGCATACCGATACGATACCTTTGGGTACCAATACTCCCATGTTCATACTAATACAAGATGTCTTTACTAGAATCCCAAGAGGTCACCTAGTACCGGTACTCAAGCTCGAGCATTGGTATGGTGCCTCGAGTACCGGTACACTCATCGCGTACCTATACAATTTTTTCTCCCTGGAATCTTAACCAGCCTTCGAGTACCGATACGGGTCGACCCGTACCGATATGGCCTAAATAGCATACTGGTACAGGTTAAAACCCTTATCGGTACTCCTCTCATAAATCATCTTTTTTCTACAGATTGAACAAGAGGTACCGGTATGGACTCTCCGCGTAATGGTACAGAAGCCCAGAAAGCATACTAAGGCTCAATTTTTCAACCTAGAATTGTCTTTAACGACCCACACTTCTACCCAAATGGTTTCTAAAATTTATTAGGGTATTTATGAGCATATTGGAGCTAACTAACAACCTATCCACCATCAAAATTGTTACTTTAGTTTCCCAAGATAAGCTATACCCACCATACCAATAAATCAAGCAAAGCAAATCATTTTATGTTCTTCAAAAAATATAGGAGTCAGAGGTGTACTATCATTTTATAAAGAATCCCTAAATCAAGCTAACACTCAAACTTTTTCACACTTTCTCCAAGCCTCTAGCTTGAAAAAGGCCTTCAACCACAATAATATACTTAAATCAAAGAATAACCTTAAAAAATTCATAAAGCTTTAAACTTTCCAAAAACCCATAAATACAAACCTTACCTTTTATGTAACACCCTCAACTCGGATGTCACATTTGGGACTCAATACCATAAAATTCCCAACCTGGTTTAGCCCATACCACAACAATTTTCATAAAATCCAATAAGTTCAAATATTTCCAATTAGATAAATAATTTATAAATGTTACATGGGAGCTCTATTTAAAAATACATAATTAAAGCATTCAACTCATGATTTAAAATCCAAAAATAAGAGTTACAATACAACATAGGGTCCTACTAATACATAGCCCAAATAATCTAGTATTATACTCGGACAACAAGTTGATACTGAAGTCCAACTCCAATGGTGCTCCAACGATTCATGTCAACCTACTAACTTGCAAACGAAAACAACATTCTGAATGCTGAGCTAATGAAGCTCAGTGGATACACTTATACTCCATCATGCTTCATGCAAATCATAAATATGAACATGCAACGAAAGATGATAACATGGCAATAACATCATATGAAAACGATGTTACCTCTAACCATTTAAACATATATCAACAGAAAGCACATAGGCTCTATATAGCATATAAGCATTATTCTACAATATAGGAGTGAGACTCGCAACCACTAAGCATCAGGATCATACACTCTATGGGATGAGGCCTGTGTCTACTAAGCATCGGGATCCTACACCTATTCTCAAAATCTCTCATCAAGTATCTTCGAATAAGGCTTGCGTCCACTAAGCATTGGGATCCTACATTCAAGAATCTTCAACCATGGTGTTGCAACACACTCTTTCTCTCACTGGGTATCTGTTGGGCTTGATGAATCAACCGAAATATGTCGTCGAGTGGTGGAGAAGTAATTTCTTGGGTGATGATGGTGGAAGCAAAAATATAAGACAATGGAAACAAGAATTTAGAGTGGTTCGACTTTCTAACCAAAGCCTATATCCACTACCTTAGCTTCCCCACTAAAGATTTCCAAAATCCACTAAGAATTTCTTCCCTTTTTACAAGGCCTAGGAGGCAACCGTTCCAACCTAGACTCAATTACCAAGCATAGCATCCAAAGCTTACAACCCAAGCTTTGGGAATCATCTATAGCAAGAGAAAATAGAGCCAACAATAAACTCATTTACAAGGTATGTGTTTGCACTCTTTAAGCACTCACCCAAATCCTAGAAAACTTGAGTATACATTGACAATTTGGCTCACAAGTGTTAGTCTATACAAAGAATGAGAATTAAATCACTAAGACACTTTTTTTATCATAATAGATGTTGGTAATACAAGCATTAGTTGTTGCTAGAGCTTCAAGGGTCTTTTTATCCTCCCAAATAAGTTTCTAGCCGTTGGAGACCGTTGGGTTGGATTGGAGCCATTGGGGACAATTTCCAAGCTGAACTTTCACTTCTGATGCTTTTGGTATCGATACGCGGGTTACCCGTATTGGTACGCCTATAATTGGAAATAGCCATTGAGCACAGTTCTGCATACGAGTATCGATACGCATGATGTGCGTATCGGTATGCCCTTTATAGAAACTAGCCGTTGGGGGTTTGAAAACATAGGATATCGGTACACGTATAAGCGTATTAGTATGACCCTCTCCGTATCGATACGCGTAGGCCTGTACGGTACAGGTTTTTAGTTTTAAAAAATTATTGTAGCTAAAACCCTAACTGGTATCGATACGGGTGGGATCGTATCGGTACGGGCCTTCAAAAAAGTTGGGTTTAGCTATTTAAAAACTTTTTAAACCTTTCCAAAACCTTTTGAAAATACCTCAAACTTATTTTCAAGTTGTTTGGACTTAAAAACATTTTTGAAATCTTTTCAATTTAGTCCAAAACTAATTTTCAATTATTATATCAAAACAAATATCCTATCAATCTCGCCTTTTTGATATAATAAAACCAACTTGAAAAAATGTGTTTGGAAATCTCCCCCTTAGTAAAGTAAATTTTGAATAAGAGAATAAAATTTTAAAATACTTAAAGCTCCCCCTTATTCATTTGAAAATTCAAATTTTCAAAACCTTCTCCCCCTTTTTGTTATATCAAAAATGGTTCAAACCAATGTTTGAAAACTTTTAAGAAAATAACAATGGAGAATTTTAAAATAAATTTCGACAAAATAAATTTTGTTAAAATAGGCTCCCCCTTACTCAAGCATCAAAAGAAAGTTATTACAACAAATATAGATAAACTAGTTGAATTAAAATAAATAATCACTTGTCGATCAAAGCTGCATTACACTTATAAAAAGACAATCACAAATGTTTTGGTATCCAAATTGCTTTGGACCCATAGACATTAGTAGCAAAAACTTTAGTCTCCTTAGGAATCTATTTTTCAATTTCATCATTTTTATTTGAAGTAATTAGTCCTTTTGGGACCCAAATACTTCTAAAACATTTACCGTTTAAAAATCTAGGGGCACTAGATTGTCTTTGATAAAAGTTTGATTTTCCCAAATTACTTTTCTTTTCAAGCTCATTGGAAATCAAATCTTTTTCTTTCTTAAGACCATCCACTTCTTTTTGATGATTTTTTTCCAAACTTTAAAGCAAATTTTGTAAATTTAAAACTTTAAGTTCAAAATCCTTGATTTTTGCTTCAAATACCAAATTGGTTTTGGAAAGCAAATCATTTCAGTTTTCAATTTTGAAATCAACTTTTTTATTTTTTGAAAATGAAGCCTTCAACTCAAAAACCAATTCTTCATAGGCCTCTTGTAACTCAGCAAAAGTATAAGAATTAGAAATAGATGGGTTAGAAGCTACCTCTCCCTCTTGGAGGGCCATAACGCATAAGTGGGCTACCTCACCTTCACCGGTGAAGTCTTCATCACTCCATATTGCCACATATTCTTTCTTTGAAGATAATCCCTTTTTGTTGAAGCAAGGGCAATCGTATTTGGTGAGCCTCATCTTCTTGCATTCATGGCTTTTGTTGGGATCCTTCATCTTCTTCTTCGATTCATGCTTGGATTCTTCCTTTTTGCTCTTCATGAATCGGGCAAACTTCTTGAAGAGTATGCCATCTCTTCATCCTTATTTTCCTCCTCACTAGAATCTTCTTGATGGCTTATGGAGGATTAAAGAGCTACTATGTTTAGATATTTGATTTCGAGTTCTTTGATCTTCTTCTCCTTCTCCTCTTTCAAAGGTTACATCAACTCATGGTTAAGAAGAGACTCAATTAGCTCATCAAGCTTGAGCTCCTTTAAGTTCTTGGCCTCAATGATAGCCACCTTCTTGATCTCTCATGATTCGAGAAGTGAATAAATCAACTTCCAAACGAGTTTGTCTTCCAAAATCTCCTCTCCAAGACATTTAAGTTCATTGATGATTGTGGAGAGACGGTCGAACATACTCTTGATGTCTTCTTCTAGGTCCATCTTGAAGTTCTCATAGTTGAGGTTGAGTAGACCAATGTTTGTCTCCTTCACCTCATTTATACCTTCATGGATCACTTCAAGCTTGTCCCAAACCTCATTGGCACTCTCACAAGAAAAAACCTTTGCATACTCATCCAGGCCCAGTGCACAAAATAGAATGTGCAAGGCTTTGCAATTTAGCTATATCTTCTTACGATCATCCGTACTCTATTCTGCCTTGCTTCGTTGTGGCACGAACGGTCCATTGAGAACTATATCCCAAAGATGGTAGTCTTTGGCTTTCATGAAAAACATCACCCTATTCTTCCAATAGACATAATGTTCACCGTTGAAGAATGGTGGCTTGTCAATGGATTGAACCATAGAAACCGATTGATTGGTTGTTGATTGAGCTTGTCAGGATCATCTCAATAGGTTGTTAAACCTTCTCGATTGAGCCTCGATCTGATACCAATTTTTGGGCTCGATGAATCAACTGAAATATATCGCCAAGTGGTGGAGAAGTAATTTCTTGGGTGATGGTGGTGGAAGCAAAAAGATAAGACAATGGACACAAGAACTTAGACCTTAGCTTTCCACCTAAGGATTTCCCAAATCCATTAAGACTTTCTTCCCCTTTTACAAGGCTTAGGAGGCAACCTTTACAACCTAGACTCAATTACCAAGCCTAGCATCCAAAGCTTACAACCCAAGCTTTGAGAATCCTCTCTAATAAGAAAAAATAAAGCAAACAATAAATTCCTCTACAAGGTATGTGTTTGCACTCTTTAAGCACTCACCCAAATCCTAGAACACTTGAGCATACATTGACAATTCGGCTCACAAGTGTTAGTCTATACAAAGAATGAGAATTAAAGCACTAAGACACTTTTTCTATAATAATAGATGTTGGCAATATAAGCATTAGTTGTTATTGGAGCTTCAAGGGTCTTTTTATCCTCCCAAATAAGTTTCTAGCCGTTGGAGACTGTTGGATTGGAGCCGTTGGGGACATGTTTTAAGCTGAATTTCCACTTCTGATGTTTTCGGTATCGATACGCGGGTTACCCGTATCGGTACGCCTACAATTGGAAATAGTCGTTCGACATGGTTTTGTATACGAGTATAAATACACATGATATGCATATCGATACACCCTTCTTGGAAACTAGCCGTTGGGGGATTTGAAAATACAGGGTATCGTGCGCATATAAGTGTATCAATGTAGACCTTCAGAAAAATTGGGTTTAGCTATTTAAAAACGTTTTAAACCTTTCCAAAACCTTTTGAAAATACCTCAAACTTATTTTCAAGTTGTTTGGACTTAAAAACATTTTTGAAAATTTTCAATTTAGTCCAAAACTATTTTTCAATTATTATATCAAAACAAATATCCTAACAGTATCTGGATTCCACCAAACAAGTGCTCACATAGCACAATACAACATCACATAACCATACCATCCTATGGTTTCTACCAACATATAGTCACACAAGACTTTTACCAAGTTCTTACGTTTTATGCTCGAGTATAAGGAGATTTCTCAGTTTCTCAGTTTTACAACTCAATTTAGGCCATTAGGGGTCCATTAGAGGGCATCTTAAGCCTTCAAGCAACCAAATTATCAACCAAGCAACAAGGCAATCAAATTTATGATTTTCAAGAACACAAAGGAGTTAGTAGTTTACTTCCTGAATCCTCAAAATGCAACCCTTAAAGTCAAGCCTATATCTCATGGAAGTGTTTAAGGTGGTTTTCTACCGATTGTACATGTTATTAACATGAAATTCAGGTTTTACCATTAGAGGGCATCTTAAGCCTTCAAGCAACCAAATCATCAACCAAGCAACAAGGTAAACAAATTTATGATTTCCAGGAACACAAAGGAGTTAGTAGTGTACTAACATTGATTCAAGCTGAAAAAGAAGCCTCCAACCCAAGCTCCTCAAACCTTCTTCTTCTCAAGCTCCTTGGATGGTTCTCCCACCTCTTTCACTACACAAGAAGTTGTAAAACGAGCTACAACTTTGCTAGAAGAGGATAAACCAACTAAAACATACACTTGGGGTCTGAAAACGAGATTAAAACCACTATTAACCCAATTCTCTCCAAAAATATCCACAAAACCCACCACTTCTAACCTTTACTAAACTTGATGAATCTTACCTCAAAGTGTAGATCCTTGGATGTTGAACAACTTGCCTCAAATCCAAATTTTGGTATTCACACTCCAAAACACAAAGATCCAACCTTTCTGTTTTGGGCGGAAGCTAGAATATGAGAATAGACAAAGATAGAAGACAAGGGGACAAGGGTGGGCTCATTCTAATGCTTTTCTACAGAGAATTAAAGAGCTACCCCCCTCACTTCTTCAAAAAGAGGGAATTTACCATACCAGCCTCCCATCATCTTCCCAACCCAAAATACAAGCCCAAAACTCAAACCTAACACCCTTATCAAGCCAACAAGGCCCACACTCTTGGACTAAACGCGAAGCCCACACTTTGATTTAAACTGACTCTTAGATTCTAAAATTCAGTTCGTTACAACTCTCTCATACTTAAAGAAAATTTCATCCTCAAAATTTACCTAATGAAAATAAATGTGGATAAAGCAACTTCATGTCTTCCTCAACTTCCCTTATGGCTTCTTAAACCTCGTTGTTCCTCTACAACATCTTCGCCAAGGGTATACACTTATTGCATAATTCCTTGACTCTCTTATCCAAAAATCTTGTCAGTTCTTCCTTGTAGGTCAAGTCGGTGTTGATATTAATCTCCTCAAGTGGGATAACATGTGAATGATAAAAAAAGTGGTGTCTTAACATAGACACGTAGAACGTATTGTGAATGCGTGCCATCTCTGGAGGCAAGGCTAACCGATAAGCCACATGTCTAACTCTCTCAAAAATCTCATACGGTCCGATAAACCTCAGGCTCAAATTACCTTTTCATCCAGAATGACTCTTTTCCATGGTGACACATTGAGAAACACCTTGTCACCCATCTCATGCTCGATATGCTTGCGTTTCTGATCTACATAAGCTTTTTGATGATCAAAGGCCGCTTGCAAATTTTCCTTGATGATCTAAACCTTTTTCTCGGTTTGTCTAATCACAATCCTTCTCTTATTAAGCTCGATCCAACATAAGGGTGTCCTACACTTACGTCCTTACAAAGACTCTAAAGGGGCTATCTTGATGCTCGATTGGAAAATGTTGTTGTAAGCAAACTTAACAAGCGGCAACTAATCTTTCCAACTCTTCTCGAAGTCAATGATACAATACTGGAGCATATCCTTCAAATTTAGATAACTCGCTCAGACTAACCATCAGTTTGAGGGTGAAAAGTTATACTAAAATGCAACTTGGTATCCAAAGCCTCGTGAATCTTCTTACATAACCTTACCGTAAATTAGGGATCTCTGTCCAATACGATGGATGATGGCACTCCATGCAACCTTACAATCTCTTGGATGTACAAATGTGCCAACCTCTCAAGCATCAAATCTATACACACATGCAAGAAATGAGCAAACTTAGTCAAACGATTTGCTATCACCCATATAGAATCATGCTTTCTTTGGGTCAATGACAATCCTGTAATGTCCTAATTTTTTTATTAGTGACCAAAATGTAAATTTTGAAAGTTTAGGGGTTAAAGTGTAAACTTTGGAAAAGTTCAGGGACCAAAGTGTAATTTCCAAAAGTTATGTATTTTGATCCCATAAATGAATAGTTTACCCCAAGAGTGACATTTCCGTGTTACACAGATTTTTCGTACGAAGCTTATATTAATGGCTATAAAGCGATAAAATTCAGAAATTTGGAAATTTTAGTTGGATCGAATAAAAAATTGTTAAGTGTGCTCAGACCAGAGTAGAACAAGGATGGGTGACCTATTGGGAAGGTTCCATGTTAGTATTTTTGACTGATAAAAAGGATTCATCATGAGTCAATAATATTTGTAATGATTATTGCTATAAAATTTCCAAGAGGGATTGTATCCGATAAAATTCCTGGTAATTATTGGTACATCGGATCGAATTGGAATTTTAAAGATAGTTCCAAAAGTTATGGAAAATTCATAAAATACTATTTTATGAGTACTTTATTGTAGTTGGTTGGATTCCAACTAGATTTAGTTAAATTTTTACAAGAATGGCAAACTAGTAAATAAAGAATAGTTGAAGGCAAATTAGTCATTTGGTAGGGGTGGAAAATTTGAAATATTTGAAGTTACAAGGGCCATTTTGGAAGAAGAAAATTGAAGATTTAAATCTTGGCCCTTGATTGATGATAAAATCAATCTCAACCGTTGGATAAAAGGGCAATTTTGTAATTTCCCTATTTGAATAAATTTAAAATTTATTTACATAATACAAGTGGCATAATTGGAGAAATTAAAAATTAAAAGGTGAAAAGATGAAGCCTTATTCATCTTTCAAAATTTTGAAAATTAAAGTGAGAAAATTTTCCAAGCTCGATTCAAGCACCGAAACTCGATTTTCAGGTAATCTTTCGAACTGCAAAGTTGTTCTACTCTTCAAGCTCTATCTTTTGATTTAATTAATTCATGGAATACATACTTGATTTATGAAAATTTTGCATGAGAAGGAAATTAGGGTTTATGAACAAAATTGAGGCTTTTGAAATTTTATGATTCCATGGTTGAATTTGAGTTGGAATCAAGCTTATATGATGTTAAAATCATGTTATTGAGTTATGGTTTAAACCCTACATATTTTGGTTTGTATGGAGATGATTAGGGTTCATGGATTTAAGTCTAACGTAGGGTTTGTGATGTTGGATTAATGATCTAGTAAGCTTGATTTGTTGTTTGGAAGAAAAACCCTAAGTTAAATATATAGGGACCAATTCGACAAGCTTCAAAGTTAAGGGGCCGAATTTGAATTTTATGAAATTGGAGTGTCTTTATGTAATTAATGATGTTGGAGATGTGAAATTGATGTTAGAATGCTAAACCGATGTTGAATCGAATTAGTGACTATTTTGACAATTTGTTAAAATCAGGTGACCAAATAGGAAATGAATTCTTGGATGGGGATTAAATATGATTTTTTAGTTAAAATAATAGAATTAAGGTAGTAATGTTGATTTGAGGACTAAATTGCAAAGTTAAGAAGTTTGAATCCTTACCTTTGCATTTTAGTGACTATTTTGGCAAAGAAAGAAAATTATAGGGAATTATTTTGAATAATTATTTGATGAAGAAGATGATGAATTGGTGGTTTGAAGCAAGTGATGGGACTAAATTGAAAAGTAGAAAAATAAGAAGAAGTTAGTATAAATTAGAAGTTAATTATGGAAAGCTGTGTAGAAGATTGAATTTTGGCAGTGACTTCGAAAATTCACCATAAATTATAAAAAAAATGTTTAGATGATGAATTTTATATCGATGTAAAGATTTGTTCGTCTAGTTTCGTTTCCAACAAACAGAAACTGATTCTGAGTTCCGAGTTTAAAGATATGAATTTTTAGTCGAATGAAGGTCAGAAAATTTACAGAGCAGTTTCTATCAGGACAGCTCTGTGGTGGGAGTTTGAAGAATTTTCATACTTTTTGTAGACTTTATTAATTTATGTGGCTTATACCGTTAGAATCGCTATTGAATATAGTTCTTACAGTATGAAGGATATTAAGATCCAATGAGTATTCTGATCTTTAGAAGTAAAACTCTGAGGGTAGGACAAGTTGCCAGAAAATAGAATTTGATACATTTTGTATCTAAATGTTTGATAACAAGCTCGGAAGAATTATTGGAAGTTCAAAATGCTTATTAAGGACCAAAAATGAAATTTGGACAGTATAAGGAAGGAAGGAAAATTATAGAAATTTTTTTATGACAAATGATTAGATAGCTTGATTGCAATATTGCTAGAAGTGAATCTAACAAATGTTTGTTTATATTCATGTGGTTAATGAAGTCAAATCCAAATCAAAAGAAGATTCGAGGTACTATGAAGGAAAGGATCAAGTAGAATTTAGTGAGGCATGCTAATAAATGGCCCAGGTGAGTGCATTTCTATATGTGTATTTTATTAAAAAGGAAAAGAATTGTGAAAAGTCAACCCAAATTTAGAAATAACATTCCATTACTTTTTAAAATAAATAATCTGATGCATGACTCGGTATAGCAAGCTTGACGGAGTACAAGGTACGAACTATTGTTTGCATAAATGATGATGAATTATGTTTATTGATGAAATATGATAACAAGTTGCATGCTTACATGAATAATGATAATTGATTGACAATATGATGAAATGCCCAAGTATTTATGTATGAGAGTTCAGGGTATAGTTGGATATCCATAGAGTCTTAGCAGCTGCGTCCTAGCACTACGGTGCGTTTCAGTCACTTCGGTGATGTTTAGACACTTCGGTGTCGACTTTGACGCTAGGCGTTGTTCAGACACTTCGGTGTTGTTAGACAAATTGTGCGATTATAAGGAGCAAAGAGCGTCATTGATTATATGAAGAGCAAAGAGCGTCCTCGAGTACGTACTCATCTTAGTCGCTTAGGTGATGCAGGCGCTACAGCGTCGTAGACACTACGGTGTCTTATCAAGATTACTCGCGTACCTTGGTCTCATATAATATACTTTGGGCTATGTTAAAGGATATGATATGCAAATAATTGCATGATGAAAGTATGACCATGTTACAGAATATGATATACAAATAATTGCATGATGAAAGTATGACCATGTTACATAATATGATATGCAAATGATTACGTGATGAAAGCATGACTACTTGATGATCATGAATCATTGATATCATGATTCTATGACAGAATTGATAGATGATATGGTTCTTAAGATAGTCATGATACATAATACTATTATGTTGTGGAATGCTTACTATCGTACAGAAATTGTAATGCACTTTTATATAACGCACTGTAATACATCTCTTCATGTTATGATAAATGTGTTAAATGCCTCACTAAGTTCGTACTTAGCGTGTGTTTTATTTCATACGCAGGTTCTCCGAAGTAGATTAACAAGGAGAAGCTATTCTTTTGGAAAGTCAAGTTACTACAATAAGATACAGTAAGTACATCTTTATCGTAATTTGATATCTAGCGGCATGTAAATATTTTTTTAAGTTGAGCTGTTTAAAGTATAAATTTACAACTTAAATATATGCTTTTATGAAGAATAAGTTTAGAAGTATAGTTTGCTAATAATAGCATTGAACTTTGGTACAATTAAATATAGTTTAACCCTAATCGTGTAGAAATTTTATAATTAGGAAAAGGTCTAGGCATCACACATAGTTTTTACCCTGAGTTACATTTTATTTTAATAACTCAATTATAAGTTTTGTAAACCAATTCAGGGTCAAAACTAACTGCATCTAGACGACATAGTTTTTAATTTAAAACTGAGAAAGGGTTAAACTACAAGCTAAATTTTGATATATAAAAAATTACAAGATAATATTTCTTCCAACGATTTCTTAACATCTTTAATGTATATTCGGCCTACGAGTATACGTTAAGGGTGTTACAAATCCCGTCACAAAATCCATGATCACATGATCCCATGTCTGTTGTAAAATCTGAATGGGCTGAAGCAAACCCGAAGGAACTTGGTGCTTGGCCTTACCTTGCTGAAAAGCTAAGCATCTGGTCATAAACTCAGATACATCGCCTTTCACAAAAAGCTAAGCATCTTCCTGTAACAACTTGGTCATCGATACGGCTATAATAGAAAAGCCTTTGACAAAACGGTGGTAATATTTGGCAAGTCCAAGGAAACTACAAACTTCCACAATATTCTTAGGCGATTTTCTCTCTTTTACTTTTTGGATCTTTTGCGAATCAACACGGATCCCATCTTTTACAACAATGTTGCCCAAGAATGCCATCTTAGAGAGCCAAAATTTGCACTTACTGAACTTGGAAAAAAGTTATTTTTCTCTTAGAGTCTGAAGGACAATACGAAGATGATAGTCGTACACCTCCTCCGAGCTCGAATAGACAAAATATCATCAATGAAGCTGTAGGTATATAAAATTTGTAGGTGCATTGGTAAGCCCAAAAAGGCATTACTAAGAACTCATAATGTCCATACTGCATCCTGAAAGCAGTTTTCTAAATATCCTCTTCTACCACCTTTAACAAGTAGTAACCCGACCTCAAGTCAATCTTTGAGAACACACATGCACCTCTTAATTGATCGAACAAGTCATCTATCCTTGGTAAGGAATAATAGTTCTTTATCGTTACCTTGTTGAGTTGACGATAGTCAATGCACATTCTTATTGACCCAGTTTTCTTTTTGACAAACAAAACCAGTGCACCCCAAAGTGATATGCTCAGTCGGATAAAACTTATTTCCAAAAACTCTTGAATCTAATTCGTTAATTCCCTTAACTTCGTCGGTGTCATGTGATACGAAGTAATGGATGGCATCACATCAATTCAAAACTCTAGCTCACGATCTGGAGAAAGTCTGGTAACTCTTCTAGAAACACATCAGCAAACTCTCTAACAGTCCGAAGGCTTTCAATCATCAGACTCTCAACACTTGTGTCAACTAAGTATGCCAAGAAGGCCTCGCAACCTTGTTGGATCATCCTCTGTGTCGCCAAGGCTGACACTACATTGGAAAGGCATTTCTTTCACCTTTCACTACCAACTTGGCCCCATCCAAGCCACGAAGCTTAAGGCTCTTCGCTCTACTACCCAAACGAGCATCATGCTTAAACAACCAATCCATCCATATGATAGCATCAAACTCTTGGAAAGGCAACACCATTAGATCGGCTGAAAAGATTGAACCTTGAACCTCAGTCGGACACCACCGATACACCTTGTCTACTAAAACATCATACCACAACGGACTAGTTACACGAGCTCTAATCTCAAGATTCTTGATAGGAATACGCCACTATTGAGATATTCCACTAAGGATGTAGGAATGGATAAATCCCGAATCCACAAGAGCAATAGTAAGAACATAAAATAAGGTAAACGTACCTGAGGTAACATCGGTAGCCTCACAGCCTTACTGAGCCTTCACTGTATATTACCTCACTAGAGCCCTCGCAGTAGACTGAATTGTACCCCTACTCTGGTGTGCAGACATGTGGCTCGGTCCTCCTCTAGTAAAGCCCTCTAACCCATATGAATTGGGTAAAAGGTCATTTGTGTCTAAACCAAAGTGGTGTCAGCAACTACTGGACAATCCTTCACATAATGATTTGGTGACCCACAACTATAGCGAACCTTTCCTATCCCCCAACACTAACCTCTATGCTTACGTCCACACTAATCACAAATTGGTGCATCCGCACTCTTTTATGAGCCCTCTAAGATCATCATGGATGAAGACGAAGGCTTTCTACGGCCAATGATTTTAATCTATAGTCTAATATCAAATTCTAATTTAAAGCGCCTCTACCTTGGTTCCAACAGTTTCTGTTCCTCTTGGAATAAGATTGCGAGCTATTGGTGAAGTTTTGGGTTCTCCCACTCAAGCTCCCATGCCCACCAGTCGGGCTATAGGTCAAACCTTGCACTTGCTCAAGCGACTTGGCACTAGCAGACAAATCTATAAACACCTTTGGTGGGGCAGCATTCAAGTAGGCCTAATTTCCTTTCTCAGGCCTTTTAGAAATTTCTTACACCTCATCTTCTCGGTAGCAACCAACTTAGGGACATACCTACTCAACTACAGGAACTCTTGTTCATATTCAATGACTGATTGGTTCCCGTGGATCGACCAGATGATTAAACCAGTCTCTCAAGCTATCTATGTGGACTTCATCCACATACTTCTTTTCAAACTCATCCAAAATGTCAACCCATGAAGTTTGGTTAGAATACCATCCCACCTCTACTATCTCTCACTATTCTCAAGCATTCTCCTTCAACAGAGAAAGAATGCATGCCAATTTATCCTCGGGCTTCAACCTCATCTATCGTATGATCCAATAGGTATCTCTCATCCATTGATCCACCTTTAATAGATTGTCTTGTTCTATTCCCAAAAAGTCTATTGCACCATGGCAATACACCCTCTTAATTGGTACCTTACGCGGGGTAGCCGAAGGCCTAGGTATGGCCCTCACAATCTAGTGAAGGGCCTGGTACAAATGAAAGAAATAATTGGACATCTCATCTGAGTCGAGAACGTAATCCTCATCATAGCTCCTTTTTCAGAAGCGCCAACTCTCTCTTTGATCTCGTTCTCTCCTTAGTATGGTTACTTTCTGCACAAGCAAACAAATAAAGTTACACCATCAAATATGTAGCTCAAACGTGTATGACTTTAACTTATGGGCAACGTATTCGCTAGACGCCTATACACCACCTAGAACACCCTCGGGGATTCTTAGAAATGGATAAACCTAGGCTCTGATACCACTAAATGTAATACCCTCGACCCAGATGTCATATTTGGGCCTCAAGTCCAACTCACTACTATAAAATTCCCAAACTGGTTTAGCCCATACCATAATAATTTTCATAAAATCCAATAAGTTCAAATATTTTCAATTAGATAAACAATTTATAAACGTTACATGGAGCTCCATTTAAAATGCATAATTAAAGCATTCGACTTATGATTTAAAATCCAAAATAAGAGTTACAATACAACATAGGGTCCTATGTATACATAGCCCAAATAATCTAGTACTGCACTCAGACAACAATTCGATGTTGAAGTCCTTTTCCGATGGTGCTCCAACGATGCATGTCAACCTACTAACCTACGAATGGAAACAAAAATTTCAAACACTGAGCTAACAAAGCTCAATGGATACACTTCCACTCAACCATGCTTTATGCAAATAGTAAATATGAGAATGCAACTAAATATGATAAAATGGCAATAACATTATGTGAAAACCGCGCTAACTCTAACCGCCTAAACATATATCAACAACAAGCACATAGGCTTCATATAGCATATAACCATTATTCCACAATACAGGAGTGGGGCCCATGACCACTAAGTATCAGGATCATACGCTCTATGGGTTGAGGCCCTCGTCCACTAAGCATCAAGATCCTACATTTAGGAATCTTCAACCATGGTATTGCGACACACTCTTTCTCTCACTGGGTATCCGGATCCCACCAAACAAGTGCTCACATAGCACAATAAAACATCACATAACCATACCATCCTATGGTTTCTACCAACATATAGTCACACAAGGGTTTTACAAAGTTCTTATGTTTTATGCTCTAGTATAAAGAGATTTCTCAGTTTTTTAGTTTTACAACTTATTTTAGGCCATTAGGGGTCTATTGGATTCGAACAATATAATTTTCTAACCTTTTGGGTAAAAGTTGACATTTTTGGGCAGATTACCTAGTGGGTACCAGTACAGGTCATCGCATACCAATACGAGTACCCTTTGGGTATCAATACTCACAGCGTACCGATATTAGTTAGCCCAGTGAAATTTTCCAAAACATTAGCATACCAATACGGGTCAACCCGTAACGATATCTGATTGCATGGTGTACCAGTACAGGTTAAACACCGTACTGATACCCCTATTTGTGTTCATCCAATGAAATAGTTTTCTTCAAACCCAAAACACTAGGGTATCAGTACCGCATCCCTACGTACCAATATCAAAGCCCAGAAATAGCTTTATAGGCTCGGGAAATCTCTTTTCGAGCCCTCAAAATACAACCCTTAACCCTTAAACGCAAGCCTATATCTCATTGAAGTGTTTAAGGTGGTTTGTTATCGATTTTACAAGTTATTAACATGAAATTAAGGTTTTACCATTAGAGGGCATCTTAAGCCTTCAAGCAACCAAATCATGAACTAAGTAACAAGGTAATCAAATTTATAATTTCCAGGAACACAAAGGAGTTAGTAATGTACTAACCTTGATTCAAGCTGAAAAAGAAGCCTCCAACCCAAGCTCTTCAAACCTTCTTCTTCCTAAGATCCTTGGAAGGTTCTCCTACCTCTTTCACTACACAAGGAGTTGTAAAATGAGTTACAACTTTGCTAGAAGAGGATAAACCAACTAAAACTTACACTTGGGTCTAAAAATGAGATTAAAATCACTCTTAACCAAATTCTCTCCAAAATTTCCACAAAACCCACCACTACCCACCTTCACCAAACTTGATGAATCTTACCTCAAAATGTAGATCCTTGGATGCTGAACAGCTTGCCTCAAACCCAAATCTTGGGATTCATGCTCCAAAACACAAAGATCCCACCTTTCTCTTTTGGGTGGAAGCTAGAAGATGAGAGTGGTTGAAGATAGAAGACAAGGGGACAAGGTGAACTCATTCTCTTGCTTTTTTGCATAGAATTAAAGGGCTACCATTTCTCCCTTCTTCAAAAAGAGAGAATTTACCATACCACCCTCCCATCATCTTCCCAATCCAAAATACAAGCCCAAAACTCAAACCCAACACCCTTATCAAGCCCACAAGGATCTCAAGGGCCTACACTCTCGGCCCAAACGTGAAGCCCACACTTCAGTTTAAATTGACTCTCAGATTCCAAATTTTGGGTCGTTACATTTTCACCACAATAATATTCTTTTCTTGAAGCCTTTGAAGGGAAGATTAAGAATCAATAAATTTTTAATTGTGGATGATAAATTTGGGGTATAAAGCGTGAATTTTTAGTGTTGAAACTAAACTTGAATGAAAGGAGAAGATGGAGAAGAAGATTAGTGAAGAAAATGGTGTAGGTGATGATATCACCAAGCCAACCTTTGTCTCCTCCTTTAACCCACGTGCTGACAAGGAAGAAAAATAGTGGTCAGCCCCTTTTCTTTAAATGGTGGTATAATCTCAACATCAAGCCCCAACTTTCTCCTCTTTACCAAAATGTCACATCTCAAGCCCATGCAACTAAATTCTCATCCAATAAGGCCCAAACCTGGCCTAATGAATCTGATTACCCAATCCAACGTGAAGGTCCATAACCTGGGTTAACGTCTATCTGTTGACTCAAAAATTCGAGTCGTTACAACTAATATAGGATATAAACTTTTCCTTTTTTCCTTAACACAATTCAAAACTAGCCTACTTTGAGCATCAATTTCTCATTCATCACTCACCCATTTTAAGCATATGAGGTATCGTTGTAAACGTCTCATGGAGTAGAATATGAAGCCGTAATTTATTCAAATCTCCACCTCTAACCATAGAAAATATGCCTCAAAGTTTCCAATTTATCATATTTTTTCCCAACAATCATTCACATGAATGAAATTGATAATTTAATCAAAAACTTTTTGACTCGATGTGGTGATAGATTCTATTATCGATAGTTGCATAGAATAGGTAGGTGTCTACCCTTGAACTTTCTCTTGTGAAAGTATATTTACTTTACTAGCTGCCCCGTAGACGTGATGTCCATGAACTGTTCAGTTGTTTGTGTAAACGATGTATACCTCACACAACTACCTCCCTAACGAGGTTTTTAGAATTCATAATTCTTATAGAGTGCTCATATCTTATGGCATGTCAACTATATCCAATATCAAACTTTAATTTTCACAAGCCAATATATCAATTTAAACCATAATTATTTATTGTTTTTCTTATGTAAAACATATACAAACTTATTCAAAAGGGTGATAGCAAATCATATCAGAAACTTATAATGATACACTTAAGCACTATCATGCTTGTTGATACATAGCATATCAAATAGGATGCATAAAAAATAGTAAGTTAAACACTTTGGTTTTTCTAAAGCAATTTAAGTAGTTAAAATCTCTATTATGATTCCAACCAAAATTTAGTGAAAGTTAAAAACGCTTACTTCCAAGTTTAACAAATCTTGGTAGGCTTTCATTAAACTCCCCAAACCACATTTCAAACCTTGTTTAAAAGAACTCATAATTTGCACTCACCCAAATGTTTCCGCTTGATGTCGAAACCTCGCCGACAATCGTCCGAAAACTTGCAAGACTTCGATATTCGATTCTAAATTCTCTAAAACTCAACAACAATATAATTCGTTATTAAATATACTCCAAAACTTCTAGCAACTCAAACAATGTTGATTTCGTAACCGACAATCCCTAAAAACCGAAATTCATTTGAAACTATACTTCCATCATTTACAACTTTAATTCCACATTTTTCCACAATTCCAAACTCAAACTCATCAAGATTATCACAAAATAACTCCTCATAATAGTAGCTAATATCAACAAACCCAAATAACAATGATTCTATCAAAATCCTTAAGAGCACCCAATCCAAATTAACCAATTAAATAAATTTTGGGATTAAATATTATAAATCACCATTGGATTATTAATAACCTTCAAGACTACATCAAAACCTAATAGAATTACTTAGGTTTTACCAAAGAAATCATAATCCACTCTAAATCGTCCAAAAATCCAATTCTCCTAATTAAATCTCACTTTAATTTCAAAGGCTATTAAAAACAATAGATTAGAGACACAAAACATGTGGAATTTCAATAAGAAATCATAGTTCACTTTGCTTGATAGGAAAATGCTATCAAATATGAGCTCCCCTTTGTATTCTGACATGAAAACCGATGAAGGAGTGAAATAACCAAAATCAATGCATTTGCTAGTATTTAGAAATCATTTGGGAGAAAAATGGAATAGAAAAGGATTAGAAATCAAAGGATTACTGGAAAAGAGGTTTGGGAAATCAAGAGGGAGTTGAGAGAAATTTTTTTAGAATTCTTCAATGGAATAAAATAATCTCGTCGCTAGTTTTGATAAAATAAGAGGGAATTTGATATTAAAATAAAAAGGGTTTAAATGCTCCTTAAAGATTCTTAGTTTGTACCCATTTTAAATTTAGTCACCAAAAATATTTAAAAAATAGTCGCCTTTTAATTAGAAACCCAAATCGACTTTATTAAAAGTCATTCAAACCAACAATCTCGTCATTTAACATAACAGTTAAATAACCTTCCAAAAATATTTAGCATAATAAATTTCTCAAAAACCAACTTAATCAAATTCAATTAATTACTCAGAATTTAATCATTTAGTCAATTTCTCGGTTAAATTCTAAACTGGCCTAATTAAAATACTCAAAACTCCACTTTCAAATTTCGAGATGTTATAAAAATGACAAGAAATCAACAATCAATCACATGCAAGTAATTTGGTTATAAAATGCGAAGATGAATGGAGTTCAAAAGGATTTTTAGTGAAAAAAAAAACAAATATTCGAAAAAGGAGAGATTTGGGTGAGGAAAGACTTACTCGTCACCTAAAGTTTCGTCGTTTGAAACCGAAGCCACCGTCTGTCACCGGGTTTGTTGTCCTAAGGTAGTCATTTGTCCTCTTTTTCGAGTTGTTGTGAAGGATTGAGGGTTCGATTTGTAAGGGTTTAGGGTTAAAAGAAAATTGATAATTGCTCAAGGTTTATGTATGCGGAAAAAGAACTCCGGTGAGGCTGCCGCCGATGAACGATCAGGGAAATAGTGTCCGATTTGAGAGCTCTCTAAATTTGTATCAGATGCTTGTTTTGAAATGAAAATGGAGTTAGTAAAAATATAACATTTTAATGCATTTGTTTTACTAAAGCTAAATTTCTAAAAAATTTTCAGAAAAAATTATTAAACAACAAAAAATAAATTATACATCGTCCAAAATCAAAAAATACTTTTCAAAATATGTTTACCAAAAAATAAAATTCATTTTTCAAAATCTACTATACATGAATTAAACAAACAGTAAGCTTTGCATGATAGGTGGAAAGAAAATTAAAAGGATAAAAAATTAAAGGGTAAAAAAGTAAAAAGATATAAAATTATTTTTTTCTTTCAATTGATGTGTTAGGAATGATGAAAATTTTAAAAGGAAATTGTATTTTTTTTCCATTCACTGTTAGGTAAAGATGAAAATTAAAAGGAAAAAAATTAAACTTTAAAAAATTCATATTTCGAATTAACTTACATCTTTTTCATATTTTTTTTTCTTCTTTTTTTTTCCAATTTTAGGATGATTTATCATTACACATAAACATGAAAAATGATCACCCTTTAATTTCCTTTCCTCCCACTTTCCTTTCTTACCAAACACACATAAAATTTAATTTCTTTTCCTTTTTTTATTCTTCTTTCAATCCTTTCAATTTTCTACTCAACCAAACAAGCCTGAGCTGCTCTAGCAATAAAGAGGCTAACCTGTAGACTGGATGCACGCAAATGTAAAGATAAGAAGCAAAACCAGATGCAAATCACGGCGTATATATTTTCTTCAACAAAATCAACCCATTAATTGAAGAAAACTTTGTTTTCAATACCCCATACCATAGATTAAAAACAAACAAAAAAGAGATTCATACATGGACGGAGAAGTCAAAAGTACTCGATGCTGATAAGTAAAACAAACCCTCACTCAACTTTGTCTTTATAAATAATACATAAACAGTTGGAAATATACTTATATTGCAAATGGATGGTTTGGGTGTCTTAAGGTGCTGCTCCGGCGGCCTTCTTGGGATCGACCTTGCCGTTCGTCACCTCCGACGAGAGCGAGACATGCATCTCTATCTTCGTCTCTTTCCTTGCTGCTATTATTCTCTTTGTGGACTTGTAATATGTACCGTATAGCAACAGCTGGGCTAAACTAAACATTGTCCCCACTCCATTGGAAACCTGGAACACACGTACATTTATTATGTGTATCCGAATACGGGAAACAGTCTTAAAGAAGAATTATTTATTTAACATGTTGGTATGATTATAAGGTAATATCTGTTTATTAATTCTAGTCTTTTAATAACGTACACACACCATGCAGACAAGCTGATTGAACCCGGATCTCCTAAGAATAACAACATTCATTTTTCCACTAAGACCGTTTGAAACGTTATTAAAGCATGACTGTTGAATTTGAATTCAACCTCGACATAAGTATATGAGACGAGAAACACATGATACGAGAAACACAGCAATTTTGTTAGTAATAGCTCTCACCAAGCTCATTTTTAGTGTTCTTTTAACGTGTAAATTATAATGTCTAAACTATACATACTCTCATAATCATGCATTGAAGCACATTTGAACTCACAACCTCTCAAATGTTAATTCCAAGTCCAAATAATATGAAATAGAAAATCCGTGAGAGTTGGTGAAACTTACAGCCATAAAAGGGTCAAAAGGGAGGAAAGCGTCAGCAGTCCAAAAGACACTGTTGACGAAGGAAACCAGTGAGAGGGAAAATGGCATATACTCCACACTTTTGGTCTTAATCACCAGTTTCTGCACCATCCTCATTTTTATATATTATAAAATAGAGCTTGTCAAACAAGTTTGTCGGATTGAGGAAGAGAATGTATGCTAGCTACAACAATAACTATATTCTACTCATTATACATTTACTATAGGAATATCCAACCCCCAAAAACTATCATTTAGAAAATGTTCTTGGACTAAGCAGTCGGAATTTTCAAGTTATAAGTTAAAAAAGTTTATTTCAATCCTTCTATTATAAAAGGGTACATTTTAGTCTTTGTAAGTTTGAAAAGTTAATATTTTGGTCCAAAATATTAAATATATTATCAGTTAGATTTAGGGGCGGAGTCAGAAAATTTAGATTGCAATGTCAATTTTTTTATATTAACTCATATTTTATTAAAAACAGATGGAGTCGAATGATATGTGTCATTTCCTTTAAAAGATCTTAACCGGTGTCAATTTCCCTTTTTATATATTTTCCCCATAAAGTACATATTTAAAAAAATTCTTAAAACTTTTTGGTGTCAACTGACACCCATTGCATAAGCTGGCTCCGCCAATGGTCAGCTAAAATATTTAGGTTTAAACATTCTTTAGTCTTCAATTTTAATTTCAGGCAAATTAATCTCTCTCAAAATAATTTTTTTATTTTTTTATATAAAATTTTAAAATACCAATGAAATCTAAATGCAAAATTATTTCTTATTCTAACTCTAAAATTTGTGGTCTTCACTTACAATGATATTGCAATTACAAGTCAATACATATAAAATATTTAAAATGTTTAATCGAATAAATGTACGTTGAATTTTTTTTTAGAAATTTTAGTTTTAACATAAGAGTTTAATTAAAAAAATATGATACAAAAATTATAAAAATATTTAAAAGTTTTATTAAAATTTCAAAATTATGAAAACATTATAAAATTATATTTTTTGTTTTATTTTAACTAAAAAATTATTCAATCATAGTAGACACACGTGAAGTATTGACGGAAAAGGTCACCACCATCATAGATCATTCTTATTTACTCACATTTTAAAGTATACATTGAATAAATTGCTATCCTTTTCTAAAAAGAGATCAATTTACTCAATTTAAAAATTGACAGAGATTTAAAGAGTGTTTAAACTAAATTGTTTAAGCCAGCTAATTATAACTTTAAAATTTTGAATTAAAATATTCTCTTTTCAAAAGTACTAGGACTAAAATGTCTCTTTTTATAGTAGATAGACTAAAATGAACTTTTAGATATAGTAAAGAGACTAAATTTTTTCTTTTTATAATAGAGAAGCTAAAATGAACTTTTAGATATAGTACAAGGACTTTTAATAGACGTTAATCCAAATCTTAAAACTAGATTTTATTATTTAAAAATACTGTATATTCGTATTTATTTTTAAAATTGAATTAAAATATTTATTAAATTAGGTGTATTATGTCCATGTAAATTCATTAGTAAAATAAATGCATGCGCTTACATTTCTTTAGTAGGTAATTAAAACGATACCTAGGTCACACTCTCCTACCTTATTCATGGAGTAGCTAGATTCTATAACACTTACCATGACGGATAAAGGCGCAGCATACATCATGATATTGGACAACATGCCTATAATTCCGACCACCATGGAGCGGCGTTGAGTGGTGTGAACCACGGTAAGAGCGAGAGTGGCGAGAACGGCCACTGAGATGAGCTCGACCATGAAGATTAGCAGGACGGTGAGTTGCCTTTTCTTGTCATGGAAGAAGACGAGGAAGAGGGTTAGAAAGATGACCTCAATGGCGATTCCTGCGCCGTTGATGGTCAACAGAAGAGTGCGGTTGGGGTGCACTATCGGCAGCCCGTAGATCATCCAAACCATGCAATTGATTAAGGTTACTAGGTATGGGACTGGGGAGAACTGCTCCACTGACCCTTTATTCCAAATTCGAATAAAAGTTGGCCTGCAATAATTAATGCTGTACTATTAGGGAATTATATCTCATTAATTAAAAGGAAAAATCAATTTAATCCAATGTAACTAACATCAATAAACAAGGATCATAGCTTATTAATTAATTTATTAAATATATGACTTAATTTTACTTAATTTCATTCAATATTCGGCACATAGAATGCCTTCTTTTATTCTTAAATTAATATTTCCTTTACCAACAATAAGTTGATTTAGTGGGATGATGCATTAGATCCCTTAAGTAAGGTCAACTATTCAAAATTTAGTGTTGTGAATGGAACAAATTAGGTTGAGAGAATTGTCTTCATAATGGGTCTCTATAGTACTCGATCTGGATTAGTCAGTCAATTGGTCGGATATCGGTGATTAAACAAAAAAAAATTATTATCTCCTTTGTATTAAAAAACCATAAATTCATTTTCGACCTACACTTTATTGTTTGATAAAATAATTAATTTTGCACCGTTAATATCTTTAATTGGACCAATACAATATTAATTAGCGTGTTTTTTCATTAAGCAAAGATATGTTTACATTCTTAAAGTAAATGTTGGTATTTGAACTTATACAAAATGAGATAATATAAACATCTTTGACCACACAGTCAGTTAGTGAATCTCAATTAACTTGCTTTTTTATTACCAAATAATTAGTTTTGTGTTTGAATTGTTTTTCGTTTTTATAAGACACACTAAAACTAATATCCATAATAATAATAATTTTCTATACACATAATAACCTTAATGAATACGTTAAACTGATTTAATATTCGTTCGATTGATATCGTTATTGTCGTAATATATAAGAGATCATGAGTTCGAGTTTTCTTAAGTGTGCAACTTCCTCTTATTAAGGGATGGAGAGTGATAAAATAAAAAACAAAGGAGTGTGGTATGTAAAGATGATGCTAAAGCCCGGAGAAGAAGCTTACACAGGAGACAAGAACAGGGAGAGTCCAATAACGTTCTCTGAGAAGAACAAGAATAACTCATATCAGTTAGTTTTTTATGTTCTGATATATATGAAAAGAGAGATAAAGTAACATACCGATGATGCCAACTACATTTCGGATCGTGTTGAGTAGGTAAGAGACCATGACTGAATTGAAGAGGGGCAGGGGGATGAAGGAGGCAATAATACGAAGAAACAGAATGGAGAGAGAGCGAAAGAGAAAAGGGGTCCTACGTTTTATATGGACAATTTCAGCGTAGAACAAATGAGGATGAGACGTCCATGAGTTTGTGAAAGCATAGAAAGGGATGAACAAATGATCAACGTTTGATAGGATCGAGTCGAATTGAGTCAAAATTTTTTGAGCTATTCGAGTTTACGAGTCTTATTTTACTATTCAAACTTCATTTGAAAATTTTCGAATCAAGTTTATGAAATTAGAGTCGAGTTGAGTTTTCGAGTTTCTGTTCAAATTTAATTGCACTTATTTATAATGTTATAATATAGATTGATTCCAATTTAAACAGCTTTCTATATCCATATACATACATACATACATACATACATACATACATACATACATACATACATACATACATACATACATTTCTTCATATTTTCACATGTGATATACATAATATATCAGGCAGAATTTGGAGACTCGACTCGAACTTGAAACTAATAAACTAATTACTAAAAATTTTGAGCTATTCGAATTTTTATTTTATAACTCAAACTTTATTTGAATTTTTTTTCTAGTTGAGTTTATGAAAAACGAGTCTATTCAAAACGAGTCAGATTTTTTCGTGTAGAATCGAAACGAATAATTTTATTTGCTTGAGTTGAGTTTTGCCCCCTCCTAGGAGAGAGGAATTATTGAACACGGTGTGGGGACTGGGGTTGGAATGGAAATCGCCTGCCCCTTAAGTATGTCTCTTTTGGTGCCCCACTTTAAGATATAAGATTTAGGGTTAAGATTTAGAATTTAATTTTTTAGTATTTTTAGTGTAGATCATATAAAAAAGACATACTTAGGGGAATAAGATTTTTGTTCTGGCTGAGCTTTAGGGGGTTCGGCAAAGTATTTAGATTTATTTGCAACGTGAAATTTAATTTGGGTAAACTATTGGAATGACCACTTACTTTTAGTAAGTGTATAATTCTGATCACTAATTTTAAAAATTGAAGTTATGGCCACTTATATTTTCGTTGTGTAAACTTATAGTTATTCAAACGTTAGTTTCCGTTACCCTAATGGTGAGCATATTAATAAAAAAATGTTTTTTAATTTCACCTCCTAAAATTTTAAAATTTTATTTTTTTACCCGAAGAAAAAATGTTGGATGACGTTTAGGTTTTGGAAATTCAATCCCTCTCTAGGTTTTAGAAATTCAATCCCTGTCTAGATTTCTCAGCTTCTTTAATTATCACTCACAATCTAAACTGAAAAAAAGGTCTCCAGAAATGCATAATCAAAACCATATTTGTGATTCTTTTTCATGTTTTGAATGGATATATGAAGTGAATTAAAAGATGAAATATTTCTAGGGAGATGTTAAAAGAATCACAAATACCCATATTCAAAACCAGTCATCTTCATCCTCCATCTTTGTTAGTACCACCACCTTCACCATCACCTTTTCCACTATATTCTAGGCCACTGCCACCGCCGACATAGCACGACCAAATCGAACCAATCATCATAGGTGGCGGCGGCAACCACACCATTCACATAATCATAAGGTCTTTACGGGGAAAAAGCTTGGACTCTTGTTCGTCAACATTGCTATCATCTTGTAGTTTGGTCCTTGATTTTGAAAAGAAGGCAAATGTTAAAAGTAAATGGCACATACGAGACTTGCTCTTCTTCTTCATCATGAAATATCTGTCAAGTTTTTGGGTTACATTTTTAATTCAATTTATTTTAAGGGGGTTATTTTATTGGATTGAGAAAAAAGAAATTATATGATGAACTGAGAAAGGAATTACGATATTGCAGATTTATACATCAATCATTACGTGTGTTTGTGAATTTGGTGTTCAAGGTTTTGCCTTTATTTTTCTCTATTGAGAACAAAGGAAATAGTCAACAATTGGGGGAATTCAAGTCTTGTACTGTTGTGTGATTTGTTTATTCTTTCTTTTGATAATATGAGTGTTTCGGTGGATCGGTAAGGGAAATTCAAAGACACCCATTTCATGATATTGTATTGATTTCCTGTTTCTAAGAATTTTAAGGGTGGGTGTTTAATGTTGTTTTTTCGTCAATGGTTTTGATTATCAAGAAAATTTCTTTCTTTCTTTGATTATGCAAGTTGAAATTTTTTGATTTTTTGTTTCCTTTTAGATTTTGAGTGATAATTAAAGAAGGTGAGAAATTTGGAAAGGAGTTGAATTTCTAAAACGTAAATATCGTTAGACATTTTTTTGGCGAAAAAAATGAACTTTTAAAAATTTAGGGGTGAAATTAGAAATAAACCTTTTTTATTAACAAGCACGCCATCAGGGTAACGAAAATTAACGTACCATAAGTTTACACAACAAAAACGTAAGTTACCATAATGTTCAATTTTTGAAATATGTGACCAAAAGCGTACACTTACTAAATATGGTGACCATTTTAGTAGTTTACCCAATTAAATTTTATTTATTGTTGGTTCAATTAGATATTCCAACTTATTCAATTTGATACCTAATTATTTAATTCAATTAGATACCTGATTTTTGGGTTTTAGGTTAAATTGGCAACTAAAATGAGTTTCATGGTTCAAATAAATCATTTACCGTAAGTATTGATTTGGACAAAAAGTGAAGCTTATGTACCAATTTAATCCAACAAGTCAAGTTCAGGTACCAAATTGAACCTAAAATTCACCTATTAAACTAAAAACTTTAAATACCAAATTACACAAAGAATAAATTAAGTTACCAAAATATATATATATATATATATTTACCTTATATTGGATCATATATGATGGGTCGATACATGTCTCTCATGAAACGCTCTTCAAAAAACTTGGCTCAGATCTCTCTTGCGTGATGGAAGGTGGATGTGAGCGGGAATGCGAGATTTGTCTCTTTCCTTTCTTTTTCTGTCTCCTCGGTCTGATTTTGGTTGGATTTTTTTGTTTAGGATTATGTTTGGTATGTTTTCGGCTCTTTCGTCAGATGATGAACGTGGGCTGAGTTTTTTGGCGGCATTTGCTCTTTTTCAGATTATCTTTCATCGACGATTCCATGATCTTTCAACACGATGAAGCTCTGATGGTTTCCTTCCTACATTTCTCCAATGGCCTTATGCTTTTGTGTCCCTAAAAATGACATGTAGTTGAAGAGTGGATTGATGGCTTTGTTTCTTTGTTTTCTCTTGTTGATTATGAAGATTGTTGTCTTTTACCATTTATGTTTCGGTGTTTTGTATTTTCTCCTTGTTGTTCTGTTTTGTTTGCTCTTGGATTTTTTTGGAATCATTCTGTTTGTATCTGATGTGTGTTGAATATGTATGAGCAAATAAGCAAGTATACTTGTCGTACAAATAATACAATGATGAGAATATCATCCCCACAGGGATTGGAATGATTACACTCAAAGGAATTTCAAAAAAAGGAAATAAGGATAAGATGATGGTAAAGAGATGAATAAAGATAAACTGTAAATAAATGTTGTAGCAAAAGATAAATTGAAGCAAAGATTGAAGGATAACAAACATTTGCTAACTCACAAAAGATTACAAAGGTGAATGGATAGCTGGGTCTACTGCCAAGTACAATGCTTAGTCCTTACTAAAATACTATAACGATGAAGATCCACTCTTCTATTCGATAGGGTTTTCAAAAGAACTTCTAAACTATGTCTAGCTAGAAGCTGATAATAGAATGCTACGACGGTACATGTCTGCGTTAACCCTAATGATAAGTGTTCAAAAGTACTATTTTTCTTACCCTTTTTTACTCATATTATTGTTAGACATAGGCTCATATTAGTTTCATAATTAGCCATTCATGCATTAATCCATGTTTCCTTCCATCGTTGAGCTTGATTACATAACTTGGTAGTTTTTGTGGGAAAAGATGCTGCTTTGGTGTGTTTTGTGTGTATGTGCAGGATCACTTGCCAAAGCAAGGCTAGAGTTAGTTGCCAGGGCAATACATGAAAGAGATGCCGAGCTAGTTGCCAGGGCAATGCATGAAGGAGACGCCGAGCCAGTTGCCAGGGCAATTGTCGACAAAGCAAAAGGTGATATGGTAGTCGAAATTGATGACTAGACAAGCCCAAGATGACGTGGAGCAAATCCCAATCCCAAAGGAATTTGATTTCCATGAAGAGATTAAAGAAGAATTAAATTCCAAGAAGATAGGAGAAGTTCTAGTAGGAATATAATTATAATAAAGAATTATATTCTTTAAAGATAATTTAATTCCAACTTAACTTCCTCCTCAAAGAAGGACTTTGACCTAGCCCTATAAATAAGAGGCCATATCGTCAAACTCCAAGGAGAGAGCAAGATAGGGGAATTTCGACAACTCCAAGGAGGGCAAGAGGAGAGAATTTTTGACAAGCATCTAGGGCAAGGAGGATTTCGACAAGCTTCCTTCTTCATCATTTTCTTTCTTTTTCGATTGGGTTCATGCTAGGGATTATTTATCTTGTGTTTCTTTGGAACCTAGTCATGAACTAAATCGATTTGGCTATGGTTATTGTGTTTTGTGGTTGTGAGAAACTATTGGTTTTTGTTTAGGTAATAAGAGTTTGCACTTTTCTATTCAAGGTTTATTCATTCTTGGTTCTTATTCTTGTTTGCGAGTGAATTGGGAGAGGATCTCGTGATTTCATCTATTTATCTAATATCAGGAGAGTTAGATTCAAGAAACGAATGAATATGATCTTTATTCAATCTATTGATGGTGAAGATTAATCCGACTTAGGAATAAGTTAAGGATTTCAACGGCTAAGAGGAGCGCAAGATTGGTTGTTGTTCACCCTTGATTCATGCAGGGATGTATTATCAAGGCATGCACAAGTAGCTAGAGTTTTGACTTAGGGTTAAGAAGAAACCATTGAAGAACGCTCTGTCGAACCTTGAAGGTTGCTGCCCAGACGCCCAAGTAGTTGCCCAACTAGTCGCCCAGGCAACCATCGATTAGTTGCCAAGGCAACCCCGTTGTGCAAGTTGCCACAGCAACTGAGTTGCCCGTGCACTCTTTTACCAAGACGATCCAATCGGCTATCACACCTCAACTCACGATAACCTGGCCTATCTCTCTCATTTGATCTCATCTATTCTTTTACTTTATTGCTTTCTAGATTAGTTATTAATTAAACTCCTATAATCCTTTATTTGTGTTTTTACTTTTTACAGTGCAAGAGACTAGATTCTTGAAGTGGCAACAATCTCTGTGGAGACGATATCTTTTATACTATAACTTGCAACGTGCATACTTGCACAATTGCGTAGCACTTATTACGCACAACACCTAACAAGCTATTATCTATTTTTGCTCTCCTCTTTAGTCATTAAAACCCTAATCTTATGTCTAAACATGATTAGAACTCAAGTTAACAGCTTAAAATCCACTGTTCATCAAGTATAGCCTAACTCTCTAGATATCATGCCATAGATCTTAACCTAAGGCTGCTCTAGCGAGATCTTACAAGGCCAAACAATGAGAAAAATGAACATAATAGAAAGTAGAATAAATGATATAGCATTAAGAAAAGATTAAACTAAGTATTCAACAACAAACCCAACTAAAAGAGTATTTAGCTTATGTCTGAGCAATAATCATCCATCCAACAAAAGTATGAAATCATTTCAATAAAATAAAGGCTACACAGTAGAGAATCAAGGTGACCCAAGGCTCCCTCCTTGTGCTGTGAGATTTGCCACAGCTTCTTAGAGCTCCTTAAACCTTTTGAGATAGCTTGCGTTGCTTAGAGACTTCTCTCTTCCTCCAACAATAGTGGTTCTCCAAAGGTTGAAGACAAAAGGGTTGTTTCCTCAAATTTTGGCTTAGGTTGGAAAAGTTGCCCTTCTTTCCTTTATTTAGTGGAGGCCATCCTAGGGGTTGCTGCCCTAATTCTTGACATGTGTCCAAAAAGTGGACATTCTCTTCTCATGTGTGTAGTGGCAAGCTAAATGAATGGGAGATGGACCACGTGTTGACTGAGGTTAGAGAATAGAGAGTTTGTCTCTAGCTTCCCAACATTGTTGTAACATTGTATTTCCTCACGAGAGAATGTTGAATAATGCTCCAACGTGCCTTTGCTTCCTTCGACCATGATCTGGCACAACCACCACAAAAGAGCACTACCTTTCCTATTAAAAGCATCAATTCATAAATCTTTTAAGTTCAAGAATAAACTCCTTAAATGAATTCAAAATGCTCTAAATGGAACTATATGAGCTCAAATACAGACAATAACTCGAGTAAAAGGCATAAAATATAGATTTTCCACAAAGTTATGACACCCTCAAACTTAAGCTATTGCTTGTCCTCAAGCAATGATATGCAAACTAAAAAGAAACTATGGCATCAACAAATCCCAACATGCTGCAACAATATCTCAATCCTCGGAAAATCAAACACATATGCGCAATATGTATCAAAGCTCAAAAAATTCAATCTTAAAATCAACCCTACTACCAGTGAATGTGTGTGTGGTTTCATCCAATCAATACTTAACAACATTAGAAAAATTCTAAGCATGCTCTATATTCTGACCTAGCATTTTTATCTTTTTAGCTATTTTCTTACTCAATTTGTTTCATTTATTTTGTTGTTTCATAGGGGCTTCAACTTATCACAACTGCCCTTCTAGACCTGAAAATAAAGTGGAGCAAATACCCCATCCCTGAGCCCATCGAGCAGAGTCATCTCGTGAAGGCTTTCATTCACTCATATGCTAATGCTACCTTTCCTACTAGGAAGAGTTAAAAGGAGCAAACACAACTCACCTAGTGTATTGAGCTTGCAAAGCAAATAGGAATGTCCCTCAACAACTATGCCTTTGGCATTTATTTTTTGTCTTTTTTCAATTTTTATGGGAGCCTTACAATTAAACCTTTATGCTAACATTGAACATTTTAGTTCTTTTTTCTTCATTTTTCAACTATACTACAACATCAGAGAGTCTAACCTAAAATTTTTCTAAAGTCTTTAACTATTGAAAGCATGCAAACATGTTCAAAGAATAACTACAACATCATTAACCCTAGGTTCAATTCTCAAGAGCTTCAACAAAATTGCTAAGAATTCTCCATAGAGATATATTCATCATCGGATATCATCAAAATTTCACACAACATGCTTAAGATATTAATGCCATAGCAACATAAAAATGCAAAACAAAATACTAACTATGAACAATGCTACCCCCTAAACTTGAGAGAAGCGTTGTCCTCAATGCAATTACATGAAATGAAATGCAAATTAAAATGCATGAAAACTAACTTGGAGTTTATTGGTGATGAGAAGGTGATGTCTTCCTCGCCGTGCACTTGAAGCATGTGGTTAAATGAGGAGTAGTAGGTGGTGGTTCAATCACAATGAGGACTAGTTGTGGAGGGGGATCAGATGGAAATTGAGGAGGAGATGCGTCAGATGAGTCCTTCGATTCATAAGAGGTGGACATCTCATCAAGAATTTCCTCAATTTTTGAAGGAAAAGCGACTTGACTCATCCAACTATGACCTTTGTTCTCGTCTGAGGTTGCACAGGTGTTAGAGCAGCAATAACAGATGATGTGGACATTGGAGTAGTGGGTCGGTTAGATGCAGCTACAGAATTTTTCTCATCATTATGGATGTAAATAGGGCTAGCTTGTGAGGAGCATTCAGGGAACATATGGACCTTGCCCTTGACCTTAGCCTTAGACTTATCGTTCGAGATAGGGTTAATGATTAAATGGAAGGTTACTTTAATTTTGAAATTAAAAAAACACCTTCTTTTGTTTAACCGCCCACAAAAACCCTAAAAAAAGTGGACCCAATACTGCCAACCTGTAACTTTTTTCTTAAAATCCCCAAAAAGCTTTATTCTCTTCACTCATAGCCTCTGCAGACATAAAAAAAAAACACACCAAAAAAATATTATTCATAAACAATAGCAATGCTAAAGCATAAAACAAAAAGAAAAAAACAAACCTGAAATTTAAATGTAAGAGACGAAGATACCAGGCATCTCGTAGTGTGACAAAGATTTTGTCACACTAAATTGGGGCACCTAAATATGCTTTCAAGTGCTTTTCATTGACCTTGAAGATGGGATCATTCTTGCAATCCTTGATGTCAATGGCTCCACGTGGATAAACTTTGACTACTTCGAATGAGCCTGACCAATGATATTATAATTTTCCTGAAAAAAGTCTTAAGTCTTGAGTTGTATAAGAGGACTTGTTGGCCTTTTGAAAAATGTCGTGGCATTAATTTTTGATCATGCCATTTCTTTGTCTTTTCCTTATACATCCTCGTATTTTCGTAGGTATGCAGTTTGAACTCTTCGAATTTGTTAAGCTCTAGCAATCTTCTTTCTTTAGCCAATTGACAATCCAAGTAAAGCTTCTTGATGGCCCATAAAGCTTTATGCTCTAGCTCGATTGGTAAATGGTATGCTTTTCCATAGACTAGTCTATCTAGAGATATTCCCAAGGGTGTCTTAAAAGCGGTCCGATACACCCATAAAGCTTCATAGAGTTTCAAGGACCAATCTTTTCGGCTGGGTTTGACTACTTTCTCCAAGATTTATTTAACCTTGCTGTTGGACACCTCAGCTTGACCATTGGTTTGTGGATGGTAAGTTGTGGCTATCTTATGCCTGACACCATATCGCATCAAGGCTTTAGTAATCAGCTTGTTGTCAAAGTAGGTGCTTTCATCACTAATTATGGCTCAACATTCTTGTGCAAAAATCTCAACACCATTTTGGAATCATTCTTTACTGTAGCAGCGGCCTCAACCCATTTGGAAACATAGTCAACTGTGAGCAATAAATACAAGTGTCCACAAGATGAAGAAAAATGATCCCATGAAGTCTATGCACCACACATCAAAAAGTTAAATTCTAAAATAATTTGCATGAGCATTTCATTTCTTCTAGAGATATCCCCCTTACGTTGGCACTTATCACATGACTTGTAAAATGCTTGATCATCTTTGAATAGTGTAGGCCAATAGAAGCGAGATTGTAGAACCTTTAGAGAAGTCCTATATCCTCCAAAATGCCCTCAACATGGAGTTGAATGACAATGATATAATATATCCTATTTTTGTCTTAAGGCACACATCTCTGAATCATTTGGTCGAATATTGCTTGAAAAGGTAGGGCTCATCCCAATAATAGTAGCGAACATCATGGCAAAACTTTTTCTTCCTCTAGCTAGTCAAATCACACGGTAGAATTCCACTAACAAGAAAGTTAGCAATATCAACATACTGATAACTGTGTAGATAACCTATTTTGTGCACCCTTTTTACTTAACTTTTGCATGTGTTTAAGCTCATATAGTTGCATTTTTAGGAATAGTTTACATGTAGTTTGCATGTAATTAGGGAGTTACGGTACATGTGCTCAATTGTTCCATGTTTTGGTACTTTTAATAGGGAAGGTAGTGCATTTTTTGTGGTGCTTGTGTAGAAACTGTTAGAGCTGGAGGAGCATTCGAGCAGAAGAAGTCATCCCTCTTGTATGGAGCTGACAAGGCGATAGAGTTGGAGACAAATCAGACTTGGACTATGTGGATTCTCATCTGATACAGAACTCATTAAATGAAGCAGGAAAGCAAGATCCTAGTAAAGAGGTTTTGAACACTTTAGGTTTTCTAAAACCCTAGCTTTCTCACCTATATAAAGAAGAATTGGGCCACAAACAATGAGAGCTCAATCAAAAACGACAACCCTTAGTCTTCAGCTACCGAAAAACCATTAGAGTCAAAGGTCTATAGGAGTTTCCATACGGCGAAAGCCATCGAGAGAGGCTAGAGGAGTGCGGGACTTGCAACACAGTTAGAGAGCTTGGAGGAAAACATCGAGAACGCTCGATTCTTTCTTTTTCCTTGCTTGATAAAATATCAATGTTTTTATATACTTTTATTACGGATGTTTTAGGCTCATACATGAGTTAAATACTTTTGCTTAGTTTAATTGTTTTAGGATATTATGTTTTGATTAATTGTTTAATGCTATAGTTCTTTTTCCTTTATCTATTCTATTCATCATTCTTCTTGTGAAATTATTGTAAGAGCTATTGAGAGAGTAACTATTGATCTGTGGATTAATATCGAGAGTTAGGTTATACAAACGTGAATAGTGGGGCTAAGTTGTTAACTTGGTCCTAATTCGGCTTAAACATAAGTTTAGGATTTCAGTGACTGATAAGGGGAACTTGAATAGATAATAGTGTTGTTAGGGTTCACGCAGACATGTATTGCCTTAGCTTCAATGTTATCAACTTTTAGGCATTGGAAGGGTTAGAAGTTAGTTAGAAAACCACGCCTAGTAGATAAAGACATAATTGGTTTACGTAGACATGCATCGCCACCCGCTATAGCAATCAATCAAGTAATCAAGCATAATTCCTAGGCAATAAACCCAGCTTCTATAATTATCTTGATATCTGCTGCAACATTTGTTTGTCATGATCATTGCTACTTTACTTTTATTTGCATTTAGTTTTGATAATCACCATCAAATCAATACTTGCTCATCAATTCTTAAGTACGTTTTCATCCTATTTATTAATCAAATCCCTGTAGGTTCGGCACTCTACTCTATCGCTTTATTACTTGATCGACGAGTATACTTGCTCTAAAGTGCATAGCTTTTTCTCTAAGTCATAACATAAAAAGGCAATGATGTATCATTTAATAGTTTCTCATCAGGAAATTCTTTCTTAATATCTAGTTCATTCTCTAGTTCACATGGGTTCTCTAGCCTAGAAAGATGGTCGGCTACTTGATTTTTAGTACCCTTTTTATCCACAACTTCAATATCAAATTCTTTCAATAATAAGATCCACCTAATAAGTCTAGGCTTAGCATCCTTCTTAGTTACTAAGCACTTAATGGCCGAGTGATCTGTATGCACTATGACTTTAGTTTCTATAAGGTATGCTTTAAACTTATCAAAGGCAAATATTACAGCAAGCAATTATTTTTCAGTGGTGGTATAGTTTAATTGAGCTTCATTCAATGTACGAATAGCATACTATATAACATGAAAGATCTTACCTCGGCGTTGGCCAAGTACTACCCCTAGAGCTTAGCCACTGCATCGCACATAGCTCACAGGGTAATGTCCAATCGGGGGGTACTACTACCGGTGCTGGTATAAGCTTTTTCTTTAAAGCCTCAAATTTTGCACAACATTTTTCATCAAAGTCAAAAGCTCAATTATGCTCTAGCAAAGAGCATAAGGGCTTTTAAATTTAGGAGATATCTTTGATAAATCTCCTATAGAATCTAGCATGTCCAAGAAAACTTTGGATGCCCTTGACATTAGTTGGTGGTGGTAGCTTTTCAATGACCTCCACATTGGCTCTATCCACTTCAATGACTTGCTTTGAAATTTGGTGGCCAAAAATAGTTCCTTCTGTGACCATAAAGTGACATTTCTCCCAATTAAGCATAAATCTGTCTATTCACATCTCTTCAAGACCTTGGCTAGATTGCCAAGGCATTGTTTAATAGCATTTCCAAATACTAAAAAATCGTCCATTGAAGATCTCTAAGAACTCATCCACCATGTCCGAGAAGATGGCCATCATGCAATGCTGAAAAGTTGCTGGAGCATTGCATAAACTAAAGACATTCTTCGAAAGGCATAAATACCAATAGGACATATGAATGTACTCTTCTATTGGTCTTCTGGCTCTATAGCAATTTGGCTATACCCAGAATAACCATCAAGAAAGCAATGAAAGGATTTCCCCGCTAATTGATCCAGTATTTAGTCAATGAAAGGCAAGGGAAAACGATTCTTCTAGGTGGCCTTGTTCAATTTTTGATAGTCGATGCAAATCCTTCACCCCATAACAGTTCTTGTAGGAAGAAGTTCATTAGCATCATTCTTGATCACTGTCATGCCACCCTTCTTTGGCATGTAATAAACATGACTAACCCAAACATAGCATATCATGGTCATCAATTACTTGTCACATAAGATACCAAACATAGCATATCATGATCGTCAATTACTTGTCACATAAGATATTAAAGTATTTCTTTAATTTACTTTGCAATTTCATTATCGTGTCTTTATCATAGCCTTTAGAATCAAGTAACAGCCTAGGTACACGGATCCCCAACCAACTGTCGCCAAATAAAATAGTACTCGCAGTACCGGTCAATCCCTTCTACTATCGCCATGTGACCACAACACTTCCCTCTTACTGTTGCCAAATAAGGGCCATAGTCCAGGATCGTAGTCCACTCCAAACCTGAGCTCTATGGACTCTATGGCATGCCCACTATGCCTATGACTGACTCGGAACCAAGGCTTTTCACATGATCTTATCTTGTCAGAATCAAGGTTGAGCTTTGCTCCTTATTCATACAGTCATGAACTAATCATACTCTTATCAGAGATGAGCATTGCTCCATATTCTTGCTATCATGCCATCAAGGCTTATTTCATAGCATATCCACAAGTTTAACCATATGTATCGTTCTAACAAAGTATGCATTTATAGCATCTCAAACATATTCAACCATAATTAAGGCATCGAGTGAACATAGCTTATTGTTATTCATTTCAAGTACGTATATAGTTTATATACATAGTTCTCAATTCACAACCCTTTTTATTTAGTCGAATGATAGCACGACGATGGTTGCTTAACAAAAATACATAGATCTTACTACAAGCATATCATTGAAACAAGGATTACATAACACATCATACTTAACAATTAGGTACTTACCTCAAGTCAAAGCTTGCTTATGCATGATATAATTCAAGGTAAAGTAATATAGTTAAAACAACAAAAAAATGCTCGGGAAGGCTACTAGCCTATCCCGGGACTTTAAACTACACTCACAGTTTGTTATGAGCTAATTTTGTTCTCGAATTACGATTCCCTTTTGTTCATCTATTATTTGATCCACTTTATCCCTTAGTCCTTCAATTCTCCCTGGTCTAAATGTAAGAAATAGGAAAATTATGCATTAGAACAATTCCTAATAAGCATTCATTTGTAAACTACTCAATTTCTCATGTGTACATGTAATTTCACACAAAATAGTCTACCCAAGGTTCCTAAGTATGCAAAGCAGTTTCAAATTTCATAAGTGCACAATTAAATATGCAAAATAGTCCCAAATACTTTTCTACATAACTAGAACAATCCATTCTCTTATGATACATACTTATATACATCAAACAGTCTTTATTATGTTTATATGCACTCGAAATAGTCCATACACTTTGCATACATGCTTATATATGTCAAAACAGACCCTAACTTTGGTACATACAATTAAACACATCAAAACAACCTTTATTATATTGTATACATTCAAAACAGTCCCTTACACTTATAAAACAACCTCTCCCCTATTTTTCACCAATCCAAAACAGTCCACAAATGTTTATACCCATGCCTAATCAATCCATTATGTTTTCATACATGTTTACATACATCAAAACAGTCCCCAAATTCATTTATTTACCAACAGGACAACCCTTATTCATATAAATTTCTACATACACCTTTAAAACAGTCCATTAACTTCCTATATACTCAAAACAGTCCCAATTCACTTATATGCTTATTTATACATGTGTAAACAGTCCATTAACATTTAAATCTATAACAAAACAATCCCTACATGCTTCATATGACAATCCCCTATTTTAATTTATTCAAATCAGTCCCCTAAATTTATCAAAATAGTCTCTCCTTTAATTCTAATTTATAAAACAATCCAATTATTCATTTGCACACATATATATACACAAATCAGTCCAATTTGATATGTACACACACACATTTACGTATATACCAATTCAATTAGCCACAAGTTTCTAATCAAGAAAGTTTAACATTTTAATCATGTTGTGAATTCACATAGTATAGAAATCTAATCATGCATACCAATAGAACATCAAGAACTTCACAATACTCACATAATCGAACTCATGGGAATAACATATTTCAATTTACATTCATGGTTTAACTTGATGCATGAATCAATCAAATGATTTAATGATGTTCCTCCAAATAAATCAGCCATTCGAATACAATCAAAGCATGGTACATAAGAGATTAGCAATCAAATTCCAATTTGATTCAATAATTTGGAAGAAAGGAAGAGCTGGCTTACCCCTTCTTCTTAGAGATCGGACAACATCAAGAATTTGAGCTAAAAAACTCATCTTCAAGAATTCCGTGGCAACAACTTAACTCTCTCTCTAATTCTTGGTTCGATTATTAGAGGATGAAGAAGACAACCTTGAATTATCACTCCTTGATGGCCAAACCCAACCCACTCTTGTCTTCATCTTAGATTGCCATGTGTACTAACCCTTCGATTTAATTTTGTTTAGCATGCAACTCTAGAAATTTCACATCAATTTAGTTTAGTCCTTTTTTTAAAAAAGGTTATCCAATTCCTCATGATTTCAATTTTAATCCCAACTCACTTGATTAATCTATATTGATTTTTAATTTTATAGCAATTCAATTAATGATCCAACATAGCATACTCTTATGCCAGAGTTTGGGATATTACAATTTTCCTCCCCTAAAAAAATTCATCCTCAAATTTACCCGAGGGGAAAAGATGGGGATATTGATCCCTCATAGCTGACTTCGATTCTAAGTAGCTTCCTCGACCTTGTGATTTCTTCATAACACTGTGACAACAGGAACTGACTTGTTACAAAGTCTTTTAACCTCTCGATCTAGAATTTGGATTGGTTCTTCTTCATAGGACAAATCTAGATTGAGCTCTACATCTTCAAGCTCAAGCACATGAGAAGGATCTGATCGATTCTTTTGAAGCATGTAAACATGTAATACGTTGTGAATCTTATTGAATTCACTGAGAAGGGCCAAATGATAGGCAACATGACCAATCTTCTCAAATATGAATATCTTCTTCCATGGAGATATCTTCAGGAATACTTGATCTCCTACAACATGATGTATATACCTTCTTCATTATCCAGGTAATCATATTATTTCACAGATATACTATGAGTTTTTTGGAATATTTCTCTTTCTTAAGGATTTTATCATTTGATACACAACTCTATTTCGAAAATGGTATAAGCCATTAGAATTCGAAGAAAAGTCAAAATTAGGTTCATCTCTTAGCTCAAGCCAATATGCTCTGAAGTTTAGGGTCTGATTACTAAAGAATCTCGATTCTTGAAATCAAGTCAGGTTGAACCTGAAGTTCGACTAAAAGTTGCCGATTCTCTTGTAACTTATATTAAGAATAGGTAAAAATTTACTTCAACTGATCAAAACTTCGATGTTAACTTTTCGTTCATACAAAAGGCATATCTTTTCGAAAAATTTGATTTAAGGAGTGGCCAAGATAAATAACTCTTTAACAATTCTTAGATAATGTCCAATTAATCCCCAGAAAACTTCTAACTTTTCTAACGTTTCTCAGAGGCTTCCAATCAACACTGAGTTAAACTTCTCAAGATCATCCTTAATTTCTTATGTAGATGTCTCAAAACCAAAGGACACTTCGGATAACCAAAATTCATATTTATTGAACTTAACATAGATTTGCTTGTCTCAAATAGTTCATATAACAATTCGATGGTGTTTCAAATGTTCCTCCTTTTCCTTGAAGTAGATAAGGATATCATGAATGAAACTACTGCAGACTTGTCCAAATAGGCTTAAAGACTCGGTTCATAAGGTCCATTTATGCAGTTAAAGCATTTGATAGGCCAAAAGGTATTACGAATGCTCATAGTGACTATACCGGGTCCTGAATGTAGTTTTAGGTACGTCAGATTCTTTAACCTTCATTTGATACTATCCTAATCAAAGGTCGATCTTGGATAACACTATGTCATCCTTAAGTTGATTAGACGAGTCTTAAATTCTTGGTAAAGGTTACTTGTTCTTGATGGTGAGCTTATTCATTTGTCGATAGTCAATGCAAGTCTCATGGATCCATCTTTCTTCCTTACCAATAAAATCAGGGCTCTCAAAAGATAAACTAGGCCTTATAAAGCCTTTATCTTGAAGGTCTTGCGACTAATTTTCGAGTTCTTTGAGTTCAACTGAAGCCGTTCAATAAAAAATGTTGAGAAATGGAGCAAATCCCGACCGTATTTCAATGCCAAATTCAACTTCCCTTGTTGGAAGTAATCCCAGAGGTTCTTCAAGTCAGGAAATTCAGAGACAATAAGGATAGATTCAAGAACGAGCTTGGTCTTATTAACATCAGATATAATAACAAACGCAGAATTTGATTCAGAGGGTTTCTTACTTATCAAGAATATGGATTCTTTTTCCTAACCCCAGAAGTAAAAGTCTTTTCTTGCAACAATCTATCCAGACAAGTCCCATGATAAGGTTGGATTCTTGGAAGGGTAGGGTTAAAAGATTAGGAAGAAAGGAAACTCTTTGTATAAACAAAGGACAATTCATACATACTTGGTTTATTACAACCTACTTCTCAAAGGATTGGTGACAACAAGATTACAATTTGTAGTTTCAAAACTCGATTTAGAATTTCTAGATACATGTAGAACATATAGAGAAACGTGTTGAACCAGAATCAAACAAGGCATATACAGCAGTTGAGTTCAATTTGATTGTACCAACGAAGATATAAACTTGATGTCGAACTAACTTGTTTATCAAAGTACGTAGTTGCTAGTCCACAAGAAAACATGAGGAGTTTCTTGTTTCTATTTAGAAATATTCTGAAGGATTTTATTACTTCTGATTTATCCTTACACTGCCTCCTTCATTAAATGAGCCAACCGGAATCTCATTATCATGGTCCAAATGTGTTCCAGACATTTCTACCATTTCTTAACACATAAAAGAGCTTTTATCAGACGCAAATCACAAGTACTTATCAAATTTAACTCCTAGGTGGCACATGTAACAAATGATGATGTAACGAGACTCGGTTTAGTCCTAGAATAGACTAAACTCTAGCTCTGATACTAATAAATGTAACACCCCTTGACCGGTTTAGGAGATAAACCATGTTAAGGAGTATTACCAACAAACAAGATTGGACTTACTTCAAAGATTCAAGTAAAATTAGGGCTATTCATGCAATTTGTTGTAAAAATATCAGAATATTTTCAAAACTAACTTAAGCTTAGCATTAGATCATCTTGTTACCCCATTAGTATGATAAATTTGTTCTAGTCTAGGTGTATTCCATTCGAAAGAGAGATAAAACCCAAGGATGTAACTTAACCTCAAGCAATTTATTATACCTTGATAATCTATTAATCATGATTCGAAATATCAACTATAAAGATTCAATTCATTACCTAGCAAATTTTCCATTACTTATAATAATCTAAGAAGTTCCAGTTAGATCGATTTCACCAAATTTCTATACTTAATGGTTTTTTGAATTTGCCATTTTAAGGACTTTATATGTACATAGCGTTCAAGTAACAACTCAATATCAAACAAACGTTCAAGCACATATAGAAGTTTCATCGACTTAATTTTAATTACAATTTTTATTTCTAAAACCTTAAAGCTCAAGATTTCTAAAAGTTTTAGGCATATAATTTCATTATATAAGGATCAATTAAGGTCCTTCCGTTTTAAGGCATTCAAAACCTTTTAGCTGCTAATACAACTGCTATGATAAACCCTTTTTAAACTCGATCCAAAATTTATAGTTCTCACTAGAACCTTTAAGACCATTTTGAGTTAAGGATAAGTGGGTGATTCAGCTAGATACAAAAATTACTAAGTTTGGCTAATACATTAGGAATCAAGGGCAAAAGGAGTTCTTTAGATATATCCTCAATCCACTTAAGTAAGATTAAAGTATCAACATCTTTCCTTAATTCTGTTACAAGCATCATATTAACTCTACAACTTAACCTAATTGTGACTACACCATTGTAAAATTCACATCCTACAATTAAGCATGCAATCATAATCAAACTAGTCATTCGAACTATGCTACCATGTCAAAGTTTAGCACGTGACGTTAGATACATATAAACCTACATACCCACATATTAACAGGGTAATCCAACTACTTTAAGCACAAATAAATATTTAAACTACCATACAAGCATCATAACTATTATAACTCAAATAGCAAGCAACCATGAAGCATATAAAGGCCCATTACATAACTTTAAATACCTATAAAGCTTACATACATGTCTAGCCAAAAAGGGAGATCTAAATGCACAATGCATACATAACTACTATGTGCCACCAACTAGGAGTTCTTAAGAGAGATTACAAAAACATACGTCTTGATACTTGTGATCTCGTCAAAGCTCAAAGGAGAAACGTAAGTAAGTTTTACCCTGAAATGTAATGAAAGGATAGAGTAAGCATATACTTAGTGAGGTAGTTCAAAGAACTAATAGCATAAAACAATTAATCCATCCTTTCACGAAATTCTATTGGTCATATATGACTATAAGCTTGAACATGAGAGAGATATTGTAGGATAAAGCATTCGAATCAAACATATATTTATATAGATGTGGATACTCGATCAAGGTATATATCTATATATATTTTTTGAAACTCACAAGTTTTAGAACATTCTAGCTTCACATAAATTTTGGGCAATTTAGAAAAGCATATAATTAAAGATTCAAACAAAACTTTCATACTTAAATAGGCATTCCAACCAAGCAATTCTATTCTCCCAAAAGCATATTCAATTTTCAACTAGATATATTTTACTTGTTATACATGTTATTGCATTAGTTCATTTATTTCCTTATAAACTTTCATGCTTTCTTTTAACATAGTCTTACTTGTCTCATGAGATACCAAACATAACATATCACGATCATCAGTTACTTGCCACATAAGAAACCAAACATAACATATCATAGTCATCAATTACTTGTCACATAAGATACCAAACATAGAATATCACGATCGTCAATTACTTGTCACATAATATACCAAACATAGCCTATCATGGTCATCAATTTCTTGTCACTTAAGATACCAAACATAGCATATCATGGCCATCAATTACTTGTCACATAAGATACCAAACATAGCGTATCATGATCGTTAATTACTTGTCCATAAGAATTAAAGTAGTTCTTTAATTTACTTTGCAATTTCATTATCTTGTCTTTATCATAGCCTTGAGAATCAAGTAACTGCCTAGGTACACGAATCCCCAACCAACTATCACCAAATAAAATGGTACTCGCAGTACTGGTCAATCCCTCCTACTGTCGCCATGTGACCACAACACTTCCCTCATACTATCACCAAATAAAGACCATAGTCTAGGACTGTAGTCCACCCCAAACTTGAGCTCTATGGCATGCCAACTATACCTGTGACTGACTCGAAACCAAGGCTTTTCACATAATCTTATCTTGTAAGAATCAAGGTTGAGCTTAGCTCCTTATTCATCTAGTCATGAACTAGTCATACTCTTATCAGAGATGAGCATTGCTCCATATTCTTACTATCATGCCATCAAGACTTATTTCATAGCATATCCACAAGTTCAACCACATGTATCATTCGAACAAAGTATGCATTTATAGAATCTCAAACATATTCAACCATAATTAAGGCATCAAGTGAACATAGCTTATTGTTATTCATTTCAAGTGCGTATATAGTTCATATACATAGTTCTCAATTCACAACCCTTTTTATTTAGTCGAATGATAGCACGGAGAATGTTGCTTAACAAACATACATAGATCTTACTACAAGCATATCATTGAAACAAGGATTATATAACACATCATACCTAACAATTAGGTACTTACCTCAAGTCCAAGCTTGCTTATGCATGATATAATTTAAGGTAAAACAATATAGTTAAAATAACAAAAGAAAATGCTCGAGAAGTTTACTAGCCTATCCCGAGACTTTAAACTACACTCATAGTTTGTTTAGAGCTAATTTTGTTCCCAAATCACGATTCCCTTTTGTTCATCTATTATTTGATCCACTTTAGCACTTAGTCCTTCAATGCTCCCTTGGTCTAAATGTAACAAATAGGACAATTATGCATTAGAACAATTCCTAATAACCATTCATTTGTAAACTACTCAATTTCTCATGTGTACATGTAATTTGTAATACCCCAAAATTTACCAAGTTGATTAAGGGTCATTTAGTACTAAGATAATAGCTTAAAAGCTAACTTAGTGACTAAAATGACAAAAATGCGAAAGTTGGGATTTCTTTAATTATGGGTTTTAGAAAGGAAATTTCTAAGGTTTAAAGGTCTCATGTGATAGATAGTGAACTGAATAAGGTATTCTTAAAGTTTGGTTGAATTCCAAGGAAAATTTTAATGGGAATTGAAGTTTAAAAAGGTAGTGACCAAAATGTAAATTTTGAAAATTTTATGGCTAAAGTATAAACTTTGGAAAAGTTTGGGGACTAAAGTTGTAATTTCCCAAAAGTTGTGGGTTTGTATTTCATAAATAAACAGATCACCTAAGGGTGTGAATCGAATGTGGAATTATTGGTTCGATCTGATACTTCGATTATTGGGAAAATTACAGTTAAAGTTTAAGTGGAATTCGGATACCCGGATCGAACTGGAAAATTTTGAAATTTTTCCATATGATGGAGAAAGGTTATAAAAGTAATTTCCAAGTGTTGGAAATATTTTTAGTTTGATTCAAGATGAATCCTGCAGTTTATTTTTGAGTAAAGGATTATTTATCGGTATATTGGATCGAATGGAAATTTTGGAGACTGATCCAAAAGCTATGGAAAAGTCATAAAATGTTATCTTAAGAATATTTTATTATGGTTGGTTGAATTCTAACTAGATTTAGTTAGATTGTAATGGAATGACAATTTGGAAACAAACTAGTAAATAAAGACTAGTTGGAGGGCAAATTGGTCATTTGGCCCGAATGGCAATTTTGAAATATTTAAAAAGTTATAAGGGAAATTTTGGAAAGAGAAAATGGAAGATTAAATCTTGGCCCTTGATTGATGATAAAATCAATCTCAACCATTGGATAAAAAGGGCAAAATTGTAATTTCACTATTAAATGAATTTAATATTCATTTAATAGATATATGTGTAAAGTAATGGTAAAAATATGAAAAAATGTTCTTCTTTTCTAGCAACAAACGTGAGGTCTAGGGAAAGAAAGAGAAAAAAATTCCCAAGCTCGATTCAAGCCCCGAAACTCGGTTTTCAGGTAATCTCTTCAACTACAAAGTTGTTCTACTCTTCAAGCTCTATCTTTTGATATCAATAATTCATGGAATCCATGCTTGATTGATGAGAATTTACATGAGAAAAAAATTACGGTTTGTGGATCAAATTGGGGCTTTTGAGATTTTATGATTCCATGAATTATTGATATCAAAAGATAGAGCTTGAAGAGTAGAACAACTTTGTAGTTAAAGAGATTACCTGGAAATCGAGTTTCGGGGCTTGAATCGAGCTTGAAAATTTTTTTCTCTTTCTTTCCCTAGACCTCACGTTTGTTGCTGAAAAAGATGAACATTTTGTTCATCTTTTTACCATTACTTTACACATATATCTATTAAATGAATATTAAATTCATTTAATAGTGAAATTATAATTTTGCCCTTTTATCCAATGGTTAAAATTGATTTTATCATCAATCAAGGGTCAAGATTTAATCTTCCATTTCCTCTTTCCAAAATTGCCCTTATAACTTTTTAAATATTACAAAATTACCATTAGGGCCAAATGACCAATTTGCCGTCCAATTAGTCTTTATTTACTAGTTTGTTTCCAAATTGTCATTCCATTACAATCTAACTAAATCTAGTTAGAATTCAACCAACCATAATAAAATGTTCTTAAAATAACATTTTATGACTTTTCCATAGCTTTTGGATCAGTCTCCAAAATTTCCATTCGATCCATAAATGTAACACCCTTTTTCCCGTATCCAACACTAAATACGAGTCAGAGGTATCACAAAACATTCGTAAAACCCTCTACATTTGTAATTCGGTAAAGTTTTGTTTCTTTAAAAAATATTACAATGTATTTAGTTTTTATTTACAAATCCAGTTATTCGCATAAAGTTTAAAAATAATATTTTCATCTTCAAATCGAGTTTATTTTCAGGCAGCAAAATATCAATTTAATTTGTCTTGATATAATTAATAAAACTACCTGATTTAAAATTCATCAAGATACCAAATAAAATACAAATTCTATCAGAGCATGCATACCCTTTTAATATACATGCCAACTAGTAAATATCAAATAGTATCAAAAGATATCTTACTGATACTGATGTACCTGTTACTGATTGATGATGTCCGGATAAGCTCCTTACTCCAACCATTTCTTCTTTCCTACGTGTAAAATAGTTACACGCTAAGTATTTACTTAGTGAGACAATAATTCAAATTCAAGTGCAATTGTCATAATATCAATATTAATGATTAACAATGCATATGATCACCTTACCATTACATGCTCGTTAACATAAATAAATATGTATATCAAAGTGATAAGATTAGATCTTACCAATGCCATTGCCATTTCCATCCGTAAGCTTTCAGTGCTTACCAATACCTTTTTCCATTTCTATCTGCAAGCTTTCAAGCTTATCTTCCTGTTTCTTTTTTATTCTTTTCATTTTATTCAGCTCAAGGTATCGAATTAAGGGATTCTATGTACACGAGTCATCCCCCATACCGAACCTTTCTTGAGTATGTATATTATTTGCACCGTAGTGCTTAGCACCCTTAGTGCTTCCGTATACCCAAACCTTGCATGAGTATACCCTCATTGAGTATTAATAAAATTGCACCGTAGTGCTTAATACCCTAAGTGTTTTCGTATACCCAAACCTTGCATGAGTATACCCTCAATGAGTATTTATGAATATTGCACCGAAGTGCTTAGAATATTTATATAGCTGTTTTATGACCCTATGGATATCCAACCATACCAACATATATCAATCAATATATATATATATATATATATATATATCAACATTTGGCAGTTTATACTAGAAATAATATTTCAATCTCATCAATGTAAGTAATCATATGATCAATGCATTTTATATTTCAATTCTTGACATATTACGATATGTCAATCATATGCCCAATGACATAAATATCATAGCAACAATAATTTAGGGTAGGCTCATCGCAATCCATCCCAATCATGTATAAAATATCAATGTAGTATGACATGTATGTAATTGCACTCACCTGGGCCATGTTTTAGTATGCCTCACTGCCTTCATTGTACCTCGAACCTCCCTTGATTTAAACTTAACTTCATAATTCAAATAAGTAAAATATTTATTAGATCTCAATCTAACAATATCTTAGACATATTGTCCAATATAATCATTTGAATACAAAATCTCCAAACATTTTCTTCTCTTCCTTTTATTGTTCAAAAACTCATTATGGTCCTTAGTGACCAATTTGAACTTCCATTAACCCTTTTCAAGCTTACTAATCAACCTTAGATACAAAGTGTATCAATTCTCATTTTCTGGAAGTTTGCAGTACCTCCAAAGATATATTTCTATAAAATAATCTATAAATCAAAATTCAATTCCGTTTGTTCTGAAAGAAACTAGATTCAATAAGCTTTTCAAACATATAAATTAATAGCCCAAATTCAACTTGCACGATTTATGGCGAATTTTCAAAGTCAATTTCCAGTATTGAATTTCGGAACAACTTGCTATACTGTTTTCTGACCTTTCACCACTTAAAAATTCATATCTTTTTTCTCGGAACTCGAAATCAGTTTCCGTTTATTGGACACGAAACTAGACGAACAAATCTTTACATAGGTACAAAATTCACCTTCTAACCATTTTTTTAGAATTTATGGTGAATTTTCAAAGTTACTGCCATCAACAAGTTTTTCTACACAGCTTCCATAAACAACTTCAACTTTTATACTAACTTCTCCTTATTTCTCTACTTTTCAATTTAGTCCAATCACTAGCTTTAAACCACCAACTCATCACATTCTTCACCAAATAATTATTCACAATAATTCTCCCCAATTTTCCTTATTTACTGAAATAGTCACTAAAATGCAAAGATAAGGATTCAAGCTTCTTAACTTTGCAACTTAGTCCTCAATTCAACATTACTACCTTAATTCCATCATCACAACTAAAAATGAAATTTAACCCCCATACAAAACTTCAATTTCAATTTGGTCACTTAACTTTGACAAATTGTCAAAATGGTCACTAATTCAATTCAACATCAATTTGGCATTCTAACTTCATTTTCTTATCTCTAACATCATTAATAACATAAATACACTCCAAATTCTAAAAATTCAGATTTGGTCCTTGAACTTTTCATGTTGCCAAAATGGTTCTTACACAATTTAACTTAGGGTTTTGCTTCCAAACAACAATTCAAGCTTACTAGATCATTATTTCAACATCACAAACCCTAAATTAAACTTGAATCCATAAACCCTAATCATCTTCATAATAATCAAAACATGTAAAACTTAAATCCGAACTCAATATCATGATTTTAACATCATACTAGCTTAATTTCAACTTGAATTCAATCATGGAATCATAAAATCTCAAAAGCCCCTATTTGATCCACAAACCCTAATTTCTTTCTCATGTAAATTATCATCAATCAAGCATGGATTCCATGAATTATTGATATCAAATGATAGAGCTTGAAGAGTAGAACAATTTGCAGTTGAAGAGATTACCTGAAAACCGAGTTTCGGGGCTTGAATCGAGCTTGGAAAATTTTTATCTTTTTTTCCCTAGACCTCACATTTGTTGCTGGAAAAGATGAACATTTTGTTCATCTTTTTACAATTACTTTACACATATATCTATTAAATTCATTTAATAGTGAAATTATGATTTTGCCCTTTTTTAGATAAGTAATTTTGCCTTTCTTATCCAATAGTTGAGATTGATTTTATCATCAATTAAGGGCCAAGATTTAATCTTCCATTTCCTCTTTCCAAAATTTCCCTTATAACTTTTTAAATATTTCAAAATTGCCATTGGGCCAAATGACCAATTTGCCCTCCAACTAGTCTTTATTTACTAGTTTGTTTCCAAATTGTCATTCCATTACAATCTAACTAAATCTAGTTAGAATTCAACCAACCATAATAAAATATTCTTAAAATAACATTTTATTACTTTTCCATAGCTTTTGGATCAGTCTCCAAAATTCCATTCGATCCAATATATCGATAAATAATCCTTTACTCAAAAATAAACTGTAGGATTCATCTTGAATCAAACTAAAAATATTTCCAACACTTGGAAATGACTTTTATAACCTTTCTCCATCATATGGAAAAATTTCAAAATTTTCCAGTTTGATCTGGGTATCCGAATTCCACTTAAACTTTAACTGCAATTTTCCCAATAATCGAAGTATCGGATCGAACCAATAAATCCACATTCGATTCACACCGTTAGGTGATCTGTTTATTTATGAAATAAAAGCCCTCAACTTTTGGGAAATTACAACTTTAGTCCCCAAACTTTTCCAAAGTTTATACTTTAGCCATAAAATTTTCAAAATTTACATTTTGGGCACTACCTTTTTAAATTTCAATTCCCATTCAAATTTTCCTTGGAATTCAACCAAACTTTAAGAATACCTTATTCAATTCACTATCTATCACATGAGACCTTTAAACCTTAGAAATTTCCTTTCCAAACCCATAAACATTCATATTTTTGACATTTTAGTCACTAAGTTAGCTTTTAAGCTATTAACTTAGTACTAAATGACCCTTAATCAACTTGGTAAATTTTGGGGCATTACATAATTTCACACAAAATAGTCCACCCAAGGTTCCTAAGTATGTAAAACAGTTTCAAATTTTATAAGTACACAATTACATATGCAAAACAGTCTCAAATACTTTTCTACATAACCAGAACAATCTATTCTCTTATCATACATACTTATATACATCAAACAGTCTTTATTATGTTTATATGCACTCGAAACAGTCCATACACTTTGCATACATGCTTATATATGTCAAAACAGTCCTTAACTTTGGTACATACACTTAAACACATCAAAACAACCTTCATTATATTATATACATTCAAAACAATCCCTTACACTTATAAACAACCCCTCCCCTATTTTCACCAATCCAAAACAGTCCACAAATGTTTATATCCATGCCTAATCAATCCATTATGTTCGCATACATGTTTACATGCATCAAAACAGTCCCCAAATTCATTTATTTACCAACAGGACAACCCTTATTCATATAAATTTCTACATACACCTTTAAAACAATCCATTAACTTCCTATATACTCAAAACAGTCCCAATTCACTTATATCCTTATTTATACATGTGCAGGCAATCCATTAACATTTAAATCTATAACAAAACAACCCCTACATGCTTCATATGGCAATCCCCTGTTTTAATTTATTCAAACCAGTCCCCTAAATTCATCAAAATAGTCCATACTTTAATTTCAATTTATAAAACAATCCAATTATTCATTTGCACACATATATACATAAATCAGTCCAATTTGATATGTACACACACATATTTATGTATATACCAATTCAATTAGCCACAAGTTCCTAATCAAGCAAGTTTAACGTCTTAATCATGTTGTGAATTCACATAGTATAGAAATCTAATCATGCATACTAATCGCACATCAAGAACTTCACAATACTCACATAATCAAACTCAAGGGAATAACATATTTCAATTTACATTCATGGTTTAACTTGATGCATGAATCAATCGAATGATTCAATGATGTTCCTCCAAATAAATCAGCCATTCGAATACAATCAAAGCATGGAACATAAGCGATTAGCAATCAAATTCCAATTTGATTCAATAATTTGGAAGAAAGGAAGAGCTGGCTTACCCCTTCTTCTTAGAGATCGGACAACATCAAGAATTTGAGCTGAAAAAACTCATCTTCAAGAATTCCGTGGCAACAACTTAACTCTCTCTCTAATTCTTGGTTCGATTATTAGAGGATGAAGAAGACAACCTTGAATTATCACTCCTTGATGGCCGAACCCAACCCACTCTTGTCTTCATCTTAGATTGCCATGTGTACTAACCCTTCGATTTAAATTTGTTTAGCATGCAACTCTAGAAATTTCACAACAATTTAGTTTATTCATTTTTTAAAAGGTTATCCAATTCCTCATGATTTCAATTTTAATCCCAACTCACTTGATTAATCTATATTGATTTTTAATTCTATAGCAATTTAATTAATGATCCAACATAGCATACTCCTAAGCCAGAGTTTGAGATATTACAATATGTGTTGGAATAAGGATTATTGTTGCGATTATAGTTTCCCACATAGCAACCAAATTCTTATGGGTGAGGACACTCACTCGAATGATGTTCACCCTTGCAATGCTCACAAGAAAATTAGCCACCTTTATATCTCGAACTGTAGCAGGTGGTTGAAAATTCTTAAGCATATTTTTGTTGGTGGACAGTTGTGCTGAGGCACTGTCAGATGCATCCAACTAAAGAGTTCTTGAAGATTTAATTTTGGTGCTCAACCTAGCCGTAGGGAACTAATAATCATTGTTGGCTATTCGATCAAGGATCTTGAATGCCTCTTGAGGATCCTTATCCAAAAGAATGCCACGACTGAAGAATCTATCATTATCCTTGTTGGAGCATTAACACCATTATGAAACATCATGACTTGAAACCAATCTTGGAAGCCATGTATTGAACATTTTCAAAGCATTTCCTTAACTTGCCCCAGCATTTATACATAGACTTATCAACATTTTGTCAGAATGTTGTGATATCACTCCTCAATTAGGTGCTCATATTTGGAGGATTGTATCGAAGCAAAAAGCTTTTGCAAAGATCATCCCATGATTCAATAGATCTTGAGGGCACACCCTTCAACCATGATCGAGCTCCATCTCTCAAAGAATAAGGAAACAATTTAAGCCTTACTACATCTTTATGTACTCCTTGTTGTTTAAAGCATTAATACACTTCCAAGAATGGTTGAATGTTCTCTCTTGCATCTTCTTTTGGTGAACCGCTAAACTGTCCAACAAAGTTTAGCATGTTGAACATGATAGGCTTTAGCTCAAATTGAGCATTCTGAATCTTTGGTACAATAATGCCTAGAGTTCGGTCATCCAAGATAGGTGCGAAGTTATCACAAATAGGTCTCGCATAAACCACCACATGTTCATTCCCTAATGTTGCAGCATCGAGATTGTCCATATTATTATCAGGATTTTCACCATGACCTCGACCATACATCACTTTTTTCTTGCCTTCTAGCACGAAGGACTTTCTCAATCTCTGCTTCTACTGGATAAAAAGGCTCTTAGGGTATGCTTTGGGTTATGCACGAATAATACACCTGAAAAAAGATAAACAAAAACAAAAAATGAAAACTAAAGATAAACTAAAGGAAAATAAGGTGCAACTACTAAGCTATAATCACCAATTGCCAATCCCCGGTAATGGTTTCAAAAACTTGATGCATGCTAAATATGTAAGAGCAAATGAGCAAGTATACTCATCGCACAAGTAATACAATAATAGGAATATCGTCCCTACATGGATTGGAATGATTAAACTCAAATGAGTTGCATAAAAAGAAAATAAGGATAAGACGATGTAATGAGATAAATTAGCACAAACTAAAAAATAAAATGATGTACTGAAAAGATAACGTGAAGTGAAGATTGAATGATAACAAATAGTTGCAAACTCACAAAAGATTACCAAGGTGGATGGGGTAGCTGAGTTTACTGCCAAATACAATGTTCAATCCTTACTATAACATCATAACGAAGAAGCTCCACTCATCTACTTGACAAGGTTTTCAAAAGAACTCCTAAACTATGTCTACCTAGAAACTGATAAAATAATGATATGGCGATACATGTTTGCATTAACCCTAACAAGCTATTATCAGTTTAAGCTCCCCTTTTTAGTCGTTGAAACCCTAATCTTATGTATAAGCGGGATTAGAACTCAAGTTAACAGCTTAAGTGATGTTTACAAAATAGATATGCACTTTAGAGCAAGTATACTCGTCGATCAAGTAATAAGGTGATAAAGTAGAGTGTCAAACCCACAAGGATTGGATCAATAAATACGAAGCGATCATACTTAAGAATGGTTGAGCAAGTATTGTTTTGATGGTAATTTATCAAAATTAAATTCAAATAAAATAAAATAGCTATGACCAAGACAAGCAGATGCTGAAGCAAATATTAGGATGATTATGGAAGTTGGGTTTATTGCCTAGGAAGTTGGGTTTATTGCCCTTCTCGATAGCTCTTACAATAACTACGAATGAAGACCAATGAACAAAATAGATATAGAAAAAGAACTACAGCATCAAAACAAAGTATTCAAAACATAATATCCTAAAGAGCAATAAACCCAACTAAAAGTATTTAACTCATGTCTGAGCTTAAAACATCCATAATAAAAACAATTGAAAACAAGGCAGTTTATCAAGAAAGGGATAGAAAAGGGTCAAGCGTCCTCGATGATCTTCTCCAAGCTTTCAAATTATTGTTGCAGGTCTCGCACTCCTTCAACCTCTCTCAATGGCTTCTATCGTGTGGAGACTCCTATAGACCTTCAACTCTGGTGGTTCTCCAATAATTGAAGACTAAGGCTGCTTTTTATGATTGAGCTCCCTTTGTTTGTGGCCCAAGTCTTCTTTATATAGGTGAGAAAACTAGGTTTTTGTAACCCTAAAGTGTGCGAAGCCTCCTTTAAGACGATCTTGCTTTCCCTCTTCCTTTAGTGAGTCTCATATCTAGTAAGAGTCAACATAAGCTAAAGTTAGATTCATCTCTAACTCTTCTTGCCTCGTCAGCTTCTACTAAGAGATATGATATCCTTCCTGCTCCAGCGCTCATCCAGCTCAAATGGTTCCTGCACAAACACCACAAAACACTATCTTTCACATTAAAAGCACCAAATTATATAACAATTAAGCACAGACAGTGTAACTCCCTATCTACATGTAAAGTATATGCAAACTACTCCAAAATGTAACTAAATGAGCTTAAACAAATGCAAAAGTTAAGCTAAAGGGGTATGCAAAATAGGTTATCTACACAATTATCTTTAAGTTCCATTGTTCATCTAGTATAACCTAACTCTCTCGATATCAAGCTACAAATCTTAAACTAAGGCTACTCTCGCAAGCTCTTACATGACAAGGCAATAAGAACAATGAACAAAATAGAAAGTAGAATAAATGCTATAGCATTAAGCAAAGATTAAACAAAGTATTCAACAATAAACCCAACTAAAAGAATATTAGCACATGTTTGAGCAATAATCATCCATCCAACAAAATTATAAAATCATTTCAATAAAAAAGGGCAACACAGTAGAGAATCAAGGTGTCCCAAGGATCCCTCCTTGTGTTGTGAGCTTCATCGCAGCTTCTCCGAGCTCTTCAAGCCTCTCTCGATATCTTGCATTGTTTGGAGACTCAACTTTTCCTACAACAATGGCGGTTCTCTAAAGGTTGAAGACAAAGAGGTCGTTTCCTCAAATTTTGGCTTAGTTTGGAAAAGTTTCCCTTCTTGCCTTTATATATTGGAGGCCCTCCTAGGGTTTGCTGCTCTAATTCTTTACATGTGACCAAATAGTGGACATTCTCTTCTCACGGGCGTAGTGGCATGCTAAATGAATGGGAGGGTGACCACGTGTTGAGTGAGTTCAGAGAATAGAGAGTTTGTCTCTAGCTTTCTAGCATTGTATTTCATCACGACAGAATACTGAATAATGCTCCAGCGTGCCTTTGCTTCCTTCAATCCTTTATCCTTCACAATGACCACCAAAGAGCACTACCTTTCCTATTAAAAGAATTAATTCATAAATATTTTAACCTCAAGAATAAACTTCTTAAATTAATACAAAATGCTCTAAATGCAACTATATGAGCTCAAATGTAGGATATAACTCGACTAAAAAGGCATAAAATATAGATTTTCCACGGAGTTATCAGTATCCATTCTTGTTCTCTGTTCTTAATGAAGCTGGCATTTTCTTTCAAAAGAAAGATCGTAATTTGATTAAATACAAGTAGGGTTGATGTGAATGTATTTAAGATCGTCAAAACTAGTGATTTACTTTCGTTGTTAGATTATTTTCATTCTATTTTTGCAGATAGTACAACTAATGGTATTCGGTGATGTATTTTTCTACATGTGTTCATGGTAGGTTAATCGTACCTTTATAGCGATTAATGAATTTTTAATCGTAATCTAATTGTTAAGAAACGGTTAACTATTTTAATCGTTAATAGTTATCGACCGTTATTAATTGTTCAGTTATAGGTTAACATGTAACCTATCATATTTTTTTCACACGTTCACTACTTCTTTTGAGAATAATGAAATTATATCTACAATAAATATTATAAGAGGGCCTCAAGATTTATGTAGTCAATATTGTGAATAAATATATATATATATATATATAATTTAATAACAGTTAACCAAATGGTTAACCATTAACCATAATTTTTAACGGTTCGATTAATTAACCTATAAAATGTAACAATTATATCGGTTAACGGTTACGGTTTAATATGCACACCTCTAGTATTCTCCACTGAATTTACGTCAACCATATGAATTTGAGCAAATAACAAGAAACTCGAGTCCAGCAGATGAGTTGATTTGTTTTGGATTGCTGCATGTCTACCCATTTTTGCCCCAACACTAAAAAATAGGTTTAAAGTTAGAGATTAAAGTTTAGGGTTAAAATTTAGTCTTAGGGCTTATGTTTGAAGATTTAGGATTTAAGGTTGGGAATAGAATTTAATACTTTAGTGTTGGGGCATAAAAAAGATACAAAAAATGATAGGGAATTTTTGTTCCTTCCATTAGGATACAAATCCAATCTAGTTGATCTCCAAGGTTTTGGATCCTCGAATTATCACAACCAAATAGTTGGCCAATGGTTATGATGAATGTTGTCAGTTCAACAAATGATAAGATTACAACATTAGAGATGCAGGAGTTGCAAAAAGAGGCAAGTCTTTATCAAGAAAAGCATGGCATTGCATGCCCTCCCAACATCAGTGTCGGGCGTTGGTTTTGCGCACATGGGCGGAGCCACCTAGTACTATAGGTAGTTAGATGACACCCCAAAAATCTTTGGGGAATATTATTTCTATAAATCTTATATACCCATTTATAAATAATTGAAGCCCCTTAAATATAATTCAAGAAAAATGACACCTCTTGTATAACTTTTTCGCTCTGCCCTTGTTTGCACCTCAATATGTTCTTTCAACTCGCGAGCTTTGCGGTTAGTTTTTTAACGACGAGAACCAAAATAAAACAAAACATACTGTTAGATACTATTTTGTCAATAAAAAGTTAGGTGACCGAAATAGAAACACGAAAATATGTGTGGTGTCAATTAGATATTTTATCCATTTTTAACATAACTAGACCCATTGAGACATGATTGTATAATAAATTAATATATAAAATAAAGCACATCTATTGGAGTATGCCCTAATGAGCTCTTAGGAAAACCCTAATCAATTATCTAGCCCGTTCCTCTATGAAAACCTCGACGGCCGCCTGCCAAAGTTCATCCCTCACATATCGGTACCACAAGCCTTAGAACGGCCAACATCGCTAACCCTATTGGAGGGATTGAGTCTAGTAAAAAAGGTTAAGAAATTAAAGCTAATGATGAGCAGTCGAATATAGCTGATATGGAGGCTGATGAGGGAGATAACCTCGGTGAAAAGACAAGAAATAGGGATCAGGTTGTTGCTGGGGTTCGGGAGAGGCTTGGACAAGAACCGAGAGCATTGAATGAGATGCATGGGCAAGATAAAGTCATGTATGCTAGCAAGGTGGCAAGCAAAACTATTCCAAGTGGAGGTACGAGTATGAATGGTGTTGTGATTGAAGTGGAAGTAGTGATCCCGGAGGAAGATGTCATCATGGACCGTACAAGTGCAATTCCTTCAATTCAATTCTCGGATAGGTTCCATGTTCAAATCGATATGAATATGTGAAACGTGATAATTTTTCAGCTCATAAAGAGGATAATTGGATGCAAAACCTTACTTTCCTGAATAAATACAATATGCAAGCAGGTATGAGAAATCCAACTGATAGATTTGGAGAACAATTACTTCTTTGTCAAATTTGTAGAAGAACGAGATTATTCAAAGGTCCTTACTGAAGGACCATGGACAATATATTGGAGTTACTTGACCGTTCAGCCTTGGAGTAGGTCCTTTTCTACATTTGAAAGGCACCCATCCCATGTGATTTTGTGGATTCGACTACCCGGTTTTTCTTACAGGTACTATACTAAGTCGTTATTACGGTATATAGCATTCTTTATTGGTCGAGTTGTTAAGGTTGACTACAATATTCATGCTGGTGGAATGGGAAGTTTACTCTGTTAGTTATTCTGATGGACTTGAATCACCCTCTTCTCTCATGTATTCATATCGATGATACTATTTAGAAGCTAAAGTATGAAGGATTACAACATGTATGTTATGCTTGCGGTGTGTATAGACATTCAAATGAGAGTTGTTCACCTGCCCCAGTTCAAGTGGTACCTCTTGTTATGAATTGCTCGGGTGGGGAAGAAAAAAATAACGGTGAAAATTCAAAAACCAACTTGTATGGCCTTTAGATGGTGGTTGAGAATAGGAGGCAGAAGATGGGGACGAATGCACATACTGTGAAAACAAACTCAGCCAATCAAGAAGAGGCAAGCAAATCACGTTTTGAGTCGCTAGCTATTGGCACTGATTATGGCATAGGGAAAGAGCAGTCAGATGGGACTTTACATGATCAACTAAATGAATGTGAGGCGTCAAAGGAGGGGGAAGGTGTCTTTACAGCAAAGGTAGATGAAAGTCTCGGGTTTGTTAAGAACGCGGCTTATGTGGCCTCTAATCTGGAAAAGAAATCAAAAGCTGCTAAGAATGGGAGTAGGAAGGTTGATGTAATCCCTTCTATGGATTCCAAAGTACGAGGGTTGTCCCTCATCCTATGGTAATCCTACTGATGGTCATAAGGCAGTTCGTATCTTCGAACAAGGTGAAAAGAGCATGGCTCAAGCCAGTTTTAAAGGGACTAAGTTGCGATATGCTGTTCGAAAATGGGTAATGGACAGTGTTCACAGAGGTTCTTGTAATACCCTAAAAGTAGGGTTAGAAGGATTCGAGGTTCGATTGGGTTCAGCTCAAACCGGTCAAACCGAATTAGTCGATTACATAGGTTTTGGGAAAATAAATATTTTAAAATGAGAACTTTGTTAAATAAAATATGGTTTAGAATTCTAAGATGTTTAATTATTTTACTAAGCATTTTAGTAATTGAATTAAGTGACATTTTGGCTTTAGTGACTAAAATGAGAAGTTTGCAAAATTGTTTTTAAGTGATTAAATTGTAAAATGGCCAATACTAAGAATCCTTAGAGAACTATATTTCCCAAAAGTTTTAAATAAGTTTTCCACCTTAATTGACAAATTTTGATTGTTAATTTGTTTTTTAAAATCATTTCTTCATATTTACCAATTTTCTCAATATTTTCTCTCTACATTTTCTTGCCACTTTCTTTTACGTAAAATTTACATTTCTTGATTGTTTTCCATGGTGATTACTTCATTTGATTACTCTTTTATTTCCTAACAAAACAACACAGAAGATTTCACAAAGTCTCTTCCATTTCTCAACTTCTTTTCAAAGAAAAAAGTTACGTCAATGTTGGTGGAAACCTCTTTGAAAGGTAATTTCTTCTTCTCTCTCAAAACTAAGGTTCTTATTGATATTCCCTAGTATTTATCTCTTTTCTATTGATTTATAACTTGATTTTACATTTTAATTCAAGAAATTCATGTTAAATGATGTTTTTTGTGTTTTGCATAAATTCTTGATTAAGATTTTTAATGCTGGTGATTTCAATTGGGTTAATTCACATTTCTGTTGTATAACCATAATGTGAAATGAGATTTTAAATAGTAATCTGAAACTACTTAATTGATTGGTTTTTATGTTGATGTTTAGTTAGTTTTGGGGTTGTTTTGAGTGATCTTTGGTTGCTGGAGGTATAAGGCTGGTCTAAATGTGTTTTTGGATGTTAATTGATGAGGTTTGGATATTAGAATAATAGGTTTGTTGCTGGTAGTTGATCGAATGAAGTTTTTGATGTTTTCGGATGGATTTTGGGAAGTGTTTGCATTGAGATGTAGGTGGTATGTTTATGACTATTGTGGAATGCATTTTGATGCATTATTCCTATGTTTATATGTTGTAGAAGCAAGTGAAGAGCAAAGAGAAGTTGCTTTGTAGCTATCTGATCATTTTGGAAGCTCGCGATGCATCGACAAGGGAGACGATTGCATATCGGTGAGTGAAAATGGATTTAAGAGGGTAAAAAAACTTATTGGCTCTATTTTGGGGACTTAGGGAAAGTGTGAAAAGCATTCATAAGTCCAAGAATAAGTTGAAATAGTTTTTACTTGAATATCTTACAACTTTGGCTTTGAAATGCATGTAAATGATTTGGAATTGATTTAGTAAAATGCCTGAGGATGAAGCTTCATGTTACAACGCATCTTAATCATGATTTTCCATGTTTATAAACATGAGATTTGGTTTAAATGAGTAAGCATGATATGCTACCATTGATTTAAATGTTGTGAGCATGATTTTTGAATAAAGTCATGAAATGACTATATGTAGCATTGAAAAACAGTAAGTTCTCATGCATGTATAATCTATATTGGCTATGTGACACACTAAAATGTATCAGATATAGTTAGCATGCCATAGCATTGAAAGTGCACTATAAACTTATAAGGGCCACGAGCCTAATCGATTGATCGTTCCTCGCTTTAAGGTAATTGAAAGACATTATTCGGGCTAGAGGCTTAAAAGGTAATCAAAAGACTATTACCACCATTAAAAGGAAATTGAAAGACTACTGCCATAGTTAAAAAGTGATTGAAAGACTATCACCACCGTATTCTGAGTATCTAATATGATTTATGAGTAAATGATTATTTCTACTTAGTCACTATAAATGCCAATATATGAGTATATGATGGAAATCATGATCGAAGCATGTTGCATTTGTTTTGTAGAAGCATGATTTGAATTATACCTTGAGAAAAGTACGATTGAAATAAAGCATGTTTTAAAAATGATTTTTATATTACATTGATTAATATGTATTGAGCATCCTCACTAAGCATGCATTGCTTACGCTACCATTTTATCTTTGCAGAGAATATAAGTTAGGAGGCTACATTTGAAGCGAAGGCATTTCAAGAACAACGTTAAACTCGAGAATGAAAAACTATTTCGGTATTCGGTCAATAAGGTAATGTCTCACCATTATCTTTTGGGGATTTTTAAATCGTATTTGATTTGTTTTGGACTTTATATTTTGTTAGTTTGATATTTACTAAGCATGTTAATGGTTTGAATTTGGTTGAAACTTGTATGAATGCTTTATGCTTTGATTTGCCAAAATATGCAAATTTGGGTTGGAATCCTATGTTAGTGATATAAATGCTTAAGCATGTTCTAAATGGAATGCACTATTTTTGTTTGCATCTTTGGTTTATTTCAAGTCTTGTTTTGCAATTCAAGTATGTAGGCTATTATGCAATTAGGAATCATGCCTCTAGATTTCAATACATTGGATGAAAATGCATGATGTTTGGTGAGTGACTGCTTAAATGCATGTTTTACATGTGGTTTATGTTTAGGAATCATGTTAGGTTGATTATAGTTGGTTTAGAAGGAGCTAAAGTAAAAAAAAGCATACCAAATGGACACCACAAGTCTGCCTATACTGATATAATACCCTTCCATATCGGTACATGAGGCCAACACCAGATCTGAGAAGTAGAATTTTGGCCTGGGTACCAGTACAGTGCGAATTGTACCGACACAGTCTTTTACTACTAGAATTTCTAGGATTAGTACACGGGTCTGAGTACTGATACGCATCATCTTGTATCAGTACATGAACCCTGTGTACTAGTACGCATGGTATGTATGACAGTTGGTCTAATAAAATGTTTTGAATTCTTTCAGTTTTTGTCCCTATTTTTTTGTATGTCAATTGGATACGTTCGAATGGTCCGTTTAATCTAAAAAATCACATGTTAGCACGAAACTTGTTTAATTTAATATTGGTAATTTGAAATTTGGTTAAGTCCTTATAATTTTTTATAATTGCAATTTGCTTATTCTTACAATTGAGTGATGTTGACTTCTCAAAAGTACTATATTTTATGCCTATTTTACACAGCTTTTTGCTTTCCTTTGGGTACATTTATTTGCATTTAGTGTTAAAATCATGCATGTTGCATAAAGGAGTTGGTTTTGCCAGAATGAAAGGTGTTTTGCTATTTTTATGCAGGTTTTATGCAGACAGGCTTGGCAACGAAATGCTGGAGCAGAAGGTCAGGACGCCGGAAGGAAAGTGTTGAGTAACAGTTGGAAGGACCAGCAGATTTCTGCCACTACCATTGGAAAAGAAGTATCAGCCTGAAAAAATGGGATCAGATCAAATACCGAGAAAAACATATTGGAACCAACTCCAAAAAAATAAAAGTGGATAAGAGGGCAGAATAATTTTGCCAAGCTCGACTGGCAAGGAAGTGGTGTTCAATGACCGGACATTAAATGGAGCACAGCTAAATTATTCCACAACTGAGAAAGAATTTCTTGCAGTTATATTTGGTTTTGATAAATTTAGATCCTATTTAGTTGGTAACAAAGTTGTGGTTTATACAGATCATTCAGCATTGAAGTACTTTTTGGCAAAGAAAGATGCCAAGCCCAAACTAATCCGGTGGACACTTCTATTACAAGAGTTTGAACTCGAAATCCGAGACAATAAGGGTTGTGAAATTTTGGTAGCTAACCACTTATCAAGCCTAGAGTATCACTCAGAAAATGGTAAGACCATTGTTATAAGAGATGAATTTCCTAACGAATATTTGCTTACAATTAATGTCATGCCATGGTACGCTGACATAGTCAACTACCTGGTAAGCAATATTTTGCCACTAGACTTGGCATATAATGCCAGGAAACGTTTTCTGCGAGAAGCTCGGCAATATTATTAGGATGAGCCCATATTGTTCAAGCAGTGTTCCGACTAAGTGATCAGACGGTGTATGCCTGAGAATGAGCAACACAACATATTACAATTATGCCATACATCACCGTATGGAGGTCACTTTGTTGGGATGAAAACTGCTGCCAAGGTGCTATAGTCAGGATTCTTCTGGCCCACACTATACAAACAAGCCCACAATTATGCCAAAGCATGTGATCGATGCCAGCAGACAGGAAACATCTCTAGCAGACACCAACTGCTGCTCTAAAATATCATGTCTGTGGACTTATTTGATGTATGAGGATAGACTTCATGGGTCCATTCCCTCCATCATTTGGTAACCTATACATACTTGTAGCTATTGACTATGTTTCGAAATGGGTTGAGGCTGTTGCATTGCCAACAAACGATGCCAAGGCCGTTGCCAAGTTCTTGAACAAACACATTTTTATTCGGTTTGGTGCCACTAGAGCAATTATTCATGATGAGGGTACCCATTTCAAATGCAATCTAATATCTAAAGGTTTGTGCAGATATAGAATTCAGCAAAGGATTTCCATGGCATACCATCCCCAAATAAATGGGCAAGCTGAGATTTCAAACAAAGAGATCAAGTGTATCCTTGAAAAGACTATAAATCCATTGAGGAAAGACTGGTCCTTGAGACTAGATGACTCATTGTGGGCTTACATGACAGCCTTTAAAACACCTTTAGGATGCTCCCCATTTAGACTTGTTTTTGGAAAACCATGCCACTTGCCAGTGGAATTGGAACATCGAGCATATTGGGCGGTCAAAACACTTGACATGGCGTGGAGAGCTGCTGGGAATAAGAGATTACTTGACTTGAACGAGTTGGACAAGTTCAGGATGCAAGCTTATGAAAATGCCAGACTCTACAAGGAGAGCACCAAAGGCTGGCATGACAGTAGGATAATGCCAAGACATTTTGAGGTAGGTCAACATGTTCTTTTATTTAACTCATGGTTAAAGTTTTTTCCAGGGAAACTCAAGTCCAGATGGTCAGGACCATTTGAAGTTGTGAAACCATACGCTCATGGAGAAGTTGACATCAAGGATTTAAATAATGGAACAATCTTCTTAATGGCCAAAGATTGAAGCATTATGTGAATGGCACTCTAATGGATGCCAAGGAGGTTATCCTCCTGGTAGAGATTCAATGATCATCACCATGGTTTAACTTTTGTAAATAATAGGATTAGATGTTTTTCTTTTTTTAGTATTTTCTTTTATTATGTTATTTTCTTTCTTTTATTTGTTTTTTTTATTATGTTTGAAAGGTTTCTTGAGTGCACGCATGACTTTATTGCCAGCTAGGATGCGAAGGCATGACTGACACGGACAGATGAGAGAGGTGAAAAATTTGGTGAAGTAAAAACCCTAGCCGCCTAGGATTAGTGAAAATTTTTTGAAAATTTGTCAAACCTAATCACCTTATCCCTCTAATTTCCCTGCCACTTATCCTTTCAAAAACCCTCATCATTATCACTTTCTCTTCCCCAATTAAATTCAACTTCATCATTATCTCCATTAATTCGGCCAACTTAAACACTCAACCTTTTCTTTTTCTTCCCTACTTAAACACTCAAACTGGCTCATAAACCCTCTCTTACTATTTCTTTCATTTACCCTAGTAATCAAGAAACCAAAGGTCACCGATTCTTCATCTTCTTTTCCTTCTTTTCAATTAAGATTTCCATGGCTTTTTCCTCCCTACCGTTCAAGATCTTCTTCAATGAAGAGATTGAGAAAAAACACAACGAGAATTTTGCTTTAAGAAAATTTTTTTATAAGAAAGGATTCGAGTTTAAAAATGAACCCAATCTTGGATATTCGCTGGAGTTTGTTGCCACCGTAAAGATACACAAATGGGAGAAGTTTTTCCAGCAATCAGGAGACATCAATGCCAACACCGCTCGAGAGTTCTACACTCATCTTACGACCAAAGATTCACCCTTCTCGGTGGTCCGAGGTAAGTGTATTAGATTCGATGAAGGTTACATTAATGAGATGCTTTCTTTGGATGGAGAATAGGAAAAGCACACCGAGTTTGCTGATTCGCTGGACGATGCCAAGAGGAAGGCGTTGTTGAAATACCTTTGCGAGCCAAACACCAAATGGAATGTTTCATCCAAGGGCCACCGACAGTGAATCGACTGGTATTAAAGTCGCAACTGAGAGGATGGAACCATTTCCTCAAGGCCAGTCTAATGCTGACTACTCATAATGAAATCATTTCAGAAGAAAGGATGGCGGTGTTGCATTCAATCATGACTGGATGAAAAATAAATTTTGGACGACTCATCATGGATGAGACCTATAAGTGTATAGGTAAGACCAGTGGTAGTTTAATTTTTCCTTTGCTAATATCTTCTACTTGCGTACAGCACAAGGTGCCACAGCTTGAATCGGAAGCGTGCAACGGAGTAAAGAACAATAACCCCTTCATTGTGGAGGCAGTTAACTGCTAGTGAAACTACAGAGAAGGGTAAGCAAAAGGCTGCTGAGCTAGTGCCCAAAGTCAAGACAGGTAAGACTGATGCCACAAATCCTATGCCAGCTAGTTTAGTGGCAACATTAACCCAGATTTGCTAGCACCAAGAGCTGATCCTTGCTAAGTTAGAGAAAGCAGAGGAGCGGAATGCTCTAGTTTGGCAGTACATTTATGTAAGGGATCGTGCCCTAAAAAAGGCCCTGGAGGGACTGTCAGCACACACAGTGGCAAAATTCCTAGAGTTCCCTGCCAGTCTCCTTGCCAAAGGAAGTATGCGAGCCAGCCCCTATTCTTCACGCACATCGTCCCTACTTCACCAGTTCATGTTGAGTTCGCCAGTACTGATACGCCACCAGAATCAGAGGATGAAGAAATCCAGATTTGAGCTGGCGCTACGTCTGCTGCACCTAAATCTTCCCCTACTACCATCAAACCAGAAAAAATTGTTGAAGAAGTTCTTCGTGATATAGGAGCTTCCACAGCTGCAACAAAACCAAGCTTGAAGAGGAAGAAGCATATGTCCCCTAACAAATGAAGTTTTGTCAAGAGAAAGACTCGAGGGTCGAGGCCAGAACCCTCCGAAAAAGGGGAGTCCTCTTCTCATTAACTCATTTATTGCATTTTATTTCATTTTTCATGATCATGCATAACTCCTTTATTGCATTTTATTTCATTTTTCATGATCATGCATTTTATGTTCTTTTGTGTATATGTGTTGTTTTCATGCATTGAAGACAATGCACACCTTGGGTTTGGGGGTGTGTATTGTCTTCCATTTTGTTGTCATGCATTTCCATGTCTAAATTTCAATTTGTTTGCCATGTAGGATAGCACATGCATACCAAACCCCTAAAAAAAATTTACCTCAGCTTATTTGAATGTTTGCCAGTATGTTGTCAGTTTAGCAGAACTTGTAACTAGTTTAGTCTGCCCAATAAGGAAAATTAATCCTATGAAATTGTGTGCTAGCAGAACTTCAATGCCAGGTAGTTTGGCAATGAACTCTAGTCTTGGAAACTTTAGTTTCACTTCATACGTGGCATGTATCTAGTTCTTGAAATAAGCTTAGGACCTCTTGAAACTAAACTCAGGAAAAAAAGAGGAAGAAAAAAAGTAAAATAGTGTCAGGGTTTAAAGAAAAGAATAAGGCAGCAATGCTCTGCCAAAGGCTGAAAAACTTAAAAAGAACACTCCTCTACCTTAGACAATAAGTAACTTGGGTCTTCATGGTTTACTCCCTCATAGTTCTCAAGCCAACAAAACTTTAGGGTAAGAGTATAATGGGATAGCTTAGTGATGTAATCTGGATTAACGTGGGTATTCGTGGTTTGCTCCCTCTTATACCTCACGACAAACAGTACATGACGCGACCCCACTTAATTGCTAGCCTAGGAATACCTTTGGCAGAATAAAAAAAATTCTGAGTTTGGGTAGTAAAGATTACTAAGGGAGTGATGTAAACTTGATGCTTGTTGCCTACACTTATGCACACTTCATGACCTTAGACTAGGCCTTTATTGCTGCTCTTGAATTTGTTGAACTGTTGGCATTAATATATTGGATATCTGAGGATAGACCTAGGGTCAATTTTAGCTTGCTGGCAAGTGTTGGAAAGAATTGCAATTTTGCTGAGGTACTATTTGATTTTCTATTTCCTTTTTTAGATTTTGCTTGCCCTTGGGTACATTTTTTGCATTTAGTGTTAAAATCGTGCATTTTGCTTAAAGGAGTTGATTTTGCCAAAATGAAGGGTGTTTTGCTGTTTTTATGCAGGTTTTAGGCAGACAGGCTTAGCAACAGAATGTTGGAGCAGAAGGTTAGGACGCTGGAAGGAAAGTGATGAGTAGTGGTTGGCAGAGCAAAGTCGAAGGACCATAAGATTTTTTCCATGACCATTGGCAAAGAAGTATCATCCTGAAAAAAATAGGATCAGATCAAATACTGAGAAAAGCATATTGGAACCAACTCTGAAAAAAAAATAGGAGTAGATAAGAGGGCAGAAGAATTTTGCCAAACTCGGCTGGCAAGGAAGTGGTGTCCGATGACCGGTCAAAGCAGCTCATGATCCAGTACACGCCAGCCCTAGAGCCAAAATGAAGATAAGGTGATAAGGTGATAAAGCAATTATCTTGGAACATGATCCAATTTTTCAAATCCTCCACTTTATCTAGGGCTTCCTCCCACGCCTATTTAAATGGGGCATTTCCAATCAAGGAAAGACGAACCCGATCACTCCACATCAACATCACGACTGGCCGAGAAAGGCTGCACTGAGGAAAGCTTGGATCAAGAAGGGTTGTATCGACCGACCTTCTCTCTAGTTTTTTCCTTTGGTTTAGTTGTTTTTTATTTTTTAAGATGATGAAGTTGTGTGAAAACGTTAAAGGTTTTTTGGTTGATACCCTCACCATGAACTAATTTAATAGTTGGTGGGGGATGCTTGCGTTGAACGTTGTTTGAATATTTTGTTTTTAATAATTAGAATGCTTTGGCATAGTTGTATTCATCTGGCATGAACTTCAGCTTTTCCATAACTTTTGTGCCATACGACAGCTGGTACAGTTTGCTTATTGCACCTCAATTTCTTAATAGACTTGGGTGGCAACGATTAGTTGTCAGATTCTAAGGTGAGAAGCTTCGACAAAAGATGTTCAAGTAGATGAACTTACTTCGGGAGTGAGTCTACCCCTTAGAGAGTAAAAATTGGGACTTAGTCAAATTAATTTATGAAAAACATGCACTATAGACATATAGGGGTTTTACATGGTCAATGTAGGGCATTTTCATCGACAGAGGCAATGCCAACTTTAATCTGTTCGGTAAACAATGCCAAGGTAGAACATTATTTAAGGCTGGTATGGCATGAACAGTGTGAAAACCGGGCATCCCTTGCCAACGCTCATCAATCATTTTACAACTCTCCTTGCCAACATTGTTTTATTGTTATTTCTTTTCTTTTAATCATTTTCCAAACCAATTTCAACTCAACAATCATTTTCCCTCAACAAGTAATCAATCAAAGCAGTTAAATTCCAAGTCAATCTCTGTGGGATCGATACTCATCTTACTGATGTATTACTTACCGACAGTGTATACTTGCACGCAAAGGACTAATCTTGGCACTATTTTCATACACTTCCAATACATATTTCACCATTTTTCCAAGCACTCACACAGTTGCAACAAATGCCTAATTAGTATCTAAATCGAACGAATTATTAACCGCTTCTTGAAAGTACACCATAGGACCTAATGATGCATCTAGATAAGATAAAAGAAAAAAAAGGGCTATAATTGAAGTTAGCTAGTTTGGGTTTACTTCGGCAAAGTAATGTTGTCTCCTTGATTTGGGTCTAGCGACTAGTCCGGGCCTAGAGGGCTACATTTGGTGGTATCAAAGCCATGTTTTGATTGTTGGGAATTGTTGTTGAATTGTTTTGATGTTGATAACTGTTCGTAAACATGATTATTGATTGTTCAGATGTTGTCTATTACATTTAGGGATGGTTAGGGACGCACTGCCTATTACCACTGTTTTAAATGGTTATTGTAGGGTGTCTTGGAACCTTTTTCGAATGTAAGCCTAATTAAATTGTGTTTGTGTGTTTTATATATTGGTGAGTATGCCTTCAAGGCGTGAGACTCGATCTGGTATGGTAATGCCCCTAATGACCAGAATCTTGAGAAAATATTAGTTCCTCGTACCCAGTTGCCTCCTCTACCTTTCCCTCTACTTGGTACGAATTCTAGAAATGCACCTCAGGCACCGCAAGGACCTTTATTTGGTGACATGATGCCATTGATTTAGGCGATGACGGGTGCGTTCCAAGTAGCTGTAGCTGGAGTTCATGTATAGATGCTAGAACATGTAGTTGTTATTATTGTTGGGTTACAATTGGATCACCTTTGTAGTTTCGGAGGTGCTGGAATTATAGGATTTAATCCTGAAGTAGTAAAGGAATGGTTGGCGAGAACTGAGCATATTCTTAGATAGATGGAGTGCACTGATGCACGAAAGCTCGGATGCACTGTATTCTTGTTGCATGGTAATGCTTATCATTGGTGGACGACCACCATAGCTAGTTTACCTATTGCTAATGCGAATTGGGAGTTCTTTCAAAGAGCTTTCAAGAGGAAGTATCTTGGTCCTCAATATCAGGATACTAAGAAGAAGAAATTCATGGATTTGGTGCAAGATCGGATGTCAGTAGCTAAGTATGAGGTAAAGTTTGTCCATTTGAGCCACTATGCTCCTGAGCTGGTTCTAGATGACCGTCAAAGATGCGATGGGTTCCATTATCATCTTGTCAAGGATATCAAGACGTATTTGCTAGCTGTTGATTACACTGATTTCAATGTACTGGTCAACAAGGCTAAGGATATTGAGTAGTCCTTGGGTTCCTTTTCTCAAAATGTGAGTGTTGATTCAGGGAAACGAGCGGTAGAATCTTGTTAATTAGATAGGCAGAGTAAGAAATCGCGTGATAAGCGATATAGGCTAGATCATAGTTGAAGCACTGGTGGTGGACGTGGCCAGAACATCCAGGCTATTGTTGTTACTACTGGTGACTATGATCATTGTGGGAAACGTCATTCAAGAGAGTGCTGGAAGAAGATTAGAGCTTGTTATTTGTGTGGTTCAATGGAACATCAGATTAGAGACTATATGCGTGCTACTAGAGATACGCCGATTCATGCGGCAGTTGCTGCTACACCTACTAGAGGCAGAGGCCATGACAGGGGTAATTTTCAGAGGCTTGATGAGGGTTAGAGGAATGTTGCTCATATCATTGCTATATAGTCAAAGAATTGAGGACCAGTGAGGGTGTATGCGTATCGTGAGGGTCGTAATGACACCAACGTGATCACAAGTACCTTTACTTTGCAATCTATGTTATTATTTTCTTTGGTTGATTCTGGTTCCACGTATTCTTACATATTGAGCGAGCATGCATATTTGTTGGATATACCTGTAGAAACTTTGAATGTTAGTTTATTGGTAACTAGTTCTCTTGGTGAGACAGTCACAGTTAGGAGGTTGTATAAGAGATGCCCTTTGGTTGTTCAAGGTCATGTTTTACCATGGATTTAATAGAGTTGGCATTCTATGACTTTGACGTTATTTTGGGTATAGATTGGTTAACAGAACATATGGTTTTTGTGGATTTTGAAACCAAAAGAATTTCTTTGAAGCTTGGCGATGACTATGTTGTTGTAGTAGTAGGCGAGAATACCAAGTTCTTGTCAAACGTTGTCTCGGCAATGCAAGCTAAAAAGATGATGTGAGTGGGTTGCCAAGCCTACTTGGCATTTGTGATGAATTCGGGTACCAAGCGTGTTTAAAGTGCAATAAATTTGGACAATGTTTGATGTTTTGAAAGTGTTTCCTGAAGAGTTGCCTAGGTTGCTGCCGGACATGGGAGTTGAGTTTTGTATCGAGATGTACTCTAGTATAGCTCAATTGTCTATTGATCTTTATCGCTTTGTGCCAAAAGAGTTAAAGGAATTAAAGACTTAACTCTAGGAGTTGTTGGATCGCAGTTTTATTTAACCGAATGTTTCACCTTGGGGTACACCAGTGTTGTTCATGAAGAAGAAAAATGGAACCATGCATTTGTGCATTCATTATTGGCAACTGAATAAGTTGACGATTAAGAATAAGTACCTGTTACTTTGAATTGAAGATTTGTTTGGCCGATTCTATAGTGTTGTGGTGTTCTCAAAGATTAATTTGAGATCCGATTATTATCAATTAAAGGTTATAGAAACAGATGTGTTGAAGACTACTTTTAGCACTAGATATGGGCATTATGAGTTCTTGGTGATGTCGTTTGGGTTAAAAATGCCCCAGCTGCTTTCATAGATATGATGAACCTGGTATTTCATGAGTATTTTGATCAGTTCATTGTAGTATTCATCGATGATATCCTTGTGCACTCCCATAACGATGAGGAATATGACTGACATTTACGAATTGTGTTGCAAGCTTTGAAGGAACATCAGTTGTATGCTAAGTTGAGCAAGTGCGAGTTTTGGCTTAAATAAGTGATATTCCTTGGTCGTGTGTTTTCAAAGGAGGGTATTTGTGTTGATCTGTAGAAGATTGAGGCAATTCTTAATTGAAAGCAACCTAAGTCTATATTTGAGGTTTGCAATTTCCTTGGATTGGTGGGTTATTATCTTTGCTTTGTTGAAGGTTTCCTCAGTATTTTTGCATCATTGATCAAGCTATTACAGAAGAATTTTCCGTTTGAGTGGACATAGAATTGGCAGCCTGGTTTAAAGAAGGTTTTGACACATGCTCCTATTTCGATTCAACCTGATCAAGTAAGGAGCTTGTGGTTTATAGTGATGCATCATACGTAGGTTTGGGTTGTGTATTGATGCAAGAGGGAAAAGTTGTAGCTTATGCTTGAAGATAGTTGAAAGTTCACGAGCGCAACTATCTTACTCATAATTTAGAGCTTGTCACGATTGTGTTTGCTTTAAAGATTTGAAGACATTATCTATATGGTGAGAAGTGTATTATTTACACGGATCACAAGAGCTTGAAGTGTTTTATGTCTCAAAAGGACTTGAACCTTAGGCAACGAAGATGGTTTGAGTTGCTTAAGGATTATGACTTGATGATTGAATATTATCCAGGGAAAGCTATTATAGTTGCGGCTGTGTTAAGTCGTAAGACAGGCGTTGAGTTGAGAGAGATGTTTGCTATGTTGAGTGTTTCGCGTGATGGTGGTTTGTTGGCTGAGTTACAAGTTAAGCTTATTTTGTCTCAAATGATTAAAGAGAGGCAGTTGTATGATGTTTTATTGGTTACGCATGTGAAGGACATTTCAGATGGTAATAAAATAGATTTTTATTTTGATGATAATGGTGTTCTATGTTTTAAGGGTCGAATAGTGGTGCTGGAAGATTTCGAGTTAAGGTACATCATTTTGAATGAGGCACATTCTAGTCTTCTTACTATGCATCCTGGTAGTACCAAGATGTATCGTGATTTGAAGGAAGTGTACTATTGGGTTAGTTTAAAGAAAGAAGTGGCAGAGTTTTTTGTTCAATGTTTGGTGTGCCGGCATGTTAAGGCTGAGCACCAGTTCCCTTATGGATTGTTGTAACCTGTGCAGATTCCAGAGTGGAAATGGGAAAGGATTACCATTAATTTTATGATGGGTTTGCCTTTAATGCCCTCCAAAAAGGATTCGATATGGGTGATTATTGATCACTTTATGAAATGTGTGCATTTTCTCACTTTGCATATGACGTGTACGTTGGATAGGTTGATCGATATGTATGTTGCAGAGATTGCTAGATTGCATGGGGTTACTAAGTCGATTATAATGCACAAGGATTCTCGTTTTACATCTAGATTTTAAGAGAGTCTACAAACAGCTTTGGGAACAAGGCTTAATTTCATCACCTCTTATCATCGTCAGACTAATGGCCAATCGGAGCGTGTTATTCAAATTCTTGAGGATATGTTGAGATCTTGTATCATTTAGTTTCAAGGAACATGGGAGAAGCAACTACCATTGGTAGAGTTTTCTTATAAAATAGCTATCAGCCGAGTATTCAGATGAAACTCTTTATGGACGTAAGTGTCGTACGCCTCGGAGACAGACTAGAAACATGTTGCAATGCCCGATATGCTTAAAGGTACGAATAAAAAAGTGAATCTCATTAGTGATAGATTAAAGGCAGCCACGGATCGGTAAAAGTCTTAATCGGATTTAAAGTGAAGTGAGATTGAGTATGCGGTAGAAGATACAATGATTTTGAAAGTTTTGCCTTGGAAGAAAGTTATGAGATTTGGACGCAATGGTAAGTTAAGGCCTAGGTTCATTGGACCATAAGAGGTGCTTAAGCGTATTGGTCTTATTGCTTATAGATTAACATTACCAGCAGAGCTTGAGAGGATATATGATGTATTGCATGTATCAATGCTCCGGAAATACAGATCGGATTCGTTGCACGTTGTGCAAGTTGAGGAAATAGTGTTATGTTCAGATTTGTCATATGATGAAAAGACAGTAGAGATATTGGACTCTAGTAAGAAGGTTCTTCGTGGTAAGGCCATTGACTTGGTTAAGGTCTTGTGGCACTATCGAGGAAGCCACATGGGAGATGAAGAAGAACATGTGTCAACAATTTCCTCATCTTTTCCATTCAGGTAAATTTTCAGGACAAAATTTCTTAAGAGGGGGAGAGTTGTAACACCCCAAAAATAGGGTTGGGAGGATTCGAGATTCGATTGGGTTTGGCTCGAACCGGTCGAACCAAATTAGTCGATTAAGTAGTTTTTGGGAAAATAAATATTTTAAATTGGTAATTTTGTTAAATAAAATATGGTTTAGACTTCTAAAATTTTTAATTATTTTATTAAACATTTTATTAATTAAAATAAAGGTTTATTAAATTGAATTAAGTGACATTTTGGTTTTAGTGACTAAAATGAGAAGATTGCAAAACTATTTTTAAGTGATTAAATTGTAAAAGGGCTAATGATAAGAATCCTTGGAGAGCTATATTTTCTAAAAGTTTTAATTAATTTTACCACCTTAATTGACAAGTTTTTTTACGGTTATTTGGTTTCTTAAAATCTTTTCTTCATTTTTACCAATTTTCTCAATATTTTCTCTCTATATTTCTCTCATTTTCTTGCCACTTTCCTTTACGTAAAATTTAGATTTCTTGATTGCTTTCCATGGAGATTACTTCATTTGATTCATCTTTTGTTTCCTAACAAAACCTCACAAAAGATTTCACAAAGTCTCTTCCATTTCTCAACTTCTTTTCAAAGAAAAAAATTACGTCAATTTTGGTGGAAACCTCTTTGAAAAGTAATTTCTTCTTCTCTCTTAAAACGAAGGTTCTTTATTGATATTCCCTAGTAATTGGCTCTTGTCTATTGATTTATAACTTGATTTTGCATTTTAATTGAAGAAATTCATATTAAATGATGATTTAGGTGTTTTGCCTAAATTCTTGATTAAGATGTTTAATGTTGGTGGTTTCAATTGGGTTAATTTACATTTTAGTTGTAAAACCATAATGTGAAATGATATTTTTGATATTAATCTCGAAACTACTTAATTGCTTGGTTTTTAGGTTGATTTTTAGTTAGTTTTGGGGCTATTTTGAGTGATCTTTGGTTGCTAGAGGTATAAGGGTGGTCTAAATATATGTTTGCATGTTAGTTGATGACGTTTGGATATTAGAATCATAGGTTTGTTTCTTGTAGTTGATTGGATGAAGTTTAAAGGTGTTTTTGGATGGATTTTTGGGGAAGTGTTTGAATTGAGATGTAGGAGGTATGTTTATGACTATTGTGGAATGCATTTTGATGCATTATTGCTCTAGTTATATGTTGTAGAAGAAGGGGAAGAGAAAAGAGAAGTTGCTTTGTAGCTATCAGATCATTTTGAAAGCTTGCGATGAATCGACAGTGAGGTGATTATGTATCGGTAAGTGAGAGGTTAACAAAGCTTAATTGGCTCTATTTTCGTTAGGGAAATTGTGAAAAGATTTCCTAAGTCCAAGAGTAAGTTGAAATGGTTATTACTTGAATACCTTACAACTTAGGCATTGAAATGCATGTAAATGATTTGAAATTGATTTGGTAAAATGCATGAGGATGAAGCTTGTTGTTACAATGCATCTTAATCATGATTTTCCATGTTTATAAGCATGAGATTTGGTTTAAATGAATAAGCATGATATCCTACCATTCATTTAAATGCTATGGGCATGATTTTTGAATAAAATGATGAAATGAGTATATGTAGCATTGAAAAACAGTAAGTTCTCATGCATGTATGATCTATATTGTCTTTGTGACACACTAAAAATGTATCGGATATAGTTGGCATGTTGTAGGATTGAAAGTGCACTATAAATTTATAAGGGCCAAGAGCCTAATCAATCAATCGTTATTCGCTTTGACATAATTGAAAGACATTATCCGAGCTGAAGTCTTAAAAGGTAATTGAAAAACTATTACCACAGTTAAAAGGCAATTAAAAGACTATTGCCACAGTTAAAAGGTGATTGAAGGACTATCACCACCGTAATCTAAGTATCTGATGTGATTTATGACTAAATAATGATTTCTAATTGGTCACTTTAAATGCCAATATATGTGTATATGATGGAAAGAAAGAAGGAAGCATGTTGCATTTGTTTTGTACAAGCATGATTTGAATTATGCCTCAAGAAAAGTATGATTGAAAGATGTTTTACAAATGATTTTTATATTACATTGATGAATGTGTATTGAGTATCCTCACTAAACATGCATTGCTTACGCTCTCGTTTCATCTTTGCAGAGAATTAAGGTTTGGAGGTTGCATTTGAGGGGAAAGGCATTCTAAGAACACCATTAAACTCAAGTATGAAAAACTATTTCGGTATTCGGTCAATAAGACAATGTGTCACCATTATTTTTTAGGGATTTGTAAATTGTATTTGATTTATTTTGGACTTTATATCTTGTTGGTTTGATGTTTCCTAAGAGTATTAATTATGTGAATTTGTTTGAACCTTGTATGAATACTTTATGTTTTGATTTGCCAAAATATGCAAATTTGGCTTGGAAGCCTATGATAGTGATATGAATGCTTAAGCATGTTCTAAATGGCATTTACCGTTATTGGTTTGCATTTTTTGTTCATTTCAAGTCTTGTTTTGCAATTCAAGTATGTAAACTATTATACAATTAGGAATCATGCCTCTAGATTTCAATACGGTGGATGAAAATGCATGATGTTTGGTGAGTGACTGCTTAATTGCATGCTTTACATGTGGTTTATGTTTACGAATCATGTTAGGTTGATTAGAGTAGGATTGGAAGGTGTTAAAATAAAAAAACAGACTAAATGGGCACCATAGGTCTGCCCATACCGATACAGTACTGTCGACTATTGCTAACGCTTGGCACACGATTGAATATTTAGTGTAAAAGTGCAAGAAAATAATGCCAAGGTGTCTTATTCGTGCAAGTATACACGGTCAGCAAGTAATACAGTAGTAAGCTGAGTATCGAATCCACAGGGATTGATCAAGAACTTATTTGCTTAATGTTTACTTGTTTGTAAGAAAATAAAAGTGCTTGAAATGGTTTGGACTTTTGATTGAAAAGATAGCGAAAAAATAGTAGTAAAAATGGAAGCAGTCTGGCAACGAAAGTGTATTCGAATAAATGATGAGCGTTGGCAAGGGATGCCTAAATTTCACACTACTTATGCCATACTTTAATAATATTCTGCCTTTGTTTTATTGCCGAGCAGATTAAAAATAGTATTGCCTCTGTCGATGGCAATACCCTAAGTTAACCATGATAAAACCCATATATGTCTATAGTGAAGCTTTCCATTAATTAACTTGATTAAGTGACAACCTTTACTTCTAAGGGGTAGACTCACTTCCGAAGTAAGTTCATCTGCTTGAACAACTTCTGACGAAGCTTCTCGCCTTAGTATCTAGCAACTAATCGTTGCCCCTTAAGTATGTTAAGATATTAAGGTGCAATAAGCACACTATGCCAACTGTCGTATGGTAAAGGATTTGAGAAAATTAAGTGCTAGCAGATAGAAAATAATGTCGAGGCATTTAGATTATTAAAAACCAATGTTAATCGCAAATATCCCTAACCAAATGTAAAAGTTTAGTTCATGGTTGGGGGACAATCCACAAAATATCATCGTTTCTCATCATCATTTTGAAATAAAAACAAATAAAACTAAGAGAATGGGCAAGAAAGAGATTCTTCGATGCAATCCTTTGAATGCTCCAAAGCTCTTGGTCTTAGCTAGTCGAACCACGTCGCCTCTTGGTTTACCACAGTGTAGCCTCTCTTCAATCCCTCTTCAAGTGGTGGCTTGAGCTCATTTAAATAGGCTTGCATGGAAACCCTAGTATAAGATTTTGAGTTTGAATTTTGAATGCACAAGGGGATAAGACGTGTTATCCTCTTATCCCGATTTGAATCCTAGGGCTGACATGTACAAGGTCCAACGAATACCTTGACCGATCATCGGACGTCAATCCTTTGCCAACTGAGCTTAGCATTATTTGGTTCATCTATGCCAGCTGCTACTCGGCAATTCTCTTGCTTCCTTTCTTATGTTCTCTTCTAGCGTCTCTCTACCATGCATGTCTACCTGTGTCCTGCATAAATACCAGCAAAAACAACCTTTCTCACTAGTAACAGAATAGTTCCTAACTCCTTATGCAAATGCATGATTTTAACATCTAAATGCAACTAAATGCAAGCATATCTACATAAAGGCAAGCAAAAGCATTGTGAAATAGCATGAAAAATCAGTACTTTTAGGGAGTTAATAGGCACCCCTCTGTATCGGTACACAGGGCCAACATCAGACCTGGGAATTGAAATTTTGGCTTGAGTACCAGTACAATGCGAGTCGTACCTGTACGTTGTTTTGTTACTGGAATTTCCAGGATCAGTATGCTGGTTTGAGTTCTGATACGCATCATCCTGTATCATTATAGGAACCCCGTGTACTAGTACGCAAGGTAGTTATGGTAGTTGGTTTAATGAAATGTTTTAGATTCTTTACATTTTGGTCCCTATTTGTTCGTATGTCAATTGGATATGTTCGGATGGTCCGTTTGTGCTGAAAATTCACATGTTAACATGAAATTCGTTTAATTTAAGATTGTTAAGTTGAAATTTGGTTAAGTCCCTATAATTTTATATAATTGCAATTTTGTCCCCAAAATGCTTATTCGTGCAATTGAGTGCCTAATTGGTATCCGAATCGAATGAATATTTAATCGTTGCTTGAAAGTACACCATAAGACCTAATGATGCATCTAGATAAGATAAAAAAATGGGCTATAATTCAAGTTAGCTAGTTTGGGTTTGCTTCGGCTAACCAATGTGGTCTCCTTAATTCTAGTCTAGAGACTAGATCGGGTCGAAGGGGTTACAGTTCTAGGCTGGCTCATATTAGTATATTCGAGTGGGTGTAAAGTGCCACAAACCGCCTGGATGATCTGGATCCGGAGAAGCGCACATAGCTATGCCGAGTTCATCTTTAATGCTATAGTCCTTGGATGAGAATGAGTTGTGGGATGATTCCTTAATGGACAACATGGTTAATTGTGAGGGCCAAGGGCTCAAACGGGGAAGAGGAGAACAATAAGTTTTGTTTCCATTTAATTATATATGTTTATGATGAATTTCTTTTTCTTTAATTGCCAGGTTGCTGTAAACCTTACGTTTCGGCGGTATTTTAAGTCTTTTCTATGGGAGCATCGCCTGAAGATGGTTGCATTGTTCGAAACTAGTATAAGTGGTTGGATTACGGACCGGGTTATCTCAAAACTGGGTTTTACTCATTCCTTCCAAGTTGAAAATAATGGTTTTAGCGGTGGTATTTGGTTGTTGTGGGATGAGCCGCTATCAGTTGATATTTTGCATATTTCTAGCCAATTTATTAATGGTAAAGTTAGTGTTGTTGGGAGTGATATACAAATGAAAGAACTGGGGGTTCTGCAAATCATAGGGGAGGTAGTCGATTATTTGTATACTCATCACAATCGGCCATTTCGTTTTATAACAGCGTGGCAGGATCATATGCAATTCTATGATTTTTTAGGCTCGGTATGGAAAAATGATGTTCTGTTTGACAAAAGTGTGATCTTCTTCTAGTCGAGGGTCTTGGAATCCATGTGTTTGGACACATTAGGCGTTGATAGAGCTCTATCGGTCCGTCATTCGGACTTTCTTATATCCTTAGCAGATCAATTAAGAGTGAAACTCAAATTGGTGATGGAACATAAGGAAAAATTTCGGAAGCAAAAGGCTTGTTTGAAATGGGTGTCTCAGGATGATCGGAATACCTAATATTTTTAGGTTTCAGTTCTAGCAAGACGAAGGGCAAACACAATATTTGCATTAAAGTGGGACGATGGGACTTGGGCTACTGAGCAAGGTGAGTTGTCGCATATTGCAGTGGATTTTTACGGAAACTTGTTCACTAGTTTGATTAGGAATGCTCGAGATTACGGTTGTGGGGGATATTTCCTGAGACACCACTAGTTGAGTTGCATAATCGAGTCGGTTTGTTCCTTTGTCGGTACTATTTTTGAGTTTGGTGAGATCTCTTAGCAAATTTATCATACTCTTTTGGTACTTATTATGAAGGTAAATCTTCCAGAGCACATGAGTCAATTTCGGTCTATAAGCCTTTGTACAATGATAGATAAAGCTATCATTAAGATCATTGTGAATCGGCTTAAATCATTGCTTCCGTTGTAGGTATATGCTAATCATACGAGTTTTGTTCCTACCCTTTCGATCACTGATGACATAATTGCACAGAATGTTATCTACTCCATGAAACAGAAAGCCAAGAAATGAGGTTTGATAAAGATTAAAATTGATCTTGAGAAAACGTATGATAGGCTTGAATGTGGGATCATTAATGATACTCAGACATTGGAGTAGCGGATGGGTTACAACATCTTATTATGCAATGGATTTCGACTGTGTCGACTCAGGTGATTCGAAATGGCTCAATGATGAAGACTTTTTCCTCGTACTGGGGCATTCGGCAAAGGATTCATTGTCACCATATATATTTGTTTTATGCCTAGAGCGGTTAGCTCAGTCCATTCAATTGGAAATCGACCGGGGTAGTTGGAAACCATTTTGAACTTCTAGTTAGGGAACTCTGATTTCCCACTTATTATTTGCAGATTAGATGTTACTTTTTGTTGAGGCGTCGGTAGAGCAGATGGTTGTTATCCGTATTGTGCTTGAGGAGTTTTGCTATATCTCCGGTCAAAAGGTTAGCAACTCCTAAATGATCTTTTTTCTCCAATAATGTTCCGTTTGATTTGTGCAAATGCATTAGTGCGTCTTTTAGCTATAATGAGGTTTCAGATCTTGGGAAGTACTGCATAGTAGAGTTACTTCAGCGTCATATAGCTACTTGGTTCAAATGGCTCAAAAGAAACTTATTGGTTGGAAGACAAGGACTTATCTCTAGCGGGCTGAATTACGTTAGCTAAGGTCGTTCTTGCTACTATTCCTAATCATACCAAGAAGACGACGGTGTTGTAGAAGCACACTTGCAAGGAATTAAAGCGTCTGATACGACAGTTCATTTGGGATATTGTTGAAACCAACTCTAGGGCTCATCTTGTTAAATGAGATGATATTTGTTGTCCTGTAACACATGGATTTGGAAGATTAGGCTGTAAGATGAAGCATTTCTTATGGAAATAGCTTTTGGGTTGTTAACTAAGAAGAATGTTTTGTGGGTACAGTTTCTCCAAGCAAAATACAAATGCTTCGAGGGTGTTCCATCCAAGATCTGGCATCGTAACGTGTCTCGGCTTTGGAAGGGTCTGAGTATAGTGTTGGAGGATGATCGGAATAACATCTCATGGAGTATTTGTATTGGTCACGACGTGGATTTCTGGCATGATAATTGGGTCTGTGGTGTTGGTCCTTTGGTGAATTTTGTTGATATATAATAGTATAGCGGCGAACCTTGATCATGCGTCTATTGCGGTTATGGCAACTCAAGCAGGTGAGTGGAATTGGCCTTTGTTCCAGAACATCCTTTCGCAAGATGTGTTGCTACGTGTGGCAACTATTGAAGGCCCCAATGAATAGCATGATGTTGACTCGGTACTGTGGACTGGTAATAGAGGTAACCAGTTCAGTTGCACTTGGCCTATGATATTCGATGAGGTGTAGTCGGGGTTCCCGAGGATACTCTTTGGAAAGTCATCCATAAATATCGAGGGATGCAATGAGTCTAAATCTTCTTGTGGCGTGTGTGTTGCAAAAAGTTAATGACTAATGAAGAGTGTGTCCCTCCTGAGGTAAATGACCAAATTACCCTTTTGCTTGCAATGACCAAATTACCCTTTTGCTTGCAATGACCAAAATACCCTTATGGGTGGCAATCACCAAAACTACCCATTTTCATATTTGAATAACTTTTGTACTGAGTAACTAAATGACCCTCGATTTGTCAAATTACCATAATACCCTTGTAAGGATTATAAATCTAATTTACCTTTGTAAAGCCGAATTTTGATATACCTTATGCGTATTCTATGATTAGGCTACCTTAAGATATAACTTGCTATTAAGAATTATGGGTTGTGCGTCGTTGATCACTGTTGCTTCTGAGAGTACCTCGAGGGTGAGTGAAGCTCAAACTTTAATTATTGTATTTTCCAGGATCTTTAGATCTTTTGTAAGACTTGGCAGCCATGGCTTGACTCAAGTGGTTTTCATTGGAGACTCGATAAGTTCCAAAATTCTGAAACTCATTTGGTGAGTTCTGAGGTTTTGAAATTCGGTATATGAGAAGATTTGAGTTTCGTAGTTCTGATATTCTATGTATGTACTTTCTGTATTTTATATAACATGTATGTACGTACGCGATTTGTTTCGATGCTTGTGCAACGGCGCACACTATATATATTATGTTTCGGTCTACTGATGATCACAATATGTGCATTTAACGCTTATTATATAGCATGTGATTCACTAGCCTACGATTCATGCATTTAACCTACGATTCAAATATGTTTTATGTTTTGATATTTCAATTAGTTTTGTGAGTATAATTTTGTTCTTTTCTGAGTTGGATGATTTAATTATTTTACACTATATTTATGCTCTGTTTATATTCTGTCATTCGTATTTGTATTCTTTATATTTATTCATTTGTTAATTTTGTATTGTTGCTCATTAAATTATTTCATCCTCGCATGTCAGTAGGTTTGAGCTTTGTTCGAAACATCAACATCAGTTATGAGAGTTCTAGCAGCATTGTTGGCAAAGTACGGTACTTTAGTTTTAGTGTGCATGTAGGTCACATTACCCTGTCTGTATGTTTGAGCCTGATTTCTGTTTTCAGTTTCTGAAATCAATTTTTAAAATGCATTGGTTTAACAAAATTTTAAATCTAATCATCTTTGTATTTGTGGGTCGCTCTTGTGATCCAAATTTGACATCTCATATCGAATCTAAGGTGTTACTTTTGCCATCTTTTTATCTCAGCCTCCATTTTTCCCCTGTTCTCTTAATGTGATTTATCTAAGATATTAAAAGGAATTGAATTGATAGGTTTTAGAATCAATACCCTTTTGAAATTTGTAGCCGTATCCTTTATTGCTTTCGATTCAAATGCAAATTCTTGAGTTTAATTAGTGACATTATTAAGTGCTTTTTGACATTGAAAATATGTTAAAATTATTAAAAATTGATGTTAGTGGTGGCTTGCAAGTTGCTAATAATAAAATTAATTTGCTCCCACATGATAAAGAATGGTGTGGGTTTCTAACGAGTGCAAAATTTGGAATAAAATTAGCATGCTCTGGTATGATGGGGAAAACGATAAGACTTGAACATAAACTTTTAATTATTATTTAAAAGTTGAAATTATGAATCAGAATAATGGAAGTGGATGGTTGCATATGAGTTGAATTTGTGTAAAAATAACTTTTATTCTCCAATACTCACCCCCATAATATATATAACCCTTATTTAAAAGTAGTATCCAAATTGTTAATTTTATTCACCACTCTTACTTTAATCATGAAGTGTGTAGATGAATAAAGACAAAAAATTTTGCTCTATGCTTCTATTTTTTTCGGTGTTTATTTTTTATTTCTATTTTGCAGCAGCTGAACGTGTTTTGCCGGTTTGATGTTTCGGCTTCTATTTTTTTCAATTGAGATTTTTTGTGTTTTATGCTACATTTTCAATTCTTTTGGATTGTTTCGCTATTTTGATTTCTAATAAATTTTAGCCACAATATTGTTAAAAAAGAGAGTGATTTTGGACATACACGATTGACCGCACATGGCTTTCAAGAAAAGGAGAGTACAAAATGGAATAAGTTAAATACTTGCAACGAAAAAAATAAAGGCATAATGCCAAAAAATGCCCCTAACGTTTGACTGAATAGTTATTTTGGCCCATATTTTTTGAAGCATTTGAACCCTCAACGTTTCATTTTGGGTCAAAATAGCCCTTCCGTAGATGAAAAATATTAGTCAAGAAACATTAAATGGCTTGAAATGACGTGACAAACCTACATGGTAGTGCACGCTAACATAGCAGTGTCATACAGAAAATGTAGTAATTTTACAGAATGACACATCAGTCAAAAAATAATTTTATAAAATTGTATAAAATATAAAATTATTTTTTCTGATGACGTTCCATTATGTCAAGTAATTTCAAGTTATTTATTGTTAGTTGACTGACATCTTTAATCCACGGAGAGGGCATTTGACCCAAAATGAAATGTTGAGGGTTAAAAATCTTCAAAAAAATAGGGGCCAAAATGACTATTGAGTCAAATGTTAGAGCATTTTTTGGCATTATGCCAAAAATAAAAGACTAGTTTTGGATGTGTGATAAAACACGTATGAAAAGCAAAATGGTGTTGTACTTCATAAATTTTGAGTTTTGTTACACTCGTTTTTATTCAAAAGTCAGTCTACCCCATACACAACAAATTTATACTAAACATTTAATTTCTTTAAAACTGAGGGCATCATTTTTAGAGGTAGCAACGGGATAGGGTAGAGACGTTTTGCATTCTCCACTCCGTCCTCAACACTTATGGGGACGGTTCGAAGAATCCTTATTAAATATTTAGGGAATTTTTTTGTTCTCATACCCTCCCTGCATAGATCCTCATGTGTTTCAGGAATCTTCATCCAAAAATAAAACAAAAATACTACTTTACTAGTCAAAATATATGGTAAATTTCAATTTACAAGTCATATATTCGTTACACTTAAATATATCCAACCCTAATACATTAAAACAAATATTTGACATTATATCTTCAAGATTAAAAACATAAATGATAAATTTAACTTTGCCAACAATAAACAGAACATTTCAAAGCTATAATAATAACTGGAATTGTCATATATATTTATATGTCATGGGTATATAGGTAAATGAGATATAAGTATATTTTAGAAAAAAATTAAAATATTGGAGATTTCTACGGATGTTTTTCGGGAATCCCCTTTGAGATTTATACGGGTACAGTTCAGGGATCCCCACACTATCTTCATGGGTGGAAATTTCGATTATTTCTCATCTCGTTGATTCAGATCCTCGCGGTTTTCAGTTATTCCACACTCAATTGTCACTCATAATCATTTTATAAATTATAAATGATCTCTTAAATCTTTAAGTCTTATTTGTCTTAATTTAAATATATATTATTTCTTTATAAATAGTCATAAAGTAATTACAATGTAGAATTTGTTCATACATATTCTTAACCCTTTGACAATGCACACATACCCTACAGACAACACGATTTGAACTCAAGTCTCCTAGCATGAACATAATCCATTTTTTCACTGAAGCCACTTGTTGGGTTCATATATATACATATACATATATATATATATATGTATATGTATATGTATATGTATATATATATATATATATATATATATAGGGTTAGAATCCACTTACATTGTGTAAAACTTAATTACTTTTACACATTTTTTGGACCGTTGGATGATGGTAATAAATGGCTAGGATTTCCTTATTTTTTTTCAAGTGATAATCTTCATATTTTCTACTGTTGATTTCATCCATCCATTTACCTTCATCCAACGGTCTAGAGAAAGTGTAAAATTTTCAAGTTTTACATAGTGTAAGAGGATCATATCCCATATATATATATATATATATATATATATATATATATATATATATTTTATTTTAAAAGGAGAATAAGAAATAATATAACTTAATATTGGCGTTTTATTATTCGCATATATCGATTATATACTATATAACTGTGTGGTTTCAAGTAAATGGAGAATAAAAATCTAGTGAAAAGACTAGTCAGTATTATATGTAATAGTTTAAATATATTACATAATATTTACAAACTAATTTCGTAAAATAATTTTCTTATTCTTAATTAATAAGTTTATTATAGAACCTGCATGTTTTATAAAACATGATTATGCAGTTTAGGATATTTGAAAAAACTCAAAATTCAATTAAGAAAAAGTGAATCGTAATTTATCTAATGGAGTTTCCTAATTTTTACTATTTTCATATATATAAATGTATTATCAACCCAATTGTATTATAAGAAGGATAAAATTTTGATACGCATATAATGTAAAAATTATTTTACACACTTTTGCATATTTACACTATAAAATTTAAATTTTAAATTCTTAACGTTAACCTCTAAACTCTAAATCATATACCCTAAATTCTAAATAGTGCCCTTAGATTTTAAATCCTAAAACATAAACCCTAAACTAAACCTATAACCCTAAAACTAAAAGACTTGTGAAATTAAAGTTTACACAACATGTGTATCAAAGTTTTTCTTCTAAGAATGAATCGAAAATTCTAAAATAAAATTTATTAGTTAAAAAGGATTATATTTATCACTATTTATAAAGATAGGGAATTTCAAATGTCACTCTTCAAAAATTATTTTTAGAAATAAAATCATTTTTATCCGAATGATTTTATTTAAAAAGTGTCAAATCATACAGCTCAAACACAATCATGTGTATCGTTAAAAACTTTCTTAAACTTAAATGGAGGAAAATAGTGCATCATGATAGTATTACATGAATAACACCGGAATGCACTAAATGAAAAAAAAAGCCCCAAAAGTTACAACCATTTCTCAAGCACCATTCACCCAGCCTAAGGAATATCATGTATGACAACACCACTCTAACCCACCTGATACAACAAAACCACAAACACCAGTGGGGACAATTCTAGGCACCACACAGCTACACGCAAAGCACCACCAACAACTTAGCACCCAAAGCAAACAATAAACAACACCTCAATTGTCTAAGAACCACAACAAGAATGAATCGCACCATTGAAAAGTTCGAAATCACCAAGGCAAGAGTGAATCAAAACACTACACCAAGTAAACCAAACTCAATACATCACTTGAAACCGCAAACACCTTCATAATTTTGACTCCAGAAAGAACACCATCTCCACATTGTGATGTCGTATAAGTCTCTTTACTACCTTCTTTTTGGTTGAAAAACCCAAACTCTTGACATTCTATGACAACATTTTCGTCACGGTCTGCTATTGTTCGCGATCACGCGCTGCGATGATATCTACAATGTCCTTGATGACACCATCTTCGTTTCCAATTGTCGTTGCCCCAAGAAATTTTCCTAATTGCAAAGTCTCCTGTGCCTCTTTCAAAATCACCTTACGACGATGTTCAATATCAGTATCCGATAAAGACCCATTCGTAACACATTGCTCACTCAATTGTTTCTGGGGTCTTCCAGTACCTTTCTTCTGTACTTTTTTCTCAGCCGTGATGCGCTCTTTAGATTTCAACGCAGCCCCCATCCGACAACCCACTGTAATTGACTTCACTTGACTCGTTATCACATCGCACTCACCCTCATACAAGGAGACGTCAAGACCATCATGTGATTCTTCATTGTGAATCACCACTTTAGCCACTTCATCATGTGTTATCCTTCTCACAGCAATCGGGACCTCCACCATTTGAGCTTCTTCATATAACGTATTAAGCTGCCACATATGCAGCAAGTCGACAATTCTCTCATCCCTTTGCGATGTTATCTCATTTTTCTGGGTTTGTGTACTATTGTCCTTTGTGTTGTTCTTCTCGAAATAAACATTCCTATATATCTGACTCGTTACCTTGTGAGCCAAATTTGTGGCATTAGTCCCCCCTCCAACCTTCTCCTCCTCGTCATTATCTCTTTCAGAATCACTCATTTCAACACAATTACAACACCTTTGTTGTTCCATCATCGGATCTATTTCGAGAACTCGAATGGTAAACACTAGATCCCCCACCGTGAAATAAAAAATACCATCATTTTTTTTCAATCTGATCAGTTTCAATGAGAACTTGTCCCCTCTCAAACGATGAAGGTTCCAACTCAAATTTGATCAATGTCTCCCACACAACAGCCACATTTTCAAATGATCCTCGCAACCAAGCATGCATCGGTATGCCTCTTATCTCAATCCATGCTCTTCGATTGCCCCGGTCCATTGCCGGATCCCATTCCCTAACCTTTGTAAACCATTTATCCAATCTACCCTGCAGTAATGTTTTACTCCTCAATTCCACACTACTGAACAAAAGTAACACTCTTGAACACGCAATACGCATTGATGAAAAGTCAAGTAAATTGGCTTTCTTCAGTTCTTTTGCCAATGTTGTGAGATTCATCGAACGTCGACTCCATCCCAACGCACAGTTTCTCTTGAGTTGTTGATTTACTCTTTCTATCTTGAACATTTTTTCGCCGCTAATATTGGAATCTCTCAAATTTCAGGGCGAAAGACACCGAAATCTTTTACCCATATAGCCAAAAACCATGTAGCCGCTCAATTACTCGCCTGGCCTCCACCTCAGAACTTATTCGAACGAATCCAAAACAACCAGCGCTCCTAGCTCGTTTGTTAGGTATAAACACATCTATAACTTTTCTATGGCGAGCAAACGCCTGCCATAACTCCTTCCAATGTAATCGTTCCAATATTTTTGCCACAAAATGGGTCCACCTTTGCCTACGGACGTTCACCAGTTTTACTTACTCTGTGAGGCAGCATAGTATATTACAATTTACGGGTCAAACTAACACATTGACATTGTGATCATTGAGACAATTTAAACAACACCTAAAGGACTATACTAGACTAGCCTTCAGAACTGTTAGTTGATGTGTTTAGGACTGCTTCTATTTTTTAGTTATTTGTTATTTGTGTGTTGCTTAAGTTTAGGAGGAAGTTATTCATGAGTTGTTGCTTAAATTTAGGAATATTTTGTTAGTGGGTTGTTGATTTTATTTGTATAAATTCTGAATGATTGTTGAATAAAAGTGATGTGTTCAGTTCCCTTCATCCATTGAGTTTTCTTTTCATTAAAATACCAACAATTAGCAATAGAGCTTTTTTTCTTCTTGAGGGACTTGTGTTAGTTATTGCTATAGCATGGAAGGTGAAAGTAATTTTTCTTTGATTGCGCTGCCTACATTTGATGGAGAAAATTATCCAGTTTGGGCAGTACACATGAAGACTTACCTGGAGGCTGTAGATCTTTGGGAAGCTGTGGAAGATGACTATGATATTCCTGCATTGCCGACCAATCCCACCATAGCATAGATCAAAACACAAAAAGAAAAGAAAGCAAAAACATGTTTATTTGCTGCAGCATCACCAAATATTTTCACCCGAATTATGTCTCTAAAGTCAGCAAAGGAGATATGGGATTATCTCAAGGCTGAGTATGAGGGAGATGAAAAAATTCATGGGATGCAAGTGTTGAATCTTGTACGTGAATTTGAGTTGCAGAAGATGAAGGAGACCGAGACAGTCAAGGAGTATTCTAAAAGGCTCGTTAGCATAGCAAATAAGGTTAGACTGTTAGGATCGTCTCTAGCAGATTCAAGGATTGTGCAAAAAATCCTTGTAACGATGCCTGAAAGGTTTGAGGCCACCATCACTACCTTAGAGAACACGAAAGATATGTCAAAGATTACTTTGGTAGAACTCTTAAGTGCTTTGCAAGCACAAGAGCAAAGACGTGTAATGAGGCAAGAATGGGCCATTGAAGGTGCTTTACCGGTTAAGCATTAAGATGATGGAAAGAATATGAGGCCAAAGAACAAAAAGTTTCACGTTGCGAGTGGAGAAAACTCTGTATTTGGGAACAAAAATAAAGCTTGGAATAGAAGACCGGAAGTAAAGAAGGATTATCCTCCATGTCAACATTGCGGAAAGAAAGGTCACCCACCTTTCAAGTGTTGGAGAAGACCGGATGCAAAGTGCAACAAGTGTAACCAGATGGGACATGAAGCTGTTGTTTGCAAGTATAAAAACCAGCAACAAGATGAAGCACAAGTGGCAGATCAAGAAGAAGATGGCCAGCTTTTTGTTGCAACTTGTTTCACTAGTCACGAAACGAGTGAAAGCTGGCTCATTGACAGTGGTTGCACTAATCATATGACACATGAAAAAGAGTTGAAGAGTACCGAGTCCAAGAAGGTTAGAATTGGGAACGGTGAACACATTGTTGTCAAAGAAAAAGGGACAATAGCCATTGCATGTTGTTCAGGTACCAAGTTTATTACTGATGTCCTTTATGTACCTGATATTGATCAAAATCTTCTTTGTGTTGGTCAATTGGTTGAGAATGGATTCAAAGTGAAGTTCATGGAGAAGATATGTGTAATAGAGAATGCTACAAGCCATAAAATGTTTGAAGTTAAGATGGCACGGAGAAGTTTTTCTCTCAATCTGATGCAGGGGGAGCAATCAGCTCTTTCAGCCAAAGAAAGCATCACAATACTGTGGCATAAAAGGCTCGAACACTATCATCATCAAGGGATATTGAAAATGAAGTCCAAGAGCATGAAAATTGATCTTCCAAAATTTGACGATCATATGATGACATGTAAAGTTTGTCAGTTCGGAAAGCAAAACAGAAAGTCATTTCCAAAGACTGCATAGAGAGCCACTTGTAAGTTACAGTTAATTCATATAGACATTTTTGGACCTCAAAGAATTCCGTCATTAGCAGGTAGTCGATATTATGCTGCTTTTATTGATGATTTTACAAGAATGTGTTGGATTTTCTTTTTAAAATTCAAGTCAGAAATTGTTGGAGCATTCTGGAAATTCAAAAAAATATGGAAAATCAAAGTGAAATCACATTCAAATATTGAGGTCTGATAATGGCAAAGAGTATACGTCAGAAAATTTCAATGCATTTTATGAAGAAGTTGGCAATGAGCATCAGTTGACAGCTCCTTATTCGCCGCAGCAAGATGGAGTTAGTGAAAGAAGAAACAAATACATCTTAGAAATGACTAGATGTATGCTGCATGAAAAGAATTTACCAAAGAAGTTATGGGCAAAGGCAGCTCATACTGCAGTTTTCCTACAAAATAGATTGCCCACAATAGCGGTTAAGGATCAAACACCTTACGAGGCTTGGTATGGTCGTAAACCATCTTTGCATTTTCTCAAAATATTTGGTTGTTTGTGCTTCACTCATATTCCACAGATCAAAAGAGACAAGTTAGACAAAAAGGGCACTTCCATGAGTCTATCTCCAATCATTGAAAAGAGATACCTTGCCAAGTTTGCAAATCGAAGGGTGTGGGACGAGCAAGGTTTTGAATATGGTGTTTCCCTCAAGAACTATAGCCTTGAAGCTTCAATCTTTAAGATAATCGAGCACCGTCAACGGTAATTTTTCTACGAACAACCAAAATCAGGCAACATCTCATGGGTAAGGGAATTTTATGTGCATATTTCAAATCAAGATAACCCTTGTGTGTTTGTGCGAGGTAAGGCAATTCTTGTTGATGCTGCTGCCATCAACGCATACTATGGGCTCTATGTGGACAAGGATGAGCATGTCGAGTTTGTTGAACACATTACAGCAGAGGAAGTGGAGAAGGTTTTCTAAGATCTTACCGTATAGGGAGCCAAACAGAATGACGGAGCCTTGAAGGGCACGGTAAATCGTATCTTGTTAAAACCCGAGGCCAAACTACGGAATAATTTCATAAAAACTAGTTTAATGCCTACTACCCATAATACCATTGTTTCTTATTCTCGTTTATTATTGCTTTATTCTATTTTGCACAAGCGTACTATTGATATTGGGAAGATAACTGTTGATGAAATCTATGCTTGTAGTAAGAAGGATGTGGGAGCACTCTTTTTCCCCCAATTTGATATCTCAATTGTATGAAAAAGAACATGTACCGACTGATGTTATGGATGAGAAACTGATCGAGAAGAATCAGTGGTCCCAGAGCCAATGTCTGCGTTTGCTACGTGAAGAATCGATAAAAGAACCGCCTACAGTGAAAAAGACTTCTGCTCCATCAATTGCCCAGGCAAGTGCGCATGCCACGGAAAGTATAGAAGGGATTGCCGAAATCCTCCGCCCTTTGGCATAGCGGTTGAACAAGATGGAGGAATGCCAACTGTTTTTTATACGTTACACGAAGGACCATGACACAGCTCTCACGAGAGTGATCCTAGAGAATTATCCCGGCAGCACCATTCTTTTTTCCATATTCCCTCCTGCACTACTTGCCCCGGCATATGAACCTGTGCCTGTGTCGAGTAACATTCCCAAGGCAACTAACGTGCCACAAAAAGGTAAGGACCCTATTGTTGAACCTTCTCGTACTGAATCTATTTATGGTTTTTTCATATTCAGCCGACTCTATGACCACACCAATGAAGTCTCCTCCGACCTCGCCATCAAAATTTACTTCGAAGCGTAAAGCTTCTGACCTAGAGGAGCCTCCCAAGGAGGATTAACTGGGTAACAAGGCCGCGGAGGCTACAGTTCAGGATACACCACCAGCTTCGCGTCAACAACAACCACGACCCGAAAAGAGGACCAAGCAAATGGCTCGAAGGAAACTAGTCATTCGAGGTGATGACCTCTCCGACTAACTCATTTGCATTTAATTTCTTTTGCTTAATTTTGCATGCATTAGGGACAATGCTTCTCTCAAGTTTGGGGGGGTTGTTTAATAGTTAGTTTCATTTATTTTTATTGTCTCATGTTAAGTTGTATATGTTAATTGCCATGTCTCTTACTTGATTAAACTGCCTAAACTTGCTGTGATATCCTGTAATGAATTTTTGCCACTACACTTACATGATAAAATCTTAGGATTAGCATGAAGAGTACTTGGAATTTTGCTATGATGTTGAATATTTTGACACTGTTGTGACTTGTTGATTAAGGGAGACCTAGTGAACTTTAGGTTATTTAAAAAATGGGTAAATTGCACTAGAGGTGCCTAAAACTGGCTTTAGCCTAAAATACAATGTGAATTAAGATAATTTCTTACTAGAGGTGCTTATATGGCTCTAGTTGACACGCATTAAGAATAATTAGAGGTGCCTATCTGGCTCTAGTTGATTAAAGTTAAAAAGAAATTACGCTAGAGGTGCCTAAAACTGGCTCTAGCAAACTTAATTGCCCCGGCGAATAATTTGGTAAAACCTAATGTTCGCATGGAATCCTATTAGTTAACTTGTACACAACTCCGCACACACATTTTCACTAGCATTGTAGTTCAATTTTGAGTAATTCTCTGTGTTGTCTGAAGATCGAAAGGTAATCAACTTTTTGTGCCACGGTTCTGAGGATTGAAGTCAGGTAAGAAGCATGTTTTTGGTGGTAAGGGCTTTGGCAGGTAATTGTTAGTGTTTTGCATTGCTTGAGGACAAGCAATAGTTCGAGTTTGGGGGTGTGATAAGTGTGCAAAAGTACTGTTTTTCTTGCCCCTTTTACTCATATTATTGTTAGACTTAGGCTCATTTTAGTTGCATTGATAGGCATTCATGCATAGTTTTCTAGTTTCCTTAGTTAATGAGCTTGGTATTGCATTTCGTTGGTTCTTGTGGGGGAAAAGCACTATTGGTGTGCTTTATTTTGTGCATGAATGGATTGACATGGCAAGTGGAGATTGCCATGGCAAGTAGGGGTCATTGTTGAAGGAGTTGTCGTAGCAAGTAGGGGTCATTTCTGAAGAGGTTGCTGAAGTAGATTATCGTGGCGTAACTGGATAATTCTGGATAAATACAACATTATCTGCAACATTATCCAGATCGTAGAAGATAAAGCCCAGATTCAAATTTCAAATGCCTAATTAGATAAGGATCATATCTCCAGGGAATTCAAACGCATTTAAATCCTCCTTATCAACAAAAAAGTTGATTGCATCATCCCTTTTAAATATAAGACCAAATTGCAGCTTTGGGGAGTGGAATTTTGGGGAATCGGATTCTAGAGAGAAGGATGATCGCACACTTCATCTTCTTCTTTTTTATTTTATGTGATCCATGTTTGGGATTATTTTTATTGAATTTTCTTCTTCCCCAGTCATGAACTAATTTAAATTGGCTGGAGTTATTTGGGTTTGTGGTTGTGAATAAACGTTTGGATGGTTAGGTTTTTTATTGCAATTTAAATTCAAAGTTTGTTCATTCTTGGTTCTTATTTTTGATTTCGAGTGAATTGGAAGAGGATCTTGAGAGCTGTCAATTTATCTATACTTGGGAAAGTTAGATCCAAGAAACGAGTGAACATGGTCTTCATTCAACAAATCGTTGATGAAGATTAATCCACCTTAGGAATAAGGATTGGATTTCAACGGCTAAGAGGAGCGTAGATTGGTTGTTGTTCACCCAAGGTTAATGCAGGGATGTATCACCAATGCGTGCACAATTAGCTAGTTCTTCAGTTAGGAATAACACGAAGACATTGAAGAACGCTTTGCCGAGATTTGAAGGAAGGAACCCAGTTGACACAGCAATCAAACCAGTCCCCATTGCCACAGCATAATTTGTGACCTAGTTGCCACGTAAATTTAGCTGGTCTTAGTTGCCTTAGCAATTGAGTTGCCTCAACAATCAATTGCCACGACAATCTGAGCAGCCCTCACACCACTACTCACGATAACCCGACCTACTCTCTTATTTGATTACTTTTTTCATTTATTTTACTTGTTTAATTATTTTATTCGTTACTTCCAAACATCTATCATCACTATTCATTTATCTTTTCAGCGCAAGAAGTTAAAAATCAGAGTTTCACCAATCCCTGTGGAGACGATATCTTACTATACTATAACTTGCGATGTGTATACTTGCACCAATTGCGAAGCACCCAAAACACGCAACACATGGGTACCCTAAATATCTCTCAATATCTGATACCTTCGTGAAACCAAACAACCTGTTAATTTATGTTTTCAAACTAGTGTTAGTATTCTTAGAAAAATAGATACTAGTTTTAGCAATACTAACATTGTGTCTCGAGACCTCGCAAAAGGATTCCACAACCTTCCTAATAACCTCAAGTTGATACAAAGAGGCTTCTGTAAATAAAACCATGCCATCAGCAAAGAATAAATGCAAAATGCCTGGACCCTTTCGAGAGAGCTGAACCGCCTTCCACTTTTTCCTCTGAACCTCCCTATGAATAACATGATCCAACCGTTCCATGCACAATATGAATAAATACGGTGAGAGTGAATCCCCCTTATAGATGCCCTTACTAGGCTAAAACACACGAGCCAGGTTACTATTCCAAAACACCTTAGTAGAAACCGACAAAACATAGTGCATGATAAGCCCCGTAGGCCCACCCAAAATACCAATGTCACACAATGTGTCCTCTATAAATTTCTACTCGAGCATATCATACGCCTTTTCTAAGTCAACTTTAATTTCCATCCATTTGTTTGCCATTCTTAGACTGTATGGAATGAATAACCTCCTGAGCAATGACGATATTGTTTGTAATTGACCTCTCCAGAATAAAACTGGTTTGTTTTTCTAATATCCAGTCAGGTAAAAAAGGCTTCAATTGTTCACAATCAACTTCATAATAATCTTGTATAAGACAGTGCATAAACTAATTGGACGAAAATGACTCATATATTCTATGGTAGCCACCTTTGAAATTAAAACCAATATTGTACAGTTGATCGACTCCTCAATAGGGCACCCTACAAAAACATCCCTAACATATTGGCAAACACCCGTCATAATTTAGTAACGTTGATAGAAGGCAACGTGCAGGCCATCTATCTCGGGGGCCTTAAGAGGGCTCTTGTCGGACACCACCCCATAATCTCCTCATCGGTCACGCTCAAATGTATGGCTGTAACTTCTACGACTCGAACCTACGGGAAACACCTACGGATGTTGTAAGCACTACCAGAAGGACTTGCCCTAGTGAAAAGCTCGCTATAGAAAATAACCACCATCTCCTGAAGCTCTTTTTGATCCCATCATCAAGAATCATTATGCTTAAGAGCCAAAATAGTATTCACACGCTTCCAACTAGAAGCACAAGCATGTAAATACTTTATATTTCGGTCCCCAAACAGAGTCTATTGACAACGAGCCTTTTGAAACCACAAACTCTCTTCTTGCAACAATAAAGTCTCAAGTTCCGTCCGAAGAGAGCCTTCCAAATCAATAAGGAAAGGTTAATGTCTTTGTCGCAACAAAAAACCCCAAAGTCAGGGTGCTCTTGACACAAAAAAATAAATCAAAATGGTTGAGGTACATATGAGGATGATCGTTCCTGTGATCGGATGAATAACGGCAATGGTCTAATCCCAATTCGTCCAAAATAAGAACATGTGATTCCAAAAAAGCTTGCGACCACGCTCAATTCATAAGGTACATGTCCAGCCTCTAATGCAAATCACTCTGCCACCAAGTGAACTCGTCACCCTTAAACGACACCTCGATCAAACCCGAATCAAACATGAAGTCAATAAAGAGTTAACTAGTACCAAACCCTAGACAAGAGCCCCCGTGTCTCTCTTCAGTCTACAAAATAGCATTAAAATCACCACCTAACAACCACGATCGATGCGAACCTGGATTGAACTTAAGAAGTTTACCCCATAATAGCTTACGATAAGAGACATTCATACTCGAATAAACTGCAGTAAATTGAAACTAAACCGAATCATTAGACCTGCGAACCAAACCATGAACAAACTGATTGAACACGTGCTAAATATCCACCACAATAGAATCCAACCACAAAATCCAGTTGCCACTACTGAAACCCCGAACTTTAACTCAATAGGAATTCGAGAAACCCAGACGCTAAACAATTCTGTCCACAACAGTACCACTAACTCGAGGTTCAAAAATAGCTACAACCTTAGGTCGATGAGAACAAATAAACTCCTTAAAATAACATCGAAATATAGTGCTGGCCACACCCTAACAATTCTAGAAGAAAAAACTAATCATTAAAATATAATGGGAAAATGTAGAGAAACCTTACTATAGGGGAGCTTGATTCTTTTTATCCACTTCCCATCTCACATCCATAGGCATCGAGCCCTCCTTCACCGTTCCATCATTGCCTCTGTTCATAACTGATAAAGGATGGACCAACTCCCCAACACCTGCTACCAAGTCCAAGGAGGTTGGGTGGCCAGGAGATACTAAAGAATCAATTATTCGAGATATAGACTACAAATAATCCGTGAGAACCGCACACGGTAATGCTCTATACTCTGTTAGTTTCTTAATCCGTAACCCTTTCCTATTGCCATCCACCTGAGCCTCCGTAGAACCCTTACATTCGATCGAGCCACTCTCTTTGTCACCTCACGGCTTTTCATACCCTCATCTCTTATAGTTACAACTGAGTGGTTACCACGCAAAACATTTGGCTATCGAAATTGAAGAGAATTACCCATCTTTCAATGACACAGCTATACCACTATTAGTTCCCTTCTTTTGTTCCTTACAAGATTTTGATGTACCATGCTTTGAGCTATTAGGTGTAGCCACCAGGGCAGGACTCTTTAGACCATCCTTTCGCAGTTTCAAAGTAGTCTCCGATACCACTTCCTCGACTGATTCTATGTCCTTCTCTCGATCCACCTCAAAGACCTCATTATCCAACACGTAAAACTGAGACCCCAAGTCCCTCACAGTACCTCTCTTGCCATCAGACCCCACTGGTTGGTTCTTCCTTGGTCGCCTACGCTTATTCTCAACTTTTATCCAAGGCCCATAGAGCGATATTGGTTGCTCAGGATCGAGTCCCATATTAACGGCCGTCTTTTACACCCTTCCTCGATATGACCAACCCCACACATATGTTCCTCATGTCCATAAACCCTACACTTGTAGCAAATCTGACTTAGACCTTCATACTCAAGCTATTGAAAGAACCCATCAATTCCTATATACGGCACTAGAGGCTTGTTCAAATTAACCGTAATGGCCAGACGTACAAACTTACCCCTATCTCTTGCCTCAGTACTATAATCAATTTTAATCACGTTCCTAATTTCCATCGCTATCCGAAAAAAGAAAGCTTTAGAGTAGTACTTATAGTGCAAACCAGGTAACCTTACCCAAACAATGACGTAAGACGGATGAACCTCAAGGGGGGAAAATGACCTGCTCCATGGTTGTACCGTAAGATAAGAACCGTAGATAGTCCATGGACCTATTGTCAAAACATGCGCGTAGTCCACCTCAAGAGCAAATCGAACCAAATAATAGTCATTCTCAATGTCCACCACTTGGAATTCACCACTCGGCTGCCACAGTGAACGAATACGATTCATGAGTGCCTTATAGCCTATTGGCTGACCAAGCAAACGAACAATGGTGGTTTTCTTCATGCTTCAGTCGAGAAATTCATGTGCACACTCAGAAAACTTGATTTTTGGGAAAAGGCCATCCCTATCCACCTCAACATCCTCATCCCCTAGTTCAAACTCCGTATCAATTGAGGAATCCTCTTTACCCTTTAATCCTTTAGACTGCCCTCCAAATACAGTATCCGTATTTGATGGCTAAGCCGGTCCATCATCAGTCGGAAGAGCATCAACCTGTCCTTGAGCACCGTCCCCACCTTCTGTCTCTGCAACATCACCCATCGGAACATCCATACCAGCACCAGCCATAGGACTTGTTTGTCCATCAGTAGCCACTGCCTTCGTACCCATGAGAACGTCGAGTTTATTTCTTACTCTCTTCTGAATTCGCTTGTCTTCCTCTCTCACCGCAGACAATGGACGTTCTAGAGCCGGCGGGAAATTCAAAGTCATCATCGCATCCCCTCCTTGATTGACCGCACCATCATTTGCTAGTTGTCCTACTTCTCTATTAGGCTTTCGATAGGGTTTCCGCTAGCTTTCGCTGCACTCCCTTAACCAATAAGGTTTCCCGCAACTGCGGTTGTCGGATATCGACAGGCCACTGACCACCGAGTCAAGATTGCCGTGATTACCGTCAACACAATTGCTTTGCGGGGTTTCGAAATTTGCGGAGGATACGTGATAATCATACTGGGTTTTTTTTAATAATTGTATTGGATAACTACATACATTTTTAAATGGGCAACAACCAATCACTAAAATGGTAACGAAAAAAATATTAAACATTTATTTTTATTAAAAATACTTTAAACATTTAAAGTTAATAAAGATATAGTTTATATACTTATTTTTTTAATCAAGCCTAATCGCAATTAGTCATGTTATGTTATGACGGTCCAATTTTCACAATGAAACCAAACGACGGAGTGTTGGGGCGATTAGAATATGATACCGGAGTACTGGTCAATTTCATAACATGGATGGAAAAAAAGAGAGCGAGTAGTGAACTGAAACAACGACATTTGGGGAAATAAACGGCCAGGATCTCCCCAACACGTGATATAATCTCAGTCGAAATGTGATTGGTCCACGTCACTACTATGACATGTTCTCTCGTTTCGTTTTACTGAAACTTCCATTAAGCGCGGACACTCCAAATATAAAATGCGACTCTCTCATTCCATTTTAAACCGTACACCCAAAGCTAAGAGTGGAGGAGCAAGAGATGATGGCTGATTCGTTGAGTGCACGCGGCTCTTTCATGGCTCTAGCGATACTCTTGTCCGGTCAGTGTCCCTCCTGCTGTTCCAGATTTATTCAATCGATCTTATTTTGTTTGATGATTTTCTTACTCCTAAATCGTTGAATGCTTATATCTGATTTAGTTTCCACAGATTCCATTTCATCGTCGTTGATAGTTTCAGCGATCTCATGGCATTGATTTGAAATCTAGAATTTTGTGTTCTTGTAAAATGAGTTTTAAGTTTTAACTTGTTGGGTAAAATCATGTGCTTTCACTTCATTTTATTTTAATTTCCATTAAATAATTTACAATGTGAATATTCTTGAATTCCGTTCTATCTTGATCTTTGGTCTATTTCGATAGGTAATTTACTCTAAATCACGTTGGTTACTGGTTAACACCATGATTGCACTTAAAAATCTTAGGTCCGTCTCTATAATGATACTAACGTTGTGTAAACTTTGGAAACAGGATGTCTTTTTGCAATCTCAGTTGCAAAGGAGGAAGCGACAAAATTGGGGTCAGTCATTGGAATCGATCTTGGTACAACGTATTCTTGTGTTGGTGTATACAAGAATGGTCACGTAGAAATTATAGCCAATGACCAAGGGAACCGTATAACACCATCATGGGTGGGTTTCACGGACAGCGAGAGGCTGATCGGCGAGGCTGCTAAGAATCAGGCAGCTGTTAACGCAGAGAGAACCATCTTTGATGTCAAGAGACTTATTGGACGAAAGTAGTTCACATTCCTCTCATGTTTTTTTATTACATTGTAGTGGTTGATTTGGAAAAAATGTTTATTTGTTCTTTGCAGGTTTAATGATAAGGAGGTTCAGAGGGACATGAAACTTGTTCCATATAAGATTGTGAACAAGGATGGAAAACCTTATATTCAAGTAAAGGTTAAGGATGGAGAGACCAAGGTCTTCAGTCCGGAGGAAATCAGTGCCATGATTCTGATTAAGATGAAGGAAACAGCTGAAGCTTTCCTTGGGAAGAAAATCAAGGATGCCGTGGTCACCGTTCCCGGTCAGTTCATCACAAGAAACAATGTTCTCAGCTTGAAATGGTTGTGTTTGTTTGATCATTGAATGTGCTCGAATTATCCCTCTGATCTATTTGCAGCTTACTTCAATGATGCCCAGAGGCAGGCCACCAAGGATGCTGGCATCATTGCTGGGCTCAATGTGGCAAGAATTATCAATGAACCAACTGCAGCTGCCATTGCCTATGGTTTGGACAAGAAGGGAGGCGAGAAAAACATTCTTGTTTTTGACCTCGGTGGTGGAACATTCGATGTCAGTATCTTGACAATCGACAATGGTGTATTCGAGGTTCTTGCCACAAATGGAGACACTCATTTGGGAGGTAAGCTTCTTTATTGTTTTCTTATAGCCTTTTAAAAATTGTTTCACTCTAGATAATTTGCTCATGGTCATTTTTCTTGCAGGCGAGGATTTTGACCAGAGGGTTATGGAGTACTTTATTAAACTGATCAAGAAAAAGCATGGAAAGGATATCAGCAAGGACAATAGGGCTATTGGGAAGCTTAGGAGGGAAGCAGAGCGAGCCAAAAGAGCTCTCAGCAGCCAGCACCAAGTCCGTGTGGAGATTGAATCACTTTTTGATGGTATCGATTTCTCTGAGCCATTGACTCGGGCTCGCTTCGAGGAGTTGAACAATGACCTATTCAGAAAGACCATGGGACCTGTGAAGAAGGCAATGGAAGATGCTAGTCTGGAGAAGCGCCAAATTGATGAGATTGTTCTTGTTGGTGGAAGCACTAGAATTCCAAAGGTTCAACAACTACTTAAGGACTACTTTGACGGGAAGGAGCCAAACAAGGGTGTTAACCCGGATGAAGCAGTTGCTTATGGTGCTGCTGTGCAAGGAGGAATCTTGAGCGGAGAGGGTGGTGATGAAACCAAAGGTACATTTCATTTCCCATGCTTATAGCTGATAAATCTGTTCTGATGGAATAAACTTTGGCCGACATTTGTGTATAATGTTTTATGCATAGACATTCTTCTCCTTGATGTGGCTCCACTTAGCCTTGGTATTGAGACTGTTGGTGGGGTCATGACAAAGTTGATTCCCAGAAACACAGTTATCCCAACCAAGAAGTCACAAGTTTTCACCACTTATCAGGACCAGCAGACCACTGTCTCCATTCAGGTACTTTGTGAAGGCTTGACATTAGAACTTACAAATTCATGTTGCATGTAGAATGGTTGAGACTCCGATGCATCTGGTGGTGTTGAGAACAGAAATTCATTGAACCTTATTTGATATGTTATGGATTTATGTCAAGGTCTTTGAAGGCGAGAGGAGTCTCACAAAGGATTGTAGGTTGCTTGGAAATTTTGATCGAACAGAAATTCATTGAACCTTATTTGATATGTTATGGATTTATGTCAAGGTCTTTGAAGGCGAGAGGAGTCTCACAAAGAATGGTTGAGACTCCGATGCATCCGGTGGTGTTGAGAACAGAAATTCATTGAACCTTATTTGATATGTTATGGATTTATGTCAAGGTCTTTGAAGGCGAGAGGAGTCTCACAAAGGATTGTAGGTTGCTTGGAAATTTTGATCTTACTGGAATTCCTCCAGCTCCAAGGTTCAGTTCCTATCAATTATCTTTTATATGACCAGGCAATCTTCATTTTCACCTGAACTTATTATTAATATATTAACTGCCTGCACAGGGGAACCCCTCAGATCGAAGTTACATTTGAAGTCGATGCAAATGGTATCTTAAACGTGAAGGCAGAAGAGAAGGGCGCGCGTATATCACAGAGGATCACGATCACGAATGATAAGGGTCGTCTGAGCCAGGAGGAGATAGATCGAATGGTTCGTGAGGCAGAAGAATTCGATGAGGAGGATAAGAAAGTGAAGGAAAGGGTGGATGCTCGCAACAGCCTGGAGATGTATGTGTACAACATGAAAAACCAGATTAATGACAAGGATAAGCTGGCTGACAAGCTTGAATCTGATGAGAAGGAGAAAGTTGAAGCAGCCGTGAAGGAGGCCCTGGAGTGGCTTGACGACAACCAGAGCGCTGAGAAGGAAGACTACGAGGAGAAGCTCAAGGAGGTTGAGGCTGTCTGCAACCCCATTATCACGGCTGTTTACCAAAGATCAGGCGGAGCCCCAGGTGGCGGAGCGTCCTCCGAAGAGGATGAGGATTCACGTGATGAACTCTAAAATTGTCTAACGCACGCAAGGGTGAGACTTAGAGCGTAGTGTAGTTAAGATAAGGAGACTTAATTTTTTTTTCTTCTTATGGTATATTCCCTTTCGTCGCTTGTCCTTTTTTTTCTTTTTTGGTAAATCGCTTGTCCTTTTTATTTTAAAGAAACGGATACAGTTGAAGGAATGTTTTTTTTTTTATTTTGTATTTTGGTTTATGTTAAAAAAAATCTCATTTTTTTTGATAACATAGAAACACTGCTCAGCTAAATTTCGAGTTGCAGAATGTCACGCAGATTAACAGGGGCAATGTAAAAACTGTTTCGTCAACCGGTCGTTCACGACTCCAACTAACAAAGGCAGCCACAATTCTATTTTGATCCCGTCTAATAAGTTGAGGGCGAACCTTCCAATCAAGAGCAAGCATAGAACTGATGGTATCCACAATAGAGTTCCCTTGTCACCGACTCGCCAGTAATAATCTTATAAGCGTTTGAACTGATTTTCACTTCTCGAAAGCCAAGACTCCACGCATATTATACCGTATCATGAATAGTCCAAATTTTCGCCATGAGCACCGAGCATTGACCCAAGCTTATGAGAAAATCCAAACACCAAGTCGCATTTGAGTCTCGCAAAACTCCTCCCCGTGGTGCTTTCTCATCCTGCAATCAACCGCAACATTTGCATTACTTTTAATGCATCTTGCTGCCGGTTTCAACCATTAGGGGGCCTGCTGCCATCGATCAAAGCAGTCCCCACTAGCTCACCCTTTGCATTCCTTGATTTATTTAGATCCTTCAACCATCGATCACACTCGTCCAACACTGATTCATGATCAAAAAATTCTCATCAAACAACCTTTTATCCCTTGGAGTCCACATAATCCAACACAACAAAGAAAATTTAATCTCCCATTGAACTCTTTCTTAATTTCTCAAATCAAATGAAAATCTTCGCATAGAACATATCTTCCTTCGTATTGCATCAGTTTGATCTCCCGTTCAAGTTTGTTTTCAATCACAAAAGGCCGCCATTTCTTTCCAGCTGACCATTTAAATCATCTACTCAGTTAATATTCTCATAGTCGATCACAGGCTTCTGACCTGTTATTTCCATTATTCTCTCGGCTAAAATAGGCTGTAAATGGTAGTGTACAAACTAAGGCTTCGCTTAGCTGGGTGGAAAAGTGAAAGAGAAAAAATTAGAAAGAAATATATTTAAGGGTTGCTTGGTAGAGTGAAAAAATTGGAAGAACAGAAAATAAGAGAGAGAGTTTTCTTTGCTCTATACAAATAGTTTTCTCTTCAAAATTAGGTATAAAATTTTAATAAGAAAATTATCAAATTATATTTAAAAAATCAAAATTTATTTTCACTATATTTATAATTAACTTTTATAATTCCATCCAAATTTTTTATTATGATTTTATTTTTTCAATAAAAATTTTATTTAATCTAAAATTTACCTTTATTTGTTTATAATTTTATTATTAAATTCAATATTTTTGTTCACTTTAGTCGTTAAAATGTTTATTTAATCTAGAACTGACCCCTATTTTTTTAATTTTTATAATTTTATCTAATAGTTATACTATGATTTTATTTTTGTTCAATTTAATCCCTTAAATTTTATTTAATTTGAAATTTACCCCTTATTATTTTTGTTCAATTCAAATCATATAATTAAATGATAAATGTGTCATCATCGGATTAGAGTTTACTCTTAAATTTATTTATTTAAATTAATAAATTTACTAGTGTAAAATAAAAGCAACAAACAAATGATACAAATAGAGGGCATGATTATAGCATAAAGAGCAACTGCTCTAGCCGCTAGACCAATCTCTTCACTTTCTCCGTAGCCAACCAACACCCTTATCATCTGCTTAAATCCCGAACAAATAGAGAATTTTTAACTGAATTTTGCATTCAGTTCTTCATTCAAAAAAACGACTCAAATCGCTTATGTTCATCATCAACTCTTTTATTGGAGTATATATACAAACACAGCTCCTTCATGAAACAAGCCAACTAAGGGAAAAAGGCTTAAATAAAGAAACAGTTATACAAGTAAGTTGAGAGTAGGATTTTGATAGTGAATATAAAGAAGAAACAGAAATTGGATCCACTAAAAATCTAAGATAATAAAGATTAGAACAACAAGAAGAAACTATGAAAAGAAGGTGATCAGACAAGAAAATGTTTAAATCGGGAAGATAAAGAAACAATTATTGAATTGTAGGAAAAAAGACTTAGAAAAAAGAAATGAAGTTTTTCGGTTTCGTTAAGCCCAGGACGGAGTCATGATTGAACATTTACAAGGGCTAAATTATTGAATTTAAAAAATACAATGGTTTATTAAGTATTTAAAACTCAAAATTCATGGGGCAATGTGTAGTTTGTCTAATATTTAAACTTATAAAGACTTAAATTGATATTAGACTAAAAAAATTAATAATGCGAGATCATTTTTCTTTAGTTCAATCCCTACTTTATTATATATTTTATAAACTATTATATATTTTTTTAATTTGAACATTAATTTTTACAATGGTCGAATTATAATTAAACCAAAATTTATTGAATATTTTAATTTTATAATAGGGTTTGAGGGCTCTTGGCCCCAAGTGAGCTCTGTCCCTTATTAAGGCAACGCTTCAAAACTAAGAAAATTGATAAAGAAGATGATGACGTTGATGACATTCTTTTAAATATTTCTTGTAATATTTCATCGCATAACATGTTATCCATAATCACTTCTGCAAATTCTTCAAAATTCAAAACTTTTTCTCTGTTTTTTCCTTCTTGAAACACCCCGATTTAACTTCGTGGTTTAATTTTATTTTTAGTGTTCTGAAAGAAAAAAATTATTATTGTTTTTATTTTCTCTAGCATCGTAACTTTTAATAAAATTTGTTACCAAATCTTAACAAAGCGGAGATTGGTCCAATGGCTTAACCAATTGCTTTTTATGCAGCTGGTAATAAATTTGATTCTCACGCCCCTTAATTTGTACAATTTGTATATATTTTTTTTTATTTTCTACCAATCAGATAATGATATGTATAAGAGAATTAAATTTATTATATTAAATTAGAATTAAGATTAAATTGATGAACTGTAAGTTACAAGATCAAAAGTGTAATTATATAAATTTTTGTTAACTGTCACTTCATCTTTTTTTAAATAGTCTAAAGGCGATTACAAGATAATAATTGTTCATACATATTCTTAACTCTTTGACAATGCACATACATCTTGTAGATAAAGCGATTTGAACCCGTTTTTCTTAAGACGAACAGCATCTACTTTTTCACTAGGAGTGAAACACTTGTTAGGTTTAACCGTCACATCATCTTCTTTGTTAAAGACTTATAGCTTAATTATATTATTTAAATAGTTGTGGTATAATTGAGGGAATTAAAAGAATGGGAAAATGTTTAGGTTTTTTTTAATAAAAGAAAGGCAGAGCCTTAACAAAAACAGTTCTAATGTTTAGGGTATTTTTTATTATTGGCAACAAAGATGATTACCATTAAATTCTAAGAGTTCAATATTCTTAGGTCAAATTTGTATACAAATATAATTGTTATTTTTGTTTTATTATTTAGTATGAATTTCAATTTCCTCACATATATGTTAACCAATTAAATATTATTTAAAATATTAAAAAAATATTTTTGAATAATTAAAATTCATATTCTATTCTAGATAAATTTAAAATTTAAAAATGATTAATAATTTCATAAATAAATAATTATTCAATTTATTCCCAAAGTGAAAAAACAATTTTAATTTGATCTTCAATATTAACAACAATATAAGTTAAATATTAGTTTGATTGAATAATTTAATTCAATGGTAATCATTGGACTTTTTTTGTTAGGATTTTAAGCCCCTAATTTTATTTTGACATAATTTTAAGATGGTGACACAATTTAACTTAAATATAAGTTTTAATGAAGTTTTAACAAAGTTTTAATCTAACTCAACAGTTTGCAAGCTAATAAATGATGTCCCATGTCACTCACGATCATTTTCATCAAATAAAATTATTAAAAATAGAGACAGAGATAGAGAAAACAACATGAAAAATCATTAAAATTTTAATGATCAATGACCAAAATAAAAAATTAGTAATTTGGTGGCTATTGACGTAGTTTAGCCAATTTATTATTTTACACATCTTATATATTAAAATCATTAAAAAGATATACAAATTGAGGGTGGGCTTAGAAGAGTTCTTTTCTTTTCTTTTCTTTTTTTTTTTTTTCATTTTGGCCAATAGTTTAGGAGAGTTGACTGCAGCACCTATAGGCAGATATGCTATAGCTGGACAAATAAAAATGGAAATTAAAGTGCTCCACCAATCTGCGTACTACAAAATAAACAATGGAAACAATCGTCTTTCTTCTTGTTGGTTTAAAGCCCGGCTTTAGGATCGCCAGCGGCCGCTGCTACAACTCCCATCCCACCGACACCTGCTGTTGCACCCAGCTTTTCATGGTTACCTGATTCATTAAAAGCAACTTTGTCACCATTTAACTCCTGCACTAGTTCATCCATCTTCCGGAACTGATATGGCCATCGTGCATTGTAAAGGAACTGACGGATATCGAACCGGTTATCCTCTGGTGAATAACTCTGCAGGAAGGGATACACATAGAACATATCAGGCTTTAACTCAGTAAAAATTATCAACGACTACTGATGTTTACATACCTCGGCATGATATGAAGGAGTCAATACAGTCATTTTGTGTCGGTTAATGGAATAGTACTTGAAGAAGTGTTTTACTTTATCAGCCACCTCTGATGGAGTTAATGTTGCACCCCATTTGAAGCAAAGATTCTGCAACAAATAAGACAGTACCAGAAAAATGACTATCAGAATTAAAGCATCTGATTGCGAATGTATCACCTAGTAGATTTGAACAATGCTACTAACGCTCAATTTTAGATTTTTCTTCATGCAGTTTACTCCACAAGTAAACACCATTATTTTGAAAAAATATTCTAGATATACCAAGCATTCAAAGGGGCAGTTGAGTTGAAGTGACAAAAATATGATTTGACAAGGGAACAGTCCCCTTCCAATTTTCCATAGTAATTAGACATGGTCATCGCATCTACGGGGAATCAAGATGTCTAAAGACCAAGGAACATTGGATGCTAGTCATAGAATAAGGAGTTCAACAATAGAACCTTGAACATCGATACTGGACCACAGCGGAAAACTTTACGCAGCCTCCCATAGACTGATAGCTCTTCGTATGTCATTCCCATGTCCACTTCATCCAGCTGTATCATGTATAGTGTCGAATTAAATCTTCGGTATTTTAAACTTAATTTTAGTAAAAGAAAAAGATAGAAAGATAGCTAGATGGATAGATAGATAGATAGAATTTTAAAAAAATTATGAAGGTCCAGGGATACATACCTGGCTGTAGTTGGAAGGGATAGGCTCCAACTCAGCAGTAGGTGGAGCAGCTTCAATTTCTGCCAAGGATGAGTAACCAATATGGTTGGCAGCCCATCGCAAAAATGTCCGGAGATCCTGCTTGCTAATACTACCAATTGGGTTTATATCTGCTGCACTACAGTCATACTGTAAAAAGATACTAAAAATAAATTCCTGTCAAAACTCTTTTTATGCATATACTGTGAGAATGCAGAGAATTGTTTGCCGTGCTAACTATTAGAGAGAATGACATGAAAAAACCCTAATTATATATACATAATTACAAGGAAAGGAATAAAAAAGGTTTAGTATAGACCTTTGTAAGATAACCACGTAACGCTTCATCTACATTGGAGCTACCTAAAACAAGATAAAATCCTTTTTTGTTGTGAACCCAAGGCAATAGTGATGCTAACATAAAAGCTAGCACCATTCTTATTCGAGCTTGAATGTTCTGCAATCCCAAATTCTCTACATTGGATCCCCCATCAACCTGCAAAATGGAAAACAATCATTTCACCCACACATCAATATAAAAATATTGGCTAAATAATTTTCTCAGACTATATATTTCAAGAAGAGAAACATAAGGCGTTCCCAAGAGCTGACGATGGCAATAATCTTTCTAAACTCTTATCGTTAATTTTGATACTCGTGGACAGCAAATATGTATTTGGCCTAAGATAACATTGAGCGGTTATGATATCTGCTGGGACAGTTGACCCTATGGAGGAAATTAGAAAACAACTTGTCATTGCAAAGTTAACCTTATAACGTGGTCTTTTTCCAGTAAGTGTCTGGAACAAGGATAGCAGAGATGAAACAACACCATCTATGCAAACATCAAGATGCCATGAACCAATCTCATCTGCTAATACTTTAGCCCGCATTTTTGTGGCTTCAGAACTGCAATAAAAATAACGTTCTGAAAGTTATAATGTAACATTTCAAGAATGTAAATCTTAAACAGAAAATATCTTCCTCAAACAGAATGATCAACATGAACTGAAAAGAACGGTGTTTAGCTGATATTTAATACCAGTTGATACATCCAATTTCCGAAAGAACTCAGAATTTTCAAGTAGGTCACAAATTTCGTGAAGAGCAACCATAAAGGAGAGTTACTAGAACTATAGAAGTTAAATATCAATCATTCATACAGGATAAGAAATTTTATTGCACATTGTAATGCTATTTTCCCTCGGTAGTGTCGGTGCTAATAATACTTTTGTCAGCAATCAACACAACAAAGTCAAGACACTTATGACCAGCTCGAAGAAATAGAAGCTATGGATGTATGAGGTGACCTGACCTGTTTTCAGAACCCATGTAGACTGTATAGAATATGCGTTTGGCAAATTCCTTGCTGTCAATTGGAAACTTCCCATCAGTGTAATTCCCGATCCGTATTGCATCAGCTTTAACTTGTTCATCTCCTTTTGCAATTTCTGAGACACGGTATGCATGCATAAAATTAATTGACAGAAAATATGCTACTAAAGTCTCATCGATAAGGGTTTTAGTGACAGGAAAGGCTTCTTCTTGAGGAACTGAAGTTCTCATTTCTCATCTCCTATATAAAACCAGAAAAGAAGCAGCCTTAGTCAGCAGCAGAATACCATGAAATCATAAACTAACCTTTGACAACAAGTTGGCACATGCATCCAACTATAGCAGCTACAGAGGAACTGTCTGCGCCACCAGAAAGAGGAAGCAAAAAACCCGAAGCTCCACTTCTTCTTAAATAATCCCATAGCCAACACCCAGGGCCAAATGCTATTTCTTCCTCAGGAGAATGATACATGATCTGCAATTCATAAAATAGCGCAATTAGGTAATAAGCAATCGCTGATACTAAGAAACATTCTATGTTCACAACAATGTTTTCTGACCAAGAACGAACCTTCTGCGGATCGGAAAGTAACATTTTCAGGTTAAAAGGTTGGCAAATATAGTAAGGCACAGCTACTGATGAGGCTTTGGTTTTGCAACTTGCTTGTTCTTGAAAACTACTTATAGATCCTCTTAAGCTAGCAACCTGTCATTAACAAGAAATGCTAAAATTAAAATATAATCTTTTATATGCAGTACAATCGGAAAATACGGAGAAAACCCTAACTTGCCATCAATTTGCATAAATAGAATCTTCTTTTTGTGACTATTAGGAATTAATAGTAGTTTGTCTTCGGTAATTGCCTCCATAACATTTACTTATCAGACTTCTTCTCGAATAAATTCTCATAATAGGAAATCATCTTTTTGTGCCCTTCTCTTTTATGCATAAAACCTTAATATAACATAATAGATTAATAGCATTCAAGCTTCAAAAAAGAATACTTTCTAAATACGCAACTAACATAAATATAATGAACGAGAGCAAATTTATACCATACCACATCTAAATCTACTTGAGCAACCACAACCTCAACATCCTTCAAGGAGAACTGTGAGCCTTGAGCAACAACCTCTCCATTCACAACAACACAGGAACACCCATCTGAAATAATAAATTACTTCTCAACAAACCAAACGATAATTTTGCGTAAAAGACCTCACTAAGTGCGGCGCACTTTCTATTGGAGCAGAAGAGATAAGATAAAACCAAAGCAAGCTTACTACTTAAATCATATTGCTGAAGAAGGTATGCTGAAATCTAGAGTAAAGTACCATGACATATGAAGTGGGAAATAGTAAAAGATGAAACAACCGTAAAGTGTAGTAAAAAGCATGTCATTTACCATAATACAACCGAGAACCATCACAGCCCTGGTGGTTACTGTACATGTAAACCCCTCCACGAGTATGAGTAGCACCTATAAAAGCCCGAAGCCGAAGGTCTAGCTTTCTCAATTGGTGGTGACTCCCACTGGCATTCAAGAAAACTTCAACCCCATTCAATGCAAGCTCGATATGGGGAGGATTGGGAGCAAAAAGCTCTTCACAAATTTCAGCCGCAACAGCTCTAACAAGGGAGAAAAGAGGTTAACATATTAGCTTTTCATCAAGAAACCATGACAAAGTTTCATATTTCGAGCAATGTAACCTATTTGCAAATTAAGTTACATGTGCATCATTACATCCTGAAGATATGATGATAAGTAGGATAAGTGAATCATCCCTAATCAATATCCAGTTAAGACATCATTATGAGCTAAGGCAGAAAACTTATAGCAAACTAATAACAGCAGAACCAACAATGTTAAGCTCACGTGTCCAAAAACTGAATGTATCCATAACCAAAAGGCACTGATGTCTGTGATAAAGCCTCAGAAATTTCAAGTGGGAGCTGAAATTCTACAAGCTGGTCCTTTTGCTTCCATGTGGTAAACCACCGAAGCTCCCTGTAGTTCCCATCATTTGCAAGCCACATCTTTGGTCGTATCATGATAATTTTTCGGTTAAAACACAAAACTTGACAATTATAACGCTCTGATCCTTTAATTATAGGCATTCCTATGCTGCACAATATGCCATCCGTCAGATCACCAAGTAGTATTTCTCTCAAGCACTCCCACCTGCAAACAAACAGTCCCATGTGTCATTCCAGAAAAGAGAAGTAGTAATTTGTTTTAGTCAATCACCTAATCATCATCCATAAGAGCAAAAAAAAAGGTTACCTTCCTAATTCCGAATGGGTAAAACTTTAATACACAGGCTATGTAAAATTAATTTTACACAAGCTTGTGTATTTACACTATAAAAACCCAAATCCTAACCCTAACCCTCAAAAACTAAACCCTAAACCCCTTAAATATTAACCTTAAATTCTAAACCCTACAACCTAAACCCCTAGATCTTAAATCCTAAACTAAAACCCTAACCCTAAAACTAGAAGGCATGTGTAAACTAAAGTTTCCGCATACTGTGTATCAATATTTTTTTCCATTCCGAATACCCAAATGTTTCAGTTTACATACACTAAATTTAGCAAAAAGCTAAAAGCATATGCTGGCATTATAAAGAAGTAATTACACTAATTTGAATTCTAATAACTACTTTCAGAAAAAAAAATCTAATAACCAACAAATGGCAAATTATCCTTGTTTTAAGAACATCACAAATCAAAGTAAAGCCCCACGAAGATTTGGGGGAAAAAGGAGGAAACTTACGCGTGATTGACTGTATCGAGTTCCAAGAAATGATCTTCACAGCCATAGCCAGTGATTTCAAGCTCAGGTCCAAGCCTGATGACAGCATCAGCTTCTTTGGCCCTTGTTATTGATTCCTTAATGTGCTTCAAATTGCAAACAAAATCCATCGCCCATTGGTTCAAATTACAGGTGGCGACTTTCAAAAGCCTCATCTTCGAAGAAATCTCTTCAAAACAAGTAGAACACCAAAAAAATTCAGTTCACTAAAGATCACTTGAAAACACACAATTCTAAAAGCACAGAAGAACAGCAGACGGCGGACACGAAATACAAAGCAGGTGTTTCGATATGGGACGGAGAAGTAGCAGCCTTGTGTTTGGCATCAGATTATATATATATATATGTCTTGAAGGAAAATGGGAGATTTTAAATTCGGGTTAACGGGTTCCAGGCTCTAGGACCTCGGACAGGTTAAACCGCTTTTACGGTTTTGACTTTCTAGTTTGACACGTAAGTTGTAACACTCATTTGACGTGTGGTATTGGGATAAATTTTTCCACTTTTGGTTGTATTTACGAGACCCAAAAACAATTTCGGTAAACTACATAAATGGTCCCCCTACTATGACTCAAATTTTTGTTGAGTCCCTTAACTATGAGAAGTTATAAATAGGTCTCTCGACTAATCGCGACTAACAAATCGATCTAATTTCGATAAAAAATAAACAGTAATGACGTGACAATTAATAAAATATGTATAATAATAAATTTAACCCTTAACCTTTACATTTTATTTTAATTTTGTCCTAAAATTAAAATTTTAGCTCTCAACATTTAAATATTACAACATTTTAGTCCCTTAAATCTTAAACTTCATCTTCTTCCCTTCTAAAAATAAAAGGTATGCATCTCCTATTGTGGGTAGCTCATCGTAGATGGCTACGTAAACATCAATGGAGGTTTTGATTCTCCAACGATTTTTCACTGCTCATGCAAATGGGGTTGCAAATGGCTACCGTTAACATCAATGGAGGTTTTTTTAGAAGGGAAAGAAGATGGAGTTTAGGATTTAAGGGACTAAAATATTACAATATTTAAATATTAAGAGATGAAGTTTTAAATTTAGGACCAAATTAAAATAAAATGTAAAAGTTGAGGGTTAAATCAATTATTATACATATTTTATTAAACTGCCACATCATCAACCATTTATTTTTTAACAAAATCAGACCGATTTGTTAGTCGGATAGCCTATTTGTAACTTCTCATAGTTTGAAGACTTAATAAAGAATTGTGTCATAGTTGGGGGACCACTTATGTAGTTTACCCAAACAATTTACAGTAAACAACAATTTTTTTAGAAAACGTCATTTATGCATAAAACAATTTAATAACTCGTGTCACAAATTTCAAAATGGAAATAGAAAATTAAATTATTTTGAAACATGTGCAAATATCGAGATCTAAAACTACTAAATGTCGAGCCCAATCTTTCGTAACACAAACTATCTAAAAGAAAAAGATAAAAGATAGAAGAGTTAGAGAGCTCAATGTGGTCTGATAAGTGCAATTATAAATACAAAGATAAAAAAATAATCATACTGAGCACACAAAATGTCGGGATATTTATAGATATGCAAATGTAGGCTAGTATGCCCCTAACTACCCATCCAAGCACCACAGAACCTGTAACTATCGACGTCAAACAAAATATGTCGAATCGCATCATCCTGCAGTAATGCGTTGAATCACAAGGTTCATAGACATCAAGATGAATGACAAAATGTTAATTCCTCAAAAGTACTGATTTTTATGCTTATTTCACAATGCTTTTGCTTGCCTTTAAGTAGATATGTTTGCATTTAGTTGTTAAAATTCATGCATTTGTATAAGGAGTTATGAGCTATTTTGTTGCCAGTGTAAAGGGTTGTTTTGCTGGTTTTGATGCAAGACACAGGCAGGCAGGCAAGGCAAATAGGTGCTGGCAGAGATTGTAGGAAAAGAAGCAAGAGAATTGCCGAGTAGCAGTTGGCATAGATGGACTAAACAATGCCAAGCTTGGCTGGCAAATGATTGACGTCTGATGACCGGTCAAAGTAGCTGTTGGACCCTGTACACGTCAGCCCTAGGATTCCAATCGAGATAAGAGGATACCGCATCTTATCCCTTCACGCATTCAAAATTCAAACTCCAAAGCTTATCTTAGGGCTTCCACGCAAGCTATTTAAAAGAGTTTAAGCCACCATATGAGAGGGATCGAAAGAGAGGCTGCACCGTGGTGAACCGAGAGACGAAGTGGTTCGACCAGCTAAGACCGAGAGCTCTAGAGCAATCGAAGGGCTGCATCGAAAGATCTCCTTCTTGTCCATTCTCTTAGTTTTAATTTTATTTGAATGGTGATGTTAAGATACGATAGTATTTTGTGGATGGACCCCTAACCATGAACTAAGCTTTTATAGTTGGTTGGGGATGTTTGCAATGAACGCTAATTTTATGTTTGGCTTTTAATAATTTAAAATGCCTTGGCATTATTTTCTATCTGCTAGTACTTAATTTTCTCAAATCCTTTACCATGCGACAGTTGGCATAGTGTGCTTATTGCACCTTAATATCTTAACAGACTTAAGGGGCAACGATCAGTTGCTAGATACTAAGGGGAGAAGCTTCGACAAAAGATGTTCAAGTATATGAACTTACTTTAGAAGTGAGTCTACCCCTTAGGAGTAAAGATTCAAACTTAAGCGAGTTAATTATTGAGGAGCTTCACTATAGACATATAGTGGTTTTATCGTGGTTAACTTAGGGTTTTGCCATTGACAGAGGCAATACTACCTTGAATCTGCTCGACAATAAAACCAAGGCAGGATATCATTAAAAGCTGGCATAAGTAACGTGAAATCCAGGAATCCCTTGCCAGCGCTTATCATTCAATTGAACACTTTCGTTGCCAGACTGTTTTCATTTTTCACTACTTTGTTTTTGCTATCTTTCAATCAAAATTCCCAATCATTTCAAACACTTTTTACAAACACAAGTAAACATATGCAAATAAGTTCTTGGTCAATCCATGTGGATTAGGTACTCAGCTTACTGTTGTATTACTTGTTGACCGTGTATACTTGCACGCATAAGACTCACCTTGGCATTATTTTCTTACACTTTTACTCTAAATATTCAATTGTTTACCAAGTGTTAACGAAAGTTGACAAGTTTTTAGCACCGTTGCCAGGGATTGCGATAGAATTTATGTTTTGATTTTTACTTTTTTTCGTTTCTTTTATTATTTTATTTTATTTACGTATTTTAACTAGTGTATGACCACCTTTGGTGGAAGATTGGCTATACGACCTAGAAATTGAAAGAACCTTACGGAGGTTAAAAAGAAAAGCTCGAGAAATGGCATATCAAGGCAATGGAGGAGCCGGTGGTAACCCAAACAATTAGGGAAATCCACCAAACCACAATGGGATACTGGCCGCACCTACTGCCCCAGCCGTTAATGTGGAGAAGGAGAAACCTATCCGAGAACACACGGCGTCGAACACAGACAATTTGATGCCAGGATTGATTGGTCCAGAGGTAAATACACCAAATTTTAAACTTAAACCGGTAATGATAGAAACGCTTTTGAATGTAAGACAATTTGATGGAGCACCTACCAAAGACTCGAGGTAACACTTGAAGCAATTCATGGAAGTTTGCCAACTATTTCAGCAGCCTGGAGTGTCGGAGGATATAGTGAAGCTGAAATTATTTGTAACGCCCTAATTTTGGGCCTAGCGGTTTTGTGGCTTGTTAGACGGTCTGGTGGACTAATTAGGGATTCGAGTCGGATTCAAGAGTAAATATTTTTTTGGTAAGATAAAAATGTGGAAAAATGGTCAAAAATCATATTTTAATATATGATTAATATTGGTGAAAACAATTTTGGAAAATGGGTTTTGGAAGTGTGACGTTTTGGTTAGTGACCAAAATGCAATTTTTGAAAACTGGTTTTTAAAGGTGACTAAAATGAAAAGGATCAAACTCTTAGAATCCTTAAGGAGCTATTTTACCAAGTTTTTGCTGGTGATTTCTCCTATCAATTAAGTCTTTTTAGTGTGTGTTTTAAAAGTTAATTAAAAGGGAATTTGGTTATTAAAAAGTTAGTTATCACTTTAAAGAAAAGTGACGTAACTTTTCTCTCAACTTTTCTCTCCACTCCTCTTCTGCCAAACACTCAAGTTTTCATCAAAAATCAAAGGTGGGAGATCATTTTACTCAGTTTATTGATTTGTAATTGATTCTTTAACTTTGATTTACAAAACCTTATTGAAATCTTGTGTTTTCTTAGCTTTAAATAAGTCAATTGAAGGAGAAATCACACAATAAGGGTGTAACAATCCCTTCCCGTATTTGTACACCGAGTACGAGTCGGAAATGTTATGACTTTTTGAAAAAAAAAACTATTCTTTAATAAAAAATCGGGGTAATTTAAAATTTTTAGAAAAAACTTCTCAATGGCCACCTATCCTAAAATTGATCTAGCCCAAGCACGCTTAACTTTATTTAAAACCGACATAAATTATTTATTCGAGTTCCAATCATAAAACTATTTACATAACATATACAAGCATACTAAAATAAATTATTTTACAAAAATGTTTCTCATAAAAATTTTCGAAATCTAATTCGTATAAAATATATTAAATCAAACCATTTACCATCAAACTGTAAAAATATAGTAACCAATTTAAAACAGTCCACGTCACTATTGTAGACCCCAATAATTACTTTAATAAAATAGACAGATTTATTAAATACATGCCACTATCAAACATACAAAAATGGATGTCATGATTACTGAAATACCTGTCGACTATCTTCTATATAGAATGATGATGCAAAGGTTGTCATCTACTAATCCTGATCACCTACGTGTATAACATAAATACACGTTGAGTATATCTTGGTGAGGCATAAAAATACATAACATGAAAAATACGGTATAAGAATCCTTTGTAGTATGAAATAGCTGTATTATGCATGATATCTGGTAAAACATGATATTATATATATAAAATATAATACTCATGTAATAAATTTGTACTGTAATAAATCTGTGTTGTACTAAATTTTTACTGAAAAATCATATAACAAGGTTGCTCTATAAATCATATAGTCTGTAATACAGGAAAATCATGTAAGAAATTTGTACTGCAATAATTTTGTACTGTAAAGTCATGTAACTGTACTGTAAAATCTTATGCTCCAAGGTAAATATCAAGAGACGAGTAAACGAGTCGTGTACTCCCAGAGTACTAGCCAATTCCCTTAGGTGCAAACGGTGGACACAATTAAGTGCCAGATAACTGTGAACACAATTAAGTGTCAGATAACTGTGAACACAATTAAGTGCCAGATAACTGTTAGACTCTTATGGTATACCACAATACTGCCATTCTTAATATTATACTTCCAAGGGCAAACATTAAAAACAATTTATGCAAAATGGCAAGAATCCCAATAACAGTTTATATCATGTAGAACATGTTCATACTGAAGTAGTTCATACTCCAATATGTTGTATACAATTCACAGCATGCGTGCCATTTAAAAACTGTATAAAAGAACTTGTCATTTGTATCATGCTATAATTCATTTATGAGCATAAAAATATGCCATAGTCTTTAAATCAATAAAATAATTTATCATGCAAAAACATGTTATATCATAAAAAAATATTTACCTATTTAGTTGACTTATTACAAGTCTCCCTATAAAAATGTATGCACTCACCTTTGCCTTGCATTACTCAATTCGATTACTTTATCTCTACTCCAACCTTTTCCTTGCCCTTTTTGCTTGTTCGATCTCGATTCGTATTGGAAGCTACATTATAACAATAGCATATACCATTTCAAGTATATGTTAGTACATATTCAATCTAAATATAATAATGGAAAGTAAATTAAGTAACCATCCATAAATTACTAGATTGAATTATTTAAGCTTCATATATTCGATTCAATCCGATATATTAAAATATACTCGCATCATATCTTTCTCATATTTATCATTAGGCCCAATACCTTGGCCAAATACTCAATTTAGTCTTGAAGGACACTTTCAAGCTACAATTAATAATTTTAAACTTGATCCCCATATTTTTCATCCTTTACACTTTAGGACCTAAACTTTGAAAAGTTTTATTTTGGTCCCCACACTTGAGCTGAATTGTTCAAATGGTCCCCAAAGGATTGTTTTTGTTCCAATTAATCCATTTCATATTTTCCACAAGTTTTCCTTTACTTTTGCTAAATTGTTGAATTGGTCCCTTGTATTCTACAAGTTGTTGTTTCGGTCCTTAAGTGAATACAAGCTTCCATTCACTTCAAAATCAACATCTAAATCACTCAAATAAAATTTTCCAACTTAGTACTCTTCAAATACATAATTGTCACATTTCAACCCTTTGTTCTCTAATTTGTCGAAATAGTCACTAATTTACAATTCAAGGATTCTAGCTTTAAAACTTTGCAATTAGGCCCCCAATCATCAAATTTACATCATAATCCTCACTTAACATAAAAAAATTAGAATTTGTCCACTTTTTATACACCATTGCCGAATTGGTTATCCACTTTTGACAAATTGTCAAAATGGTCACTAGCTCGAATAATCATCAGTTTAGCACTCTAACTTCATTTTCATAACAACATAAGTACATTTCAAATTCTAAAAATCAGAATTGAACCCCTAACTGTAACACTTTACTTAATTAGTCCTTTAGGGATTAAATTTAGGGTTTTGATTCCAAACAACAAATCAAACTTGCAAGATTGCTAACTCATCATCACAAACTCTAATTTAAGGTTGGATCCCTAAACATTAATCTTCTTCAAGGTTGTTGAATTGTTTAGGGTTTAAATCACAACTCAAAAACATGAATCCAACATCATTCTTGCTTGACTTTAACATAAAATCGAACATAGATTCAAAAAATCATAAAACCCCTAATTTGAACATAAACCCTAATTTCTCTCTCATATCAAATCTCATCAATCAAGCATGAAATCCATGAATAGTTTACATCAATAGATAGAGATCGAAGAGAAAAACAACTTTGTAGTTCGGAAGATTACCTTAAAACTGAGATTTAGGGCTTAAATCGAGCTTGAAAAATTTCCCTCTTCTTTCTCCTCTTTCTCCACGGTTTTGGAGATAAAATTTCATTGATAAACCTTCATATTTCATATATATAAGCCACTTGTATAATTAAAAATGAATTTTAAAATTCATTTTATTCCAATTTACCAAAGTGTCCCCCAACTGAACTCATATTTACTAGTTTGCCATATTGTAACATTCCAACTAGACTTAGTTGGATTCCAACTAGCCACTATTCGTCCACTAAAGAGATCTCAAATTTCCTTGTCCCTTCTGGGTGAAAAGACTACAATACCCTTTACTAATCAACTTTTTCACAAAATTGCCATTCTAGGCCATTTCAGTCAAATAAATTTAACCCGACTATTTAACTCTCCAAATATCCATAAAATAATATGTTATAACTCTTCCAAGGTCTATGGAATCATCTTTGAAATTTTAGCTCGATCCGATTTACCGATAATTATCAAGAATTTTATCAGTTACTAAATAAATTCCTTAATCAAAATAAATCATAGGATTCATCCTGAATCGAACTAAAAATATTTCCAACCATAGTAGGCTTCATAGGGTGCCATTTGAATACTCTCTTGATAACTATTATTATAAGAAAATTCTGCTAACAGTAAATACCTTTCCCATGATCCCTCAAACTCAATCACGCAAGCTCGTAGTATATCTTCAAGTACTTGAATCGTTCTTTCGGACTGATTGTCAGTTTGAGGATAAAATGCGTTACTGAAGTTTAACCATGTCCCAAAAGCCTTATGCAATGCATTCCAAAATCTCGATGTGAACCTTGGAGCTCGATTCGATACTATATATTTTGGCACTCCATGCAATCGAACTATTTCTTTTATGTATAGTTCAGTGTACTTGCTTATCTGATAATCCATTCTAACTGGTATAAAGTGAGCATACTTTATTAATCTATCCACTATTACCCAGATAGAATTTTTCTTGCTTGGAGTCAACGGTAATCCAATCACAAAATCTATAGTAACTTTTTCTCACTTCCATTGCGGAATAGAAATAGGCAACAACTTTCTTGATGACACATGGTGTTCCGCTTTCAAGCACTTGGTAACAAACTCTATCACAGATCTTTTCATATCAGGCCACCAATATCGACACTTCAGATCTTGATACATTTTTGCCAACAACGAACCATCCAGTCTCCATTTTTATTGAGCATTTAAAGCTCGCAATGTAACAAATATCTTTCGATCTAAGGTATCTGCTACTACATTTGCTCTACACGGATGGTAATCAACTATCATATCATAATCCTTAATAAGCTCTAACTACCTTCATTGTCCTAGATTCAATTCTTTTTTATGTTAGCAGATACTTTAGGCTCTTATGATCGGTATACACATGGTAGCGTTCACCATAGAGATAGTGACGCCACACCTTTAGGATAAAAACTATAGCCGTGTGCTTAAGGTCATGAGTCAGATAATTTCTTTCATGTAGGATTTAGTTGTCAGAAAGCATACGCGATCACCTTCCCATCTTGCATCAACACGCACCTCAACCCATTATAGAATGCGTCACTATATAAAGTAAATTCTTTTCCCGATTCTGGTTGAATCAATATCAGAACTTTGGTTAAAATCTTCTGCAACTAATCAAAATTTTCCTGGCATTTACGAATGGTACATTCTTTCTTAGCAACTTTATAAGTGAAGTAGCTAAAAAAATCTTTTATAAATCTTTGGTAATATCCAGCAAGTCCTAAGAAACTACAAACCTCGATAATATTCTTGGGAAACTTCCACTCCATAATAGACAGTATCTTTTTAGGATCAACTCGGATCCCTTCAGCTGAAGCAATGTAACCCAAGAAAGTCACTTCCGATAACCAAAACTCACATTTCGAGAGTTTTGCATATAACTTTTTTTCTGGAGGTAGCCTTGGTAATTCTACTGGAAAATACATCAGGAAAATCTTGAACTGTCAGAATTGTACTGATGTCCTCACTAAGCATCTTAGTATCTACTATGAAAACTAACTAAGTCTTCCAACCCTTACTTTAACAATCTTTTCATTTTAGTACCAAAGTCACTATTCCAATACTTTGAAATCCTTTACTTGATACAATGGTCTAAACATCACCCGTGTTTCTTTTCAATCAACTGCTTTAAGCGACACTTTATCGTAATATTTTGAGCAAAATACTTATCTGTGCCCAATACTCTACCAACTTTTCATAGTAAAAACTTTATATACTTCATTACACTAATTTCAATATTTTTTTCTTTAACCATTATTTTGGAGCGTTACTCCAACCATTATTACTTAACCATCAATCTACCGACATCAGATCATCATCTATGTCTCGTATATACTCAGTAGTTCATAAATCCTTTAACGATATCAACCCTGAATTCAATTTCTATGTACACTTACCATTTGTAAAGAGGTATATTGCATTTTAAACAGCTTTCATTAATATATCAGTCCACTTCCAATTACCCCGTTTAAACAGGGTACTGGACTTAGTTAACTCCTTACTCATTTTTGGGACCTCATAATGTCCCCTCGTTTAACTGTCCGGTAAGATTCATTCACGTTCAAATATTCATTCCTACAGTAACCCATTTGACTAGTAAACAATTGCATCAATTATACAAGTATTTTCTTTCAGTAAATATGACATCCTAGCAACATGTACACACTTTAACACTTTTATTGAGCTTGTTTAACTCTAGAACCGGCTAAACCTGCAACTCTGATACCAATAAATGTAACACTCCTTTCATGTATTCGTACACCGGGTACGAGTTGGAAATGTTACGACTTTTTAAAAAAAGCTATTCTTTAATAAAAAATCGGGGCAATTTAAATTTTTTAGAAAAACTTCTCAATGGTCACCCATCCTAAAATAATCTAGCCCAAGCACGCTTAACTTTGTTTAAAACCAACATAAATTATTTATTCGAGTTCCAATTATAAAACAATTTACATAACGTATACATGCATACTAAAATAAATTATTTTACAAAAACGTTTCTGCTAAAAATTTTCGATATCTAATTTGTATAAAGTATATTAAATCAGACTATTTACCATCAAACTATACAAATATAGTAATCAATTTTAAACAGTCCACATCACTATTATAGACCCCAATAATTACTTTAATAAAATAGACAGATTTATTAAATACATGCCACTATCAAACATACAATAACGAATGTCATGATTACTAAAATACCGGTCGACTATCTTCTATATAGAATGATGATGATGATGCAAAGGTTGTCATCTACTAATTTCGATCACCTACGTGTATAACATAAATACACGCTGAATATATCTCAGTGAGGCATAAAAATACGTAACATGAAAAATATGGTATAAGAATCCTTTATAGTATGAAATAGTTGTATTATGCATGATATTTGGTAAAACATAATATTCTATATATAAAATATAATACTCATGTAATAAATATGTACTATAATAAATCTGTGTTGTACTAAATCTTTATTGAAAAATCATATAGCAAGGTTACTCTATAAATCATATAGTCTGTAATACAGGAATAATCATCTAAGAAATTTGTACCGTAATAATTTTGTACTCTAAAGTCATGTAACTGTATTGTAAAATCTTACGGCCCAAGGTAAATATCAGGAGATGAGTAAACGAGGCGTGTACTCCCAGAGTACTAGCCAATTCCCTTAGGTTCAATTGATGGACACAATTAAGTGCCAGATAACTATAGACACAATTAAGTGCCAGATAACTGTGGATAGAATTAAGTGCCAGATAACTGTGGACACAATTAAGTGCCAGATAACTGTGGACACAATTAAGTGCTAGATAACTATGGACACAATTAAGTGCTTGATAACTATGGACACAATTAAGCGCCAGATAACTGTTAGGCGCTTATGGTATACCACAATACTGTCATTCTTAATATTATACTACCAAGGGCAAACATTAAAAACAATTTATGCAAAATGGCAAGAAATCCCAATAATAGTTAATATCATGTAGAACATGTTCATACTAGACCAGTTCATACTCCAATATGTTCTATACAATTCACAGTTTGCGTGCCATTTAAAAATTGTATAAAAGAACTTGTCATTTGTATCATGCTATAATCCATTTATGAGTATAAAAATATGCCATAGTCTTTAAATCAATAAAATAATTTATCATGCAAAAACATGTTATATTATATAAAAAATATTTACCTCATTAGTTGACTTATTACAGGTCTCCCTATAAAAATGTATGCACTCACCTTTGCCTTGCATTACTTATCGATTACTTTATCTCTACTCTAATCTTTTCCTTGCCCTTTTTGCTTGTTCGATCTCGATTCGTATTAGAAGCTACATTATAACAATAACATATACGATTTCAAGTATATGTTAGTACATATTCAATCTAAATATAATAATGGAAAGTAAATTAAGTAACTATGCATCAATTACTCGATTGAATTATTTTAGATTCCGATATTCGATTCAATCCAATATATTAAAATATACCCACATCATATATTTCTCATTTTTATCCTTAGGCCCAATACCTTGGCTGAATACTCAATTTAGTCTCGAAGGTTACTTTCAAGCTATAGTAATAATTTTAAGCTTGATCCCCACATTTTCATCCTTTACACTTTAGGACCTAAACTTTGAAAAGTTTTATTTTGGTCCCCACACTTGAGCCGAATTGTTCAAATGGTCCCCAAAGGATTGTTTTTGTTCCAATTAAGCCATTTCCTATTTTTCCACAAGTTTTCCTTTACTTTTGCTAAATTGCTGAATTGGTCCCTTGTATTCTACAAGTTGTTGTTTCGATCCTTAAGTGAATACAAGCTTCCATTCACTTCAAAATAAACATCTAAATCACTCAAATAAAATTTTCCAACATAGTACTCTTCAAATACATAATTGTCACATTTCAACCCTTTGTTCTCTAATTTGTCGAAATAGTCACTAATTTACAATTCAAGGATTCTAGCTTTAAAACTTTGCAATTAGGCCCCCAATCATCAACTTTACATCATAATCCTCACTTAACATAAAAAAATCAGAATTTTTCCTCTTCTTATACATCATTGCCGAATTGGTTATCCACTTTTGACAAATTGTCCAAATGGTCACTAGATTGGATAATCATCAGTTTAGCACTCTAACTTCATTTTCATGCCTCAAACATCGTTAAAAACATAAGTACATTTCAAATTCTAAAAATCAGAATTAAACCCCTAACTTTAACACTTTGCTAAATCAGTCTTTTAGGGTTTTGATTCCAAACAACAAATCAAACTTGGAAGATTACTAACTCATCATCACAAACTCTGATTTAAGGTTGGATCCCTAAACCCTAATCTTTTTCAAGGTTTCTGAATTGTTTAATGTTTAAATCACAACTCAAAAACATGAATCGGACATCATTCTTGCTTGATTTCAACATAAAATCGAACATAGATTCAAAAAATCATAAAACCCCCAATTTGAACATAAACCCTAATTTCTCTCTCATATCAAATCTCATCAATCAAGCATGAAATGCATGAATAATTTACATCAATAGATAGAGATCGAAGAGAAGAACAACTTTGTAGTTCGGAAGATTACCTTAAAATCGAGATTTGTGGCATAAATCGAGCTTGAAAAATTTCCCTCTTCTTTCTCCTCTTTCTCCACGATTTTGGAGATGAAATTTCATTTATAAACCTTCATATTTCATATATATAAGCCGCTTGTATAATTAAAAATGAATTTTAAAATTCATTTTATTCTAATTTACCAAAATGTCCCCCAACTGAATTCATATTTACTAGTTTGCCATATTGTAACATTCCAACTAGACTTAGTTGGATTTCAAACAGCCACTATTCATCCACTAAAGAGATCTCAAAATTTCTTCCATGTCCCTTTTGGGTGAAAAGACCAAAATACCATTTACTAATCAACTTTTTCACAAATTTGCCATTCTAGGCCATTTTAGTCAAATAAATTTAACCCGACTATTTAACTCTCCAAATATCCATAAAATAATATGTTATAACTCTTCCAAGGCCTATGGAATCATCTCTTAAATTTTAACTCGATCCGATTTACCGATAATTATCAAGAATTTTATCGGTTACTAAATAAATTCCTTAATCAAAATAAATCATAGGATTCAACCTTAAGCGAACTAAAAATATTTCCAAAACTTTGGAATGGTTTTTATATCCTTTTTATATCATATAGTAAAATTTCATAATTTTCCAGTTCGATCTGGATATCTGAATTCCACTTAAAATTTGACTGCGATTTCCCAATAATCAAAATATCGGATCAAACCAGTTATTCCATATTCGATACACACCCTAAGGTGCTTTATCTGTTTATGAAATAAAACCCCTAAATTTTTAGAAATTACAACTTTGGTCCTTTAACTTTTCATATTTCAACTTGTACCACCCAAGTTTTGAAAACTTGTCATTTTGGTCACTAAACTTTAACCTTGAGTTCCCATTCCAATTTTCCTTGGATTTTCACCAAACTTTACAAGTACCCTATTTAGCTCACTCTCTATCACATGATGATTTTAAACCTCAGAAATCTACTTTCTGAAACCCATAATTATGAAAATCCTATCTTTTGCATTTTTGTCATTTTAGTCACTAAGCTAGCTTTTAAGCAATTATCTTAGCACTAAATGACCCTTAAATAGTACTATAAATTTTAGGGTATTATAAGGGGTAAGGTCCGTGATCTCCTATATTGAATGGTTCTTTAGTGATATTCCCAAGTGTTTGATCCTTGATTTATGGTTATCTGATTTTGTGTTTTTATATTGAATTAATTGATTGAATTGGGTGAATTTGATGAAATAGTGAAAGATTCGTATTGGATCTATTTTATAATGTTGGAGATTGATTTTAATCATATTTTGGATGTATTATTATTTTGATAAGTTGATTTTAACAATTGAATCCCGAAACTCTTGAATCCCTAGTTGTTTAGGTTGTTAGATTGGTGTTTTTGTGGAGTTGTGGTGGCTGTTTAATTGCTGGAAGTATATGAATGCATAAATCCTATTTTTGAGTGTTAATTTATGATTAAGGAAGTGTTATATTGTTAGATTGTGGCTGGGTTGTGTTTGGAAAGGATTAGGTGATGATTTCGGTTGTTGTGGTTGGGCAATTTTGAGAGGATTGTGGAAGTCCGTGAGGAATTGTTGTTGCAGTGTTTTGAATGCATTGAGATGCATTAATCCTCTGTTGTAATGTGGTTAAAATAGGGGAGGTTGATCCGGAAGTGATCGATGAAGCTTTGGAGGCTTCAGACGTTTGATTTCGCGTTGGTGGATCGAGGTTTCGCGCATCAGTGAGTGAGAACGTGGATTCTAGCTTTGGAATATTTTAAAGGTGGTTTATGGGAGTTTAAAATTAGCTTGATACACTGGTTTAAACTCAGAAGTAAGTATAAAGTGGTTTTCTCTCTCAGTCGTGCTAGTATGATATGGTTTAATGCACTTGTTTTGATTTATATAATACCTACTATTAAAGCATGTTTTAAAGTATGTGAAATACTATTTTTAAGCATGAAATGCTGAAGGATGCACATGGTAAGTGTTCCTTGTAAGTATATGGTTTATACTTGTGGTTCAAAGCATGGTTGTTGCTTTGAAAAAATTGGTTTAGTTAATGCTTGTTAAAAACAGTGAGGTAAATGGTAAATGATTAATTATATTGGCAAGTGATGTGGCTTTAAAATTGTTATCGGATATAGTTGGCCAGCCATAGGATTGATTGTGCACTATAATAAGTCACCTTGGATGTTGAGCGGTTTAGATCCGTGTACCAAAAACTCCATCCAAGTACCCTCATGGTAAAGGGGTTATACAGTACCGTAAACTCCCATTAGTGGATTAAGCATCTAACCGATGTAAGGGGTTGGCGTCCCCGTGGGTTGAAAGTGTACCCGGTTGTTTAGGTACCGCGATTGTGATTGTATCGCTATTTTGGTTGAGATGGCTTGAAGTGTTGGGAGAACACTTGTTGAATCCGTGTATCTGATGAACTATTTTGGTAAAGGAACTTGGTTAATGATCATTTGTGAGCCAATATAATTGTTGATGTATCATTGAAAGTTTATGTTGTATAATTTGATTTATAAATGTTTACTCTTTAAGCTTTGCATATGGTTGTTATGCATGGGAAGGCTTAAATTGAGGTTAAGCAATGAGACTTGCTGTTGGTTAATGATACATGTTGCATATGGTTTAATATGCTGGTTTTAAAGATGTTACGTGCATGTTTTAAAGGCATGATAATGTTTTAAGAGATGATTGAAATGAGATTTCAATGTAATATTGAGAAATGGTTTTGATGCATTGATGGTGTGTTGTTTTTGAGCATTCATCACTAAGCCTAGTGTACTTACACTCTCTTTGTCCATCAATACAGAGAATTAAAAGCTTGGAAGGCAGCGGGAAGCAAGGGATCGGTACAAGACCTGGTAACCAAAGTATGTTTTGAGTTAGACTATAAGTAATAAGGGCAATGAGGGTTTCCGTTGTTGTTTAGGAGATGCTTTATTGAACTCCCTATTTGTGCAAGTTTGTCTAGCTGCTCTTGAGTTGTAAATGGCCTTTATGGTTTGATTTTGGTGATGGTTTGGAGTTTCATGTTTTACTTGAATGGTTTGCATGCCTATAGATTTACATTTGATGCAAGATGCAGTAAATTGATGTTGAATTTGTGATGTTATGTTGTGGTCTGATTCTAAATTGTGTCGGTTGTATTTTAGGAGCATGTTAGAATGTTTTGGTAAGGTTGAAAGCATGTTAAACCAGTAGTAAATGACATTACAAGCCTATGCGTACCGATATGCAAGGGACCGTATCGGTACGGATGGGCAAAACTGGGTGTTCAGCATCGGTACGGGTATTTGAGTACCGGTACGGTTAAGCAATTTAAGCTTGGCGTACCGGTACGAGGTAAGGTGTATCGGTACGGGAACTCGTTAATGGAAAATTACTTTTTGGGAAAAACTCGTGTACCGAAACACCGAAGGCTCGTACTAATACGACTTTATTATTTTACAAGCTGACGTAGCGTACCGATATAGTACACTATGTACCGGTACGGGTGGCTACGCCGTATTGGTACGGCTGTGATCGTATCAGTACTGGTGGCTGTTTTTACAGGTAATGTCATGGATTTCAGTTTCTGGTCTCTTGCATTTTGGTCCCTGAATATTGTGGATGCAATTGAATAAGTTCGGATGATCGTTTTGAGCTGATTTTTGACGTGTAAGCATGTAACATGTCTAATTAAAGGATGTCAACTTAAAAGTGGTCTAAGTCCTCGTAATTTTCAAATTTTGCAATTTGGTTCCTAAATTGTATATATGACCAATTGGATGTCAATTCGATGTCCGATTGAGTTGGGTTTTCACCAAAAATCAGTATGCACATATAGGATAAAAATTTTGCATCTAGATAAGATAAAAAAATGGTTGGGTTTTGGGCTTAATTCTTTACGATTTACTTCGGTAAACCTAATATAGCTCGCTCGATTTGGTCTTGCGACTAGGCCGGGTCGAAGGGGTTACATTATTAACATTTTCCCTGAGAGATAGAGCTAAAACGTGGCTTAGTTCTTTACCACATGGTTCTGTCACCTCATGATAAGATCTATGTTAGAAAAATTTCATGCGATTTCAGCCACCTAAACTCACTGCCAAGCTAAGGAGTGAGATCATTACGTTTAGGCAGGCTAACGATGAGACCCTATATGATGCTTGGGAGAGATTCAGGACCTATTGAGAAGGTGTCCCATGCATGGATTCCCAAATTGGACCCAGATGGAGACCTTCTACAATGGACTCAATACTCATGCCAAAGCTATTGTTGATGCTTCAGCAAATGGTTCGCTGCTGGACAAGAACTATATAGAGCCAGTTGGCATCCTTGAAAAGTTCTCAACTAATGATTTCGAGTATCCTACTGCCAGACTAGGGACCGAAACTAAAACTGGAGGAAAATTAGCACTAGATGAATTAACATCCATCCATGCTGAGATTTCCAATCTTACTAGCATGGTGAGAACTTTGGAAAAGAGTAAAGAATCTCAAGAGATTAAGGCATTATACCCATTTTGCACAATATGTGGGGAGGACCATTACATGGAAGATTGCCATGCCAACCCTGAGTCGGTAAATTTTGTTGGCAATTTCAATCATAATTATAATGCAAATTCCAATACTTACAATGTAGGAAGGAGGTAACACCCAAATTTAGCTTGGGGAAATCAAGGAGGTAATCAACACAATGTTGAGCTTTAGAATAATGCCCAGCGTCAGAACAACAATTCCATCAAGAATTCCATCAGAATGCCATGCCATAAAGGGCATAAAGTAAATTTTACGCAGGATAAAGAAACAACCAGGGGAATTTGACAGAATATATGGAGAGAAATGACGCAACTGTTTAGAGTTTGGCAGCATCTATACAGAAATTGGAGATTCAGATCGAACGGATTACCAATGCACTTAGCAATCGACCCCAATGAGCATTTCCATGTGATACAGAAGATGCTCGGCAGAGAGGCAATAAACAGTGCAAAGTTGTAACTCTTTGGAGTGGCAAACAAAGCGAGGCTGGGATACCTTTCAAGCAGTCAGCCAATTGCCAAGAGAAAGGACCAGTAGATGAACCAAAAGAAGAAGAGAAGAAAGAAGCGGGCATAAGCGATGACAAACCTTTGTCTGATTCCAAACCTCAGTCGAATGCCAGCAAACCCTTGGCAAAGCTGGCAGAGTGAGCATTTGCTTACCCACCTCCATCGTTTCAACAAAGACTACAGAAGAACAAGCAAGATCAGTAATTTAAGCACTTATTGGAAGTTCTTAAGCAGTTGCAGATCAACATACCATTAGTAGAAGCTCTTAAGAAAATGCCCAATTATGTTAAATTCATGAAGGACATTTTGTTCAAAAAGAGGAAATTGGATTATTTCGAGACTGTAGCTCTCACTGAGGGATACAGTGCAATGATACTCAATCGATTGCCACATAAGCTGAAAGATTCGGGAAGTTTTACTATTCCTTATACCATTAGCAATAGATTTATGGGTAAAGCACCGTGTGACCTAGAAGCCAGAATCAATTTGATGCCAATGTCTATTTTCAAAAAGCTCGACATCAAAGTAAGGCCTATCACCGTAATACTTCAGTTGGAGGACCGATCTTTTACCTATCCTAAGGGTAAGATTAAGGATGTTCTGGTAAAGGTAGATAAATTTATATTTCTAGCTGATTTTATCATTTTAGATTATGAGGCAAACATGAATATCCCAATCATATTGGGCAGACCATTCCTTGCCATATGTAGAGCCTTAATTGATGTTCATAAAGGTGAACTTACTATGCACATGAATGACTAACATGTTACATTTAATGTATTTCGAGCTCTTAAATGTGCAGATGAACCAGGGGAATGCCAAGATGATGATATGATGAAGTCCATTTTCACTATAGATGTGGCATAGTTGTGCCAAGACACGGATGATGATGCCAGAGAACTGGATGATAAAATTAAGACGAATGAAGACACTAAAAGACCAACTTTGGAGAATGAAGTTGCTAATTACTTTGGACAGCCAGAGCCATTGGACCTAGTGGGCAGAGAAATCAAGGTACTTAAACCATCCATCAAGGAGCTACCAGAATTGGAACTAAAACCGTTGCCAGACCACCTTAAGTATGCCTACTTAGGTAAACACTCAACTCCACCAGTGATATTGCTGCTGATCTATCTAATGATCAGGAGGAAAGATTGCTGGAAATTTTAAGAAAATATAAGCAAGCTATGGGATAGACCTTGGCCGATATCCGAGGGCTAAGCCCTACTATTTGCATGCACAAAATAATCTTGGAGGAATATCATGGCAAAATAATTGAGGGCCAGAGAAGACTAAATCGAGCATGAAATAGGTAGTTAAGAAAGAAATTATCAAGTGGCTAGATGCTGGGATAATTTATCTGTAACCCTCTCGACCCGGCCTAGATGCCCGATCGAACCGAGTGAGCTACATTAGGTTTGCCGAAGCAAACCGGAGAAAGTTATGAAAACTGGTCCATTTTTTTATTTTATCTTGTCTAGATGCACATTATTAATCCAAAGTGACCATGCTTGTAGCGGATGAAATTGCAAAGGAAACGGACCACGGAAAGGCAACCAATTGCATACGATTCATTTTAGGGACTAAAACGTAAAATTGGTAAAATAACAGACCATTATTGAAATTAGGGCTACCAATCCTCAATTAGTCAGGTTACATGCTTGCATGTTAATTTTTAGCTCAATACAACCATCCAAACTCAAGCAATTGCATTCACAACAATCAGGTACCAAAGCGAAAGAACCAAAAACATGCAAACAACTCAATAACTGATTTAACCACAGCCCGTATTGGTACGCGTATAGGTGTTTCATTACGCCGTGGCCAATTTTCAAAACTCTGATTCAAGTAGCTCAAAACCGTACCGATACAGTCCCCCGCGTATTGAAACGCTCAACCAAAATGCCCTTACCCATATTGAAACACTTGCTCGCATATCGAAACGCTATGCTTGTAAAGGCTTTCCCGTATCGAAACACTTCCTCGGGTATCAAAATGCTAAGCCTAAAATGGCCTAGCTGTACCGATATGAGGGGATGCATTCCGATACGCCTGGACCCAAAATGTCATTTTTAACTAGTTTTTCACCAATCTAGATGCATTTAGATCCCAACACTCACATTCATGTATACAAGCAACCATCCAATCATATTTCAACAATAACACCAAGATTTAGCAACCGCAACATAACATAAGCTTCCAAATGATCAACCTATAGGCATGCTCCCTAAGCACTTTACCAAACATACCAAAACACTTATTTGAGCATTTACTAGGATATGCCACATATTTACATTACCATTGCATCAAAAGCAACATGCCAGAATCATCAAAACATGGCATTCGACCAAGGCTAACTAGATGCTTACCTAGGAAACTACTTAGCAACAACCATAAGCAAGAATGAACTACATACTTGTCATCCACAATCCACTCCAAAACACAGCATTAAACACGCTTAAAACCAGAGTAAAACAGAATTACAAATCCCAAAAACATGGCAAACACATTGCCTTATTAATCGAAAACTTAAACTGAGTTCATACTCAAAATAGTGTATGCTCTTGGATCACTTTAACCTTGCCTTTGCTACCCCAAACTTTAATGCTTTGCATCATTAGGAAAAAAGAGAGCGTAAGTAAACATGCTTAGTGAGAATGCTCATAAAACAATGATGCATTTAACCTTTGAAAACTAAACACTTGTTTTCAAACCATGCTTACAACCAAAGCATTTTCATTGATTCCAAATCAAAACATACATATCCTTATGCAAAACATTTACAAATCACATGCTTAAATCCAAAGCATTAAACCATCTCATGCTTAAATCCCAAAGTATTAAATTATATTACCATGCTTAAGTCCCAAAGCATTACAAAATAAGTTCAACACATGAACTTTCATATATTAGCAATTATAGTGACCCCGGATAGACGACCTCTATCTTTGGATGAACAATCCTCTATCCATACATCGGATACATGGATAACTCATACCATGCCTAGTTAAACTACTTGATATCCCAAACCTTGCCTAGTTAAACCGCAAGATTTGATAGCCTCGCCTACTTAAACTACGGGCTTTACCGACCTTGCCTAGTTAAACCGCAAGATCACCATCATCTTGGGCTGCCTAGTTAAATTGCATACCCCAAGAGATGTCCCAATAGTCCGAGTGGCCTAGTTAAACTGCCATACCTCAAAGACCCATGGCCACGCTCAATTTTTATTAATATATTATAGTGCACTTTATCCTATGGCATGCCAACTATATCCGAATGTTTTACACCTTGTCACATAGCCAATATATCATTTCCAAAACCATTTATCACTCTTTTACAATGCATTATACAAAGTCACCACATATACAAACCACATTGCCATAGCAATACCACATTCCCAACTGGAATGAAAACCAATGCTCACTAGCATTTTATATACTTTAAAACAATTGTATATGTATTCAAAACCTTGCATTTACAGTAAATAAATCAAACCATGTTTAAAACCAAAACATGTAATCAACCATGCTCATATCCAATCTGATATAAAATAGCAAAAGAGGGGAAACTTACTTCCGAGCTTAGGTAAGTGTTTCAAACTTAACCTAAACTCCCATAACCACTTTCAAACCTTTGAAAGACTTTTAAACCCATTTCCACTCACCGATTTCACCTCGCTTAGCTCGCCAACGCAAATCGAGCTCTCGGCAAGTAACGATCCACCTCAAACTACTCCTCCTTGATTATCCCCTATTTTGGCCACACAAAACCAGAGGAAACATGCGTCAAAATGCATCCAACCACTGCCTTAAAGCAATTACTTTCAACTCACAAGTTGCCTACTCAAAAACCATCAGCAACTTATCGAAAACACCCTTAAACATTTTCCAATCTTAACCCATCCACAAAACAACGATTCAATACATCAAACCTCATCAATTAACATCTAAAAACCCTTTTTCAACATCCTTTAACTTCCAACAATGATAAAACTCCATTAACAACACAAAACCCCTTATCTAACAACCATTAACATTAGGGATTCAACTAGTTTCAGGATTATATTGATAAAACCAAGCTTTCAAAATTATTATACACAAAAATCATGATCTAATTGATCAAGAACCCAACAAAACATATATAATTTGAAAATATATCAATTCCATTAATCAAAACACAATTAATCCAATTTTCCTTAATTTAACTATCAAAACACATTAGAAAACAATTGTAAAGAATCAAAAACTTGGGAATTTCAGTAAAGAACCTTTCATTAGAGGAGAAGAACGAACCTTACATCTAATGGATGCTTTCTCCCTTAATTGGATGATTTATATGAGAAAACAATGTTAAAATAATAAGGTTTTGATAAACAATCAACAAGAAATCATTTGAAATTAAAGGATTTCAGAAAAGAAAGATTTACCTGAAGATTTAGAAGAAGAGAGTTATGTTTGGCTGGAGAGATTTTGAGAGAAAGTTAGTTACGTTATTTTTGTTTTTAAGATTTAATTATCAAATTAATTCTCCCCAACCCATTTATATTTTCCAAAACACTTTTAAAATAGCCAATTAAGGGATAAAGTCTAAGATTAGACTTTTGGGCAATTAGCTCCTTAAAGATTCAAAGTTTTGACTCTTTACAAAACAGTTTTCAAAGTTTACATTTTGGTCACTAGTCCAAAATGTCCAATTTCCAAAAATCCTTTTATAAAATTGATTTCACCACAATCATTAATATATTAAATAATGATTTTTGAAAATTTTTCTATATTTTGATCATATTTAAAAATATTTAATCCCGAAACTAACTCAAATCCCTAATATCGGTCCAACAGACCCTTAAAATCACCCCAAAAAACTAGACCCAAAACTGGGGCGTTACATTATCCCATTTTCGACAGCTCATGGGTCAGCTCGGTGCAATGTGTGCCAAAAGGTGGCATAACCATAGTTCAAAACAACAAAGATGTGTTGATTCCTTCTAGAACTATTACTGGGTGGAGAGTGTGTATGGACTATAGGAAGCTGAATAATGCCACCAAGAAAACCACTTTCCACTGCCTTTCATCAATCAAATGTTGGACAGACTGGTAGGTAAGGCATTCTTTTGCTTCCTAGACGGCTATTCAGGTTATAATCAGTTTGCCATCGCTCTAGAGGATCATGAGAAAACCACATTCACTTGTCCATATGGGATATTTACCTTTAGGAGAATGCCGTTTGGATTGTGTAATGCTCCGGAAACATTCTAACAATGTATGATATCTATTTTCTCTTACATGATTAAGAACAACCTAGAAGTTTTTATGGATGACTTCTCAGTGTTTGGCAAAACATTCGAGGAATGCCTTCAGAGTCTAGAGCTTGTTTTGAGGAGATGTATTGAGACTAACTTGGCCTTAAACTGGGAAAAATGCCATTTCATGGTGAAAGAAGGCATAGTTCTCGGTCACAGAGTAACCAAGAGAAGCCTGGAAGTAGACAAGGCAAAGGTGGAGGTAATCAAACAGTTGCCACCTCCTACAAGTGTAAAAGTTAACCGAAGTTTTTTTAGGACATGCAGGTTTTTATCGTCGTTTCATTAAAGATTTATAAAAAATTTCTAAACCTTTATGCTTTCTTTTAGAACAAAATTCCACTTTTACGTTTGATGATTCTTGTTTAAAAACATTTTAGGAACTTAAGGACATATTGATTAATACCCCCAAAGTCATGGTACCGGATTGAAATGAACCTTTCGAGCTCATACGTGATGCTAGCGATTATGCTGTTGGAGCTGTGCTGGGACAAAGGCGTGGCAAGATTTTTCATACCATTTACTATGTCAGTTGGACATTGAATAAAGCCCAACTTAACTACACCACTACCGAGAAGGAATTTCTCACGGTTGTATCTGCATTTGATAAGTTCAGATCTTACTTAGTAGGTAACAAAGTTGTGGTGTATACAGATCACTTGGCATTAAAATACCTCTTGGCAAAAAAGGATGCCAAGACCAGACTAATTCGATGGATGCTTCTATTGTAAGAATTTGATCTTGAGATTCGAGACAAGAAGGGGAGTGAGAACTTGGTAGCTGACCATTTATCACGATTAGAGCATCACTTTTAGGAAGGAAGATCCACTACCATTAGAGATAAATTCCCCGATGAATACTTACTTGCAGTCGATTCTATGCCATGGTATGCTGACATAGTCAATTACCTGGTAAGCAATATTTTGCCACCAGATTTGGCGAGTAATACCAGGAGACATTTTTGCAAGATGTTTAGCAATATTATTGGGATGAGTCAATTTTGTTCAAACAATGTACCGACCAAGTGATCCGCCGATGTATGCCAAAAGAGGAGCGGCACAACATTGTGCAGTTATGCAATGCAGCATCATATAAAGGACACTTTGCTGGCATAAAGACCGCGACCAAGGTGCTGCAATCAGGATTCTTTTACCCTACACTATTTAAAGACACTCATTACTTTGCTAAGGCATGCGACCGATGTCAGCGGACGGGTAACATCTCTAGCAGACATTAATTACCACTTCAGAATATTATGCTAGTCGAGCTGTTTGATGTATAAGGAATAGATTTTATGGGTTCTTTTCCTCCATCATTTGGAAACCTATATATTCTCGAGGCCGTCAATTATGTTTCAAAATGGATTGAGGCTGTGGCGCTACCAACGAATGATGCCAAGACTGTTGCCAAGTTCTTGCATAAGAATATATTTCCTAGATTCGGTGCCCCCAGAGCTATCATTCATGATGAGGGTACACATTTTAAGTGCAATTTAATCTCTAAAGCTCTGTACATGTACGGAATCTAGCAACATATTGCCACAGCTTACTATCCCCAAACAAAAGGCCAAGCGGAGATCTCAAACAAAGAAATCAAGAACATTCTAGAAAAAACTATGAATCTAACAAGGAAGGATTGGTCTTTGAGACTAGATGATTCCTTGTGGGCTTACAAAACAACCTTTAAGACTCCGTTGGGAACTTTTCCTTATAGGCTCGTGTTTGGGAAGACATGCCACTTGCCAGTGGAATTAGAGTATAGAGCTTATCGGGCAATCAAAAAGCTCAACATGGAGTGGAGAGCTGCCGGTGCAAAATGCTTATTGGACATAAACGAACTGAAGGAATTCAGAATGCAAGCTTATGAGAATGCCATACTCTACATAGAAAGAACAAAACAATGACATGACAACAGGATATTGCTAAGGTAATTTGAGGTAGGCCAGCGTGTCTTGTTATTTAACTCGAGGCTAAAGTTTTTTCCAGTTAAGCTCAAGTCTAGATGGTCAGGACCCTTTGAATTTGTGAAACCATATGCTCATGGAGCAGTAGATATCAAGGATTTGAAAACGGGAACACTTTTTAAAGTAAACGGCCACGGATTGAAACACTATTTGGGAGGCACTCAAAATGATGCCAATGAGGTTACCCTATTGGCAGAGGTTTCGTGAACGTCATCACCATGGTTTGGTTTTTGTATATATTAGGTTAGATGTTTTTATTTTAGTTAATTTTCATTTATTTTCCTTCCTTTTTAGTTTTTATTTTTCTTTTGCTGCGTTGAAAGGTTTTTGTTAAGTGGACACAAGAATTTGTTGCTAGGAAGAATGCCAAGGAAGAGGATTGGCATGGGGCGATAAGAAAATTTTGGAAGGAGATTTATCTTATCCGCCCAAGGCTTGATGATCTCTATGACCTTGGAGCTTCCATAGCCGCATCAAAGCCCAGCCTTAAGTGCAAGAAGCATATGGCTCCTAATCGAAGGAGCTTTATCAAAAGGAAAACACGCGTTTTGCTGTCAGAAACCTCCAAAGGGGAGTCCTCATCATCTTAAACTCCTTGCATTTCATTTCATTTTCATCACATGTTCATGCATTTTAAATTTTATTTGTATATATGTGTTGTTTTCATGCATTGAGGAAAATGTACACCTTAGGTTTGGGGGAGTGGGTTGTATTACATTTATTGCGATGACATTCATGTTTATATTTCAGTTTGCATTATGTTTGCCATGTAGGATTTAACACATGCATACCAAACTGCTATTTTTTTGCCTCGATCAATTTTATACTTGTTACCAACACTACTAGTTTAGGAGAAGTTGTGCTAGATTATCTTTTCGATGAAGAAACTAGAATTTAGAACTTCTACGCCAGCAGATTAGCATTGCCAAGTAGTTTGACAATTGAGCTCTAGTTTATGGAACTTTAGTTTCACTCTACACGCGGTATGTGTCTAGTCTGTTAAACAAACTTAGGTTCGCTTGAAACTAAACTCAGAAAAAGACAAAATACCAGGGTTGAAAGAAAGAGTAAGGCAACAATGTTTTGCCAAAAGCTAAATTTTTTTAGAATACTCCTATGCCTTAGGGAAAATAATTAAATTGGGTCTTCGTGGTTTGCTCCCTCTTAGTTCTCAAGCCAACATAACTCTAGGGTATGGGTGTAATGGGTTAGCTTAGTGATGTAATCTGGATTAACATGGGTATTCGTGGTTTGCTTCCTCTTATATCTCACGCCAAACAGTATATGACACAACCGTAATTAAATGCCAGCATAAAAACACCCTTGGGAAATAAAGGAAAAAAAGAAAAATATATAAATAAAAATTCTGAGTTTGGATTGTAAAGTTGGCTAAGGGAGCTAAGTAAACTTGATGCATATTGCCCGCACTTTTTATACACTAGATGACCTTAGACTAGACTATATTGCTGCACTTGAATTTGCTTGTTTGCTTGGCATTGATACACTGAATAACCGAGGACGGACCTAGGATGATATTTTGCTAGTTGGCAGGTGTTGGGAACCATGACAAAAATTTTTCCCAAGGTGTTTCTCCTGTTTTTCTATTTTTGTAGACTTTTAGTTGCATTACTTGAGGACAAGCAATGAACTAGGTTTGGGGGTGTGTTAACTATTCAAAAGTACTAATTTTTATGCTTATTTCACAATGCTTTTGCTTGCCTTTAAGTAGATATGTTTGAATTTAGTTGTTAAAATTCATGCATTTGCATAAGAAGATAAGATCTATTTTGTTGCCACTGTGAAGTGTTGTTTCGCTGGTTTTTATGCAGGACACAAGCAGGCAGGCAAGACAGAGATCGCAGGAAAAGAAGCAAAAGAATTGTCGAGTAGCAGTTGGAATAGATGGACCAAACAATTCTAAGCTCGACTGGCAAAGGATTGATGTCTGATGACCGGTCAAAGTAATCGTTGGACCCTGTACACGTCAGCCCTAAGATTCAAATCGAGATAAGAGGATAATGCATCTTATCCCTTCACGCATTCAAAATTCAAACTCTAAAGCTTATCCTAGGGTTTCCATGCAAACCTATTTAAGGGAGTTCAAGCCACCACATGAGGGGGACTGGAAGAAAGGTTGTACCGTAGTGAACCGAGAGATGGCGTGGTCTGACCAGCTAAGACCGAGATGTCTGGAGCAATCGAAGGGCTACATCGACAGATCTCTTTCGTGCCCATTCTTTTAGTTTTAATTTTATTTGAAATATGATGTTAAGATACGATAGTATTTTGTGGATAGACCCCCAACTATGAACTAAGCTTTTACAGTTGGTTGGGGGATGTTTGCGATGAACTCTAATTTTATGTTTGGTTTTTAATAATTTAAAATGCCTTGGCATTATTTTCTATCTGCTAGTACTTAATTTTCTCAAATCTTTTGCCATACGACAGTTGGCATAGTGTGCTTATTGCACCTTAATATCTTAACAAACTTAAGGGGCAACGATCAGTTGCTAGATACTAAGGTGAGAAGCTTCGACAGAAGATGTTCAAGTAGATGAACTTACTTCGGAAGTGAGTCTACCCATTAGGATTAAAGATTGAAACTTAATCGAGTTAATTACTGAGAAGCTTTACTATAAAAATATATGGGTTTTATCGTGGTTAACTTACGGTTTTGCCATCGACTGAGGCAATACTACCTTGAATATGCTCAGAAATAAAACCAAGGCATGATATTATTAAAAGCTGGCATAAGTAGCGTGAAATCCAGGCATCCCTTGCCAACGCTCATCATTCAATTGAACACTTTTGTTGCCAGACTGTTTTCACTTTTCATTACTTTGTTTTTGCTATCTTTCAATCAAAAGTCCCAATCATTTCAAATACTTTTTACAAAACAAGTAAACATAAGCAGATATGTTCTTGGTCAATCCTTGTGGATTCGATACTCAACTTATTGTTGTATTACTTGCTGGCAGTGTATACTTGTACGCATAAGACTCACCTTGTCATTGTTTTCTTACACTTTTACTCTAAATATTCAATCGTTTGCCAAGTGTTAGCAAAAGTTGACACAAAACCCCTGTAAAAATCTAGGATAATGTGTCGAATCATAAATTTCAGTTCAACGCAATGAATGACAAAACCCAGGACTGGTGCGATGAACGACATAACCAGACCAAACAAAGTGTGGGTGAACCATCAGAGTGCGACAAACCGTCAAATACTTTCTCCTACAACAACCCACCAGATGCAACATAATAGATATGACATGCTATCATGTATATATTCAGAGTTAGACATGCGGTTCAATACAATCCATAACATACATAGTTGACATACTAAAAACAATACGATACTTGAGTGACAATGATTAGCTAAACAAAGGCATCGAAGAAATCATTAAAACATATAGATAGAGAACAATAACATAATTTAACTTCTAAACTGACTTTAACACTTAATTAGGGGAGACACAAACCTAAATGGTAGCTATTCTCGAGCGATGACCCTTCCACGAGCTGAAGTGATAGGTCTAATATGCTAGTTAGAGCTAGTGAGAGCTGCAGTAGTTGTCCATTCTGATAAACATACTGAAGCTTAAGGTCGGTGCTTGAGAGCTGAGACATCTTTTGCTTTTGGAAGTCTAACACCGAGCAAGCAAGTATATATATAAAATTCGTCACCAAAGTTAGGATCTCCTTCATAGAGGCATCACGAGAGGAATCATTTCATTTTGATTGTAATGGCTACTTGACCCCTATGTTTCTTTTATCGTACGAGGTTGTGGAAGAATTTTGTTGTACGTAAACCTTTGGGTCTTATTGTATAAGTTGAATTGCCATGATGACATTTTCGTACGATGATGTGACGGGGTACAGTCAGGTTTATTTCTTGCCTTAATCCAGTAATGTACTAAATGAGAATGGGTCCATTTAAAAGAAAGAATCAGAGTAGTGCAACGAGAATTATTTGGGATCTTATAAGAGTTATAAAATTTAAGTATCTTCTTTTAATTAATGGGTACAAATTTTCTTTAAGAATGAGAGAGTTGTAACTACCCAATTTATGGGTTAATAAATTGGGCATTGGATTCAATTTTAGATCTTTTAAGTTGATGAATTAATTAAGAATAATTAAAGTTAATGCTTGATTTAAGGAAATTAAGGACTTAAATGAATAAAGGATATAATTGGGGGCCCAAAGTGGAGTCAAGAAGAAAGATAAATGTCATTTAACTAATTTATCTATTTTTGGAGGGAGATGTGTTACTTAAATTAAAATGGCTGAAAAGTAGGGGAAAATAAAGGGAGACGATATTTTGGGAGAGAGAGAGAAATGGAAAAAGAGAGAAAAAGTAGGGGATTTTTGAACTCCAATATATAACCGTTCAAGTCTCTATTCGTGTCACCGCCTGCACCATTGGATAGAGCTTGCCAAAACGAGTCGGCCGGTGGTTGCCATGTCATTATCGTCGTCGCCGTTCTCCGGGGGTAGGAGAAAACAAGTTTCAGATTGTTGACTGAAGGTTGTTATAGTGGCCAAAATCGGAATCTGAGGCCACCGACATGCTCACTAGTGTCAGGATAGCTGGACTAGAGCTCACTGTCATCGTCCAACCAACGAAGGGCACCCCACGCGTCGCAGCTGCGAGTGGGCTTGTGCAGTAGTAGGCGGGTGCACACTGCTAAATACACTGTGGCACACTAGATCCTGCTCCTGGGGTGTACTGAAGCTCTCGTGCACCTTTGTGGCACTATATTGCCAAGGCTGTTGACTAGCGTTGATAGGTAATGACCGGTCGTTAACTTTTTTCGGGGGATTCTACCTGGTGGTTTTTACGTTGAGTCTGTTGACACAGTCTATTTCACCAAATTTGAACCCATATGCTATTTTTACGCATTTGACCTTATGAATTAGTTAGTGAATATGAGAAATTAATATATAGTGTATTCATATTTATGTTAGAATTGTTTGGGCTCGAATACCAGATCAAGAGAAGCTTTTGAGGAGCTTGATTATGGAATTTCCGGTAGCACTTGAGGTTAGTACACCTCGAACTCCGAAATGCTTTATGAGCATTATAAGTGTAATTGCCTTACTTGTTAGTATTTACAAAATAGGTAGACAAAAATAAGCATGTTTAGAGACCTGTATTAGGATACTTAGTAATTTTGAGATGCATGATGAGTTTGAGAATATTCGAGACTTGTAAGGGCTTGTACATCTCAAACTTTGAAGTGATTCCTGTTTTTCATAATAGTGATTGCTTTCCATATTTAAGCATTTGATGAGTTGTTGGGGGTTTAGCATGTGGCCATGGTTGTTCTTTGGGATTCATTTCCCTTATTGTTAAAAGTATGTTTAAATGGTCATAATAAACTAATAAAAATCCTAATAGACTGTATGAAGCATGTAACTACTCATATGGGTCAAATTTAGGGATTCCAAGTTGAATCTCATAGCTTGGGAAGCTATTTTTGGGTTTTAGTACTGATACGCGGGAGGTTCATACCGGTACCCCTTATTAAAATTGATGAACAAGGATGAATTGAGAGTAGCGTACCGGTATGAGCTTCAACCAGTATCGGTACACCACCAAACAGTATGGGTACAGGTTGACCTGTACTAGTACTCATGGGTTTGCAAGATTTTAGTGACCTTTTTGGTATTGGTACGATGGGAACGTATCGTTATTTAAGCCCATTTATCAGTACGGTCGACCCAGTACCGATATGGGGTTGGTTTTACCAAATTCTAGTAATGTATTTTAGTATCGGTATGAACATCTAAGTGACGATGCCCGTGGGCTGAGTATCGATACTCACTGAGCCATACCAGTACCCACATTAGCCTCTTCCCAAATTTGATTAATTATTTAATAATGGCTTAATGAGGTTTGGGAAAGGTCAATATTGAAATAAGATCGAATATGATAAATTTTAGTATTGATCATGTGGTTGAACTTGGACTTTGGATGCCCTTAATAAATGATCATTCCTTGAGTTGTAATGAATATGGGCCTTATGAGCCTCAGATTGATTTATGATTGATTGGTATGAGATTCAGATACCCAAGATTGGTACTACAATACATGTATTATCAATGCACTTGATGTATTTATGGCCCTGAGTGACATTCACTACCTGATGTCTTTATGGTCCTAGGTATGTGGCACGCACCACTTGATGTCTTTGTGGTCCCAAGTAGGTGGCATGGTATGATATTCGATGTCTGTGTGGTTCCAAATACCGTATGAGATACTCGATGTCTTAGTGGTCCCGAGTATATGTGTGGCTAGCTTGATGTCTTAGTGGTCCCGGGCTAAACATGTTTGACTTCCACTGTGATTATAATTGTTGATTGAATTGCTTATTCATGTTATATACTTATTTCTTATATTGCATGCTTACTTTTATGAACGTTATGAAGTAGAGTAGAGTAGACATGTACCACAGGCCTTTGTAAGCTCAATGTGCAGATTTTTTTTTGTTTCTGTACGTAGGTTGACAAGTTATTCTCTTGGAGGAGCATATCGCTGAAGATTTCCCAGCACTGAATCAACTCAAGTATAGTAGCTTAATTTAGTAGTTGGCTATGTAGTATTGTAGTTGGTTTGTAACTCTTATTATTATCTTTTGAAATACAATGTTTAATTTCTTATGGAGCTCCACTTATATTTTGGATTTGAAATTATTTATAGAACTCTTATTTTATGATTTGATTATTCCTTATTCGGTTAAACTTGAGGTATTTTTAATTGAACGAAATTTTATAGGTCGGGTTAGAGGCAGCCCAAATGGAGTGTTAGATTCAATAGGAGGGTTGATGCTTACATAGGTTTAATACTGGAGCAGGCAACTCGATACTGTCTAATGGAGGATCGATGCTTATGTAAACCAAAAGTTCTCGCAGAGGATGTGTGCCCTTAAAGTTCTGAAGTACGTGACATATAGTATTCACCCATAAAACACTCGAATATACATGTTAGATGTCTTTATCAATTATTCAGACTTATAGTGTTTTGTGGAGGATGTTTGATTGAAGATTCTGGGCTACGTGGCAGGTAGTATTCCTTCTTGAAACACTCGACAAAAAGCGACTAATACGTTTGTCAGTCAATAAACTTACAACGCTTTGTGCATGTTTTGAGGAAGGCAAAGGCTCTGGTAGCCTGGAGGCCGTAATATTCCTTCTTGAAACACTCAAGCAAAAAGTCAAATACCTTTGACGATCTTATAAACTTATAGCGCATGGTGTATATTTTGAGGAAGATGGATGCTTCAGAGGTGTAGAGGTTGTAATGTTCCTTCCTGAAACATTCAAGCAAAATCGTCAAATACCTTTGATGAATGACACATGTTTCTACAATCATCTATGTCTCTCCAACAAAAACTGAACCTCTATTCAAGATGCCTCTGCTCATTCAATGCCTTCATCATTGCATTTCTCCAAGGGAGACGAGATGCCCGCACTCCTATGTCTTGGATGACACCTGATATGTAAAAGTGTGAATGTCTGTCTATTTGTGTCTTGAACAATACGAGCTCTACAAGGACATAGAGGATTGTGTTCGGCCCATCCAATGCCTCCACTAAAGGAATAACATGTCTTTGCTTTAGGTAACCTCGTATTTAAAGCATTTGGAAGTTTAACTATTCTATTTAGCTTGTACATGCATCAGATCCCTACAAGAGCATTGAGAAATTCCACTAAGAACACAATGTTGAGATACATCCCTACAACGTGCCTCCACTCTAGAGCCAGCAGACTAGCGATGTCTTGCTCCATGCCACTTTATAGAACTTTCTCGACCAAAAGGGGTCAAGTATTGTACCTACCTTTGGAATATACAAGCACCCAAAATTCACAAGCCTCCATTACAGCTCCTTCAAACTTCATATCCTTCACACCACTTCTTAGTATGTGAGACACCATGGCCTCTACAGCTCATATTCTTCGGACCGCTCTCCATACTCAATTATCGCACCTCGTCATGAAAGCTATCAAGTTCATTTGGCTCAACAACTTAGCCTATTACATGTCAGACAAGTCTGCTCTATCAGCCCATCAATAGTCATTATGATGCTAGGTCTGACACCCATATCGATCAAAGTTGCAAGCTCATAATAAATACCCCACATCATCAACCATATGAGGGATGAGGAAAGAAGAAGACAAGGGCAAGGAGAACAAAGGGGAAAACACCTCTCTCTTATCTACTCTCCCCTCCTTCTCCAACCACCATTCTGACTGTGACTCTCTGCCCAAATCTATAGGGTGAATCACCTGAAACTGCCATAACCACCTTGTCATCATCTCCACCACCTCCCTTGTTTGGTTCCCACCAACTTTAGGCATCAACAAGATTAAAAAATATGGAAGGTTAATGTTGTGAAAGTAATGTCATTTTTATTAATCAACCTATTCTCTTCCTTAGAATATAACTCAAAATCAAAAATTGATACCAAAATTATGGGAAGAGCTTAAATATCTAGTTATAAATAACAAGTCAATTCCACAAAGCATCATAATTCAAGATAATGGTGGGATAACAACACAACATGAATGTCTTTTAACACAAAAAAATCTCACTTGGATTTCCATTAAGTTTTTTTGAACAAGAAGTCGACATCTGTTGAACACAAAGAAAACACAAGAACAGTAGAAGAAAGATAATGGGAGATAGAGGGAGAAAAACATATAGAACAAACACATAGAAGAAAACTAACAAGCATAACAATAGAGAAACAAAATACAGTGGGAAAACAACATCACAGGGGGAAATAAACAAGAGAGACACAACCAAGACCCAAAGCATAGAGAACCAAAGCAATAGGGGAAAGAAGAAGACAAGGAAAAGGAGAACAAAGGGGAAAACACCTCTCTCTTATCTACTCTCCCCTCCTTACATCTCCAACCACCATTTTGACTGTGACTCTCTACCCAAATCTATAGGGTGAATCGCCTGAAACTGCCAAAACCATATTGTCATCATCTCCACCACCTCCTTTGTTTGGTGCCCACCAACTTTAGGCATCAACAAGGTTAAAAAAAATGCAAAGTTAATGTTGTGAAAGTAATGTCGTTTTTATTAATCAACCTAATCTCTTCCTTAGAATATAAATCAAAATAAAAAATTGATACCAAAATTATGGGAAGAGCTTAAATATCTAGTTGAAAATAACAAGTCAATTCCACAAAGCATCAGAATTCAAGATAATGGTGGGATAACAACACAACATGAATGTCTTTTAACACAAAAAAAGTCTCACTTGGATTTCTATTAAGTTTTTTTTGAACAAGAAGTCGACATCTGTTGAACACAAAGAAAACACAAGAACAGTAGAAGAAAGATAATGGGAGATAGAGGGAGCAAAACACATAGAACAAACAAATAAAAGCAAACCAACAAGCATAACAATAGAGAAACAAAACACAGTGGGAAAACAACATCACAGAGGGAAACAAGCAAGAGGGACACAACCAAGACCCAAAGCATAGAGAACCAAAGCAATGAAGTAGAAGCTAGCAAGGTCATTCTTCATCTGCATGACCAACTAGGGGTCACTGGATCATAAAAATGATAGAGATGATGCATGTAAGCCCCGGTTTTGGGTCTAGGAGTTTTTTAGGTTGAATAGACGGTCCGATGGATCAGATTAGAGGATTCAAGTTAGTATCGGGGATTAAAATGGAATTAAATATTTTTGAGTAAGGAAAAATTATGGAAAAATATTTTGAAATTATTAAATAATATGTTAAAGGTTTTGGTAAAATCAATTTTACAAAAAGAGATTTTGAAATTGGACATTTTGGTTAGTGACCAAAATCTAAAGACTACAAAACTATTTTCTAATGACTACTTTGAAAAAAGGGTCAAATCTTAGAATACTTAAGGAGCTATTTTACCAAACTTTAATACCAGATTTTCCTCTCATTTAGGATTATTTTAATAAGTTTTAATTGGGTAACTAAAAGGGTGAATTAACAAAAAGGTAGTTATTTTCTTAAAATCAAAAATTGACGTAACTTTTTCTCTCAAACTCTTCTCTCAAAGTTCTTCAGCCAAACACTCACTTTTCATCAAAAATATGAGGTAACACTCTTGATTTCTTAAATTCTTGTTTCCTAATTGATTCTCTAATCTTGCTTTTCAAAACCTCATTGAATTTCTTTGTTTTCAAGATTAAAACATCCAATAGAGAGGGAAATCACCCATTAGAGGTAAGGTTTGTTCTTCTCCTCTAATGAATGATTCTTTATTGCTCAAGTATTTGATCCTTGTTTGATGTTTTCTAATTTGATTTGATGATTTAATTATGGAAAATTGGTTAAATGAAGGTTTAAATGATGAGATTGATAGAAGGCTCTATTTTGCTGAGTTATTGATTGATTCTAATCATAATTTTGATGTTTAATAATGTTAATAAGTGAGCTTTAACATTGGAATCCCGAAACTAAATGAATCTCTAATTTTTTGGGTTGTTAGTTGTGAGTTTTTGAGGAGTTGTGGAGGTTTAATGAATGCTGGAGATATAATGATGATGTTAATGTGTTTTTAGATGTTAATTGAGGTTGAGTTTCATTATTTTTGACTGGGTTATGTTTGTAGTTGTGTTGATGTTGATTTCGGCTATTGTGGAGAGATTTTTGGTTAGATTTGTTGAGGATTGATGATGTTGTGCCTTTGAATGCATTTGGATGCATTGAAACCTATGTTTTTGTGTGGATAAAATATGGGAGGTTGAATCTCAAGCTTGAGCGAACGTTTCGGAAGCTTTGGAGGCGTGTTTACTGTATTGGCAAGCGAGGTTTTGTGTGTCAGTGAGTGTGAACATGTTTTACAGCTTTTCAAAGGTTTGAAAGTTGTGTTTGGGGGTTTAGATCAAGCTTGAAATGCTGGTCTAAGCTCAGAAGTAAGAAAGGATGATTTCTCTCTTGAACTCAGTTTGGCAATTGGTTTTAATGCACTTGTTTTGATGACTTGATTACTCATTGTATATGCATGATTTGAGCATGTTTAATGCTAGAAAATGGTTATCTAATGACGTTGATGCATTTGGAGGTAATGCATGTTTTGATAATGTTTTTGAACATTGGTAATGCAAGGTAAAATGCTTTTAGTGAATGGTTTTGATTGATGCATATGAAAACAATGAGTTAATATTTAAAAAATGAATTATATTGGAAAGTGATGGTAAGGAAAGGTTTTAGAAATGTTATTGGATATAGTTAGCCGGCCATATGATTGATAGTGCACTATAAAAAGTCGCATTGGATGTTGAGGGGTTTTGATCTGGTGTACCAAAGACTCAATCCAAGTACCCTAACGGTTGAGAGGTTTTGATCTATGTACCGAAGAATCCCATTAGTGGGTTATGCATCTAACCGATATTAGGTTTTGATTGTACCCAGTTGTAATAGTACCTTTAATTTCGGTTAAGATGGCATGAAGTGTTGGGAACATTTGTTGAATCCGCGTATCCGATGTTGTATTTTGAAAAGTGGAACTTGGTTAATGATCACTTGTAAGCCAATATAATTGATGATGTATCATGGAATGGGTTATGTATATAATGTTGGTTTAAACATGTTTTACTCTTTAAGCATTGCCTTGGTAGTATGCATGGGAAAGCTTACACTGAGGGTAGCAAATGGGACTTTGTTGCTAATCCATGGTACATGTTTCATATGGTTTAATATGCATGTTTTGGAAATTTTAAGTGCATGGTTCACAAGGCATGATAATGTTGATGATGTTAAAATGATGATTAAAAGGTATTTTGGAAAGTGATTTCTTAAAAAGATTGTTAAATGGTTTTAGATGCATTGATGGTGTTTTGTTTTAGAGCATTCCTCACCAAGCCTAGTGTTCTTACGCTCTCTTTTTCCATCAATGTAGAGAATTAACGATTGGAGGCAACAAGTAAGCGAAGGAAAATCCAAGGACTTGTGTTTGCGAAAGTATGATTTTGATTTAGACTTGTAGTAATAAAGGCAATGATGTCATTTGTTGTTTGGTGGGTTGTTTGCTAAACTCCCTGGTTGTACAAGTTTATGTTGATGTTTTGGATGTGTAATTGGCCATTTATGCTTGTTTGAAGTTTGGTTTGAGGCTTTTACATGTTGAGTAGGAAGCATGCCTATAGATGATGTGGATGTTAGTGTTAGGCTTGTTAGGTTTGCTTAAAATGTTGGTATGTTGGTGTTAAGCAAGTACTTGATGTTGTATGACGCTTAGATATGTGCTGAATGTGTTTAGATTGAGCCAAAGTGTCATATGTTGGACCTAGAGGTTATTACAGCATTCGTGTACCGGTACGATTACCCAAGGATCGATACGTGTGGTCTAGTGAAGGCTCAATTGGGTGAAAAATAGACTAGGGTATCAGTACACGAGTTTACTTATCGGTACACCCCTTGCATTTTTAAAGAGTTGTACTGATACGTGGGGTACCGTATCGGTACACGAATTGGTGACTGGAATTTTAGGTTTTGAGAAATCACAAGGGGGATCGGTACAGGGTCAAGACCATATTGGTACGGGTGGTCAACACACCGTATCGATACTGTGGTTCGTGGCTTGCCCGTATCGGTATGCCCTGTTGTTTCATGTGCTAATTAGTTTGCTGGAGTTTGGAAATTGTGCAATTTGGTCATTTAATGCTATGTATGCAATTATTCGAGCTTGGATGATTGTTTTGAGCTAAAATTTAACATGTAAGCATGAAATTGGACTAATGAAGTATTGGTAACCTAAATTTGAATTAAGTCCCTATAATTAGTGGAAATTATGTAATGGTTCCCAATATGTGTGTTTGAGCAATTGAATCCTGTTTTGCAGTATGATTTAAATGTAACGTTTCCGCTGATGCATGTTTACCTTAGGAATTAAATTGATGCATTTAGAAAAGATAAAATGAAAAAACGAACCGGTTTAGGTTATTAGCTCGGGTTTGCTTCGACAAACCTAATATGATCCTTTTAGCTCAGTTTTGGCTAGGTCAAGTTAAGGGGGTTACAATGCAGTAGGATGTTTCATCAACAACCACCACATAAAGATCTAAGAATTATGGTGAATGCTGAAAGAGGAAATGGAGTTCAGTGACAATAGTCTTCAGTCACTGGGAAGGATAGGTTAAGGCGTCTCTAAGAAAACTAAACCAACATCAAGATCCACATAGAGACCATAGAGAACAAAGAGGAGAAGGGACTCTCCTACACATTCTATTCTGTGAATCTACCTCACAAAGCGAGCCCTAAGCAGATTCGAGGTTGCTGGAGAAAGCTCTCAATGAGTAAGCCAATCAAGTGAGTCAGAGCATCACGTTGGAGAAGATAAGAGAAGTTGGAAAACTAAAGGTGTAATATCCTAAATTTTGGCTAGTGATTAAAATGAAAATTTTGAAAGTTTTGTGGCTAAAGTATAAACTTTAGAAAAGTTTAGGGACTAAATTGTAATTTCCAAAAGTTATGTATTTTAGTCCCATAAATTAATAGTTCACCCCAAAGAATGATGTTTTCATGTTACCCGAATTTTTCGTACAAAATTTGTATTATTGGGTATAAAGCAATAAAAATTAGAAAAATATTCAAATGATCAGGTCGAATCGAATATTCAGGATATTTTAAAGGATGAAAAGGCAAGGTTAAAAATTTCATTTCCATGTCTTAAAATGGTAGGATTTAACATGAACCATTGGATTTAAAGTAGATTTTCCATGTTAAATATGAGCCATTGGATGAAAAATGGCAAGATGGTAATTTTGGAAAATTCCAAGGGCAAGGTTGGTAATCACTAACTTCTTGGTTTATTTTTGACCCTTGGATAAATCTTTTGACATGTGGCAAGATGTGGGACATTGGATTACAAGGGGAAATTGGTCATTTTGCTATAAAAGAGATTTTTATTTAGATTTTTTAAAGGATGACAAATGGACCAAAGTTAAACAAATAGAAAAGCCAAGAAATTTATTCATCTTTCTCTACTTGGCCGAACCCTACATCCAAGGTATGGAGAAATTTTATTTTTGATTTTCAAGCTTATTTAGTTGGATTTTGGATGAAACCACGAAACATGGAATTAATCTACATGAAATTCTCTATCTTTTGGTACCATTTATTCATGCTTTCCTTGCTCGAAACCTTAGTTTTATGATTATGATAATTGAAGGGGATGCTTAATTTGGATGATTAAGATTAGATTTTGATGAAGTTGTTGTTGTAGAATCATACCCAAGCTTGTATTATGATTGAAACTACTTAAAAGTAGCTAAATCCTAATTTGGTTAAAGTTAGGGCTTTGATGTGAAGTTGAATTTGGATTGATTTTGATATGGAAATGATTGTAGAAGCTTGGAAATGATGTTTAGAAGTTAAATTCATGCTTGAATCAAGTTGGAAAATTTGAATAAAATAACCCTTCATATTCGGCCTTTAGGGAAAATATTAGATAAATTTTTGGAAAATTTCCCTAAGGCTAGAAATGATGTGAGAATGATTCTACAAAGCTTAGAATGTTGTATGGATCAATTTGGAGGTTTATAGAGAGTGGAGGACCAAATAGCATACTAAGGAAAAATTGTGTGTGAAATGGAAATTGGTTAGAAATTAATATGTTAAGCTTGAATGTATTCTTGGAATGCTTGAATATGTTGTCTAATGATTGAATTTGAAGTTCAATGACAAGTGACCATATTGAATAGGTTGGAAATGCTGAGATGAATTCTAAAAGAATTCATTTTTTGGTTATTTTATGAGATTTGAGAATGTCTTGTGAATTTGTGATGGATATGAATAATAAAGGATTTTTAGGAATTTTATTCCTAATATGTGCCTATTTAGAATGATACTAACATACGCTTTGAAATGTATGTGTTTGGTAAACGATGATTTTATAGATCGTGATCATGATCAAGATCGTAATACGAGCAAGTTTAAAGATAAGGAAAAAGTTTAAGAGTAAAGATAAAAGTGATAGTAAGGCTTACTAGTGAGGCATCAGGTGAGTGCAATTGCATACATATCATGACATATTGATGTTTTATACATCATTAGGGTGGCTTGCGATGAGCCTACCAAAATTTTGTTGTCATTATATTTATGTCATTGAGCATATGATTGACATATTTTAAATATGTCAAAAGTTGAATATAAATGCATGGATCATTAGTTATATATGATGTTACATTATGAATGTTATTTCGAGTATGAACTGCCCAATGTTAAATTATGTTGATATACATTGCCATAGATGAAATAAATATAGAATATATGCCCAAGGTTTTGGAATGCATTACATGAAGCATTGGGAACTCGGCTACACTTCAGTACTGCTTTTCATCCTCAAACAGATGGACAACCAGAAAGAACTATTCAAATACTCGAAGATATGCTCAGAGCATGCATAATTAATTTTGTAGGTTCATGGGAAAAATATCTTCCATTAGCTGACTTTGCCTACAACAACAATTATCAATCAAGTATAAGGATGACACCTTATGAGGCATTATATGGAAGAAAATGCCAAACACCATTGAATTGGTTCGAGTTGGAGGATCAAAAAATCATCGGACCAGATCTTGTTCAAGAAATAGAGAATAAGGTAAAAATAATTCAAGATAATCTCAAGGCTGCTTCTGATAGACAAAAGTCATATTCAGATCTTAAAAGAAAGGATACTGAGTTCGAAGTTGGAGATAAAGTATTTTTAAAGGTTTCACCCTGGAAAAAGATATTACGCTTTGGACGAAAAGAAAAGCATAGTCCAAGATTCATTGGTCCTTATGAAATCTTGAAAAAGGTTGGTCCAATGGCGTATCAACTAGCTTTACCACCAGAGTTGAGTAAGGTCTATGATGTATTTCATGTATCCATGCTCGAAAATATCGATCAGATCCTTCACATGTTATTACACCAGAAGAGATCAAGATTCAATTGGATTTGACCTATGATGAAGAACTTGTAAAAATTTTAGCTCAAGGAGAAAAGCAATTAAGGAACAAAAAGATTCCTCTAGTTAAAGTCCTGTGGAGAAATCACAAAGTAGAAGCTACTTGGGAAACAGAGGAAGCAATGAAAAAGCAGTATCCGTACCTTTTTGAACCAAGTATGTAAGGAAAATTCGAGGACGAATTTTTCTTAAGGGGGGAGAATTGTAATATCCCAAATTTTGGCTAGTGACTAAAATGAAAATTTTAAAATTTTGTGGCTAAAGTATAAACTTTGGAAAAGTTTAGGGACTAAATTGTAATTTTCAAAAGTTATGTATTTTAGTCCCAAAAATTAATAGTTCACCCCCGAGAATAATGTTTTTGGCTTACCCGAATTTTTTGTACGGAGTTTGTATTATTGGCTATAAAGCGATAAAGTTTAGAAAAATATTCGGATAATCGGATCGAATCGGATATTCAAGATATTTTAAAGGATGATAAGGAAAGGTTAAAATTGTCATTTCCATGTCTTAAAATGGTAGGATTTAACATGGACCATTGGATTTAAAGTAGATTTTCCATGTTAAATATGAGCCATTGGATGAAAAATGGCAAGATGGTAATTTTGGAAAATTCCAAGGGCAAGGTTGGTAATAACTAACTTCATGGTTTATTTTTGACCCTTGGATGAATCTTTTGACATGTGGCAAGATGTGGGACATTGGATTACAAGGGCAAAATGGTCATTTTTCTATAAAAGAGATTTTTATTTGGATTTTTTAAAGGATGACAAATGGACCAAAGTTAAACAAATAGAAAAGTCAAGAAATTTCATCATCTTTCTCTACTTGGCTGAACCTTACATCCAAGGTATGGAGAAATTTTATTTTTGATTTTCAAGCTTATTTAGTTGGATTTTGGATGAAAGCATGAAACATTGAATTAATCTACATGAAATTCTCTATCTTTTGGTATCATTTATACATGCTTTCCTTGCTTGAAACCTTAGTTTTATGATTATGATGGATGAAGGGGATGCTTAATTTGGATGATTTAAGATTAGATTTTGATGAAGTTGTTGTTTTAGAATCATACCCAAGCTTGTATTATGATTGAAACTACTTAAAAGTAGCTAAATCCTAATTTGGTTGAAGTTAGGGTTTTGATGTGAAGTCGAATTTGGGTTGATTTTGCTATGGAAATGATTGTAGAATCTTGGAAATGATGTTTAGAAGTTAAGTTCAAGCTTGAATCAAGTTGAAAATTTGAGTAAAATGACCCTTCATATTCGGCCTCTAGGGAAAAAAATTAGAGAAATTTTTGGAAAATTTCCCTAAGGCTAGAAATGATGTGAGAATGATTCTATAAAGCTTAGAATGTTGTATGGATCAATTTGGAGGTTTATAGAGAGTGGAGGACCAAATAACATATTAAGGAAAAATTGAGAGTGAAATGGAAATTGGTTAGAAATTAATGTGTTAAGCTTGAATGTATTCTTGGAATGCTTAAATATGTTGTCTAATGATTGAATTTGAAGTTCAATGGCAAGTGACCATATTGAATAAGTTGGAAATGTTGAGATGAATTTTAAAAGAACTCATTTTATGGTTATTTTATGAGATTTGAGAATGTCTTGTGAATTTGTGATGGAGATGAATAATAAAGGATTTTTAGGAATTTTATTCCTAAATGTGCCTATGTTAGAATGATACTAACATACGCTTTGAAATGTATGTGTTTGGTAAACGATGATTTTATAGATCGTGATCATGATCAAGATCGTAATACGATCAAGTTTAAAGATAAGGAAAAAGTTCAAGAGTAAAGCTAAAAGTGTTAGTAAGGTTTACTAGTGAGGCATCAGGTGAGTGCAATTGCATGCATATCATGGCATATTGATGTTTTATACATCATTGGGGTGGCTTGCGATAAGCCTACCCAAATTTTATTGTCATTATATTTATGTCGTTGAGCATATGATTGAGATATTTTAAATATGTCAAAAGTTGAATAAAAATGCATGGATCACTAGTTATATATGATGTTATATTATGAATGTTATTTAGGGTATGAACTGCCCAATGTTAAATTATGTTGCCATGGAAAATTTATAAATATGGAATATATGCCCAAGATTGTCATTGAGGGACAGGGTATAGTTGGCATGCCATAGAGTCCAGCAGCACGCTGCATACTCGGTTTAGCACTGTAGTGTATATAAAGGACACTTTGTGTAAATGGTTAGCACAGCCTTGTGTGCGGATGGTTAGCACAGCCTTATGTGCGAATGGTGGGCACAACCTTATGTGTATTAGCACTTTGGTGCATACTTGACTCGAGTACCCAGGGTCCTCATAGGTTTATATTTGGGCTATGATTTACTGGTAAATAATAGATAAACAGGTGAAAGAGTTACAAACTCTCAAAGATATGGCAAGTATATTGGTAAGAAATTATATGTGGTTATATTATGTTAATATATGATTAACATGATTGTAATGCATATCTAGTGATCATGATGCATGAAAATTTTATATGTTAATTGTTATAGTTATGTTATATTGCACTGAATATTATTATTGCCTCACTAAATATATACTTAGCGTGTGATGGTTTTCACGTGTAGGTAAAAAGCAGAGTTCGGAGGAAGGAGCTGGCATCCTACTTATCAAGAATATAATCACGGTATCAGTAATAACATCTTTTGATGTGTTTTGATGTTTCTAGATGACATGTATATGTTAAAATTAGTCGGTTATATACTAGTTTATACATGGTTTGTAATAACATATAAACTAGTTTATGTTTATAGTGGATGGTGAGTAGTTATATTAAATTAAAAATCGGGTAATGACTAGAAAAGGTTAAATAGAGTAATCAGGTAGATTTTTATTTTAGGCAGTTTTAATGCAGTTATATTCCTTATATATCATTGATAAGAATTGTTAAGTTGCTACCTAAAATCGGACCTAATTCGATGGGATAAAAATTTGAAATATGATTCTATGCGATAAATGGTAAAATGAATAATTTATAAATTTTCTTATAAATACTAAAGTGATACATTGGTATATTCTTTATGTAATACTTTAATTGGTAATGGATATAGAATACTGGTTAGGGTGTTACAAAAGGAAAGGGGAATAGAAAAAGGCAAAAGAAGAAGAGAATAGAGTGGGAAGGTGGATCGCCGAAAGAAAGTAGCAGTTGGCCACCGCTAGGCTTCTAAACTTTTTGAAAAATCTAGAGAGAATGGAGAAGATTTATTCCAAATAGAGACATTTGGTGGAACATAAATGTATAATTTTGAATTATATTATTTGAAATCTATAATCAGGACAAAAGATTGAGGACTAAGACCATTGAAGCGTGGCAAATAAAGAATGGCAACGAAGGAGACTCAAATTTAGAAAGGAATTTTTACAAGTTGTACCAACCTTTACCAAAGTTGATCCCATATAAACAAAGGTAGATTCGCTTCAAATGAAGTTAATTTTGGAATGATAGTAGAGAAAATTAAGAAAATTATAGTTATTAGCAAAAAACAAACAAATTTACATGAAAATAAGGTAAATTAAATACAAATGGAGTTAGAACTTACAATTGAAGAAGTGAATTTTTTTCTTGGTTGAGGTAGAGTTAAACAAGTGAAAATATCCAATTGTGTTGCCACATGTTGAGGTGTTTTTCTCCATCATGTAGGTTGCTAAGGAGACTTTTATCTGTCATGGTTCAAAGCTTCCGTCTAAGTTGTTAAGGCGAAACATCATTAAAGGGTTAAATGTTCCATCCATCTAAGCACAGGCTCTTCGAAAAAGACAGTCTCATATTAGGTTTATTATTTTTTTATATTATTTTCTTTTATTTGAATTTAATTTTTGTTTAATTATTTTCATAATTGTGTTGAAAGAAAATTCATCCAAGCTAAATCAAAATGTTAGGATTCACTATGCTTTTCTTGTAACCCCTCGACCCGGCCGAGTTGCAAGACCGAACCGAGTGAGCTACATTAGGTTTACCGAAGTAAACCAAGAAGATTAATCCCAAAACACATCCATTTTTTCCTTTTATCTTGTCTACATACATTATTACTATCCTACATGTTCATACTGACCTCCGGTGAAAACCCAACTCAATCGAGCACCGAGTTGACATCCAATTGATCACATTTGCAATTTAAGGACCAAATTGCAAATTTGGAAAACTACAGTGTCTTAGCTTATTTTTATGTTACCAATCTTTAATTAAGTAGGTTTCATGCTTACATGTTAAAAATCAAGTTAAAAATATCACCCAAACTCATTTAATTGCATCCACAACATTCAGGGACCAAAACGTAAGAAAACAGAACTTCAGAAGATTCCAAATAACCAAATTAACTACCACCGTACCGATATGGACAAGGGTGTTTCAATACGCCTTCACTATTTTAAAATCCTAGAATTACAGTAGCCAATTTCCGTTCTGATACGCCCCCGCGTATCAAAATGCCCTTCATGAAAACACTGTACTGTATCGAAATGCCTCATTGAGTACCAAAACAATGGCCAATTTTGCCTAGGCCCGTACCAAAATAATTGCCCGTGTACCGGTACGCTAAGCCTGGAATAGCTTACTTGTACCGAAACAGGAACACTCGTACAGGTACGACTGGACCTGTAATGTCCATTTTTGCTAGTTTAACATGCTTTTGAACATTCCAAAACATCCTAACATGTCCCTAACACACATACAACATATTCAAGAATCAAACCACTCCAAGAAAATCTAATTTCAACATCAAATCATGGTATTATACTTCAATTGTAAATCTAGAGGCATGCTTCTTAGAAAACCAATCAAGCAAAGCATGAAACTTCAAATCATCACCACAAACAATCATTAATGGCCATTTACAAACCAAGAGCCACAAAACAAACTTGCTCAAATGGGGAGTTTAACAAAACATCTCCTAAAACAACAACGGAACCCCCATTGCCCTTATTACTTATAGTTTATACCAAAAGCATACTTTGATTACCAAGTCTTGTTGTGATCCCTTGCTTCCCGCTGCCTTCCAAGCTTTTAATTCTCTGCATTGATGGACAAAGAGAGCGTAAGCAAACTAGGCTTAGTGAGGAGTGCTCAAAATAACATACCGTCAATGCATTAAAACCATTTCCCAATATTACATTGAAATCTCATTTCAATCATCTTTTAAAACACTATCATACCTTGAAAACCATGCACTCAACATCTTTAAAAACCAACATATTAACCCATATGAAACATGTATCATTAACCAACAACAAATCCCATTGCTAAACCTCAATTTATGCCTTCATATGCATAACGACCATATGCAAATCTTAAAGAGTTAACATGTATAAATTCCATTATACAACATAAACCATTTCAATGATACATCAACAACTATATTGGCATAAAAAGTGATCATTAACCAAGTTCCTTTACCAAAATAGTTCATCGGATACACAGATTCAACAAGTGTTCTCCCAACACTTTAAGCCATCTAAACTGGAATAGCGATACAATCACAATCGCGGTACAATACAATCGGGTACACTTTCAACCCATGGGGATACCAACCCTATTCCTCGGTTAGATGCTTAATCCACTAACGGGAGATTACGGTACCATATAACCCCTCGACCGTTAGGGTACATGGATGGAGTTTTCAGTACACCCAATCAAAACCCCTCAACATCCAAGGTGACTTATTATAGCGCGCTATCAATCCTATGACCGGCCAACTATATCCGATAATAATTTTTAAAACACATCACTTGCCAATATAATTCACCATTTACCATTAACCTTACTATTTTTACAAGCATTTAACCTAACCATTTACCAAAGCAACAAACCTTGCTTTAAACACAAGTATAAACCATATACTTACAATGATCACTTACCATGTGCATCCTTCAACATTTCATGCTCAAAAACAATATCTATATACTTTAAATCATGCTTAAAAAGTAGGTTCAATGTAAATCAAAACAAGTGCATAAAACCATTTCATAATAGCATGACTGAGAGAGAAAACCACGTCATACTTACTTCCGAGTTTAAACCAGTGTTTCAAGCTCAGTTTAAACTCCTATAAACCACTTTTAAAACATTCCAAAGCTGGAATCCACGTTCTCACTCACAGATACGCAAAACCTTGATTTGCCGACACAAAATAAGCATCCGAAGCCTCCAAAGCTTCATCGATCACTTCTAGATCAACCTCCCCTATTTTAATCACATTACAACAAAGGATTAATGCATCTCAATGCATTCAAAACACTTCAACAACAAATCCTCACGAACTTCCATAATCCTCTCACAATTACCAGCCACAACAACCGAAATCATCATCTAATCCTTTCCAAACTCAACCCAGCCATAATCTAACAATCTAACACTTTCATAATCATTAATTAACACTTAAAAATAGGATTAATTCATCTAAACACTTCCAGGAACTACACAACCACCATAACTCCACAAAAACACAAATCTAACAACCTAAACAACTAGGGATTCAAGAGTTTCTGGATTCCATTATTAAAAACAACTTATCAACATTATTATACATCTAAAATATGATTAAAATCAATCTTCAAAACTGGAAAATAGATCCAATTTGGATCTTTCACAATTTCATCAAATTTACCCAATTAAATCAATTAATCATTGCAAAATCATAAAATCAGATTATAAACCATAAATCAAGGATGAAATACTTGGGAATATCAATAAAGAACCATTCAATAGAGGAGAAAATGAACCTTACCTCTATTGTGTGATTTCTCCCTCAATTGGTTGATTAAAGCTAGGAAAACACAAGATTTCAATAAGGTTTTGTAAATCAAAGATAAGAATCATTTACAAATCAAGAAATTAAGAAAAAAAGACTCTCACCTCTATGATTTGATAAAAATAAGAGTGTATGGCAGAAAAGAAGTGGAGAGAAAAAGTTGAGAGAAAAGTTACGTGAAATTTCTTTTAATCCAATAACTAACTTTTTAATAACAAAACTCTTTTAATTATCTTTAAAACACATGTTAAAATATCTTAATTGGAGGGAGAAACCATCAGCCAAAACATGGTAATATAGCTCCTTAAGGATTCTAAGAATTTGACCCTTTTGATTTTAGTCACCTTTAAAAATAGTTTTCAAAAAGTACATTTTGGTCACTTACCAAAATGTCACCCTTCCAAAACCCATTTTCCAAAATTGTTTTCACCAATATTAATAATATATTAAAATATGATTTTTAACCATTTTTCCATATTTTTATCTTACTAAAAAAATATTTACTCCAAAATCTGACTTGAATCCCTAGCTCGGTCCATCGGACCGTCTAACAAGCCACAAAACCGCTAGGCCCAAAACTGGGGTGTTACATTTCTTTTGTTTGTTTTTCTTATTTTCATGTTGTGCTTTTTTTCATATATTTGTTTGAGAATTTTGAATTCTAATTCTTAGTTCTTAAATTTCATATCCATAAGGGTTTTATTGATTCAAGCTTATGCTTCCCAGTAAAAAATCAAAGAGTTTTGGTATTAATTTTTTAGAGTTGAGTCTTGATTTCACATTTGCATAGATAGATTTTCACAATTGAAGTATTTTTGGATAACTTTTTGGGATTTAGGATTTTTCTACTCTACAAATAAAGAGAATGAATGTAACGACCCAAATTTCCAAGTTAACGATTAGACGTTAACCCGAGTTATGGTCCTTTGTGTTGGTTTGGGTAAGTGGACCCATTGGGCCAAGTTTGGGCCTTATTGGATGAGAATTGGACCTTGCAAGCTTGTATAGTAGAGGGCCTGGTGTGGAAATTATACCTTTTTTGAAATGAAAGGTTGATCTCCCCTTATTGAAACTTGTCTCCACATGACTTTAAGGGGACAAAGAGTGGGTTTTGGTATTATCACTACCCACACACTTTTTCTTCACCCATTTTCTTCTACACATTCTCTCTTCATCCAAGTTCATTTTGCAACACTAAAAATCTCACATTTATGCATCAATTCTTCCAACTAATGTATAATATTTGAGTATGTTAATCTCCTCTCCAAAGGCTTCAAGAAAAGCCTAGTATTGTGGTGGAAAGAGGAGGTGCTTTGGGGGGTTCCAAGCTTGGGTCAAAGGAGAAAGTTAAATGGTTTAGATTGGAAGCTAGATTTTGAGATTTCTAGCTAAAGGCCAGTACATCTTTGACTCCTACTATTCTTAAAGATCATAAAGTGATTGCTTTGCTTGATGTTGCGGTTTATTGTTGCTATGTTGGGTGTTTGGTAGCTTAGAGACTTAATAATGGTGAAATCCAGATTATTTGTAAATAATGGGTAAAAATGGTAGTAAACCACCCTAAACAGCTCCCATAAGGTGTAGAATTGAGTGAAGGAGTTAAGGGTTACTCTTTGGAAGCTTGGGAAGTGATTTCTCAAGCCTTGGAAGCTATTTCTAGGCTTTCGTATCGGTACCTAGGGAGCCCGTACTGATACCCTATGCTCTGAATGATGAACATAGGCAAAATTTAAAGGGCGTATTGGTAAAAGATCGATTTGTACTGATACCCCCTGTTCCAGTAATTTTCCAATAGCAAAGTTTCGTACCGGTAGTCTTGGGGGCATATCGGTATTGAAGACGTATTAGTATGTGGGGTCCGTATATTGGTACGGGGTCAACGGTCAACCTTTTCTCTATAAAGCTTGAGTATCAGTATACTTAGTTTGGGTATCGGTACCTAGTGACCAATATCGATACTCATGGTGAGGTATTGGTACCCCATTGGGCAATCTGCTCGTAAATGTTGAAAATGAGTTTGAGGGGTTGATAATTCGAGGAATATGGTCCATTGGGCTTCTAATACGATAAAATAAACTATAAAACTGAGAAACTGAGATTTAACCCTCATGGATGAGTGTAACGTGCAATAACTTGGAATGTGATAAATTGAGATAACCATGTTGGTTAGTGTTATGCCTTGGGCCATTTGTTTAATGGCTTGGCTTGGTGCCACTTACCTCTTGGTGAGGTATATGATTAATCGGGGAGTATGTATTATCTTGATCATTGAAAAGGAATCCATATGTCCTAGAGTCAATACTACGGTACTTATATAAGGGGATGTGTACTTTGAGCTGAGTGATTAAATACATCCAATGTACCCACAAGCTAAGTGATCTGGGTGCGGTTAGAAACCTATCTGTGGCTATGGTGATCCAGATAAGGAAATTAACTCGATAGGCTGAGTGAGATCGAGTAACCTAATAGGTTGAGTGACCTCAAGTAAAGACTACTTGTGGCTAATGTGATCCAAGTATGTCTAGGATGTATTTGTGGCTATGGTGATCCGGATATGGTCTATTTAACCCGATGACTTGTAAATACGAGTAACCCAACGACTATGTGAGCACGAGTATAGTAGGGCTTTGTTGGCCATTATGTTGATGATGTATGGATGTATTTATGTATACTGCATGGATACTATAGATGGTAGTTTATGTACTCGATGGCTGAGTGACAGGGTATAGTATGAACTAAACTCGACGGGCTGAGTGAACTTGAGTAACTCAATAGGCTATGTGACCTCGAGTATGGTAAAGTATGGTTGAACTTGAGATAGGTGATCTAAGAACTCTAGCTAGCATAGGCTAGATGATAACTCATAGATAGTAAAGCCTTATCTATGCTCTCTAAACTATATTTATCTTGCATGCTTATTTTATGATAATCACAAATTATGGTAGAGTAGAAATGTACCACTGAGTTTTGAAAGCTCAACGTTCGGAATCGTTGTTTCTGTTCGCAGGTTGATAGTGCTTTAAAAGACACGTTTTTTCAGTTTATTTATTGATTAATTTTTCCCCATCATGTTATCTTTTGCATATATTTTAGCATTTTTATCTTTGTATTTGCATTTTCTTAACTCAGTTGCTCTGTCTTGAATTATCCTTGAATTTATCACATTTTTGCTACTGATGTCACTACATGAGTTCTTCCAAAATTGCATCCAGGGTTGTCGCCGTTTTGGGATGTCACTGCAATACTAATGCCGCTGTATAAGTGTTGTTTAGATTGTTTCCAAGATTGTTGTCACATTGACAGCTATCAAAAAGATAAGATCAAATGACGCTAGCAAGAAGATAAGATCAAAGGATAATGAGTTGGCAGTTAGCTACAACAAATTTTGTCTGGACCTGTTATGGGGCAATGAAATAGTCATTGTCACCACATTGATAGCTGTCAGCCTAAGATCAAAGAATTATGAGTTGTCCATTAGTACAACTGTCATATATAAAATTTTATCCATAGAATCTATGAAGGACACCTGTAAACACCCAATTGGAAAATGATAAGGTTATAAATACATATATTCTTACCCTAAAAAGGGGAGGCTCTATCTTATCATCTTTTTCCTTGGTTTTGGAGCTTTCTCTTGATGGCTATGGCTGCTTAAAAGCTTCCAAGGGGTAACCGAGGTAAATCCGATGCAGAATTAAGTTGTGACAATGAGTGCAAAGCAAGAAGAAGCATCAAAGAGCTATTGAGTTAGCTAGGGATAGCTTTCCCCATTCGGTTCTTAATGTTTCTTTTGTTTAAGCGCCGATGATTATGATTTAATTTCATTTTGTATGAAAATACTTTAGGAATGTTGACTGAATGTTTATCTTATTAAGCTTTTTCTCTATCTTTTGATCTTTGGGTTTGAGTGTCTTTATGCACGAAAGTGTTTATTGCAGCCACTATTAATGAGAGTTGCAGTGACAATTCAAGTTGACAATCATGACAACGAAAGTTGCATGGGAGTACAACAAAAGTTGACTAAACCGTTCTCGTATTTGCTTATTAGCCATCATTGAGAGGTGTGGTGAGTAGGCTCATATAAGTATTTGATTATTGGTAGAAGTTGAGATTGGTAAGATATTTATGTGCTTTATTGCATCGACAAGCATTTTTTTATTTTTTGCTAGCATTCGTTAATCGTTGATGAATCATCGAGGGAACCCTAATGCCTTCATTATATAGTTTCTATTTTAATTTCAGTACGTTGCTGTGACATTATCTACACCATTTACCTTTCATTGCTTCGATATTACCGATTGCATTTACCTTATTTTTTTACTTATTACACTGTCATTGGTAGACGTCCGAACAACCGTCCTCGTGGGATCGATATCTAACAAGAACTACCTGTCAACTATACTTGCATCGATGTTGGTACACTTGCATAAATCTTTTGACGTTATTTCACCGATCAAGTTTTGGCACGGGGACAGTTTTTTTTGGTGTTTATTTTTGTCATTGCGTTTTTTTTAAAATTTTATTAACTTTATTTTCTTTTGTTTTGTTATTTTTTTAGGTGTGATAAAAAGAGAGAGAGCAACAACTTTGTCAAAGGATAGACATCGAACCATTCAAGATTACACGATGTCCAACTATGACTTTCAATATCCTATTCCAAGAGCGGTTCAAATAAAAGCTACTCCAGACATTATTGTGTGCGATAAAGTTTCTGCTGTTAGAGCTCAAATTTCTTCTCTGGAAACAGGATCTAAAATATGCAAGGGACTAGTGAAGTTATACCTATTCAAGTCGCTCAACGAGTAGATGTCCCTGCATTCAGCTGTGAGATTTGCGGTGACAACCACATTTATGAAGACTGTCCACAATTCCTATAGAACAACTCTTATCGTAATTCCTAAAATGCTTCTTCATGCAATCAACTAATTTGGGCAATTTAAAATTTTGGGCAAAATGCTGGGACATTCATATATGGGAATACTTGGTCCTGAGACACTTATAATCCAAGACAAAGGAATTACACTATGTTGTAGTCACAATTCAATCAGCAATCGTAAATGCATCAGCAACAATATCAGGTGCAACCACAATATGTTTAGATCCTACATCTGCATGCTCAAGCACCTATACAGCAACAATACACCTAAGCTTCCATATCTGATCCCTTCGTAGCTCTTGAAGTTTTGACGCGAAAGCATATCACTCGAATGGAAGTACTTGTTCAAGGGGAGTCCTCATTGATTTGTGCAATAGAAGCAAAATTGGGACAACTTGCATCCACAATGAATACTAGAATACAAGGCACACTTCCAATTGATACAGAAAACTCTACTATTAAGGGGAAAGAACATTCCCAAGATATCACTTTAAATAGCAGCACACAAACTAGTGAGCTAGCCAGGGATTCAGATGTAATATTTTCAGAAAATGGTGAAGTGACTCTTAATTAAAAGATTGCTGCCGAAGAAATTATTGATGTACCAGCAAATCCTATTCCAAGAATTGTTACTCACATGCCTAATGTGATGTAATCAACATGTTGATGCAATCTGAAGTGTCAGCGCAATCCAAAGTGCCAACACAATCTAAAGTGTTGTCACATCCACCTTTGCCATGACAAGTTCATGACTACGTTTAGGGTCAATATGATGGTAGTACTTTGTCAATGGAATCTAAGCATGTATCTCTTGAGGAACCAACGATGCTAGATTTGAAGCCATCAAAAGAAGGGTATGATCATTTGGGAGAAGATACTCTATCCATGATGATTCCCTCCGATATTATTGCTGCACCAAAATCTCTACTAATGGAGATGTTTGAAAAGCATGAACAAAGTGGTGGTTGGATGCTTGAAAATTTTCAAAGAAATGGTCTTTTACTTGATTTACATAGAATTCTAGCAGAGGATTGCTAAAACAATTGGCTAGAGCATCAAATGTCACTACAATGAAAGCTACATCTAGATATGATAAAAGTCGATGAGAATGGGGTAATCAAATTGCTGGATTTTGAAAATGTTGCTCACATTGAATTTATGCCTTCCAAAATAGTATCAAGGTGGGGGTACGCATAAACTTAGAAGGAAAATGAAAGAAAGACACCTCCACCAAGATAACACAAGTGGGAATGGTTGCAATCACATTGGCCCAACTCTTTCTGGGCATAATTGTCACTTGCAGGAAGGTGCGGATAGACTATAAGAAGTATCAAAAATAACTCTCCAAGGTAACCCCCTGCTACAATAAAAAATAAATGATGCTTATTATGAGTGCATTCGGATTTCACTAGAATAAGAGGAGGCTAATGATGCCAAAGTTAAACCAGAACCAGATGAGGCACCTACAGACCGAGCTAAGCTGAGAGAAAAGAAGAAGATGATAAAATGCTGCTGCAAAACTTTTCACTACATCCGATGTTGTGGATGCAACTATTGAGAAGACAATGCCACAACAACAAGAAGAAATACCATGCAGTCACATTGGGAGCAAATGAACACTGGATTTGTTTGTTTTTAACTTTTTTGTTTTGATCATGCATTTCATGTAGTAGTTGTTTTCCTTTTTTTACTGCATTTTGTCATTGTAATTGCATTTAGGTTTATTGTCATTGCTTTTATCATTGTAACTGCATTCTTTCATTGCATTATGTTTTTGCACTAGGGACAATGCAATCTTTAAGTTTGGGGGTATTCACCAAGGTTTGAAATGCACCCCAATTTCAAAATTTTTTAAAGCAAATGCAAGGTTCATTTTGTGCTATAATTTTTTTCTTACATTCGATGCTTAATTCTTGAATCATGATTGTTAATAAATTGGTTGGATACATGTGATTGAATGTTGTATTAGAATTCTTTTATGAATGAATTTTGTTGCTTGAGTAATGAATTTTTAGCATCATCTCTTAGATTTTAGATGAACCTGTCTTGTTCAGCTGTTGTTATATATGTTTATAGATCATATTATGTGTAAATAAAGAACACTCCAATGTGGGTACGCAATAAAAGTAGCTTAAGGGGGAACACTCCAATGCATGCGTTAGAAAAACGAATATGGCCAAAGGCTGTCGCTGCATGAGTATGTGTCAAAGCAATGAAGTACTCTCTGGGGGTTCGTTGCACAACATCTTACTTCTCAGGATCTTAAGGTGCATTCATTCTTTGATATCACTCGCTGCTTTAAAAAAAGAAAAGAAAGAAAAAATAATATATTTTTATGCTTATATAGTATAATGAAAAAATGTTGTTTAGGTTGGAGGATTTTGAGATGTAAGGCATGATGTTAGCATTGATTAATTGCAAGTTCATTCATTCATATTCCTTAGTTTTCGATGCAATCATCTATCATGTAGATGTAATTGATTCATTGATAGTTGAGATAATTCGAGTTGCTAGAATGTTCATCAATTTGTGATTAACCTTGCTCTTTTTATTTTTCTTGAGGACAAGCAAAACGTTAAGTTTTAGGGTGTGATAGTACTTTTAAAGACATGTGTTTTCACCTTATTTATTAATTAATTTGTGCCCATCATGTTATCCTTTGCATACATTTTAGCATTTTTATCTTTGTATTTACATTTTCTTAACTAAGTTGATCTTTCTTGAATTATCCTTGAATTTATCACATTTTGCTGCTAATGTCGCTGTATGAGTTCTTCCAGAATTGCATCTAGGGTTGTCGCCGCATTGAGATGTAGCTGCAATATTGATGTTGCCACATAAGCATTATTTTGATTACGTCCAAAACTGTTTCCATATTAATAGCTGTAAAAAAAGATAAGATCAAATGACATTAGCAAGAACATAAGATCAAAGGACAATGAGCTGGCAGTTAGTTACAACAACTTTTGTCTAGACCTGGTGTGGACACAATAAAATAGTCATTGTCGCCTCAATAACAACTGTCAGGATAAGATCAAAGAATTATGAGCTCTCTATTTGTATAGATGTCTTATACAGAATTTTATCCATAAAATATATGAAGGACACATGTAAACACCCAAATGGAAAGTGATAAGGATATATATACATATATTCTTACCCTAAAAGGGGTGGCTCATATCTTACCATCTTTTTCCTTGGTTTTGGAGCTTTCTCTTGATGGATATGGCAACTTAAAAGCCTCTAAGGGGCAACCGAGCTGAATCCAATGCAGAATTAAGTTGTGACGATGAGTGTGAAGCAAGGGAAAGCATCAAGGAGCAATCAAGTTAGCTAGGGATAGCTTTCCCTATTAGGTTCTTAATGTTTCTTTTGTTTAAACGCTGATGATTATGGTTTAATTTTATTTTGTATGAAAATACTTTATGAATGTTGATTGAATGTTTATCTTATTAAGTTTTTCTCTATCTTTTGATCTTTGGGTTTGAATGTCTTTATGCATGAAAGTGTTTATTGCAGCCACTGTCAATGAGAGCTGCAGTGATCATTCAAGTTAAATATCATGACAACGAAAGTTGCATGGGAGTACAACAAAGTTGACTAAACCGGTCATGTATTTTTCTTATTAGCCTTCACTAAAATGTGTGGTGAGTGGGCTCATATAAGTCTTTGATTATTGGTAGAAGTTGAGATTGTAAGATATTCATGTGCTTTCTTGCACGATAATCATCTTTTCTTCTGTTTCTTGCTAGCATTCGTTAATATGTCGATAAATCACCGAGGGAACCATAATGCCATCATTATATTGTTTTTTTTTAATTTTAGTACATTTCTATGACATTATCTACACCATTTACCTTTCTTTGCTTCGGCATTACCAATTGCATTTACCTTATTTTTTACTTATTGCACTGACATCGATAGACATCTGAACATTCGTCCTCATGGGATCGATATCCGACAGGAACTACCTGTCAACTATACTTGCATCGATGTGTGTACGCTTGCACAAATCATGTGATGTTATTTCATTGATCATAGGTTAGTAAGTGGATCATGGGTGAGCAGCACATCAAGAAGAGATTTCCCAGCACCGCTTTGCTTCAGAGTACAATGCTTATTATTTAGCTTTGGGCTTATGTAATCATAGGACCTTACGAGTTATTGAGTCTGTAAACTCTATTGAAATGTCATTTTGATATACGGTGTTTTAGACTTGGAGCTCCTATTTTGTAAACTTATTTATAATCCTTATTTAGTTACATGGATTCATGGAAAATTTGATATATTAAAAATGGCTAAATATATAGTTTTTTAAATAGAATTTTTGATGGGTCAATTTTGGGTGACCCAAATGTAGTACTTTGGATATAGATTCAGATCAAGGTGTTACATTTAGTGGTATCAGAGCTTAGGTTTAGCTGGTTTTAGAAATTTTGGGGTGGTTTAGAGGTCTTGGTAAGGTGTCTAGTGAATACAAGCCCCTAAATTTAAGTTGTACTATTTCAAGACTGGAATCCTGATATGTCAAGTACATGTGTTTGTTTTGGTTTTAGTTACATTGATGGAAATATAATTTCTCGTTCGAATAATGGCTTTGGTTTTTGTGGAATGAGTGTTGTGGTAAGATCTAGAGGTCGATGTTAGATTGATTAAAATGTCAGATTTGTAAGTACTTGTAAGTAAGGTTGTTACCGTGGATGATGAGTAAGGATTGAGAGTAATTGTCCCTGTGGACTTGTTGGATTTACTCTCTCTCCCTAGTTAGTGGATGATACCCTTAGTGTAAGTTGGTCGTGTGAGCGTGACATATGCCTTGGTTTTCAAGCAAGAGTCTCGAAGTCTCAAGGTTCAAAATAAACCAGGTTGTTGGTAATAGGCACGATGGACCATTACCTTTCTAGCATGATGTCGTGCTCTTGTGATGTTAGTTTAAGGAGAGTCTTGCAAATTGCAAGACGTTCTTTCCACGTAGTATATACGAGGTTTGAGAGTCTGAGGCTTTAGAGTTGCGAACGTTTAAGAGGATGTTAGGGGTGCTCTTTGAGGAATGAGCGGGCTTACCTCTTGATCATGGATTATAACCCATGATAGATGTAACGTCGAGTTCAGTGATAGTGTCCATCACCTTGTGGTATGGAACTGACTAAACTTTTAGTGTGAGGACCCATTTGTAAAAGTGAAACGCAGACGAGTGTCATCGCCAAGTGGTTCACTTTGGGCCGTGCCTGCATCGTTATCTAGTGAAGGACTGTTATCCGTTTCTCGGGGTTGATAATTTTGTAATTGGTTGAAGAGTTTTGATGTTCCGTACGATTATTTAGTATTTGAGTATCGTAAGTCGAAGGTTAAAGACAATTCGTGATAAGAATGACTTCGATGATTTGAGATTTTGCTTTAGCGAGTTTTGAGATGGGTTGTTTACATGTATGGTAAATAATATGAAGATTATCAGAGTAGCACAATGGAAATATGAGGTTATCGGCTATGGTTATGTGGAACCAGGATTCTTGAGTTGCAACAGATCATGTTGGAAGAACCATTTGAAGATCCTTGAGGGCTTGTTGGAGTTTCAATGCAACTATTTGTTGGAATTAAGTAGTTGGGGTGGAAGGGCACGTCCAAACCTTCGAGGATAGTTGGGTGAGTGTTGATCTCTACTAAGAGTTCGCAAGAGGAAACGATTTTTTATTGGAAACAAACGGCTCGAGTAGTGAAATCACATGATTATGAGTTAGCCTTTATCTGAGTTAGGGGTAAGTTCTAATAAAATGAAGTGCTAAGTCCCGTCTTGGTTGGCCAAGCTGAGAAAAAGAGTTGTTAATACAAGATACATAGATGGTAAATTTCGGTAGTCAAAGTTTCGCTTGTTCTTAAAAATGTTTGGTCATGGTGTTAATAGTAGACAAGAGAGTGTTCCAAGTAGTATACCTTTGAGTAGGTGTAGCAATTTGGACACGGACGAGGCTTGAGTTCAAGAGTTTTAAACCGCGGATGATGTTAGAGATGATTGTTAATCGGGATAAAACTCATCTGAAGTGAGTTTCTTGAGTTGATGCTTGGACAATATCGTTTGGGTCCATCCTATGTTATCCCGATTTATGGTTAAATGTGAGTGTTGTTTGATTGTTGGGAATGAATCATTAGGGATTCATGAGAGAGGAATTGAGGAGTTTAGTGTTATAAGTTTTACCTAGGGGAGTTCTGGAGAGAAATTTCAGAATCGAGAAGAACGTATGTGAGATAGGTAATGGTTGGTTCTGGGATAATTGTATCTCTTTCCTTCGTTAAATTTCGAGGAAGAAATATTTTTTAGGGGGAGAGAGTTGTAACAACCCAACTTTCCAAGTTAACAATTAGACGTTGACCCATGTTATGAACCTTTGTGTTGGTTTGGGTAAGTGGACCTATTGGGCCAAGTTTGGGCCTTATTGGATGAGAATTGGACCTTGCAAGCTTGTGTAGTGACCAAGTTGTAACAAGGGAGAAAGTGGAGGGCTTGGTGTGGTAATTATACCTTTTTTGAAATAAAAGGCTGATCTCCCCTTAATGAAACTAGTCTCCATGTGACTTTAAGGGGATAAAGAGTGTGTTTTGGTGATATCACTACCCACACTCTTTTTCTTCACCCATATGTTTCTTCACCTTCTCTCTTCATCCAAGTTCATTTTTCATCACTAAAAATCCCACCTTTATGCATCAATTCTTCCAACCAAGGTCCGAGATTTGAGTATGTTAATCTCCTCTCCAAGGGCTTCAAGAAAAGCATAGTATTATGGTGGAAAGAGGAGATGTTTGGGGGTTTCCTAGCTTGTGTCAAAGGAGAAAGTTGAAGAGTTTTGCTTGGAAACTTGATTTCGGGATTTCTAGCTAAAGGTCAGTACATCTTTGACTCATACTCTTCTTGAAGATCATAAAGTGATTGCTTTTCTTGATGTCGTGGTTTATTGTTGCTAAGTTGGGTGTTTGGTAGCTTAGAGCCTTAATAATTGTGAAATACGTAGTAATTGTAAACAATGGGTAAAAAAGGTAGTAAACCACCCTAAACAGCACCCATAAGATGTAGCACTAAGTTAAGAGTTAAATGTTACATTTTGTGGGCTTGGGAAGTGATTTCCCAAGCCTTGGAAGTCTTTTCTGTGCTTTGGTATTAATCGCTGTGGAAACGTCACACGCTAAGTGCAAGCAAACACTGTTGATGGAAGTATAGAAACATGAGGTCCCTATTAGATATCGATCCAACAAGGATAAGTATTTAGCTTAAGTATTATGTGGCCACAAGCAATTTTGTAAACTGAAATATTGCGAGTGTAATGGTGGTAGCAATAAAGAATAAAATAATGAGTAATAGATCAATTATGGCAGCAAGAAGGACATCAATTATAAAAGAGTGAAGGAATATCAAGATAAAGACTGGATACCCTCGGTTTAGCTCAGTAGAACATCAAGTACCATCAAGGAAATAGAATGTGATAGTTCTTTTGGTAAAGAAAAGGTTAAGCTTGCTTACTAACTTCTACTCAACCATCAACTGTGCAAACAAATATGTAGATCAACTAAAACTCTCATTGATAGTCAAAACTACAACTCCTTGAACAAATAGACCAAATCTCGTTGCATTATTATTCAACTCTCATTGGAATGGCTTGTTAACCTGACTTGTCACCGCATCTCTCAATGTCAATGATGTTTAACACTTTCATGCAAACAGTAATTAGATCTAACAATCAAAGTATGAGAAAAAGCTAATAATAATATATTGAACTAAAATATAAGATCTAAACAAGTTCATACAAAGCTTAAGAAATTAAACCAATGTCATTAAAGTACAAAATATAATGAAATCTCCAATAAACAACTAAAATAAAGAGAGTTTAAAGAAGATAACAAATATTCTCCTTGATATAGCACTTGAATCCTCTTCTCCAGAAATAGAGTTTAAGCTGCCATGGAAGAAGAGCTCGGAAGGTTGAAGAAGATAATGGAAATGAAAATTATGTGAAGATCCTCCATTTCTTCCCAAATCTGTCCTTTTATAAGCTTTCAAAGAAAGGACACATGTCCTTCTGGTGTTTTGAATGACTCTGAGCCATACCAATTCTATTATAAAAATAATACAACTGGCAGGGTCATCTTTATCTTTTAACAGACTGGACAGCTGGCCACTACAGTATCGAGCTGGCTGCAGTGGTGAAACTTTCTCTGTAGGGACTAGAAATACAGTGACAACAAGGCAAATAGGCAGAAATATGTTTAATAAGAGCAACTAAGACTAAGTTAGACAAAATGCAGAAAATAGACATGAAAATGCAGAAATGAATGCAATAAACATTAAGGTGGGGACAATTAAATCTATAGCCTAAGAGGAAATACATGCTCTTTAAAGTGCTATCACACCCCCAAACTTGAGTTTTTACTTTTCCTCAAGTAAAATTGAAAGCAGCAAGGTCTAACAATAGTTTAGAGACATTCTAGTTACTTGAATCATTCCAATCAACCAATGAATCAATTGCATCGACACGAAAGAGGATTGCATAAACAACTTAAGCATCATATATAAACAATAATTTCAACAATACCTAACATCATGTCTATCATTTCAAATTCTTTCCACTATTACAATTTATTTATTACAACTTATAACAAGATATATATATATCAATATAAATATTTTTTTTCATTTTTGTTTTTTATGTAGCGAAGGATGTCTAACAATGAATGCACCCTAAACCCTAAGAAGTAAAATGTTGTGCAACGAACCCCCAAGAAGTACTTTATTGCTACGACACACACTCATGCAACGATAACCTTTGGCCAGATTATTTTTCTAACGCTTGCAGAGGAGTGTTCCCCTTAAAGCTACTTTTATTGAACACACATTGTAATGCCTTTTATTTATGCTTAATAAGATCTACTAACATATATAACTCAAGCTGAAAAAGCAAAAATCATCCAAAATCAAAAAAATGATGCTAGATATTCTTTACTCAAATAAGCATATATATTATGCAGAGTTCTCATGCAATAATCCAGCATGTATATCCACCCAATTCATCAGTAATTAGAATGATTCAAGACTTACATATCGAATGCAAGCAAGAAAATTTTCAACTCAAACAGAACCTTGTATTTGCTTGGATTTTTTTTGAAATAGGGGGCATTTCAACTCCTAGACGTATACCCCCAAACTTTGAGATTGCATTGTCCCCAATGCAAAAGAAAACATAATGCAATGGCAAAATATGGTTACAATGCTAAATGCAATGATATTACAACTAAATGCAATTACAATGACAATGCAAATATCATGATAATACAGAAAACAAAATGAAATTACACTATATGGTATACATGCATACAAAAAACTAAAACAAACTAACTAAGTTATTAGGCTCTTGCGAGGAGGTGGCAGAGCGACGTTTCTTCTTTTTGCACTGCTTCTCTTCTTTGCGTTTTTTCTTTCTTTTTGTCTTTGGATTTTGAGATCTTTCTTTTATTCTCTTTCCTTGGAAGGGACGTCTTCTCATCACAATCAACTTATTCTTCATTCTCTGGCTCCTCTTCTTTTTCAGCATCATCGGCCATGTCCGCAGTGGGGATGAACAAGGGTGGTGCTTTGTATACCACCATTGCAAGAGGGTTGTCCTCTTGTTCATCAACTATAGAGATAGCTTCTGCCGGTCTCACAGAATTTAGCTTCCACAATCTTGGATGCAACCAATCTTCTTTCATAAAAAATGTTCTCAGCAGTAGTCTTCTCAAAATAGGATCCTCATCAATTTCCTTCATAAAAACTTATCTTTTTCAGCAGCAGTGGGTGTTGCTTTGACATTTGTAGGGATATTTAAGTCAAAGAGACAATTCTTAATGATTTTGCTCGATGATTCTTCTCTTGGTGTGTCACTAGCCTCACTTACATTATTAGGAGATTTTACAAACTTGGCTGGTACTTCTTTTGTGGCTGCATCAAAAGAGAAAATCATAACTACGGATAATGGAAGGAAATTCTGAGGATTTTAGTAATGCAACTGATGTGATTCTGCTCATTGCAGAAAGAGCATACTTGTGCCACGTCTTTAAATAAGCATAAAGTAAATTCTGTGCCAAATCAAGTATTCACATTGTGGTTGCAACTCTTCCCAATGTGCTCGTTAAAGCATCGAGTTTGTCCTATATAGCCAGAAACTTCGTCCAGACTTCATAACTTGTGGGGACATTCTCAGATGTATCTTTCACCTTATCTTTGCCTTTTTCCTCCCTCATCGTAATGTCAACTTTTGGTGTAAGAACCTCTGTAGTTTGTACCATTCTCTCAATGCCAGCTTCATTGATTGGCCCTTTGTTAGTTGCCATTTCCTCATTTTGTAGGGGCTTAACTCCCTTCAATCCACACAATTGCATGATCAACCAAGGAAATGCTAAAATTCATTTCTTCTTCTAAGCAAAACTCACTATCTTCTTGTGGATGATTGCACCCACATCTATATTTCTTCCCTTAACGATAAAATGTATCAGGAACATTCTATCTAACGAGACGGTGGTGCTATGAGTTGTAGGCAGCAACCTGGAATTAATAAACTGAAACCAAATCTTTGCAGGTAGAGTTAGAAACTTCCTATACATAGTGAAGTTCCCAACATTGGTCCTCGACCAAAATGCACCCTCAATACATAAATCCTTAATAAGCAAGGCTGGTTTTTCCTCATTAATCTCTACAAAATAACATGTTCATCAGCACTCACAGAAGTTTTTAACAGTTTGTTACTGATAGCAACACTCTAAGGAATAGAGCTTTCCCTCACAAAAACTAGTTTTAATGAAGGCTAGTAAAGATTAGCATAGAACTATCTTACCAAAGTAGCACTGTATTTACCATGGTGAGTGCAAAAGTTGCTCCATTTGTGAAGCTCTATAGTTTGATGGATATATTTTCCAGGTTTCTTCTCTATGAAAAAACAATCCCCTATTCTGGGAGGATACTCCATTTAAGGATATGTTCCTTGTAACTCTCTCCCGCTATTTTTGTCTAAAACACTTCATTTCAGTGTTTTCTTCTTCGGTAGCAGGTTCCTCGGATTGATAATTTGAAACTAAGCTCTGAATGTCTTTTGCAGAGGATTCCATCAAAATTTTGCGAGCAGCTCTGGTCTTGGCCACGATAGATTAAGAAAGAAGACGAAATGAAAAGTTTTTTGTAGAAAAAATCAAACTTTCAAGCTTCGAATATGAAGAAATCAGAGAATCTAAAAGAATTTGTCAGTGAAGATCAAAATTGATAAATAACGATGAAGAAAATAGGGAAATGAAAGGGCGCGATTTATAACGTCTAATGCGATGAGAATTGACGGTCTAATTATGGTGCAATAATCACACCCGTCCGCTGCATATCCCGCCCTTACCAATGAAGGGCTGTGATTTATGGTGATTAATCGGTGTAAAAGAATTACTTGAATTACCCATAAATATCATGCATATCTTGTGTAGCCTTATTGTCGTGCAAGCCGTTGGAAGGAGATTCCATATAAGACAAGAGAATTTATTTTGCAAAAAGAAATAAAAGGAAATTAAAGATGAACAAGGAAAAGAAAAGAAAAACTAAATATATTTATATCTAACTAAAGCAATAAAAAGAAATATAAAAAAAATTTGACCAATTTAATAATGGTCTCAACACTTTTAGTGTCAAGGTCACCAAAGTAGAGTTTGAGTCTTTGTCCATTGACTTTGAATGAGATCCTCTCTTTAGTATCCTTGATTATGACTACACCATGTGGAAATACTTCCAAAACTTTGAAAGGTCCCAACCAGCGTGACTACAATTTTCCTGGGTGCAACTTCAATATTGAATTGAATAGCAAAACTAATTGCCTGACTTCAAATTATCATTGCAATATGATCTTGTCGTGCAAGCGTTTACTCTTGTCCTTGTAAATAGAGGTATTTTCATAACCATTGCAGAGAATTTCTTCTAATTCAGTAATGCCCAGCAATCGTTTCTTCCCTGCAGCCTCATAATCATGATTAACCTGCTTAAGAGCCTACAAATCCTTATGTTCTAGCTCAACAGGCAAATGACAAGATTTTCCAAAGACAAGTTGATACGGTGACTGTAACACCCCCTTCTCGGTCTGGTAGAGAACTGGGTTAGAAAGCGTTACCGAAACAATAACGGTGACCGATACGATATTTCATTTAATTACTTATCCAAATTTTGCAAATCTAGGTACATTCTAAGCAAAACGACGCAAAACGGATTGAGTTAAACATCTTTTAACTTAAGGGTGCAATTCAAAGAACTTCTAATGATTTATCATGAAAATTTTCATTTTTTCTAAACAAGGGTGTCGATAAGCCCTAGAACCGTACCGATACACTAAGCTTAAATTAATTTCCAAATTTTCCAGTGACAAAGACCCGTATCGATACGCATCAAGGCATATCGGTACGCCTAACAGCGACCGTTAATATTGTTAGGTTTAGTGGACTCGTACCGATACGTGATCAAGCCATATCGGTATGCAGTTAAACTCATTTTTTTACACTCGATATGGTGTACTAATACGCACCCAACCCGTATCGGTACAGTGTTGATCTTAAAATTCCAGTGACCAAAATTTGTACCGATACTTACTATACAGTATCGGTACGCCCCTTTGACCAACGCTGACTCGATCCTAATATGCATGACTGTATCGATACGCCATCACCCGTATCGGTATGCCCTGGTCTATAATGACATTTTATCTGGTTTTTAATCAATTTAACCCATCAAATGAGGTCCCAATGCAATGAAAATTTACCAGAGAGTTATTAATAGCCATCTCTAATAACATGCAAAATCTTAAAGCATTTTGAATCCATTTACCTTGTTTTCCACTTTTTAGCCCAATATGCATACTTTAACCCTATTTAGCCCTTACCAAAAGTCCATCCTAAGTCTTTATAACATACTGTAGCGACCAAAATTCGCAATGATCTCTAAAAAAGGAGTAGTATATTTCCTTTTTTTTTGGAAAATGAGAAGTTCTTTAAAAATTCGTATTTTTTGAAAAACAATAAAACTTGGAGTCGCCACCAGCCACTGAGGTAGGCCGGACACCATAAAAACCAGAGATTCATTTGAAAGCAGGTTCGAGAGTCGGTTACGGATGGGAAAGGTTTTGGCACCCCCACACCGCCCAAAAATTGGTACCAAAAAAAGAATATAATTACCGCTTTGTTAATATTAAAATTTTCAGATTAAAGTGACGATTAAATTAGAATTTGGTTATGCATACGAGTAAATTTTAAGGGCCCCATATTCGAGAGTAAACCGAAAAGCCACCACCACTACGTTTGGTACTAGCCTTATCTACTATCGAATAAAAGGGTAACGCACTAACATTTAAATAAGTCGAATGCTAGAAAATAAAACACATATATAAGAAATAAAAACAAAAAAAGGCAGAAATTAAAAATCCAGAAAAGGGCCGGATCGAACAAGGAAGAAATGTATAAAATAAATACGAAAATTAAAATACGAGAAATTAAATTGCGGGAAAATTAAATTGTGAGAAAAAATAAAAGCTGGAATTAAAAAGAATCCAGAAAGGGACCAGATCGAAAAAAGCAATCCGAAAAAAAGGATCGGATCGAACAAAGCAATCCGAAAAAAAGGACCGGATCGAACAAAAGAACGTAAATGAAAAAGAGACCTAGAAAAGGGACCAGATCTAACATGAAAAGAAATGCGAAAATTAAATTGCGGAAAATAATGTTAGTTGCGGAAATTAAATGTTAGGTCTAATAATATATAGATATATATACTATACATATGTAAATATTATATTATACTAGTGAAATATGGATAATATATAATAATAATATATAACATATATGATATAAACATAATATATGACATATGATATATAGTATATAATATATACTATAAGATAGGTAATACTATATAATATATAATAATAACATGTAATATAAGCATAATACTTATAATATATAATACGTATTAAATATATATATATATATAACAAGATAAAGTGAAAATGGCAGTGCAGTGCGGCAGTGCAGTGTTGAGGGGTAAGGAAGAGAATGGCTAGGGAAAAAAATTGGGAAATGCCGTGTGGGGGCGTGTGGCTGCGGAGAAATGAAAATAGGGACGTGGTTTAGGGGGCGTGAAAAAATAGAAATATTGGGTTGGAGGCTACCGTGTGTGGGTGAAAATGTAGGGTTTTTTTTTGGATACGTATTATATATATAGGGCGAAGAAGGGTATTTTGTGGGAATAAAAATGGGATCTAAGTTTTAATATAAAAGGTGATAAATGGTATTTTTGGGTTATCCCTTTAAAATGAAAACCAATAAAAATTAAGAACTTGGGCTCCAAGTACTTTCCAACCAATAGGAGTGAGGCATTAGTTTATCCAATAAGAACCAAGCCTTAGTGAGTAAGGAGTTAGGATATTTTTTTTTTGTATTTTTTACTATGTAAAATCATATATAATGGGCCATGTTTGTTGTGGGCTATTGGGTTAGGGTATAAGGTTTTGGTTATTAAAAGGGTGATGTGGATTGATCTTATTTCGAGCACTTTAATTTAAACCTGGACAAAATTTGGTGTCTACAGCTGCCCCTCCTTGCTCATTGCTGTGAAACGAGAATAATGCAAAGACTAAAGATACAAATTTTGTCCCCAGATCCCTATTTGAAGATGCAGAGCTACGAGTTCTTTCTATATGGAAATGTTCACCCTTCCTCTTCCTGAAATTTTGGAGCTACGAGTTTTTCCTATATAAAACTCTTCACCTTAAACTCCTTGAGCTGCGGGTATCTGCTCCTTTCGCTTTGAAATCTTTGAAGCAATGGATCCCTCCTATATAGAACCTTTCACCCTGAAATCCTGAAGTTGTGGACCAAATAAAAGGATTCACGCCAACACGGCTTCAAATCGAAAATCTTCAATAAAATCTACCTCTTCAACATGAAGCTGCAGACCAAATAACGGGATTCACGCCAACACGACTACCCAACAAAAATATTCAATATGATTTACCTCATACATAGGAGGCTGCAGACCAGATAACGAGATTCACGCCAACACGGCTACCCATCAGAAATCTTCAATAACTAGATTTACGCCAACATGGGTACCAAAAGAAATCTTCAATAACTGGATTCAGGCCGACATGGCTACCAAAGGAAATCTTTAATACTGGATTCACGCCAACATGGCTACCAAAGGAAATCTTCAATAACTGGATTCACGCCGACATGGCTACCAAAGAAAATCATCGATAACTGGATTCACGCCGACATAGCTACCAAAGGAAATCGTCGATAACAGGATTCACGCTGACATGGCTACCAAAGGAAATCTTCAATAACAGGATTCACGCTGACATGACTACCAAAGGAAATTTTCAATAACTGGATTCACGCCAACATGGCTACCAAAGAAAATCTTCGATAACTGGATTCACGCCGGCATGGCTAATAAAGGAAATCTTCAATAACTGGATTCACGCCGGCATGGCTACCAAAGGAAATCCCCGATAGCTGGATTTACGCCGATATGGCTACCAAAGGAAATATTCGATAACTAGATTCACGCCGACATGGCTACCAAAGGAAATCTTCGATAACTGGATTCACACCAATATGGCTATCGAAGGAAATCTTCAATAACTGGATTCACGCAACATGGCTACCAAAGGAAATCTTCCATAATTGGATTCACGCCGACATGGCTACCAAATGAAATCTTCAATAACTGGATTCACGCCAACATGGCTACCAAAAGAAATCTTTGATAACTGGATTCACGCCGACATGGCTACCAAAGGAAATCTTTGATACCTGGATTCACACTAACATGGCTAACAAAGAAAATATTTGATAAGATCTACCTCGTCCACACAAGGCTGCAGACCAGATAACAGGATTCACACCAACACGACTACCTATCAGAAATCTTCAATAACTGGATTCACGCCAACATGGCTACCAAAAGAAATCTTCAATAATTGGATTCAGGCCGACATGGCTGCCAAAGGAAATCTTTAATACTAGATTCACGCCAACATGGCTACCAAAAGAAATCTTCAATAACTGGATTCACGCCGACATGGCTACCAAAGGAAATCTTCACTAAATGCCCCATCTTCAGATCATCCTAGCATAAAAAGATTCTCGTCGCTTCCAAATATCCGAAAATTGAAAGTCCTTTAGAAATTAAAATCATGCAAGTCAAAGGAATCTTGATTCTTTTTCGAGATCTATTTCTCCTCTAATGAAGCTACGGATCAAATCTTTTATCAATCTTCAAACACCTGTTTAAAATAAACAAAATGCTATGATGGTATGAGTTAGCATGCTCCTAACATGAGGATGTTTAACTACAAATGATGCATGAGTGGAGTCATTTTTAGAACCGTTGGGGGAAGACCCTTGCTTTCTGGTCTATCACCCTTAGCTTCTATGGGTCTTCTGTCTTTGCCAAATCTTCATTTTTTTGCCTCATCTTTAAAGGAGATTGCTGACTTGCACTGGACAGAACAAAACGTATCATTTCATGAAGTCTAATTCTAAAACATTTCCCTCACTCCACTTGGGCTTAACTGTTGTCTCTTCAACGACTCATCACGATGAGTCTTTTCCAATCTTAACATTAGGGTAAACACATGCCCCAAGTCTCAAAACTCTTCCTACTTTGATGAGGTTCAATCTTCATTTTCCTAAACAAAACAAAGTATTTCTTCTGTCTTTACCGAGTCTTCATCTTTTGTCTCATTCTGAAAGGCAATTGTTGCCTTACACTGGTCATACAAAATCTATCGTTTTCTAAAATTCCCTTTTGTAACATTGCCCTCACTCAACTTGGGCTCAACTGTTACCTCTTCTATGACTTTTCACAATAAGTCTTCTTCTATTTCAACATGGGGCGAACACCATGCCCCCAAGTTTCCAAACTTCCCTTAACTTCTAATAAAGTCCCAAATCTTTATTATTCTAAACCATACAACACATCAAGGTAGAAAAGTCACTTCAAATCTTTGAACTATCTAGCGTATGAAGTCTTGTTATTATGCTCATTCCAACCACTGATAAATTATTCATTTATGCTAGATCGACCATGTATTTCCCCAACCTAAAACTCCATCCACAGATCCACGTAAGGAAACATTCTTCTCCTTCTTTATCTTGGTAGTTCCCCACCTCACCGTTGGGTTTGATTGTTACTTTGCCCTTGGCCCATTGGTACGATCTTCCTTCTATCTCAATGTTGGGCAAAAACATGCCCCCTAAGTCTCCAAAATTTTATTTCTTTAATAAGATTTAATCTCTAATTTTCTGAATCAACCATAGCATGACGACAGGCACTCACTTTGAGTCCTTGAACCTTGTAGCATACAAAGGCTTGCTATTATTCTTTTCAGGATTGTTACTGGCTTATTATTCGGTGTTAGGCCAATCATATACATCTTCGACCGTGAATTCTAAATTATATTCTTGGATCAATACCTTATTTTTTCTATTTCTCTTTTTGTTTTTTTCTCTCTTTTCTTTTATTTTTCTTTCTCCTACTTTTCTCTTTTTTTCTTTTTCTTTCTTTTCATCTATATGTCAGTTTGTTGCCTATTATTCCAACAAATGATGCTTTTTGAGTTAATATAAAAAATCAATAGAAAAAATAATAGAATGCCCCGGATATCAAATGCAAGAGCGTCTTAGATTCAATTCCAGTGATCAATAGCTTGCCTTTGAATGTTGTGGCGATATTTAAAGTTGTAAAATCCCTCCCATATTGCTTGGTTTATCCTCATGATTATGGTATTTGCTTGATCTATTCGAAAACTACTCCTTCTAGTTCTCATTGTTTTTCTCCAAAATATATTCCAGGTTTTCGAATTTGCTTAACACATGGAGTGCAAAAATATCAAACTGAGAATTCTTAGTACAAGTGTATTCTCCCATTTGTAATTAATATTGTATCAGTGTCTTCAAAGAGTCATCTCTGACGCTAGGGTATTGAACATGTGGAGCATGTCTCCTTATTAGATTTGTTCTCCCCACACAGCTCCATTAGAATGATCTGAGACTTATTCAATTGTTCATTGATTTTAGAGATTTATCCCTGATGCTACGGAATTGAACAGGTGGAACCTAGTTCCTTATTAGATTTGTTCTTCCCCACAACTCCATCAATTGTTCATTTCTTGACAGATTTTTTTCTTCTTTTTTTTAAGAATTCTCAAGTTTAAACAACTCCATCGGTCTTTCCTAGGAGATTTTCTTATCATCGAACATCACCAAAGGAGTAGTTATCTTACGTCTCAAGCTTTGTCGACCAGAGCGTACTATGTAGAAAAATTTACTTCATCGTGATCACAACATTGAATTGATCTTTTTATTAGAATCAATGTCACATCATGCACGTGATATCCGGGGATCTACGAGGGTAAGAAAGAGTATACACATATATATTTACTTAAGTTGCATCCTTCCATTGAAATGGAAGAGGCAAACATAACATAAGCCCTTAAAAAGGTATTTGCTACTTTCGGGCAAAGAGTAGCAAAGTTGATTACATACATAAAAGAAGACAAGAAAATGACAAGACCTAAAAACATGGATAGGATGTACTAGAAATCCTCGACCATCGCAACACTAGTCATTCATCCCAACCCTTCAATTTTTCAAACTTTCTCAAAAAATTCAATTTCCTTGTTGTCTATCATCTTCTGAACCAATTGCTTAAATTTCGGGCAACACTGGATCTCATGCCCTTCCTCCTGATGGTACTCACAGAATACCCCACATCCGTCTTGTGTATTCTTAGTACCATACTTGACCAAACCCGCCATAGAAAGCTGTTTGAAAACCCAACTTAGATGGGATATGATTTCTGACACATCCGTCTTCACCCTCTTTTTACCTACCTCTTCGAGAGCATTCACGTCTTGACCGTCGTGGCTTGATAGTGGGTTAATTGCCACGTTAGTTCCTTCACACCTCAAGACCCCGTCTTTTAACATATTTTGCACCACTTTCATGAATGTCGTACAATTCTTTATCGAGTGTCCAACCACTCTGGCATGGTACTCACAATGTGCATTGACATCAAACTATGAGGGATAAGGTGGTTGAAAGGGAGCAACAAAATATGGTCGAACCAAATCGGCCTTGTATAGTTGCGAGTACAACTCTGTATATGAAATTGGCAGAGGGGTAAAAGACCTTTTCTTCATCTCCTCTTTGGGACCCTTAATCTCTTTTCTATTCAAGCCTTGCACATTCTGGGACACGGCATAGGGCAAGGAGATCATTAGTTTTTTAGGGGCCTTTGTGGGTGCTCGCGTTGTTAACCTCATGAATGAAACATCCCTAAATCGGTATAGATGAAATACCGAGTTTAGAAGCATCCCCAACAAGCAAAGAACATCAAACATGGCAATAAGGGGGGACTACCTTTATAAACGAAAGGAACAAAGATAGACATGATAGAATGGAATAAAAAAATCTAATTCATTTATGGAATTATGTTAGGGGCTAGTCTCTACATTAACTAAATAACATGCTATGACATTCCAAATCAAACGCTAATACATTTGATACACAAGACGAAATAAAAAATCTAACAAATTACAACATTCATATTAAACAACAATACATATTTGATACATCACTTAGAGAATTAACATAATGCATTTGAATATGATGTAAATTCAAACCTAATCATCAAGCAAATTACTAGACCATTAAATGTATTATACTATTCATATGATCACTAAAAATTGTTGTATCTTGGAAATTATTACGTCTCGTTTTTCTTTATGGAAAATAAGCATTTCAACAATAATATTTCCCTAGCTTCTAATTAGAAGTTCACCCCTCAACTTATTATGATAATAACAACCTAACATACGAGAAGCTATTTCAAGTCAAACATTCATATGATCTTCTACAAGATTTCAATAAAAAAGATAGTTATCTCAAACATACCTTCGTCACCTAATTCCATCCATGTCAAGCAACCATATAAACTAAGCATCAACCACTTATAACCAAATGCTTATAGAGGCCATTACAAACATTCTCAAGACAACATACTAATCACAAATATTTACATACCAAAAGGACCTATAAGTACCTATATGCAATACAAAACATGTGGCCACCCTTCTAGGAGTCTTAACAAAAAGGAGTACAAAACATATATTCTGTTACTTGTGATCTACCCAAGCTCCCAAGCTATCGAGTAATCCAAGCTTAAACCTAGAATAGAATGAAATGACTATATATGTTTTCACTTAGTGGGGTAGTTTAGGATAACACAAAGTAATAACAATCAATCGAGCTTTCCTTTCATTCATTTCATTGATCATGTATAACAATATCTTGAACAAGAAGGTAGGTAATATAAACATGGCATTCGTAGCTAGTAATTTCAATTAGACATGGTGATCAAGGCATTCTAATCAAACAATTTCATATAAACACAATTATCAACGAATCATATTCAAGATATGTCATACTCTCAATTTGAAATTATGATCATTTATAATCTTCTTATTCTTTCAAATATAATCTATGACCAAGAATGTATATATATCTTGTTATGCAAGTTAATTCAATACTTCTTTGTTTTATTTATACTTTCATGATTTTTTATTAGCATAGCCTTGTGGATCAAGTAACAGCCTAGGTACACAAATCCCCAACCAACTGTCGCCACATAACTAGTACTCGTAGTACTGGTCAATCTCTCTTACTGTCGCTAAGTGACCACTAAACATCCCTCCTACTGTCACCAAATAAGGACCGTAGTCCAGGATCGTAGTCTACCCCAAACACGAGCTCTATGGACTCTATGGCATGCCAACTATACCTAAGACTGAATCGATACCAAGGCTTTCACATTTATCATATCTTATTTAAAGGCAGAGTGAGCATAGCTCCTTATCACAACATCATATTATCAAACTTGTTGCCTTTGTCATATATAGAAAATATTCACCTTATGTGAATTTATCATTGATTCATTCTTCTTATTCGAAGAGTAACATAGCAAAGTTTCCATTATCATGAATCACATATAATCCTCATTATAAGTATCTTAATCAATCCACCAAAGCTTGTCATGAACAAGAGATGCACATTATCATTCATAACATATAGAAGTTCTAACAAAATAGTCTATACCCATTTATCCATGTCACATTGTACTTAAAACAGGTACTTACCTCGTATTCCATCTTATCATTTTCAATTAACATTCGAATATTTGTAATAAAAATGAAATTAATAATAATAATAATAAAGAGTGCTAGGGAAGGTTTTGAGCCTAACCCAAGGCTTTAAACTACACTCACAGGTTGATCCAAGCTAATTTTGCTCCCAAATTATAATTCCTTTCTACTTTTCAACATATTGGTCTACTATATGCCTCACTTGATCAATTCCTTCTTTGTCTAATTATAACAAGAAGTTTAATTATGCTTTAGAACTAATCACAACTTTCAAGCATTCTCAAGACAATCCACCAACATATGTGAATACTTCACAACCCCAAAATATATGTAGTCACTTACATTTTCACTAAATAGTCCAATTACATATATATACACCAAAATAGGGCAACTTTCATACATTATACATATTTGATCAAAACAATCCAATGTTCATACTTATTCAATTACACATACAAGGCAGTCCTATGAGTTTCTTATGTAATCCAAAACAATCCAATACCCCAATTTAACAATAATAACGTCCAATTTTAAGTTCAAATATCAAATTCATAGCTAGCAAAGATCTATTCGAATATTCCTTGTCATATTATCCATTTTTTTGTATACATCACATATTCCATTCAATCTTAACAATACCCACATTTAACTACATATACACATGGTGTTCGGATGAACCTAATATTTCATAACATAGCTTAAATCTCTAACAATAGAAACATCTGTCATTCGAAAGTGTTGGATCCTTACCATCTTATTGATCAAATTCCAATAATAAGGTTTTTTTAACTATCTTTCCTAGTGTCTAATTAGACTAATTCACTCACATGTATCACCGAAAATAACCAAGTTTCATAACATATGAATCAATCCAATTCACAACAAATTCAAAAAGGAAAGAACAAAGGAATTACCTTTCTATCAAAGCACCATTGGAACAAGGCTCAATTCTAAGCTAGGATGATCAACTATGGCTTTCTCTCAATCTCACTCTAATTCGGCTATTTGAGAGAATAAGGGAAGAAGATGATAGCTCATTTTGTTTTCCTTTCTCCTTATGTCTCAAATGCCTTGAACCCCTCATTCCCCAAACACCTTTCTTATTTTCAGATGAACAAGTGTCTAAGGCTACAACTTTAAATTTCCTTGCATGCAATCCTCTAACATCACTATTAATGCTTGGTCCCTTCTATAAAATGCATATGTATTTTCTTTTTATTGTAATTTGGTCTTAAACATGCTTGTTTAGCTTAAAATGTGCCACTAGAATTATAATTGTCTTGAGGCCAATGCACTAAACTTCTAAGCTAATAATCAGGGTATTACAATTCTCCACCCCTAAAAGAAATTCATCCTCAAATTTACCTGAGGTGAACAAATGGGGATATTGATCTTTCACAATTGACTCCGGTTCCCAAGTAGCTTCTTCAATCTTGTGATTTCTCCATAACACTTTAACATGAGGAACTGATTTATTATGAAGTCTTTTAATTTCATGATCTAGAGTTTGAACTGGTTCCTCTTCGTAAGATAAATTTGGATTGAGTTCTACATATTTAGGTTCAAGCACATGAGATGGGTCAGAATGGAATTTGCGGAGCATGGAGACATGAAATATGTTATGAATCTTATTGAATTCGTCAGGGAGAGCCAACCGATAGGCAACAGAACCAATCTTCTCCACAACATCGAAAGGTCTGATAAAATGATGCATTATAATCAAACAATTTCAATTGAGCTTTCCTTTCATTCATTTCATTGATCATGTATAACAATATCTTGAACAAGAAGGTAGGTAATATAAACATGGAATTCGAAGCTAGTAATTTCAATTAGACATGGTGATCAAGGCATTCTAATCAAACAGTTTCATATAAACACAATTATCAACGAATCATATTCAAGATATGTCATACTCTCAATTTGAAATTATGATCATCTATAATCTTCTTATTCTTTCAAATATAATCTATGACCAAGAATGTATATATATCTTGTTATGCAAGTTAATTCAATGCATCCTTGTTTTTTTATATTTTCATGATTTTTTATTAGCATAGCCTTGTGGATCAAGTAACAGCCTAGGTACACGAATCCCCAACCAACTGTTGCCACATAAATAGTACTCGCAACACTGATCAATCCCTCCTACTATCACGAAATAAGGACCGTAGTCCACCCCAAACATGAGCTCTATGGACTCTATGGCATGCCAACTATACCTAAGACTGACTCGATACCAAGGCTTTTACATTTATCATATCTTATTTAAAGGCAGAGTGAGCATAGCTCCTTATCACAACATCATATTATCAAACTTGTTGCCTTTGTCATATAAAGCAAATATTCACCTGATGTGAATTTCTCATTGATTCATTCCTCTTATTCGAAGAGTAATATAGCAAATTTTCCATTATCATGAATCACATGTAATCCTCATTATAAGTATCTTAATCAATCCACCAAAGCTTGTCATGAATAAGAGATGCACATTATCATTCATAACATATAGAAGTTCTAACTTAAATAGTCTATACCCATTTATTCATGTCACATTGTACTTAAAACAAGTACTTACATTGTATTCCAACTTATCATTTGCAATTAACATTCGAATATTTGTAATAACACTGAAATTAATAATAAAAAAGAGTGCTTGGGAAGGTTTTGAGCCTAACCCGAGGCTTTAAACTATACTCACAGGTTAATCCAAGCTAATTTTGCTCCTGAATTATAATTTCTTTCTGCTTTTCAACAGCTTGGTCTACTATATGCCTCACTTGGTCAATTCCTTCTTTGTCTAATTATAACAAAAAATTTAATTACGCATTAGAACTAATCACAACTTTCAAGCATTCTCAAGACAATCCATCAACATATGTGAATACTTCACAGCCCTAAAATACATGTAGTCACTTACATTTTCACTAAACAGCCCATTACATATATATACACCAAAACAGGGTAGCTTTCATACATTATACATATTCGATCAAAAAGTCCAATGTTCATACTTATTCAATTACACGTACAAGGCAGTCCCATGAGTTTCTTATGTAATCCAAAACAATCCAATACTCCAATTTAACAATAATAACATCCAATTTTAAGTTCAAATATCAAATTCATAGCCAGCAAAGATCTATTCGAATATTCCTTATCATATTATCCATTTTTTGTATAGATCACATATTCCATTCAATCTTAACATTACTCACATATAACTACATATACACATAGTGTTCGAATGAACCTAATATTTCATAACATAGCTTAAATCTCTAACAATACAAACATCCATCATTTGAAATTGTTAAATCCTTACCATCATATTGATCAAATTCCAATAATAAGGTTTTTCTAACTATCTTTCCTAGAGTCTAATTAGACTAATTCACTCACATGCATCATTGAAAATAACCAAGTTTCATAACATATGAATCAATCAAATTCACAAAGGAAAGAACAAAGGAATTACCTTCCTATCAAAGCACCATTTTAACAAGGCTCAATTCTAAGCTAGGATGATTAACTATGGCTTTCTCTTAATCTCACTCTAATTTGGCTATTTGAGAGAATAAAGGGAAGAATATGATAGCACATTTTGTTTTCCTTTCTCCTTATATCTCAAATGTCGTGAACCCCTCATTCCCCAAACACCTTGCTTGTTTTCGAATGAACAAGTGTCCAAGGCCACAACTTTAAATTTCCTTGTATGCAATCCTCTAACATTCCTATTAATTTGGTTTGGTTCCTTCTAAAAATGCATATGTATTTTCTTTTTATTGTAATTTGGTCCTAAACATACTTGTTTAGCTTAAAAGGTGTCACTAGAATTATAATTGTCTTGAGGCCAATGTACTAAACTTCTAAGCTAATATTCAGGGTATTACAATGATCCACTTTCTTCAATTGCTTCCAAGATGGTTTTCGGTCCATTGGCAAAGACAAGATTTTCAAGAGAGAATCTTTAATCTTGTCCAACACCAATTCGATGGGACATTCAGAAGTAGTACGCACTATCTCATATTGGTTGATGATTGCTTGGTCTTCATTAGACAAGGTATTTTCCGCGATGGAGTCGTAATCCCAACTCTCACTAATTTTGTAACGCCTCAATTTTAGGGCTTAGCTGTTTGGTGGTTTATTAGGCGGTCTGGTGGACTAGAGTAGAGATTCAAGTCAGTTTCGGGATCGCATATTTTTTGTGTTGGAAAAATTAAGGAAAAATGATTAAAATCATTATTTATTATATATTTAACAATGGTGGAATCAATTTTGAAAAATGGGTTTTGGAAGATGGACATTTTGGTTAGTGACCAAAATGAAAGTTTTGAAAACTGTGATTTTCTAGTGACTAAAACGAAAAAGGTCAAATACTTAGAATTTTTAAGGAGCTATTTTACCAATTAGTTTTTGATGATTTCTCCCTTGATTTAACTGATTTTAACATGTGATTTAATTGATAATTAAAGTGGATTTTGTTAAAAAGTTAATTACCTTTTCTAAAACAAAAATCACGTCATTTTCTCTCAACTTTTTCCTCTCCATTCCCTCCTCAGCTAAACACTCAGATTTCATCAAATTTCTATAGGTGAGGTGGTTTTTAACTTGATTTTATTGTTTTCAATTATTTTATAAAGATTGATTACACAAAATCTTACAACAATCTTGTGTTTTCTTAGCTTTTCACAAATCAATTAAGGGAGAAACCTCACAATAGAGGTAAGGTCCGAGATCTCCTCTATTGTATGGTTTTTTATTGAAATTTCCAAGCATTTGATCCTTGTTTTTGTGTTTCTAATTTGATTTTGATGATTTTCTAATGATTTAATGAGTTCCTTGAGGAAAAAAGAGTTGATTCGCGAATTGGATCTGAATTCCAGTAAGTAAAGTTGATTTAATTCATATTTTGGATGATTAATAATGTTGATAAGTGATTTTTATCAATGGAATCCTGAAACTTAAGAATCTCTATTTGTTTAGGTTGTTAGTTTTGAGGTTTTGTGGTGTTTTTGTGGTTGTAAGATCGCATGAGGTAGTAGCTTGTTTGGGATCTATTTTTAGATGTGTTTTGATGTTGGAAATGATGCTAGGTTGATAGAAGTTGGTTGGGTTGTGAATCGAAGTGTTTTGGTTATGTTTTTGGTTGTTGTGGAGGGTTAATTGTGAGGATTTTGTGGAAATCTGAGAAGGATTGTGTTTGTTGTGTTTAGAATGCATTATGATGCATTAATCCTCTGTTGTTGTGTGGTAAAAACAGGGGAGGTTGATCCAGAAGTGATTGGAGAAGCGTAGGAGGCTTCGGATGCTTGGTCTCGCGTTGGCGAATCGAAGTTTCGCGTATTAGTGAGTGAAAATGTGGTTTAAAGCATTTTAAGGTTTCGAAATACAGTTTTGGGAGTTAAGGTAGAGCTTGAAATGCTTACCTAGACTCGAAAGTAAGTATAAAGTGGTTTTCTCTCTCGGTCGTGCTAGTTTGAAATGGTTTTATGCACTTGTTTTGATTTACATGTTACCTACTGTATAAGCATATTTTGAAATATTGGATATACTGTTTTTAAGCATGTTTTGTAGAAGGATGCACATGGTAAGTGATTCTTGTATGTATGGTTTATACTTGTGTTTTAAAGCATGGTTGTTGCTTTGGATAAATGGCATGGTTTAGTGCTTGTTAAAAACAGTGAGGTAAATGTTATTTGGTTAATTATATTGGCAAGTGATGTGGTCTTAAAATTGTTATCGAATATAGTTGGCCAGCCATAGGATTGAGTGCACAGTAAATAAGTCACCTTGGATGTTGAGGGGTTTATATTGTGTACCGAATACTCCATCCAAGTACCCTAATGGTAGAGGGGTTTAACGGTACCGAATACTTCCGTTAATGGGTTAAGCATCTAACCGATGAGAGGGATTGGCATCCCTGTGGGTTGAGATTGTACCCGGTTGTTATTGTACCACGATTGTGATTGTATCACTATTCCGGTTGAGATGGCTTACAGTGTTGGGTTAACACTTGTTGAATCTGTATATCCGATGAACTCTTTTGTTATTGAACTTGTTAACGATCACTTGAAAGCCAATATAATTGTTAATGTGTCATTGAAATGCTTTATGTTGTATAATGTGATTTATACATGTTTCTCCTTAAGCTTTGCATTTGGTAGTAATGCTTGGGAGGGCTTAAGCGGAGAGTTAGCAATGTAACTTGTTGTTGGTTAATGATACATGTAGCATATGTTTAGTATGCTGGTTTTTTAATGACATAAAGTGCATGTTTTTAAAGATACATGATGATGTTCTAAAGGATGGTTTTAAGAGTATGGTTTTAAATGCATTAATGGTATTTGTTTTTGAGCACTCCTCACTAAGCCTTGTGTGCTTATGCTCTCATTGTCCATCAATGCAGATAATTGAGGTCTTGGACAAGAAGCAAGAGAATCTTGGCAAGACTTGTTTTCAAAGTATGTTAGAGACTAGACTATAATGAATAAGGGCAATGGGGTACTTGCTGTGTATTGGGAGATATTTTGTGAAACTCCCTGTTTGAGCATGTTTCTTTAGTTGCTCTTGGGTTGTAAATGGCCTTTAAGGTTTGCTTTTGGTGTTGGTTTACCTTTTGATATGATGGTTGGATGCATATTAGGAAGCATGCCTATAGATTTCCTATTTGATGCATGAATTCTTGTGTTGTTAGTATGTGGTGTTAGTTAGCATGAGATATGTTTGACATGTTGGTATTGAGTTTAAAGCATGATGGAGTGGCTTGAGTATGCTTATGGGATGAAAAATCAGACAAATGTGACATTGTAGGCCAGACGTAACGATACGCGGGGGGACCGTATCGGTACAGCTATACAATTTCAAGCTTGTGTGATCGATACGGGTCTGGTGCATTTCGATACACCTAGGCAAATTTGGCCTGGCGTACCGGTACGGGGATGGGCATTTTGATACGAGTTTTAGCCACTAGAATTCACTTTTGTAACTCGAGCCCGCGTATCAAAACACCCAAGGAACCGTATCAGAATGGTTGTAAATATTTCAAATGTTTGGTATTTTAGTTAGGTGTATCGAAATGGCTTGGTGGTGTATCGAAACGGTGTGTTTCAAACCGTATCAGTACGGGCTTACCCATTTCGATACGGATGGCCATTTTTCTTGTTAATGTCATTTGGGCAGTTTTACTTTCTTTGCTTTTTAGTCCCTAAATCTTGCCGATGCAATTATGTGGTAGAATGATCTGATTGAGCTGAAATATGAGATGAAGGTTTGGAATCTAACTAATTAAAGATTGGTAACTTAAAAGTGAGTTTTAATCCTAAAATCTTTTGTATTTGCAATTTGGTCCCTAATTTGGAAACGTGATCAATTGGATGTCAAATTGATGCCCGGTTGAGTTGGGGCTACACTTGATGTCTGTATGAACATGTAGGGTTAATAACTGGCATCTAGATAAGATAAAAAGAAAAAATGGACCGAGTTTGGTTGTATTTCTTCGGTTTGTTACGGCAAACCTAATGTAGTCTCCTTGGTTTAGTGGGCATCTAGGCCGGGTTAAGGGAGTTACATTTGGTGGTATTAGAGCCAGGTTTGGTTCGTTTGGGAGGTTGTTGTGTTGTAGCTATGTTTTGTACGGTGATTGTTGTATGTACGCTGGTTGACATGCACGGTGATTGATATATGAATGTTGATTGTTGTATGCTATGTTGGGGATGTTTTGGGGTACCCATTGCCTTATTATTATAGTCTAGAAAGTTTTGATTTCTAAAATAGAAAGTCTTGGATCCTTGCTTGAGGCTGGCCTGACTATTTTTGTTTTGAAATAATTATCATGCCTTATTTATATTTTAGCATGATGGGACCGAGGAGAGAGTTGTGATCTAGTACGATTGTTGTTTCCGTTGGGCAGGATGATGAATGAGAAGTTATACCTCCTAGAGGGTTGCCACCACCCCCACCTAACCCACCTGAGGGAGTGGAGCAAGTACTGCCTGCGCCGACTGGGCCAGGGATAGGTGATATGGCACCGCTGATACAAGCCATGATTGGTGTGTTCCAAGCAGCAGTTGAGGGTGTTCGTGTGCCAGCATTATCGGTTGAAGGGTAATGTTTGTCGCTTGAGTGTCTTCATAGCTTTGGTGGAGTTGAGTTTCGAGGGTTGTTGCCTGAGGCTTCCGAGGGTTGGTTGGCCAATACTAAGAGGATATTGGGCCAGATGGGGTGCATCGATGCTCATAAACTGGGCTGTGCTATTTCCCTGTTGCAGGGTGATGCTTATGTATGGTGGACTACCACGATATCGGGTATGGCGACTGAGGATGTGTCTTGGGAGTTCTTCTGTGGGTTTTTTTGGAAGAAGTTTTTAGGAGTCCGATATCAGGACGAGAAGAAGCGTGAGTTTATGGCTTTGGTACAGGGCAGTATGTATGTTGCAGAGTATGAGGTGCAGTTCGTGAGGTTGAGTCGGTATGCACCTGAGTTGGTTCCTGACGAGCGTACTCAATGTGATCATTTCTGTTATGGGCTTGTGTAGGATGTTAAGACATACATGCTTGCTGCTGATTATACCGATTTTGATGTGTTGGTTTCGCGGGTGGACGTGGAGTCCAGGGGTAGGGAGCCCAAGCTAGAGCACCGATTAGCACTTGTTGGGTTTATGGATCCTGAGATCATTTAAGGCGAGATTGCCCACGTTTGGCCATGAAAGGTCAGGCACCTGCGCCTGTGGTGGCTAATACTTGTTGGAGTTGTGGGTCAGGCAACCATCAAAGGCGTGATTGTCCGTTGTTGGCTCGAGGTGGGCAGGGTGTTGCACCTATTGTTGCTCTGCAGCGTGGTCGTGGTCATGGTCGCGGACTATTTCAGCGTCGAGATGGTGGATAGAGGACTGTAGCTCATATTGTTGCTATCCAGCCTGAGGAGGGTGGACCGACTAGGGTGTATGCACATCGTGAGGGTTGCAATGACGCTTATGTGATTGCAGGTACATTTACCCTTTAGTCTCTGTCGTTGTATTCGTTGGTTGATTCTGGTTCTACTCATTCATGAATCTTGAGTGAGCATGCTGGGTTGCTTGATATATTTGCTGAAATTCTTAATGTGGGTGTTGAGTGACTAATTCCATTAGGGAGACAGTAGTGGTTAGGAGATTGTATCATAGGTGCCCATTGATAGTTCAAGGATATGTGTTTGTGGTGGATTTGATGGAGTTACCATTCCATGGTTTTGATGTGATTTTGGGTATGGATTGGTTGATCGAACATCGGGCTGTGGTGGATTTTGAGACCAAACGGATATCCTTGAGGTTGTTGGATGATTATGAGGTGGTGGTGATTGGCGAGAATGCCAAGTTTTTGTCTAACGTTGTTTCAGTTTTGGAAGCAAGACAAATGTTGAATTTGGGATGTCGGGCCTGTTTGGCCTATGTTATGAATCATGGATCAACAGAGTTGAGGGTGCAAGATGTTCGCACCGTATGTGAGTTCCCAGGTGTTTTTCGGAGGAATTGCTAGGGTTGCCATCTGACCGCGAGGTAGAGTTTGACATCGAGGTACTTGCGGGTACGATACCTATATCCATTGCTCCGTACCACATGGCTCTGAAGGAGTTGAAGATGCAGTTGTAGGAGTTGCTTGATCGTGGGTTCATTAGACCCAGTATCTCACCGTGGAGAGCGTCAGTTCTGTTTGTTAAAAAGAAAGATGGTACGTTGTTGATGTGTATAGATTACCGGTAGCTGAATAAGTTGACAATAAAGAACAAGTATCCCTTACCGCGGATAGATGACCTGTTTGATCAGTTCAGGGGAGCTTCGATGTTTTCAAAGATAGATTTGAGGTTGGGGTACTACCAGTTGGAGGTGAAGGAGGTGGATGTGTCCAAAATAGCCTTCCGTACGAGGTACGGGAATTACGAGTTTCTTGTGATCCCGTTTGGTTTGACCAATGCTCCAGCTGCTTTTATGGATATGATGAACCGTGTGTTTTATGAGTTTTTGGACCAATTTGTGGTTGTGTTTATCGATAATATCCTTATGTACTTCCGTACCGAGGAGGACCATGATAGACATTTGAGAATTGTGCTTTAGACTCTATTGGCTAATCAGCTTTATGCTAAGTTAAGAAAATGTGAGTTCTGGCTAAAGGAAGTTATGTTTCTCTGATATATGGTGTCGGTCGAGGGAATCTGTGTTGATCCGCATAAGGTTGAGGCAGTAATGGGTTGGAAGGAGCCTAAGTCTGTGACGGAGGTTAGGAGTTTCCTTGGTTTGACGGGTTACTACCAGAGGTTTGTGGAATGGTTCTCCAGTTTGGCGGCTCTGTTAACAAAGTTGCTAAAGAAGAATGTTCGGTTTGAGTGGACGGAGGATAGACAATGAGCTTTTGAGAGGTTGAAGGAAGCTTTGACGCGAGCTCCGTTCTTGGTTCCACCAGAATCGGGAAAGGAGTTTGTTGTATATAGTGATGCGTCGTATGTTAGGCTTGGTTGTATGTTGATGCAGGAGTGTAAGGTGGTGGCGTATGCATCCAGGCAGTTGAAGGTGCATGAATGTAACTATCCTACCCACGATCTTGAGTTGGCCGCTGTTGTGTTTGCCTTGAAGATCTGGAGGCATTATCTTTATGATGAGAAATGTGTGGTTTATACGAATCATAAGAGTTTGAAATATCTAATGTCGCAGAAGAAACTGAATCTTAGACAACGTAGATGGTTGGAGTTGCTTAAGGATTATGATCTGACCATTGAGTATCATCTTGGAAAAGCCAATGTTGTGGGAGATGCTTTGAGCAGGAAAGCGGCTGTAGAGTTGAGAGCCATGTTTGCTACGTTGAGTGTGACGAATGACAGAGGTTTGTTGGCTGAGTTGCAAGTGAAGTCGTCCTTGTTGCAGATGATTAATGAGAAACAACCGTATGATGGGAGTTTGGTATCTCATGTGGAAGATATTAGGGATGGGAATCCTACGGATTTTCATTTTAACGATGATGGGGTGTTGTGTTTCAAAGGTCGAATAGTGGTGCCTGAAGATGAAGATTTGAGGCGTGCTATTTTGACTGAGGCGCATGCTAGTCTTTTGCGATTCATCCCGGTAGTACTAAAATGTATCGGGGGTTGAAGGAGGAGTACTATTGGGTGGGGCTGAAGAGAGATGTGGCTGATTTCGTTGCTCGATGTATGGTTTGTCAACGGGTAAAGGCTGAGCATCAGTTCCATTCCAGGTTGTTGCAACCATTGAGGATATCGGAATGGAAATGGGATAGAATCACCATGGATTTTGTGTCTGGGCTACCTTTGACGCCGACCAAAAAGGATTCCATTTGGGTGATTGTGGATCGGTTCACAAAGTGTGCGCATTTTGTGTCTGTGCATACTACGTATACTCTGGACAAGTTGGCTGAGTTGTACATCTCTGAGATAGTTTGTTTGCACGGGGTTCCCAAATCTATCGTTTCGGATAGGGATTCGCGATTCACTGCAAGGTTTTGGGTGAGTTTACATCGTGCTTTGGGAACCCAGTTGAGTTTCAGTACCTCGTACCATCCTCAGTCGGATGTCCAATAAGAGCGCATAATTCAGGTTCTCGAGGATATGCTAAGGTGTTGTGTTATAGAGTACCAGGGAACGTGGGATAAATAGTTTCCGTTGGTGGAGTTTTCTTACAATAACAGTTATTAGGCTAGCATCCAAATGGCACTCTATGAGGCGTTCTATGGCAGGAAGTGTCGTACGCCCGTGTGTTGGGCAGAAGCGGGGGAAAAGTTTGTGTCGATGCCCAATGTTTTGAAAGGCACGACCGAAAAGGTAAAGTTGATATGTGAGCACTTAAAAGCGGTTGTAGATCGTCAGAAATCCTATGCGGATTTGAAGCATAGGGATATAGAGTATGTTGTGGGTGATAAAGTGTTTTTGAAGGTGTCGTCCTGGAAAAATGTGTTGCGTTTTGGGCGAAAAGGGAAGCTTAGCCCGAGGTTCATTGGACCATACTAGGTTGTTGAGTGTGTGGGTCCTGTTGCGTACCATTTGAGGTTACCTCCGGAGTTGGGAAAGATTCATGATGTGTTCCACGTTTCGATGTTGCGGAGGATAGGTCGGATCCATCACATGTCATGCCAGTGGAAGAGATTGAGTTGAGACCAGACATATCTTATGATGAAGAACCATAAGAGATTCTTGATACCAGCAATAAGGTGCTCCGTGGCAAAATAGTTGAGCTAGTAAAGGTGTTGTGGAAGCACCGCCGTGTTGAGGAAGCCACGTGGGAATGCAAGTCGGACATGTTGAAGTAGTTTCCGCACCTGTTTCCTCCAGGTAAATTTCAGGGACAAAATTTCTTAAGTGGGGGAGAGTTGTAACGCCCCGGTTTTAGGGCTTAGCTGTTTGGTGGTTTATTAGGTGGTCCGGTGGACCGGAGTAGAGATTCGAGTCAGTTTCGGGATCGTATATTTTTGGTGTTGGAAAAATTAAGGAAAATGCTTAAAAATCATTATTTATTATATATTTAATAATGGTGGAATCAATTTTGAAAAATGGGTTTTGGAAGATGGACATTTTGGTTAGTGACCAAAATGAAAGTTTTAAAAACTGTGATTTTCAAGTGACTAAAACGAAAAGGGTCAAATACTTAGAATCTTTAAGGAGCTATTTTACCAATTCGTTTCTGATGATTTCTCCCTTGATTTAACTGATTTTAACATGTGATTTAATTGATAATTAAAGTGGATTTTATTAAAAAGTTAGTTATCTTTTCTAAAACAAAATCACGTCATTTTCTCTCAACTTTTTCCTCTCCATTCTCTCTTCAGCCAAACACTTAGATTTCATCAAATTTCCAGAGGTGAGGTGGTTTTTAACTTGATTTTATTGTTTTAAATTGTTTTATAAAGATTGATTACACAAAATCTTACAATAATCTTGTATTTTCTTAGCTTTTCACAAATCAATTGAGGGAGAAACCTCATAATAGGGGTAAGGTCTGAGATCTCCTCTATTGTATGGTTCTTTATTGAAATTCCCAAGCATTTGATCCTTGTTTTTGTGTTTATAATCTAATTTTGATGATTTTTTTAATGATTTAATGAGTTTCTTGAGGAAAATGAGTTGATTCGCGAATTGGATCTGATTTCCAGTAAGTAAGGTTGCTTTGATTCATATTTTGGATGATTAATAATGTTGATAAGTGATTTTTATCAATGGAATCCTGAAACTTAAGAATCTCTATTTGTTTAGGTTGTTAGTTTTGAGGTTTTGTGGTGTTTTTGTGGTTGTAAGATTGCAGGAGGTAGTAGCTTGTTTTGGATCTGTTTTTAGATGTGTTTTGATGTTGGAAATGATGCTAGGTTGATAAAAGTTGGCTGGGTTGTGAATCGAAGTGTTTCGGTTATGTTTTCGGTTGTTGTGGAGGGTTAATTGTGAGGATTTTGTGGAAATCTGAGAAGGATTGTGTTTTTTGTGTTTATAGTGCATTATGATGCATTAATCCTCTGTTGTTGTGTGGTAAAAATAGGGGAGGTTGATCCGAAAGTGATTGCAGAAGCGTATGAGGCTTCAGATTCTTGGTTTCGCGTCGGCGAATCGAAGTTTCGCGTATCGGTGAATGAAAACGTTGTTTAAAGCATTTTGAGGTTTCGAAACAGAGTTTTAGGAGTTAAGGTAGAGCTTGAAATGCTTACCTAGACTAGGAAGTAAGTATAAAGTGGTTTTCTCTCTCGGTCATGCTAGTTTGAAATGGTTTTATGCACTTGTTTTGATTTACATGTTACCTACTGTATAAGCATGTTTTGAAGTATTGGATATACTATTTTTAAGCATGTTTTGTTGAAGGATGCACATGGTAAGTGATTCTTGTAAGTATGGTTTATACTTGTGTTTTAAAGCATGGTTGTTGCTTTGGATAAATGGCATGGTTTAGTGCTTGTTAAAAACAGTGAGGTAAATGTTATTTGGTTAAATATATTGGCAAGTGATGTGGTTTTAAAATTGTTATCGGATATAATTGGCCGGCCATAGGATTGAGTGCACTGTAAATAAGTCTCATTTGATGTTGAGGGGTTTATATTGTGTACCGAATACTCCATCCAAGTACCCTAACAGTAGAAAGGGTTTAACGGTACCGAATACTCCCGTTAGTAGGTTAAGCATCTAACTGATGAGAGGGATTGGTATCTCTGTGGGTTGAGATTGTACTCAGTTGTTATTGTAACCGGTTGTTATTGTACCGCTATTCCGGTTGAGATGGCTTGAAGTGTTGGGTTAACACTTGTTGAATCCGTATATCCGATGAACTCTTTTGTTATTGAACTTGTTAAAGATCACTTGAAAGCCAATATAATTGTTAATGTATCATTGAAATGTTTTATGTTGTATAATGTGATTTATACATGTTTCTCCTTAAGCTTTGCATTTGGTAGTAATGCATGGGAGGGCTTAAGTGGAGAGTTAGCAATGTAACTTGATGTTGGTTAATGATACATGTAGCATATGTTTAGTATGCTGGTTTTTTTAATGATGTAAAGTGCATGTTTTTAAAGAGGCATGATGATGTTCTAAAGGATGGTTTTAAAGTATGGTTTTAAATGTATTGATGGTATTGTTTTTGAGCACTCCTCACTAAGCCTTGTGTTCTTACGCTCTCATTTTCCATCAATGTAGATAATTGAGATCTTGGAAGGCAGCAAGAAGCAAGGGAATCTTGGCAAGACTTGTTTCCAAAGTATGTTAGAGACTAGACTATAATGAATAAGGGCAATGGGGTACTTGCTGTGTATTAGGACATATTTTGTGAAACTCCCTATTTGAGCGTGTTTCTTTAGTTGCTTTTGGGTTGTAAATGGCCTTTAAGGTTTGTTTTTGGTGCTGGTTTACCTTTTGATATGATGGTTGGATGCATATTAGGAAGCATGCCTATAGATTTCCTATTTGATGCATGAATTCTTGTGGTGTTGTTAGATATGTGGTGTTAGTTAGCATGAGATATGTTTGACATGTTGGTATTGAGTTTAAAGCATGTTGGAGTGGTTTGTGTATGCTTATGGGATAAAAAATCAGCCAAATGTGACATTACAGGCCAGACGTACCGATACGTGGGGGGACCGTATCGGTACGGCTAGGCAATTTCAGGCTTGTGAGATCGATACGAGTCTAGTGTGTTTCGATACGCCTAGGAAAATTTGGCCTGGCGTACTGGTACGGGAATGGGCGTTTCGATCCGAGTTTTAGCCACTGGAATTTACTTTTGTAACTCGAGCCCGCGTATCGAAACACCCAAGGAACCGTATCGGTACGATTGTAAATATTTCAAAAGTTTGGTATTTCAGTTAGGTGTATCGAAATGGTGTGTTTCAAACCGTATCGGTACGGGCTTACCTGTTTCGATACGGATGGCCGTTTTCCTATTAATGTCATTTTGGGCAGTTTTGCTTTCTTTACTTTTTAGTCCCTAAATCTTGCTGATGCAATTATATGAATGATCTGATTGAGCTGAAATTTGAGATGAAGGTTTGGAATTTGACTAATTAAAGATTGGTAAATTAAAATGAGTTTTAAACCTGAAATTTTTTGTATTTGCAATTTGGTCCCTAATTTGCAAACGTGATCAATTGGATGTCAAATTGATGCCCGGTTGACTTGGGGCTACACCTGATGTCTGTATGAACATGTAGGGTTAATAACTGGCATCTAGATAAGATAAAAAGAAAAAAATAGACCGGGTTTGATTGTATTTCTTCGGTTTGCTATGGCAAACCTAATGTATTCTCCTTGGTTCGGTTGGGCGTCTTGGCCGGGTCAAGGGGTTACAAATTTTCCCGATCTTCTTTTACACAAATGAGTCTTCCTCCAAACCATTTCCTTTGGTAATGGTAGCCATCATACTCCTCAATTCATTGATTTTTCCCTAGTTTCCTCTTCGAACTTCTTTATATATGCCATCATCTCCCTTTGATTCCCAACCAAAAGTTTTTGGAGCTGCTCGAGCTTATCCACCCTAGCCACTAGGTCATTCATGCTTCTGAAGTTGTACTGGCTAGAAGTCATTCCTTTGTTCTTCCTATTTTCTGAGACGAATGCCCTTCTCAAATTGGCTTCCACTTTAGCAGTACTGTCTTCCATTTACTTTTTCTAGGGTCGGACGAAGTATGAATGTAGAATCTTTGATTACTGTTACAAAATCCCCCACCATTTATCTTATTGTTTAACTACTTACTGCATGGTATATGCTTTATGCAATGCATGGAACAAATAAAATGCAAGGATGTATGCAAATAAAGGCATTGATCCCTTAGGTGGTCACCCTAGAGCAACTCTAATTGGCTTGAAAATGGTTCTCGATGCAAAGGAGGCACCAATAAGTCTTGACCCTAACTTCTAATTCTTCACTGGCTCTAAGTAGTAGAACGAATCTTGATGTCTCCTCCATCCCAGGGTCCATAAAAGAAATAAAGTGCTTCGGTTTTCGTTGCTGATGTTTCCATATACTGGGTTACCTCTTGCACCTGAACTATCAAAAATGTGTTGTACCGGTCTTGGTCTTGAATAAATTGGCTAGCATCACGAAGACGCGTGAATAACCATGAACTGCAACTTCATGTCTCGAACGGAACTTGAAACATCTCTTTCTAATGCTGACAGGCCTGAAGCTCGAAGATTCCATTCTGATTGCGATATTCTTGGAAAGACTGACAGACTCCCTCATATGTCTTTCGAATCCCAAAAGGTCATCTTGCTGTAGGACCGCCTAGGTATACTTCGTTATTATGCGCTTACCTGGCAAACTGTCACCTTGATCCATTTGGTTGACCTTGGACCATTGTCGAACTGTTGAGCTGGTATTCTCCTTCTTGAAATACCTCTTATCCATAATGAAATATCTCAAATTGGGTAAACCACTCGAATCAACACCTTTATGTCATGCAATGTAGATGCAAGAGTATGCAAAACAAAATAAAACACAGAAAGAAACAAGTCAGTACCGGATAAAATCAACGAATATAAAAATAAAGCAGAAATTAAATCAAGCATCAAACAAAGCAACCCTATTTGCATCCTTCTAAAAACCTAAGTTTAACCATATGGCTCTAAAGGGGTAGGCTTTCTATGTTCTCTACATGCAGCTTTGGTTCTAAACGGTACCCTAACTGTCCTCGCTATCCCCTCCTAAGGGTAGCAAGGCCCCCGGTCATCACTCATTATAGGCTACTTTCAACCGGGTACAATTCAGGGGGACCCTTTCGCAATGTTCGTACGGGAAAACAGTATTCCCACAAAAACATAGGGTAGTCAAGCCCCAAACGTACTTACTAGGCTCATACGGAGGAACAATATCCACACGAAAGCACTAGCGTTTTCCCCCACTTAAAGAGACGGGTTTAAATGTGTTAAAATAAACTCGCATTTGTAAACAAATATTAATTTAATCGTCACTTTAATTCACAACTTTCGATATTAATAAAGCGGTAATTGCATTTTATTTTTCTTAAAAATAGCCTGACTCACTTTTGTTCTAAAAACCAAAATCAATCGCCAATTGTAGCGACCAAAATTCGAAGTGATCGCTAAAAAAAGAGTAGTGGGTTTCCTTTTGTTTTTTGGAAAATATTTGGAAAATGGGGAGTTCTTTAAAAATTTGTGTTTTTTGAAAAACAATAAAACTTGGAGTCACCACTAGCCATTGAGGTAGGCCGGACACCATAAAAATCAGAGATTCGTTTGAAAACAGGTTCGAGAGTCGGTTATGGATAGGGAAGGTTTTGGCACCCGGCACTGCCTAAAAATTGGTACCAAAAGAAAGAATATAATTACCTCTTTGTTAATATTAAATTTTTCGAATTAAAGTGACGATTAATTTGGAATTTGGTTATATATACAAGTAAATTTTTAGGGCCCCGTTATTCGAGAGTAAACCGAAAAGCCACCACCACTACGTTTAGTACTAGCCTTATTTACTATCGAATAAAAGGGTAACGCACTAACAGTTAAATAAGTCGAATGCAAGAAAATAAAACACATATATACGAAATAAAAACAAAAATAAAGGCAGAAATTAAAAATTCGAAAAAGGACCGGATCGAACAAGAAAGAAATGCATAAAATAAATACGGAAATTAAAATATGAGAAATTAATTGCGGGAAAATTAAATTGCAAGAAAAATAAAAGCTGGAATTAAAAAGAATCCAGAAAGGGACCGGATCGAAAAAAGCGATCTGGAAAAAAGGACCAGATCGAACAAAGTATTCCGGAAAAAAGGATCGGGTCGAACAAAAAAGCTTAAAAGGAAAAGAGATCCGGAAAAAGGACCGAATCTAACATGAAAAGAAATGCAAAAATTAAATAGCGAAAAATAAATGTTAGTTGGGGAAATTAAATGTTAGGTGTAATATATATATGCACTATACATATGTAAATATTATATTATACTAGTGATAATATGGATAATATATAATAATAATATATAACATATATGACATAAATATAATATATGACATATGATATATAGTAATATAATATATACTATAAGATATGTAATACTATATAATATATAATAATAACATATAATATAAACATAATACTTATAATATATAATACGTATTAAACGTATATATATATATATAAGATAAAGTACCACATATATATTATGCCTATATAAAAAAACAATCATATGCATATAAAAGGATAAAATGAAATTATAATAATAATATATATACAAATAAATAATAAATTAAACAACATCCAACATGTAAAATAACATACATATCACAAACAAGAAATTAAACAAAATAAAACATATAAGAAAGAAACTAAAATAAACAACAAATGTTACCAATAAAATCATCCACATTTTCATTTAACTATAAAAATAGATCACATGACAAATATATGATAAAAGGGAAGAAAACACCAAAACTCAAATATGTTCGATCAATCAAATTCCACGTGTTCGAATGGTTTTAAGAGTTCAGTGGGGGTGATATTGGTTTCGGTTAAGGGGGTTTGGGGCTGGAAATAAAGGAATAAAAAAATGTGGGGTTTGAGGGGGTGATTTTAGGGAAACGAAAATGGGAATTGTGTGGTTTTTGGGAAGTGAAAATGGTAGTGTAGTGCGGCAGTGCAGTGTTGAGGGGTGAGGAAGAGAATGGCTAGGGAAAAAAATTGGGAAATACCGTGTGGGGGCGTGTGGCTGTGTAGAAATGAAAATAGGGTCATGGTTTAGAGGGAGTGAACAAATGGAAATATCGGGTTGGAGGCTGCCGTGTGTGGGTGAAAATGTAGGGGTTTTTTTGGGTAGGTATTATATATATATATATATGGGATCTAGGTTTTAATATATAAGGTGATAAAGGGTATTTTTGGGTTATCCTTTTAAAATGAAAACCAATAAAAATTAAGGTCTTGGGGCCCAAGTACTTTCCAACCAATAGGAGTGGGGCATTAGTTTATCCAATAAGAACCAAGTCTTAGTGAGTAAGAAGTTAGGATTTTTATTTTTATGTATTTTTTATTATGTAAAACCATATATAATGGGCCATGTTTGATTTGGGCTATTGGGTTAGGGTATAAGGTTTTGGTTATTAAAAGGGTGATGTGAATTGATCTTATTTCGAACACTTTAATTTAAACTCGAAAAAAATTTAGTGTCTACACATACCATTCTCATATATAACATACAAGCAACAAAATGGCTAAAAGGGACTTATACATCCATTATGCCACCACACTAGGAGTACGTAGGATAGGTATACATTACAATAACCTTGGGTGACTTGCCAAAAACCTTCAAAAGCTTATCCGATCTCCAACTCAACCTTGCTTAACCTGAAAAATGCATGAAGATGAATGCATTAGGTATACTTTGCCTACTGAGGTAGTCATAAACGATATCAATAAGCGATATGCATTCAAATGCATGCTTTGCCAATATTTCAATGACAATGCATCCATGATCAATAACAATGCATCAATAGCCAACGGTAACATGTCAATGTTCAATATCAATAGTCCTTTAATTCAATATTAACCCTTGGATCGACTCTAGATAGTGGATACGCAGATTCCTACGCCTCGCCAAGTTAAAAAAGGTCTAGTTCCTTCGCCTTGCCAATTGACCAACACAACATCCCTCCACCACACCAATATAAAGGTCGTAGCCCTAGGACCGTAGTCCACCAGTTCCAATGAGCTCATGAATCCTATGGCATGCCAATTGTATCCAATGCCCACTCGAATCCAAGTTCCGGTAATTTAGGGCAATATTCAATACATTATTAATGTCAATAAGTTCAATGATCCTATAATAATAAATTGACCCTTAGATCCGTTTCAATGATTCGGTAACAATATCTATAAGTTCAATAATTCGGTGACAATGATTAATACCAAAGACAATATTCCTTTAGTGATGTCTAATGATCAATACCAATGACAATATTCCTTTAGTCGATATCTAATGATCAATGACAATAACAATAATCTTTCTAATGCTATGCTAATGTTCATACTCGATGCTTAGATAACAATGATCAATATTCAATAGGTCGTTGGCTATGGTCAATATCTAATGATTCAATAGCAATGATCGATATTCGATGAGTAATATCAATGATCAATAGTTCAATGAGGAAGCTTACCGAAGCTTAACAATACACCCTTCAAATGGTTTCGATGCAATGACCTTAAATCCAATGTTAGCTATATCATATTCAATGAAAATGAAACCGAGAAAGGCACCTCGCCTAATCCTGAGACTCTGAATACACTCACCTCAAAATCTGAAGCTACTATACTCACCTAGCCTAATATCGTGAAACTACACAAGCAAGGAGGTAACTCAAACCCCTAATTAGGATAATTAGGAGGGTGGTCCCTCAACTTTCCAAAGCTCACACTTTTGCCCCCCAAACTTCCAATTTTCTCAATTTAGTCACTAAATGACTTTTAATTCTTTCCAACAAGGTCCAAGATAAATAATTAGACTAAATTGAAGTTCATTACGATACAAGTGAGTACAAAATTGGAATCATTACAATGATTGGACCATTTCGATACAAAATTTCTGATCACCGGAACCTAATTTCGACTAGACCGATTTTTGGGGTGTTACAACTCTCTCACCCTTACTAAAAATTCATCTTCGAATTTTCATCTGAACTGAAGAGATGAGGGTAATGCTTCTTCATTGTCTCTTTCGGTTCCAAGTGGCTTCTTCCACTAAATGGCTTTTCTAGAGCACTTTGACTAAAGGCAAGGATTTATTACGAAGCCTCTTGACTTATCTTTCTAGAATCTGTATTAGTTCTTCCTCGTAGGTCAAATCAAAGTAGCGCAGTAGAAGCGTGGTGGGCCCATAACCCATAGGTCCCAGGATTGAAACCTGGCGCTGATACCACAAATGTAACACCCCCTTCCCAGTCTGGTAGAGAACCTGGTTAGAAAGCGTTACCGAACCAATAACGGTGACCGATATGATACTTCATTTAATTACTTATCCAAATTTTGCAAATCTAGGGACATACTAAGCAAACAGATGCAAAACGGATCAAGTTAAAAATCTTGCAACTTAAGGGTGCAATTAAAAGAACTTATAATGATTTATCATGAAAAATTTCATTTTTTCTGAACAAGAGTATCGATACGCCCTAGAACTGTACCAATACGCTACGCTTAAATTAATTTCCAAAAGTTTCTAGTGCCAAAAACCTGTATCGATACGCATCAAGGCATATCGGTACGCCTAATAATGAACGCTAATATCGTTAGGTTTGGTGGACTCGTACTGATACGTGATCAAGCCGTATCAGTACGCGGGTAAACTTATTTTTTTAAACTCGATATGGTGTACCAATACGCATCCAACCCGTAACAGTATAGTGACTAAAATCCGTACCGATACTCACTGTACAGTATCGGTGCGTCCCTTTGACCAATGTTGATTCGATCATAATATGTATGACCGTACCGATACGCCATCACCCGTATCGGTACACCCTGGTCTGTAATGATAGATTTTATCTTGTTTTTAATCAATTTAACCTATAAAATGAGGTCCAAATGCAATAAATTTTACCAGAGAGTTATTAATAGCCATCTCTAATAGCATGCAAAATCTTAAAGCATTCTGAATCCATTTACCTAGTTTTCCACTTTTTAGCCCAATATACATACTTTAACCCTATTTAGCCCTTACCAAAATTCCATCTTAAGTCTCTCTAACATACCATTCTCATATATAACATACAAGCAACAAAAAGGCTAAAAGGGACTTATACATCCATTATGCCACCATACTAGGAGTACGTAGGATAGGTATACATTACAATAACTTTGGGTGACTTGCCAAAAACCTTCAAAAGATTATCCGATCTCCAACTCAACCTTGCTTAAATTGAAAATTCTTGAAGATGAACGCATTAGGCATACTTTGCCTAGTGAGGTAGTCATAAACGATATCAATAAGCGATATGCATTCAAATGCATGTTTTGTCAATATTTCAATGACAATGTATCCATGATCAATAACAATGCATCAATAGCCAATGATAACATGTCAATGTTCAATATCAATAATCATTTAATTCAATATTAACCCTTGGATCGACTCAAGATAGTGGATACGCCGATTCCTACACCTCGCCAAGTTAATAAAGGTCTAGTCCCTCCACCTCGCCAATTGACCACCACAACATCCCTCTGCCTGCCAATATAAAGGTCGTAGCCCTAGAACTGTAGTCCACTCGTACCAATGAGCTCATGAATCTTATGGCATGCCAATTGTATCCAATGTCCACTCGAATCCACGGTCCAATAATTTAGGCCAATATTCAATACATTATCAATGTCAATAAGTTCAGTGATCCAATAACAATAAATTGACCCTTAGGTCCATTTCATTGATTCGGTAACAATATCAATAAGTTCGATAATTCGTTGACAACGATCCATACCAATGGCAATATTCCTTTAGTCGATGTCTAATGATCAATGACAATAACAATAATCTTTCAATGATATGCTAATGTTCATACTCGATACTTAGATGACAATGATCACTATTCAATAGGTCGATGACTATGGTCAATATCCAATGATTTAATAGCAATGATCCATATTTGATGAGTATTATCAATGATCAATAGTTCAATGAAGAAGCTTACCGAAGCTTTCCAATACACCTTTCAAATGGGTTCGATGCAATGACCTTAAATCCAATGTTAGCTATATCATATTCAATAAAAATGAAATCGGTAAAGGTAGCTAGCCTAATCCCTAGACTCTGACTACACTCACCTCAAAATCTGAAGCTACTACGGCTCTAGGATGACAATTCTCTTGCCCTTTACTTTTGTAGGAGATGATGGCCCTTCCTCCAACACTTGAGCTAGGTAATAATTAGGGGATTAGTTAGAACTGAAACTATTGATTCAAAGACAATATTTAAGCTTATCAAAGCTTTTAGACAATAAAACTTTCATAGATTCAAGCTTTTACAACATGGGTATAACTTTGGTTTTCACGACTTTAATCTTGAAATTAAACTTCAATGACCCATGGAATCAATAAATTGATTGGGGGAATAAACTCACCAATCTTGTAATACCCCAAAATTTGCTATGTTGATTAAGGGTCATTTAGTACCAAGATAAGGGCTTAAAAGCTTACTTAGTGACTAAAATGACAAAAATATAAAAGTTAGGATTTTCTCAATTATGGACTGTAGAAAAGAAATTCCTGAGGTTTTAAGGTGTCGTGATACTCGTAAAATTTGGTTAAAATCCAAGGAAAATTGGAATGCAAATTTAAGGTTAAGTTTAGTGACCAAAATGATAAGTTTTTAAAACTTGGGTGGTACAAGTTGAAATATGAAAAGTTGAAGGACCAAATTTGTAATTTCCCAAAAGATAGGTATTTTATTTTATAAATAGATAGATCCCCTATTGGTTTGGATCGAATGATGAATTGCTAATTTGATCCGATATTTCGATTATTGGGAAATTGCAGTCAAAGTTTAACTGGAATTCAGATACCTGGATCAAACTGGAAAATTATGAAATTTTATCATATGTTAGAGAAAGGTTATAAAAGTCATTTACAAGTGTTGGAAATATTTTAGTTCGATTAAGGATGAATCCTGTGATTTATTTTGATTAAGGAATTTATTTAGTAACCGGTAAAATTCTTGGCATTTATTTGGTAAATTCATCAAGCTAAAATTTCGGAGATGATTCCATAAACTTTGGAAGAGTTATGATATATCATTTTATAGATATTTGAAGAATTTATCAGTAATTTTTTTATCATGTACATGCATTAAACAAATCATGGAGAAAAAACTGATATAGATTCCGGGAATAAAAATGCAATATAAGATATTGAATTCCGATCGAACTGCAGAGTTAAGTGTGCTCAGGGTATAGGATGAGTGACCTATTGGGAAGGTCTTATGTCAGTACTTGAGACTGATAAAATGAAACCAGTTCGAGTTAATATTATTCGTATGGATACTGATAAAAGATTATTAAGAGAATTTTATCCGATAAAGATTTCGGGTAAATTATTAGTATATTGGATCAAGTCAAAATTTTAAATTTGACTTCATGAATATGGTATATTTATTTGATAATATCATTTATTTTCAGATATGGAAATAAGAAATTTTTAGAATTTATTTGATGACCCGGAAAAGGTAAAATCGCAGTAGAAGTATTTTATGAATATCGGGAAATCGGATCAAACTGGAATTTTAGAGGCTGGTCCAAAAGCAATGGAAAAGTCATAAAATACTATTTTATGAATATTTTATTATATTTGGTTGGATTCCAACTAGATTTAGTTGAATTTTTACAAGAATGGCAAACTAGTAAATAAAAACTAGTTAAAAGGCAAATTGGTCATTTTGCCCCAATGGCATTTTTGAAATATTTAAAAAGTTATAAGGGTAATTTTTGAAAGAGGAAATGGGAGATTTAATCTTGACCCTTGATTGATGATAAGATTAATCTCAACCATTAGATTTTAATGGCAAAATTGTAATTTTACTATTAAATAAATTTAATACTTATTCAATAGCCGCATGTATATAATAATAGTGAAAAGATGAACAAATTTCATCTTTTCCAGCCAAAAATGTGAGATGCTAGGGAAAGAAAGATAATTTTTTCAAGCTCGATTCAAGCCCCGAAACTCGATTTTTAGGTAACTCTTCAACTACAAAGTTGTTCTACTCTTCAAGCTCTATCTTTTGATATCAATAGTTCATGGAATCCATGCTTGATTGATGAGAATTTACATGAGAAAGAAATTGGGGTTTATGGATCAAATTGGGGCTTTTGAGATTTTATGATTCCATGATTGAATTCAAGTTGAAATCACGCTAGTATGATGTTAAAATCATGATATTGAGTTGGGATTTAAGTTCTACATGTTTTGATTATTATGAAGATGATTAGGGTTTATGGATTAACGTTTAATTTAGGGTTTGTGATGTTGAATTAATGATTTAGTAAGCTTGATTTGTTGTTTAGAAGCAAGACCCTAAGTTAATTTGATAGGGACCAATTCGGCAATCTTAAAAGTTAGAGGACCAAATCTGAATTTGTATGGAATTGGTGTGTATTTATGTTATTAAGGATGTTGGAGATATGAAATTGATGTTAGAATACTAAACCGATGTTAAATTGAATTAGTGACTATTTTGATAATTTGTCAAAGTTAAGTGACCAATTCAGAAATGAGGTTTTGGATAAGGATTAAATCTGAATTTTTGTTTTAACGTTGGAATTAAGGTGGTAATGTTGAATTGAGGACTAATTTGCAAAGTTAAGAAATTTGGATCCTTACCTTTGCATTATTAGTGACCATTCGATAAATAAGGAAAATTAGAGGGAATTATTGTGAATAATTATTTGTTGAAGAAGGTGATAAGTTGGTGGTTTAAAGAAAATAATGGGACTAAATTGACAAGTAGAGAAGTAAGGAGAAGTTAGCATAAAAGTTGAAGTTAATTATGGAAGTTGTATAGAAAACTGGATTATGGTAGTAAGTTTGAAAATTCACCATAAATTCTACAAAAATGGTTAGATGGTGAATTTTATACCGATGTAAAGATTTGTTCGTCTAGTTTTGTTTCCAACAAGCGAAAACTAATTTCGAGTTTCAAGTCAAAAGATATGAATTTTTATGTGACAAAAGGTCAAAAAACAGAGCACCAGTCTGTTCCGAATTCAAGCATTGTAATTGACTTTGAAAATTTGTCATAAATCGTACAAGTTGAATTTGGGATATTAATTTATAGGGTTGAAAAGCTTATTGAATCTAGTTTCTTTAAAAACAAATGGAATTGAATTCTAAGTTGTAGATTATCTTATAGAAATATTTCTTTGAAGGTAGTACAATCTGCCAAAAAAAAGAGAATTGATACATTTTGTATCTAAGGTTAATTAGTAAGCTTAAAAAGGGTTAATAGAAGTTCTAAATGGTTATTTAGAACAAAAATGAGTTTTGGACAGTATAAGGAAGGAGAAAGGAAATTTGTATATTCGAATGATTAGATTTGATAGCATGTTTGAGAAATTGTTAGATTTGAATCTAACAAATGTTGTTTACATTCATGTGATTAATGAAGTTTGGATCCGAATCAAAAGAAGGTTTGAGATACTATGAAAGAAAGGATCGAATAGAGCTTAGTAAGGCAAGCTAATAAATGGCCCACATGAGTGCATTCTTACTTATTTATAATATATGCAAAATGAATGAATGCTTTCTTATCTGTTATATATATATATATGATATGAGAAAACTTGCAATAAGTCAACCTTGATATTAATGAAAATATATGTTGACCAAAGTTATGTAAATGGCGTGAAATATTAAATGGCATATGTGATACGTGATGTGTCATAATGATTTATCTAGAATAAATCGAATTTCAGACTTTGGGTATGAAATGCTCATTATCGAATTAAGGTTGATAATATTGATGAAATTGATATAGAAGGCGAAAATAATAAATTATTATGCCCAAGTACTAGTGTGAGATTCTTGGTATAATTGGATATCCAAAAAGATTCAAAGCAGCTGCGAACCAGCACTACGGTGCTGAGATAATGTAGGCACTACGGTGCTAAAGGTATGAGGAGCAAAGAGCGTCCTCGAGTACGTACTCACCATCAGATGCTACAGCGTTGTTGACACTACAGTGTTAGCCTCGTATACCATAGGTTCATATGAGAATCTTTGGTTTAGTTGGATATCCATAGAGTCTTAGCAACAGCGTCAAAGCACTACGGTGCAGAAAAGACTCTATGGAGTCAGGAAAGACTCTACGAAGTTAGTTCAAATACTACGGTGTTAAAGGCACAAAATGTGCTAGAATGAGGAACAAAGGGCATCCTCGAGTACGTACTCATCTCATTCGCGTCGGTGATGTAGACGCTACGGCGTCGTAGACACTACGGTGTCGTGATAACTTGCGTACCATGGCATTACATTATTTTGTACTTTGGGCTATAATAAAGGAAATGATATGCAAATGATTGCATAATGAAAGAATGGCTATGTTAAAAGATATGATGTGCAAATGATTGCATAATGAAAGCATGGTTATGTTAAAGAACATGATATGCAAAGGATTGCATGATGAAAGTATGACCATGTTATAGAATATGATATGTAAATGATTACGTGATGAAAGCATGATTACTTAATGATCATGAACCATAGATATCACGAATTCTATGACAGAATTGATAGATGATATGGAACATATTGAAAGCATGTTTATGTTGAAGTAATTTTTATGCATGTGAACACCTGATGAGCTATGATGGTATGACTCTTAAGATAATCATGATACATGATTAATTATGCATTACAGATGGCTTTAATTTTTATACTTTGGCTATAATATTTGAAATTATGCAAGTAGTTAAGTTAAAAAGCTTAATGTACACAAGATTGGTAAGACAGATCAAATCTTCTGATTTGAATATTATATTAAACAAATGAACTATACAAGTAAGGTAGTTCTATATATGATAAAATGTTATTAACTGCAATTGAAAATCATTCGACATCTTGAAGAGCTATGTTATTTTAATTATTGTTTATATTATTATGATTATGTTTCACTAAGTTATACTTAACGTGTGTTGTGTGTCACATGTAGGTGCTTCGAACGAGATAGCAAAAGAGGAGTTGCACATCATTGAATCAAGTTAATCTGCATTATCAGTAAGTATCACCACATCCTAGTCTAGTGGGGCATGTATAAATTTTAAATAAGTAGTTATTCTGTATGAGCTAGCATCATGAATCAGTTTGAAGAATTAAAAATATTAGAAAAGACCCTTTAAAAGGTTTTAAACTTAGTTGGTCCTTTATATTCTCATTTTAATAACTGCTTAAAGTATTTTACAAACCAATTCATGGTTAAAACTAACTGTGGTTGCTAGACATAGTTTTGTTTGAAATTTGAGAAAAGGGCCAACCACTAAATTACTTTGTCAAAAAAACAAATAAATAATAATAATATTAAGAAAAATTTCATTTCTAAAACTCAGTTAGTAACATCTTTAATGTTTATTCGAATATCGAATATACGTTAAGGGTGTTACATTTAGTGGTATCAGAGCAAAGGTTTAGCCGATTCTAGAGGTTAAACCGAGTCCAATATGATTTTGCTAAAATGTACATGCCCCTAGGATGTGATGTTACTGATATATTGTTTGCATAACTTGATGTAGCTCCTCAATAGTATGAATGAGACTCTAATGGTTATAAGAAAATAATATACTGTTAGATTTTGTCAATTGACGAATTTTTAAGGGTTAAGAATAGACCCATGGTGGATACAACACAGTGAAATAAATATGATAGTTAACTCTTATTCATAATGAGTTATCTAATAATAGAGAACTGGTACAGTAATTATAAGAAGATAGAGGATACTCTGATTGTAAGGAAATTTCTAAATGTGTTTTCGGATGAATTACTAGGATTACCTCAAGATAAAGAGTACAGTTCGATATTGACGTTTAATTCGAGAATAAAGCAAGTATTGATAGCACCTTATAGAATGGCACTAACCTAGTTAATGGAGCTGAAAGCTTAGTTGTAAGAGCTATTAGATTGGAGTTATATTCGACCAAGTGAGTTATTATGAAGAGCTTCAGTATTATTCATAAAGAAGAAAGATAATTCGTTACGATTAAGTATAGATTATCGAAAGTTAATTATGGTAACAATAAAGAATAAATAATATGTTACCAAGGATTGAGGATTTGTTTGACCAGTACCAAGGTACAACTTTGTTTCCAAAGGATTGACCGTTAATTGGGTTATTATCAATTAAAAGTTAGAGAAGAAAATATACCGAAGACAGCCCCCAGGACTCGTTATGGACACTATGAGTTTTTAGTGATGCCGCTTGGATTTTCAAACGCCCTGTCGCATATAATGATTTGATGAATGGGGTATTTCAACCCTACTTAGACCAGATTATGATGAAATAAAGAAAGAAATTTAATAGAAGGACCGTTAATGACTATTCTAATATTTGAAGATAAGTTACGAGCTTAAACTATTGAGAATACAGGATTGTAAGAAAGGATTAAAATGTTCAAAATAATCCAAAAGTGGATGGAGTTGATTAGAATTGAGAAATAAAAGACAAAGTGAGGATTCTTTAAAAATAATCCTAAAGCAGCTGCAGATTGACAATAGGCATGCAAATAAAAAGAAAAAAAAAAGAAAATGAGAAAGCAGTACCTGGAACTATTTAAAATTGGTACGTTTTAAAAATTCAAGTATGAATTTTCTTAAGGGGGAAGAATTGTAATACCCCAAAATTTTCTATGTTGATTAGTTCTAAGATAAGGGCTTAACAGCTTACTTAGTGACTAAAATGACAAAATATAAAATTTAGGATTTTCTCAATTATGGACTGTAGAAAAGAAATTTATGAGGTTTTAAGGTGTCATGTGATAGAGAACGAGTAAAATAGGATACTCGTAAAATTTGGTTAAAATCCAAGGAAAATTGGAATGGGAATTTAATGTTAAAGTTTAGTGACCAAAATGATAAGTTTTTAAAACTTGGGTGGTACAAGTTGAAATATGAAAAGTTGAAGGACCAAAGTTGTAATTTCCCAAAAGTTGGGTATTTTATTTCATAAATAGATAGAGCCCCTATTGGTGTGGATCGAATGAGGAATTACTAATTTGATTTGATATTTCGATTATTGGGAAATTGCAGTCAAAGTTTAAGTGGAATTCAGATACCTGGATCGAACTGGAAAATTATGAAATTTTATCATATGTTAGAGAAAGGTTATAAAAGTCATTTCCAGGTGTTGGAAATATTTTAGTTTGATTCAGGATGAATCTTGTGATTTATTTTGATTAAGGAATTTATTTAGTAACCGATAAAATTCTTGGCATTTATTTGGTAAATCGGATCAAGCTGAAATTTCGGAGATGATTCCATAAACTTTGGAAGAGTTATGATATATCATTTTATAGATATTTGGAGAATTTATCAGTAATTGTTTTATCCTGTACATGGATTAAACAGATCATGGAGAAAAAAACTAATATAAATTCTGGGAATAAAAATGCAGTATAAGATATTGAATTCCGATCGAATTACAAAGTTAAGTGTGCTCAGGGTATAGGATGGGTGACCTATTGGGAAGGTCTTATGTCAGTACTTGAGAATGATAAAAAGGAATCAGTTCGAGTTATTATTATTCGTATGGATATCTGATAAAAGATTATTAAGAGAATTTTATCCGATAAAGATTTCGGGTAAATTATCCATATATTAGACCGAGTCAAAATTTTAAGTTTGACTTCATAAATATGGAATATTTATTTGATAATATTATTTATTTTCAGATATGGAAATAAGAAATTTTTATAATTTATTTGATAGCCTGGAACAGGTAAAATCGCAGTAGAAGTATTTTATGAATATCAGGAAATCGGATCGAACTAGAATTTCAGAGGCTGATCCAAAAGCCATGGAAAAGTCATAAAATACTATTTTATGAATATTTTATTATAGTTGGTTGGATTCCAACTAGATTTAGTTGAATTTTTACAAGAATGGCAAACTAGTAAATAAAAACTAGTTAAAGGGCAAATTGGTCATTTTGCCCAATGGCATTTTTGAAATATTTAAAATTTATAAGGGTAATTTTTGAAAGAGGAAATGGGAGATTTAATCTTAGCCCTTGATTTATGATAAGATTAATCTCAACCATTAGATTTTAATGGCAAAATTGTAATTTCACTATTAAATGAATTTAATATTCATTTAATAGTCACATGTGTATAATAATAGTGAAAAGATGAACAAATCCAGCCAAAAACGTGAGATGCTAGGGAAAGAAAGATAAAATTTTTCCAAGCTCAATTCAAGCCCCGAAACTCGATTTTCAGGTAGTCTCTTCAACTACAAAGTTGTTCTACTCTTCAAGCTCTATCCTTTGATATCAATAATTCATCGAATCCATGCTTGATTGATGAGAATTTACATGAGAAAGAAATTAGGGTTTATGGATCAAATTGGGGCTTTTGAGATTTTATGATTCCATGATTGAATTCAAGTTGAAATCAAGCTAGTATGATGTAAAATTCATGATATTGAGTTGGGATTTAAGTTTTACATGTTTTTATTATTATGAAGATGATTAGGGTTTATGGATTCAAGTTTAATTTAGGGTTTGTGATGTTGAATAATTGATTTAGTAAGCTTGATTTGTTGTTTAGAAGCCAGATCTTAAGTTAATTTGATAGGGACCAATTTGAAAATCTTAAAAGTTAGAGGACCAAATCTAAATTTTTATGGAATTGGTGTGTATTTATGTTATTAAGGATGTTGGAGATATGAAATTGATGTTAGAATGCTAAACCGATGTTAAATTGAATTAGTGACCATTTTGACAATTTGTCAAAGTTAAGTGACCAATTCAGAAATGAGATTTTAGGTAAGGATTAAATCTGAATTTTTGTTTTAATGATGGAATTAAGGTGGTAATGTTGAATTGAGGACTAATTTGCAAAGTTAAGAAATTTGGATCCTTACCTTTGCATTATTAGTGACCATTCGATAAAGAAGGAAAATTAGAGGGAATTATTGTGAATAATTACTTGATGAAGAATGTGATAAGTTGGTGGTTTAAAGCAAATAATGGGACTAAATTGACAAGTAGAGAAGTAAAGAGAAGTTAGTATAAAAGTTGAAGTTAATTATGGAAGCTGTGTAGAAAACTGGATTATGGCAGTAAGTTTGAAACTTCACCATAAATTCTACAAAAATGGTTAGATGATGAATTTTATACTGATGTAAATATTTGTTCTTCTAGTTTCGTTTCCAACAAACGGAAATTGATTTCGAGTTTCAAGTCAAAAGATATGAATTTTTAAGTGACAAAATGTCAAAAAACAGAGCACCAGTCTATTCCGAATTCCAGCATTGTAATTGACTTTGAAAATTTGCCATAAATCGTACAAGTTGAATTTGGGATATTAATTTATATGGTTGAAAAGCTTATTGAATCTAGTTTCTTTCAAAACAAACGGAATCGAATTACGAGTTGTAGATTATTTTATAGAAATATTTCTTTGAAGGTAGTGCAATCTGCCAAAAAATGAGAATTGATACATTTTGTATCTAAGGTTAATTAGTAAGATTAAAAAGGGGTTAATGGAAGTTCTAAATGGTTATTAAGGACCAAAATGAGTTTTGGACAGTATAAGGAAGGAGAGAGGAAATTTGTATATTTTAATGATTAGATTTGATAGCATGTTTGAGAAATTGCTAGATTTGAATCTAACAAATGTTGTTTACATTCATGTTATTAATGAAGTTTGGATCCGAATCAATAGATGGTTCGAGGTACTATGAAAGAAGGGATCGGATAGAGCTTTGTGAGGCAAGCTAATAAATGGCCCAGGTGTAACACCTCAAATTCTAGCCTAGAATTATTGGAATCAAATTGAATAAGTGAATAGCATAATTGAATTTAGAATTAAGCTAAATTAGAATGACTACATTGAATTAAACAAGAAAGAAGAGGAATGCATGATAAAATTCATGGTTCTCTTATTTTCCCTTGACTAATTACATGATTAGTAACTAATTAAGGGTTAGTTTAGTAAAATCCTAATTCCACTAATGTGGATAACAATGTTGTCATCTTCTCCACTATTCTTCTTAGCCGAAAACTAGAGAGAAAGAAATTGAGAGAGAAAGCTTGGAAAAATTCAGCCATTGAAGAAGAAATTTATCTTGCATGTATAGGATTTTTTCATTGAAATTAAGAAAGAAGCAAAGTAAGTATGATTCTTCTTGTGTTTAATTGAATAGGCAACTATATTGTTGAAATTGGACTGTTTTGTTGATTATAGATGAAATTAGACTTTGAATGTGTTGTTAGATGATAGAATGGTTGTTGAACTATACAAAATTGAAGAATGAACATTAGGTACAAAGCTGAAATCATGTGTTTGTGATAGAGTAACAAATCTAGGTTGCTGGAAAATTGAATTGTGATATTGAAGTGGAAATTGAATGATTAGAACTTAAAATTAAGCCATGGAATTAATGAATTGATGATGAGCATGAATAGGTAATGTATAGAAGATGTTAAACAAATTGAATTGATAGCAAACAATTTTGGAAATGTAAGGATAAAAGTATGAACATAGTTATGTAAGCTAGAAATTGTTTTGTGGAATTGAAATTGAGTAAACATGAAAGAGTAGGCATTGTAACCAACTTGCCCTATTTTGGCAGCTTTGAAAAATGGATTAACATGAACTTAACATGATTAGGATGTCATATGAAATGAATTATGGGGCCAAGACATTGGTTAAAATGAATTAAAGGCATTAAAATGTGAATAGGTACAATCTGCCCAGAATTGCTCTATTCTGGGCAGTCACTTTGAAAATTCACCAAAAATTATGTAGATTGAATTCAGGGCTGAAATTTTAATGACATGATCCTTAGAATGTATTTTCATTAGGTGAAAACATAATAGAAAATTGGGTCCTATGCTGGAAACTGTAAATAGGAATTGCTGGACAGTGCAAACTGTCCAGACAGTGTAAATGCCCTGTCTTTGAACAATAAACTGTATTAATTGGCTAAGAAATAAAAGAAAAGTCTTACACGGTCTTATAGGAATTTTTGTTAGATTTCCAACGGTGTATATCAATCGAAATTCCAACGTACGGATTAAAAGATGTGGCCATTTAAAGGGATAGTGTGCAAACTGCCAGACAGCAGTGTCCTGGGCAGTTTGGGACTCTTTTTGCACCTAGTTGTAGACTGTTTCCAAAACAGTTTTGGGACATTGTAGTCTGTCCAGTTATGCATTAAAATGAAGTAATAACAATGTGGAGATAAATTGGTAAGAAATGCTTAAAAAGGAAGTATAAAAACAGTAGCTAAATGTTAGGTACATTGTGATAACATTGCTACTAGGATTGTATGATATATTGTGCTTGTTTTGATGAAATGTGTATGTGTTATGCTTGCTAGACCAAGGGCAGCAAATTGAGGAAGAAAAAGGAAATCATTCAAGGTCTAAGAACAAGGGGATAGCCATACAAGAAAATTGCTAGCTTGCTTGGATTGTATTGTGAGTGTAGTTACCTCTAGGTTAGGACTAGGTCCTAACCAATGTATTTTGTTACATTCTTGTCATGATAATGAATCTAAGCATGAACTTAACTTAATAAGGGAAGGATGATTAAAAATACACATGAAACTTGATCCTAGTCTTATGCATATGCCTATTCGAATTGATTATGCATGATTAGTGATAACTTGGTTGCTTATATGTTATGATACAACATGGTTGAATGCGATTGACTTGTTGAGATAAGATGTTATCTCATTTGATGAAATGAATCTTGAAACCACTTGACTTGTGAGCTAAGGATCAATAGCCTAAGGGGTTAACATGAAATGATCTTGATTGACATGAACATGATCTTGAACTTGATAACTTGAATAAATGGTAATTCGAACAACCTTGGTAGCTAGTTGGATTAGGTAGAAAGGCATGCCTTAGAGTGTAGAGCTCAATGTGCACGGGTGGACTACGGTCTAGGGCTAAGGCCCTTATTTAGCGACAGACGGAGGGTACGTATGTGGTCTTTGGCGACAGTAGGAGGGTTGACCAGCACTACGATGCATATTGTGGCGACAGTTGGTTGGAGACTCGATTACCTATACAAACTAAGTACTAAGGGGGTTGTTTAATGAAATAACAAATGAAATAAGACTCAATTATACATGTTACTTGTCTTGTATTGCCATGAAATGTATGTTGTTTGATTTGGAAGCATGACCCTTGGTTACTTGTTTTGCAAGCATGTTGCTTGATTCATGATTTATGATTTCTTGTTGCCTAATCTTGTTGGCCGAATTGCATGTTATCCTAGATAGGATATTCTTGATGCTTGAAAGACTAGATAAGGTCACTCTTGATACTTGAAAGACTAGCTAAGTCTACTATAATGTTTGGAAGCCTTAGCTAGGTCTACACTTGATCTAAAAAGACATGAAACATGAAATAACAAAATTGATAGACTAGTTACTACCTCACTAAGTACAATTTTGTACTTATCACTCTTCTTTCATTCTTCCCAACCTACAGGTTAAATGATTCAACATTGCTTGATCTTGAAGCTTGATTCCTTGAGTAAGAAGCATCCTACACAAGCTTTGTTAGAGTATGATTCCATACTTGTTTTGTATTCTCCTAGAATGGTGGCACTAGATGTATCTAATTAGATTGAACAAGCATTTTGAAGGATTGTATATAATGTTTGATAGCCTATCTATGATTTGTATGTAGATTAAGGTTTGTAATGAACATAACTAGCTTATAATGGTTTAATGTTGCTGCGCATATGTTGATGGAATGACTTAATGTTAATCTAGCTATCTTAATGACTTTAGAATGCTATGATATTGAATGTGGTTTGCTTAAATAGAGAGTAGGATGATGAGCCAAGATGCTTACTTGTTCCCTAATCGAATGGCCATGACATATAGGATCACTTGAATGTAACAATGTTTGTTGTGTGTGATATGTATTCTTGTAGATGTGATTGCCGAATGCTTGAAAATGAATTAAGCATGAATTAAACTAGTTACATGCCATGTTATACATTTAGGTAAATGGCTGAATGGTTAGGATTAGAATATAGTTTGAATGCAAGTTTGAACATGAAAATTTGAATGATCAATCAATTTTGATAGTAATTTAGGTAAGAGATGACACATGTATACATTAATGAACAATGGAATGAAGAAAGCGTATTTGAACTCCAGGATACTCGAATAGGATAGGCTTTCTAAGGTTGAATGTTGATATAAGAACCATGTATGTAGTAACTTGAATTGTAAGCAAGAAAGAAATCAATCTAATGGTAATGTAAGTATAGTCAAATGCTTAAGATGAAATGGTAGATACATTTGAGGTTGCTTGCATGAAAAGAAATGCATGAATGGTTGCTTATGCCTTGCTTGAATGCTTGCTTAGTTCGAATGTTAGGATGATTTAGAAGTCATGTGTGTGTTTCTTGTTAGCTAAGAAATCAAGTATGAAAGATTGTTTTTTCTTGGTTAATTGCCAAATGGATTGCTTGATTTTTAATTCAATTTTAAATGTGTAATTCATGTATCGTCCTTGCCTTGTCTATGATCTAGTATAGATCGAATGTCATGACTTGTCTTGTCTTTGCTTGCTTGCTAAGTAACGCTCCCGAACCGAGTTACTACTAACCCGAGTAAGGGGTGTTACACCAGGTGAGTGTATTCTTACTTATTTATAATATATGTGAAATGAATGAGTGCTTTCTTATCTATTATATATATATGATATGAGAAAACTTGCAATAAGTCAACCTTGATATTGATGAAAATATATGTTGACCAAAGTTATGTAAATGGCATGAAATATTAAATGGCATATGTGGTACATGGATATGGCATAATGATTTATCTAGGATAAATCGAATTTTAGAGTTTGGGTATGAAATGCTCATTATCGAATTAAGGTTGATAATATTGATGAATTGGATATTGAAGGCAAAAATAATATATTATTATGCCCAAGTACTAGTGTGAGAATCTTGGTATAATTGGATATCCAAAAAGAGTCAAAGCAGCTGCGAACCAGCACTACGGTGCTGAGATAATGTAGGCACTATGGTGCTGAGATAAAGTAGGCACTACGGTGCTGAAGGTTGAGGAGCAAAGAGCATCCTCGAGTACGTACTCACCATCAGACGCTACAGCGTTGTAGACACTACGGTGTCAAGCTCGTATACCATAGGTTTATATGAGAATCTTTGGTATAGTTGGATATCCATAGAGTCTTAGTAGCTGCGTCAAAGCACTACGGTGCAGGAAAAACTCTACGGAGTCAGTTCAAATGCTACGGTGTTAAAGGCACAAAATGTTCTAGGATGAGGAGCAAAGGGCGCCCTCGAGTACGTACTCATCTCAATCGCTTCGACAATGTAAATGCTATGGCATCGTAGATACTGCGGTGTCGTGATAACTCGCGTACCATGGCATCACATGATTTTGTACTTTGGGCTATAATAAAGGAAATGATATGCAAATGATTGCATAATGAAAGAATGACTATGTTAAAAGATATGATATGCAAATGATTGCATAATGAAAGCATGGCTATGTTATAGAATATGATATGCAAATGATTACGTGATGAAGGCATGATTACTTAATGATCATGAACCATAGATATCATGAATTTCGTGACAGAATTGATAGATGATATGGAACATATTGAAAACATGTTTATGTTGAAGTAATTTTTATGCATATGAACACCTGATGAGCTATTATGGCATGACTCTTAAGATAGTCATGATACAAGATTAATTATACATTACAGATGGCTTGAATTTTTATACTTTGGCTATAATATTTGAAATTATGCAAGTAGTTAAGCTAAAAAGCTTAATGTACACAAGATTGGTAAGACAAATCAAATCTTGTGATTTGAATATTATATTGGACAAATGAACTATACAAGTAAGGCAGTTCTATATATGATAAAATGTTATTAACTGCAATTGAAAATCATTCAACATCTTGTAGAGCTATGTTATTATAATTATTGTTTATATTTTTATGATTATGTTTCACTAAGTTATACTTAACGTGTGTTGTGTGTCACATGTAGGTACTTTGAACGAGATAGAAAAAGATGAGCTGCACATCATTGAATCAATTTAATCTGCATTATTAATAAGTATCACCACATCCTAGTCTAGTGGGGCGTGTATAAATTTTAAATAAGTAGTTATTCTGTATGAGCTAGAATCATGAATCAGTTTGAAGAATTAAAAATATTAGAAAAGATCTTTTAAACAATTTTAAACTTAGTTGGTCATTTATCACGTAGTGATTTTGAAAGCAAGAAAAAGTCTAGGCAGCACACAGAGTTTTCACCCTTAGTTATATTCTCATTTTAATAACTGCTTAAAGTATTTTACAAACCAATTCAGGGTTAAAACTAGATGTGGTTGCTAGACATAGTTTTGTTTGAAAACTAAGAAAGGGCTAACCACTGAATTACTTTGTCAAATAAATAAATAAATAATAATAATATTAAGAAAATTTTCAATTCTAAAAATTAGTTAGTAACATATTTAATGTGTATTCGAATATCGAATATACGTTAAGGGTGTTACAAATCCAATAGCTTTCTAACGATGTAGAGAAATCAAGGGAAGCTCGAGCAACCAAGGGAGGTGCTTGCTTGAGCTTGGTAAAGAAGACAATGGAGGAGGTTGTTTCTTTTGGTGAAAAGATGGAGCTTTGGGAGCTTTGGTCTCAGTTTTGCTAGAATTGTTTTTACTTCCTTTCTTAGCTTTTACTTAATCGAGTGATTCCCCACATAAATGGTTGCTTCCCAAGTAACCAATGAAATGGTTTCCTAGCTTGGGAGGAAATCCTTAAAACTAATTAAAAATTCTTTTACTTCATCTTCCAACTAGTGTGTCATCTTTTATGACATAAACCCATCAATTTCTCGTGAAACTACACAAGCAAGGAGGTGACTCAAACCCCTAATTAGGATAATTAGGAGGGTGGTCCCTCAACTTTCCAAAGTTCACACTTTTGCCTCCAAACTTCCAATTTTCTCAATTTAGTCACTAAATGACTTTTAATTCTTTCCAACAAGGTCCAAGATCAGTAATTAGACTCAATTGAAGTTCATTACGATACAATTGAGTACAAAATTAGAATCATTACAATGATTGGACCATTTTGATACAAAATTTTTGATCACCGGAACCTAATTCCGACTAGACCGATTTTCAAGGTGTTACAATGACATTCCCAATAAAGTTTTGTACATAGTACAAATAACACATAATGTATCATATAAACACAAGGACCAATCTTTCCTAGTGGTATTTACCACTTTTTCCAATATGTTTTAATGGCCCAGTTGGAGATCTCGACTTCTCCATTGGACTAGGGATAATACGTTGTGGCCAGTCTATGATTTACTCTATAACGTTTCAACGCAACAACCGCCTGGCTGCGGTGAAAATGCTTTCCTTGGTAACTGATCAGTGCTCTTGGTGTTCCAAAACGGGTAAGTATATGCGTGTGAAAGAATTTCAAAACAGTTTTGGCATCATCTGTAGGTACTGCCACAGCTTCTATCTACTTTGAAACGTAATCCACAACAACTAGGATACATAAATTGCCAAAATAATTTGGAAAATAACCCATGCAATACAATCCCCAAACATCAAATAGCTCAATTTCCATTATTGGCTGTTGTGGCACCTCATTTCTCCTGGATATTGACCATGTACACTAACAACGATCATAGCATTGGGCAAACTCGTGGTCATCTCTAAATAATGACGGCCAGTAAAATCCAGATTGAAGGACTTTTGTAGCCATTCTCATAACCTCAAAATGCCCTCCATATAGAGCATTGTGACAATGTTGTAATATCGATGTCATTTCTTCCTTACGGATACAACGTCTAATAATATTATCATTGCAAACCTTGAACAAATAAGGTTCATTCCAATGATATTTCACTGTATCTCGAAGAAATCTTGCCTTCTTGTGCCCAATTACACCCAAATGAGTCTTTCCACACACCAAGTAGTTTACAAAATCAGATTACCACGGTGTTGCATCCACAGCTAAAAGCTTTTCATCAGGGAATGCATCGACAATTTGCAACTTACTTCCATCTTCCCTGTCTGCTTCCAATCTTGAAAGATGATCAATAACTTGATTTTTAGACCCATTATCGTCTTTTATCTCAATATTAAACTCTTGTAGCAATAAAATCCAATGGATCAATCTTGGTTTTGTATCTTTTTTGCAAAAAGGTATCTCAAGGCAGAATGATCAGTAAAAAATTTAATTTTTGCACCCACAAGATAAGAACGAAACTTATCAAAAGCAAAAATGACTATTAATAACTTATTCTCAGTAGTAGTGTAATTGATTTAATCTTCAGTTAGAGTCTTACTAGCATAGTAGATCGCATGAAATACCTTATCTCTTCTTTAACCTAACACTACTTCCATAGCGAAATCACTAGTGTCGCACATTAGTTCAAACAGTTGCTCCCAGTTAGGTGCAGCGATGATCGGTGCGTTCACAAGCTACTTTTTAATTTTATTGAATGCATCCAGATATGCATTATCAATGACAATTTTTTTTGTTCTACTCCAAAAATAAGCATAGAGGTTTTGTGATCTTCAAAAATCATGAACGAATCTTCTAAGAATCCAACGTGGCCTAGAAAACTTCGAATGCCCTTTACATTTTTCGGTGGTAGAAAATTTTCAGTTACATCCACTTTGGCTTTATCAACTTCACTTCTTACTTTAGATATTTGGTGACCCAACACAATACCCTTCGTGACCATAAAATTGTTAGGTCGCGCCGGTACACCCTATGGTGCAGCGAAAAAAGTATTCGGTGATCACCACTAGAGATCCATGTACGAGGAACGAATCGGGGTGAAAAGGGGTGAAAAATTACCTGTTTAAAATCTGGAATTCTGAATTTGGAGAAGATAGATATCCAATCACGATTCTACGATGTCGATTCCTAAGCCACAACGATAACACTTTGACCTCTACTTAGTTCACCCAGTTGAAATGAGCATATAAAACTCTCTAAACTATTTAGAGCGTTTTTCCAAAAAGCATTAATGACTGCTAGATCTCTCATACCTTTATATAGCTTTTGAAAATCCTAATTCAACTCATATTAGGATTTCAATATATATTAATATATATAATCCTAATTTAACTTTAATTAGGATTTCAATATATATATTAAATATATATAATCCCAATTTAACTTAACTAGGATTTCAATATATATATATTAACTATATATAATCTCAATTCAACTTAATTAGGATTTTAATATATATATATATATATATTAAAATTATATAATCCTAATTCAACTTAATTAGGATTTCAATATATATATTAAATATATATAATCCCAATTCAACTTAATTAGGATTTCAATATATATATTCATTTAAATCGAATTATATTATTTATATATAAAAGAGTCATAATTACAATAATTATTTTCTTTTAATATTTATCCAGTAGTTAAATTATATATATATCAAATATATATTAATTTAACTAAATTCGTGTATAACAAATTTGTACATATATAATTCATTTAATATATGCTCATTTCAACTGTGGGTGTGACCCTGTAGGTTCTTTGTAACGTTAGTATTAAATATTAAAACATTTCTAATATTACAAACAATGAGTGACATCTAGCAATATGTCATTGTCACCTAAGTTACAATAAATCATAATTTGACATAATTGCTTCGTGGTGAACTCTTTTTCATGTATTACATCCTTTTGTCATTTATATCTAGATTGGACACAAGTCATGGAACAATCACACTTGTATAGTCCATCTAATATTTCTTGATATCTTGAGTAGACTATTATAAATGAATAACAATGATATCTCATACCAACTTATTCGAGCATGGCTATGCATTTCTAGTCTCACTCGATCAAGTGGCCTACGATATTACTCCTATTATGTAGGAGGAGCAAATCCATTCTTGATCAACCATATCCCACTACAGATATTGTGACATATCCAATATTAGTCTTTATATTGTAGTCAGTTACGACACACGTTTGACTATATCAAAATATGCCACTCACGATGTTAAAATAATGATGATCTCAAGTCTGAGGATCATACATGTAGTTATCTCTATGAGATTGTTGTGACTATCACATAATAATCCAAGAAACATGCTCATAGTGGGTCAATCCAGTATGTCATTCTCTAACACATACTTATGTATTGATTTTGACATCTCCATGTCAATTACAACACTTTGTCATCAATCAACTACAAATTAGTCTTAATGCATTTTTGGTGTCCATGCCCACAATAATACTCGACTAAGGACATTTAAGAATAACCATAATATTCCAAGGATTTTATTATAATTCAGTTTATTTATGCATGCAGAATAATAACTGAAAATAATAATGGCAATGCCTCTGTATTAATAAACAATGTAAAAACAAATGTCGTTTACAATCATCTTATGATTGTTCTTTGGGAATACTCTAACAAAAATGACATTTCTCCCAATTTAGAACAAGATTAGTGTCTTCACATCACTGAAATACTTCCTCCAAATTGTCAACGCAATGGTCGAAGTTATCCCCGTACACCAAAAAATCATCCATAAGATTTCAAGAGAATTATCAATCATATCTAAAAATATTGCCATCATGCACATATGAAATGTGGCTGGTGCATTGCAAACACCAAAAGGCATACGACAAAAGGCAAATGTCCCAAATGGGCATGTAAACGTCGTCTTTTCTTGTTCCCCAAGTGCAATAGCAATTTGATTGTAGCCAGAATACCCATCTAAAAAACAATAGTACTCCTTACTAGAAGTCTATCAATTTGATCAATGAAAGTAAGGGGAAATGATCTTTCCTTGTGGCTGCATTGAGCCGCTTATAGTTTATGCAAATACGTCAACCCCTAGGAATGAGAGTAGGAATCAATCCATCAGCATCATTACAAACTACAATGATGCCACTTTTCATAGAAACACAGTGGACTGGACTAACCCACTTACTATCATAAATTGCATAGATAATACTTGTGTCTAACCACTTGAGGATTTCCTTCTTGACCACTTCCTTCATCTTTTCATTCAGTCGGCATTGCGGCTTAATAGATTGTTTGCTTTCATCATCCAACTTGATCTTGTGTATGTACAAAGATGAACTAATGCCCTTAATATTCGCAATGGTCTAGGCAATAACACATTTGTGTTGTTTCAAAATGTTTATCAACTTTTCTTCTTGCATTGCATCTAGAGTTGCAGAGACAATGACTGCAGTGTTTCCACATCTCCAAGGAACAAATACTCGAGATTAGCTAGTAATGACTTTAGTTCTAGAGAAGGAGCTTCAATAGATGGTCTAAAAGTAAGAATCGTATGATATGCAAGATCTAAAGATTCAACTTGCCATTTGTAGTGAACTGCAACAGTGAGTACTTCAACAATGTGATCACAATTTAGGAGATCATCTTCTACCATTGTTAGTGCAGTATCCTCAACAGTGAGTATACTACGATGATGCAAGTCTTCTTGAATGATATTGTCAAGAATGTCAATATGATGACATTTCTTAGTATTTCTTCCAATATCTGCATTGAACATCCTAAAAGTAACTTGATCATTGTCGACCCGCATTGTAAGTTCTTCTTTTGATACATCGATAACAACATTCTCAGTTGCTAAGAATAGGCGGCCAAGAATAATGGGGACATCCTTGTTTGCCTCACAGTCAAGAATAATAAAGTATGCTGGAAAATCGAACTTGTCCACATGAACAAGCACATCCTTTATTTGTCTATTCAGATGTGTCAAAGATCTGCCTACTAGTTGCAATGTCATTGTAGTGGGTTTTATTTCTCCAATGCTAACTTCTGAAAAGTTAACAATGGCATTAGATTAAGACTATCCCCAGATCACAAGGAGCTTTGCTAAAGTAATGATTGCCAATAGAGGAAGGAATGATAAAGCTGCTAGGATCTTTTTATTTTTCACGGTAGAGGGGTGGATATTAGCACACTGCACTCATCTATGAGCGTAATGGTTTCTATGGCACTGAGCTTCTTATTCTTGGACAAGATTTCCTTCATGAACTTTGAATAATTAAAGATCTGCATAAAAGCATCAATCAAAGGAATTTGCACTATAACCCATTGCAAAGTATCTTGAAAGAATTGAAATTGATTATCAAACTTATTGTTCTTGAATCTCTAAGGAAAAGGTGGAGAAGGATTATCTGCTGATTGCACCAATATTAGGCATTGTGGCGATAACTTAGATTGCAATATTGGTGGAAGCAGAATAATAACTGGTTGAGCATTATCTGTCTTTCCATCTTCTATTCCACTCTATTTTATACGATCGGGTTTCGAGGACTTTCCTCGTTCATGAGTAGATATGGGTGCTAGTTGCATCAAGTTAGTTGTTTGTTTGCCACTACGAAGAGTAATAGCCTTGCAAGGCTCTTTACCCTTAATCACCAGACTCTTAGTATTGCTAGGAAGTGTACTTGTTGTCTAGAGTTCATGTCAGTGGCTAACAGCCCCAATTGAGCTTCCAAAGTATGAATTAATGAAGAGTAACCTTGCACTATAGCCTCTGTACGAGAAAAATAGTCGCATATTATTTCCACAAAAGAGTAAATGGATCAGATATAGATGATGGAGCATAATGATTGATTTGTGACTATGTCTGAGATGGTGCTCCATATTGGGATTACTCACCATACTGTGATTGCTGAGTTTGTGAAGTATGATGTTGTGGTTGTATCATATTCTGTTATAACTACAATAGAGCCTGTGGTGTAAATTATTGTTGCGGATAACTAAAATTCCATTGTCAAGCACTATAGTTAAAATGGATTATTCTCAGAGTAGAATACTCCTGAATTATGCGTAGAATTAGAGTTACCACAAGATTTTCGATTAGTTGTGTTGTAAGAAGTACCCATGATGTTGCCTCTCATGTTGCTGACATAACTAGCACTTTCTACATGATGAGGGCAATCCTTATAGCTATGGTTCTCACCATAAATCACGCAAGAAAATATAGGCGTAGCGGTTTGTTGAGCTAGCTGAATGGGAGCGACTTCACTTGTAACCTCTATATTCTTGATTTTGTTATCCAAAGAAGAAATATGAGCCTTTAAAGAAGAAATATCATCAATCTCGAATATTCCTAGTGCAACTTTGCATGAAGCAGCTATTGAGATAGGATATTGAGAATCATTTTGAGCAAAATTGCTCTAACACACCAACCGCAGCATTGTAGGTGCAATCAAGAAAAGGTTCATTCGATGACCCGTCAACAAGATGCCTTGTGGCTGCATTCAACCCATTGTAGAAGAATTCAATTTGAGTTTCTTATTGAAGGCCATGGTTGGGACATCGTCGCAACAAAGACTTATATCTTTCCCATGTAGCGTGGAGAGTCTCATCATCAAACTGATAGTAGACTGTAATATCATTCCTCAGACGCGAGTTCATTGTTAGTGGATTAAAACATAAAACAAATTGTGTTGCAAGATCATTCCCTGACATAATAGATCCAACAAGGAGTCCACTAAACCAAGTGTGTGCTCTTCTCTACAAGGAAGATGGAAACAATTGCATTCGTAAGGCATCATGAGGAACACCTGGTTGACTAAATGAAGCATAAATTAAAAGGAATGACTGAAGATGCTCTCTAGCGTCTTCATGGGGTAACCCCGCATACTACCCATTGAAGTTGAGCATTTGAAAAATAACAGGTTTCAACTCAAAATTCCTATCTTGAATAGGTGGTCTAACAACTCCTGGTTGCAAATCGTCCAACTAAAGAGTAACAACCTCGCGAATTTCTCTATTTTGGCCTGGTGGGTGTAGTGGTGGATTTTCAGGATCATGAAGGATACCCTCGTTGTTAGGCTGTCTTGCCATCTCACTTTGTTCTCAAAGTTTACGTCTAAGAGTTTGTTCAACTTCTGGATTAGGTTCAAAGAAAGGTCTACTAGCACTTATGGTCATACAACACATACAAGACTGAATAAAAAGAAAAGGAAATAAAAAACTATTAAAAACTAAACTAAATAAAAAAATTAAATTGCAAGTAGAAACATAAAAACCAAATGACACCATCTCTGACAACAGAGACAAAACTTGATCGGTGTGGAAACGTCACATGCTAAGTGCAAGCAAACACTATCGATGCAAGTATAGAAATAGAAGGTCCCTGTTAGATATCGACCCTACGAGGATGAGTATTTAGCTTAAGTATTACGTGGCCACAAGCAATTATGTAAACTGAAATATTGTGAGTGTAATGGTGGTAGCAATAAAGAAATAAAATAATGAGTAATAGATTAATCGTGGTAGCAAGAAGGACAAAAATTATAAAATAGTGAAGGAATGTCAAGATAAAGATTGGATACCCTCGATTTAGCTCGATAGAACATCAAGTACCATCAAGGAAATAGAATACGATAGTTCTTTTGGCAAAGAAAAGGTTAAGCTTACTTACTAACTTCTACTCAACCATCAACTTTTGATGTAAAGATGTAGATCGACTAAAACTCTCATTGATAGTCAAAACTACAACTCCTTAAACAAATAGACCAACTCTCGTTGCATCCTCATTCAACTCTCGTAGTAATGGCTTGTTAACCTGACTTGTCACCGCATCTCTCAATGTCAATGACGATGTTCAACACTTTCATGCAAACGGTAATCAGATCCAACAATCAAAGTATGAGAAAAAACTAATAATAATATATTGAACTGAAAGATAAGATCTAAACAAGTTCATACAAAGCTTAAGAAATTAAACCATCGTCATTGACTAACAAAATATAATGAAATCTCCAATAAACAACTCAAATAAAGAGAGTTTAAAGAAGATAACAAATATTCTCCTTGATCGAGCACTTGAAACCTCTTTTTCTTGGATAATTCTACCTTACTTCACCTAGGATCTCTAAAAATAGAGTTTAAGCTGCCATGGAAGGAGAGATCAGAAGATAATGGAAATGAAAATCGCGCGAAGACTCTCTCTCTTTCCAAATTTGTCCTTTTATAAGCTGTCAAAGAAATGACACCTGCTTTTTAGGTGTTTTGCGTGACTCCTAGCCATACCAATTCTATTATAACAAATAATACAACTGGCAGAATCATCCTTATCTTTTAGCAGACATGATAGCTGGCCGCTGCAGTGTCGAGTTGGCTGTAGTGGTGAAACTTTCTCTCCAGGGACATTAGAAATCCAGCAACAATAAGGCAAAATAGGCAAAAATATGTGAAATAAGAGCAACTGAGACTAAGTTAGACAAAATGCAGAAAATAGGCATGAAAATGTAGAAATGGATGCAATAAACATTAAGGTGGGGACAATTAAATCTATAAATCTAGAGGAAATACATGCTTTTTAAAGAGCTATTAGGTATCGGTACACGGGGAGCCCGTATCTATACCCTGTATTTTGAATGATGAACACAAGCAAAATTTAAAGGGCATATCGGTACAAGCTCGAGACGTATCGGTACCCCCTGTTCTATTGATTTTCCAGTAGCAAGGTTTTATATCGGTATATTTAGGGGTGTATTGGTACTTAAAGGGTATCGGTACACGGGGTTCGTGTACTGTTATAGAGTCAACGATCAACCCTTTCTCTATAAAGCTTGAGTATTGGTACGCTTAGTCTAGGTATCGATACCCAATGAAAAGTATTGGTACTCATGGTGGGATATCGGTACCCATTGGTCAGTTTACTCGTAAATGTTGAAAATGAGTTTGAGGGGATGATAATTTGAGATTATGGTCCAATGGGCTTCTAATACGATAAAATAAATTGTAAAACTGAGAAATTGAGATTTAACCCTTATGGATGAGTGTAACGTGTAATAACTTGGTATGTGATAAATTGAGATAACCATGTTGGTTAGTGTTATGCCTTAGGGTATTTGTTTGATGACTTGCTTGGTGCCACTTATCTCTTGGTGAGGTGTATGATTGCTTGGGGAACATGTATTATCTTGATCGTTGAAAAAGAATCTGGATGTCCTAGAGTCAATACTACGGTACTTATATAAGGGGATGTGTACTTCGGGTTGTGTGATCAAGTATATCCGATGTACCTACAGACTGAATAATCTGGGTGCGGTTAGAAACCTATCCATGGCTATGGTGATCCGGATAAGGAAATTAACTCGATAGGTTGAGTGAGCTCGAATAACCTGATAGGCCGAGTAACCTCAAGTAAAGTCTACTTATGGGTAATGTGATCCAAGTATGTCTAGGATATATCTGTGGCTATGGTGATTCAGATATGGTTTATTTAACCCAGCGGCTATGTGAACACAGGTAACCCGATGGCTATGTGAACATGGGTAAAGTAGGGCTTTTTTGGCTATTATGTAGATGATGTATGGATGTTTTTATATATGTTGTGTGGATGCTATAGATGATAGCTTATGTACCCAATGACTGAGTGATCAGGGTATTGTATGAACTAAACTCGATAGGGTATGTGACCTCGAGTATGGTAAAGTATGGTGGAACTTGTAAGATTGCTTGTAGACTTGTTAATGCCTTGAGATAGGTGATCTAAGAACTCTAGCTAGCGTAGGCTAGATGATAACTCATAGATAGTAAAGCCTTATCTATGCTCTCTAAACTATATTTATCTTACATACTTATTTTATGATAATTATGAATTTTGGTAGAGTAGAAATGCACCACTAAGCTTTGTAAGCTCAGCATTCAGAATTGTTGTTTCTGTTCGAATGTTAGTAGGTGGATCATGGCAGAGGAGTACATCAAGAAGGGATTTCCCAACACCGTTTCGCTTCAGAGTACAATGCTTAGTATTTAGCTTTGGGCTTGTGTATTCATAGGACCTTACAAGTTATTAAGTTTGTGAACTCTATTTAAATGTTATTTTGATATATGGTGTTTTAGACTTGGAGCTCATGTTTTGTAAACTTATTTATAATGCTTATTTAGTTACATGGATTTATGGACGATTTGATATATTGAAAATGGCTAAACTTATGGTTTAAATGAAACTTTTGATGGGTCAGTTTTGGGTGACCAGAATGTAGTACTTCGGATCTGGATCAGAGTATTACAATGAATTTTTATTGATCAAAGTTATACTCTATAAAATGAAGAGTTCTCAAAATTGAAGTATTTTTGGACTTAAGATTGTTTTATTTCTAAAAAATAAACCATTTTGTAATCACTAGTTTTATCCGGGTCTTAGACCCATTTTTTCATTTTATTTGTTTGCCTTTATTATTATTATTAAAATCAAAACCAAAAAAATTAAAATGTCAGCCAAGTTTAAATAAAATAAACAGCCCATTAATATTTTACATAACCCAACATTATATGCATCAGCCCGTTTCCCCAAAATTAATTGGATAACCTAAACCCTAATCTGAAATAACCTAACATCCATTCTATCTATCCTTGTACAGGTGGATATGGTACGTCTGAAATAACCTAACCCCATTTGGTCCGGATTACCCTACTGAAGGAAACCCTAGAACACTCCCCTTTGTCTTAGCTTCGCATCCTCGCAACCATTGGATCAAGAACGCATCGGATGGCCAAGACTAACTCCCAACCACGTTCATCTCACGTTCAGCTCTTCATCTCCTCCACGAGCCCACGCACCTGATGTTTCAGATGCCAGCTTCTCTCTCTGGTCCCCCTCTTTCCCAATCGGCCATCTCGCACAAGGGAACAAATAGGGAGAATGTCAAGCGACAATGCCAGTATAGCATATGAATCCAGCCAAAATGTAAAAGAGCAACCAATAGTTTAATTCCTATCTATTTTCACATATATCAACATGATGTAATTATTCGGGTATAAAAGAGAAAGCCTCGAACATTTGTATGGATTCTGATTTTTGAATAACAATACAAGCATAAAAGATTTCAGAGGTAGCCTTTCTCTCTCTTTTCAATGTAAACAAAATAGAACTAGGGTTTTGTTTTACCTCCGACGTTGTTTCGATTTTCCAGTCGTCCTAGGAGTTCTGATGATGGATGAGTCTCTCTCTCTGATGATAGACCCTTGGTCCTTAGACTGCATGTGGTGAATTGTATGTTCCTTTGTGAGGGGCATTTTGTTTTTAAAGAGGAAATGAGATTTTTCGAATCTTTTTTTCATTTAAAAAGGGATTTGGTCTTATTTTTGTTAAAAACTAAGTTTGGATCCAAGTTTTAAAAGTAAAAAGGGGTTGTCTTTTGAGATTTTGGGAGGTCACCGGTGACAGTTCGCAGTGGCTTTCGTGGTTGAGAACCACCAAATTTTGGGTTTTATCTTGAGTTCTTGAAGAACTCAAGAACCCTAGCAGAGCTTATTTTAGGAATTAGGAAAAGAGGGTTTTTGATTCAGTTTATCAAATGAAGGAAATGAAGAATCTGTTTATGGTTTAACATTTATACTCGTTTTAAACAGGGGCTATTTACTCATTTAAAGGCATCTGTCCTTTGAAAATCCTCTCCTCAGCCCTTGTAGTTTTTAAAAGCTTTTTAAATTCATCCATTTTCCTTTGATTCAGTCTAAGATTGGTGGTAAAATTAAACCTTGGGTCCCTTTTTCCTTTCGCTTTTTTTTTCATTTGAGTTTTGTTTAATTCATGTTTCAGTTTTCTGCCCATTATGCTTAATTAGTATGTCTTCATTTTGTTTACAGCTTGTTTTGTTTCGTTTAATCCTCTCTTATATTTATGTCTGTGTTCGTTTTTATGATGGACATAGCGAATGGGTCCCCTCAAATTAAACTCGAATACCTTATGTTTTCGTGGGAATATTGTTTTCCAGTATGGACATAGCAAATGGGTCCCCTCAAATTGAACTCGATTGAAAGAAGCCTATAATGGGTGATGATCGAGGGGCCTTGTTACCCTTAGTAGGGGACAGCGGTGATAGTTTAGGTGCCTTTTAGTACCAAAACTGCATGTAGAGAACACAAAAAGCCCACCCCACTTAGAGCTATGCGGATAACCTAGGTGTCTTAGATGGTATGCAAATAGGGTTGTTTTGTTTGATGCTTTGTTTGTTTTTTCCGCTATTTTGTTTCATTTATTTTATTCGGTGCTAACTTATTTCTTTTTGTGTTTTGTTTTTGTTTTTTGCATTTTTTTCATCTACATTACATGACATAAAGGTGTTGATTCGAAGTTGGTTTCCACAATTAGAAATCTTTCATAATGGAAAGATGGTATCTCAAGAAATAGGAAGAATGCATGAGGGTACTACATTGGTTTGAAGTCAAGGAACGAGAGACCGGGGACAATTTGCCTAGTGAACGTGTTTTGATCGGTTACACTTATATTAACCTCAAGCAAAGTGACCTACATGAATTGCGAGATATATGGGATAGTTGGGGTTGTAAGACAAAGCAGTTGTTCCGTGACAATTATGGTGACATAACATATCTATTGTACGTCTGGGTAAGCCAACTGTTACTCCGAGCTTTATTACATATTTGGAATCCGAGTTTTTTTGTTTTACTTTCAATGGTGAGGATATGATGCCCATAGTGGAAGAATATTTGGCTCTACTCAACTTGAAGGATGTAAAGAGGGATATGTTTTATATGAAGTCGATGAAATCTCAAAATTACCCTGTTAAGCTAACAAAAATCGTCGGAATGAACGATGATTGGGTAAACAGTTTGATTTAGGAAAGGGGGATGGATGTGTCTTTTCTTGGAAATCATTCGAGACATAATATCTACTCACCCCAATGAGAAGATAAGAGTTAACCTCTTGGCACTCAGAATTTATAGTTTGGTCATTTTCCATAGAGTGTTAGGTAACATCGAGGTACATATACTCGAATTGTTTGAATGCTTAAAGTTGGGGACAAATCCATTACCGACAATCTTAACCAAAGCCTTCAGAGCTTTGAATGCTTGTCGAAGACATGAGGAATGACATTTTAGATGATGCACCCAGTTGCTTCTAGTGTGGTTTTGTAGCCATTTTTGGTATACACCGACCTGAGTGCTGCTCGGTATCCGTTTGTAAAAATTTTCTCCTTTACAAGAGTTTTTAGCAAACGAATGGCGAGAAGATCTGTCTAAGGGGAAGTGGATTTCAATTCTTAAAGATCTACAAGAATAAGACTTAGTTTGGTGGGTACCTTGGCTAGGTAGTATCATCCATTTCTTATACAAGTGTGGAGATTATAACTAGCTAATAATGGTAGGCATGTATGGAGGAATTGGTTGTGCTCCCTCATTGGTATCTAGGCAATTTGGATCTTGACAGTTTGTGCCAGTTACTTTTGGGTTAAGCAAGACCGTGTTTGAGTTTAAAAATGAATTTAAAAGGAAATTTCAAACGATTAATGATTCTTGGAAACAATGCTATCGTGTGAAAGTTCCTCATAATAAAGACAGGAAGTCTACCCCCAATTATGATTTTTGGAGGCGTAAGAGGGTGAATAACAATATCCCGAATATCCTGAAGCCAACTCAGGGGCAAACTATGTCTCATGAAGAACATATGAGGGTAGTACCTCCTGAGGCTGATATTTTGAGAGATGAATTGGAAAAGCTCAAAATCAAGATGGAAGCCCAGCAAACCGAGCATGTAAGTGAGCTTTATAAGGTAAGCTTGGACGTAGATATGCGTGATGGGACAATCAAGAATTTAAGGAAGGAAAATGCTGACTTGAGTGAGAAGAAGATCCTTTACCAAAATGATTATGTTAAGCTTTAGGCTTTGGTGCAAAATGCCGACCAAAAAAGATTTCTAACAGTTGAGAAAGAAAGAAAGAGAAAATGGCATACCATTGGTCGAGAAGGAAAGAGAGAAAAATAAGCAAGCGATCGAGAAATAAAGGGAAAGCTACAAGTTGACCATCAATAAGGAGAGAAAGTCTTTCAGAAGTGCAATCAACCGAGAAAGAGATAAAGCCAAGCAAGAGAAAGAGAAGGGTAAATAAGTGATAGATTGGGGGAGGGAAAACAATGTTGCATGGAAAAGGAAGTCTCAAGACAATAAGAATCATCTACAAGAGATGCAAGGTCTATATAACACTACTTTTGAAAGTCTGAATTAGAGTCAAGCTTAGTATGCTCAGCTAGAAGCAAGAATAGTGGAGTTAGAATGGTCTTTCCAAGAGTACCACGATCGGAATGGCTTTCTTGAACTTCAAGCCAGTCAGCATGACAATAAAACACTTCGAGCTTAGGTCGAGTCATTAGAAGCTACAGTTCAAGACTATTTGGGTCGAATTGTGGTCCTTAAAGAAGCCATAGAGGGTGGAGACAATTATTGGATAAGAAGGCTTCGTGATGATACCTGAATGATTTAAGATCGAGATTAGCACAACAAAACCTTGATGGTTCAGGTGCAAGAGGTAGAGCAACATGTGAAGACTCTAGCCGCGAAAGTCGAAGCTCTTCGCCTTTTCATTACCTCGGAGATGGAAGAGGCACCGAGATTCTTTTAACTACTTGAAGCCATCAAAGAATTAGAAGTTAGGGTCGAGGCCTATATGAAGGAATTTGTTTTATCTACTTTGTATTGAGAACCTCTTTAATTTCAATGAAAATTGTTCTAGGGTGATCTCCTATAAAATCAACACCTTTATTTGCATACATTATCGTATTTATTTTATTTAATTTAATTTTATCATTTGTTCTATGCATTTCATAGCATAAATATCATGCATTAATTAATTAAAAATTAGATTAATTGTGAGAAATATCATGGCAGAAAGTGAAAGTTTAATCTGCAACCATTTCGCACTCTTACGGTACCCATTCGCAAACACGAGCAATTGAAGATAGGATGGCCAAGGTAGACAAGGTCAAAGGGACCTCGAAGTGCATTTAGATGGGGTTGAACAAAGTATTAGGGATCAGATCACACAGTCGAAGCTTCAATTATTGCTCAGCTAACTGCTCTGTTTGACAAGTAGTTTGGCAAAGAAGGAATTTTTGTTGACAGTTTGAACATTGAAGGACAAAAGGGGACTGTATCTCATGTTAAGGTTCAACCAGAAATGCTGAATTCGGAAAAGAAAGTGTACATCATTCTCGCAGGGGCATCTGTAAATCACCCTATAGGGGAATCTACTAGCCACCATGTGGGAGCTTCTTCAAGTGAGCCCATTGATTTAGGGGCAAGCTATGAGAATAAAGTGCCAGATTTGAGTATGATGGGTGAAGTGGAAAAGAGGATTATAGCCAATGTGGAAAAGAAGTATGAAGAGCAATTCCATTTTTTTAAGAAAGGTTTAAAGCTATGCAAGGGAAAGATGAGAAAGGAAATGATGCTAGTGACTTGAGCCTTGTGGCAGATCTAGTCCTTCCACCAAAATTCAAAGTGTCTGACTTTGACAAGTATGACGAAACCAATTGCCCCTCTGCTCATATCACTATGTATTATCGGAAGATTGCAGCCTTCGTGAAGGATGAGAAGCTACTCATTCATTGTTTCCAAGATGATTTAACCAGTTCTGCAAACCGGTGGTATGCTCAGCCGAGTAAACATCAAGACATAGAAGGATCTTTCAAGGGCCTTCATGGAACAATACAAGCATGTGGCCGACATGACACTAAATTGAATCATGTTGGAAGGGATAGATCAAAGATCGAATGAAAGTTTACGCCAGTATGCTCAGAGGTGGCGCAATGTGGCCGCTCAGATTTAGCTACCAATCCCTGAAAAAGAGATCACACCTATGTTTGTAAACACTTTGAGAGGCACATTGTTTGACCAATTGATAAACAACACAATTCAGACTTTTTCCGACATGGTAAGAATGGGGGAATCAATCGAAGTGGCTATAAAAAGTGAGAGGATTAATATTGGAGAGAACTCCCAGAAGAACTACAAAAGAAAAGATAATGAGATGAACACCACAAGTATCTATAATGCCCCAAAGAATTTCACTATTTCACCATCTGAAGTCACGACCAAAAATGGGCAAGGCTCGAATAAAAAAACTAGAGCCCCGAAGAGAAACAATGAGCAGATGTCCTTCACTCTTCTGCCAGTGTCATATACCGAATTGTAATCACAATTTTACAAGGCTGATTTGGTTCGGCCATATTATGTCACTCCTTTCTAGCCACCTTACCCCGCAAGGTGTGATGGCAATACACATTGGGAATACTACGCCCGTGTACTGAGGCACTCGATCAAGAATTACGTTGCATTCAAGAAGTTCATGCAAAACATGATAAAAATTGGGGTTTTGCAATTGGATAAACCAAATGTGGCCTCTAACCCACTACTGAATCACGGGGGTCGTGGTGTAAATGCTATCGAGGAAAAGTATACTAGAAAGGCCAAAGGGAATATGTCTGAAATCAAGTCCCCTTTAAGATGGGTATTCCAACAATTGTGCATGGCGCGTCTAATTGACGAGGCATAAAAGTTGTGCAAGAGGAATGTGGACCTTATTGTGAGTTTCACCAAGAAGATGGACATAAAATTCAGCATTGTAAGGAGTTCAAGCAATTGATCTAGAAAATAATAGACAATAAAAAGATCAAGTTTTTTTAGAAGGCCGAAGGAAAGAAGGAGCTAGATGTGTGCACCTCAGATAGCCCTACGATCAAGTACGATGTGGATAGCCATTTATTATTTCATTCAAACAGAGGGAAGAGAGTCGGCCTCAAGGAGAAAGTTCTAAGGTGGCTCCTAAGCTTATAATTTCATCTCTAGCTTCTTTTCCTTTCAAGGACACCCAGAAAGTTCCTTGGAGCTACACAACCAACATTTCAGCAATAGAAAGTTTAGAACCATAAGAAGACAAGAAGTTAACCGATGGAGTGAAGCCTGCACGAGAAATAGAATTAGTAAAATCGAAGGCCGAAATAGTGAATGAGGTGGGGCATTTCACAAGAAGTGGTAAGTGCTATTCACCAAAAACATCAAAGGTGGAGGAAATATCGAAAGACAATGGTAAAGCGGTAATGACCGAGCCTAAAAAGATATTTGGGGAAGAGCCTTCTTCAAAGATTAATGAGCCGATAACAGAGACACAAGCGTAAGAATTCTTAAGGTTCCTAAAGCACAATGAGTATAGCATTGTTAAATTGCTCCGAAAGCAACAAGTACGAATTTCGGTACTTGAGTTGTTGTTGAGCTCAGAAAAGCACCATAGTGCACTGTTGAAGGTTTTGAATCAGACTTTCATCCCAATGACATTTTGGTGGGTAAGTTGGACCAGATAGTGGGCCACGTTATCACAAATAATTATATCACCTTTAGTGATGATGAGATTCTAAAAGAAAGCATGGGATTAACCAATGCTTTGAGCATTACTACCCACTGCAAAGGGCATGTCTTGCTGGGGGTACTCGTTGACAATGGATCCTGCTTTGAATGTGCTACCGATGGCGACATTGTAAAGGTTACCCATAGATAGCTTACACATGAAGTCGTGCCAAAACTCTGTTAGAGCATTTGATGGGACCCATATAGATATAGTCAAAAATATTGAAATACCCTTGTTAATCAAATTAATCGAGTACACTATTGAGTTTGAAGTTATAGATATTCGGACAACCTATAACTGTCAATTAGGAAGGCCTTAGATTCATTTGGCTGGTGCTCCGCCCTCATCACTGCACCAAAAATTAAAATTTGTCATCAAAGGAAATTTGGTAAGCGTGGGGGCCGAATAAGACATCATTTCTTCTGTTACATCCGATACACTTTACATTCAAACTGATGAAGATGTTGTTGTGTGCTCCTTTAGGGCCTTAGAGTTTGTGAATGCTACCTTCGTGGCGGAAAGAAACGAGATCCCACGCCCTAGACTATCTAATTATACCAAGATGATGATACGGGAAACTTTGGTGCGAGGAACCAAGAAAGGTTTAGGAAAAAACCTACAAGGATGTTTGTATAACACCCCAAGAACCGGTCTAGTCGGAATTAGGTTTTGGTGATCAGAAACCCTACACCAGGAAGGTCCAAATATTACATTGACATTGGACTCTAATTGAGTCAATTTATCGATTAAGGACCTTATTGAATTTATTGAAAGCTATTGGTAACTAAATTGTGAAAATTGAAAGTTTGGGGGAAAAGTGTAAAGTTTAGAAAATTAAGGGACTAACCTCATAATTTTCCTATTTTTGAATTTGAGTCACCTACTAGCTTAGCTTACTCCTGCGTGAAGTTGCATATTTTTTTAGAAAAAGATGAAAAATTGATGTTGGATAATTATTATGGCCTTAAAACTAGGAAAAATGGGGAAAAGATGAAAACTATTAAAATAAGCTTACCCTTCACCAAGGGAAACCTCCACCAGTCATTCCTTAAGTGAGTAAAGTGTTTTTAACACTTAAGGTTTACTTTCATCTTTATAGAATCTATCGAAACCACTATCTTTTATCCATCTTCATCGTCCACAATTTCCAAGCTAGCACCTCCCCACCTTTGTAAGCTAGCACCTCCATTGATGAAATTTCAAAAGCTTGAGATTTGTTCCATCCATATGAATGTAGTTATATGTGTAATTGAATGGGACTGAATTGAACACCTAAGAACATATTAAGGGCTGTGTTGAGATATAAAAAATGTGTAGGTAAGAATAGGGAGTTGATTTGGAAGTATGAAAAACGTGTAGGACTGAATTGAGTCTGCATATAGGTATATTTACAATTGTGGATTGTTTTGAACACGAATTTGTGAATACATGACATGGAGTTTGTCTTTGTTTGAATATAAGTCTTAATGGATTATTAATGACTAGTAAAGACTAGTTTTGGGACTGTTTTATAGTTAAAAAATTGCATAGAAAGCTTAATTGAAAGGTTAAAATAAATGTCAAAAATTCATTGAGATAAGTGCTATGAATATGCTACTAAAAATGAGGAGTGTCATGGGAAAATTGTTTAACATGGATGCCTTGTTTAATTAAACTATTAATGCAATCTTGAATAAGTTGAAAATGCAACTTGATTAGTTGTTATAATACATTATAATATATATATATATAATATGGGATGATTGTATATACAAATATGTGTTGTGGACTGTTTTTGAGTATAAAATGCATAAGTATGTAATCGGGACTGTTTTGTGAATATGTATATGTAAACTCATGAAAATGGACTGTTTTGCTTATTTAAGAACCTTAATAGACTGATTTGTATATATATATATATATATATATGTGTGTGTGTGTGTGTGTGTGTGTGTGTGTGTGTGTGTGTGTGTGTGTGTGTGTGCAATAGGATTGTTGTGAATTGAATGAATACTGATGAATTGTTATTTAATTTGAGGTACATACAATGATATGAAGGCTAAAAAAATGGGGAAATAAATTTAGGAGTATAAGAAATGGTGGATTCAAGTATCTCGTAACTTCGGGATATCAAGTGAGTGTAGTTGTATTTGTCTCAGGTGACACAGTGTTATCTCGATCTTGGTTTCTATCGTGTGTTATGTTAAGTCATGAACATAGGCATATGGCTCATATAGAGCACAATGTGTGATAAGTTCACAAATTCTAAAGCCGTAAGGAGCTAGAAGTTCAACTTGTGTCATAAGTTATTGGAAAGAAGAAATAATTAAGTCTACTTGTAACATAAGAAATCTCTCCTAACTTTAAGACATAAGATATTTAAGTTGCATATTGAATGGAAGCCCTTGGACACATTGGCATGATATATGGTATACCTTGGGACTACGGCTATGGCTCGGGTGACAACCCATTATATGTGATATATTAGCGACAGTAGGAGGTAACGGGGGAGATGTAAGGAGATTGGCGACAGTTGGTTGGATAGATGAGAAATTAGGATTGTTATATTTTCGACACTAGCCATTGCTATGTGCTTTGAGCTATGTGTAACTTGGACCAATGTGGTCAAAACTTGAATCAATGCTACACATGTCCAAATGTGATCCAAGGAAAATATTCTAAAAAATGTGAACTCATATACTAAGTTTTGAATGGAAACTTCGACAAGCAATGTTATGAATTCAGATAAGCACCGTTATGAACTTTGAAAGATTAATAAGGACTTTGATAAGTCTTGATAAGACTCCAGTTTTATAAGCTATGAACTTTTATAGATTCGAAAAGAAAGTTGAAAGAATTCAGTTAAATTTTTGAAAGATTTTCAATCAAGATTTGGAAGATAGTGAATCCTGATAAAGCTTCATAAGATAAAACCCTAATCCTATTAAAGTTAAAAAAAAAACTTGAACACTTATTTATTACTAATAAACTTGGAATTGATCACTTTTACTCTATATGTTGATATCTTTGATTGTTATTTAGCTCACTACCTCACTTAGGCTATTTAAGCCTAATGCATTCATTTTCATGCATTTTCAGGACTTAAAGAATTCTTGATGTTCGATCTTGGTTGATGGTTGCAAGTCGTTGCCTAAAGATTCAAGTATATTTACATTTCTTTAGTTGAACTTCTTAGATGGTAGCATAGTGAACATATAGAGAAGCATATCGATAAATGATTATGTAGCATTGCATTAATCATTGAAAAGTTTGTATGGCTTATCTATTCTTTGAAATTGCTTAAATATTTATGGTTGATTGATCACTTTGATTCATTAATTAGTAAATATCATAATAGTATGCATGATTAAACTAAGTGAATGGAATGGGGCTGCTACGTATGAATATGCTAAAAAATAGAATGTTTATATATGTGTTCTTTGCGAAAATTTGAATAACAAACAAGATGTATTCATTGAGTTTCTTGAAAATTCTTTGATAGAAGATATATGCTTGTTAATACCTTAGTATATGTGTGTACAGTAATTTGGCTATATACATAGGTTTGGTTAAAACACATCCATATATACATGTACATGTTATTTTGAATAGTTGATACCTTATTTAATAAGTAAATCATGTTATGATATATCCAGTTCATATACTAGTGTGTCAAGTAATTCGTATACTATTAACCTTCGATAAGGATAAGCCAGGAAAGTTTATAGTTTATAATTAATGAATAATAAAAAGTCTTTCATAGCAAGTAACGTTTTCTTATGGATTGATAAATTTCTAATTGAGTAATAGAAATACTTGATAAAATACCCATATATTTATATATGCTTTGAGTTAATAATCATGTATATTTGAATAGACTTATTTCGAATATTTATGTAAAGGTATAATCACTTGTTCGAATGATCTTGCCATGTTGTTTGAAGCATGTTGCTTAATGTATGAATAGCATGTACATGATGTAAAGTTGAGGTTGACCTTCCAATGATTAAATAGTTTTAAATCTATACATTTTATTTATGCTTGACATATCAGAATGGACGAGTTATGAAAATAGTTTCATACTAGTTAAACTATAACCTGGATTGTAACATAAATAAGTTAAGTGTATGACATGATTTAATTATATTATATGGTTAAAGTTATTTCCTAAAAAAAATTGTCAATCGATCTGGGTTTTCTTGAAAGTCTTAACTCTTGGTTGTGTGTTTCTTAAATTATTTAGCAGTGACATCTTCGATTCTGGTTTTCTTCTAAACCGGGTTGAGGGTGTTACAGTTTCAATCCAAGGGAACACTATTGATATATATATCTGATATGTTATTGAATATGGTTACTGCATTGATACTGCCATAGTATTGATATTGTCATTGCATTGTGTAGCGACTAATTTTCTAAGCACAAAAATCGCTATAAAAATAATTTCTTTTTTTCGGGTTTGATGAAAAATTTGAAAATCAGAAAAAAAATTTTGAATTTTGAATTTTGAAAATTGGGGGATTTAATTTTTAAAAAAATTGTTTTTGGTTTGAAAATGAAGAGTTGGAGTATTTTGAAAGTAAAAAGAGGGTTGGAGTATTTATTTAAAAACTCGTATTTTAAAGTAAAATATATGAGTCGCCACCGGCCACTTAGGTAGGCCAAACATCATAAAACCATAGATTCATTTGAAAATTGGTTCAGAAATGGGTTACGTGTGGGGAAGGATTAGCACTCCCATTATGCCCGGAAATCGGTACTAAAATATACGTTGCTTTTAATTGATGGAAATCATTGAAATTTAAATTAAGTTTAATTAAATGGTCTTAATTGCATACATACTTTAATTAAATGGGCTTTATCAAATTGGTGGGATCGAATTAATTAAACATTTAATTAATAAGGGTGACTATACATCAGACCGTAGATTAAACCGACATCGAATAAGACAGACTGCTGTGTTAATTTACGGTTCGAATGAAGTACATCACCTTTATGCATGATGCAAGCATTTAAACATGATGTTGTGACTTGTCGAATTTTATTTCAAATTAAAGTTTATCTTCGGACGGTGAGAATTAATTCGAATATTTGGTCAGCATCCATTGAGCCAGGACTGTTGTGACACAAATATCTAAATTAATAAATACCTCCATTTAGGATTTAAGTCAATTAACTAATCACATGTCCAAATAAAGTGTTAAAGTCATATGAATGACAAATAAAATGCATGACAAGGAAATGCTTGAAATAAAACCCTAGGCTCACTAAAGTCCTAACCTAAAAAGGCCCAAATTATGGAAAGTTAAATTAATGATCTAATTTTAACTAGGTTATTCTAATATTAAACCTAAATTAATTAAAAATTAGAATCTAGAAAACCTAACATTTTATGAATTATCTTGAATTAAAATAATTAATTTGACTAATATTAAACTAGCGTCCCATTAAGTCAATGACACTATTCAATATTAAGCAGATTAATAATCATGATTTTATTAAGTTTCCATATAGGCCAAGTGTTAATTTTATCCTAAGATACTTAAGAGGTGGTGCAATTAATTTAGTTAATTTAACATTCATCTCAATAAGTCAAAGATGAATTTAAATTAATTAAAATAATTCGAACCACAAGCCTAAAGTTTTTTACTAGCATAATCCTAAGTTTAATTTGCTTAATTTAAATTTACACCCTAATAAGCCGAGGGCATAACTTAAATTATTTAAATTAAATTTCAAAACCTAATTCTAGGTAAGGGTTCAACTAACCTAAACCTAAAATAAATTTATTTTAATTAATTTAAACACACACCCTATTAAGACAAGGGCATGTTATAAATTAACTAAAACAAATTCTAAAGAGCTAAACTATCCTAAAAAATAAGCAAATGATCAAATTAAACCACATCCAACAAATAAAACACACAACTCTAACAAAAAAAAGGAGATAAACACATACCTACATATGTAATTTAATAGCATAATATATAATAAAACAAATTAGGATATACATATCTTACGTGTACTTTTAAAACTTTAATATACTACTATATAATATATAATAACACATATATAAAGGTATACATACAGACAAACTACATGCATTGCAAAAGAAAATTTAAAAGCATATAAGTAAATATTGAACAAAAAAATAAAAAAAAACTAGAAATTAAATATGCAAATACAAAGGGGCCAAAATGAAACAAAAAAAGAACATCAAGGACTAAAGGTTAGATTTTATTAATGAGAAAGGACCAAATTAAAACAAAAGTAAAATTTTAGGGGTATAAAGTAATTTTCCCTTGAAAACAGACTTAGAATTAAAACGGGGGTGCAAATGAAAATCGGGTAAAAAGGTAGGGACTTGGAGGGTGATTTAAATAGACGGAATGGCTTATGCGGAAATTTTCAAAGCATGGAATGGCCATATAATAATTAACCCCTTTAAAAATTGAAATTGGGTCTAAAATGGGGATGAGATTGAAAACTTTGACAAAGTGGGAGGGACATCGCGGAGGATTTTGGATTGCGGAATGGCTTTCGCGTGTAAATAGTAAGGGACAGAGAGAATTATTGTGCAAATAAACCTTCCCCTTTTTAATCCCGGTATAAAAGATATGTTTTTATCAATCAAATCGACCCCTTTAGCCATTTTAGTTAAAAAAGATTTTTAACCCTCAAAAAACATCTACCCAAAAGATGAACACGGCCGTGTTCTTCAACCCAAACCCAGAAAACAGCCATCAACCCAGATTCTGGCGTTGGCCGCCGTAGTAACCACCGCCAATCGTCATACACCGACACCAAAAACCTAAAAGAACAAGAAAAACTTTTTTATTTTAAAACCAGATCTGGTAGGATTTTTAAAAAAGAAACACAACCCTTTTGAAGACTCAAAACAGTAGTCAAAAACCATTTTTGTAGTAAGCCGACTCACCCCATCCGACCCCTGAAGAAATCGCAGAGCTTATCCTCAGTAAAGGCGGCCCGAGAGGTAAAGGAATGAACCCTAACACCTCTTTTCTATTTTTTTTAAATATGCATGCAATAGAAAAAAGATAATACCTTAAAACTAGTTTTTGTTTTTCTCTCGATAATCCCCTGAATGGGTTTACATCTGAGTTGGGTTCCTTTATATACCTGGTATTACATGATTAAAAAAAGCTCTAAAAACTTTGGCCGGATTCATGTGAGACACTATCAATGTTGGCACTAAATTCTTTGAAATTTTGGCTTGGTTGTATCTGCCATTTCTGACATTCATTTGTTTATTTTCTCGAATGCACGACACTGCTGGAGAGAAGAGGACCACCAGGGAGCCGGGTTCACGTGGATGTCGTACGGGCATAAAGCAGTGACTGGGACCGATGTGGAGGGCCACTAGAGAGTCGAGGGGTAATGCGTGGTCGTGACGCTGCCATTGAATAGTAGGTCTTAGAAGCCGAGGCAACGCACGTGGGGGATTGGAGAATCGTGCGTGGGCGCGTAGAGGTTCTGGAAGACTCTCTGCTTCATCTCTGGACCATTAGATCCAATCTGAATCTAACGGCTATAGAGTGGCTGCGTATAAGGGTAAATAGATTAGGGTTCTTTGTTAGATTTAAGGTTTATTAATATGGGCCTTATCGGGCCTTGTATATGTAATTAATTTTTTTGGGTTTTGAATATTGTAAAATTGGATTATTTTAATATTAAAAAACTTGGGCTTTTATTGTTATATTGTATTATTTAATTTTTTTTGTTTTTTCTGTTCTGGTTTAATAATAATATTATTATATTGATAATGATATAATAATAGTAATAATATAAAATTAATATAATAATAATATAATAACTGAAAAATAAAAGATAATAAATATAATTATAATAATAGTTAGTAATGAATAATGATAATGATATTGAATAATGATAATAGCAATAGTAATGGGTAATAATAATAAGATAGATAATATGATAATAATATAACAAATAATTATGATAATAAATATAATGATGCTATATGTATCTTAGTATTGATAGAAACAAGAGCCCGGTTTGTGAAATAGAAATGAAATAAAATAAAGCTCGGACAAAATTAGTGATTACAGATGCCCCTCTTTGCTCATTCTTGTGTTAACAAGGATAGAGCAAAGACTAGAGTCACTAATTTTGTCCCACTTCTCTGTTTAGAGCTCGAATCATCATGCATTGAAGTTCTTATTGATGGTTTGGGAGATTAGCGGTCAAGCACTAAAGGCTTCATTGACAACGCAAATCACCACGCACTGAAGGTCTTACTAATGATTTGTACTAAACGTCTCACTAACGGTCCGAATCGCCAAACACTGAGGATATTACTGAGGGTCCAGATGATTAAAGATCGAGCACTAAAGGCTTAACGGGTAACCCAAATCATCATGCATTGAAGGTCTTATTGATGGCCTGGAGAATTAGAGTTATACGCTGAAGGATTTACAAACGGTCTGGCTCACCATGCATCTATCTTTCATCTATTTATCTCCTCCACACTCCCATGCGCCTGACGTTTTAGATGTCGGCTTCTCTCTCTGGTCCCCTTTCTCTCCCGATCTGCCACCTCACACAAGGGAACAAATAGTGAGAATGTCAAGCGACAATGGCAGTATAGCATATGACTGAAGGTCATGTGTTGCAAATTCATTAGACAATTTTTTATCAATCGACCTGAAAATGATTATGAAATGAAATGATACACCTACATTTATCAAAGGGTAAAATTTTGATACACATGCTGTGTAAAATTAATTTTACACAAGCCTACATATTTACACTATAAAACCCAAATCCTAAATTTTTAACCCTAACCCTAAAAAACTAAACCCTAATGTTACACCCCTACACAGTCTAGAAGAAAGCCGAATCGAAAGTGTCACCGAAAAACAAAACAGAACATACTTGTTCATGGTTCGGACAAACAATGCATAATTTCATATTTTCATAACATAGTGGAATCAATGAAATTAAAATTAGCATAAATTCATACATGCTTGACTTCATATTCAAATTCTATTCATAGGAAATAATTTATAATTTCTGAAATATAGGGTCTTCTTACAAAATTTAGGACATTCATACAAAACTCATACCACAACAAACTTACTTGGTCATACATATTAAACAAGTGGTCATGTTAATTCACATTAAGCCTTGGTTTTATTATTAGGGGTCATTTAACAAAAAAACCAAAGTTTAGGGACTAAAACATAATTTGCAAAAACTAGAAGTACTTATATAAATTTTAGGTCATGATCGTGTAATTTATCTCATAACAATCAAACATACAAATTTCCAACTTATTCAGATACTTTTAAATCATGAAATTAAGTATATCATATTTAAGGGACCAAAATGTAATTCTTAAAAATTCTTAGTCCTTACGAAAATCCAATGACATAATCATTAAATTCAGATCTTGATATTCATTTATATCAATTTTTAGCTCAATTAGAGGTGTCTAGAAATTCATTTTACGTTCATAACCGTTTTAACTACCTTCAGTATCGGTACTCAAGTGACCGTACCGGTACTCTTGTGAAATTACAAATTCCAGTAAGAATTTATCATATCTATATGGGGCCCATACTGATACACTCTGCACAAAATGGTAAATTTTGGTATGGCCGTACCGGTACTACTTGCAGATTTTTCTGCAATCTTGCTTAATTCTACTCTAAAACATGTTCAAAGGTTATTTAATCATACATGTTCATATTACACTAATATATACTTATGTAAGACTTGAAAAACATCAATGGCAATCATGTTCATAAACATATCATCAAATTTGGCTTGTCTACTTGTTTAGGCCTAATTTCACATGTCAAGCAGTCCAAATTTACCATTTATACAATAGATGTCTTTCATATGCATTCTTGCATAATAACCACATAGACACATATCATATATAACCTCATATCAAACATCATACTTTTGCACAATTTTACATACATTTACCTAATCTAGCCATGTGAATGCCCGGAGGCCTTTTCATGAAATTCAAACACACATTTCATACATATTTTATCTTTATATCTAGTTCTATGCTTCACATCACCCAAGCATCATATAATTACATACTTGGCATGCTTAACATACATTTAGCATATATATGTTTAATCAAAACATATGAATAACAAAGGCCATTCCTTGAAACAAAGCAATATATATATATATATCTACGGTTCCATGCATCATATGTCTTAGCGCACACATATAGTTATACCATAACTTCTTCATACATATCCATGACATATGCCACCATTCTAGGAGTTATAGGGAAGAGTATAAACATTACTCAGAGCTTGAGAAGTGACTTGCAACCTTCATCCATGATCAATCCTTTTCAAGCTTATAACATAAAAATGCAAGTCAATGAATTGCATTAGGCTGACTTAGCCTAAGTAAGGTAGCGACCTTGTTGTAATCACTCATTTTTATCTGGTTTGTAAATATCATGTTAATACATTAGTATAATAATTAATAGATATTATTGTTGTATGTATACATATGAGTATTAGGTGTGTTTATTATGTACGTATGACTAATGTGTATGTGGTATGTGTGGGTCGTATGTATGTTTGCATATTACGTATGCCTTAATTGTTTGTATGTATAATGTATGTATGCTTATATTGATTAGGTGTGTGAACAAATATATGTATATGTATGTTATGTGTCTGAATGTATGTGATACATATGTTAATTTACATGTATGCTTGTATGTACGTATTTTATATGTGTATGTATGCATGTATTACCGTATTATTATTGTTATTATTATTATTGTGTTAAATTAGAATTAAATCCAAGTAAACATATATATTAAAGCCCAAATAAATATATAAATAAGTGTCCAGTCCAATATATATATTACAAACCCAAAAATATACAAGGCCCAAACCAACTAGCCTAATAGTCCAAATAAACCTAAACCCTAGCATCTAATTCTGATATACATCTCTCTTATGTGCAGCCGTCCCTGGGCCGTTGGATTAGGTCTTGATCCAACGGCCACGATTGAAAGGAGAAGACCATCCAGCTGCCGTGTGTGGTACACGCGCGAGTCGTTTGACTCACCACGCGCACGTGCATCACATGCACAAGACTCCGCGGTTGCTTAGCACCACGTGGCACCATCTCATGCCGACCCACCAGTCTTCAGATCAAATCTGAGCCATCTATTCCTCATGCCATCTCAGTCGTTGGATCAGATCTGATCCAATGGCCGAGAACACGTCTGACCGAAAGGCTACTCCGCCGCTGCTGCCGTATGCTCATGCTTCGTCGGCTCACAAAGCCAGACATGCAAAATCAGAGAAGTACGGGTTAGATCACAGAGAAAATCATTTTATTTCTAATCTTGTCGGCAAAGCAAAAAATCAATCAATCAAAAGCAGCTTATATATCAAATAAATCCACTTTTTTGTACTCAGACTCCAGATTCGAAATAAGAACAAAAATTTTTCAGTGGTAATATTCTTCTTCTCCTTTCTTTTCATGCATGTAAAGTAAACAAAAAGAAAATGGTGTTTTACCTTGGTCGTTTCGATGTCCCGCCGGCGATGAACCCTTTCGGTGAGCCGTTCAAAAGAGTCTTTTTTGGGGTTTGAAACTAGGGAAGGGTCTAGTTTTTTAGTTTAAAATAGAAGGGTTGCAAGCCTTTTTAAGTTTTTTGGTTGTCAAACGGCTGCGGTCTGGGATGGCTCGAGGCGACTTTATGACTGATCCTCACCTGAGACTGGCCAAGCACGGCGGTCGAGGGCAGTTTTAGGGGGTTGTGGTTTCTGGAAAATAGAGAGAAAAGAGAACATTCTCTTTAGGGTTATAAAAAATGGGGAAAATGATATTAGGGGCCGGTTATGTGGTTCTATAGATTCGAAATAAAAAGGAAATGGTCTAATTGCTTCTTAAATCCTCTAACGTTTCTGGGATTTTCAGTTTGAGTTCGCCCATTGGTCTAATTGCGTGCTGGGTCCTTCCTTCTTTTTAAATTCTTTCAATCTAGTCCCCAAATTAAGCTGAACCTGTTTTTAAATGGTGAAATTACCCACTTAGCCACTCCGCGTTTTTGAAGTTTTCACCCCGAGCTTGCCCCTTGGTTTTATTGCACAATTAATCCTTATAGGTTTTGCCCAGTTTGCAATCCCGTCCCCAAATGATGTTTTAATATGTTTAATTTATGCCCTTTGTTTGGTTTTTAAGTCATTTCGGCCCCTTTTTATATTTTAAACATTTATGTCATATGTTTTTTGTTTTTAGCATGCTCACTTTGCCTTTTTGGGTATGTATATGTTTTTATATATTATGTTTATTTAGTTTTTTTTAATGTGTGTATTAATACATGTTATATTATGCTTTTGTGAAATTTCATTTGGTTGTTCATATCGTGTTCATGTTTTCTTTATGTGTTTTTTTCTTGTTTAGTTTATATACCATGTCTACCTTTGACTAGCATGTCCATTTTGTTCTTTACGTTTCTATATACATGTCGTCTTTATTATGTTTATTTATGTTTGTTTTCTTTCATATGCAATAGCATGCTAATGTGTTTAACTTTGTTCGTTCATTATATGTGTTAGCATACATTTTATGTTTTTCGCATTGTAGGTTACATGTTAGCGTGATATTGTTTGTTACATGTAAATGTCATGATGTCCAAATGTATGCTTAAATTGTGTCGCATGATAAGCTTTAGTGGAATATTATGGTGATGGTGTTTTATTAATTTAGTACCATATAATATATATATGTCATGCATATATTGCATTTGTGGCTTTTTTATGTGTTTAAGCATGTTAGAATTAATTAATTTAGTTTTAGAAGCATGTTTTTCTTGTTCATGTTTATACTTTGTTTTTATATTATGATGGGTTATGTTTTTTTATTCATGTATTTTATTATTTTTGTTTAATGTTGAAATATTCATGTTTTTATGTTTTTTTTAATACCAAGTCAATAAGAATGTATGTTTTTTTTTATGTTTTCTAAGATTGCATAACGGATGTATTTATTGTCAATGTGGTGCCCTTCTATTCGAGCGTAAACGTGGCCAGTATCAAACGCAGTGATGGTGGTTTATCGGTTTACTCTCGAATTTACTCGCACTTATAGCGCAATTTTAATTTAATCGTCATTTTAATCTGGAAAGTTTAATATTAATAAAGTGGTAATTATTAAAGTACCAATTTTGGGCGGTGTGGGGGTGCTAATCTTTCCCCATCCGTAACCGACTCCCGAACCCAACAGTTTTCAAATCTTTGGTTTTATGGTGTCCAGCCTACCTTAGTGGTCGGTGGCAACTCCATTTTTAAAATAAAACATAGTTTTTCTAAAACCCTACGGAATATATTTTTAATACCCAAAAGACCCTAAACACCTTGAAACTCGTTTTTTAGCGAAGAGAGATCGCTACACTTGCATAACGTCATATATAAATAATCATGGATTTTAATAAAATCAAGCACAAAGTGGCATCAATGCATACAATGAAATTAAAGCACATGGTGACATTAATACATACTTATTATGTCTTGAACATATCTTATTTGAGTTCATAGTCATGACTTGAATATGTCTTAGTGGAGTTCATATTCATGTCTTGTGTATGTCTTATGGGAGTTCATAGTCATGTCTTGTTCATGATATACTTTCTTGATATTCTTGTTAAGAATTTGTCTTGATTATCTTGTCCCCTGGATCACATTGAACATAAATAGCTTGGTCCGTGTTTTACAGTATTAGTTCGTGTTACACATGGCACATATCACAAAGCACATGAAACATGGTACATAATAATGAATCCCTTTCTCTTCCATCATATCTCCCAAACCCTACAACATCGCCAAAAATCATGTAAGCATATACCATGTCAATGTGTCCAAGGTCCTTGTTAATTCTTAGCTTTATTTCATGACCATGTTTCATAAATGAGCTATTAGCTCCATGAGTTCATATACTTGTTCATAGAGAGCACAAAGCTCCAAAGAGAGGTAGTTCATGAATCTTGATAACATATAATTCATAAATCGTATTTCATAATTTATCAAGAACTATGGTTTACCGTTAACTCTTATGGCTCATTTCATAACATGTCAAATCAATATATCCAATGCATATATGGTACAAAACAAAATCAAAGAAGCTTACCAAGCTTTCCATGCCATGAATGTAGTCACCAACTTGCTCTATGTGAGTCATGTATGTCATAATCATGCATAAACATAATAATACATAAAAATATAAATCGAAATGACACCACGTCATCCGAAACCATGTACTACACTCTCCTCAATCAATGTTTAAAGACTCCTTTTTCCTTATCCTTCCAATTTGTGATTTCCATCACTTCCATTTCCTCAACCAAACATTAAGAAAAACATATCATTTAGCATATAGGCAGTTTGTACCATGTTTAAAGAAATATTCCTATAAATGTTTTATAACTCATAATTCGATTCCGTTTGTTTTAAATGAAAGTAGACTGAATAAGCTTTCTAGCCATATAAATTCCAGATTCTATTTTTGTAACACTCGTAACGTATATCCGTAATACGAATATACATTATAGATGTTACTAAAAACATATACTGAATTTTTTTAACTCTTCGGTAAACAGCATTCTCTATAAATTTCAACTGAAAAAAATTTTAGATAATTGTAGCTAGTTTTAACCCTGAATTGGTTTATAAAACATAAAATTTAGTTATTTAAAAGAAAATATTGTTCAAGGTGAAAACATCGCTTGTTGCCTAGACCCTTTCTTGATTATAAAAATTATGAGCGATAAGATTTAAGTTCTAGTTAAACCATTATAGCTTTACCTTACTGGTAACATTAGTTCATTTTCATACTCCATGTATCCTTGTACTATCGTACTTTGAAAATATATACTTTAAAGCTTGCAAAATAGTTTTCCTGAAAATATAATTACATGCCCACTAGTTCCTGGCTATTTTAAAGATGTACGTACTTTCACTTACCGATACTTGACTTGCAAATGAGTGGATCCTCCTTGCTAATTCTGATCTGAAGAACCTACGTGTGAAATAAAACACACGCTAAGTATGAACTTAGTGAGGCAGTTAAACTTATTTATTTAAAAATATGAAATTATGTAATACATTATGTCATATATAAAAGTGCATTTTTTCTATAACATGGCAAGTATATCACAATGTATATATGTCATGTATCATAACTATCATATAAATCATGTTATTATTGCATAATATATTCTCTATCATGGACATGCTTTCATCATGTAATCATTTACATATCATGTACTCTATCATGATCATGCTTCCTTTATGCCATCATTTGCATGACATGTATTCTATCATGGTCATGTTTTCATTATGCCATCATTTGCATAACATGTATTCTATCATGCATGTCATGTCCTTCTTAGTCATGTGACATGTAACTTCTTTTTCATGTATCATGTAACATTTGTATCATGTATCATATAACATATGTAGCAAGTAACATGTAACATTGGAATTATATATCATGTAACATCTGTATCATGTAACATTTCTATCATGTAACATCTCTGTCATGTAACATTTCTATCATGTATCATGTTCTTTCATGTAATCATCTTGTTATATTATCATCGTGTTTAGCGAGAGGCCCATGGAAACCCCATAGCCTATCTGCGTCGTAGTGCCTTGTAGAGTACGTACTCGAGAGGGCGCTCTATGCTCCTCATATAAGGACGCTATTTGCTCCTTGTATTAAAACACCTCGTTAGTGCATTTTGCACTATAGGCTTGGATCCCCAGGGTGTATCTTGTTTCATTTTAATCTTGTCATTATCCATATTTCATGTATGCATAATGCATCATCATTTATGCAGACAATCATTCGTACCTGATATTCCCTCAATCTTGTCATGTCGAGCAATGTATCATATCACGTATTATAGAGAAATGTAATGCCAATTTCAACATAATGCAAACATATAAAAATGCACTCACCTTGGCCATTTATTAATATGCCTCACTAAGCTCTATTGATCCTTTCCTTTATAGTACCCCGAACCTTCTTTTGATTCAGATCCAACTTCATTTATCACATGAATATAAATAAACATTTGTTAGATTCATTTCTAACAATATTTCAATTAAGCTATTTAATCATTCAACATAAAAATTTTCCATAAATTTATTTCCTTCCTTATACTGTTCACAATCTCATTTTTGGTCCTTAATGACCATTTTGATCTTCAAATAATTCCTCCAAGCTTGCTAACCAACATTAGACACAAATTGTCTCAATTTCCATTTTCTTTCAACTTGCACTACCATCAAAGATTTACTTCTACAGGGCAGAATACATACTGAATCTTAATCTCCTTTATACAGTAGAAACTAGATTCGTTAACGGTTCAATGGTATAAGCCACATAATTTAATAAAATCTACAAAAATATGGAAATTCATCAAACTCTCGTTCACAGGCTGTCCTGACAGAAACTGTTCTGTAATTTTTTTGACCTTTATTCGATTAAAAATTAATATCTTTTAACTCTGAACTCAAAATCAGTTTTCGTTTATTGGAAACGAAACTAGATTCGATAAGCTTTTCAACCATATAAACTAATAACCCATATTCAAATTGTACAATTTATGGCAAATTTTCAAAGTCGAATTCTAGTATTGAATTTCAGAACAGACTGCTATTCTGTTTTCTGACCTTTCATCACTTAAAAATTCATACCTTTTGATATATGAATCGAAATAAATCACCGTTTGTTTTAAACGAAACTAGACAAATAAATCTTTACATCGATATAAAATTCACCATCTAACCATTTTTGTAGAATTTATGGTGAATTTTCAAACTTACTGCCAAATCTAGTTTTCCTACCCAACTTCCATAAATAACTTCAAACTTTATATTAGTTTCTCCTTACTTTGCTATTTGTCAATTTGGTCCCCTTACTTGATTCAAACCACTAATGTATCACTTTCTTCATCAAATAATTATTCAAAAATAATTCCCTCTAATTTTTCGTTCTTTCCGAAATAGTCACTAAAAATGCAAAGATAATGATTCAAGCTTCTTAACTTTGCAAATTAGTCCTCAAATCAACATTACTACTTTAATTCTATTGTTTCAATTAAAATTCAGATTTAATCCTTCTCTAAAACCTCATTTCCAAATTGGTCACTTAACTTTGACAAATTGTCAAAATGGTCACTAATTCGACTCAACATCGGTTTAACATTCTAACTTCAATTTCACATCTCCAACTTCAATAATAACATAAATACACTTAAAATCATAAAAATTCAGATTATTTCTTTAACTTTCAGAATTGTCGAAATGGTCCATATACCTTTAATTTAGGGTTTTGCTTCTAAATAACAATTCAAGCTTACTAGATCATTTATCCAACATCACAAACCCTAAATCAAACTTGAATCCATAAACCCTAATCATCTTCATAGAAACTAAAATATCTAGGGTTTAAATCTCAACTCAATAACATGATTTTAACATTATACTAGCTTGATTTCAACTTGAATTTCATCATGAAACCATAAAATTCCAAAAGCCCCAAACTTTTTCCATAAACCCTAATTTCTTCTCATGCAAAATTCTCATCAATCAAGCATGTTTTCCATCAATTATTTACACCAAAAGGTAGAACTTGAAGAGTATAACAACTTTGCAGTTGAAAATATTACCTGAAAATCGAGTTTCGAGGCTATCGAACTTGGAAATTTTCTCCCCTTTCCCCTTTATTTTCGAAATGAAGAAGATAAAGAGTAGTATTCATCTTTTGGTTCTTTAACTTTCAATCTCTACAATTATGCCACTTGTAAATATAAATGAATTTTAAATTCATTTAAATAGTGAAATTACTAAAATGCCCTTTTAATCCAATGGTTGAGATTTAATCTCGTCAAAATCAATGGCCAAGATCTCATCCATTTGTATCTTGACCTTTCAAAATTGCCCTCAAAGTTTCAAAATATTTCAAAAATGCCATCCATGTCAAAGGACCAATTTGCCTTCCAACTAGACTTTATTTACATCAAGTCTTAAAAATTGCCACCCCATTAAAGTTGAACCAAATTGGTTCCATTCCAAATGGCCTCATTCCAAAATATCTTAGATTTTTATTTATGGCATTTATTCAATCCAAATATTCGAATTTCATTCAATACGATTTCCAAATTTTCTTTCTTTGAACTTTTTTGCTTTATAGTCACTCCATCAGAAACTAACTAAATCTAGTTAGAATCCAACCAAAAATAATAAAATATTCATAAAATAATATTTTATGAATTTTTCATAACCTTTGGAACTGTCTTTAAAATTTCAACTTGATCTGATGTACCGATAATTATCGAGAAGTTTATCAGGTACAATCCCTACTTGAAAATCTTATAACAATAATCTATTACGAATATTGTTGACTCGTGCTGAATCCTTTTTATCAATCAAAAACACTAACATGGAACCTTCCCAGTAGGTCACCCATCCTTATGCTTTTCTGGGCTGAGCACGCTTAATAATTTTTATTCGATCCAAAATACGATTTCCAAATTTCTGAACTTTATTGCTTTATAGCCATTAATATAAACTTTGTACAAAAATATGGGTAACACGAAGATGTCACTCTTGGGGGTGAACTATTCGTTTACGGGGTTAGATTATATAACTTTTAAAAATTACACTTTGGTCCCTAAACTTTTCCAAAGTTTACACTTTAACCCCTAAACTTTCAAAAATTACATTTTGGTCACTATTAAAAAATTTAGGATATTACAATGTCTTCTCATGTGATTTTTAGTGAATTTTCAAAGTTGATGTTCATGCAGTTTACAAACTGCTACCCTGTTTTCTAGACCTGCACTTACTCAAAAATTCATAACTTTTGATACCTGACTCGAAATCAATAGCCATTTGTTGAAAATAAAACTAGGTTCACACACTATTCTATACATACAAAAATCACTCTCAAATTTTACCTACGGTATTTTCTATGAATTTTGGAATTCACTGTCAGAATACACGATCTTGGACAGAATTTACTAGATTGGTATTTTACTATATTTATCACTTAAATCATAAGTCTAAACATGAATACTCTTTAATAAGCTTAATTTCAAGAATACTTGTGCTCTAAACTTGACAAAATTTATACTAAATAAAAACCAAGAACTTGTACTTACCAAAAGTGTAATCAATTTCATGAAACTATAACCAAATTGTAAGCAATTTGAAATTCCAAGCTTAGAGTTCTTGTAGGGATTCAACAATGATAGGAATCGGTTTTGGAGAAGATGAGAAAATAGTTTTTCTCATTCTTCATTTAGTGGCCAATTTCTATCTTTTCTTCCAATTAGAAGAACACGTGGGTTGCTTGAAAGAAATGGATAAATTGCAAGATTCTTCATTACTTTTAACAATGGGTAAATTATTTTCCAAGTCCTTCAATTAGTTTCTTTTTACAAGAGGAGATCTCATGGTTTAACTAAGCATGAGCCATTAATCTTTTGCCTTATTTACTCTTTAGTCACTTAACTTTATTTTCTTACAATCTAGTCATTATGCACATTTTCGACTCTTTCAATTTAGTCACTAGGTGGTCTAGCTACACACCTAGTCCTTATAATCTTTCATATCTTACACATGTAACTTATTACTTTACATTTTCACATTTTAACCAATGATCCCAAATTTCAAAGCTTTACAAACTGGTCCTCAATCTTTAATCTCTTGATTTTTAAACCTAAACTTTATAATTATTCAGATTAATCCCTTTAAACTTTTTCACATGAATTAACTTAATTTTTGAAATCGAATTTATGATAATCGAAAACTGACGACTAGGCCAATTTTCAGGGTGTTACACATAAACCTTAACCCCATTCCCTAAATTCTAAACACTAACATTTTGTTTGGGCTGTGTTTTATTTTGTATTTGGAAAAAAAAGATTATAATGATCGCTTATATTTTCAACGTTTATCGTTTTGATCACCTGATTGTTAACCTCCGTTATCCAAGTAACGAAGAGTTGACATGGCGCATAAAAAATAAAAAAATGCCACCTTGGACTACAGCTGTAATAACGCATCATTTTTTAACTACATGTCTGCCTCTAGCTTTACACTGAAACCCAACTCTTCAATGGCAGTGAATATGGCTATATGAGTTTAACCTACCGCAAGGCTTTCTCTTTCTCCTTCAATAACACTGTCTTCTTCAACCTCTAGCAAAGCCTCATTGAGAACCCAAAGTAAACTCATCACTCTATCTGTGCCAACATCCACTTTCCTCTCTTTATTGGGTCTACTTTCACTTCCCTATGAGGCCAAAGCTATCAGTCTTAGCAAAGAACATATTGTTTCATCTCTCACTGAAGTGAACAAATCAAGTGGATTACATAGTTTTCTCACGATTGGATACCTAGATTTTGTTTCTTCAAATTATAGGTGGAGAAAAACCATTGATCAAGTTCAAGAAGCAGGTTCGAGTGCCTTGGATGTTGCACATCAGGTGTTTAATGGCGTTGGGAAATCATTGGAGCCAGCCATTGATGTTTGGTTCATATTGCTAAGAAAGCAGGAGAAGAGGCTTTGAAGGTCGCTTCTCCCGTTATATCTTAGGCATCAAAGAAAGCACATGAAGTATTTCACTAAATTGGTCTCTCTGCTGCCAAGTGCTAAGGTTCATTTCAAGTTCGTGCACTTTAATGTTGAACTTGAACTTTCTTTTTTGGTATCTCAAATTTGGAAGTTGTGAGATCCATTGTTGCATGCATGCATTGCAGGGTACCTCTTTTGTGAGTACTAAATGTTAGATCTTCGTATCCGTGTCTGAAGCAAACACTCATGTAATGATGATTTCTGCCGCATGATGCTGGGACACAAACTGCGAAGATGATCGATGTAGCCAAGTCTATAGCTTCTTCGACATTCGAAACCGTCGCATTTGCAGAGCCGTTAACAATAGTAGGAATTGCCGATGCATTATTTGTTGCATACCTCCTCTTCTTCCCATCTGGTCTTTCATCTCCTATAGCCTTCGTGGTTACAAAAGTGGTCATTATTGTTTTTCTGATATGAAGTAGCTTCTAGCTTCATAGGATGACATATTATGGTTTGAACTTTTCATTTGCCATGTCCGAAATTCGCATACCTCAACATGTGCACAAGACTATTGTAAGACCCTCAATACATCAGTAACATCACATACTAGGGCATGTACACTTTAGCAAAATCATTTGAACTCAGTTTACCCTCCAGAATCGGCTAAACTTTTGCTCTGATACCACTAAATGTAACACTCTCAATGTATATTCGATATTCGAATACACATTAAAGATGTTACAAACTGATCTACACTGATTTTCAGACTTGTAAAAAAATTATACTATTCATGCTTAGCTAGTCCAGTGGTTGGCCCTTTCTCTGTTTCTACTAAATTACAAATCTGCCTAGAGCCACCTAGTTTCGACCCTGAATTAGTTTATAATATACTTTAAACAGTTATTAAAATTAAAATATAATTCGGGTTGAAAACTATGTGAGCTGTCTAGACCCTTTCTTGATTTTAAAATTGCTACGTGATAAACAACTAACTAAGTTTGAAAATCGTTTGCAGCATCTTTTATAATATTCTTAATTCCTCAAACTAAATCATGTTTCCAGATCATACAAAATAGCTACTTATTTAATATCTATACATGCCCCACTAGACTAGGATGTGGTGATACTTACTGATAATGCAGGATAACTTGATCAAACGATGTGCAGCTCCTCCTCTGCTATCTAGTCCGAGGTACCTACGTGTGATACAAAACACACGATAAGTATAACTTAGTGAGGCATAATCATAACATTGTAAACAATGATTATTAATCTTTAATGCAGGAATAATCATGTAAGAAATTTGTACTGTAAAATCTTATGGCCCAAAGTAAATATCAAATCATATAATAGTGCAATACAGTTCCTGCAAAATGGCAAGCGATTTCCAATTGCAACTGATAACATTTTATCATGCATAGAACTACCTTACATGTATAGTTCATTCAACCAATATAATATTCAAATCATAGGATTCGATCCGTCTTACCAGTCTTGTGTACGATAAGCTTTTTAGCTTGACTACCTGCATAAATGCATTTCAAGTTTTATAGCCCAAAGTACAAAATCATGTGATGCCATGGTACGCGAGTCATCACGACACCGTAGTGTCTACGACGCCGTAGCATCTGCATCGCCGAAGCGATTGAGATGAGTACGTACTCGAGGACGCCCTTTGCTCCTTATACTCGCACATTTTGTGCTATATAACAACGTAGTGCTTGAACCGACTCCATACAGTCTAACTCGACTCTATAGAGTCTTTCTCGACCCCGAAGAGTCTATCCTGACCCCGGAGAGTCTATCTCGCACCGTAGTGCTATGACGCACCTGCTAAGACCCTATGGATATCCAACTATACCAAAGATTCTCATGCAGTTTCATGTGAACCTATGGTATACGAGTCATCATAATGACACCGTAGTGTCTGCAACTTCGTAGCGTCTGATGGTGAGTACGTACTCGAGGACGCTCTTTGCTCCTCATTATAGCATTTTTTTGTGCTAGTCGACACCGTAGTGTCTAATCATCATCGAAGTGACTGCAACGCCGTAGCGTCTGATGTCAACACCTAAGTGTCTAGATCGCACCGTATTGTTGGATTGCAGCTGCTATAACTCTATGGATATCCAATTATACCAAAGACTCTCACACTAGTACTTGGGCATAACAATATAATATTTTCATATTTAATATCCAATCCTTTAATACTGTTATCCATAATTCATTAATGGACAGTTCATATCCAAATATCTAAAATTTGATTTACCTCGAGTAAATCATTATGCTACGATCATTGTATCAACATTTCATTTAATATTCCATGCTATTTGCATAAATAAGCCATCATACATTTTTATTTATACCAATGTCGATTCATCGCAAGTTGTCCTTTTTATCAATATGTCAATAATACTTATAATGCAATCACTCATATCACATATATAATAAATAAGTAAAAATGCACTCACCTGGGCCATGTATGATATTAGTCTCACTAAGCTATTTCGATACTTTTTCTTTGTTTTCTTTTAATCTGGTACCCTTAGCCTCGTCAATAGCTGTACAGTACCATTTGAACATGCATAACAATATTCATATTAGATTTTTAATCTAACATTGCTTAACTATATTATACTAGTATAATTATCTGAATATAAAATATTTCCAAAAATTTTCACTTTTTCCTTTAATAAAGCCGAATTGGTCATTATGGTCCCTAATGACCATTTTGCACATTTTGCAATTTATTCAAGCTCAAATCACAATTATTCAATAATTCCACCATTTTTCACTAACTTTTATTCAATACCCTTCATCCACTAACTTTTACCAAAGTGACGTTTTAGTCACTGATTTTTCACAGAAACTTGCAAACTTGTATCGAATAATTAGTCCAACATTTCTATAATTTTTTTCTCACATTTTCCCTTACTTTTAGACCAAAGCTGAATTGGTCTTGAACTAATCAGGGCTGTCAAAATGGTCCATTGTCGTTTCCTTTCTTGTCAATTTAATCCCTTGAACTCCAATTTCAATTCTAACTTCATACAACATATTCGAATCATAAAATCTCATAATCATAAATTGTCCATTATTCTTCCATGTGGCCGAATTGGTCACTTAGCTTCTCTAGGCTCATTTTTCATCCAAACAACATTCTAACATGCTTAAATTAATTTTCCAACATTTATTCTTCATTTCCAAGAATTAACACTTAAAACCCTAATTTATTCCTACATGCAAAATTGGGTGTCTAAGCTTTTCAAGGACTTTATTTTAGTCCAAATGTCATAATCAAACTTCTAATTTCATAATATCTCCAAATCCATCACTAGAATAATTTTCACAATATTTCTCCAAATTTCTCCATGTATGCCAAAAATGGTCACTTAAAGGACTAGTTGAGGATTTTTCATTCTAACATCAAAATCAAACTTCTAATATCATCAATCTTTCATTTTCATAATCAATTTTCAAAACCCTAAAAAATCCCAAATTCTAGGGTTAGGGTTTTTAACCTTAAACATAAAATTAATCACAATATAAGCTTGATTTCATCTCTACAACACTAGATTTGCATAGATCAAGCTTCAATCTAAACATGGAACACGAAACCCTATTTTCTCTCTCTTCAAGAACATAATTGAATATTCATAACTCTTGATAAAATTACTATCAAATAAAAGAAAATTAAACATAGATTAATTTTCTATCAAAAACATACCTTGAATCTTGTTTGGAAGCCTTCAAAATGCCTAGGAAAAATTTTGTGTATTTCCCCCCTTCCTTTTCTCTTGTTTTCGAAACTGAAGGAGAGAAGATGAACAAAATGTTCATCTTTTATTAATTTATGCCACATGTATTTAATAAATTGAATTTTTTATTCAATTTAGTCCTTATTCCAAAATTAACCTCCAACTGAATCATAATTTACAAGTTGTCATTCTAGTTCAATTCCAACCAAATTCCATTCAACTCTAACCAAACTAGAGTAATGCTTTCACATGGAAAATTACCATATTGCCCATGGTACTTTCAAAATATTTCAAAATTGCCATGTGACCAAATTACCAAAACTAGTCACTTAAATCATAAATTTTTGTTATTTAGTAAATATCCAACTATTCTAGTTAGATCACAATCAATAAATTAATAATTTATTCATAAAATAATATTTTATCAATTTTTCGTGACTTATGGAACAGCCTCTGAAGTTTCGATTTGATCTGATTTCCCGATATTCACTTACTACTTCTACTGCGACTTCCCTTACATCGGGCTATCAAATAAATTCTAAAAATTCCTTATTTCCATATCTGAAAAATAAATAATATTATCAAATAAATATTCTATATTTATGAATTCAAACTTAAAATTTTGACTCGGTCCAATATACTAATAATTTACCTGAAATCTTTATAGGATAAAATTCTCTTAATAATTCTTTATCAGATATCCAAACAAATAATATTAACTCGAACTGATTCCTTTTATCAATCTCAAGTACTGACATAAGACCTTCCCAATAGATCACCCATCCTATGCCCTAAGCACGCTTAACTTTGCAGTTCAATCGAAATTCGATATCTTATACTGCATTTTTATTCCCGAAATCTATATCAGATTTTTCTCCATGATCTGTTTAATCCATGTACAAGATAAAATAATTACTGATAAATTCTCCAAATATCCATAAAATAATATGTTATAACACTTCCAAAGTCTATGGAATCATCTCCGAAATTTTAGCTTGATCCGATTTATCGATAAATGCCGAGAATTTTATTGGTTACTAATTAAATTCCTTAATCAAAATAAATTATAGGATTCATCCTGAATTGAACTAAAATATTTCCAACACTTGGAAATTACTTTTATAACCTTTTTCTATCATATGGTAAAATTTCATAATTTTTCAATTCGATTCGGGTATCCAAATTCCACTTAAACTTTGACTGCAATTTCCAAATAATTGGAAAATCAGATCAAACAGTAATTCCTCATTCGGTCCACACCAATAGGTGCTCTATTTATTTATGAAATAAAACACCTAACTTTTGGGAAATTACAACTTTGATCCTTCAACTTTTCATATTTCAACTTGTACCACCCAAGTTTTAAAAACTTATCATTTTAGTCACTAAACTTTAACCTTGAATTCCCATTCCAATTTTTCCTTAGATTATTACCAAACTTTGTGAGTACCCTAATTTGCTTATCCTCTATCTCATGGTACTCTTATTTCTCAGAAACTTCTTCTCTGAAATCCACAATTAAAGAAATCCTAATTTTTTTCATTTTTGTCATTTTAGTCACTAAGTTAGCTTTTAATCCCTTATCTTAGTTCTAAATGACCCTTAAACAGTACTGTAAATTTTGGGGTATTACAATTCTTCCCCTTTAAGAAAATTTGTCCTCAAATTTTCAAGATATACTTATTTCAAATAAATGTGGGTACTGCTTTTCCATTGTATCATTAGCTTCCCATGTTGCCTCTTCAACTTGATAGTTGTGCCAAAGAACCTTCACCAACGGTATCTGCTTGTTCCTTAATTCTTTGACACCATAAGCCAGTATCTTTACTGGTTTCTCTTCGTAAGTCAAATCTGATTGCAAATCTATCTCCTTCAGTATAATCACGTGTGAAGGATCCGATCTGTATCTTCAGAGCATCGAGACCTAGAAAACATTATGGATTTTACTCATCTCCGGTGGAATAGCTAGTTGATACGCCATAGAGCTAACGTTCTTTAGGATTTCATAATGTCCAATACACCTGGGACTTAGTTTTCCTTTGCGCCCGAACCATATTATTTCCTTCCATTTCTTGCAACAAATCCGGCTTAATCAGCTTGCAATCATATAACTCAAACCAATTTAATGGCCGTTTTCACTTTCGACCATAGAAGATTTCATAGGCTGCCATCTATATACTTGTCTGATAATTGTTATCGTAGGCAAATTTTGCTAGTGGTAAATACTTTTCCCATTATCCTTCAAGCTCAATCATGCAAGCTGTTAGCATATCTTTTAGTATTCGAATTATTCTTTTAGATTGGTCATCTGTTTGAGGATGAAACACAGTACTGAAGCTCAGTCGTATCCCCAAAGCTCTGTGTAGTACATTCCCAAAATCTTGATATGAACTTTGGATTTCGATCCAATACTATAGATATTGGCACTCCACTTGTTTCACCTTTGCTATATAGTCTTCATCTTGTTGTCGTAGATTCAACCCTTTCTGTGTCATCGAATATTTTAAACTCTTATGATCAGTATACACGTGGTAGCGTTCACCATAGAGATAATGTCGCCACACTTCCAAAGTAAAAACTATAGCCGCAAGATCCAGACCATGCGTCGGATAATTCCTTTCAAGTGGATTTAGTTGTCGAAAAGCATACGTGATCACCTTCTCATCTTGCATCAACACGCACTCTATTCCATTATAGGATGCATTACAGTACAAAGTAAACTCTTTTTATGACTCTGATTGTACCAAAACTGAAGCTTCTGTTAAAATTTTCTTTAATTGATCAAAGCTTTCTTGACAATTCTCAGTCCATACGAATGAAACATTCTTTCTCAATAGCTTTGTAAGTAGAGCAACTATCATCGTAAAGTTGTTCACAAACCTTCGATAATATCCAGCAAGTCTCAAGAAACTACAAACCTCATTAACATTATTGGGAACCTTCCATTCCATATGCTAAGATTTTCATCGGTTCTTCTTCATATGTCAAATATCGGGTTGTAATTCAACTTCCTTTGGGTTTATAACGTAAAAGGGATCTAACCAATGCCTTTGAATCAAATTCACGTAAAATATATCATGAGTCTTGCTCACCTCCGAAGGTAAAATCAATTAATAAGTCATTTGTCCATCTCTTTTAAGAGTCTCATACGGTCCAATAAATCTGAGACCAAGCTTTCTTTTTGACCAAAGCATAGTACTTTTTTATCCACATGCCTATTGTCGATCTGCAGCTGCTTTAGGATTATTTTAAAGAATCGTCACTTTGTCTTTTATTTCTCAAGTCAGATCAACTCCATCCACTTTTGGATTATTCCGAACATTTCAATCCTTTCCCACAATCCTATGTTTTCAATAATATAGGCTCGTAACTTATCTTTAAAGTTCAGAATAGTCCAACAGACTGTCCTTCTATTTAAAACTTCTTTCTTCATTTCATCATTATAAACTTTTCCTTAATAGCGATCCATTAGATTTGTTTTCATAATCTTAGGCTTCTCTGGATTCAACTTGCTTTCTCTTTTCAAGGCATTCTTCATCTATTAACTTATTCCATCATACTCTAATTTTTCATATTTTCAGCCTCTAGCTTATCTTAAGCAGGCTGTCATATTACATCTGTAGTAATTTCTAACAATTTCATGTTTAGCCATTTAACAAATACGTATTTCCAGAATAAGAATACTTTTTCTTTTTCTAACTTTTCATATCTGACTATCCTAAATTATTAATAACAATCACAATTCCATTTAATCATAAGCTTACGTTCTCTGGCTACCTTTTTACCTTGAAATGTGCCTATGAGCCCTTACTCTCTAAATTTCTTATAACTTATGCTATTATAAGCGTAAGTGCAAATACATATGTTAGAGACTAACATCTTATAATTACTGTACCAATTCTCTATTATATCGATAACTCATCCTGGATAGAAGTTAACTATCATATTTATTTCATTGTGTTGTAGCCACTATGGGTCTTTTCTTAACCCTTGAATTTCGTCAACTGACGAAATCTAACAGTATCTTATTTTTCTTATTTCCATTAGAGTCTTATTCATACTATTGAGGAGCTATATCAAATTATGCAAGCAATACATCAGTAACATCACATACTAGGGCATGTACACTTTAGCAAAATCATATTGGACTCAGTTTACCCTCCAGAATCGGCTAAACTTTTTCTCTGATACCACTAAATGTAACACTCTCAATGTATAATCGATATTCGAATACACATTAAAGATGTTACAAACTGATCTACACTGATTTTCAGACTTGTAAAAAAATTATACTATTCTTGCTTAGCTAGTCTAGTGGTTGGCCCTTTCTTTGTTTCTACTAAATTACAAATCTGCCTAGAGCGACCTAGTTTCGACCCTCAATTGGTTTATAATATACTTTAAGCAGTTATTAAAATTAAAATATAATTCGGGTTGAAAACTATGTGAGCTGTCTAGACCCTTTCTTGATTTTAAAATTGCTACGTGATAAACAACTAACTAAGTTTGAAAATCGTTTGCAGCATCTTTTATAATATTCTTAATTCCTCAAACTAATTCATGTTTCCAGATCATACAAAATAGCTACTTATTTAATATCTATACATGCCCTACTAGACTAGGATGTGGTGATACTTACTGATAATTCATGCTAACTTGATCAAACGATGTGTAGCTCCTCCTCTGCTATCTAGTCCAAGGTACCTATGTGTGATACAAAACACACGATAAGTATAACTTAGTGAGGCATAATCATAACATTGTAAACAACGATTATTAATCTTTAATGCAGGAATAATCATGTAAGAAATTTGTACTGCAATAATTTTGTACTGTAAAATCTTATGGCCCAAAGTAAATATCAAATCATATAATAGTGCAATACAGTTCCTGCAAAATGGCAAGCGATTTCCAATTACAACTGATAACATTATATCATGCATAGAACTACCTTACATGTATAGTTCATTAAACCAATATAATATTCAAATTATAGGATTCGATCCGTCTTACCAGTCTTGTGTACGATAAGCTTTTTAGCTTAACTACCTGCATAAAAGCATTTCAAGTTTTATAGCCCAGAGTACAAAATCATGTGATGCCATGGTACGCGAGTCATCACGATACCGTAGTGTCTACGACGCCATAGCGTCTGCATCGCTGAAGCGACTGAGATGAGTACGCACTCGAGGATGTCTTTTGCTCCTCATACTCGCACATTTTGTGCTATGTAACACCGTAGTGTTTAAACCGACTTCGTAGAGTCTATCTCGACCTCGAATAGTCTATCTCGAGCCCGAAGAGTCTATCTCGCATCGTAGTGCTATGACGCAGCTGCTAAGACCCTATGGTATACGAGTCATCATAACGACACCGTAGTGTTTGCAACGCCGTAGCGTCTGATGGTGAGTACGTACTCGAGGACGCTATTTGCTCCTCATTATAACATCTTTTTGTTCTAGTCGACACCGTAGTGTCTAATCATCACCAAAGTGACTGCAACGCCGTAGCATCTGATGTCAACACTGAAGTGTCTGGATCGTACCGTAGTGTTGGATAACTCTATGGCTATCCAATTATACCAAAGACTCTCACACTAGTACTTGGGCATAACAATGTAATAATTTCATATTTAATATCCAATCCTTCAATACTGTTATCCATAATTCGTTAATGGACAGTTCATATCCAAATATCTAAAATTCGATTTACCTTGAGTAAATCATTATGCTATCATCATTGTATCAATATTTCATTTAATATTCCATGCTATTTGCATAAATAAGCCATCATACATTTTTATTTATACCAATGTCGATTCATCGCAAGTTGTCCTATTTATGAACATGTCATAAATACTTATAATGCAATCACTCATATCACATATATAATAAATAAGTAAAAATGCACTCACCTGGGCCATGCATGATATTAGTCTCACTAAGCTATTTCGATACTTTTTCCTTGCTTTCTTTTAATCTGGTACCCTTAGCCTCGTCAATAGTTGTACAATACCATTTGAACATACATAACAATATTCATGTTAGATTTTTAATCTAACATTGCTTAACTATATTATACTAGTATAATTATCCGAATATAAAATATTTCCAAAAATTTTCACTTTTTCCTTTAATAAAGCCAAATTGGTCATTATGGTCCCTAATGACCATTTTGCACATTTTGCAATTTATTCAAGCTCAAATCACAATTATTCAATAATTCCATCATTTTCACTAACTTTTATTCAATACCCTTCATCCACTAACTTTTACCAAAGTGACATTTTAGTCACTAATTTTTCACATAAACTTGCAAACTTGTATCGAATAATTAATCCAACATTTCTATAATTTTTTTCTCACATTTTTTCCTTACTTTTAGACCAAAGCTGAATTGGTCCTTGAACTAATCAGGGCTGTTGAAATGGTTCTTTGCCATTTCCTTTCTTGTCAGTTTAATCCCTTGAACTCCAATTTCAATTCTAACTTCATACAAATATTCGAATCATAAAATCTCATAATCATAAATTTTCATAGAATTTTCCATTATTCTTCCATGTGGCCGAATTGGTCACTTAGCTTCTCTAGGCTCATTTTTCATCCAAAAAACATTCTAACATGCTTAAATTAATTTTCCAACATATATTATTCATTTCCAAGAATTAACACTTAAAACCTCAATTTATTCCTACATGCCAAATTAGGTGTCTAAGCTTTTCAAGGACTTTGTTTTAGTCCAGATGCCATAATCAAACTTCTATGTTCATAATCTCTTCAAATCCATCACTAGAATAATTTTCACAATATTTCTCCAAATTTCTCCATGTATGCAAAATGGTCACTTAAAGGACTAGTTGAGGATTTTTCATTCTAACATCAAAATCAAGCTTCTAATATCATCAATCTTTCATTTTCATCATCAATTTTCAAAACCCTAAAAAAAATCCCAAATTCTAAGGTTAGGGTTTTTAACCTTAAACATGAAATTAATCACAATCTAAGCTTGATTTCATCTCTATAACACTAGATTTGCATAGATCAAAGCTTCATTCTAAACATGGAACATGAAACCCTATTTTCTCTCTCTTCAAGAACATAATCAAATCATCATAACTCTTGATAAAATTACTATCAAATGAAAGAAAATTAAACATAGATTAATTTTCTATCAAAAACAAACATTGGATCTTGTTTGGAAGCTTTCAAAATACCTAGGAAAAATTTTGTGTATTTTCCCCCTTTCTTTTCTCTTGTTTTCGAAAATGAAGGAGAGAAGATGAAAAAAATGTTCATCTTTTATTAATTTATGCCACATGTATTTAATAAATTGAATTTTTTATTCAATTTAGTCCTTATTCCAAAATTAACCTCCAACTGAATCATAATTTACAAGTTGTCATTCTAGTTCAATTCCAACCAAATTCCATTCAACTCTAACCAAACTAGAGTAATGCTTTCACATGGAAAATTACCATATTGGCCATGGTACTTTCAAAATTGCCATTGTGACCAAATTACCAAAAGTAGTCACTTAAATCACAAATTTTTGTTATTTTTTAAAAAAATCCAATTATTCTAGTTAGATCACAATCATCCAATTAATAATTTATTCATAAAATAATATTTTATAAATTTTCTGTGACTTATGGAACAGCCTCTGAAATTTCGATACGATTTCCCGATATTCACTTACTACTTCTACTGCGATTTCCCTTTCACCGAGCTATCAAATAAATTCTAAAAAATTCCGTATTTCCATATCTGAAAAATAAATAATATTATCAAATAAATATTTCATATTTATGAAGTCAAACTTAAAATTTTGACTCGGTCTAATATACTGATAATTTACCCGAAATCTTTATCGGATAAAATTCTCTTAATAATCCTTTATCAGATATCCATACAAATAATATTAACTCGAACTGATTCCTTTTTATCAATCTCAAGTACTGACATAAGACCTTCCCAATAGGTCACCCATCATATGCCCTGAGCACACTTAACTTTGCAGTTCATTCGAAATTCGATATCTTATACTGTATTTTTTTCCCGGAATCTATATCAGATTTTTCTCCATGATCTCTTTAATCCATGTACAGGATAAAATAATTACTGATAAATTCTCCAAATATCCATAAAATAATATGTTATATCTCTTGCAAAGTCTATGGGATCATCTCCAAAATTTTAGCTTGATCCGATTTACCGATAAATGCTGAGAATTTTATCGGTTACTAATTAAATTCCTTAATCAAAATAAATTATAGGATTCATCCTGAACCGAAATAAAATATTTCCAACACTTGGAAATGACTTTTATAACCTTTTTCTATCATATGGTAAAATTTCATAATTTTTTAGTTCGATCCGGGTATCCGAATTCCACTTAAACTTTGACTGTGATTTTCCAATAATCAAAATATCGGATCAAACCAGTACTTCCTCATTCGGTCCACACCAATAGGTGCTCTATTTATTTACAAAATAAAACACCTAATTTTTGGGAAATTACAACTTTGATCCTTCAACTTTTCATATTTCAACTTGTACCACCCAAGTTTTAAAAACTTATCATTTTGGTCACTAAACTTTAACCTTGAATTCCCATTCCAATTTTTCCTTGGATTATTACCAAACTTTGCGAGTACCCTAATTTGCTTATCCTCTATCTCATGGTACTCTTAATTCTCATAAACTCCTCTAAAATCCATAATTAAAGAAATCTTAACTTTTGCATTTTTGTCATTTTAGTCACTAAGTTAGCTTTTAAGCCCTTATCTTAGTACTAAATGACCCTTAAACAGTACTGTAAAGTTTTTGGTATTACAACTATGATCCTTTAGGGTTGTTTCAGATATTAAAAAGAATCATATTTTGGTGCATGGATTTGTGCAAATTTTAACTGAGATTTTGCTTCTTTGTTGTTCTTTAGGTGATCTTACACCAGCTTAAGCCCTTGATTTAATATCTACTCAAAATTACGTTATGATTGATGTTCGATCAAAGACGGATAAGGATAGAGTTGGTTTCCCTCGCCTTTCCTCGAGTGCTAAGAAGAGGATGATTGTTATTCCGTAAGTAAATATCAAGCTTTCGATGACTGTATTTGGCTTATATCCGAGTCCGACACATATTTGAACATGATTAAGGGGTATGATCTTCAAAATATATATGAAACAAATGTAAACGTATCCATGTTAAACATAATACAAGGTACAACCATTTGTTTTTGGCAGACACCTACTGCCTACTACTCTGTTACTCGGGATCAAGTACGAGAATTCGATATGGATATATGTATCCGACATGGGTTATATCTTGATAACCATATCTTAATGTTGTTAGTGATTTCTTTATCCAATCGAAATCCAAAATTGATATTAAAATCACTGACATTTTTTTTCCATTTTCGATCTTTGAATGCGCAGCTACTGTGATTCAGCAAAAACAATAGTGAGAACATTAAGGAGTCCAGTTTTGGAAACTGTTTTGTGGTGGCCGAAGGGTTCTTGAGAAGTAGAGGGTGATTGCAGAGTCGATTCGGAACTAGTACGTACAACCAGGGCCGTTTTTGAGATTTTAATGGTCTTAGGGCAAACTTAAAAATTGGGTCCTAAATTAGGGGTTTGAATTGCGGTTGCGATTGTATATTCGATCATGTTGCGTTTATCACGGTTGCAGACATAACGAATGTTATTTCTATCACTGCGGGTATCGCAGTTGTGAAAATTTTTAATAACATATGCCATTGTGGACATAATGGTTGCATGTATTGGATTTTGAATGGTGTCTCTACCGCCATATAACAATATCTGTTGCGGTTACATACCTCTATTTAAATACATGTCTACAATATCAAGTATTGAAAAAAAAATTAAGAGTACGTCTATAATAACAAGTATTGAAAAAAAAATTAAGAGTATGCTCAATAATAAATGGTGGGAAAAATAGATCCCTAATAATAAGTATTAAAAAATTTAATTTTAATATTTGTTATTATGAGCATACTCTTAAAATTTGAATTATTTTTAATACTTATTATTAGAGGCCCGATTTCTTCCCAATATTTATTAATATGAGCATACTCTTACGATTTAATTTTTTTAATACTTGTTATTGAGGCCCTTGAAACTTATCCAGCTATATATATATATATATATATATATATATATATTTTATCACTTGGTTCTTTTTTTCATCCACCCGTAAAAACTACACTTTGAATTTTTTTGGCGTGGGCCCTGGGCGGGCGCCCCTATTGCCCTGGCCCAGGGACGCCCCTGCGTACAACTTTCAGCAGTGGCTAGAGGTTGAAGAAGACGGTGTTAATGATGGAGGAAGAAAAAGCCTTGCGGTGGGTGAAACTTGGATAGCCATCTGCACTGCCATCGAAGAGTTGGGTTTCAGCGTAAAGCTAGAGGCAAACATGCAGTTGAAAAATGACGTGTTATTACAGCTGCCGTCTAAGGTGGTATTTTTATTTTTTATACGCCATGTCACCTTGGGTAACGGAGATATAAGTGACCATTATTTTTTTTCCTAATCAAATAATCATTATAATTTTTTCTTTCAAATGGAGTGACCAAAATAAAACACACCCCAAATAAAACAACCTATGGTGAAGATTACCCATCTAAAAAAAATGCTCAAATGAAAAATAAGTGCCTAAAGTATGTCTTTTTTGAACTTTAGGTGCCTAAAGTATTTTTTAAAAAAATAGGTGCCTAAAAAAGTTATAATTTTAGGTGTCCGGCTATTAACTACTGTTAAAAAAACGTTAACCAATACAAAATTGATACATGTCATTTTTTATTTCTTTAAATTATTTTTTAATAATTTAAAATTTTACAAAAAAATCTTGAAATTCTAAAACTTTCTAAAATAGTCCCAAAATCCTAAATCCCCAAATCCTCACCGCTGTCGCCGCCAGCCGTATTCGCCGGCCCTACCCTTTCGGTCACCGGACCCAGTCGACTATTTCCCCTCACTCAACGTTGCCGAAAATCGACGAATGGTGTGCCAACCGAACATTGAATGTTGAACATGAAATAATCGTTCGATTGACACATCGTTCGCTGATTTTCGGCGACTACGAGTTAAGGGAAATGGCCGGCTGGGTTTGGCGACCAAACGGGTATGACCGGAGACGGCGGCCGGAGGCGGCAGCAGTGAAGATTTGGAAATTTAGGATTTAGGGACTGATTTGAACATTTTTATAAATTTTAAGATTTTTTAAAAATTTTAAATTTTAAAGTTTTTTTTCAAAAATAATTAAAAAATTAATATTTATGGCATGTGTAACGTTTTAAATGGATAAGGATTTTTTTAATAGCTGAACATTTAAAATTATAACTTTTAAAATTTTTGACATTTATTTTTATAAAAAAATATTTTAAACGCCTAAAATTTAAAAATAATATATTTTGTACCCTTATTATTCATTTAAGTAAAAAAAAAATTATACTTTTCAATTTTATTAAAAAAAAAAACCCTAACATCACAAACCGTACCAAATCTCTTGCCAGCAAAACCCCGAAAACAGTACGTATAATATAAAACAAATCAAGAAACGGCCCTCATTTCCCTTCCGATTTGCCTTCCATAATTCGCTCCTTCTAACGAAAGAAAGGGAGGAGAAGAAGAGATTGAGATTTGCCATGACTGAAGTGGCGAGCTCGGTGGTTCACGAGGTGCTACGCCGCCGAGCGGAGGATGTGGATCAACCAATCATTGATTACATCATCAATGTCCTCGCCGACGAAGATTTCGATTTCGGAGAAGACGGCGATGGAGCCTTCGAGGCCATTGGTGAGCTCCTCGTCGCAGTCGAATGCGTCTCTGACTTCTCTGAGTGCCGCAAGGTAGCTCCCATCCTTTCTCTTATTTCATAAATCCATATTTCATTGGTAATACTGGTAAATTGTGGCGCTTTTGGTAATTTTCTTGTGGAATTCATGGTAGGTTTGTAGTACGTTAACTGAGAAGTTAGGAAAGCATGGGTTGGTTAAACCGAAGCCAACTGTCCGGAGCTTAGCAACGCCGTTTAGGATGAATGAAGGTATGGAGGAGGAGGCTCCAAAGAAAAAGCCGGAGCCGGTTGATGGTCCATTACTGTCTGAACGCGATAAAATGAAGCTTGAAAGGAGGAAGAGAAAGGAGGAACGCCAAAGAGAGGTATGACTATTCAAATCAATTATTGGTGTTCTTGTATTCTTGATGTTAGGTGATGCAGGTTTCTGATATGATTATGTTTTGTTCTTATACTATTGTGTTTTGATGTTGTGTTGTGCAGGCACAATACCAAATGCATTTAGCAGAGATGGAAGCAGCCAGGGAAGGAATGCCTGTTGTTTGTGTGAATCATGACAATAGTGGTGGAGCAGCTGTTAGGGATATTCATATGGAGAACTTCAATGTTTCTGTTGGTGGTCGTGATCTCATTGTTGATGGTTCTGTTACACTTTCTTATGGAAGGCATTATGGTGGGTTATGTTCCTTGTCCTTATAGAATTGGTCTAGTTCCAAGAAAAGTGTAAAAAAAGAAAATCAAGATACATTATGAAGAGACATGTATTGTTCCCCTATGCCTTATTGATTTCTTCTTGCTGCATTATCTTGTCTATTCTCTTTGCAGGTCTTGTGGGAAGAAATGGTACAGGGAAAACAACTTTCCTTAGGTACATGGCTATGCATGCTATTGAAGGAATTCCTTCTAACTGTCAGATTCTACATGTCGAGCAAGAAGTAGTTGGTGATGATACAACAGCCTTGCAGTGTGTTCTTAACTCTGATATTGAAAGAACCCAGCTCTTGCAAGAGGAAGCTAATTTACATGCATGGCAGGTTGAAAACAATTAGCTTTTTAATCTGAAAAAGATTCACATAACTGTTTGTCCTTTAAAGGTGATTATTCTGACAAATTTATTGTTTCTCTTTAGAGTGAATTGGATCTTGAAGATGACAATGGAAAAAGTGGCGAAGATCTAAATGGGATACCTGAAAAAGATGCCATCTCGCAAAGACTTGAGCAGATATACAAAAGGCTTGGGGCCATTGATGCTGATTCCGCTGAGGCTCGTGCAGCTTCTATTCTTGCAGTAAGTTCTTAAATAATGTATTTGGTTGATGACCTAAAAGTGCCTGCTTGATCGAAGATAAAATAATTGCAATGAAAATGAATGAAGAAATCAATCAAAATTGTAAGGGAAAAGAAGGAAAGCAAATGTTTTTTTTTTAATGTAACGAACCCAGGTTGCAGTTATGTGTTGTTCGATGTGTTCTGACTTCCTAATCTCATTATTGGACAAGTTACTGCTACAAGACAAATCATTATAAAGGCATAGGATGGGTTTAAACCACTCAAGTTTTAGAACTTCTCAAATAGTCAAATTTGTTGTTTGCTTTTTGGATCCTTGTTGTGTGTGCTAAGTAGCAGCCATAATGTGATGTTACATGCTCTATTATGTGATTTGGCTCTCGCAGTCGCTGATGTTTAGACTGAAGTTTATAGCAATGATGGTGGTTATGTATGCAACTGTGATAGGGCGATGCAACTAAAAATGCATATGCGACTGCAATTTAAGTCCATGATTCTAACCTCCTAATTTCATGCTTGGGAAGTTACTGCTACAGGATTTAAAAGTAATACATTTGTGTTAAAGTATCAAAAGAGCCTATGAAATGAATGGAATCCTTCTTCTCTGTCAATGACGCATTGGTTTTTATCCTCCAATTGGCTGTGTTTTTTTGAAAAGTTCCACATTCCCCTTATTCAGCTATGAAGAAAGACATTATTATAGGTGTCAGTCAGCTGTCTGAAACCATGCTTCATGAATAGGCAGTGAATTCAGTGGTGCATTCCCACTCCCTGTAAGTAGGTATTTATGTTTAATTTGGGAAGATGAGAATGTTATGGCTTTGGACAGGTGATCACTTACCAGGGTGCTTTGAGTAATCAGATGCAGGAAGAGGCGGTTGAGTGGTCAGTCCAGATTCTTTGTGTGTGGGGGGGGGGGTCCTGTGTCCCGTAGTTATGTGAAGCCATATCCTGAATATATATATATAGGTAGATGGATGAATGGAGAGAGAGAGAAAGAGCAAGCATTCTATCTAGTCTGCTAGCAACCTGTTTAAATCCATCCATTTCTTGTTGGATAGAATTTACCCTTGGATTAAGTCTTCCATTGCAGAACATGGGTGGTATAGGGAAAGCATGATAAAGACTTCGGATGAATGTCAAACCACCAAAACTTTGAAAATTCTCAAATTTGTTGTTTGCTTTCTTTCTTGGACCTTGTTAACTACTCATGCAATATAAATAATAAATGGCATGCAAGTTGCTTTAACATTGTATTTGGTTATACCATTGCACCACTTTATTTGTATTAATTATCATCTCACGGCCAAAAATTTTCAGGGTCTCAGTTTCTCTCCAGAAATGCAGAAGAGGGCAACAAAAACATTTTCTGGAGGATGGAGAATGCGAATTGCTCTAGCTCGTGCGCTATTTATAGAACCTGATTTGTTGCTTCTTGATGAACCTACAGTAAGTTATTTGTCTTATGTTGCTTTGTGCCACATTATTTTCTGGAATCTTGTGGGATTTGATTTTTATATTATTTTTAGAACCATCTTGATCTTCATGCTGTCCTGTGGCTGGAATCTTACCTGGTGAAGTGGCCAAAAACATTTATAGTCGTATCTCATGCTAGAGAATTCTTGAATACGGTAATTCTCTTCTGCTGCTTGTTTTCTAGTTCATCCTATTAACTATTATTGGTTAAAATAATACATTTTTGTTTCTCTTTACATTGTTGCTTTTATTTTCAGGTGGTTACTGACATTATTCATTTGCAAGGACAAAAATTGACAGCCTACAAAGGAGATTATGATGTCTTTGAGAAGACAAGGCAGGAACAGATTAAGAACCAACTGAAAGCTGTTGAGGCAAATGAAAAAGCAAGATCCCACATGCAGGTCTTCTCCATTGAACTTAAAATAATAATACTACATTGATGCTGCATTTTCTCGTGTGATCATGGTCGTCTTAACTAAATCAAGTGTAGAAAGTAGTGAAAACAGAAGAGAAAGTTTCTGTTTATTCGAATGAATTGCATAGGTTACAACATAGAACTCTTTTATAGAGTCCTTGAGGATTTAACTCTAACTAGGACTCCTAACAATAGAAGACTTCTTAGATAACTCTTAATCCTTATCCTACTAATAGATAACTCTTAATCTTTTACATGACTTACAAGACTTTTACATTACATACAACTCTTATACATATCGTATTATCCTACACTCCCCCTCAAGTCGAGAGTATACGTTGTATAGTCCCGCTTGGATAAGAACTCATCAAAAATTGATTTGGGTAAAGCTTTTGTAAGTACATCACCTAGCTGTCCTTCCTCAGAGGGAATATATAACAAAGAAGCTATCCCATTGTTAACCTTTTCCAAATAAAATGCTTGTCTATTTCAACATGTTTTGTTCTGTCATGTTGAATCGGATTCCTAGCAATTTGAATTGCTTTGATTGGTTATCACACAAGATCTCAAACTTATTTTCTTGGTCCATGTTTAACTCCTCAAGAACTTAAGTAGCCAAATTCCTTCACACATTCCTAGTGCCAAAGCTCGAATTCTGCCTCTGACCGCTTCGAGACAACTGATTGCTTCTTACTTCTCAAGTTACGAGATTTCCCCAAACAAAAGTACAGAGCCACCGGGTTGATCTTCTTTCAAAGAGTTCTCGGCCTAGCTAGAGTCGGTGAATACTTTCACGATCTATCTCGTGTCTTCTTAAACAATAAACCATGTCCGTGAGTCTTCTTCAAGTACACGAGGATTACGCTTTGTTGCCGCCATGTGTTCTTCATTGGGATTGGTCATATCTTTGACTTATCACATTAATCGAAAAAGCAATGTCCGGCTTGGTTAGTGATAGATAGATCAATTTTCCCACTAATCTCTCAAACCTTTCTTTGTCAACTAAAGAGCCTGTTTCATTAGTAAATTTCAAGCTCGCCTCCATTGGTGTATCTGTTGGTTTACACCCTAGCATTCCACTTCATCTAGTAGATCAAGGACATACTTCCTCCGATTTATCACCAACCCCTTACTTGACCTTGCAACCTCCATGCCCAAAAAAATATCTAAGCTTCCCCAAGTCTTTTGTTTCAAACTCTCTATTGTAAGATTCTTCAAGCGAACTAATTTCTTCATCATCATCCCCTGTCAAGATTATGTCATCCACATAAACAATCAAGATAACCCTTTTATTTTTTGAAGTTACCTTAATAAAGAGTGTACGATCAGCTAGTGACTCGCTCAGTATCCATTCTTGAAATAACCACTGTAAACCTTTCAAACCAAGCTCGAGGAGATTGCTTTAGGCCATAAAGTGACTTGTTGAGCTTACAAATTTTATGATTTCCTTCAACTGATTTCGGACCAGTGGAATCTTCATATAAACTTCCTCCTCTAACTTCCCATTAAGAAATGCATTTTTGACATCCAGTTGGTGTAGATTCCAATCATTGTTGACAAAGAAGACTTAACAGAACTCGAATAGTGTTGAGTTTTGCCACTGGAGCAAAGGTTTCAGTATAATCAATCCCATAGGTCTGTATATCCTTTAGCCACGAGCCTTGCTTTATATCTCTCGCAAACCGCCATCGAGTTATATTTCACAGAAAAGACCCATTTACAAACCGGGTTTTTTTACCTTGGGGAAGATCCATTATTGTCCAGGTACCATTTTTCTCAAGTGCACTAATTTCTTCTTCAACAGCCCGTCTCCACATAGGATGCTTTAGTGCCTCATCAATAGTTGTAGGAACTTCTTTCTCATCTAAACTTGTTTGTAAAAAGCTTTAAAGGATGGCATCAATGAGTCATAAGCAACAAACTTCGGATAGGATGTTTAGTGCACTTTGTCTAACTCCTTTTCTAATAGCAATAGGAAAATCATCCGGTTTAGAGTAGTAGACTTACGATTACATTTCCTTCCTTCCTCTTCCATATTGGCAATTGGACTCAAATCCAATTCTCGGCAAGTGTCGATTGCAAGATGGCCTCAGTATAGTTTTCTTTCTCCTTGTATAGGTCAAAAGTTGTTTGGGAGGAGTAGGTGTTTTGGAAGGATATTGAGAAGTTGTTGGTGTTTGTGAAGGGTTTGGTAAAGGAGATACAAGTGAGAAATCTGAGGGTGTTGTAGGCAACAAGGACGGATTTGTGGAGTGAGTGGATGAAAAGTCCGAAGGTATAGAAACAATAGGAGAGATTACCCGATGTTGGTAGGAAGGTGAAGATCATCCCAATTCTCCCCCCGAGTTGCAAAACAGTAGTAAAGTAAGGGTCCTTTTCAAAAAGGTAAGATCCATAGTAACAAAAAAATTTTTTAGATGGTGGATGATAGCATTTATAGCCCTTCTTAAGTGAAGAATACCCTACTAGTACACACTTTACGATCTAGGATCTAACTTGGACCTATTATGGGTGAATTATGAATAAAAAATGCATACACCCAAAGATCTTAGGAGGTAATGTACAAGAAAGAGGCTTAAAGTGGGGATATTTGTCCAAGAAAATGGATTGAGGGGTTTGAAATTTCAAAACCTTCTTGGGCATGCGATTGATCAAATATGTGGCGCGATTAACAAGGCTTCTCCCCACAAGTACTTAGGAACATTATTGGTAAATAAAAGAGATCGAGTGACTTCAAGAAGGTGTCTATTCTTTCTTTCTCGCTACTCCATTTTGTTGGGGAGTGTCAACACAGAACTAATCAACTATCCCCTTTTTCAAAGGAATCACCCAAAGACCTAGCAAAAAATTCACTGCCATTATCAGACTTAAACAATTGGATTTTAGTATGGAATTGGGTAATAACCATGGTGTAAAATCTCTCAAAGATGCTTTCAGTTTCAGATTTTTCTTTCATCAAATAAGTCCAAGTAGTCCTACTATGATCATCAATAAAAGTAATAAACCACTTACAACCATCAGCATTCTTCACTCTAGAAGGGCCCCAAATATCACTATGGATCAAAGAAAAAGGGTGAGATGGTTTATAAGTAGATGGCAAATAGGATGCTTTGGTTTGTTTAGCAAGAGGGCATATATGGCATTTAAATAAGCTTGGCTTTTTATTGATTAATAAGGAAAGGTACAATTTTGCAAGATATTGAAAACTAGGATGACCTAACCTAAAGTGCCACAATAAAACATCATTACTTTGTCCTAAGGTCAGAAAGGAACAAGGAGATTGAGAGATAGAAGAGGGTGGATTGCCATGAAGAACATAGAGGTCATTGTGCAATCTAGCATTGCCAATCATTGTCTTCGACTCCATTGCACAAAAACACAACTGAAGCATTAAAAATTGTGGAACAATTTAAATCATTGAAAGCTTGCTAATGAGATATCAAAGTTGCGAGCAAGATTAGGAACAAATAAGACATCATGGAGCAACAAATGATTTTCATTAATACTAATAGAACCACACCAATTAGAGAGAAAGTGAGCCATCGCCAGCTTTAATCGATCTACGAAAGAAGATGTTGTGTATTGAAGGAACAATTCCTTGTTACTACATATGGTCGATGCCCCAGAGTCGATGATCCACGTTGGAGTAAGTTGTGTGGATAATAGGGCTATAGGAAAGGAGTTACCTTCGATTTCTTTCATGGCCGATTTGCCTCACCAGGGCTTGCAAACTTTCCAAACAATTTCGAGATCTTCGATCGCTCCTTGGTAAAACTTGTGACACTCGAGGCGTAAAACCGATGGGATGTGTGTCTCTAGAAGACCTTGGCTTCCAATCGATCGTTTACCATGAAGCTTCCAAAGACTTCTCCTTGGAATGGCCTCGGTTTCTTGCAATGATCACACCAGGGCTGCCTTTTCTAGTAGAAGTTGTTTGAGTGAGAAGAGCGGATCCTTCATGGGAAGAATATTCGGGAGCATCACATTGCGCCGCTTTCCTCCTTCTTAATCTACAGAAAAAACTCTAATCGAAGGAAGAGGGGAGCCGCCAAGAATCCTACTACGAATCGCATCTAGTTCTTTATTTAATCCATGAAGAAATCGAAAAATTCTGCGTTGTGCAAGAATTTTCTTGTACTGAGCATCATCTCTTGGTGTCTCCCATTCATTCTGCTTCATAAAGATCTATTTGCCGCCAAAAAGCATTTAGTGTGTTGTAGTATAGAGTGACTGACATTCCTTCTTGTTTGAGAACCGAAGCGACCTTCAATCCCATACAATTACGAGATGTTATCTCGTGTTTCGAATATGTTTCTTGGACAGCCCTCCGTTTCAAATTCTTTGTTTGGTAAAGGAGAAAGTTCCCGCCTACACTAGGGGTCATAGAATTGAGCAACCAGACATCACACGGCTATTTTCCCGCATCCATTTGGTATAACCAGCAAGAAGGGCGCAGTCGTTCAACCTCCCCGTGAGATGGCCCAATTTGCCTCGCCTCGAGATAAAAATCTTGACAGATTGAGACCATTCCAAATAATTATTGCCATTCAATCGATGACAAGTAATAACAAGGTCGAAGTTTCATTGAGATCATCGTAACTGTAAAAATTTACGTGAAGAAGTAATTCGAGAGAGGAAGAAGAAGAAGAATTGGCCATCGACTAGGGTTTAATTTAGAGGATCGAAACCCAAGCTGATACCATGTAGAAAGTAGTGAAAACAGAAGAGAAAGTTTGTGTTTATTCGAATGAATTGCATAGGTTACAACATAGAACTCTTTTATAGAGTCCTTGAGGATTTAACTCTAACTAGGACTCCTAACAATAGAAGACTTCTTAGATAACTCTTAATCCTTATCCTACTAATAGATAACTCTTAATCTTTTACATGACTTACAAGACTTTTACATTACATACAACTCTTATACATATCGTATTATCCTACATCAAGTCTATAGTATTTTTTTGTTAATTGATGTCTTTTATGCTGCATGCTGGTAGTGTAAGTCACTTAGATCATACTTCAATGTATAACTTGTTCTTCTCTCATCCCCTTCACCTCTTTTTTATTAAATTACCATCTAGTGAAATTGGCAAGTCTGCTTTTATTCTATTTCATACCAGAGAAGGTTTGTGTTACTTATAATCTCTATGTGACTAAGCTGGCAATGACATATTCATTCATGGTTGCCATTAAATCTTCATTATTGTCTGATAAATTTTCCATTGTTAAGTTAATAGATTACTTTTTCTAATAGATTTCTTTTTGGTTTTTCATGATGTTTAGAGTATTACCTTGTGTTTGACCCTTTTTTTTATCTGCAGGCCTTTATTGATAAATTTAGGTATAATGCAAAGAGAGCATCGCTTGTTCAGTCCAGAATTAAGGTCAATTTTAAATATAATTTGGGATGGTTTTTATTTAGTTGTACTTCTATTGGTCAAATTTTCTCTATGTATTGTGTCCAAGCTGATTGGTTTCCTTCTATAGGCGTTGGAGCGGATGGAGCATGTAGATGAAATTGTTAATGATCCTGAGTATATCTCCTTCAGTGCTTTTATCTGATCATTTTTTTGACCCTTGAGTGGGCTTTCTGATTCCATTGGGGTTTAGTAATCTATGATTGAGTTTGCCATTTTTGTTATGTAGTTACAAGTTCGAGTTCCCAACCCCGGATGACAGACCAGGGCCTCCTATCATAAGTTTCAGGTTTATTTTTGAAACTTCTTTAGAACAATTTTTGAATAATGATGTCAATCCTGAAAACCTTTAGTAGTGCCAAAATGACAATTTGGTGCTTCTTTACATTTGAGTTGTCTCATTTTGTGGTTAAGGTTCTGACTATGGCTGTATTTATTTTAACTTTTATCAAGTTGGCTTTTCAAAGTGTTTTAGATTTGGTGCTTATTGGTACATATTGATGTTTATTGCAATGTTTGCAGTGATGCATCGTTTGGCTATCCTGGGGGACCAATTTTGTTTAAGAATCTCAATTTTGGTATTGATCTAGACAGCCGCATAGCAAGTAAGGATAATTTCTTCTTGAGGGTTTTTTTGTAGAGCCTCATCAATGTTTCTTGCTCACTTTTTCCTACTTACATGGCACACTTACCTCAATTGGGGGCGAAAAAGGGTCTCTTGCAAGTGTGCATATAAAATAAACTAGATGAAGATGTCATTCCAAGTTATGCTAAATGCCCATTTTTCAGCAATCGTGGATATTCAAGGAATCAGTGCCTATACTGTCATAATTTGAATAATGTGCCATTTAACTGCTTCACTTTTTTCCATCTATTTTCTTTATATTTATGCCTGTGTATGATTTTCAGTGGTTGGTCCAAATGGGATTGGTAAGTCGACAATACTTAAACTAATTGCCGGGGAACTACAACCAATCTCTGGGACAGTTTTCCGCTCGGCAAAGGTATCTTAAACTTTCCATTTTCCTATAATTGATTTTGGATATGCTACATCATTTTCTTACTTTACTCACCACTAATGAATCAAATCCCAACAATGTTGCTTATTTTCTCTTTCAATATGCTTAAATTTTTTCCTTCTAGATTATGCATTTTGCTTGGTGGCATTGGATTTAACTTGATTCTTTATCTTAATTTATCACCAATTACTTTAATCATTTCATCTTCTAGAATATTTGATAACATGCTCTGCTTAAAATGATGGAAATTGGTAGTGTCCTTTCTGTAGACTGTAGGCTTTTGTCTTTTCTCTCTATTCTGTGTTTTCAGAACTAACTACTCTCCATAATTTCTTATAAGTTTCACCATTCAGAAATCCATACTGGACCAAATACATTACAAATCTCTCTCCTTATTGATATGTATCATTATCGGTTTTAGAGTCCTTTATCCCATAATATCTGTTTATCTTTAAATTTGAGATTGTCCCAAATGTTTGCACACTACTAAGAGAAGCCATTATTTACTTGTTCCACATTTGGATTCTGTTCTTTATCATAAATTTCTTCTTTAACCCTTGATTGAGTATTGCAATTGACTGTGGTTATATTTTAGGGAGCAGTAATGATGTCTAGTATTTTAGTTTATAAAATCTAACTTCAATAATACCAGTTTCTAAGGGTCTTAAATGTAAAAATGTTGCGAAAAAAGAAAAAGAGAACTAGCTCTAATGAAAGATTTATACTATTAAAAAGTAGCATTAAAACTATTAAAAGGGTGATTTAGACATTCAAAATCGGATTAAGTAGGCATGTATAGACAAGGTAGCAGTTTAGATGGGTCTGACATTATGGGACATAATGACTGATACCAACTGTTCACGCAAACAAAAACCTCCAGTGGTTTTTATACATGGTAAGCTCAAGGAGACTGACATTACTATATCAACAGGTTCGCATTGCTGTATTCAGTCAGCACCATGTTGATGGACTAGACCTGTCATCAAATCCCCTGTTATATATGATGCGCTGCTATCCGGTATGTTGTGTTTTTCTGAGTCCTTATGTGTGATGTGAGAACTGTCTAAAGTGCTTTAAAGGCCTTCATGGCAGTCATTATTTAGTTCATTATTTTTTGTTTCCCTTGTGGTGCTTTAAGTGATTTAATGTGGTTAAATCCCTTGTTTGATGTTTCTGTCTTGCAGGGAGTGCCTGAACAAAAACTTCGTGGACACTTGGGTTCTTTTGGTGTTACAGGAAATCTTGCACTGCAGCCAATGTATACTTTGTCTGGTATGTTTACTTCTTATGTTAGGATATGATTTTGATAATTTGATTCAGTTTTTCTTTATTAATTTGCATTTAAGATGAGGTTGAACTTTGGGTCTCAAAAAGATTTTACACTGGTTAATTTAAGACCTTCGGCGAAAAGGAACAGAATGTTGTTTCTTGATTTTATTAAAGAGTTGGTTTCTGAATGGTCATTTTGAGGTTACGGTCCTTACGGACAAGTGCATCCTGGTCATTGGGGCCAAGAGTCCGGTACTTCTAATACATCAAATGGCTGTTACCAGGATTTCAAATAAAGTTATATGCATGTGGGAATGCATGAACAGAGATGTTGCTAATTGCTTTGATTGCTGATGCTAGGTGGTCAAAAAAGTAGAGTTGCTTTTGCAAAGATAACTTTCAAGAAACCACACATAATATTGCTTGATGAGCCATCCAATCATCTTGTAAGTCTTTTAGCCTTCTTTCTTGATACTAAGGCATTGTTGAGTCTTCAATAATTCTATGATTTGCTTGGATTTTTTTTTGGTCTGAGACCTCCCGGTGTGCGGTAGCCACAAGGCCCCCGACTAAGTCTGGAGTTGAGCTGGGTTGGATCCCGTTTTGGAGAGCAAGCTCTCCCAATGTTTTCTAATCTCATAGCTTGAACTTGAGACGACCTTTCTTAAGGGCACCGAGGTCCTTTCTACTGAACCAACCAACAAGTCAACAGTCGTTGGTTGATTGGAGAAGTTTTATAACAGTTGACAGTGCCATGACCGCTGACATTGGCCTTTGATTTTGACATTAAAATTAGGATTTGGATGCTGTGGAGGCACTAATTCAAGGCCTTGTCTTGTTCCAAGGAGGGATTCTGATGGTATACTCAAGTCCTGATCTCTCTTCCGGTTTAGTTAGCAGAATAAAAACGATTATTAAGATTATATTGCTCTTTTTTGGAATTCTGGGATTGAATTGTGTGTGTGTGTGTTCTTTCCTGCAGGTTAGTCATGATGAACATCTGATATCTGGAAGTGTAGACGAACTGTGGGTGGTGTCTCAGGGCAGGGCGAGCCCTTTTCACGGAACTTTCCAGGACTACAAGAAGCTCCTCCAGTCCTCTTCCTAGGAGTATTATCTTTATTGGAGTAGAGCATTCCCTGTGTGTCAGGTATCAAGATGTTTTTATTGGAATGTGGTACACTTCCAGGATTACAGCCCATTCCTTTTTCTTTTTGTTTTGCTTTGAGATAAAATAAATAGAGGAGGTTGTTCAATTTGAAGTAAAAATATATTAAAGCGATGGTCTTTCTTCAATATGAGGGATAAAGTTTATATGCTAGCTTTTGTTATGGGTTTTTTCATGAAATTACTTGAATCCTCACGATTTATGAGGTCTACGCTTACATGCCTCTGGCTCTGGGAAATATATATATATATATGCTTCCTCCTGGGGCCTTCAAACAATAATCAGCCGTTTGACCTCCAAATCTAGCAATGGTCAAGCTATTTGAACCAGAGGTGCTGAAACTTGTGTTTAAATTTTTAATTTTTCTTCGATTAATTACTTGTCTCAATAGGCATTGTAATTGTTATAGATGTTGTAAGTTCGAGTTGATAATAAATGTCCTACATTTCCCTTGGAAGACATTAGAGTTTGTCAAACCTGGGCTGTATAAAAACATTTTATCTATTTTTTAATAAATATATTTAAAATAAGTGGGTTAATGTTAAGAGGAGGGGATATGATAGTAATTTTTTGATTAAATAGAGAGGTATTATATCACCTGCTAATGTCAAGATTTGAATCCATACAAGATGAGAAAATATGAGCATTCTTGGCCATTAGTTCAATTAGCGAAATTAGTTCAATTAGCGAATATCAGGTGTGATGGTAATGTAAAATTTGGTACTTGAAACTCGACTCTAGTTTGTTGGAGCAAAAATATTGAAAAAATGTTAAGTAATCAATCTCGGTTCAATTAAGCTTGTATTATTATTTACACGTTGAAGCTTTAGATTTTTTTAGGCTTAAAGAGAGTAATTTTACTCGAGTTTTTATTAAATAATTCTTTTGTGAAAAACACATCAATTTGGTCTTCGAACTCGTAAATTGTATTAATTTAGCTCTTTGATTAATGTTGACCGTTAATGTGATGATATAGTTGTTAATGGTGCTAATGTGGTAGGTCACATGTGAATAACAAATATATTTAAAGAGTCGAAAGGTAAAATTAATTTTTAGGGAGTTTAAGGACAAAATTAATTCTTTTAAGAAGTTCAAGAACTTCATTGAATTGTATGTACTATTTTTAAAAATTAAAAACACATTATTAAACTTTTTTAAAATTAAGTTAAAATTATTTTTTTATAAAAATAAAATTTTATAAAATGATAAATTATAGATTATTAAAATATAAATTTTAAATATTTATGAAATGTTAAAATTATAAAAAAAGATATTAAAATTATATTGAAAATTTATATTATAAAAATTTTAAAAGTTCGAAATGGAGTTATTTAAAAATTTTAAAAATTGGACACGATTGCTCACTCAAATAACTGTTAACACACGCAAAAAAGACATGACCAAATTATAATATAAAACCACAATAGCAAGTAGATTAAAACTGAACAATACACTCATGGATCAAAGATGTTATAAGTCTTTAGCGTTGTAGAAAGCTATTGTAGCATAGCAAAGACCATGAGAAGCACCACATGGATTCAACAAAATAAAACTTTAAAATATTTAACAATCATACAACAAGCATATAAGTTACCACTTCATTGAAAAAGCATAGGCAAATATTTTCTTTAATTAGTTTATCAACTTCATTATTACCTTACAAAATTTAGCACACAAAGATATAAATATTTTTATTTTTTTTTGAAATTTTATTTTTTTTATAATCCCAAGTACTTCTCAAAATAATTTTATTTTTAATAATTTTAAAATTTTATATTTACAAAATTATTTCGAAAGTTTTGGCAAATCGGCTTCATCTCTACATTGACAACATTATTACCAAGTCTCAATTTACTTTCATTCCGGGCAGGCAAATATTAGATTGTTCATTGATTGCAAATGGAGTAATTGACTACAAATTAAGAAGTGATTTTAGTGGTATTGATTTTGGAAAACATATGACTCGATAGATTGGAATTTCTTAATCCAAGTTATGAAAGAATGTGGGTTTGGTGAGTTTTGGTGTAAGTGGGTTCATCAGTGTATTTCGTCTACCTCAATTTCGGTCCCAGTAAATGAAACTCCTTCGGAATGATTTTGTATTTTCAGGGGTTTGAGACAAGGATGTTCTTTATCCCTTCTCTTATTCAATTTGGTTGGTGAAGCATTTAGCTTGATGCTTAATAAGGCTGTACAAGCCAATATATGTTTTTTTGGTTTCTCTATCGGTCGCGAATCTACTTCTGTCAGCGTCTTCCACCTTCAATATGCTAACGATTTATTGGTTTTCTGTGATGCTTCTATAAGTCAGATCGTCTATGTCAGAAGAGTTCTCAAAGTCTTTGAGCTTGCGTTGGGCTTCAAATAAATATGGCAAAAATTAGAATTCTTTCTACGAGTCTGACAACATTGGTAATCTTCTTGGTAGTAATATGGTCCCCATATCTTTAGAGGAATTGATCTCAGATCCCTCATATGCTTGGACTAGGAGAGTCTAGGCGTGCAATAGTTTCGAGCCGATTGTGTGGCAACCTCCTCATTCCGGTGTTTTAAAGTATAATGTTGATGTGGCTATGAAAAGGGACATGAGTGCTGGTGGGGGTTATTAAAGCATGAGAACGACATAAATTTTACAGTCGTTCTCCTCCTCTATTGGCTGAGATTCTTGCTATAAGGCACGAGTTAATTTCTTTTTCTTCTTTGATTTGGAGTGACAAATTCCGTTTGATTATTGAGAGTGATTGCGAAGTTGCTGTAGATTTGATTCAGGATTCTACAAAGTCAGCCTCTGATTCGGGACATCTCTGATCGCATCTAGACAGAAAATTTAGCCAAGGCTGTTATTAAGTAAAATAATGAATCATGTTTCGAGAGTCTGTTTATGCTCGTGATCGTCTTGCCAAGTCTAATCAAAGGTTTTGGGGATAGTTTATTTTGTTTATGTAGTGTTATATTGGTGCCTTAATATTAATTTTTAGTAGTGTTATTGCAATGTAAAATATGTTTGTTATACCTGCTTCTAGAATCTGCAAGCCTTAGGAACTTGCATTTGAGGTACCATAGCCTCCAGAGCTCTCATTCTCAGGATCACACTCCATACTCAATTGTCACGTCTCGACATGACAATGATCGAGTCTATTTGACCAGACAGCTCAACCTATTACATGACAGCCGAGTCTACTCTGTCGGCCCATCAATATTCATTATGATGCTAGGTTTGACTCCATCCTATCAGCAACAGTACCAAGGGCTATAAATATATATCCATGGGAATCGAGAGTGAAAGGCAATACCAAAGAAAACAAGGAGAGACAAAGAAAAACAGGGGATAGCCTCTCATATCCTCTCCCATCTCTCATTTCCTCTCATTCTTTACTCTGACCACCACTGCAATTTTTCGCCCAAAATTTATCGGGGTGAATTGCTTGAAACTGTCATCAACTACCGTAGTCCTCTTCTCCACCTCCCCTTGACCTGACAGAATCAGTCAAGATGCATTCTCAAGAACAACCATCCCAGAATGACCAACTCATCTCTAAATCTATCCGGCATGCCTGGTTTTTTCGGCTGGTAACGACGAGACAAAAACTCGAAGTTCGAGGCTTCTTGATGCGGAATCCAGGATCCGAGAATGACCTCAAAATCTATGAACCCTCTAGATTGCAATTAATCTAGTAAACTCTCTAATATGATCCGAGAAGATCTCAATATTCCAAGTTCAGTAAATTCGCAAGAAAGCATAATTCTAATATAGAAAACAAGATAGTTGGCCTCGGGCACCCTCATAATCGCAATTGAATATACAAACACCGTCAAGCGGCTCTAACTCACCCTCCTAGATGCAATTATCTAGGCAAGCAATAGAGTGAAGATGATCTCTCACACAAGAACTAGAAGAAATTATGTTGAAAAAGACTTTGAAGGAAAATTAACAAAGTGAACTCGTCAACCTTGAAAAAAAATGACTCATGGCCAACAATGTTTTATTTCAACTATTCATCTTGTGTTGTTGTTGTGGTGTTCAAGAGAAGAAGTTGCCCTTTTGTAGTGGAAGGGATGTTGAATACAAAAGATTAATTTCCTAAATTAAGTCCTTAAATTAAGGAACAATTTCCTTCATTAAATGCCTAAATTAAAGAATCAAAATAATAAACTAAAATTCATTGTGGACTAGTGCGTGGACCAGATATTATAAGGAATATATAAGCACTAAATTTTGAACAGGCCCAATTACCATGCTCGTATCCAATTAAACTTAAATCTAGGTCAAGCCCAATTATTCAATTGGATCTCCACCCAAAGCCCAAATTTATTTTCATACCCGTTCAAACCAAATACTCCAAAAATATCTCACCATATTCCTCGGTCAAATAATGCCCTACTGCCACATCCATGAATCCCTCAACTTCCATCAAATTCCCTAACAACCAATGCCCCTCAATTCTCGGTCAAATATTCAACAGACTTCTCCAATCCACAAACACTACTCCCATGATTCCATGATTACCGAGATTTCATCTTAGTTGAGGGATATAAATCAACAACGCCACTCGGCCATGATTTATGGGGGGATTGGCCATAGTTGGAGAAGGTCATGAATTAACAAGGAGGCTTTGGGCAGCCACGAATTAGGGGGAGGAACTACAGTTAGCTACGATAATGGGAGATTGGCGACGATTAGCACCTGAGCATGAGAGAAATCAAAGAGAAAATGGCCTCTCGGCCATGGCTTTCATCGAGCCTCACCTTCAGACCCCCTCGACCACTACTTAACATTGAGCATCACCCTCTCGACCAACAACCTCGACCAGCAGCACCTTAAACTGTCATCATTTCATCCACCACTCACCATTGAAGCTTCCCTTCCATAACTGAAAATCCAGTAAAAAGGTAGCAAAAACAGAAGACGAAAACAAAATCGAAGAAGAAGAAGAAAGTTGAGACTTATCGATCGGCCAGTGCGAGTTTTCGATGGTCGATGTGTCCTCTCCAAAATCTGAACGGTGAGAATGCTCGTCTCAATGAGGTGAAGAACATATCGTGAAACGGCCTTGACCTGACAGCCGAGATGGGAGATTGGGAAGTGGGAAGCCGAGGGTTCTAGGCCATTTTCATAGGATTCGAGATGACTTTAGAAGAAATGGACCCTGGATTCATGCTTAGAAGGTCGAGGTGAGTTTGCTGGTGCGATTTGGAGTCAAACAGCCACCAACGACGGTGGCCAGAGTGGTGGCTGACGACAGCGATGTGTATGTGCGCGTTGGGACTTGGGAGAGAAGAAGAAGCTTCAGGTTTAATTTTGATAAATGGAAATGAATATTAAAAATTAGGATAAACTACATAAATGGTCACTGAACTTTTAGAGCAAATTTATTTTGGTTATTATACTTTTAAAATATTCGATAAAGTTATCAAATTTTTAGTTCGATTTTAATATAGTTACCAAATTTTTAGCTCGTTTTCAATATGGTCCTTTACCTTCCATAATAAAATTGGGTAAACTACACCAATCATCACTCAACTTTCTTCTCACTCTTATTTTGGTCACTAGAGTTTAAAATTTTTCAATTTAACAATATAACTTTTGAATTATTCAGATTTTGGCCACTCTCAAATGATATGTTTATACAAATAGAAAAATTCGATTAATCCTTACAAATTGTTTTGGTTAATTGGTAAATTTAGATTATTCAATTTTCGATCTTATATTGTTGTACCAATTAAATAAGATAGTCGATTAATCAGTTAACCGAAATATTTGATTCTGGAAATGATTTTTTTACTTTACTTATTAAAATATCAAATATGATAGTATGGTAAATTTAATAATTGTTCGGTCGTGATAAAAGTGTAAAAACAACTAGAAAGTCAAAAATTGAAAAATCACGCCTATTAATTCTACCCAGAGTCAAAACTTTTTTTAAAAAAAAATTAGAAATGTATCAAAATCACTAGAATATAAGATATTGTAATGCATAAAATTTTAAAATATTGTATATAATAGATTAGATCGGTTAATCAATTTTGCTTAAAAATGTGAATCCTAACCGAATCAAAATAATTTATTTTAAAATTTTATAACAAAATTGGGTTCGATTAATCCTTAAAAATTATTTTGGTTAATTGTTAAATTCATATTATTCAATTCTCGATCGTATATTGTACCAATTAAATCAAATAATTGATTGCATGTTAATTGGATTATTTGATTCTGAGTAATAATTTTTTTTACTTTGCTTATTAAAATATAAAATATGGTAATATGGTAAATTTAATAAGCAAAGTAAAAAAAAAGTATTACCCAAATTTTTTAAGGATTAATCGAATTTTTCTATTTGTATAACCATGCCATTTGAGAGTGGCCAAAATATGAACAATTCAAAAGTTAATTTATTAAATTGATAATTATTAAACTCTAGTGACCAAAATAGGTGTGAGAAGAAAGTTGAGTGATAATTGGTGTAGTTTACCCATTTTTTATTAAGGAAAAATGAAAACTAGCAACATCCAATGGAAGGTAATGGGAGGAACCGTATCGAAATCGAACTAAAAGTTGAGTGATCTTATCAAATATTTTAAAAGTACAATGACCAAAATGAATCCGCCCAAAAAGTTCGGTGACCATTTATGTAGTTTACCCTAAAAAATTAAAATCCTGTTGGAGGGAACTAGCCCGCGTGTTTTCTTTTGATTAGGGGAAATTCACCCCTTAGGTCCTTCCTTATTTAGGTGTTTTTATTTTAGGTCCCATTCTAGATTAGTTAATTTTTAGTTAAGCATAGGTTTAAGTTCTTTTTAATTAGGTATTCTTTCATAAAATTGATTAATTTTTAAGTCTTTTCATTTGTGTTTTGATTTGATTTGGTCCTCGTATAATGATGTGATTATTAATTGGCTTTAATAAATTGATTAACTTATGAATTGGTTGCTAATTAAAATTGATTAGATCTAATTAGGTGCATGTTTTGAACTTGATTAATGATGTGATGTTAATCTATTTAATTAAGTTTGGATTTATCCTTTTTATGGTTTGATTTAGCTTACTCATTTACATTTTTGAGCATGCCATATCATTTTTCATACATTTAGGAGCATAATTATTTTTTAGTATTGCTATTAACTCTTTTTATTGAGATCACTTTTTTAGACAACCAAAACCCTTAGGTAACAATTTTGGGCTTAGTGAGGGTGCTATAACCTTTCTCACTTGTAACAGACTCTTAGACCCAACTGACTCAAAACCCTTAGGTTTTCGGTCGTACCCAACCCAAAACAACGATGGCGACTCTAACTGTTTAATGGGATTTTGAAGGCCCAACCAATTTTAACCGGACAAAAACGGTGTCGACAGAATAAAATACACTTTAATTTAAAAGATAACTTTCCAATATAACCATTTGACCATGGAAATCATCTTCCTCATTCATCTCATATGTTTTCTCCAATCAACTTTTTCCCCATCTGTGCATGCATCACTTCTTTAGGCGTGAGCAGAACATACATCGATGCCAACTGTCGACATCTTCAAAGTGCGTCGAAATCACACTTTAAGGGTTCATGAGATCGTCAAAGGTATTTGACACTTTTATTTGAGTGTTTCAGGGAGGAATACTACGTACCACGTACTCCGGAGTCTTCAGACACACATCCTCCGTAAATCGTTGTAAGTTTGGATAATTGTTAAAGACATGTAACATGTTTATTTGAGTGTTTAAAGGCGGAATATTACATGTCACGTACTCCAGAACCCTAAGGGAAAACATACTCCACAAGAACTCTTGGTTTACATGAGCATAGATCCTCTGCTAGAAGGCATCGAGTTGTTCTCTCCATCATGCCTTCGCTCGTTCAATGCCTCCGACGTTGCGTTTTATCCAAGGGCATCGAGATGCATACACTCTTGTGTCTTGGATGACACTTGATCTGCAAGAGTGCGAATACTTGCCCAAACAGAGGATTGCCTCTCGTCGATTCAATGCCTCCGACATTGCGTTTCTCCAAAGGCAATCAAAGATAGATTTCAAAAATGTTTTAAGTCCAAATAACTTGAAAATAAGTTTCAGAAGTTTTTGAGAGGTTTTGGAAATGTTTTAAATGTTTTTAAGTAGCCAAACTTCAAGTTTCAACACGTCCGCACCGATACGGTTATACCCCGTATCGATACAGATAAGGGTTTTTGCTATAGGAAAATTCCAGAACTGAAAAACTGTATCGATACGCCCCTAGACGTAACGATACAAATAGGATCGTACCGATACGCTTATACGCGTACCGATCATGTTTTCAACCACCCCCAACGGCTATTTCTCAACGGATATTTGAATTGCAAGGCTTACCGATATGGGAAGACAGTTAAGAGCTCAATGGCTAGTTTCCAAAAAAGGCGTATCGATATGGGTAACTCGCGTACCGATACACCACTGCCCAGAACTGCATTTATTGCGAGAAAGAAAAGCCCCAACGGCTCAATTGAACCCTAACGGTCACAAACGACCACAAGCTTATTCCTAACTATATAATGAAGGCTGGAACACTTGAGGATGGTTAGAGAACATATCCAAGAAACATGATCAAGATAATTTGAGTCCAAAGCAAATTTCTTCATTTCTCTTGTAAATATTCTAGAGAGTTCTTTTCTTGTATATCTTTTGTACTCTTTCTAGTGAGCTTAATTTTTTGTAAACACCCACATTTGTGAGGTAATTTGTTTACTTCTTATCCCTTGTAAAAGGAGAGGTTCTAGTTTAGCCTTAGACAAAAACTAGAGTTGGTTCTATCTTAGCAAGTAAAAGATAGGGTTGCAAAGGTCTCTTCCTAAGCCTTGAAAAGGGGAAGAATTCATAGTGAATTGGGAAATCCTTAGTGGTGTGCTAAGGTAGTGGATGTAGGATTTGGTTAGAAAACCGAACCACTTTAAAATTATTGTGCATTTTGTCCAAACTTTTATCGGTTTTAACCAATTCAACCAAACATAAAAAATAACCCTCTTGATGGTAATCGAAGATCGATTCGAGCGTGCAACAAGCCTTCAATTGGTATCACAGCCTCGTCTCCATCAAAAGAATAACATCTAGGAGTAAAAGATTATTTGCTCGAAGTCCACCGTTCAAGAAAATGGCAAGATTTGAAGAAGGTCATTCTATCTTGTGTCCTCAACTCTTCGAAGGAGAAAAATACTTCCAATGGAGAAATATCATGAAGCTCTTCATCAAATCTCATGATTTTGAGGTTTGAGAAAACATTATTGAAGATGGCTACTTGGAAGCTCCTAAGAAGAAGAAGCGTATTGGTTACACCCGGGTTACGTCCCTACCGACGTCTGATTACACCCGTGATCGAATAAGGGTTTTTGCTACAAGAAAATTCCATAATCAAAATCTGTACCGATATGCCTCTAGCTGTACCGATACGGATAGGATCATACCGATACGCTTATATGCGTGCATCGATCCTATTTTCAACCACCCCAACGGATATTTGAATTGCGGATATTTGAATTGCACGCCAAGGCTTACCGATATGGGAAGACAGTTAAGAGCTCAATGGCTAGTTTCCAAAAAGGCGTATCGATATGGGTAACTCGCGTGCCGATACACCACCGCCCGCCCAAAACGCATTTATTGCGAGAAAGAAAAGCCCCAACGGCTCAATTGAACCCTAACGGTCACAAACGACCACAAGCTTATTCCTAACTATATAATGAAGGCTGGAACACTTGAGGATGGTTAGAGAACATATCCAAGAAACATGATCAAGATAATTTGAGTCCAAAGCAAATTTCTTCATTTCTCTTGTAAATATTCTAGAGAGTTCTTTTCTTGTATATCTTTTGTACTCTTTCTAGTGAGCTTAATTTTTTGTAAACACCCACATTTGTGAGGTAATTTGTTTACTTCTTATCCCTTGTAAAAGGAGAGGTTCTAGTTTAGCCTTAGACAAAAACTAGAGTTGGTTCTATCTTAGCAAGTAAAAGATAGGGTTGCAAAGGTCTCTTCCTAAGCCTTGAAAAGGGGAAGAATTCATAGTGAATTGGGAAATCCTTAGTGGTGTGCTAAGGTAGTGGATGTAGGATTTGGTTAGAAAACCAACCACTTTAAAATTATTGTGCATTTTGTCCAAACTTTTATCGGTTTTAACCAATTCAACCAAACATAAAAAATAACCCTCTTGATGGTAATCGAAGATCGATTCGAGCGTGCAACAAGCCTTCAATTGGTATCACAGCCTCGTCTCCATCAAAAGAATAACATCTAGGAGTAAAAGATTATTTGCTCGAAGTCCACCGTTCAAGAAAATGGCAAGATTTGAAGAAGGTCATTCTATCTTGTGTCCTCAACTCTTCGAAGGAGAAAAATACTTCCAATGGAGAAATATCATGAAGCTCTTCATCAAATCTCATGATTTTGAGGTTTGAGAAAACATTATTGAAGATGGCTACTTGGAAGCTCCTAAGAAGAAGAAGCGTATTGGTTACACCCCGTATCGTTACGTCCCTACCGATACAGTTACACCCCGTATCGGTACAGATAAGGGTTTTTGCTACAAGAAAATTCCATAACTGAAAAACTGTACCGATATGCCTCTAGCTGTACCGATACGGATAGGATCATACCGATACGCTTATATGCGTACCGATCCTATTTTCAACCACCCCCAACGGATATTTGAATTGCAGGGCGTACCGATACACGCCAAGGCTTACCGATATGGGAAGACAGTTAAGAGCTCAATGGCTAGTTTCCAAAAAAGGCGTATCGATATGGGTAACTCGCGTACCGATACACCACTGCCCAGAACTGCATTTATTGCGAGAAAGAAAAGCCCCAACGGCTCAATTGAACCCTAACGGTCACAAACGACCACAAGCTTATTCCTAACTATATAATGAAGGCTGGAACACTTGAGGATGGTTAGAGAACATATCCAAGAAACATGATCAAGATAATTTGAGTCCAAAGCAAATTTCTTCATTTCTCTTGTAAATATTCTAGAGAGTTCTTTTCTTGTATATCTTTTGTACTCTTTCTAGTGAGCTTAATTTTTGTAAAAACACCCACATTTTGTGAGGTAATTTATTTACTTCTTATCCCTTGTAAAAGGAGAGGTTCTAGTTTAGCCTTAGACAAAAACTAGAGTTGGTTCTATCTTAGCAAGTAAAAGATAGGGTTGCAAAGGTCTCTTCCTAAGCCTTGAAAAGGGGAAGAATTCATAGTGAATTGGGAAATCCTTAGTGGTGTGCTAAGGTAGTGGATGTAGGATTTGGTTAGAAAACTGAACCACTTTAAAATTATTGTGCATTTTGTCCAAACTTTTATCGGTTTTAACCAATTCAACCAAACATAAAAAATAACCCTCTTGATGGTAATCGAAGATCGATTCGAGCGTGCAACAAGCCTTCAATTGGTATCACAGCCTCGTCTCCATCAAAAGAATAACATCTAGGAGTAAAAGATTATTTGCTCGAAGTCCACCGTTCAAGAAAATGGCAAGATTTGAAGAAGGTCATTCTATCTTGTGTCCTCAACTCTTTGAAGGAGAAAAATACTTCCAATGGAGAAATATCATGAAGCTCTTCATCAAATCTCATGATTTTGAGGTTTGAGAAAACATTATTGAAGATGGCTACTTGGAAGCTCCTAAGAAGAAGAAGCGTATTGGTTACACCCCGTATCGTTACGTCCGTACCGATACGGTTACACCCCGTATCGGTACAGATAAGGGTTTTTGCTACAAGAAAATTCCATAACTGAAAAACTGTACCGATATGCCTCTAGCCGTACCGATACGGATAGGATCGTACCGATACGCTTATATGCGTACCGATCCTATTTTCAACCACCCCCAACGGATATTTGAATTGCAGGGCGTACCGATACACGCCAAGGCTTACCGATATGGGAAGACAGTTAAGAGCTCAATGGCTAGTTTCCAAAAAAGGCGTATCGATATGGGTAACTCGTGTACCGATACACCACTGCCCAGAACTGCATTTATTGCGAGAAAGAAAAGCCCCAACGGCTCAATTGAACCCTAACGGTCACAAACGACCACAAGCTTATTCCTAACTATATAATGAAGGCTGGAACACTTGAGGATGGTTAGAGAACATATCCAAGAAACATGATCAAGATAATTTGAGTCCAAAGCAAATTTCTTCATTTCTCTTGTACGTATTCTAGATAGTGCTTTTCTTGTATATCTTTTGTACTCTTTCTAGTGAGCTTAATTTTCTGTAAACACCCATCTTTGTGAGGTAATTTGTTTACTTCTTATCCCTTATAAAAGGAGAGGTTCTAGTTTAGCCTTAGACAAAAACTAGAGTTGGTTCTATCTTAGCCAGTAAAAGATAGGGTTGTAAAGGTTTCCTCCTAAGCCTTGAAAAGGGGAAGAATTCATAGTGAATTGGGAAATCCTTAGTGGTGTGCTAAGGTAGTGGATGTAGGCTTTGGTTAGAAATTCGAACCACTCTAAAATCATTGTGCATTTTGTCCAATCTTTTATCAATTTTAGCCAATTCAACCAAACATCAAAAACAACCCTCTTGACAGTAGTCGAAGATCGATTCGAGCGTGTAACAAGCCTTTCAAAACCCTATGCTTGCACATCACTCATCCGATGCGTTCCCCAAGCAAGAATCAAAGACAAGAAGGGAAAGTTTGGTCAAATCCGAAACAAAAAAGCAAAGAAATCAAGGAGTTACTCAGTTCTAAGAGGAAGAAATTGGGCATATCTTGGAGATTCTAGGGTTTTTTATTTCATTGTATATCTGGAAAGAATCATGGATTATTCCCTTTTCTTCTTCATTCTTTGGCTATATAAAGGCTTGTAATTCACCATTGTAAGACACACATTTGATTGAAAGCATACACAATTTTCAAAAAAGCAATAAAAGAAGAAGCCTCATTCCTGAGGTATATTGTCTTGTTTTTTTCTTATTTTCATTTCAAATATATATATATATATATGTTCGAAACTAGCTAAAGGAGGGAGGCCATTATCGCTCGGATTACCATCACTCACTGCCGCCGTAAGAACCGTCGTTTGCCACCGCTAGAGCCTGTGTGCGTAACCGCCAATGCCGAAAGTGGGGGCTGGTTCAGGTTAGGTAGGTAAATCGTTGTAAATGGGGAAGGTTCGATCGAACTTGAGTTTAGATTAGAAGGAAGAACACTTTGGTTTATGGGAAGTGTTCTTGGGATTTTAGGGATTTGATCTAAAAAAACATGTTTGGGTAATAAATTTAGTGTTAGTAAAGATCTAAGTGGGCTTTTAGATGAAGAACATGAGAGTATTCTCAGAAAAAAAAGGTTTACATCGACTATTTGGTGATTCGGATCCAACCATGACCCACACTCTACGTCGACGGATATCTCATCGGCGTTCTTCAACTCACATTTTATTTAATTTTATCCTTTCTCGTTTCTATTTTGCCTTTAATTTTCATTTTTTTAATTCGGTATTTCTTTATTTTTTATGTGTATTTGATGTTCATCATTTTCACCACTAATTTAGGAATTTAAGCCTTAATCTGTTAGTTAGAATCTTTACTATAAACTAGACCCTATAATTTATTTCTTTAGTTAGGTTTTCTTTAGTTAAATATCTTTTAGGCTAGATTTTTTTTTTAACTAGAACTTATAGTTTTGTTTCCTTAATTAGGATATCTTTAATTAAATAAATGAACCCCTACTTTAGTTTTCTTAATTAATTATATCATTAATGTAGCTCTTATTAGGAATAACCATTAATTTGATCCCATAACAAAATAATTTTTGGGTTAGACTCTAAATAAGACTCATAAACCACACCTTTGGACATAATTAATTAGGATTAGATCATTAAATGCCTCCCCTTAATAACTTTAACTCACCTAAATCATTTTTAATCAGACTAAAAATTTGAACTAAAAAATATAGACTTTGGATGAATTAAAATTTATGTAAACCCAAAACACGTTAAAAATATGAGTGACCAAATAAGCGTTGTTTTACGGGCGTTGTCGGGGTGTTAACCCTTCTCCACACGTAACCGTATCTCTGAACCTTCGAAATTTTGTAATCTCTGGTTTGCTTTTAGATTTTCGGTCTACTTATTGGAAAAAAAGAATTGATTGCGACTCCGTTATCACAGTTGCGAAATGAGTTTCAAACTTTCAAGCTTATGTTTAAATGTTGTTTCTTATGCCACGCCTATGTAGGTTCACCCGATTCTTATGTTGTGTGGATTCATATTTCTCTCCGGGGAAGGTGATTTGGTTAACCGATGAAAAACTGATTAAATTTTCGTTTGAGCGTTGTATTGATAACACGAATCGTATTATTGGAAACATGCAGCGATGATGGTGCACAAGACGGTGCAAGCAACACATACGGTCCAAAAGGTGCTCCATGTCATATTTCAGCTCGGGGTATTTGTGGCGCACAAATCTGTCTTATAGAAATTGTGTGTTATATAGGTTTCAAAGATTTTTTTTATTCGAATTGATGTTCAATACAAGCATAGGGTTTCAATTTATTGTTCTAATATTTTTTTGAATATTCTTACATTTAAATCTTTTTATCTGTTTGATTCAATAAGAATTTCAGTATCTAATTTTTACTATTTTTATTTTCTTAAATTATTGCGTTTTATCTAACAATTTGTACTTGGCATGGTCGAACTCTGTGTTGTGTTCAAGTTATATGACATTGACATGTCCAACATTGAAGATGTTTTCAGTCTGCATTCATGAATCGATATCGTTACTATTTCTATGTTCGCAGTACAGGTAGATTGAATGTTTAATTTTCACCCAGAATAAATGGTTTAATAATATATGTTGCACAATTTTTAGGATAAAGCTCATAAATGGTAATTGAACTTTATTAAAAAACAAACAGTAATTAAGCTTTAAAATATTATAAAATGTCAATTAAACTTTGTGTTTTGAAACAAAATGGTAACTCGGTTGTTAAATACTTAACGAGACTGTTATGAAACTTTGTGTAATAACACAATTAGTCTTCTATATTTATGCATTCAATCAATTTAGTCTTAATTTGAAAAAGTTCAATACATTTGGCCCTCATTATTTATACATTCTTTCAATTTAGCCCTATTTATAATTAGAAATAATATTAAATATTTAAATTTGGTCCTGGGGAAAATTCACGAAGTAAGTTGTTGCCATCTATGCTAGATGGGCAGTCTCTCTTAAAAGCCTTGAGAATGTAGATTCTTCAAAATTTCTGGACATGCATGGTAGTGACAAGTTGAGTGACTCTCACACGACACTGCCTGATGCTCAAGACTCTGTCTTACAACCGTGATAAAGCTAAAGGAAATAGCTCAACAATGTTGGTTGCTCTTGTAGCGACCTAAATAATTTCTCTCGCTAGAAAAGTTTTTTGAAAAAAAAGTTTTGGAAAATCTCGGCGTTTTTTGAAAATAAAAGATTTGAAGTCGCCACCGACCACTAGGGTAGGTCGGACACCGTAAAATCAGAGATTCGTAAAAAATTGGTCAGAGAGTTGGTTACGTGTGGGGAAGGATTAGCACCCCTATTGCACCCGAAAATCGATACCAAAATATATGTTACTTTTAATTGATGGAAATTATCGAGATTTAAATTGACTTTAATTAAGGTATTCGTGATTGAATATAAACTTTAATTAGACGGCCTTTTATCAAATTGGTTAATTCGAATTAATTGAACATTTAATTAATAAGGGTGACGACACCTCAGACCATAGATTAAACCGACATCGAATAAGCCCAACTGACGTGTTAATTTATGGTTCGAACTTCGTTCATCACCTTTATGCATGATGCAAGCGGTTAAGAATGATGTTATGACTTGTCAAAATTTTACCTCAAATTACATTTACCTTTAGACGGTAAGAATTAATTCGAATATTTGGTCAACATCCAATGAGTCAGGACTGTTGTGACACAAATATCGAAATTAATAAATACCTCATTTTTTATAATTTAAGTTAATTGATTATATGCATGTTCATTAAAATATTAGAGTCATATGAATGACAGATAAAATGCATGACAAAGAAAAACTTGGAATTAAAACTTAGGTCCGCTAAAGTCCTAACCTAAAAAGGCCCAAATTATGGAAATAATTAATTTCTAATATTTTATTGAATCAAAATAATTAATTTGATTAATTTTAAACTAGTATCCCAATAAGCCAATGATTCTATTTAAAATGAATCGATTTAATTAATTATAATTTTAATTAAATGTCCACATAAGTCAAATATCAATTTTATCCTAAAAGATAATTAAGAGATGTTCAAGCAATTTAATGAATTTAACATTTATCCCAATGAGCCAATGATAAATTTAAATTAATTAAATTGATTCAAACCTTAAATAACTAAATACTCCAAAAATCTAATCTCTAATTTAATTTAATTAATTTAAACTTATGCCTCAATAAGTTGAGCGCATAATTTAAATTAATTAAATTAAACCCTAATCTAAGTTAAAGAGGCCTATCCTAAAAACACTAAAAAGGGAACGATGACAAAAACGAACATAAACAAACAATAAATTAAACCACATCTAACAAACAAAATAAAACACATAACACAAACAAATAAATTAAACAAAAACACATATACGAAAAAACTTAAATAAATAAAGAGGCTCATCAACAAATCTCATCAATATAACTATTAAACCATAAGAATGGATTACACATAAATAAACAAGGGAAGAAGATACCAAAACCCAAATATATGCTCGATCAATCAATTCACGGATCGTTGCCATTGGGGTCGAAAAGCTTGATTTAAGGGTTGGTGGTTTGAATGGGTGTGGATTTTTTTGAACTTCGAATGGTGGGTGGTGAAAATGAGTTTTTGGATATTCGATGGGTGAGCTCGGTTTTTGGTGTATTTTGTGAATTGATGGGCTCAGGTTTTAGGAGCTGCTGATGGTTGAAGAATTAAGGTGAGGGGGTTCGGTCGAATGATTGAAGGGGATTGACTTTTGGGGAAATGAAAATGCAATGGTGGGTGATCATGTGTAGAAGGGTTGGAAAAATGAATATAGGGTCGTGGACAGTTTCTGTGAAAATGAATAAATGGTCGAGGATAGTTTCTGAGAAAATGAATCAATGGACGTCTCATCTTTTAGGGTAGGTTATATATATATATCCCATAAAATAGAACCAATGAGGTTCAAGACCTTAGCCACTAAGTAGTGGTTCATCCAATGAGAGTGAGGCATTCATCCATTCAATGGGAGTAAAGACTTATTGAGGAAGGAGTTGGAATATTTATTTATTTTTTGTATTTTTTACTATATAAAATCATAGGTAATTGGCCATATTTGATGTGGTCTATGGGGTTAAGGTATAAGGTTTTGGGTATTAAAAGGGTGATGTGGATTGATCTTATTTCTAGCATTTTAATTTAAACTCGGACAAAATTGAGTGTTTATAGCTGCCCCTCTTTGCTCATTGCTGTGAAACAGGAATAGAGCAAAGACGAAGAGACACAAATTTTGTCCCACTTCCCTGTCTGGAGATTCTAAGCTGCGAGTTCCTCCTATATAGAACTGTTCACACTTACTCTTCTTGAAATCCTAGAGCTTCAGGCTCTTCCTATATAGAACTCTTCACTCTGAAGTCTTTGAGCTACGAGTATCTGCCCCCTTCGCTCTGAAATCTTTGAAGCTACGAGCCCCTCCTATATAGAACCTTTCACCTTGAAATCCTGATGCTGCGAGTTTAAAATTCCTCGCCTGAAATCCCTAAGCTATGAGTATCTGCCCCTTCGTTCTAAAATCTTTGAAGCTACGGGTCCCTCCTATATAGAACCTTTCACCTCGAAATCCTAAAGATGTGAGTTTTTCCTATATAAAACTCCTGCTTGAAGTCCTTGAGCTACGAGTATCTGCCCCTTTCGCTCTAAAATTCTGAAGGTCTCGGTCCCTCCTATATAGAACCTTCCACCTTGAAATCTTGAACCTGTGAACTCATCGCTTGAAGTCCCCTTCGAGTTTTCACTTTGTTGTTGTTTTTTCTTCTTTTTTTCTTTCTTTTTGTTGTTTTTTCCTATTTTTTCTTTTTCCTTCTTTTTCTTTTTTTCTTTTTTCTTTCTTTTTTTCTTTTCTCCTTTTTCTTTCTTTCTTTCTCTCTTTTTCTCTTTGTCTTTTCAGAAGGGTCAAATTAAAGGAATAAAAATTTGTCCTTATGAAAGGACCAAATTAACATGTAATATCCTAAAATTTTGGTTAGTGACTAAAATGTAAATTTTGAAAATTTAGGGGTCAAAGTGTAAACTTTGGGAAAGTTCAGGGACCAAAGTGTAATTTTCAAAAGTTGTGTATTTTAACCCTGTAAATGAATAGTTTACCCCCAAGAATGACGTTTTCGTGTTACCCGAATTTTTTGTACGGAGTTTGTATTAATGGCTATAAAGTGATAAAGTTTGGAAGAATATTCGGATAATTGGATCGAATTAAATATCTAGGATATTTTGAAGGATGATAAGCCAAGGTTGATTATGTCATTTTACATGCCTAAGATATTTTCTTTGTGTTGGAAGAATATGAACCCTTGGATTTAAGTTGATTTTCCATGCTAAATATGAGCCGTTGGATGAAAAATGGCAAGATTGTAATTTTAGAAAATCATAAGGGCAAAGTTAGTAAACTACTAACTCGAGATTTAAATTTAGGTCATTGGATAAAGGATGTTTATACGAGGAATATTATGGAAATATAGAATTTTTGGAATAGATCTGATAGCTCGGTAAAGGTAAAATCGTAGTAGAAGTAATTTGTGAATATCGAGAAATCGGATTGAATTGAAATTTTAGAGGTTGTTCCATAATCCATGTAAAATTATAAAATGATATTTATGGAATGGTGCCCGGTTGAGGAGGAACTAATTTAGTTAGATTTTAATGGAATGGCAATTTTGAAACAAACTAGTAAATAAAGACTAGTTGGAGGGCAAATTGGTCATTTGGCAGGGATGGCAATTTTGAAATATTTGAAGCTACAAGGGCTATTTTTGGAATAAGAAAATTAAAGATTAAATCTTGGCCCTTGATTGATGATAAAATCAATCTCAATCGTTGGTTAAAAAGGGCACTTTTGTAATTTCCTATTTGAATGAATTTAAAATTCATTTATTAAATACAAGTGGCATAATTGGAGGAATTCAAAGTTAAAAGGCTAAAATATGAAGCTTTCTTTATCTTTTATATTTATAAAATTAAGGGGAAAAGGGGAGAAAATTTCAAAGCTCGATTCAAGCCCCGTAACTCGATTTTCAGGTAATCTTTCGAACTGCAAAGTTGTTCTACTCTTCAAGCTCTATCTTTTGATGTACTTAATTCATGGAATACATGCTTGATTGATGAGAATTTTACATGAGAAGGAAATTAGGGTTTATGAACAAAATGGGGCTTTTGAGATTTTATGATTCCATGGTTGAATTTAAGTTGGAATCAAGCTTATATGATGTTAAAATCATGTTATTGAGTTAGGATTTAAACCCTACATATTTTGGTTTCTATGGAAAAGATTAGGGTTTATGGATTTAAGTTTAACTTAGGGTTTGTGATGTTGGATTAATGATCTAGTAAGCTTGATTTGTTGTTTGGAAGCAAAACCCTAAGTTAAATATATAGGGACCAATTTGGCAAGCTTCAAAGTTAAGGGACCAAATCTCAATTTTATGAATTTGGAGTGTATTTATGTAATTAATGATGTTGGAGATGTGAAATTGGTGTTAGAATGCTAAACCGATGTTGAATCAAACTAGGGACCATTTTGATAAATTGTCAAAATCAAGTGACTAAATAGGAAATGAATTCTTGGATGGGAATTAAATCTGATTTTCAGTTAAAATAATAGAATTAAGGTAGTAGTGTTTATTTGAGGACTAAATTGCAAAGTTAAGAAGTTTGAATTCTTACCTTTGCATTTTAGTGACTATTTTGGGCAAAGAAAGAAATTAGAGGGAATTATTTTGAATAATTATTTGATGAAGAAGATGATGAATTGGTGGTTTGAAGCAAGTGATGGGACTAAATTGATAAGTAGAAAATAGAGAAGAAGTTAGTAGAAATTAGAAGTTTATTATGGAAAGCTATGTAGAAGATTGAATTTTGGCAGTGACTTCGAAAATTCACCATAAATTCTACAAAAATGGTTAGATGATGAATTTTATACCGTTTTAAATATGTATTCGCCTAGTTTCATCTCCAATAAACAGAAACTGATTTCGAGTTCCGAGTTAAAAGATATGAATTTTTAATCGAATGAAGGTAAGAAAATTACAAAGCAGTTTCGGCCAGAACAGAACTGTGACGGGAGTTTGAAGAATTTTCATAATTTTTGTAGATTTTATTAATTTATCTGGCTTATACAGTTAGAACCTTTATAGAATCTAGTTTTTCCAGTATAAAGTAAATTAAAATCCGGTATGTATTCTGCCTGGTATAAGCAAATCTTTGAAGGTAGCGCAAGCTGTCAGAAAATAGAATTTGAAATATTTTGTATTAAATGTGAGTTAGCAAGCTCGGAAGAATTATTGGAAGTTCAAATTGGTCACTAGGGACCATAATGAGTTTTTGAACAGTACAAGGAAGAAAGGAAAAATATTTGGAAATTTTATATTCGAATGATTATATTAGACAACATGTTTAAGGTATTGTTAGATTTGAATCTAACAAATATTTTTATCTTATTCATGTGATTAATGAAGTCAAGTCCGAATCAAAGAAGGTTCGAGGTTCTATAAAGGAAAGGATCGAGTAGAATTTAGTGAGGCATGCTAATAAATGGCTCAGGGTGAGTGTAATACATACATAACATGATACATGGATGTTTTATACATCATTGGGAAGACTTGCGATAAGTCTACCTGGTTTATATACTGGCATGATATTTATGTCATTGATCATATGATGGACATATTTTGAATATGTCAAAAGATGAATATTAATGCATGGATCACTAGGAACTGCCAATAATAAATTATATTGATATACATTGCCAATGATGAAATAAATACGGAAATTATACCCAAATAAGTCATTGAGGGACATAGTATAGTTGGCATGCCATAGAGTCCAGCAACACGATGCATATTCAGGAAACCGAGATAGCACTATAGTGTACGTAAAGGACACTTAGTGCATGGTAAGCACGGCCTTATAAACGTGCGGAAAATTGGGAGGTTAGTACAACCTTATAAATGTGCCGAAATCAGGAGCACTTCGGTGCATATTCGGGAGCACTTCGGTGTATATTTGACTCGCGTACCCAGGGTCCTCAAGGTTTAGTTTGGGCTATAAATAAACGGATAATAAATAGTAAACAAGTTAGTGTATATTTGGGTATCCGGTTTATATAAACACTCGGGGCAAATGGAAAGTATATCGGTAAGAAATTTATATTCAGTTTATATTATGTTGATACATGATTAGTATGATGGTATACTTATCTAGTGATCATGATGCAATTATGCATATACGGCATATTGTGATAACCGGGCAAGCATGAAAATATTATTATGGCATTGGCATATAGTAAATAATTTTTAATGCAATGTGAAAGTTGATGCATTGGCATATATCATGCTATGTAAATGTAGCTATGAAGTTGAATAAAATTTAAATTATTGTTATTAACTTCCTTTATTGTCTCACTAAGTTCATACTTAGCCTGTGTTTGATAGTACACACGTAGGTAAATCAAGATGAGAGGGAGAAAAACATTGCATCAATATTGGAAAGCTCAGCTAATCATAGTAATGACATCCTAATTAAGGTTTGATTATTATAGTGGCATGTATACTTGCTAAACCCATTTGAGTGTGATTGACCTTTAAAGTTCGTTATGGTTTAAAGATAAGTGGCGTTTCTGGAAAGATTCAAGGTTAAGAATAACCTTAAGTGATGAGTTGCATTCTAAGATAATTGATTTATGATTGGAACTCGAACAAATAATTTAAGTCAATTTTAAATAAAGTTAAGTGTGCTTGGGCTAGAGAAATTTTAGGATGGGTGGCCATCGGGAAGTTTTCTGAAAATTTTAAATTACCCTGATTTTTGGATTAAAGAAGTTGTAACATTTTTGACTCGTACCCGGTGTACGAATACGGGAAAGGGGTGTTACATAATAACTTTGTTTTGAGAAAAAACACCCTTAAAAAAGGGCCAGATTGAGAAATTTGATTTTAAAAAATATATCCTTAAGAAAGGGATAAAATCGGAGAATCCGAATTTTAAGAAAAACATCATTCATGAAGGGATAAAATCGGGGAATCCGAGTTTTAAGAAAAACATCCTTTAGGAAGGGATAAAATCGGGGAATCCGAGTTTTAATAAAAATATCCTTAAGAAAGGATAAAGTTGGGGAATCCGAGTTTTAAGAAAAGCATCCTTAAGAAAGAATAAAACCAGGGAATATGAATTTTAAGAAAAACATCTTTTAAGAATGCATAAATTTGGGGAATTCGAGTTTTAATAAAAACATCCTTTAGGAATGGATAAAATCGGGGAATCTGAGTTTTAATAAAAACAACTCTTAGGAAGGGATAAAAGCGAGGAATCCTAGTTTTAATAAAAACATCCTTAAGAAATGATAAAAGTGGGGAATCCGAGTTTTAAGAAAAGCATCTTCTAGTAAGGGATAAAAACGGGGAATCCAAGTTTTAAGAAAAGCATCTTTTAGGAATGGATAAAACCGGGGAATCCGAGTTTTAATAAAAACATCCTTAAGAAAGGGATAAAACTGGGGAATCCGAGTTTTAATAAAAACATCCTTAGGAAAGGATAAAATCGGGGTATTCGAGTTTTAATAAAAACATCCTCGAGAAAGGATTGAATTAAGAAATTCGGTTTAAGAAAAGCATCCTTAAGAAAGGATCAAATTAAGAAATTCGTGTTAAGAAAAACATCCTTAAGAAATGATAAAATTAAGAAAAACATCCTTAAGAAATGATAAAGTTAAGAAATTTGGGTTTTAAGAAAAGCATCCTTAAGAAAGGATCGAATTAAGAAATTCATGTTTTAAGAAAAAACACCCTTAAGAAATGATAAAATTAAGAAATTTGGGTTTTAGAAAAAACATCTTTAAGAAAGGATCGAACTAAGAGATTCATGTTTTAAGAAAAACATCCTCAAGAAAGGATAAAATTGGGAAATCTAAGTTTTAATATGAAATGATATATTGCTTTGAGACTACCAAAATACCTCATAAAATATGGTGTCTCACTTAGAGACTACCAGAATACCTCGACTGAATGCCTCAACTTCAGATCGTCTTGGCATAAAAAGATGCTCGTCGCTCCCAAATAACAGAAGATTGGAAGACCTTTAGAAATTATAATCATGCAAGTCAAAGGACTTGATTCTTTGCTGAGATCTGCTTCTCTTCTCGTGAAGCTGTAGATCAAGTCTTTTATCAACCTTCAAATACCTATTTAAAATAAACAAAATGCTATGATGGTATGTGTTAGCATGCTCCTAACGTAAGGACGTCTAACAAAAAATAATGCATGAGTAGTCATTTTTAGAATTGTTGGGGGAAAACCCTTGGTTTATGGTCGGTCACCCTTAATTTCCATGGGCCTTCTATCTTTGCTAAATCTTCATCTTTTGTCTCATCTTGAAAGGAGATTGTTGACTTGCACTAGTCAGAACAAAATCTATCATTTCATGAAGTTCAATTCTGAAACATTGCCCCCATTCCACTTAGACTTAACTATTGTCTCTTCAACGACTCATCACAACGAGTCTTATTCAATCTTAACATTAGGGTGAACACATGCCCCAAGTCTCAAAACTCTTCTTACTTCAATGAGGTTCAATCTTTATTTTCTGAATCAAACAAAACATTATGGTAGAAATTTATTTCAAATCTCTGAACTGTCTGTCATATAAAATCTGGCTGTAATGCTGATTTAATGATAAATTATTCCTTTATGCTAGGTCGACCATATAGCTCCTTGACCTAAAACTCTATCCTAGAAGCCATGCAGAAAAACATTATTCTTCTTTCTGGATGTTGGTAATACCTTATCTCGCCTTTGGGTTTGACTGATATTTTGCCCTTGACCCATTGGTACGGTCTTTCCTCCATCTCAATGTTGGGCCGAAAACATGCCCCCTAAATCTCTAAACTTTTATTTCTTCAATAAGACTCAATCTTCATTTTGCTGATCCAACCAAAACATTATGGCAGACATTCATTTTGAGTACTTGAATTGTGCAACACACTAAGTCTAGCTATTATACTCTTCAGAATCATTGATAGATTATTCCTTTGTTTTAGGTCGACCATGTACATCCTGGATCTGACTTCTAAATTTTATTCTTAAAACAATACAAAGAAATCCTATTCTTCCTATTTCTTTCTCTTTCTTTTTTTTTATTTTTTCTTTCTCTATTTTTTCTTTCTTTTTCTTTCTTCTCTTTTTTCATATATATGTCAGTTTGCCAATTAACATTTCAACAGAGGATGCTTTTTGGATTAATATACAAAATCAAAATCAATATAAAAAAGAATAGAATGCCCCGGATATCAGATACAAAAGCGTTTTAGATTCAATCCTCCGGTGATCAACAACTTGCCTTTGAATGTTGTGGCAATGTTTAAAGTTGTGAAATTCCTCTCAGCTTGCTCGGTTCATCCTCATGATTATGGTATTTGCTTGATCTGTACGAAAACTACTCCTTTTAGTTCTCATTGTTTTTCTCCAGAATGTTCAAGGTTTCTGAATTTTATTTAACCCATGGAGTGCAGAAAATATCATTCTGAAGACTCTTAGTACGAAAACAGCTCCATCAGGATGCTCTGAGACTTATTCAATTGTTCATTCATTTCTTAATTACTAACTTTTCTCTTTCTTTTTAGGAATTCAACTTATCACAGTCCTTTGTCTCGAGAATAATGATGAAGCATACAATAATACCCAAGTTACTCGGCATAGTCATGATTTGAAAACTTAATCATACAGCCGAGGATTTTGACTCAATTAGAGTAAGTGGAGCAAAGTATCCTTATTTAGCCTTTTTGCTATAGTGGAGTACCCTTCTGATTTTTTTTACGTTAAAAGAATCTCGCATTCAAGCAACTCCATTGGGCTTTTCTAAGATATTTTCTTATCATCAAACATTATCAGAAGAGTAGTAGTAATCTTACGTCCCGCGCTTTACCGACCAGAGCGGGCTGGGCAAGAAATCATACTCTATCGTGTTCACAACATTTGATTGATCTTTTTATTAGAATCAATGACACATCATGCACGTGATATCTGGGGATCTACGAGGGTAAGAAAGAATATACACATATATATTTAATTAAAAGGTGCATCATTTTATTGAAATAAAAAAGGCAAACATAACACAAGCCCTTAAAACGGTATTTGCTACTTTCGAGCAAACAATAGCAAAGTTAATTCCACACATTACTTCAAAAGAAAATGAAAAATACAAGGAAATATAAACAAATAAACTCCTATGAAGGAAAATTAGGAAATTGGCACCCCCCAAAAGTCATGTTCATCATTCTTTCTTCTTAAATTTTCAAAAGGCCAGTCTCAATCAGACTTTGAACCTTGTTTTTTAGGGCTCCACAATCCTCAGTAGTATGGCTCGGACTTCCCACATGATAGTCACATATGGTATTAACATCGTAACCCTCGAGATAGGGAGGATCTTTCAGTTTGGACCGAACCGGGGTCAGAAGCTTCCTCTCAACAAGCTTTGGGAACAAATCAGTGTACAAGATTGGAACTGGATGAAGAACTTTTGGAGGCTTTGCAGACCATAATGATTGATTACGGTAGTGGCCTTGAGGCTGATTGGTTGAGTGAGAACCCACCATATGAACGTGAGAGTCATCTCCATTCTGAAGGGTTGTGCTGTAGGGGTTGTTTATCTTTCTTTTTTTATGGCATCCTCGAGGCGCTCTCTAATCACGACCAATTTCGTAAAGCTAACGGGAGGGTGTCTTATCAAGCGATCGTACAACACTCCTTTTAGAGTATCTATAAACATATGAGTGATTTCTCTTTCCTGAATTGAGGGTTGAACCTGAGCTACCATGTCTCGCCATCGTTGAGCGTATTGGCGAAAACTCTCGACAGTTTCTTGTTCTAAACTTTGCAGTAAAAATTGATTCGAGATCATCTCTGTTATATATTTGTACTATTATGTGAAGGCTTTGGCTAAATCCTTTCAAAACTTGATCTGAGCTCGTGTTAACTGATTATACCACCTCATGGCAGACCCTATTAAACTGTCTTAGAAACAATGGATCATCAACTTCTCATTGTCAGTAAACCCCGCCATCTTGCTGCAAAACATGGTTGTGTGGGCAGTGGGGCAAGTCGTCCTATCGAACTTCTCAAATTCTAGGGTCTTGAACTTATGCGGAATTTCCAAATTTGGGACCAAACTAAGCTCTCCAACATTCAACCCGTAGAATCCTTCTTCATCCTCCTTTGCTCGAAACCTATCCTCAAGATCCTTCTTGGTTTCTTCTAATTTCTTGGAGAACCCCACCTTGACCTTGTTTAACCTCTCCAATTTATTTAGATCTAGAATACTATCTCCGACATTTTCTGCATTACTGAAGGTCAGACCCAGTGAACCATGAGTGAAGGCACCGTCATTATGTGATGAAGCCACTTTTTGTGGAGGTTTTGGGGTAGTGCTGATAAATATCAGGGAGTATGAAGGATCTTCCAAGTTCTTAGTGAGATTTTCAACAATACATTTTCCATTTGGGTTCTCATTTCGCTTGAGCTCTAACAGCTGGGACAACTCCTTCATCATATCTTGTTGGGATTTAACTATGGTCTCCCTCAATTCTAACTGAGCCTGCTCTAAGTGCCCCATATCTATTTTAGTCCCTAAGGACTCTTTTAAACTTCCAACCAAAATTTTCAAGTCTAGTCCTTACATTTCTCATCCTTTACACTTTAGGACCCAAACTTTAAAAATTTGCACTTTGGTCCCTAAAGTAGCCGAATACTTAATTTAACCCAAAATGTTGATTTAAACTTCAAAATCAACATTTAAATCACTAGACTTAATTTTCCAACATAATATTCCTCAAATACAAGCTTAACAATTAAGTCCCTAAACTTTACAAAGTTTACATTTTGGTCCCTAATGCAATTTAATTAGGAATTTTCATTTTAGTCACCTTGTATAAAATCATTCTCATCATCAAAATAATTTTTGCAATAATTTCCCCTAAAATTTTCAAAATTGCCGAATGGTCCATAAACCATTTTTCATAGGTTTTTCATCATTTCCAACATAGAAACAATATCACAACTTCATTTCCATCCCTAATTCAAACACCTAACCAATTTTCCCCAAATTCTAGGGTTAGGGTTTATGTCTTCAACATGAAATTAAACATAATCCAAGCTTAATTTCATCAAAACAACATTGAATTCATGTAATTCAAGTCCTAACTTCAATTTAGCACTTCAATTCCCTAATTCTTTCCCATCAAAAACTCAAGTAGTTCTTCACAACACTATGTAATATTACTACCAAAATGTAGAGAATTGAATGTAGAACAAATTATTCTAAAGGATCATACCTTGAATCTAACTTTAAACCTTCCAAATCAAGCTTGAAAAATAATGTTTTCTTCTTCCCTTTTGTTCTTCTCTACTCACGGCATGTTGGAAGTTTAATGAACAACTTTTTGCTCATTTTATTCTTGTTTTGCCACTTGTAAAATTTAAATGAATATTAAATTCATTTAAATGGTAAAATTACCAATTTAGCCTTTATATCCAATGGCTAATTTAATCCTATCAAAAATCAAGGGTCAAGATTAAATCCATGTAGATTTCATCTTTCAATATTTCAAAAATATTTCAAAATTGCCATCCTTGCCAATTGACCAATTTGCCCTCCAACTAGTCTTTATTTACTAGTTTATTTCAAAATTGCCATTTTGTAAAATTCTAACTAAATCTAGTTAGAATCCAACCAAATACAATAAAATATTCATAAAATAATATTTTATGAATTTTCATGTCTTTTGGATCAGTCTCCAAAATTTCCATTCGATCCAATATACCAATAAATAATTTTTACTCAGAAATAAACTGTAGGATTCATCTTGAATCAAACTAAAAATATTTTCAACACTTGGAAATGACTTTTTATAAACTTTCTCTATCACATAGCAAAATTTCATAATTTTCCAATTCGATCTAGGTATCCGAATTCCACTTAAACTTTAACTGTGATTTTCCTAATAATCAAAATATCAGATTGAACCAATAATTCTACATTCGATTCAATCCTTAGATTCTATATTTATTAATGAGATAAAAACTCCTAAGTTTTAAGTAATTACAACTTTGGTCCTTTAACTTTTCATTTTTCGACTTGTACCATGCAAGTTTTGAAAACTTATCATTTTGGTCACTAAACTTTAACCTTGAATTCTCATTCCAATTTTCTCAGATTTTTGCGAGATCGAACCAATAATTCCACATTCGATTCACATCCTTAGATTCTATATTTATTTATGAGATAAAAACTCCTATGTTTTAAGTAATTACAACTTTGGTCCTTTAACTTTTCATTTTTCGACTTGTACCATGCAAGTTTTGAAAACTTATCATTTTGGTCACTAAACTTTAACCTTGAATTCTCATTCCAATTTTGCGAGTACTCTATTTTACTCGCTCTTTATCACATGACACCTTAAAGCTTCAGAATTTTCTTTTCTATAGTCCATAATTGAGAAAATCCTAACTTTTGCATTTTGTCATTTTAGTCACTAAGTAAGCTTTTAAGCAATTATCTTAGCACTTAATGACCCTTAAACAATACTGTATATTTTTGGGGTATTACAACCTTTACCATATTTCGTTTAACTCTAGAACTGGCTAAATCTGTAGCTCTGATACCAAAAAATGTAACATCCCTTTCTCGTATCTGTACACTGGTACGAGTCGGAATGTTACGACTTCTTTAATAAAAAATCAGGGTAATTTAAAATTTTTAGAAAAACTTCTCAATGGTCACCCATCCTCAAATTTCTCTAGCCCAAGCACGCTTAACTTTATTTAAAACCGACATAAATTATTTATTCGAGTTCTAATCATAAATCAGTTATCTTAGCATGCAACTCACGACCTAAGGTTATTCTAAACCTTGAATCTTTCCAGAAACGCTAATTATCTTGAAACCATAACGAACTTTAAAGGCCAATCATAACTCAAATAGGTTTAGCAAGTATACATGCCACTATAATAATCAAACCTTAATTAGGATGTCTTTACTGTGATTACCTGTTGAGCTTTCCAATATTGATGCAATGCTCTTCTCACTCTCATTTTGATTTACCTACGTGTTCCCAATCAAACACGCGCTAAGAACAAACTTAGTGAGGCTATAAAGGCAGTTAATAACAATAGTTTAAACTTTATTCAACTTCATGGCTACATTTATATAGCTTGATATATGCTAATGCCTCAATTTTCACATTGCATTAGTAATTATTTACTATATGCCAATGTCATAAGATTTTCATGCTTGTAAGTATACTATCATATTAATCATATATCAACATAATATAAACGAGATATAAATTTCTTACCGATATACTTGCCATTTACTCCGAGAGTTCATATACTCTCTAACCTGTTTACCATTTATTATCCATTAATTTATAGCCCAAAATAAACCTTGAGGACCCTGGGTACGCGAGTTAAATATGCACCGAAGTGCTAATACACATAAGGTCATGCCCACCATCCACACATTTATAAGGTTGTGCTAACCATAATAGACATAAGGTCGTCCCCACCATCCGTACATTTATAAGGTTGTGCTAACTATATACACTAATTGTCCTTTATCTACACTATAGTGCTAAACCAGATAACCGAATATGCAGCGTACTGCTGGACTCTATGGCATGCCAACTATACCTTGTCCCTCAATGACTTACATGGGCATACTTTTCATATTTATTTCATCCATGACAATGTATATCAACATAATTTAACATTGGGCAGTTCATACCCGAAATAACATTCATAATATAGCATCATATATAACTAGTGATCCATGCACTTATATTCAACTTTTGACATATTTAGAACATGTCAAATATATGATTATGACATAAATATCATGCAAATATAAACAAGGTAGACTTAACGCGAGTCTTCCTAATTATGTATAAAACATCCATATATCATGTTATGTATGCATTGCACTCACCTTGGCCACTTAACACAATGCCTCACTAGGTTCTAGATCGATCCTTTCTTTCCTAGAACTTCAAACCTTCTTTGATTCGGACTTGACTTCATTAATCACATGAATAAAATAAAATATTTATTAGATTCAAATATAACAATACCTTAAACATGCTGTCTAATATACTCATTCGAATATAAAATTTCCAAATATTTTTCTTTTCTTCCTTGTACTGTTCAAAAACTCATTATGGTCCTTAGTGACCAATTTGAACTTTCATTAATTCTTCCGAGCTTGCTAACTAACATTTGAATACAAAATGATTCAAATTTCATTTTCTGACAGCTTGCGCTACCTTCAAAGATTTACTTATACATGGTAGAATACATACTGGATCTTAATGTCCTTCATATTGGAGAAAATAGATTCGATAACGGTTCTAACAGTATAAGCCACATAAATTAATAAAATCTACAAAAATTATGAAAAATCACTGAACTCACATCACAAACTGTCCAAGCAGAAAACTGCTCTATAATTTTTCTGACCTTCATTCGAATAAAAATTCATATCTTTTAACTCGAACTGGAAACGAAACCAGACTAACAAATCTTTCCAAGGGTATAAAATTCATCATCTAACCATTTTTGTAGAATTTATGGCAAAATTTTAAACTTACTGCCATAATTCAATTCCAACATAACTTTTAATTTACACCAACTTCTTCCTATTTCTCTATTTGTCAATTTAGTCCCATCACTTTACTTCAAATGACTAGAATAAAGCTTATATTCATATGTTCTACTTATATCCTTCATCAAAATAGGCTCAAACCTTTACTTCTATAATTTCTCTTGATTTGTCGAGATGGTCACCAAAATTCAAATATAAGGATTCAAGCTTCTTAACTTTGCAAATTAGTCCTCCAATCAAAATTACTACCTTAATCCCATCATTTTAACTAAAAATCAGATTTACTCCTTCTACATATCCTCTTTGCCGAATAGACCATTCAAGTTTGATAAATTGTCAAAATGGTCACTAATGTGATTAATCGTCGGTTTAGCATTCTAACTTCATTTTCATGTCTCTAACATCATTAATAATATAAATACACATCAAATTCATAAAAATCAGATCTGACCCCTTAATTTTGAAGTTTGCCGAAATGGTCCCTATGTATTTAACTTTGGGTTTTGCTTGCAAACAACAAATCAAGCTTACTAGATCATTAATTCAACATCACAAACCCTAAGTTAGACTTGAATCCATAAACCCTAATCTTCTCTATACAAAACGAAATGTGTAGGGTTTAAATCCCAACTCAATAATATGATTCCAACATCATACAAGCATGATTCTAACTTAAAATCAACCATGGATTCATAAAATCATAAAAGCCCCAATTTGTGCATAAACCCTAATTTCTTCCACATATAAAATCTCATCAACCAAGCAAGTATTCTATAAATTATTTACATCAAAAGATAGAGCTCGAAGAGTAGAACAACTTTGTTGTTCGAAAGATTACCTAAAAACCGAGATTCGGGGCTTAAATCGAGCTTGGAAATTTCCCTCTCCTTTCTCCTCTTTCTCCGTGATTTATGGCTGGAAAAGATGAACATTTTTTTTCATCTTTTCATTGTTAAATTACACTTGTAACTTTTAAATGAATTTTAAATTCATTTAAATAGTGAAATTACCAATTTAGCCTTTAAATCCAATGGCTAATTTAATCTCATCCAAAATCAAGGGCCAAGATGAAATTCATATATATTTCATCTTCCAAAAACGTCCTCAACAATTAAAAAATATTTTAAAATTGCCATACTTGTTAAATGACCAATTTGTCCTCCAACTAGTCTTTATTTACTAGTTTGCTTCAAAATTGCCATTCTATTATAATCTAACTAAATTAGTTCCTTATCAACTGACCATTATTCCATAAATATCATTTTATGATTTTCCACGGCTTATGGAGGAGTCTCTGAAATTTCAATTCAATCCAATTTCCCGATATTCACTAAATACTTCTACTACGATTTTACCTTTACCGAATTATCGGATCTATTCTGAAAATTCTATATTTTCATAATGTATCTCATGTAATCATCCTTCATCCAATGGCCTAGATTTAATATTGAGTTAGTAGTTACCAACCTTGCCCTTATAATTTTCCAAAATTACGATCTTGTCATTTTTCATCCAACGGCTCATATTTAACATGGAAAATCAACTTAAATCCAAGGGTTCATATTCTTCCAACACAAAGAAAATATCTTAGACATGTAAAATGACATAATTAACCTTGTCTTATCATCCTTCAAAATATCCTGGATATTCGATTCGATCCGATTATCCGAATATTTTTCTAAACTTTATCGCTTTATAGCCATTAATACAAACTCCGTACGAAAAATCTAGGTAACACAAAAACATCATTCTTGGGGGGTAAACTACTCATTTACGGCACTAAAATACATAACTTTTGAAAATTACAATTTAGTCCCTAAACTTTTCCTAAGTTTATACTTTATCCACAAAACTTTCAAAATTTACATTTTGGTCACTAGCCAAAAATTGGGATATTACATTTCGGCAGAGATGACAGTGTTATGGAGAGTCTTTAAAGGCAGCCTATTTTAAGGTCAAATCATCGTAAGTTTTGAAATTTGTCTAAATAACTTAAAATATTAAAATTTTTAATAATATTTTAAATTGATTTTTTACAAAAATTTATAATTTGTCAAAAAAAACAATCAACCTAAAATGTTATAAAAAAGTTTCGAAACTTGTTTATAAAGTTTCAAAACTTGTAAAAAAAAATCAACCTAAAATATTATCAAAAAATTTAATATTTTAAGTTTTTAAACAAATTTTAAAATTTAAAATTTTTTAGCCACGTCCTAAAATTGCCGCATCCCAAAGTCACCCGTGTTATGGGTGTTGTTGGGATTCAAATCCCAAACTTATTACATATAGTAGCTATACACTTTGTATCTAAAACACGGAACACCCGATACGAGAAAATGAAAATTGGAACACAATTTTTTGAATTTGTATATAATTTGTGTGTTTATGTCAACAATATCATTTTTACTTTACAATATTTTGTCTTGTAAGAACATTTAATTATTTCAAAAACATATTTTATTTACAATATTAAACACATTTTTCAAATTCACTTCATAATAATGCTTTTTATAAATAAATGACAAACTGACCATTTGTATTTAAACAACACTCTATGGACAAAAAATTTGTCCCTTTTCGGTGTCTATTTTATATCCACTAAAAAATTAAATTCTAAGCTTTAATTTTAAATTTTAAATCCTAAATCATAAACCTTAAACCCTCACAAATACACCAAAGTCCTACTTTCCTAAACCCTAATTCTAAATCCTAATCTTAAATCTAATTTTATAGTACGAGGTCATACATAAAACACCGAAAAGGCTAGAGACTCCACAAAATAGATCTACCTAGAAGTTAACAACTCAATTAAAAAACTCTCAAATTTAACTAAAGTGAGTATGCAATTTGAAATAGCTTTTGAATAAAATGATCTCATCTTTAATACCAAAGTGTCACCTTGGGTACATTGTTTCAGTTGAAGTTTACATTCTGAAATGAATGATAAAAAAAAACAATGAAATTAAATTAAATGTAAAACTTGAAAAGAAGGATTTTTCCCTATCAAATCCCCTAATTGAGTCTTAAATAATTTTTACAAACACTTTTTTTCATGTGATTGCAGATTAGGCTTATACAACTTCAGATCATACATCTTTCCTTCCTTTTCCTTCAATCTAATACATAAACAAATAAATCCATTGAAAAGTTCAGCAAACAAAGGTTCTTTACGTCGGCAGATTCAGTAGTTTTTCAAACTTTGGATTCCCTCGTCCGGCCAGCATTCCGTCTTGCACAACATCCCACAAAGTATATAATTGACTGCCATTGCAATAGCAAACATGATTTACGATTAGCAAATGAAGCTAACTAACAATAATATCGATGGAACAGAATCAAATTGAAAGTTCTTGCTATTTTAATTCTTCAATAATGTAGCAGGGGAAAAGAGATTTGAGACGGCAGGAGAAAATGGTAAACAGAATCTTACCAAGACGACAAATAATGGCAAGTTAAAGATTGCGACAACTCTCCACTCAGTTTTCATATATTGTGCAACACCGGCCCTGAAAGGCGATTGAAAGAAAGCAAATGGTAGTGAGAAACATATGGAGTAGATGATATGGAATGCGGGAACATTGAAATGCTTACTTGCAAGAATCGCAATTGTAGCATTTCACGGCCCGAGTGTTTTTGTAACGCTTGCAGTCCTTGTTGGAACTAATTGGATGAAAGCTCAAGTCGTAATACGAAGCATTGACCACAGGATAGCCACAACTATGTTCAAGTTAAATGCATACACATGATTAAATACGGGTGCAATTACAGAGGTCCAGACCAGCTGAAAACAAAAAGAAACAAACTTACTCGGATGGTGGTCGGCAGCAACCAGCTTCAATTGGTGTCAGTTTTGCCATTTTATATTGCTTAGGAGTCTAGAAATCCAAGTTGAAAACATTAGAAAAGATGTCAAGGAAACAAGTAGCAGGCGAGAGTTAAAATATAGACCTTGTATTGTTTTGCTAGGTTGTTGCAGTCCTCCGATTTGACAAGACAACTCTTCAATCGTTTCCAATTATCCGTATTATTCAGCTGACAAAAAACAAAGACAACTGTAAATATGGTAAAACAAGGTGGAACTTAAGGTGCGAACAAATTGAAAGCCTTACCTGCTTTAGAAACCATGAACTATAGTCGTTAAGTTGATACTCCTTGTATCTAATCAGCAAAGAAGATAAAAATGACTAGGGTCATAAATCATGTTAAACCGAATTACAAGACAATGATGGTACATTTACTCGAGGCAAGTATAGACGAAAGCAGGTTTCACATATATTGCATTTTTATAAGAAGATGAAGTAAATCTCAAGCACCGAGTGATTGGAAGATAGCCTTTCAGTTTCTTAAGATACAAATTGCATAAAGACAGGAACAGAAATACTACAATGTACAAATTATGACCCAAAATGAAACGAGGGGCAATGAGAATTTCCATTGAAGTGCATATTTTCCTTACCTCAAGCTAGACACATTGTGACCGGATCCATTATTTGTTATGATGAACCTACAAGAACAGGCATAAAATTAATTCGTATGACTTTAAAGTTGTAAAAATTGTTGTTTGGGGGGGGGGGGGAGGGGTGCAAAAGAAGGCCTTTAAAGATACAAACAAAAAGTATGAGAATGTCTCATTAAAACATATAAATTAAGGTAGCCTTACAAATTAAAAGGTTGTATATCTATATATATATGGCATAATGAATCAGTCATTTGTTGATCAAGAAGTCTGAAGTTAAGATAATAGAATCATATTAGCTATAAGACACAACTAGCGGTTTCCCACGAGCAACATCTCAAAGTAAAACCGGAATAATCTATGTCTCCGTAACCATACTTTTGTAGTTTCATTTAGAACAACCATTTAGGGAATAGCACATGAAGCATCTATTTATCATTTGATAGCAGGCTTATGAAATGCAACAAGAAAATCTAAGTTAAAAATCACATATACCTAAACTAGAAATGCCAAAAAGATAAAAGAAAACACAATAATCCAATCACTCTCCGTGCAGGTCTTGACCGAATATAAAAACAGTCGGCTTGAGTTAAAAATACTTACGCCAACACTGTGAACACCAGGATTGCCACTAGAATGATGCATAACAAGATCAAATACTGGAAGCCAATGAGTCCAAACAACGAAACTAAGAAAGAATAAAAGCAACAAAATATCTTGTATTCTTAAGTAACTCAAAGTTATACAAGGATACAATCCACAATAGTATGGTGCTTTTCTTCAACGCCCCCCAAAACCCGATTATGGATCTAAAATACAAGGAAAATAACACAAATTGTAAGTTCTCTATACAGAGATAGGGAATTAGAGTAATCATAAACAACAGAGTGATGAAAACTTACATTACAAAAATGAAAGCACCAAGGCCTAAGACCGGAAGAGTAAGGGATTTTCGACATCCATCATGATGAGTGCTCATCCATACCCCAAAAATAACAACAGCTATAGCTAAAAGCTGCCAAGGAAAAGTATACACAACAAGCAAATATAATAACTTGAATATGACAAAAGATTTCAAACTCATCTACTTCAACAGGACCTAGAGCTTTACTACAGCAGAATTAATCATTTAGATAAGCATCAGATTATGGTAAAAATAGTTACTTTTCTGCAAATTTATACAATGAGTTAGCCTACCTGTGTTCAATGCATACATCAATCAGAAACCAACAACAAATGGGATTAAAAAAACCCTTGAATTTAAGAATAAGCACAAATAAAGGTGGCATTTTGACCCATTTGGGAAAAGAAAAACAACAAAAAGAAGGGCATACCATAGTAAGGAAGTTGATCCATCTGATCACAAAATTGCTTGTTCCCATACCCATTTTTTCAGTTTGAGTTTACAAACAAAAAACACCGAAAAAAATAAGAAAGAAAGCGCTGATGAAGATGGGTTTTTGAAGGCTTTGTGGGTTTAAAGAATGAGGTTCGTCTTAGCTGGGGAGGAGAGAAAGGTGAAAGTGTGAAGGAATAGCAACAGAAGGGTAGTTTGGTCAATAGACAGGCACGTGACTCATGTTTTTTTTTTCTTTCCATTTGGAGAAAACAGAAAGCAAAAGCTTTGGTTTTGCTTATATCATCAGGATTTAGGACCATATCTAATCGAACAACGATTAAATATCTTTAAAAACTCTTTATAATTATCCACGTAGATATTATGTTATTATTACATTACATTACATACATTGACGGTTTTAAATTACAAGGACAAAATGCAAACTTAACTACCCAGTTTAATATGATAGTTCGGATTTTGGTTGGGTCAATGTTAGTGGAAGAAAATCAGAAGCAATTAAGCCGTCTTGGTTTCATCTTTTAGCTTAAACGTAGACTTAAAGGTAAATCTGGTCGGTTTTCTCTCCTCTACTCTGTTGGGGTTTCTTTTCTAAACTGTGTGGCCGCCACCCACAACCCATTTAATCGTTGTTTTCTGTACTGGCCTTTATTTTTTGCTTAAATGAAAAATATATGCCCAGTATGTTATTTTTGAATTTTAGGTGTCTAAAATATTTTTTTATAAAATAGGTATTTAAAGTTTTAAAAGTTATAATTTTAAGTACCCAATTGTTAAAAAAACGTTATTCATTTAAAATATGACACATAGCATGAATATTAATTTTTTTAATTATTTTTGAAAAAACTTTAAAATTTATTTTTTCAAAAAAAAATCTTGAAATTTACAATAATATTCAAATCAGTCCCTAAATCCTAATTCCCCAAATCCTCACCGCTATCGTTGCCAGCCACCGTCACCGACCTCACTCGTTCCTTCGTCGGACCCAACCGACCATTTTTTCCAACTCGCCGTCACCGAAAATCGGCAAACGGTGTGCCAATCGAACGATTATTTCACATTCAACGTTCAATGTTCAGTTGGCACATCGTTCGCCTGTTTCCGGCAACGACGAGTAGGGGGAAATGGACAGCTGGGTTCGACGACCGAAAAGGTGGGGCCGCCGACGATGACAACGGTAAGGATTTGGGGATTTAGGGATTTGGGGACTATTTTAGAAAGTTTTAGAATTTTAAGATTTTTTCGTAAAATTTTAAATTATTAAAAAAATTAATTTAAAGAAATTAAAAATAACACGTGTCGATTTGGTATTGGTTAATGGTTTTTTTACGGTATTTAACTATAAGGCACCTAAAATTATAACTTTTGAAACTTTAGGCACCTATTTTTACAAAAGAAAAAATACTTTAGGCACCTAAAGTTCAAAAAATTCATACTTTAGGCACCTATTTTTCATTTAAGTCTTTATTTTTCAGTTTAAACGTTAAATAAGGTCTTAATTGTCAAATAAGTGCCCAAACTATGCCTTTTGTTCTAGATTGGTGTCAAAAGTATTTTTCGGGCCAAATAGGTTCCTAACACTTTTACTGTTACCATTTTAGGTGTCTATCCGTTAATAGACTTTTAAAAAATTTCATTAGCCAATAGAAACATGACACGTGTCATGCTTTATTTTATTTTCTTTTATTTTTAAAAATTTTAAATTTTTTAATAATATCCTAAAATTCTCAAAAAATCTCAAAATAGTCTCAAATCCCTAAATCCTCAAACTCCTTAAATCCCAAATCCATATTGCAGCCATTGTCGCTGTCAATCACCAGGGGTGTGCCCACTACTTCCATCATCGGACCCCAAGATCATTTTCCCCATCTTCCCATTGCCGAAACTCGACGACTGACGTGCCTAACGTCGAAACAAAACCGAACGGCAAGAGGAGGAAAAAAGAAACGATGGGCGCAAAGGGTGGTCGATCAAACGGCGAACAACGTACGAGTCTTGCGGTGACAGAAGGAAGCTTCATTCTATCGTCAGCAGCATGATAAACGGAGACAATAGATGCCAGATTTGGGGATATATGATTTTTGGGTTTATTTTGTGAAGTTTGGGAAAATTAGGGATTTTAAAAAAATTAAGTTAAAGGAAATAAAAAATAAAATAAATCAAAGCTACGTGTCATGTTTTGATTAGCTAAAGGAGTTTTTTAAACGAATGTTAACGGCCAGACACCTAAAATGATAACGGTGAAAACGTTGGCCACCTACTTGGCCCGAAAAATACTTTAGGCACATATCTGAAACAAAAGGTACATTTGGGCACTTATTTGACATTTAAGCCTTAAATAAGTGCTCAAACTATATATTTTTTCAGTTAACTATCTAAACTATTTTTTTGGGCCAAATAAGTACACCTATTTTGCTCAAAATGTAATTCATGCAGGTATTTGACTGTTAAGCCTTATTTTTTGGGTAAACTATTCAAATGATCACTCAACTATGGGGTTGGTCTCGATTTGACCACTATACTTTCAATTATGGCAATATGACCTCTCAACTATGTAAGTAGTCTCAATGTGACCACCTACCGTTAAAACATAACGGATAGGCTGATGTGGATGTTAAATAGAAATGGTATAATTACACATTTGGTCACTGTTATTTACACAATATATCAATTTGGTCCTAATTTTAATTTAATAAAATAAATTAATTATTCATTTAGATAGTGACACATGTCATTTGATTGGAGAAAGATAAATGAAAGCATTGAAATGGCCCTGGGCAGATTTGAAACAACATCCCCTGGTGCCAGGGCAATGCATTTACCACTAGGCTAAGTGTAGCTTTATGATATGAAGTACAAATTTTAATATATGTGTTATATAATTGTTAATGCCAAGAAAAAGGAAATAAATGTGGTTTTAGGGGACTCAAACATGACACACTTATGATGTATAAAAATATCTAACCTAATTAAATAAAGGAAAATACTTTGATACCCAAATTTAAGGGTTATATTTTGATACACATGATGTGTAAAAATATTTACACAACCCTTCTATAAAATTTAAAACCTAAATCCCAAATCCTAGCACCCTAAAACCTAAACCTTAAACCTTAAACTCTAAATTCTAACCATAAACCTTTAATTCTACACCTTACACACTAAACCCCTAAACTCTAACCTAAAACCCTAAACCCTAAAATTAAAAGGCTTGTGTAAACTTAAAGTTTACACAAGCTTGTCTATCAAAGTATTTTCCTTTATTTAATTGGGTTAGATATTTTTATGCATCATAAGTGTGTCATGTTCGAGTCCTCTAAAACCATATTTACTTCTTTTTTTCTTGGCATTAACAACTATATAACACATATATTAAAATTTGTACATCATATCACAAAGCTACACTTGGCTCAGTGGCAAACGCATTGCCTTGTCACTATAGGAATAATTAACTTATTTTATTAAATTAAAAATAGCTAATGTCCTCTAATAAGGTGGTGACACATGTCACCTCTTAATTAAGTAATTATTTTATTTTATTAAATTAAATTAGGACCAAATTGATAGATTGTGTAAATAATAGGGACCAAATGTGTAATTATACCAATTCTATTTAATAGCCACATTAGCTCTCCGTTATGTTTTAACGGCAGGTGGTCACTTTGAGACTACTTACATAGTTGAGTGGTCATATTGCCACAATTGAAAGTATAATGGTCAAATCGAGACCAACCCTATAGTTGAGTGGTCATTTGAGTAGTTTACCCTATTTTTTTTGTTAATCTCATTTTCTTTCCTTTTTGTCCCTTAGTGTTTTGATTTTAAGGTTAACAATCTACTTTTTTGGAGGTCGTTTGGGATTGGCGATTGGTTCGTTCATCTTAGTTTTTTTTTCTGGTATTCATTTGATCCAGTCCAATGTCTCAAGGTGAAGCAAACCCTTATCTTCCTTCTATAGACAAGAGTCACCAGAGGGAAAAATGAGGGCCTTTTTTATTTTCCTTTCTTTTTTCTTTGTTGTTGGTTGTATTTGTTTGGTTTTCTTTTGGTGCAGGTTTGTTGTTCCGCAGTGATGGAAGACGACCCTCAATCATTGGAATTTATCCTTCCTTCATCATTTTTGTTGATGTGGGTCAAGCCTTTGCTCATATCAATTCCAAAGATCGTCATACTATCGACAGTTGGGTCTGACGGAGTTGGCCTCTTCAACCCATTTTTGATACCTTTTTAGGAATGAAGATCCATCCCCACCTAAGTCATTTCTTTCTTATCACATGTCTTCATCTTTCGGGTAGACCTGGTATGATGTAGTTAAGAAAGAACACTGATAGAGCTCGTAGATACCTAAAATAAGCTTCTTTGCCTTCGATCTCTACTAATCTCGTTTTAATCCTGACGAAACTCTGTTGAATAGGATTCAATCCGTGACAAGGGATATCTATCTCAGACCTTTGAGCTCACATAGAGATGATCGTCTAATCAGATTTGATTTGTAACACCACCTACTCGATCTGGAAGAAAACTGAGTCGGAATTATTACCAAAACCAAATCGAAACATTAAATTTCATAAATCATAAAACAATCATGTAATCATGGAATATACACAAGTTTCTTGGCATTCATGCCATACAAATAATCTGGTCATATGGAATTAAGTATTGATTTTATGACTAGGGGTTATTTTGCAAAGAAATTATAGTTTAGGGATTAATTTATATATTCTAACATTTTTTTGACATTTTTAGAATTTAAGGTCACACATATGTAATTCATGTCTTATTAGACTTACCCGCAAAATTTTAACTCATTTGGAGGTCTATAACTCATGTAATTAATCTATCAATTATTTAGGATTAAAATGTAAAATTTGAAGGTTTCATTCAAGCTTGTAACCGTTTTTAACCACCTTCCGTGCCGACACTCAAAGGGTACCGCACTGGTACGCTTAATAATATCCCAAATTCCAGTAACCACTTTTAGTATCGATACGAGGACCCATACCGATGCGCCTGTACCGATACGCTGAGGTACTGTACCGGTACGCCATGAGTAATTAAAATTCTAGTAGACAATATTGGTATCAATACGGTTGAACGTAATGGTGCACTTTGTACCATATGGTCACATTTGGTTTGGCTGTACTGGTACGCACCATACAGGGTACCGGTACGCCCTGCACCAAATTGCAGATTTTACTACTAAAACTCGATTCGAAGCTATCCAATTCATGTTCAAAGCACTTCAAACTCATACACCATATTTCTAACATGTTAATATAACCATATATCATGACCTTGAAATTTTTAACTTGTATATACTTCATTTAGCCTATTAGGTACCATTAAGGTCATATCTTGGGTTGTACTTGCATATTCATAACTAGTTTAGGTTCCATGCATCATATGACATATCATACTCATAATTTACATACCAAACATTAGTTAAACATGCCTGTATCATATGCCGCCATACTAGGAGATAAAATAAAGCTTATATATGTTACACAAAATGCTTGCAGGAGTGACTTGCAACCTTTTTTGCACGATTGATCTCTAAAGCACTTTTCGAACTTGAAATGGATGAAATAAGCATGCTAGGCTTATATAGCCTAGTAAGGTAGTTGACAACATAATATATATTATCAGTGTTTCATATGCATTATGTATCACAATATAACATAGGATTGCTTGTTTCATCATGAATCAATGCTTAGTCACATGAGTTCATACTTGTTTATATCATAAGTACATGATTAATTTGATCAATTTGCCTTGGATCATAGTAACCAATGGATACACAAATTCTCCACCAACATCTCCAAGCCATGAATGGTCAATCCCCCACCTCGCCAAGGACCGAAACATACATCCCTCTGCCTTGCCACATAAGGGTCGTAACCCAAGGACCGTAGTCTACCTGTACATGAGCTCAATAAACTCTATGGCATGCCAATTGTATCCAAGGTGTCCCTAACATCGTAATAGTTTCATGATTCATATAGCATTTCATATATCATGATTGATCGGCGAATAATCGTCACATAAACTATGCAAGCGTACACTGTAGATGCAAGTATAGTTAACATGTAGATCTTGTTAGATATCGGTCCCACGAGGATAGGTAATTAGTTATATTCGTTTGTCGCTGTAAGCAATTCTAAAAATAGAAATATTGTGAGTGTAATGGTGGTTGTAATGAAAGAATAAAGAATTGAATATAAGATCAATTGTGAGAGTAAAAAGAAATAATTTAATGAAGGTAAAAGAAATATTAAGTAAAGATCTGGATCCCCTCGGCTCAACTTGGCAAATTATCATGTGCAACAAGGAAACAATATAAGATGGTTCATTTGGCAAATAAAACAATAAGCTTGCTTACTGCTTCCATTCAAATCTCAACCGATGACTCAAATATATAGATAAACCACAACTCTCGTTGTTCGTCAAAACTATACATCCTTGAACAAGTGGATCAACTCTCATTGTATCCTCATTCAACTCTTGTTGTAATGGCTTGTTAATCTAAACTGTCACTACATCTCTCAATGTCAGTGATGATGTTAAACACCCTCATTCCAACAAAGTTCAAATCAAACAATTGAAATAAGAACAAAGCTAATAAGATTGTATTGAACTTAAAAAAAAGTTTAAACAAGTTCATAAAATAGTCAAAAAGATAAACCATCGTCAATTAACACAGGAATATAATAAAGCATCGATAAACGTCTATCTCTAGAAAGATTAAAGAAGATAAACATATCCCTCCTTGTTCTAGCACATGAATCATCATTTCCTCAGATATTTTTGCCTTGTTTCGCCTTGGTTATCAAGAAATGGAGCTTAAGCCGCCATGAGAGGAGAGCTTTGAAAGGTTGAAGATGATAGGAAAATGATAAGAGCGCGAGCCATCCTCTCTCTCCTCCAAAAGTATCGTTTTATAGGCCGTTGAGGTAAGGACACATGTCCTTAAGGTTATTTGCGTGATAATCTACCGTACACAATTTGTTATAACAGAAAATCTAGCTGGTAGATTCATCCTTATCCTTAGCAGTCTGGACAGCTGGCCACTGTAGTGTCAAACCGGCTGTAGTGATGAAACTTTCTCTTCAAGGACATTAGTAATGCAGTAACAAAGCAGAAAAAAGGTAGAAAATTCTACAAGAGCAACTATGACTAGAGTTAGACAAAATACAAATAATAAATAAAAAATGAAGAAATGAATGCATGAAACACTATTGTGGATGTAAGGAAACTCTGGTACAGCCCAAGACGTAGATGAAAAATTATCATACGAATTTCAACAGTGATCCATGTACGAGGAACAAATTCAGGGTGAAAAGGGATGAAAATTACCTTAATTAAATCTGAAAAACTGCAAAGACGTGATGAGAATCCAATTCCTCTAGCACGATGTCGAATCCTAGTCGTCACAGCAGCATTCTGACCTCTATGCAGTCCACCCGAACGAAACGAATAATATTTTACTTCTCTAACTGTTAGAGAGGTTATTAGCAATAGGCATAATTTTGGTTGTTAGATCTTATGCCTTTATATAGCATTCAGAAACCTAATTCTACTTAAATTCAGTTTTATTAAATATACAATATATTTAACCTAATATAATTAAATATGTAGAATCTCATTCTACTTCAATTAGGTTTCTTTAGGGATACATATTTTAATAGTGTTTGATAATTACAATAATTATGTAATATTAAAATATATAAAAATGAAATTATATAATTACAATAATTATAATAATTTTGGTTTTAAGTAAAATCAAATATATATCTATATATATTTATTTTAACTAATTTCGTGTACAACAAGTTTGTACATATTCTATCTAGTCAATATATGTTCGTTTCAATCATAGGGTGTGACCCTTGTAGGTTCGCGTAACGTTATCAGTAATATCTAGAACAATTCTAATATTACAAGCAATGAGTGACATCTAGCAATACATCATTGCTACCTAAGTTACAGGAAGTCGTGGTCCGACATAACCTTTCTGTGATTAATGTTTATGTATAAAATCCTTTTGTCCTTATATCTAGAATGGAAACAAGTCATGGAATAGTCACACTTGTATAATCCATCTAATATTTCTTGATATCTCGAGTAGACTATTATCAACGAATAACTATGATATCTCATATCAATTTATTCGAGCATGTCCATGCATTTCTAGTCTCACTCAATCAAGTGGCCTACAATATTTTCTCCTATTATATAGGAGGGATAAATCCTATATTGACCAACCATATCTCACCACATAGTTCGCGGCATATCCAAAAAGATTCTTTATAGCGTAGTCAGTTATGACACACGTTTGACTATATCAAAATATGTGACTAACAATGTTCAAATAATGATGATATCAAGTCTGAGGATCATACATGTATTTATCACTTATGAGCAATGTTGTGACTGTCACATAATAATCCAAGAAACATGCTCATAGCGGGTCAGTCCAGTATGTCGTTCTCTAGCACATACTCATGTATTGATTTTGACATCTCCATGTCAATGACAACACTTTGTCATCAATCAACTACAGATTAGTCTTAAATGCATCTTTGTTGTCCACGTCTACAAAGATACTCGACTAAGAACCTTTTAAGAATAATCATTCTAAGGACTTTATTATAATTCAGTTTATATATATACGCATAATAACGACTGATAATAATAACTATGACTTCATATTAATAAACAAGATAAAAGAAGTATGTCTTTTACAATCATCTTATTATTGGTCTTTGGGTATACTCCAACAGTGGGGACAAAATAATCCATAAATCGAGAAGAAATACGTGCTCTTTTGAGAGTTATCACACCCTCAAACTTGGGTTTTTATTTGTCCTCAAGTAAAATTGAAAACAAAAAGGTATAGCAAAAATTTAAGGACATTCTAGCTACATGAATCATTCCAACCAATCAATGAATCAACTACATCGACATGATAGAGGACTGTATCAACAACTCAAACATAAATACATGAACTAGCATTTCAACAATACATAGTATCATGCCTATCAAATAAGAATCATTCTACCTAATAACATTTATTTAACACATAACACATATTTAAAAATATATTTATATATTTATAAGTATCAAGGGATATCGAACAATGAATGCACCCTAGACCCTGAGAAGTAAAATATTGTGCAACGAACCCCCAGAAAATACTTCATTGCCTAGACACACACTCATGCAGCAACAGCCTTTGGCCAGATTCCTTTTTCTAACGCATGCATTGGGGTGTTCCCCCTTAAGCCACTATCTTATTACACTCACATTGGAATGCCATTTATTTACACATAATAAGTACTATTAGCATATATAAAACAAGTTGAACAAGGTAGAATTCATCCGAAAGAAGAGAGATGATGCTAGATATCCTTTACTCAAATAAGTAAATGTATTCATACAGAGTTATAATGCAATCATCTAGCATATATATCCAACCAACTCATCAATAATTAGAATGATTCAAGATTTAAGCATCAAATATAAGCAAAATATTTTCAACACAAAAGAACCTTGCTTTTGCTTAATTTTTTTTAAATGAGGGTGCATTTCAAATCCCAGGTGTATACCCCCAAACTTAAAAATTACATTGTCCCCAATGCAAAAACAGAATGTAGTTACAATGATGAATGCAATGAAAATAAAACTAAATGCAATTACAATGACAATACAGTTAACAAAATGAAAGTACTCTACATGGTATGCCTGCCTATAAAATCTAAACACTAACTCAGTCATTGTCTGGCATATTTTGGAAAATAAAACTAAATGCAATGAAAATAAACACTACAGTCATTGTCTGGCATATTTTGGAAAATCTAAACACTACAGTTAACAAAATGCAAGTATACACGGTCTGCAAGTAATACAGCTGGTAAGTTGAGTATCGATCCCACAGAGATTGACCTGAAATTCAATTGCCTTGATTGTTACTTGCCTTAAGAAAAATTTGATTTGATTTGATTTGAAATTGGTTTTGGAAAATAATTAAAAAGTAAAGAAATGAAAGTAAAGTAAAGACGTTGGCAAGGAAGGTGTTTTAATGGATGATGAGCGTTGGCAGGGAATGCCTGGTTTTCACGCTATTCATGCCGTGCCAGCCTTTAACAATGACCTGTCTTGGCATTGTTTGCCGAGTAGATTCACAATTAGCAAAGCCTTTCTCGATGGTCATTGCCCTAAATTGATCATGTAAAATCCCTATACCTCTATAGTGTTTGTTTTTAAATAAACCAATTTGATTAAGCTCCAATCTATACTTCTAAGGGGTAGATTTCACTCCTAAAGTAAGTTCATCTACTTGAACGACTTCTCTCGAAGCTTCTCTCCTCAGTATTCAACAACTTATTCGTTGCCACCCCAAGTCTGTTAAGATATTGAGGCACAATAGGCCAACAGTGCTAGCTCTCGCTTGCTAGAGTATTTAGGAAACATTAAAGTATGCCGAATAGACAAAACCATGCCAAGGCAAGTTTATTATTAAAAACTAAAGCATGAAAATAACATAAAACCCAAGCATCCCCCACCAACTATTAAATTAGTTCATGGTGAGGGATTTAACCAACAATCCATAAACATTTTCGAGATACACCATCCTTAAAAACAAGATAAAATAACTTTTAAGAGAGAATGGGCTAGAAGGGGTCTCTCGATCCAGCCCTTCAAGATCCAGGCTTCTCGGCCAAGCTGGTTGGACCACCCTTCCACGGTGTAGCCGGTCGTCAATCGTCACACACCAACTCCTCACGATCCAATATCCTTTAAGTCTAGCTCGGTTGGTGTTTAAATAGGCATGCGGGGAAGGGATAGGATGAGCTCCTCATTTGAATTTTAAATTTCAACTGCCCAAGGGATAAGAGATTATCATCTTATCCAAATTTAAATGAGAGCTGATCAGGCTAGGGCTGACGTCATACTGCCGATGCTGCCTTGGCGTCCAAGCTTGACATGAATTTGCCAACAAGTCTTGGCACCATCTTATCCGCTATTTTTTCAGAGATTGATCCAATTGCTATCTTTTCAGAGCCTGATCACGTCCTATTTTTTCGGGGTCCAACAGTCTCTTGGCATGGCATCAAGTTCACTTCTCTGCCAACCGGTGCTTGGCATTGTCTGGTCCATCTGTGCCAACAACACTCGACATTCTCTCTGGTGCTCATTTTTGTGTTGCTTTTCTGGGTCAATTCCTATGCCAAACCTGTAAAATTGCCAACAAAACAACCCTTCACACTGGCATAGACAAAACTCTAAACTCCTTATGCAAATGCATGGTTTTAACATCCTAATGCAACTAAATGTACCTAAAAACAAGCAAAAGCATTGTAAGATTGGCATTAAAAACAATACTTTTGGAGAGGTAACACACCCCAAACCTAACTCATTGCTTGTCCTCAAGTAATGCAATCAAAATAAAAACAAAAACTATGAAAATGTTACCTCGACAAAATTTTGGTTGAATGCCAACACGTGTTGGCAAGCAGAATTTTGGCTCTATTTCTGTCCTCAGTATCTCAGTGCAATAATGCCAAGCAGGTAGTAATTCAAGTGCAGCAATATAACTCTAATCTAAGTTCATGAAGAGTGCATGATGTGTAGGCAATATACATCAAGTATCCTTTCACTCCCTTAGACAAATTTTACTACCTAAACTCAGATTTTTATCTTTTTTCTTTGCCAAGGGTTTCTGTTGGCACTAACTTAAGCTTGCTTCGTGACACTATTTAGTGTGAGAGATAAGAGGGAGCATACCACGAATCCCCACCTTAATCTAGACATCACTAGGATTTCTCTTCAACTCATACTCTAAGGTTTTGGACTTGAGAACTAAGAGGGAGCAAACCACGAAGCCCCAAGTAACTTATTATCCCTAGGTAGAGGAGAGTTCATTTTTTCATTGCCCTGGCAGAACATTGCTGCCTTATTAGTTTCTTTTACCCTGGCATCACTATTTTTTTTCTTTTTTTTTAAATTTGAGCATAGTTTCAAAAAGTCTAAGTTTGCTAAGGAACTAGATACATACTACGTGTTAAGTGTAAGTTCAATTCCCTAAACTAGAGATCAGTTGCCAAGCTAACCTGGCATACTACTCTGCTGGTATGGCATGGCAACTAAAGATTAGAGTTTCCTCATTGGACAGATACCTAGATCAAATTAAACTTGCCTAACAAATTTTATCATTTTTCAAAATTAAATCGAGGCAAAATTTTCTTTTTCTTTTTTTAGTGGTTCGGTATGCATCTATTCTAAATGACCTAAATGGCATGACAACAGAAATTAAACATGAAAAGCATGGCATAAATGTGAAAGAAATACACACCCCAAACCCAAGATGTGCATTGTCCCCAATGCATGAAACAACGCATATATACAAGAAAATAGAATAGAATAAAATAAAATGCATGATCATGTAAATGTAATGGAATGAAATGTAAAACAGTTTAGGAAGAAGAAGACTCCCTTTCAGAGTCTATTTGCCGTGCGGCATGGGTCTTTCTTCTCACATACGGCCCATAGTCATGGGCCATATGCTTCTTTCTTTTCAAGCTTGGTTTTGAAGCAGCAGTGGAGGATCCAACTTCCTCTTTTTCCTTGGTAGGCTCCGATGCGGCAGGTGCATCGGTGGCATCAGATGGCGTATGGACAGTAGGTGTTACTGGCGACTTGGCTTTGGTTTCCTTCGATTTAGATGAAGAATCAGAACTGGCAGACTCGACTTCAACTGGAGACAACGAGACTGTGGCATCAGACGGGGTATGAAATGGACTAGCTGGCATGGCATTATTGCTGGTAGAGAGTTTGGCAGGGAAGTCTGGAAACTCTGGCACAAAATTAGTTGATAATTTTGTAAGAGCTTCTCTGATCACAACATCCCTGGCCTGGATATAGTGTTGCATCTTGACATTGAGCTCCTCAGCCTTCTCTAGCTTTTGGAGAATAATCTCTTGGCGTTGGTGAATTTGGGACAGCAGTGCCAGTGAACTGTCTGGCATAGTTTCTGGCATGGTTGCTGGTGTGGTTGCTGGCGCGGCCTTTGACTCTTTGGGCTTTGGTGTGGGTGCCCTTGCCTTTCCCTTGCCCTTGTCTTTGGGCTCGGTAGCAATTAGATTTCTCCATATAGCAGCAGTAATCGTTGTTTCTTTGATCGTTTGCTTTTTATCCGTATCAAGCTTTGGCACATCATGGAGCATACAAACGTTAGAAATCAACAAAGGGAAAAACAAGCTGCCAGTACCTTTCATTGCGCACTTGTAGGTTTCCTCAATAATGAGCTTGCCAACATTGATTTTGTGCCCCATAACAATGGAGTGCAATATGATCTTCCTTTCTTCCGACACTGTTTCGTTAGGGGATGTGGGCATTAGATTCGCCTTGAGAAAGTGATTCCATCCTCTCTATTGAGGTTTCAAAGCCAGCCTCTTCACGTACGGTGCCCGTTGGATGACACTGTCCATGCTGTGCCAGGCTTGCATAGATCTGCCAGCAGTCTCATTCTCTTGGCGGCGTTCATTGAATCAATGTACTCAAAATACTCATCCTCTGCACCATCTAACTCAAACATATTATTGATATACCCTTTATTGAAATGAACACATTTACCTCTAATCATCAAGAATGACGAATCCTTGGCCACAAGGTGCGCATAGAATTCTTGGACGATTGTGGCATAAACCTCCCCTTTTTGCTGGCAAAACTGAGTCCATTTGTGCAAGTTAATCGTAGACATGACTTCCGGAGGGAGCCATTGTTCGTCTCTGTGTTGAGGTTGAAGTGCTTCTCGTAGCAAAAACTCCTCGAGGCAAAATTAGATTCAAACTTTTTCTCGTTCTCCTCATTGAAGAATTGCTTGAAGGGAGTAGACGAAGAAGCCATTGATACTCGTTGAAGAAACTTGAAACGATGATGAAGAAAAAGGATGATTTGGATTTTTTTACTTACTTATTGAAGGGAAAGTAAAAAGTGAGAGAGTTGTTTGGGTTTCTTTTAACCAGCTAGGTGAGAAAGTGAAAGGTTTTGGGTTGGTTGAGTGTTTTAATGGGAGTAGTAATTAGGGATAATGATGGGAGAGAAAAAGAATTAATTTTAAAAAAGAAAAGGATGGAGTGATAAGGTTGAAGTGATAAGGTGATAGGTGATAAGATAGGGTAAAGATTGGAGTGATAAGGTGATTGATTTGAAGTTTAATTTCCCATCAAAATTTTGGGCGGTTAGGGTTTAAAGTCAAATAAAAATAACTCTCTTATTTTACTAGGCCGATAAAACTAGAGTTTTTTTTCTCTCTTCCTTCTATCTTTTGCACCGATACATGCCAAGCTACTCTAGCATTGCATCTGGCAGATTTTTCTATTGAAGCGTTAGCCCCTACCAGCGATCTTGGCATAATGAATATGCACAACTCAAAGGAAACCTTTCAACACAGTAAAGGAATGAAAACATGAAACTTAAAAATAAAGAAAAACAATTAGAAGCCTAAAAACAAAGAAAAACACTAACCTAATATTTACAAAAGTTTAAACCTGATGGTGTTTTCATGTTACCTCTGCCAAGAGGATCACCTCTTTGGCATTGTTCTGATCACCTTCCATATAGTGCCTCAAACGTTGGTGCCATTCACCTTAAAGATCTCGCCCGTCTTCAAATTCTTGATGTCCACAGCTCCATGAGCATAGGGCTTCACAACTTCATAAGTGCCCATCCATCTTGATCTGAGTTTCCCTGGAAACAACTTAAGCCGTGAGTTGAATAACAAAACACGTTGGCCTACCTCAAACTGTCTTGGCATTATCCTACTATCATGCCAACGCTTTGCTTTTTCCTTGTAGATCTTGGCATTCTCATAGGCTTGTGTTCTGAATTCCTCCAACTCACTTAGGTCTAGTAACCTCTTTTCTCCAGCAGCTCTCCATGCCATGCCAAGTGTTCTGATGGCCCAGTAGGCTTTATGCTCAAGCTCCACTGGCAGATGGCATGGCTTTCCGAAAACAAGTTGAAATGGTGACGTACCCAAAGGAGTTTTAAATGTAGTCTTGTAAGCCCACAAGGACTCATATAGTCTTAAGGACCAGTCTTTCCTTGATGGATTAACAGTCTTCTCTAAGATTTTTTTGATCTCCTTATTTGAAATCTCAGCTTGTCCGTTTGTTTGTGGATGATATGCCGTGGCAATTTTCTGTTGTATACCATACCTGCACAATGCTTTAGAAATTATATTACATTTAAAATAAGTGCCCTCATCATGAACAATCACTCTAGGGGTGCCAAATCTAGTGAAGATATGCTTATGTAAGAACTTGGCAACAACCTTGGCATCGTTTGTTGGCTGAGCAACAACTTCTACCCACTTAGATACGTAGTCAACAACCACAAGAATATATACATTACCAAATGAGGGTGGAAAAGGACCCATAAAGTCTACCCCTATACATCAAATAAATCCGCAGGCATAATGTTTTGAAGTGGTAGTTGGTGTCTGCCAGAGATGTTTCCTGTATGTTGGCATCGATCACATGCCTTGGCATACTCGTGGGCATCCTTATATAGTGTGGGCCAAAAGAATCCTGACTGCAGTACCTTGGCAGCAATCTTTACCCCAGCAAAGTGACCTTCATATGGTGCGGCATGGCATAGATGCAATATTTTATGCTGTTCATCCTCAGGTACACGCTGGCGGATCACTTGGTCAGCACACTATTTGAACAATATTGGCTCATCCCAATAGTATTGCCTGACTTCCCGCAAGAACCTTTCTTGGCATTGTATGCCAAGTCTGGTGGCAGAATGTTACTTACCACGTAGTTGACAATATCGGCATGCCATGGCATGGCATTAACTGCAAGCAAATACTCGTCAGAAAATTCATCTCTGATCAAATTGGTCTTTCCATCTTCAAGATGATACTCTAAACGTGAGAGATGGTCAGCTACTAGGTTTTCACTGCCCTTCTTGTCTCGGATCTCAAGGTCGAATTCTTGAAGTAGGAGCGTCCATCGGATTAGTCTGGGCTTGGCATCCTTCTTTGCCAAGAGATACTTAAATGCCGAATGATCTGTAAAAACCACAACTTTATTACCAATTAAATAAGATCTAAATTTGTCAAAAGCAAATACAACTGCAAGAAATTCTTTCTCAGTCGTAGAGTAGTTTAGTTGTGCTTCGTTCAAGGTTCGGCTGGCATAGTAGATGGCATGGAAAACCTTGCCATGCCTTTGTCCCAAGACTGCTCCAACGACATAGTCGCTGGCATCACACATGAGCTCGAATGGCTCATTCCAGTCCGGTGCCACAACTATAGGGGCATTGATTAACTTTTCTCTAAGCTCCTGAAATACTCTCAAACAAGAATCGTCAAATGCAAAAGTGGCATTATGTTCTAACAACAAGCATAAAGGTTTGGAAATTTTTGAAAAATCTTTAATAAAATGTCGATAAAAACTGGCATGTCCTAAAAAACTTCTTATACCTTTGACACTTGTTGGAGGCGGTAGCTACTTAGTTACCTCAACTTTTGCTTGATCAACCTCTAACCCTCTCCCAGTTACCTTATGCCTAAGAATAATGTCCTCTTTCACCATGAAGTGGCTTTTTTCCCAGTTCAACACTAGGTTTGTCTCTATGCATCTCTTCAAGACTTGCTCCAAACTCAGAAGGCATTCCTCAAATGTTTTGCCAAACACTGAGAAATCATCCATGAACACTTCCATGTTGTGGTCGATCATATCGGAAAAATGGACATCATGCAACATTGAAATGTTGCCGATGCATTACATAGGCCGAACGGCATACTTCTAAACGCAAATGTCCCATATGGGCACGTGAATGTAGTCTTCTCTTGATCATCAGGTGCGATGGCAATTTGATTATAACCTGAATAACCATCCAAAAAACAATAGAAAGCTTTACCTGCCAACCTGTCTAGCATCTGATCAATGAATGACAATAGGAAGTGGTCCTTCCTCGTGGCATTGTCCAGCCTCCTATATTCCATGCACACTCTCCATCCCGTGAAAGTTATGGAAGGGATTAGCTCAGCTTCACTATTTCGTACTGCGGTCAAGCCACCCTTCTTTGGCACGCATTGCACCGGGCTAACCCAAGAGTTATCAGAAATGGGATATATAATCCCAGCATCAAGCCATTTTATGATATCTTTTTTTACTACCTCTTTCATGCTTGGGTTTAGCCTTCTTTGGCCTTCAATGGTCTTGCCATGGTAATCCTCCAAGATAATCTTATGCTTGTAAATGGTTGGGCTAATTCCTCTAATGTCTGCCAAAGTCAACCCTAATGCCTGCTTATAGTCACGTAATATTGCCAACAACCTTTCCTCCTGATCATTAGTGAGACCAGTGGCAATGATTACTGGTAGAGTTGAGTGTTCACCTAAATAAGCATACTTCAAGTGATCTGGTAGTGGTTTCAGTTCCAATACCCCTGGCTCCTCAATTGTTGGTTTAGGTGCCTTGAGTTCTTTGCCGGCCAACTGTAGTGGCTCAAAATAACTAGCCTCTTCAACCTCCAAGACCGGTTCTTCTGGTTCTTCAAACAGATCGGCTATGCCATCTAAATTGTTGGCATCAAATTCTGTATCCTGGCATAACTGTGCCGTGTCCAAAGTGTAAATGGACTCCATCATCTTCTCTACTTGGCACTCATCAGGTTCATCTACACATTTCAAATCTTGAAACACATTAAATGTAACTTGCTGGTCATTCATGCGCATTGTTAGTTCCACTTTATGAACGTTAATCAAAGCCCTACCCGTGGCAAGAAAAGGTCTCCCCAGAATAATCAGGACATTAATATCAGCCTCATAATCCAAAATGATAAAATCAAATTTAAAAATAAATTTGTCTACCTTTACCAACACATCCTCAATCTTACCATTGGGATGTGCATAGGATCGGTCTGCCAGCTGAAATGTCACTGTGGTAGGTCTTGCTTCTATGCCAAGCTTCCGAAAAACTAACATTGGCATCAAATTGATGCTGGCTCCTAGGTCACACAGTGCCTTGCCCATGAATTTGTTACCAATGGTGCAGGGAATAGTGAAACTTCTCGGATCTTTCAACTTTGGTGGCAATCATTTTAGGATCATGGCATTGCATCCTTTGATTAGAGCAACAGTTTCAAAGTATCCCAACTTCCTCTTTTTGGAAAGAATGTCCTTCATAAATTTGACATAGTTGGGCATTTGTTCAAGGGCTTCTACCAATGGAAAGTTGATTTGTAATTACTTAAGAACCTTCAAGAAGCGCTTGAACTGCTGATCTTGCTTATGCTTTTGGAGTCTTGCTGGAAATGGTGGTGGCAGATAGATACGTGCCTGCTCTGCTAGCTTTGCCAATACAGTGTTGGCATCAGTGTGCTGTTTGGCATCAGTTCTGGAATTAGTGTGCTGTTTGGCATCAATTCTGGAATTAGTGTGCTATTTGGCATTGGTTCTGGCATCATTGTGTTGTCTAGCATCGGTTCTGGCATTAGTGTGTTGTCTGGCATCATCTGTTTTTTTTCCTCTTTCTCTGCTTCTCTGGGATTATCTGCTAGCACAGGCTTCTCATCTTGGAAATTAATTGGCTGCTTAGCAACCTACTCCATCTCGCACTGCTTACCACTCCGAAGAGTTATAGCTTTGCACTGCTCATTATCTTTGTGTCGAGCATCTTCTATGTCACTTGGCAATGATTCCTGGGGTCGATTGCTGAGTGCACTGGCAATCTGCCCAAGATGGACTTCCAAGTTTCTCATTGATGCTGCCAAACTTTGGGCTGTGGCATCATTCCTCTCCATGTACTCTATGAGAGTGCCTCCTTGGTCGAGTCTCTGTCCTTGCTGAAAATTGTTTTGGGCTTTCTGTGGCATGTAATTCTGATAGAATGCTAGCATGGCATTGTTATTCTGCCTCTGAGTATTCTGACGCTGGGCATTGTACTGGTTACCTCCTTGATTTCCCCAAGCTAAATTAGGGTGTTGTCTCCAACCTGCATTATAAGTATTAGAGCTAGAATTATAGTAACAGTTAACATTGCTAACAAAATTTTCCGATTCAGGGTTGGCAGGGCATTCATCCACATGATGATTCTCTCCACAGATTGTACAGAATGGGTCTAATACTTTGACTTCTTGGGACTCATTGTTCTTTTGCAGCATTCTTACCATGCTAGTAAGGTTGGAAATCTCGGCATGAATGGATGTTAGTTCATCAACCTAAAATTTCCCATTGGTTTTAGTTCCGGTCCCAAGTCTTGCAACAGGATATTCAAAATCATTGATTGCAATCCTCTCTAAAATGTCAACAGCCTCAGTATATGTCTTGTCAAGCAATGAGCCAGCTGCCGAAGCATCAACAACAGTCCTCGTTTGTGCATTCAGTCCATTGTAAAAGGTTTGGATATGGGTCTAATTCAGGAATCCATGCATAGGACACCTCATCAACAGGTCTTTAAATTGTTCCCAGGCATCATATAAGGTATCATCCTCAGCCTGCCTGAATGTAATGATTTTATCCCGCAGCTTGGCAGTGAGTGTTGGCAGCTAGAATCTTGTCAAGAACTTCTAGCATAGGTCTGCCCATGAAGTAGCTGAGTCAGGTGGCAAGGAGTTAAGCCAAGCCTTTGCTCTATCTCTCAAAGAAAAAGTAAATAACTTCAGCTTCACGGTATCTTCAGGTACTCCATTTTGTTGGAATAACTGGCAAATCTCCATGAATTGCTTCAGATGTTGCCTCAGATCTCCAGTGAGTGCTCCATCAAACTGACCTACATTCAAAAGAGTTTGAATCATTATCGACTTAAGTTCAAAATTGATAGCGTTTACCTCTGTGCCAACAAGTCCTGGCATCAAATTGTCAATGGTTGGTGCTGAATGTTCTCTAATAGGTCTCTCATTAACAACTGGGACAACAGGTGGTGGTGGTAACTCATTGTTAAGTGGATTTCCTCCATTGTTCACCACACCATTCCCTCAATTACCTTGGTTCATCTCTCGAAATCTTCTTTTTAACCTCCGCAAGGTTTTCTCAATTTTCGGATCGTATGGCCACTCGCCCACCACAGGATTGCTTATGGTCATACACCGATAAAAGTAAAAGGTAAAAAATAAAAACATAAATAAAAATAAAAGAAAGACAAGTAAAAATTTAAAAACAATCAATTTCGTTGCTATCCTCGGCAACGTCGCCAAAATCTTGTAGACTCTCTAGGTGAATACTGGCAAAAGTGGTAGAAAATATGTCTTGGAAAATATAAGAATATACCAAAAGGAGTCTTTTGCATGCAAGTATACACAGTCTGCAAGTAATACAGCTGGTAAGTTGAGTATCGATCCCACAGAGATTGACTTGGAATTCAATTGCCTTGATTGTTACTTGCCTTAAGAAAAAGTTGATTTGATTTGAAATTGGTTTTGGAAAATAATTAAAAAGTAAAGAAATGAAAGTAAAGTAAAGACGTTGGCAAGGAAGGTGTTTTAATAGATGATGAGCGTTGGCAGGGAATGCCTAGTTTTCACGTTATTCATGTCGTGCTAGCCTTTAACAACGACCTGTCTTGGCATTGTTTGCCGAGCAAATTCACAATTAGCAAAGCCTCTCTCGATGGTCATTGCCCTAAATTGATCATGTAAAAACCCCTATATCTCTATAGTGTTTGTTTTTAAATAAACCAATTTGATTAAGCTCCAATATATACTCCTAAAGGGTAGATTTCACTCCCGAAGTAAGTTCATCTACTTGAACGACTTCTTTCAAAGTTTCTCTCCTCAGTATTCAACAACTTATTCGTTGCCACCCCAAGTCTATTAAGATATTGAGGCACAATAGGCCAATAGTGCCAGCTCTCGCTTGGCAGAGTATTTAGGAAATATTAAAGTTTTTCGAATAGATAAAACCGTGCCAAGGTAGATTTATTATTAAAAACTAAAGCATAAAAATAACATAAAACCCAAAAATCCCTCACAACTATTAAATTAGTTCATGGTGAGGGATTTAACCAACAATCCATAAACGTTTTCGAGATACATCATCCTTAAAAACAAGATAAAATAACTTGAAAGAGAGAATGGGCTAGAAGGGGTCTTTCGATGCAGCCCTTTAAGATCCAGGCTTCTCGGCCAAGTTGGTCGGATTACCCTTCCACGGTGCAGCCGGTCGTCAATCATCACACACCAACTCCTCACGATCTAATCTCCTTTAAGTCTAGCTCGGTTGGTGTTTAAATAGGCATGTGGGGAAGGGATAGAATGAGCGCCTCATTTGAATTTCAACTACCCAAGCGATAAGAGATTATCATTTTATCCAAATTTAAATGAGAGCTGATCAGGCTAGGGTTGACATCATACTGCCAACGCTGCCTTGGCATCCAAGCTTGGCATGAATCTACCAACAAGTCTTGGCACCATCTTATCCACTATTTTTTCGGAGCCTGGTCACGTCCTATTTTTTCGGGGTCCAACAGCCTCTTGGCATGGCATCAAGTTCACTTCTCTGCCAATCGGTGCTTGCCATTGTCTGGTCCATCTGTGCCAACAACACTCGGTATTCTCTCTGGCGCTCTTTCTTGTGTTGCTTTTATGGGCCAAATCCTATGCCAAACTTGTAAAATTGCCAAAAAAACAACCCTTCATATTGGCATAGACAAAACTCTAAACTCCTTATGCAAATGCATGGTTTTAACATCCTAATGCAACTAAATGTACCTAAAAACAAGCAAAAGCATTGTAAGATTGTCATTAAAAACAGTACTTTTGGAGAGGTAACATATATCGTTGTGCTATGAGTAGATGGCAATAACTTGGAATTCATAAGCTAGAACTAGATCTTTGCAGGCATGGCTAAAAATTCCTATGCATGGTAAAATTTCCCAAATTGGTCCCCGGCCAAAATGCATCAGCAACACACAAACCCCTAACAAGCAAATCCAGTTTCTCATCATCAATATCTTTCACAAATAGCGAGTGTTCATCAATGTCTGCGATGGTCTTTAACATCAAATTAATTATGGCAACACTCTAGAGAATAGAACTTTCTCTCACTAATACCAACTTCAGTGATGGCTCGTAAAGGTTAAAGTAGAATTCCCTTACCAGAGCAGAGCTAAAACTGTCTGGGTGAGTGCAAAAGGTGCCCCATTTATGAAGCTCAATGGTCTGGTGAATTAGCTTTCCAAGTTTCTCTTTCTGAGATAGCACAATCCCTTGCTCCGGAAGTATATTCCATTTGAGGATGTGCTTTTTGTAACGAACTTCTGCCATTGTTGTCTGAAATACCTCGTATTCAGTATTCTCTATTGGTGCAACTGGTTCCTCGTCTTGAGGGTTGGAAGCAAAGCCTTGAGTTTCTTTTGTAGAAGTCTTCATGGAGATTTTTTGATTAGCTCTTGTCTTTGCCATGAGAGAGTACAAATAAAGACGAAAAAGAAGAATATTTGCAAAAAAAATTAAGCTTTGTAGAATAGAAGAAGAAAAAGGAGAAGACTTTAGTGAAGAAGGTCAGTGAATCCAAGTTATTAAATAAATGGGAAAGAAAAGAAGGAAGTGAAAAGGTGCGATATTTATCATCTAATGTGATGAGTTTTGACGGTTCTGATTATGGCGTAAAATTCACGCCCGTCCAATTGCATCTCCCGTTCTCTCAAATCAAAGGTTGTGATTGGGTAAAAAATTAGTGTAATTAAATCACCTAAAATGCCCCCAAAATCATGTATAACATATGTTGCCTTTACAATACAATCCTTTGGAAGAAGATTCCATACCAAAATAAGGAAAGATTATTCTACAAAAAAGAAAAAAAAGACTTAAAAGAAAAATAAACAAATAAAGGAAAAGAAACTACATACACATCTATCAAAGAAATTAAAGAAAATCATTAAAAAAATTCGACCAATTTAATGGTCTCGACACTTTTAGAATCAAAGTCACCAAAATAAAGCTTGAGTCTTTGTTCATTGACTTTGAATGAGATCCCTTCTTTACTATCATTGATTGTGACTACACCATGTAGAAAGACTTCAAATGGTCCCGACCAACGTGATAGTAATTTGCCTGGGTGCAACTTCAGTCGTGAATTGAATAGAAAACCAATTGTCCAACCTCAAATTGTCAATGCAATATGATCTTATCATGACAGTGTTTACTCAAATTGTCAACCTCAAATTGCCTGGCTAGCGGCGGCCGGCGGCGGAAGGGACGGCGGATAGCCGTCGGTTTCTGGGTTCATCAGGGTTCGGCTCTATGGGTTTAGAGAAGAATAAGAGCTTCGCTCTTAAGGGTGAAAAAAATGGGGAAAGGGTCAATTTTTAATCTGATAAATGTGATATATAGCGTCTTAATATTTTCAAAATGGGTTAATTCGGGCTTAAGGGCTCCCGCGTTTCTGATCTTTTCAAATCGAGTCTGCCGTTTGGTTTATTCACAATCCTGGTCCCTCGTAGTTCTTAAAATCTTCCGTTTTCGTCCCTTAATTAAATGAAATCAGTTTTTCAAATGGTCAAATTACGCCCCAAGGACTTCCGCGTTTTGGAAAATTTCATTTCAAGTGTGCCGCATGGGCATTTTACAGCCCCGGTCCTTTTAAGTTTCTTTAAGCTTGAAATCACATCCATAAATCGAGTTTTACTTCCTTTTAATTTCTGCCTTTCTGTTTATTTCTTTTCATTTCAGTCTTGTTTCCATGTAAATATTCATGTTCGTATTATAATCATATATGTTGATGTATTCTATTGTTTTATTTTATATCCCTCGTATATGCCTCGTATTTTATGTTTAAATGTATATGTGTATTAAGCTTACGATAGTTATGTATCTTTTTATCCGGTTATTCGTATTAAAGTATGCTATGTTCTAGTTGACTCGTAAACATCATGTTTTGTATTTTTGTACGTATTGCATGTTTCCTTCGCTTTTAGGTTACGTGTTAGTGTGTCTTCTTTTTATGTATAATATATTGTTCTATATATGTTGAAACGTGTTTTATTTCTAATATGTGTGTCCTCTTGAAATATATGTTTTTGTCTATACATGTATTTATTCATTCCTTGTTATTGTGACATGTTCAATTTGTTTTTATCTACTATTAAGCTTGATACGTATATGTGTGTTTTAATTACGTATTTTATTTATGTTAGATTAGTACTCCGTTATGCGAATATTTACTGTCTTTAAATTATCTACCATGTTTTATATTTTTGCCACCAAGATTGCATATGATTTATAACTTGTTAATGCGGTGCCCTTTTATCCGAGCGTAAACGGGGCCAGTATCAGGCGTAGTGATAGTGGTTGGGCGTTTATTCTCGGATAACGGGGCCCTTAAAATTTACTCGCAATTATGACTGAATTTTAAAATAATCGTCACTTTAATCCGGAAAATCCAATATTAATAAAGCGGTAATTATTAAAGTACCAGTTTTGGGCGGTGTGGGGGTGCTAATCCTTCCCCATCCGTAACCGACTCTCGAACCCAATATCTTTGAATCTCTGGTTTTATGGTGTCCGGCCTACCTAAGTGGCCGGTGGCGACTCCATTTTTTTAAATGCGGTTTCTTTTAAAACCCCATGGAATAAATATTTTTAAGAATCACAAACACCTTTTCAAACACCTCCAAAAATCCTCGTTTTTATTTAGCGATGATAAGAAAAAAAGACATCGCTACACCAATCCTCAATTAATCAGGTTACATGCATACACGTCCAATTTCAGCTAAAACGAATCATACAAACACATTCAAATTGTATACATACAAAATGGGGGCCAAAATGAAAGAATCTAAAACCACATCAACACTTTAACGCACTGGTATCGGTACATAGGACACTGTACCGATACCAAGCTTATTGATACTCTTTCCCGAGTATCGGTACCCAGGCCAAAATGGTAAAAGTCCCAAATTCCATTAGCTAAATTCTGTACCGGTACACTTCCTCGAGTATCGGTACCCAGGCCAATTTTACATTTACCTGTACCGATACTGGGAACCCTGTACCAATACACAAAGGCCTATAATTCCCCTTTTAGCTATTTTTTTGACTTCCAAACCAATAAAATTAGTCCCAAACATCCTAACATGCATACTTAACACATTAGTCATATTAGGTACACATCTACAACATGCCAAACCATCAAATATGCATTAACGGACACGAAAACATAAACTATAGGCATGCTTTCCTAAACATTTCAACAAGCATGCTCAAAATTGAAACTAAGCATAAATCCATCAATCCATATTACAAATCTAAACAGAAACCAACAACCGACAAGATACAATCCTTGTAAGCAGATGAATTCAAAGTATAAATCCCCAAACTTGTACAACACATTGCTATATTACAAAATGCTTTAAGCTAAAACTATACTCAATGTCAAAATATGTCTTAGGATCTCCTCGCTCCAATGCTTGCACAATCCTCAATTTTCTTCAAAGAAGAATGAGAGCGTAAGCAAACATATGCTTAGTGGTGCCACTCTTCCACATTCATCAATGCATTAATAACATGAGTATAAAAACCAATACTTTTGGAACCCCTTTTTAAAACATAACATACATAACAACCATATGCAAAATATAGTTTCCCATTTTTTTCTCATATATTGGCAAATATTGTGACCATTAGTCAAACCATTGCTCATTAAAACCACATTGGATACATGAATTTCTCGATAGACTTACCTCTACCAAATCATACCTTACCTAGTTAAACCGCAAGACACACCATCGACCTTGCCTAGTTAAACTGCAAGATTTACCATCAACTTGGGTTGCCTAGTTAAATTGCATACCCCAAGTGATAATCCAACAGCCCTAGTAGCCTAGTTAAATTTTTTTCCTCAAGGACCGTGGTGCTATTGTAGTACACTTTAAACTCTATGGCATGCCAACTATATCGATACTTTATTTCCATTTGTCACATAGCCAATATACACTTTTAAACACATTTACTTACTATTTTTAATATGCATTTAACAAAACATTTCCATATGCAAAAATTACATTGCCCAAGGTAACAACCACATTACATTTAGGAACTATTTCTTAATGCACTTAAGCATCCATAAACTTGATAAAACATTGCATATCTTTTAAATTATGCATAAACTGAAAGTAAGTCAATCCATACTTTTTAAACCAAAACATACGAAACAAGTAACATATCAATCTGATATCCAAAGGCAAAATTTGGGAGAGCTTACTTCTGAGTTTAGCTAAGCTTTATAGGCTTACACTAAACTCCTAACTCCTTATTCAAACCTTTAAGAGTGTCAGAAACACATATACACTCACCAATGCGCTACACTTTGCTTGCCGTTGTGTTCCAAGCCTTCAAAATGAGCCAACTTCCACAAGATGAGTTAGGCTTGACTCTCCCCTGTTTTGGTCACAGAAAACCAAAGGCAAAATGCATTGAAATTCATTCCAACACCAGCCTACAATCAACCAATGCAACCTCAACGAAATCACATCTAAAAACTAGCCGAATATATCAAAACAACCTCTAACGGCTATCAAACAACCTTCAGCCATAAACCTAAGATTCTAACATCTTAGTAACATCAAAGAACCCCCAAAAACATATCCCAACATCCTTATACCTCTACCAATAAAAAACTAACATAACATCCCAAAATAACCTTTATGCTACCTTAAAAACTAACGAATCAAATAGTTTCGGGATTGATTATGAAAATCTCATTTCACATTATCTTTATACAACCAAAATGTGAATTAACCCAATAAGAATTTCCAACAACCATCTTGTAAAACAAGAATTGAAGGAAAACATCAAAAATCATCAATAAATCCAATTTCCTTGAATTAAATCGCAAAACTATGTTATAATCCACAAAATACAAGCCAACTACTAAGGAATATCAATAAAGAACCTTAGTTTTAAGAGAGAAGATGAAATTTACCTTTGAAGAACTTCCCACCAAAATGACATAAGTTTGCTATTGAAAACAACTTGAGAAAATGATGAAATCTTTGTGAAATCTCTATGAGGTTTTGCTAAGAATGAAAAGATGAAATCTCAATTGTAAAACAGTAAGGAAATATGGAAATCATGATTGGAAAAAGAGATGGAAAATAAGAGAAAATGAGAAAGGAAAATCCAAGAAAATTTGATAGAATAGGAAAGAGATTTAAGAAACCAATTAACCGTCAAAGTCTTACCCAATTAAGGTGGAAAACTTTAATTAAAATATTTGGAAATAATATCTCTCTAAGGATTCTTAGTATTGGCCCACTTACATTTTAGTCACTTAAAACAGTTTTGCAATCTTTACAATTTAGTCACTCAAATCAAAATGTCACCTTAATTAGTTTAAGTAGCTTTCGAATTAATTACCAACATACTTGATAATATAACCAAACCTTTTTAATAAGTCAAACCAATTTTTATCTCAACCCTTTCTATTTTTAAAATATTAATTTCCCCAAAACTCATTTTATCGGCTAAATCAGTTCGATCGAGTCGAACCCGACCTGACCAAATCCCTAAACTTATAACCCTATTTTTAGGGTGTTGCATGTACGGTGTGCAAGATCTAAAGATTCAACCTGCCATTTTTGTTGAGCAATAACGGTGAGCACTTTAACAATGCTGTCACAATTTGGGAGATTGTCTTCAACTATTGTCAGTGCAGTATCCTCAACAATGAAAATACTACGATGATTCAAGTATTCTTGAATGATATTGTCTAGAACATTAATATGATGACATTCCTCTGTATTTCTTCCAAGATCTACATTAAATATCTCAAAAGTAACTTGGTCATTATCGACCCGCATTGTGAGTTCTCCTTTGGAGACGTCAATGATAGCCTTCTCAGTTGCTAATAATGGCTGGCCAAGAATAATAGTGACATTCTTGTTTGACTCACAATCAAGAATAATAAAGTCTGCTAGAAATAAAAACTTATCCACACGAACAAGAATGTCTTTAATTTGTCCATTTGGATGATTTAAAGATTTGTCCGCTAGTTGCAATGTGATCGTAGTGAGTTTTATTTTTCCAATGCCTAACTTCTAAAAAGTTGATAATGACATTAGATTAATACTAGCCCCCATATCACAAAGAGCTTTGTTGAAGTAGTGATTTCCAATAGAACAGGGAATGACGAAGCTGCCAGGGTCTTTCATTTTTCTTGGTAGACGGGTTGATATAAGTGCACTGTAGTCCTCTGTGAGCACAATGGTTTCTATAGCACTGAGCTTTTTCTTATTAGATAGAATTTCCTTCATGAACTTTGTATAATTAGGAATCTACGTATGAGCATCCATCAAGGGGATTTGCACTGTAAGTTACCGACAACTTAGATTGCAAGACTGGTGGGAGCGAAGTAATGACTTAAGGAGTCTTATCCTCCATGCTATCCTCTATTCCATCTTTTAACATTGGGTTAATTTTTGAGGATTCCCCATGCTCATGAGTAGATATGGGTGTTTGTTGCATCCGATCGGCAATTTTCTTGCCGCTACAGAGAGTAATAGCCTTGCAGTGTTCTTTACCCTTGATTACCAGGCTCTCAGTATTGCTAGAAAGTATGCCCAGTTGGCAAGAATTCATATCAGTAGCCAACTACCCTAGTTGAGCTTCTAGAGTACAGATCGATGAAGAGTGACCTTGTACTATAGCTTCAGTCTAAGAGAAGTGTTCACGCATCATTTCCTCAAAGAGAGCAAATGGATCAGATATAGATGATGGAGCATAGTGACTAGTCTATGACTGTATCTGAGACGGTGCTCCATACTGTGATTGTACACCAAACTACGATTGTGCTCTATACTATAGTTGTTGAGTTTGTAAAGAAGAAAATTGTGAGTGCACCTTGTTCTGTTATGACTGCAATGGGGCTTGTGGTGTATACTATTGTTGTGGATAACTAAAATTCCCTTGGCGCACACTAGAGTTTCCTTGAAAAGAATTATTCTAAGAGTGGAATACTCCTGAATTTTATGCAGAATTAGAGTTACCCCAAGATTGTCTATTGGATGTGTTGTAAGAAGTACCCATGGTATTGCCCCTCATGTTGCTTACATAACTTGATTTTCTACAAGTTGTGGGCAATTTTAATAGCTATGATTCTGTCTGCAAATTTCATAAGAAAACACATGAGTAGTAGCTTGTTGAGCTAGCTGAATAGGAGCAACTTCACTTGTGCCCACCATATTCTTGATTTTGTTCTCTAAAGAAGAAATCTGAGCCTTTAGAGAAGAGATATCATCCAGCTTGAAAACTCCGAGTGCATCTTTGCATGAAGTAACTCTCGAAATAGGATATTGAGAATCATTTTGTGCAAATTGCTCCAACATCCAGCAACAACATTGTAAGTGCAATCAAGTAAAGGTCCATTAGATGATCCGTCGACAAGATGTCTTGTGGACGCATTCAACCCATTGTAGGTGATCTCAATTTGAGTTTCTTATTGAAGGCCATGGTTAGGGCATCGTCGCAGCAATGACTTGTACCTTTCCCGTGTGGAATGAAGAGTTTCATCATACAACTGATAGTAAGCAGTGATATCATTCATCAGGCGCGATTTCATTGTCGGTGGATTAAAGCTTAATACAAAATATATTGCAAGGTCATTCCATGATGTGATAGATCCGGCAGGGAGTCCATGAAACCACATATGAGCTATTCCCTACAAAAAATATAGAAATAATTACATATGTAAGACATCATTAGGAACACCTTGTTGACTAAAAGAAGCACAAATTAATAAAAATGATTGAAGACGCTCTCTAGCATCTTCATGTGGCAACCCCGCATACTGTCTATTTGAGTTGTACATTTGAAACATAACTGGCTTCAACTCAAGATTTCCAGGTTGATTGGGTGGTTGAATCACTCTCGGTTGCAAATCGTCCAGTCGAGGAACTACCACCTCGCATATCGTTCTATTTTGAACTTGTGGATGCAATGGCGGGTTTTCAGGATCTTGAGGGATTCCCTCATTGTTGACTTGTCTTGCCATCTCACTTTGTTCTCTAAGTCTTCGTCTAAGAGTCATTCAACTTCTGGTCATAGAACACCAGCAAAGCTAATAAAAAGGAAAGAAAATAACAAAAGAGATTAAAAACAACTACAAACTAAATAAAGAAAATAGAAATGCAAACAAAAACATAAAAACTAAATAACGCCATCTCTGGCAACGGTGCCAAAACTTGATCGGTGAAGAATCGTCACATGAACTGTACAAGCGTACACTATCGATGCAAGTATAGTTAATAATTAGATCATGTTAGATATCAATCCCACGAGGATAGGTAATTAGTTATATTCTTATGTCGTTGCAAGCAATTCTAAAAAATAGAAATATTGTGAGTGTAATGGTGGTTGTAATGAAAGAATAAATGATTGAATATAGGACAAATTGTGAGAGCAAAAAGAAATAATTTAACGAAGGTAAAAGAAATATTAAGTAAAGATCTGGATCCCCTCGGCTCAACTTGGCAGATTATCACGTGCAACAATGAAACAATATACGATGGTTCATTTGGCAAATAAAACAATAAGCTTTTAGTCAACATTGTATTGAACACAAGAAACAAAAGAAATATTCTTATGTCTTCAATCATTTTTATTAATTTGTGCTTCTTTTAGTCAACAAGGTATTGAACTTAAAAACAAAGTTTAAACAAGTTCATAAAACAGCTAAAAAGACAAGCCGTCGTCAATTAACACAAGAATATAATAAAGCTTTGATAAATATCTATCTCTAGAAAGATTAAAGAAGATAAACATATTCCTCCTTGTTTCAGCACATGAATCCTCGTTTCCTCAAATATTTATGCCTTGCTTCGCCTTAGTTCTCCAGAAATGGAGCTTAAGCCGTCATGGGAGGAGAGCTTCGAAAGGTTAAAGATGATAGGAAAATGATAATAGCGTGTCATCCTCTCTCTCCTCCAAAAGTACCATTTTATAGGCTGCTGAGGTAAGGACACCTATCATTCAGGTGATCTGCGTGATAATCTACCGTGTAGAATTGTTCTAATAAAAAATCTTGCTGGCATATTCATCCTTATATTAGCAGTCTAGACAGCTAGCCACTACAGTGTCAAACTGGCTGCAGTGATTAAAATTTCTCTTCAGGGACATTAGTAATGCAGCAAAAAAAAAACAACAAAAAGGCAGAAAATTGTACAACAAGAGCAACTATGACTAGAGTTAGATAAATGTAGATAATTGATGCTTATCGAATAGTGATGCACTTTAGAGAAAATATACTCGTCGAATCAAGTGATAAAGTGATATGTAGTAGAGGGTCGAGCCCACGAGGATTGGATCAATAACTACGAAGTTATTGAACTTAAGAATGTTTGTGCAAGTATTGATTGGTGTTGGTTTATCAAAACTAAGTGCAAATAAAATAAAAGGTAGTAATGATTAAGACAAATAGATGCTACAGAAAATAATAGATAATTATGGAGGCTGAGTTTATTGCTAAGGATATATGCTTGATTACTTATTTCAATGCTATAGCCACTAGCAATACATGTCTGCGTAAACCGTTAATATCTTTATCTACTCAATAGGATTTTCTAGTGAACTTCTGACTCTCTCGATGCCTAGAAGTTAATAACATTGAAGCTAAGGTGATACATGTCTGCCTAAACCCCATCAACTCTATTATTTGATTAAGAACTCCCTTTTAGTCGTTAAAACCCTAAACTTATATCTATGCCGGATTAAGACTACTTTAACAGCTTAACCCCACAGTTCATGTTTGTTTAACCTAACTCTCTCGATATTAAGCCACAGATCAATAGTAAAAGGCCTCTCTCAATAGCTCTTACAATAACTATGCATAAAGAAAGATGAACATAATAGATAAAGGGAAAAGAACTATAGCATTAAAATAAAGTATTAAATACATAAAATACTGGGAAGCAATACACTCAACTAAAGTATTTAGCTCATGTCTGAGCCTAAAACATCCATAACAAAATAATAAAAGTATAGAAGTGTATCAAGAAAGGGATAAAAAAGGGTCAATCGTCCTCGACGATCTTCCTCTATGCTATTCAACTGTTGTTGCAGGTCATCCACTCCTTCTGCCTCTCTCGATGGCGTCCATCGTGAGGAGATTTCTCTAGTACTTCAACTTTGGTGGTTATACGATAGCTAAATACTAGGACTATCGTCTGTAATCGTGTTCCTTTGAATTTTTGTTTAAGTCTCTTTTTTATAGGCAGAGAAACTAGGGTTTCATAACCCTAAAGCACATAACCTCATTTAAGAGGGCCATTGATTTCCCGCTATCATTTTAATGTTCCGTATCTAGGAGAAGTCCACGTGGATCAAAGGTAGATTCCTCTCCAACTCTTCTTTCTTAGTAAGCTCCAACCGAGAGGTCTGCAACTCTTCTGCTTCAGCATTCCTTTAGCTCCAATGTTCTTGCGCATGCACCACAAAACACTACATTTCCCATGAAAGTCACCAATATATATAACATTTAAGCACATGCAGTGTAACTCCCTAACTACATTCAAACTATATGCAATCTATTCCTAAATGCAACAAAATGAGCTTGAAAACACACAAAAGACAAGTAAAGAGGGTATGCAATATAGGTTATTTACACACTCGTCAAATACCCACAAACTTGAACCGTTGCTTGTCCTCAAGCAATGCTATCTAAACAAGAAAAACAAAAATAGAAAATACAAATAGTAAACAACCCATAGTTTCCAAGTTCCAACTAAGCTATGATTACAGGGATTCCAAGACATGCTGCAGCAGTAGTTCATTCCTCAGCTATTTTAATGAGATGCAATGCATTAGTACTCACAGTTTTGTTCCAATGATGAATTCTACTGTAGGTGCAGTGGGTGCTATGTCACATGCATTCATCACTTAATGGCCATAGAAAATTTTAAGGATTGCTCTCTATTATTGCCTCTGAATTTTCTTTTTCTTCTTAAGCACAATATTGTATTCCCCTTATTCTTTTTAAGTTTAAAAATTGTATCCTTGGGGCTTCAGCTTATCACAACTACTCTTCAGACCTGAAGATGGTGTGGAGCAAACATCCCATCCCCGAGCCCTACAAGCAACGTTATCCCATGAAGACTTTCATTCACTCTTATGCCAGTACTACCATTCCTACCAGGGAAAGTTAAATAGAGCAAACACAACTCACCTAGTGTACTAAGGCAGCTAGATGCATATAAGAGCGTCCCTCAACATTTTTGCTAATGTTATCGAGTTTTAATTATTTTAATTATTTTCTTGATTTTTAACGGAGTTTTGAGCCTTTAAATTGCTATATTGAGCATTCAGTTCATTCACTTTAATTCTTGCATTAGCATCCGAGAGTCAACCTAGAATTTCCATAAGGTTTCTTAAGCTTTCTAAAAGGATGCAACATGTGATTTAAGGGCTACAACAAATTTAACACTAAGTTCAAAATACGAAAGCTCTTAACACATTGCAAAACATTAAGCATAGATTAATCATAGGAAATCATGATCAACGTAGCAGAAATTTCAAAACCAATGGAATCATAGCAAAGGGAACCGTCAAAAAACATATTAGGCGATTCACAGATTTTTTAAATTTTTCCTAAATTTAACCTAATATATACAAGGGATAGTACTCCCCCAAACTTGAGAAGGGCATTGTCGCCAATGCAAAATGGAAACAAGAAAATAAAAAGAAAAGAAAAACATGCATATGCAATATGAAAAATTAAACTAAAAAATTAAAATAAAATAAAAATTAAAAAAAAAACTAATCTAGGGAGTTACTGGGGAGAAGATCCCCGGATGTAGATGCCCTTGCCTTTGTCCCAAGGAGATTTTGTTTTCATGGCAGAACGGGAGGAGTTACCAGCTTCAGTATCTGGTCCCTTTTTCTAGTTGGTGGTGGTGGGTGGTGGAGGTGGGGCAGCAGGGTATTTTATTACACGCACTTCAGAAGGCAGCAATCCAAAAGGTGTTTTACGAATATTATCTCCTTTCCATTTTGGCACTCCAGCCTCTTGATAGAATGTTGTGATGAGTCTAGGGAAGGGTAATACTCGAGTTTTCCTCCGCGACACCGCTCTTTCAAAAAAAGCTCCATAAATGAGCTCATACGGTTCAATCTCTCGCCCATTGAAAATAGAATAGAGGAGCAGCAACCACCTGCGAGAGAAAGTAGTTTGATTTTTGGATGGTAAGAACCTTGTATTAAGGAACGTCGCCAAAAATTTGGAAGTTGGGGTAAGGTTTTGCCATTACATTGCCCGAGCATTGGCAACATTTGTACCCATGTGGTCCCTAAAAGAAAAAGGTCTTCCAAAACCATGGTATCTATTTCTGTAGTGGGTTAGCGATGAACCTGGAGTGAGTCCCTTCTGACACCTTGGGATGGTATTGCCGAGCGATTAGCAAGGCTGTAAATTCCACCTTCATGCCTCTGACAATCACCCACCCATATCCATGTGGGGCCAAAGTGGGTGTAAAATTTTGTCACCAAATCGACATTAATTGGCCCCAACTGTCAAACAAATTTCTCCCACTCGTTTGTTGCATTAGCGATAAACTCATCACTGTCAAACTTAGGAGTAAAGGTGGGAGATAGCGCAAGACCTTCTTCTGGTAGAATCTCTTGGTTCTGCAAGGACTCGTACCGTAGTCAAAATTCTATAGAATATAGACAGTTTTGAAGAGGGACATACAGTTCAGTGGATGAGTCAGAGTCATCAAAGTTAGAGAAGGAATCAAATAATGACAGACGAAAGGAGAAAATGATGGTGGACTCAGGCTTCTTCTTTGTTGTGCCATAGTGAGTAGGAAGCTGGTTAATGAGATAAAGCTTTTTAGGGTTTCTTCTGAAAGTGACTAGTTTTCGAGACGGATAAGGGAACTTGGTTGTCTTATATGAGGAAACATAGGGATAGAGAATATGGAAGGTTTTGGAGGCAAATAGTCTTTAGAGTGATTGAGAGAAGTTAACATTTAATGATGATGGTTTCGTTTAGCATGAAACAGAAGTGAGCAGCTTACAAAATAAGGAAGCTACGTGTGGCGGTTATTGGGGCGTGTGGAAGGTAAATTCTAAAAGTCAAGGGTAATTATAGAATTTCCTCTCAATTGATAACCACACTCCTTATTCTATTATTGTTTCCAAGAGTTTCCTTTCTTAGATTATAGGAGAACATTCAACCCTTTGTCTTATTCTTATGATAACTACCAAAACAAAATAAATTAAATAAAACATAACGCGGAATGATATAACTATAGAAATTAAAATTGCAAAAAAATAAAGGGTAGAATATTAAAAAATGTAGAAAAATAAAAGGATAGAATTGGATGTCTAAACATCCAGTACAGTGACCAAAGATTTGTCACAATAAACCAGTGCTCCTTTGTAGGCCTTCAAACGTTGACCATTAACTTTGAAAATTGGGCCATATTTGAGATCTTTGATGCCCACAGCACCATGTGGATACACCCTGACAACTTGGAATGAGCCGGACCAACGATACTTCAACTTGCCTAAGAAAAACTTCAAGTGAGAGCTATAGAGTAGGACTTTTTGACCCTCAACGAAGTGTTGGGGCAATAGTTTAGCATCATGCCATCTTTTAGTCTTTCCTTTATAAATCTTGACATTCTCATAAGCATCCAAGTGATGCTCGTCTAACTCGTTCAACTCGAGAAATCTTCTTTCTCCAGCTAGTTGGCAGTCCAAGTTGATCTCTTTAATGGCCCAAAAGGCTTTGTGCTCAAGCTCAACCCGTAAGTGACACGCTTTGCCATAGATGAGTCTATAGGGTGACATGCCCAACGGTGTTTTGAACGTGGTGCGATAGGCCAATAATACTTCATCTAATTTCAAGGACCAATCTTTGTGATTTGGCTTGACCACTTTTTCAAGGATCTATTTTATTTCTCAGTTAGACACTTTAGCTTGTGCATTGGTTTATAGATGATATACTATGGTGATCTTATGGTGGACTTTATATTGACGCAACGCCTTAGCAATCAAGTTGTTGTTGAAATGTTTCCCTCGTCACTAATAATGGCTCGAGGTACTCCAAACCGAGTGAAGATGTTATTAAGCAAAAACCTTAGGACGATATTTGCAGCATTCTTGGTTGTAGCAATGGCCTCCACCCACTTGGACAAATAACCAACCATGAGTAAAATGTACAATTGTCCTTTGGAGGATGAGAATAGTCCCATGAAGTCAATGCCACCAACATCAAATAGTTCAGCTTCGAGGATGGCTTGCATGGGTAGTTCATTATGTCGAGAGATGTTCTTCTTTTTTTGATATCTATCACACTCCTTGTAGTATGTGTGGGCATCTCGGAACAAGGTTGGCCAATAAAATCTAGATTGTAAGACCTTTTCAGCAACCCTTTGTCGTCTAAAGTATCCTCCACATGGAGTGGAGTGGTAATGGAATAGTATGTCTTTTTGTTCATCCTCATGCATGCATGTTCGGATCATTTGATTGCCGCATTGCTTGAAAAGGTAGGGTTCATCCCAATAATAGTATCATGCAACACGTTGGAATTTTTTCCTTCTCTGGCTGTTAAGATCATAAGAGAAAATACCATTAACAAGAAAGTTAACAATGTCAGAATAACACGACAAAGCCGTATCCTTGAAAATTTTCTCATCACGAAATTCTTCCTTAATATCACATGTAACATCAATATCACATGCATTCTCAAGCTAAGAGAGATGGTCGGCTACTTGATTTTTAGTACCCTTCCTATCAACTACCTCAAAATCAAATTCTTGCAGTAGTAATATCCACCTAATAAGTCTAGGTTTAGCATCCTTTTTAGTCACTAAATATTTAATGGTAGAATGAACAATATGCAAAATAACCTTAGTTCATATTAAGTATGCCTGAATTTATCAAATGCAAAAACTACAGCAAGCAGTTCTTTTTTAGTGGTAGTGTAATTAACTTGTGCTTCATTAAGGGTACGGCCAACATAATATATAACATGAAAAAACCTTATTCCGATGCTGACCAAGAACAACACCAGCGGCGTAGTCACTAGCATCAAACAAAAGCTCAAAGGGTTGTGACCAATCAAGGGGAACGACAATCGGTGCAAAAATGAGTTCCTTCCTCAAGGTTTCAAACATTCCACATTATTAGTCATGAAACTCAAATGCTCTATTTTACTCCAGCAACAAGCATAAGGGCTTTGAGATTTTGGAGAAATCTTTAATGAATCTCCTGTATAAATTTTTGTGTCCAATTTCAAAGGGGATAAAATTCAATTAAAGCTTTTAAAAATGTTTAATAATTATATTAAGCGTTTTTGGTTTAAAAAGGGAAATCAATTTAATAAATGATATGACATTTTGGATTTATTTACCAAAATATAATAAATGCAAAATTGTTTTTAATGACTAAATTGGAAATGGAGCCAAAATAAAAAATCTTTAGAGAGCTAATTTTCCTAAAAACATTAATTCAGTTTTTCCACCATAATTAACAAAACAAATTCACGGTTAATTGTTTTGTTAAAATCATTTTCCTTTTTCTCAATATTTTCTTCCCAAACTTTCTCTCGTTTTCGCACCATTTTCTCTCCACAAGATTTTTGAGTTTTTGGTTGTTTTTCAATGGAATTGCATCAATAGATTCCTTTCTTATGAATTTGCAAAACCTTGTCAAAGATTCCTAACATATTTCTTTAAATTTCACTTTATTCAACAAAGAAAGTTTACTCAAATTGTGGTGGAAAGACGTCAAGGTAATTTTCTTTTCCTCCCTTAAAAAAGGTTCTTTAATGATATTCCCTTGTGTTTAGCTTCTAATTGATGTTTAATATCTTGGTTTTGCTATTTAATTCTTGAAAATGATCTTAATTGGTGTTTTTGGATATTTTGCTAAAATCTTGATATATGAGTTAATTGTAGGATATTCTTGATGGTTTAAATCACATTTTGGTTGTTTAAAAACAATGTGAGATGCGATTTTTGTAATCAATCCCGAAACTATTTAATTGGCTATTTTCTAACGTAGTTTAGGGGCTATTTTGGTTGAATCTTGATTGTTGGAGGTATAAGGTTGTGTTAGCTATGTTTTTGGATGATCTTTGATGGTGTTAAGGTACTAGAAACGTTAGGTTGTGGCTGGATATCGTTTGGTTGTTGATTGGAGTAGTTTTTGGTGTTTTTAGATGGTTTTTAGGTGCAATTTTGTAGAGATTGCAGGGGATGATTCTAGGATGGTGTTAGAATGCATTTTAAGGCATTTTTCCTCTGGTTTTTTGTTGCCAAAATAGGGGAAGATCAAGCCTAGCACATTTTATAGAAATTAGCTCGTTTTAGAGGCATGGAATGCAACGACGAGAGAAGTGTTGCATATCGACGAGTGTATGTGTGTTTTGGACACTCTTAAAGGTTTGAATAAGGAGTTGGGACTTTAGTTAAAGCCTAGAAAGCTTAACTAAGATCAGAAGAAAGCTCTCCCTAATTTTGCCTTTGAATATCGGATGATATGTGACTTGTTTTACATGTTTGTTTTAAAAGCATGGATTGGTTTACTTACTGTTTTATGCATCATTTTGAAAGATATGCAATGTTTTATCAAGTTTATGGATGCCTAAGAGCATTGAGAATTGGTTCCTAAATGGAATGTAGTTGTTTCCTTGAGTAATGTGATATTTGCATATGGAAAATTGTTTGTTAAAATGCATATGGGAATAATATTAAGTAAATGTGTTTAAAAGTGTATATTGGCTATGTGTGAGAAGCAAAGAAAAGTATGGGATATAGTTGGCATGCCATAGGGTTTAAAGTGCACTATAATATACTAAGTTGATCGTCCCCAGCCTGTAGCCTAAGAGTATGTGGTAGGCTACTCGGGATGGTGGATTGTCACTTGTGTACGCAGTATGCTACCCAAGTTGATGTTGTACCTTGTGTAGGATTGAATGTGAAACTCTCTGGTCAAGGTATGGTTTGGTAAAATTAGTCTACCGAAATTTGTATCCTATGTGGTTTTACAATGGTCACTATAAATGCCAATATATGAGAAATAAGTGGGAAACTATATTTTGCATATGGTTGTTATGCATGCTACGTTTTGAAAAAGGGTTTTCAAATGTGATGGATTTTATGCTCATGTTTAAATGCATAGTCAAATGAGGAAGAATAAACCACTAAGCATATGTTTGATTACGCTCTCATTCTTCTTTGCAGAGAATTGAGGAATCGTGGGAGCATTTGGAGCGAGGAGATCCTAAGACACCATTTGACATTGAGTATGGTTTAGTTTAAAGCATTTGGTAATAAGGCAATGTGTTGTCCAAGTTTGGGGATTTGTAATTTGGTTGTACTTGCTCCCAAGGATTGTATCATATTGTTTGTTGGTTTATTGTTCTGTTTTATATGTGGATTGATGGATTTATGCCTAGTTTCATTTTTGAGTTTGTTGGTTGATATGTATAGGAAACATGCCTATAGTTTATTGTCCGAAAGTGCATATTTGATGGTTTGGAATGTTGTGGATAGATGCCTTACATGATGAATTTGTTTAGTATGCATGCTAGATGTTTGGGGACTAATTAGAGTTGGGTTAAAAGTCTGAAACCAGTTAAAATGGGCATTACAGGCCTATCAATATTGATACGGTACCATATGTATTGGTACACAGAGCCTGAATCAGGTATGAGAAGTGAGAAATTTGCCTCGATATCGGTATGGGGTGAGCCGTATCGATAGAGGTTTTAGCCATTGGAAATTGTGTTTTAGCTATTTAAGCCCGTGTAACGATACTCAAGAAAGCGTATCGGTATAGGCCCTGTGTTTTGTGACGTGGGTATCGGTACGTGTATGCTAGTATTGATACATCCCTTGTGTATGAAGCTTGGTATTGATAGAAAATCCCGTGTGCTGATACCGAAAACTGCCGTGTCAGATAGTTGAATGTTGAAGTTGAGATTCTTCCATTTCGATCGTTGTTTTACATGTATGTAAATTGGGTGTTCTGTAACAATCCATTTTAGCCGAAAATGAACATGTGTGCACGTAATCTGACTAATTGAGGATTAGTAATCCAAATTGTAATAAAGCTATTGTAATTTTCTAGATTTACAATTTGGTCCCTAAATTGCAAATTGGTACAATTCGATGTTAATTTGACGTCTGATTCAGTTGAGATTTTAACCGATGCTAGTATGCTCACCTTAGGTTATAATGATGCATCTAGGTAAGATAAAAAGAAAAAATGGACCTAATTCAAGATATCTGGTTCGGGTTTGCTATGACAAACCTTATATAGATCACTCAGTTCATCCTAGCGCCTAGGCCGGGTCAAGGGGGTTACATTTGTTAGTAACAGAGACAGGTTTTCAAAAGGTTGAGCTGATTTTCTGAATATTACAGTTATTGTTAAGTTTTTCCATGATGTTAATTGTGTTTAAGCATGACATTTGACTGTTGAGATGTCGTTTTGCTTTAGTATGGGTTGAATGGCGGCACATTGACTATTACCATGTTTTCAAATGAGTTTTCGCAGGTTGTCTTGGATCCTTCACCAAATGCAAGCCTAATAAAAATTGCTTTTGCATGTTTTAATTGTTAGTGAATATGGGCCCATGATGTGAGACTCTAGCTAACACGAGTAGTTCTCAGAATAACTAGAATCTTGGGGATGGCGTGGTTCCCTATGATGAGTTGCCTCCTCCCCCACCTATTCCATCGGCTGAAGTCAGTAGAGGAAATGTACACCAAGCCCCGTAAGAACCTATTTTTGGGAACATGATGCCTTTTATTCAGACAATAACCTGAGGTTTCCAAGCAGCTATTATTGGAGTGAAAGTTTAAGCACCAACTTCGAGGGTTGCGGCTAATCATGGATTGTCGCTGGAGCATCTATGTAGCTTGGAAGGGGTCGAATTTTGAGGATTGAACCCTAAATCTGTGGAAGAATTGCTTGAAAGCACTAAACATATACTCGTTAGGTAGTGTACGGGTGTGCAGAAACTTGGTTGCATTGTGTCTCTGTTGCATGGTGATGTATATCATTGGTGGATGACCACTATAGCTGGAGTAATGGATGCTGATGTTACTTAGGAGCTCTTCCAAAGGGCTTTCAAGAGGAAGTACCTTGGTCCGCAGTATCAGAATGCAAAAAAGAGATAATTTATGACCTTGCTATAGGATAGGATATTTGTGACCGACTATGAGGTGAAATTTGTCTATTTAAGCCAGTATGCTCTGAAACTGGTTCTGGATGATCGTTAGCATTGCGATAGGTTTAGCTATGGCCTTGTGATAGACATCAAGACATATTTGCTTGCGGCTGACTACACTTATTTTGATGTGTTGGTCAATAGGGCCAGGGATATTGAACAGTCCTTGGGTCTAACTTTTGAGTCAAGAAATGTTAATTCGAGAAAAGAGCCAGTGAGTTAGACTTTTATGGTGGTCAAAATAAGAGGTTCAAGCACAAACTCTATAGAATCACAAACAAGGTGGAAGAAGTAGTCAGGGTACTCGAGCTGTTGTGGCTGTTGTGGTCAATTGTGAGCGTTGTGGGAGACGCCACTCAGGGAAGTGCTGGGGAGCACCAGGTACTGGAGCTTGTAAGAGTTGTGGTTTAAAAGAGCATCAAAAGCACGATTGTCCGCAAGTGGTCAAGGAGGCACTGGCTCAGGCAGCTACTGCGGATGCACCTGCTAGGGATCGAGGCCGTGGCATGGGTAATTTTTAGAGATTTGATGAGGGTCAGAGGACTGTTGCTTATACTGTGTCTATTCAGCCAGAGAACATAGGGCATGTAAGGGTGTATGCGTATTGCGAGGGCCGTAATGACACCGATGTGATCACATGTACTTTTACCTCACAATCTTTGTCATTATTCTCTTTGGTTGACTCTAGTTCCACGTATTCATACATTTTAAGTGAGCATGCACAATTATTAGATACTCCTGTTGAAAATTTGAATGTGTAACACCCAAAGTGTAGCTTGGGAGTATGTTAGTAATTTAATCGTGACTTAAGATTATTTGAGATATCTTTAGGATTGAACTTAAAACTAAGGACCGAATTATAAAGTTCGTATTATGTTATGGTTATTTTTGAAAGGACCAAAGTGAGAGTTTAGTTTGATAAGGGAATTGCATGTAAATCTTCATGGAATTAATGACCCAAACATGTGTCATTTGTGAGTGATGGCAAGTGTGGGGGTAGAGGAGAAAACCCACGGCATTTGTAAGTAATTCACCGAAAGTTTCTTCATCATCTTCCTTCTTATTCTTTCCATGTTACCCGAACTATTGCTTGTCCTCAAGCAATGCAAACTCATAATTACCTGCCAAGACTTCAATTTTCACAAACTTAGCTTTGAACTTGATTTCAATTCTCTGAACCGGGGCACAAAGTATGATTGGCTTTTCATTTTTTCGGAAAACTTAGGAATTACTCGGAATCAAACTATAATGCTTGTGAGTGTGTGCGGAGTTGTGTGCAAGTTGATTTTTCGGATTCTATGCAAACAATAGGTTTTCAAATTACTTTATTGGGTTCTTTTTAACATGTTTTAACTAGAGCCAGTTTTGGGCACCTCTAGTGTTTTGTTTTTAGTTTTCTTAAGTCAATTTATTCGACTAGAACCGATTTCGGGCACCTCTAGCTAATTTTTTTTAACACATACTAGAGCCAGTTTCGGGCACCTCTAGTGATTTAAATTTTTTTTAGCACATGCTAGAGCTAATTTTGGGCACCTCTAGCATTCATCCAGTTTTTATTCTAATCCCCAATTTGTTAATTATCAACCTAAGTTCACTAGGATTCCTTAAATCAATCAAACCACAACAGTGTTTCATCAAAATTAGCATCATAGTAAAATTCTAAGTTTTTCCATGGTTATCCTAGAATAAAAATTCTATCAATTAAGTGCATTGGCAAAGTCATCATCCGATATTCATCAAATCTAAGCAATTCTTGTTCCAATTAAAGGCATGACAAGCAATTTATGTATCCTAAATGCAATACTTAAGATGAATGTAACTAAACATGGTAACTACTAATAACAATCCCCCCCAAACTCGAGTGAGGCATTGTCCTCAATGCATGCATTAAAGAAAAATAAAAGTAACGAAAAATAAAATGCATACGAGGACTTACACCGAGAGTTCATCATCGTAGATGATTAGTTTCCTTTTGGTCGGTGTCTTGATTCTCTTGCTTGAACGCGATGGTTGTTTTCTTGTTGCCGGTGGTGGAATCGATCCTCGTACGGGGTTGTCCTCATCTTCCTCTTTATCAATGTCATTGGTTTTTCGCTTGGAGGATTCAATTGGTGCGGTCTTTGTTGGTGTAATGGAGGACTCGTCCGAATCTGAAAAATCAGAAAATGATTCCGTAGGAGTTGATTCGGGCATAGGTGCTTTACCTTTGGCTTTTGCAGTGGTTGCCGGGATGTCTTTATCTTTGGTTGCCGTGGCATCTTCAGGGTTGGTTGCCATGGCATCAGCTTGTGCAGGCACGATGTAGGTTGCCGCGACATCATCTATTGCGGTTGCTGTGGCGACTACTTTATTGGGTGCCGGGGCAAGGATATCGGCAGGAAATTTCCTTAGCATAGTGGTTGTGAGTCTTGTTGTGGAAAAGAAAACAAAGAAAACCTGGAAACTAAAGATAATGAAGAAAAATAAAATATCTCCTAAAATAAAAATAAAAAGAAAAAGAAAATATTGAAAGTAGAGCATGCTCATGCATCTCCTAAAGTGACCACTTCTTTGTTACGTTCCACATGGGCACCATTGTAGTGCTTCAATCTTTGTCCATTAACTTTGAATTCATGGTTGTCAGAGATGGACTTGATTACCACGGCACCATGGGAGAATGGTTTGAAAACTTCGAATGGTCCCGACCATCTTGATTTCAGCTTTCCCGAGAAAAGTTTTAGCCGAGAATTGAATAAGAGAACTAGTTGCCCTGGCATGAATTGCCGTGACAATAGTTTCTTGTCATGCCATCTCTTTGTTTTATCCTTGTAGATTCATGCATTATCATAGGCGAGTGCACGAAATTCTTCTATCTCATTGAGGTCCAACAAACGCTTTTGTCTGGCACTTTCCCAATCCATATTCACGATCTTGATTGCCCAGTATGCCTTGTGTTCGATTTCCACCGGTAGATGACATGTTTCGCCATAGACAAGTCGGAAGGGGGACATACCTAAGGGTGTTTTGAATGCAGTGCGATATTCCCAAAGTGCGTCATCTAGTCTTAATGACCAATCCTTCCTAGAGGGATTTACAACTTTCTCGAGTATACCCTTCAATTCCCGGTTGGAAATTTCTGCTTGCCCGTTGGTTTGTGGGTGATATGCCGTGGCGATCTTGTGTGATATACCGAAGCGTTGCAACATCTTGGCAATTAGTCTGTTGTCAAAATGCTTCCCTTCGTCACTGATAATTGCTCTCGGCATCCCAAACCGTGTAAATATGTTTTTCTGCAAGAATCGTTGTTGGGAACTGCAGCTGCCTCAACCCATTTAGACACATAGTCGACGGCAAGTAGAATGTAGAGGTTTCTGAATGAAGATGGGAAAGGTCCCATAAAATCAATCCCCCATACATCGAACAATTCCACCTCGATGATGTTCTAGAACGGCATCTCATGTTGTCTAGAGATATTGCCCGTCCTCTGGCAACGATCACATTGCTTGTAAAAGTCTTGGGCATCTTTGTACAATGTTGGCCAATACAAACCGGATTGCAAAACTTTGGCCGCTGTACGAGTTCCTCCAAAATGTCCTCCATAGGGTGAAGAATGGCATTGCCGGAGAACATTCTATTGCTCTTCTTCAGGGACACATCGGCGTATAACCTGATCTACACATTGTTTAAACAAAAGAGGCTCGTCCCAAAAGTAATGCTTAGCATAATGGAGGAACCGCTTCTTCCCTTGGTGAGTAATGTCATAAGGTAAAATACCACAAACAAGGAAATTAACTAAATCCGCGTACCAGGGTATTGCCGAGGCATGTGCTGCTTGGCGACTGCTCCCAAAATTGCCAAAGCATACGCGTCCATGGTTGCCGAGGCAACTAAAAGTTGTTCATCCGGGAATGCATCGCATATCTCTAGATCCGCGTCCTCCTCCCTATTGCGTTCCAAACGTGATAAGTGATCGGCCACTTGATTTTCTGTTCCTTTCCTGTCCTTAATTTCAATATCAAATTCTTGTAAAAGTAATATCCAACGAATCAAACGAGGTTTGGCATCCTTTTTAGCAAATAGATATTTGATTGCCGAATGGTCCGTATGAACAATTACCTTTGTACCAATCAAATAGGATTGGAACTTGTCAAATGCGAAAACTACAGCTAGTAACTTTTTCTCCGTTGTTGTGTAATTCACTTGAGCACTATTAAGAGTTTTACTAGCGTAGTATATCACATGGAAGGTCTTACCTGTGCGTTGGCCTAGGAATGCTCCTACCGCGAAATCACTTGCATCACACATGAGCTCAAAAGGTACCGTCCAATCTGGTGGAACGACAATGGGTGCCGAGGCAAGCTTTTTCTTTAGGGTTTCGAATGCTTGGGGTGCAAGAATCATCAAAATCGAAGACTTTATCCTGTTCAAGCAAATTGCACAAGGGTTTAGTGATTTTAGAAAAATTATGAATGAACCTCCTGTAAAAACCTGCATGTCCAAGAAAGCTTCGAATTCCTTTAACTGAACTTGGTGGGGGTAATCTCTCGATCACGTCCACCTTGGCTTTGTCTACTTCAATTCCCTTGGATGAAATCTTGTGGCCGAGTACTATTCCTTCATCTACCATAAAATGGCATTTCTCCCAATTGAGGACTAAATAAGTTTCTTCACATCTTCCCAACATCCTCTCTAAATTGCCGAGACAGCTGTCGAAGTCATTACCGAAAACAGAAAAATCATCCATGAAGATCTCAAGGAAGTCTTCGACCATGTCTGAAAAGAGCACCATCATGCATCTTTGGAAGGTTGCCGAGGCATTACACAATCCGAACGGCATTCTTCAGAAAGAATAAGTATCGTATGGGCATGTGAAGGTTGTCTTTTCTTGATCTTCTGGTGCTATGGCAATTTGATTATAACCTGAATAACCATCAAGAAAACAATAAAAGGGTTTACTTGCAAGACGGTCAAGCATTTGATCAATAAAGGGTAATGGGAAGTGATCTTTTCTAGTGGCTTTGTTTAGCATTTGATAATCCATACAAACCCTCCAACCGGTCACAGTCTTGGTTGGAATGAGTTCATTGTTTTCATTACTTACCACCGTTATACCTCCTTTTTTCGGTACACATTGTACCGGACTTACCCATGTACTATCAAAGATAGGGTATATAATGCCGTCAAGCCACTTGATGATATCTTTCATTACAACCCCTTTCATGGCATGATTCAGTCTCCTCTGGGCCTCAATTGAAGGTTTGTGATCATCTTCCAACAAAATCTTGTGCATGCACACTGCCGGGCTAATTCCCTTCAAGTCGGTAATTGTCCACCCTATTGCCTTTTTATGTAGCTTCAACATCTTGATCATCTTCTTTTCCTGATCAGGCTATAACTTAGAAGAAATAATTACAGAAAATGTATTATCGGTTCCTAAGTATGCATATTTTAGTTTCTCTGGCAATTGTTTCAACTCAAGAATCGGTGGTTGTTCAATAGAGGGTTTTTTGAGCTTAGCTTCCTTACCTGAGTAATCCAGTGGTTCAAAGTATGTACCTGGTCGATTGACTAGCCAATTTGCCTCTTCTTGTTGTTCTTCATCGACCGGTTCTTCATACTCCTCAGGTTCCTCGTGATCGGCAATGTAGTTGCCAAGGAAACTAAATTCCTCGTCGAAGTTAAACTCTGCCGTGGCATGAAGAAGTTGGCATTCTTCTGGATCATCGGCATGCCTTAGTGTTTGGAACACATTTAGTTTAACTTGCTGGTCATTCACCCTCATTGTGAGTTCTCCCTTTTCAACATCGATCAAGGTTCTCCCTGTTGCTAGGAATGGTCTCCTGAGAATGATGGGTGCATGCTCATCTGCTTCACAATCCAAAACAATAAAGTCAGCGGGAAAAATAAATTTATCAACTTTTACCAGTATGTCCTCGATTTTTCCCTCTGGATGCACATAGGATCTGTCGGCTAGCTGTAGCATAACTGTTGTAGGTCTTGCCTTCCCGATTCCTAGTTTCTGGAAAACCGATTTAGGCATCAAGTTTATGCTAGCCCAAAGGTCGCATAATGCTTTCCCGACATAGTGATTTCCAATAGAACAGAGTATTGTGAAACTTCTGGGATCCTTCAACTTGGGTGGCATACGATTGTGCAACATTGCCATGCATCCCTCTGTTGCGGCAACTGTTTCAAACTCTCCTAGCCTTGTTCTCTTGGACACAATGTCTTTAAGAAGCTTGGCATAGTTTGACATTTGTTCAATTGCTTCCACCAATGGCAAGTTGATGTGGACTTGCTTTAGGATATCAAGAAACTTCTTGAATTGGTATTCTTGCTTTTGTCGCTTCAACCTTTGTGGGAATGGTGGTGGAAGTCGGATATCTTTGATCCTTTCATTGGTTTGGAACCTGATTGACGGCATTGCCGGGACAACTGGAGTTGCCGAGGCTTTATCAACTTGGGTTGCCGAGGCATCTTTATCGTCGGTTGCCGAGGCATGCTTATTGCCGGTTGCCGCGGCAATTCCTGGTTCAGCATCTGAGGCTTTGCCGCTAGGTTCATCTTGATCTTCTTGTGGAGTTTTGTTTGATGAGCGAGTTTGAACCTCTCTAAGTTGTTGGCCACTTCTAGTGGTGATCGCCTTACATTGCTCATGGCCAGTTCCTCTTGCGACTTCAGTATCGCTAGGTAAACCTCCTTGTGGTCTAGTATTCAGATTTTGAGCAAATTGTCCGACTTGATTTTCCAATGATTTGATTGCCGCCTCTTGGTTTTGCAATCTCATCTCGGTCCTGTTAATAAAAGCATCAGTTCTTTTTTATGAAATTACTATTCTCAGCCATATAAGATTCAGTTTTCATCATAAAAGCATTTAGAGAATTTTCCAAAGAACTAGATGTTGTCGGTTGTTGCTGCGGCAACTGTTGCCGTGGCATATTCTGCTGGAATCCCGATGCTTGTGCATTCTGATTGTTCTAGTTTAGAGCATTGTTGGGATTACTCCATGAAAAATTTGGGTGCTTCTTCCAAGCTGGATTGTATGCATTGGACATCACATTGTTGTTCCGATTGTAATTCCCCACATAGAAGCTGGATTCCGGATTTTGCATACATTCAGAAGAATTATGGTTATCACCACATAACTCACAAAAAGAATCCATTACCTTGACTTCATGTGTGTTGTTTGGTTTTTGCATGTTCTAGACCATCTTGGTTAAAGTGGCCAATTGTTCCGAAATTGAATCTGATGATCCTAGTTCATGTATTGTGGCTTGGCGTCTAACTCCTCCTCTTCTAGTAGATGGGAATTGATAATCATTCTTGGCCAGCCTGTTTAAAATTTGCATTGCTTCCTCCGGTGACTTATCTAGGAGTATGCCGTTTGCCGAGGCATCAAGCATCATCCTTGTTGGTGTATTCACGGCGATGTAAAACATTGTTACTTGAGTCCACACCGGGAATCCGTATAGGGGGTATTTGTGTAGAAGTTCTCTATATCGCTCCCAAGCCTCGTACATAGATTCATTATCTGCCTGTCGAAAAGAAGTAATGTCGTTACGAAGCTTATCAGTCAAATTTGTAGGATTAAATCGAGCAAGGAAATCATGACAAAGATCGGTCCAAGATGCTATTGATCCGGCAGGAATGCTATTTAACCATGCTTTCACCCTATCCCTCAGTGAATAGGGGAATAATCTTAATCGTAAGGCATCGGGGGTGACTCTGTGTATTTTGAACGAGTTGCAAATCTCGAGGAAAGATTTCAGATGTTGTCGTGCATCTTCAGTTGCTGAGCCGCCAAATTGACCAATTGTGTTGATCATATTAAACATTACCGGTTTTAACTCAAAGTGGTCGGCTTCAATTTCAGGTGCGACAACTCCTGGATTAAGTCCATCAAGATCTTCTTCAAGATAGTCTCGAATAGTTCTGTTACGTGCAAGAATCACTCCTCCTCCTGCTAGAACATCTTGATTCATATTGCCGTCTTCGTTAGCCATTGCTACTCTTATCCTTCATCTAAGTCTTTGTAAGGTTCGTTCGATTTCTAGATCAAAGGGATATTCTGGTGTAGTCGGTCTCGCCCTGGTCATATACCAATGCAAAACCAAAGTTTGTTAGCCCTTTGAATCTTAAACAAGAAAAGTAAAAGAAAGTGCAAGAAAATAAAAACAAAGTCGCTATTTCCAATCCCCGACAACGGCGCCAAAAACTTGTTGCGCGTAATAAGTGCTACGCAATTGTGCATGTATACACGTTGAAAGTTATAGTATAAAAGATATCGTCTCCACAGGGATTGGTGCCACTTCAAGAATCTAGTCTCTTGCACTGTAAAAAGTAAAAACACAAATAAAGGATTATAGGAGTTCAACTAATAACTAAACTAGAAAGCAATAAAGTAAAAGAAAAGATGAGATCAAATGAGAGAGAGATAGGCCAGGTTATCGTGAGTTGAGGTGTGATAGCCGATTGTATCGTCTTGGTAAAAGAGTGCACGGGTAACTCAGTTGCCGTGGCAACTTGCACAACGGGGTTGCCTTGGCAACTAATCGATGGTTGCCTGGGCAACTACTTGGGCGTCTGGGCAGCAATCTTCAAGGTTCGGCAGAGCGTTCTTCTATGGTTTCTTATTATCCCTAAGTCGAAACCCTAGCTACTTGTGCATGCCTTGATAATACATCCCTGCGTGAATCAAGGGTGAACAACAACCAATCTTGCGCTCCTCTTAGCCGTTGAAATCCCTAACTTATTCCTAAGCCGGATTAATCTTCACCATCAATAGATTGAATAAAGATCATATTCATTCATTTCTTGAATCTAACTCTCCCGATATTAGATAAATAGATGAAATCACGAGATCCTCTCCCAATTCACTCGCAAACAAGAATAAGAACCAAGAATGAATAAACCTTGAATGGAAAAGTGCTAACTCTTATTACCTAAACAAAAACCAATAGTTTCTCACAACCACAAAACACAGTAACCATAGCCAAATAGATTTAGTTCATGGCTAGGTTCCAAAGAAACACAAGATAAATAATCCCTAGCATGAACCCAATCGAACAAGAAAGAAAAGGATGAAGAAGGAGGCTTGTCGAAATCCTCCTTGCCCTAGATGCTTGTCGAAAATTCTCTCCTCTTTCCCTCCTTGGACTTGTGGAAATTCCCTTCTCTTGCTCCCTCTTTGGAGTGTCGAAATCTCCCTCTTATTTATAGGGCTAGGCCAAAGTCCTTCTTTAAGGAGGAAGTTAAGTTGGAATTAAATTATCTTTAATGAATATAATTCTTTATTATAATTATATTCCTACTAGAACTTCTCCTATCTTCTTGGAATTTAATTATTCTTTAATCTCTTCATGGAAATCAAATTCCTTTGGGATTGGGCTTTGCTCCACGTCATCTTGGGCTTGTCTAGTCATCAATTTCGACTACCATATCACCTTTGCTCTTGTCGACAATTGCCCTGGCAACTGGCTCGACGTCTCCTTCATGCATTGCCCTGGCAACTAGTTCGGCATATCCTTCATGTATTGCCCTGGCAACTAGCTCTAGCCTTGCTTTGGCAAATGATCCTGCACATACACACAAAACACACCAAAGCAACATCTTTTCCCACAAAAACTACCAAGTTATTTAATCAAGCTCAACGTTGAAAGGAAATATGGATTAATGCATGAATGGCTAATTATGCAACTAATATGAGCCTAAGTCTAACAATAATATGAGTAAAAAGGGTAAGAAAAATAGTACTTTTGAACACTTATCATGAACCATCAAATGTTTGCTTGTATGGATTTCTATGATGAAAATACTTGATAACATGAATTAATTAATGAAATAAAGACCTTGTTTGATGCCTAAGATGGCATATGTAAAATGTTACTTGAATAACAAGTTAAATTTGCAAAATGATGAGTTAAGACTCAATTGGCCTAAGGGCTAAGCTTGACCTTGATATAACTTGCTTGAATGTGATCCTTGAACATGAATTGTCTTGCCTTGAACATGAAACACTTGAAAACATGAAAAGTAATTGAAGAGCTAAGGCTCAACTAGCCTAAGGGCTAAGCATGATATTGCTATAACTTGTTTGAATGTAATTCTAGAATATGAATTGTCTCGACTTGAACATGAAAACATAAAACATAAGAAACAACAACAAGCTTTAAAGTATAAGAATACCCCTCTAATGAAAGTTTAAAGATTTAAAAGACTTAAATTGCCTACAATGGAAGTCCTTGGATACAATGGTATGATGCATGGTATACTTGGGACTACGGTCCATGAGCCACGGCTAAAGGGTACGCCCCATTACATGTAATATGTTATTGGCAACAGTTGGAGATAATGTGGGAGTTGTACGGAGATTGGCAACAGTTGGTTGGATAGTGAGAAGTATAGGATTTCATGTTTCTGATATTAGCCATTGGTATGTTCTTTGAACTAAATATCTCTTGGACCTTTATGGTCAAACACAGACCAATGTTATTCATGACCAATTGTGATCCAAGGCAAACATGTTAAAAAGATATGAACCTTATTGAGAAATTGAATAAAGAAATTCAAAAGAAAATCTTGAATATTTGAATTATATCTTGAAATACTTAAATGACTTGACAAGAAATCTTGAACACTTGAATCACTTGACATGAATCCTTGAAATAAAGAAATTCAAAAGAAAATCTTGAATACTTGAATTATATCTTGAAATACTTAAATGACTTGACAGGAAATCTTGAACACTTGAATCACTTGACATGAATCCTTGAAATACTTGAATTGCTTGACATGTAATGCTTAATTCTTGACATGAAACTCTTGAAATGATAATTGCCTATGCTTGGACCTTGTATTGCATGATTTGCTATTTGGAATGGCTTATGGTCTCACTTGAGCTAATGATTATTTGATTGGTTTGCTTGAATTGCTTGACATGCAAACTTGATTACTTGAACATATTACTTGACTTGTAAACTCGAATTTCTTGTTACATGATTGTTACTTGAAAAAGATCTCGATCTTACTTGAATTAATGAATGTTGCTGCCATGTACATCTCGTAAATGAAAATATATGGACTGTTTTGCGTATGTTAATTATGTATATATGCGTTGCTGCTCGGAATAACATGATTAGTGCTCGAATTGGACTATTTTATGCATGTTAATTGTGTATACATGAGTTGCTGCTCGAAATAACCTGAATAATGCTCGAATTGGATTGTTTTATGCATGTTAATTGCGTATGCATGAGTTGCTGCTCGGAATAACCTAAATAATGCTCGAATTGTTTATGTATGTTAATTGTGTATACATGAGTTGCTGCTCGAAATAACTTGAATAATGCTCGAATTGGACTGTTTTATGCATGTTAATTGTGTATACATGAGTTGCTGCTCGAACTAACCTGAATAATGCTCGAATTGGACTATTTTGTGTATGCTAATTATGTATATATATAAGTGTTGCTGCCATGTATACCTTGTACATGAAGATATGGACTGAATTGGTTGGATTACATGATATATGGATTGTTTCGGTATTGGAAATTATATGTACTTGTTATTTGAGATAAGGGATTGAAATGTTAATGTACATACTGGAACTGTCTTGTACAAGAGTGCTACATGATAACATGATATTTGATAACTACCTGTTATGCTTGAATGCTACTCAAATGACTTGATAATTGGTTGCTTGACAATTGATTGGTATGCTTGAATATCACTCGAATGACTTGATAACATGCTTCTTGATAATTGCTTGTTTTATTACTCGAAATGCTTGCAAAACCTTATCTAGGGTCAAACTCATTTAAATGGAGCTTGGACAAATAAATTGGTTAGAATTAGTACTACCTCACTAAGTACATATCGTACTTATCACTCTCGTTTCCTTTTTTCCCAAACCATAGGTTAGGTGCTTCAAGGTGAATTGCTTGATCCCAAAGTCAGATTTCCCGAGCTTGAAGTAAGGCACAAGCAAAGCATAAGTATGAATCCATACTTGTTTGTAATGCTCCTAGTAGTTAGTGGCACCTAGATTTGTGTATGGTTAAGCTAAGTCATGCATTTTGATACTTGAAAGATCTTTTGCATATAAGTATGAAGTTGGCCTTTAATGTTGTCAACTTGGTAGCTAGAACTCTATGTGTAAATGTTAAAATTTCATGTGAATGAATGAATCTTGTTGCGCATATTTGTACTAAATGAATGATGGAAATGTTTATTGTTATACTTGAGCTTGTTAATGCTATGTAGGTAAGGAGTGATATGCCACATGCTTACTTGAAGTTATTTTTGAATGTACGTACATAAAAGTATGACTAGTTAAACCTACATGAAATATTTACATGACTTGAATGGAATGTTGGATTGAAACGAAAATGTTCTAGTCTATATACCATTCGAATGCCTTGCTTGTTCACATGCCTAAATAGCTATTAACCTTGAATGAACAGTTAAAGGTAATCAATCCTATTAATGACCTATAATGTCTATGAAACATGATAAGCTTGCTTGAGATATGTTCGACTTCATGTACATATGATTGTGTTTAGTCAAACTTACATGAAATATTTACATGTCTTGAATGTAATGAGATTGAGTTAAAATGAAACATGCTAGTCTAGGTATGTGTTAAGTGTCTAAAAGTACTTTTTTATTCACCATTTTTATTCATATTATTGCTAGACTTAGGCTCATATTAGTTGCATTATTAGCCATTCATGCATGTTTGCATTGTTTCCTTGGTGAACAAGCTTGATTTCATATTTTGCTTAATTTTGTGGAAAAAAATACTGCTTTGGTGTGTGTGTGCAGAATCACTTGCCAAAGCAAGGATGGAACCAGTTGCTAGGGCAATGCATGAAGGAGATGCCGAGCTAGTTGCCAGGGCAATGCATGAAGGAGATGTCGAGCTAGTTGCCAGGACAATTTTCGATAAGGGATAAGATGATATGGTAGTCGAAATTGATGACTAGATAAGCCCAAGATGACGTGGAGCAAAGTTAAATCCCAAAGGAGTTTGATTTCCATGAAGAGGTTAAAGAGAAATTAAATCCCAAAAAGATAGGAGAAGTTCTAGAAGGAATTTAAATATAATAAAGAATTATATTCTTTAAAGATATTTAATTCTAACTTAACTTCCTCCTCAAAAAAGACTTTGACCTAGCCCTATAAATTGAGGACCAAGCCGTCAACTCCAAGAGGGAGAGATGAGAGAAATTTCGACAAAGAAAGCAAGGGAGATTTCGACAAGAGCTTTGGAGAGATTTCGACAAAGCTTCAACCATTCTTCATCTTTTTCTTTCTTGTTCAATTAGGTTTATGCTAGAAATTCTTTGTCTTGTGTTTCTTTGGAACCTAGCCATGAACTAAATCTATTTGGCTAAGGTTATTGTGTTTTGTGGTTGTGAGAAACAATTGGATTTTGTTTAGGTAATAAGAGTTTGCACTTTCAATTCAAGGTTTACTCATTCTTGGTTTTTATTCTTGTTTGCAAGTGAATTGGGAGAGGATCTCGTAACTTCATCTATTTATCTAATATCGGGAGAGTTAGATTCAAGAAACGAATGAGTATGGTCTTTATTCAATCTATTGATGGTGAAGATTAATCTGGCTTAGGAATAAGTTAAGGATTTCAATGGCTAAGAGGAGCGCAAGATTGGTTGTTGTTCTCTCTTGATTCACGCAGGGATGCATTATCAAGGCATGCACAAATAGCTAGAGTTTCGACTTAGGGATAAGAAGAAGCCATTGAAGAACGCTCTGCCAAACCTTAAAGTTGCTGCCTAGCTAGTCGCCCAGGCAACCGTCGATTAGTTGCCAAGGCAACCCCGCTGTGCAAGTTGCCACGACAACTGAGTTGCCCTTGCACTCTTTCACCAAGACGATACAATCGGCTATCACACCTCAACTCACGATAACCTGGCCTATTCTCTCTCATTTGATTACATATTCTTTTACTTATTTGCTTTCTAGTCTAGTTGCTAGTTAAAACTCCTACAATCAGCTACTTGTGTTTTTACTTTTTATAGTGCAAGAGATTAGATTATTGAAGTGGCACCAATCCCTATGGAGACGATATCTTTTATACTATAACTTGCGACGTGTACACTTGCACAATTGCGGAGCACTTATTACGCGCAACGGTATGCTAATTGAAAGTTTATATGATCGCATGAATGTAGATTTGAAAATGAACAAGCTAAGTGGTAACCTAGATGAATAATAAGATTGACATGCTTGTATACTTGATTGTGAATGCCTTGCTAGTTAAGAATGCTATTTGAATGTTACATATGACTACAGGACTAAGTAGTTATTAATCTTTGAATGTAACTTAAAAATGAGTAATCAAGGGTTGGCATATAATGAACAAGAATGATAAGCATGTCTTACTTGTATGATCAAAACTAATTGTCTAGATTGCTTTCTTGATAATCACTCATCTCGCCTATTAGAGATGAGTTCTTGAAAAGTTTAAAATTATTCGTGTTTCCAGTGTTCCCAATAACGCTTCTGAGCCAGTTTATTACTAAACTGGGGTAGGGGTGTTACAGAATATGGATGTCTTAGTAACTAGTTCTCTAAGGGAGACCATTACTGTTAGAAGGATGTATAGGCGAGGCCCGTTGGTTGTTCAAGGCCATGTGTTTGCTATTGATTTAATGGAGTTATCGTTTCATGGTTTTGATGTCATCTTGGGTATGGATTGGTTGAGCGAGCATAGAGCTGTTGTGGATTTTGAAACAAAAAGGATTTCCATGAGGCTTGCCGACTACTATTGTTGTTGTTGTAGACAAGAATGCTAAATTTATGTCTAATGTCATTTTGAAATTACAAGCTAAAAGGTTGATGAATGAGGGATGCCAAGCCTTTCTGTCATCTATGATGAATCTGGTTACCAAAGGAGTTCAAGTACAGGATATTCGGATAGTATGTTATTTTTCAAAAGTGTTTCCAAAAAAGTTGCCTAGGTAGTCACCAGATAGGGAGGTTGAGTTCTATATCGAGAAATACTCTGGAACGACTCTGGTGTCCATTGATTCCTATCACATGGCGTCGAAGGAGTTGAAAGAGTTAAAAACTCAACTTCAGGAGTTGTTGGATTGTGGTTTCATCCACCTGAGTGTTTCATCTTAGGGTGCACCAGTGTTGTTTGTAAAGAAGAATGATGGAACTATGCGGATGTGTATTGATTATCTGTAATTGAACAAGTGGATGATTAAGAAAAAGTACCTGTTACCACATATTGATGATTTATTTGATCAATTTTGAGGTGCAGTTGTGTTTTCGAAGATTGACCTAAGGTTCGGGTACTACCAGTTGAAAGTTAAGGAAGCATATGTGTTGAAAACTGTGTTTCGCACAAGGTATGGGCATTATAAGTTTTTGGTGATGTCGTTCGGTTTAACCAATGCCCAACTGCATTTATGAACACGATGAATATGGTGTTTCATGAGTATTTGGATCGATTCATGGTTGTATTTATAGATAATATACTTGTGTACTCCCGTATCGAGGAAGAGCATGATCAACATATTTGGATAGTGTTGCACTCGTTGAAGGAAAATCAACTATTTGCTAAGATCAGTAAGCGTGAGTTTTGGCTTACAAAGGTGATGTTTCTTGGTCATGTTTGTAGCGATGTCTTTTTTTTTCTTATATCGCTAAAATAAAAACGAGGATTTTTGAAAGGTTTTTGAAAGGTGTTTGTGATTTTTAAAAATATTTATTCCGTGGGGTTTACAAAAACCTCATAAAAATGGAGTCGCCACCGGTCACTTAGGTAGGCCGGACACCATAAAACCAGAGATTCAAAAAGATTGGGTTCGGGAGTCGGTTACGGATGGGGAAGGATTAGCACCCCCACACCGCCCAAAATTGGCACTTTAATAATTACCGCTTTATTAATATTGGATTTTCCGGATTAGAGTGACGATTATTTTAAAATTCGGTCATAATTGTGAATAAATTTTAAGGGCTCCGTTATCCGAGAGTAAACGCCCAACCACTATCACTATGCCTGATACTGGCCCCGTTTACGCTCGGATAAAAGAGCACCGCATTAACAATTTATATATCATATGCAATCTTAGTGACAAAAATATAAAACATGGCAAGATATTTAAATGCAATAAGTATTGACATAACAGAATACTAATCTAACATAAATAAGATACTAAACTAAAACGTACATATACATGTAAACTTAAAATACAAGGCATGTACGAGGGATATATAATAGGGCAAAAGACTACATCAACATACACGATTATAATACGAACATAAATATTTACATGAAAACAGGACTGAAATGAAAAGAAATAAACATCAAGTGATGAAAATTAAAGGATAATAATATGCAATTTAAGGACGAAAATGCAATCATGACCAAACTTGAAAGGACTGGAACTGTAATTAGACCAAGGGGCAGACCTGAAATGAAAAATTCAAAAACGCGGGATGGTAAAGGGGGTAATTTTACCATTTAAAATCTGAATTCGGCTAATTTAGTGATCAAATCGAAATAAAATGGAAAAGAAAAAGGACCAGAATCGTGATTAACCCATGCGGCAAACTCAAAACGAAAATATAGGGGACAAGGGAGGATTTATGATGTAATTAGACCATTTTTATTTTATTTTGGGTCTATAAGACCCGATAATCAGACCCCCACTTTCATTTTTCCTTTCATTTTTTTAAGAGCAATATAGCTCTCGTTTCCTCTCTATTATACCAGAAAAAACCAAGCCCCGAACCCTTCAGCCGCCATGGTTCTCGAAGCCGGTGATGGTCTGGCTACTCCGGCCACCACCCTCCACACTCTATCAGTTCTAAGACCTAACCTAGGCCCCTCTTCGAGAACAAAAACTCCATTTTTGAAATGACCGAACCCCAAAACCCTCACAAAAACTGTCACGCTCTTATTTTGAGACCACCAAAACCCTAGATCTATGGTATTTCGGAGCTAAAGAACAAAGAAAAACCCCCTTTTTTGTGGCTCACTCCTCAGAGCTTATCGCCGGCAAAGGAAAGGTTTTTTTTCTTATGTAAACTCTCCATTTTTTTTGTGCATGTAAGTAAGAAAGAAAGACAAGAAGTTTTTACCACTGAACTTGCGTTGCTTTTTTTTGTATTTCTGAAAATTTTGGTGATAATACACTTTTTTGGATCTTCTCTGCCCTTTTCTTTTCTTAGCGTCTATTACATGAAATATATATCAGATCTGATTTTTTGGTACTGACAATCCATCTTTTTGGTGCTTTTGCACGCGTTCTCGAGCGCGCGGTGGTTGAGCTGGCAGTACGGCGGAGTGGTGTCGGCATGGGGAAGTCATGGTGGTGGTGTCTTCTGCCAGATCCACTCACGGCCGTTGGATCAGATCTGATCCAACGGCTATGATTACATGGGGGATGAGCGGCGTAGATCTAGCCTTGAAATGCGTGGTGTTTGCTAGAGATGACGACACGTGGCAGAGGATATCGAACGGTCGTAGCTTTGGAAAAACGAATTCTTTTGGACATCTCCGCTCTTCCTTGGCTGAATCTTCAGGCTCATAAGTGCTTCGTCACCTTCTGATCTTGGAGCTACAAGCTCTTTCGACATAGAACCCTTCGCTCTCATTTTTATCAGACTTCCCTGTTTGTAGCTTTGGAAAAACGAATTCTTTTGGACATCTCCGCTCTTCCTTGGCTGAATCTTCAGGCTCGTAAGTTCTTCCTATATAGAGCTTCGTCACCTTCCGATCTTGGAGCTACAGGCTCTTTTGACATAGAACCCTTCGCTCTGACATCCCGAATTATGAGTCATTCCTTTCACTTTGAGACAATAAAGCTTGGAGTCCTTCCTATACATAACTCTTTGCTTTCAACGCTGGTTTCTCCTATATAAAACCTTTCGCGCCACTGATGGATTCTTCTGACTGGAGTTCCTCCTATATAGAACTGCTAGTCTTCAAATCCTGGAGCCGTCAGTCCTTTCCTATAGAACTTTTGGCGTCTCGAAGTCTCGAGCTGCAGTTCTTCCTATATAGAACCTTTCACTCTAAGACAATGAAGTTCGAGCCTTTCCTATATAAGACTCTTCGCTTTCGACACAACAGTTTCCTATATAACCCTCGTGTCATAGGTGAATTGCTTTGACTGGGAGTTCTTCCTATATAGAATCATGAGTCTTCACCTTGGGGCCATCACCCTCCTATATAGAACTTTTTATGCTCGAATCTCTGAGAGCTACAGGTTCTTCCTATATAGAACCTTTTACTCTAAGACAATAAAGCTCGGAGCCCTTCCTATATAGAACTCTTCGCTTTAAACGACACGTAAGGATTTCCTATAATAATCTTGCGTGTCATGGGTGAATTGCTTTGACCGGGAGTCCTTCCTATATAGAATCATGAGTCTTCACCCCGAGTCACAGTCCTTCCTATATAGAACTTTCAGCTTCAAAACCTCGAAAGAAGGATTCTTCCTATATAGAACCTCTCTCTAGAGCTTGAAAACATGTGTCTTTTGTATGTAAAACATTGTTTTCTCATTTAGGATTCACACCGTGACGGTATTCGATGTCTCTTTGGATCTGCAGGTACCTGTCTGAGACGAAAACAAAATGCTATGACAAATGAATGAATTGACATGCTCCTAATTCTAGTGATGCTTGACTATTCATGATGCATGAGAGTCAATCTCTGGGTGGGCTTGTTTTGGTCCTTATTTGATCTTGACGTCCGTTTTCTCCTTTTTTACAGGCATCGATACTCCGCCTCACTGTCAGGTTCAACCATCTCAACCTTTCTTTTTCTCCAATTATGATTTGGAATTTTAAAGCGCCTTTTCGGGTTTTCACTTTAAAGAGTTTTTTTTTTACCCTTATGGTTTTCACCAAGAGATCTCTTTTGTTATCTCGTGTGCATTCCTTGGATAGATAGGACATGTGCCATTGGTCATCCTACCTAGTTGTTTAAAGCTTCTCACCTTCCCTAGCCATTATGTAGGGGACTGGAGGACGAAGTTAACATCGTTTTCTTTGATCACCTGCATTTTCAAGGTTAAATCATAGTAATGCTCCGAAATCTCTTGTTTCATTATAAGCCTATGTTATCTTATTTGACTAAAATTGACAAGAAGGCCAGGAATGGATGCTCAAAAACACGGCTTTATTACGATTAAGGGCTTCGAGATATCTTGAAAAGAAAGGTATGACACACATGAGTTAAGTATGAAAATACAAGATCCCTCATTATCTTCGATATGAATGATACATGACCACACAACCCGGTGTAGAATTTTTTTGCCTCAAGCCTTCTCTTCACAATGTTCATGAAGATGCCCTTCTCTTGGATATTCAACTTTTCAACTTACCCGAGCCGCCCTTTGGGTTTTCAACTGAGTCCTTCCTTCGCTTCAAAACGCCTTGTTTTGGGTTTTTGTCCCGAGCTCTCAATTTTTTTTTTTAGAGATAATATTTCTTTACGACATCAGAATTTACGGGATTTTTTCAGCTCGTCCCCCGTCCATTTCTCAAGTAGGATCGTGGCTCCTCCCGAGAAGGCATTTTTATGATGTACAGATCCTTCCCGGTTAAGGCCCATTTTCCTCGAGAATCTTTCGGATAGGAGGATTCTCTTGAGTACCGATCCCCTTCTTTGAATTCTCTTGGGCGCACTTTTTTGTTGTAAGCCTGCACCATCCGCTTTTGGTACATCTGACCATGACAAATGGCCTTTAGTCTTTTTTCGTCAATGAGATTTAGCTGGTCGAATCTGGCCTGCACCCATTTAGCTTCTTCCAGTTTTACTTTGTTTAAGACCCGGAGGGACGGAATCTCTACCTCAATTGGGAGTACTGCCTCGGTACCATACACCAAGGAGTAGGGCGTTGCCCCCGTTGATGTGCGAATGGACGTCCTATAGGCGAAAAGGGCAAAAGGCAACTTCTCATGCCAATCCTTGTAGGTATCCGTAGTCTTTGCTATGATCTTCTTTATATTCTTGTTTGCTGCTTCCACTGCTCCATTCATTTTAGGACGATAGACTGTGGAATTATGGTGTGTTATCTTGAATTGAGTGCACACGTCCTTTATCATTTTGTTGTTCAGATTGGATGCGTTGTCGGTGATGATCCTCTCTGGCAGTCCGTATCGACAAATAATTTCCTTCTTTAAGAACTTACAAACTGTAGTCCTGGTGATATTGGCGTAAGACGCTGCCTCTACCCATTTAGTGAAGTAGTCTATGGCGACCAAAATGAAACGGTGCCCATTGGAGGCTTTTGGATGGATCTGCCCGATGACGTCCATGCCCCATGTTGCGAAAGGCCACGGAGAATTCATGGTGTGTAGAGGGGATGGGGGTGCATGAATCTTGTCAGCGTAAATTTGGCATTTGTGGCATTTCCTGGCATAATCGATGCAATCTCCCTCCATGGTCAACCAGAAATAACCGTACCTCATGATTTTCCGGGCTATAGACAGCCCGTTGGCGTGCGTTCCACAGATCCCGTCATGTACTTCAGCTAAGATTTCCTTCGCCTATCGGGCATCCACACATCTCAGCAATGTTTGATCATGACTTCTCCTATATAGGATTTCCCCATCTAGGATATATTTTGTTGCCATTTTTCTGAGCGCCTTTCTGTCATTGTCGTTTGCCCCTTCTGGATACTTTTGAAGCTTGACATATTGCAGGATGTCATAGTACCATGGATTCCCGTCAATCTCTTCCTGTACATTACAACAATGAGCAGGCTTTTCAAACGTCTGCATCTCAATGGGTTTCATTTCTGCCCAGGTGTTTGTTTTAAACATGGATGCCAAGGTTGCCAATGCATCTGCCATCTGATTTTCTTCTCGGGGTAGGTAATTAAAGCTGACCTTTTCGAACTCTTTGATGAGCTCTTGGATCCATTCGTGATATTTGACCAACTTCGGGTCTCTGGTTTCCCACTCCCGGCGCAATTGGTAAATGACTAGGGACGAATCTCCGAACACTCGAAGTTCCTTAACCTTTCTTTCGATGGCTGAGTTTAGTCCCATGATGCAAGCTTCGTATTCAGCTATATTGTTTGTGCAGAAAAATTCCAATCTGCTGGTGAAAGGATAATAGACGTCCTCAGGTGAAATTAGCACTGCCCCTATCCCATGTCCGAGGGCATTGGAGGCTCCATCGAAGTAAAGTTTCCATGACATATCATCTGAAATCTCTTCTTCGGTTGTAATGCACATCAAGTCTTCATCTGGGAAAATAAAGTTCAATGCCTCATAGTCATCCGAAGCACGACTAGCCAGGAAATCTGCTACGGCACTCCCCTTTACAGCTTTCTGATTAACATATACGATGTCGAATTCGGATAAGAGCATCTGCCATCGGGCCATCCTTCCCGTTAGCGCTGGCGCTTCCATTAAGAACTTTAATGGGTCTAGCTTGGATATCAACCAGGTAGTATGGTACAACATGTACTGTTTGAGCCGCTTGGTAGCCCAAACTAGAGCACAACACAGTTTCTGTACTGGCGGGTACCGTGTTTCGCAATCATTGAATTTCCTGCTTAGGTAATAGATGGCTTGCTCCTTTTTTCTTGACTCATCGTGTTGCCCCAGTACACATCCCATTGAATTCTTGAAGACCGTTAAGTAGAGAATTAGTGGTCGACCAGGTACTGGTGCGACTAAAATTAGAGCGTTTGTCAGGTACTTTTTGATCTTTTCTAGGGCTTTTTGACATTCTTCATCCCACACGCCAGGGTTATTCTTTCTAAGAAGTCTGAAGACCGGGTCGCATTGATTGGTTAATTGGGAAATGAAACGAGAGATATAATTCAGCCTCCCCAGGAAACCGCGGACTTCCTTTTGCGTGCGGGGTGGTGAAAGGTCCTGGATGGCTTTCACTTTATCCGGGTCAATCTCAATCCCTCTTCTGCTTACTACGAATCCCAAGAGTTTTCCAGAAGTAACGGCAAAGGTACACTTGGCAGGATTGAGCCTCAGTTGGTACTTCCGTAGTCTTTGGAATAGTTTTCTCAAGTTACGTAGGTGCTCTTCCTCTGCTCGAGATTTGGCAATCATATCATCCACGTATACTTCTATTTCTTTGTGCATCATGTCATGGAAAAGAGTCACCATTGCCCTTTTGGTACGTTGCCCTCAAGTTCTTTAGCCCAAACGGCATTACTTGATAACAAAAAGTGCCCCACATAGTTATGAATGTGGTTTTCCATGTCGTTAGGATCCATCTTTATCCGGTTGTACCCTGAGAAGCCGTCCATAAAGGAAAACCATGAATGTCCTGCGGTGTTGTCAACCAGCGTGTTAATATGTGGCAAAGGGAAGTTGTCTTTAGGGCTAGCTCGATTCAGATCCCTATAATCTACACACATATGAACTTTCCCGTCTTTCTTTGGTACTGGTACAATGTTTGCAACCCATTCGGGGTATTTGGCTACCTCCAAGAATCCAGCATCAAATTGCTTTTTCACCTCTTCTCGGATCTTTAACAACATATCTGGCCTCATTCTCCGAAGTTTTTGCTGTACTGGTTTGCACTCCGACTTTGTTGGCAATTTGTGTACCACTATGTCGGTATTCAATCCCGGCATATCTTGATAAGTCCAGGCGAAGACATCCTTGAATTCCTGGAGTAGGGCTATCAGTTCATGCTTGGTTTTTGAGGAAATCGTCATTCCTATTTTTATTTCTTTTCGCTTCTTCACCCCAAGTTGACAATTTCGCTTCTTCTTGGTGGGGCATAATCTGCCTTTCTTCGTCGTCCACCATTCTCTTTAATTCTTCCGGGACCTCAATTTCTATTTCATCATATCCTCCCTCAATTTCCTCTGAGACCTCAGGGCATTCGAAATTTACTCCAGTGATTGGATCCGGTACCATTCATATCACAATCATGAGCGACCTGCATTAAATGAGAATGAATTGTATTGGGAAAGAGACGGCTTTACATGAAGGGAATGAATATGAAGAATGCATGAATGGAATAAATGAGACTTTGGTCATTTTTAAGAAAGTGGGGATATTTTCAGTTCAATCAAAAAGTTAACATAGGTGCCCCATACAAGAGATCCCCATTGTCTATGGGCAAAAACAAAAGGTTGATTCGAGCATTACTCTGATCTATTCCTAAAAACTACAGGTAGATCAATGCAGCTCCAGTTATCAAGTGTTTCTCCGGGATGGCAAGGGCGGATGTTGGTCAACATTTTGCTGCCTCGGTCCTTTTCAGCTATCATGTTGATGTACATCCCTTCAAATGATTTACTGAGTATTTCCTCCTGGTTAAGTTCATCATTTTTCTTCATTGCCTCTCCAATATCTTGACCTGGCTGATAGAATCCTCCGGAGATGAAAGTGGCTTTCAAACTAGGAAAGGATATCGACCTCCACGGAATGTCTTCTCCTTTAGATCTGGCTTTTCTTCGCTCCTCCTTCCTCTTATATTCCTCTTTTTTCTGTTGGACACTTGGTTGATAACCCAGCCCGAAACGATCCTTCTTGGTTATCATATTCTTGGGTCTCAGGTTTCCTTGTAATTTCTTTCCCAGCCCTTTTCCTATTTTGGCTCCTCGGCCCAGAGTTTCTGCGACGGTCATCTTAGTACAATTAGATAACCTGGGGTAAGGGATCCGGCTTCCTTCTGAAACGAATGTGGCATTTACTAGTTCTAATGCTCGGAACGAACATTCTGCAGCATCTTCATCATTTTGAATGTAGGGGTGTCGATGTCACTAAGCAACAAATTCATGCTCGCTTCTCTACGGTGACCAATTTGCCTTCAACTACAAATTTTAATTTCTGATGCAATGATGATGGGACAACTCCTGCGGAGTGGATCCACGGTCTTCCCAATAAGCAGCTGTAAGATGGTTTTATGTCCCTCACCACAAAATCGATCACATATTCAGTTGGTCCGATCAATAGGGGCACCTCAATTTTCCCCATTGTTCCTTTTTGCGTACCATCAAAGGCTCTTACCGAGTTGTAGCAAGGCTTTAGGTGTGAACCATCTATTGGCAATTTTTGCAGGGTTACCATAGGCAAGACATTCAATGCTGACCCATTGTCGATCAGTACGCCTGGTAATATATACCCTTTGCAGTGGGTAGTAATGTTAAGGGCTTTGGTAGACCCCATTCCTCCCTCCGGGATCTCATCATCACTGAATGTAATATGATTATAGGCAGTAATATGCCCTACTATCATGTCCAGGTTTGTTACAGAAATGTCCTGGGGCACAAAAGTTTGATTCAGCACTTTTAATAGCGTCTCCCGATGCTTCTCTGAACTCAAGAGTAATTCCAGCACTGTGATCCTGGCCGGTTGTTTCCGTAATTGTTCCACCACGCTGTACTCGCTATGTCTCAAGAACTTTAGAAATTCTTTGGTCTGGGCCTCAGTTACCGGTTCATTTATCTTTTGGGGAGGTTCTTCTCCAAATATCTGCGTAGGGCTAACTGCTGTATTCTTCCCCCTATCTTTTTCAGCTGCTCTCAAAGCCTCAGAGGAATAACATCGGCCGCTCCTTGTGAAATGGCCTGCTTCACCAACGTTCACATTGTTCTGGCTTTGTTGGTTTTCCAGCGTAGACTCTTTTACCTGTTCGTGTTCTGATTTTTCTGGCATGGTCACATTCGCAGCATAATTCCAGGGAATTTGTCGCATATCTTTGAATGGGAATGGAGATGGTGCTGAAATGATGATCTTGGGACTTATTTTGCTGGTTTCTCCTTGGGAGACACCTGCATTCCCTGGCCTGGGAGAGATAATAAAAGGTCTATCCTTCCCGTATTTAGTTTTGGGGGTATCTGTCATGTGCACCTCTGATCCCTTCCCCATGGGTTCCTCAAAGAATTCAATTTGTTTTTCATTCATCAACTTCTGCACCAATTTCTTGAACTCATCACATTCTTGGATATCATGCCCTTCAGTCTGATGGAATTCGCAATACTTTCCACATTCCTTCTGCCTTATTATCATGCCTTTGTTGATCATACGAGCTATGCATAATTGTTGAAATACCCACTGTAAAGGAGACTTGACTTCTGACACGTCATCCTTTATCCTCCTGGTAAAGCATTCTTCTATGACGTTTACCCCTCTGCTCCCATGATTAGGTAGCGGGTTGTTGGCTACACTCGGCTCTTCAAACTTCAATATCCCAGAATCGATTAAGTTCTGTACAAGCTTTTTGAAGGCAAGATGTTCTCGATGGGATGTCCAGGGTACCGCCGTGATAGTCGCAATGCGCGCTTGGATTATACCAAGGCGGGAAGGGTGGATTGACAGGATTAACGATGTATGGTCGGACCAAGTCTGCTTCATACAACTGGGAATAAAGCTCTGAGTATGAAACAGGTAGGGGAGTGAAAGTTCTCATCTCTTTATCCTTTCTGGTGACCCTCTCATCTCTTTGATTCGAATTTTGTGTTTTTCCCACAGGTGCTTGTGGCTGTGAGACTGTGAAGTTCTTCTTGCGTATAGGTGCTGGTGGTGTTTACTTCATTTCTCTTGTTGTACTTTCGAGACCCTTCCCCACCATCAATTCTGCCGCTCTTAATTGCCGATTCGAGAGACTCCCACCATGATCAAGTCGGCAAAACACTGTGTTGTGTTATTAATGAGGCGGTCAAAGAGTGCCCTTTCGTAGTATTGACAAATAATGGCGTGATTTCATGCTCCGGGATAGGTGGCTGGATTTGGGCGCCACTTCTCTCCACCTCTGGGCATATTGTCGCAGCTTTCATTGGACTTCGCCCCATATTTTCTAACATGATTCTGCTAGGATCATGTCTCATTATGTTTGTATTGCTCGGAAAATGCTTTAGACAAATCTTTCCATGTCTTGACATTTGTTTTGCTTAACTGAGTATACCAACGTAACGCCGCTCCAGTTAGACTATCCTGGAAACAATGGATCAGTAGCTTTTCATCTTTATGGTAAGCCGCCATTTTCCTACAATACATCGTTATGTGTGCAGAAGGACATGTGGTTCCGTCATATTTATTGAACTCCGGCGTTTTGAATTTTGGCGGCAAGACAAGATCGGACACCAGACTTAGGTTACTAGCGTCGTTTCCTGATTCTTCATTTGATTGTAACGCTTAAAATTTTTCTTCCATGAGGCGAAATCTTTCTTCCCATTTTTTCTCTACCTCATTCCTAATTCTTTCGACCATATTCAGGTCCGGCACTTCTTCTTCATAAAGTGCTTCGGTATCAAGGGGTTGAGTCTCAGGAGCCCCTATTTGAAAGCTGGAAGACATTCCTGCAGGGTCAATATACACCTTCCTAGCCTGGTTTGGTGCAGTTGGTTGAACCTTGTAGTGAGCCGGGGTACCTTCTGGTTCTTGAACATTTTCTCCTTCTACCCGTTTTCCAAGACTTCTTGCCAGTGATGCAGTTATGTCAGATACGATAGATGTTTGTGACTGCGCGATATGATCACTAAGGCTTCTCTGGGCCTCTTCAAGCCTTGACTCGAGCTCTCTTTGCCCTCTTTCTAGACTGATTATTCTTTCTTCCATGAGCTTTCTTTGTAGCCGGGTAAAGTATAGGTGATGAATGATTGCGGGTTAACTACATACAATGCCACAATATTCATATTGTTAATATGGTTGTAAAAAATAAATGCATGTACAATGATGCGAATGTTATGATGCAAATGCAAGAATGCATGCAGACAAGGTACTGATTCCGCTGGTAATCACCCTTTTGAATTACTTCCACGGGAATTAAAGGGTCTTGATTACAACAAAATTCATGTTACAAAGTAAAGATCCCTAGTACAAAAGATCTAATTATAACACAGAGTCCTATAGATAGATTCTAGCTCTATCTCCTAACTTTCCAATTGCCTTGAGCAGCTTGAGGAACCTAGGAGCTTCTTCCATTCCCGGGGCTATAAAAGGTCGGAGTGTCTCAGCCTCGACAGCTAAATCATTTACGTGTCTGGTGACTCGCTGTATGTCCACCATTAGGTTTGCGTAGTACTGGTCTCTATCCTATACCATTCGAGTAGCGTCGCGTAATCTCTTCTGCCAATAGGTGTCCCCTCTGGCTGCAGCTTCCTTGAACACATTAATTCTTTCCTTGTAATCCTCCACAATTGCTTCGAGGGACCCAATTTGTGCTTGTAACACACCCACCTCTCGTTCTCTTTCCTGCAGCTCAACGAAGTTATTCCTGCGGCAGTACATTCGAAGTGAGTGTTCGACTTCCGCCACCTTTCCTTTTAATTCATCATTTTGACTTTGGCTTTGCTCCAACCTTTGAGTAGTGTCATCATACAGTTTCTGCATCTCTAACAGTCTATTTCGACTACTCATGGATTTTCTTTTCCATATGGCGACACTTTCTCTCTCATGATGAACAGCTTGTTTTCCCTTGCTGATTTCTTGCCTGAATCTTTCTTTCTCTTGATCAATGGCCTTCTTGGCGGACTGTTTTTCTTCCTCCATAGCCAAACGGTAGCTTTCAATCTCTTTCTCGATCGCTCTTTTGTTGATTTCTCGTTCTTCTTCCATCAAACGGATGCCGTTCATTCTTTCTCTTTCCACAGCTACGAACTGACTCCGGCCGGCCTTTTGTATTTTTGCTTGTAATAGGAGGGCATCTTTTTGATAAAGAGTATTTTTGTCGCTTAAATCTGCATTCAATTTCTTCAATTGCCTAATGATCCCATCCCGCTCGTCAACTTCTAAGCTTGCTTTATAGAGTTCGCTCGCATGTTCGGTCTGTTGAATGTCCATTTTCCTTTTAACTTCTTCGAGTTCACTCCTTAAGATATCGTCTTCGGACGGTACCACCCTTGTAAGCTCTTCGAGTGACACTGCTGATCCTTGATCAGATTCAGGAATCACATTATTAACCCTCAAACGTCTCCAGAGATCGTAATCTGGGGTAGTCGTGTGCTCGGTATCTCCTTCCACCCTGATCCGGTAACAATGATCCCAGGCCCTCATGATGGTCTGAATTTTTCCTTTGAACTCCCCTTTGAAAAGAAATTCAGTTTGGCTTAATCCGTCGGTATTGGGAATGAACTGTCGTGATCCGAACTGCCGAGATACTAAAAGCGGGGCACAAGCGATCCCTCCATGCAATCCTAACATCATCAGCTAGTTGAAGTCACCACAACTGTATAGAAAATAATTAACTTTACCGAGCCATGGGACCCTCCATGCTATGTCTTCATCTTGAATGTTCCTGAAGAAACTGGTCCACATTTTTGTTTTCAAATCTTTTCGCCATTCGTTTACTAAGTATTCTCGTAAAGGCGAAAAACCTTGGAAGGATATCCCCGGCAGGACCCGCGTCGGCGTCTTCCACATGTGACTCTGAATCCATACTTGTAATAGTTGTGCGCAGCCTCGAAACCGTCCTTCTTCATGTTTCCGGCTAGCATTTAATGAAATGAAAGTCTCGACCAAGATTGCTGGTACCGGGTTTGCTTTCCGTTTCACCCGCTCAAACAAATCCAGAATGGCTATGTCAATGTTCCCGAGTACTATGGGAAAGATCACCAAGCCATATATTCCTAAAGCGAATAAGTCCATTTTCTTTGCCTCGTCTGGATGTGTCGATATGATGTCCCGAATACTTTCCCATGCAAAGACTGTATTATCTCCTCGGATTTGAAGGAGGCCACTAACCCAATCGTCACTCATTCCCGCAAAGGTTTTGAGTTTCGCAGTGTAATTCTGATTCCTTGGAGGCTTCGCGTAGATCCAATCTTCCTGAATATTTTTCTGGTTAAGTAAAGTAGTGTACTCTTCTACCGTAGGCATCATGTCCTGCCCATTGAAGGTGAAGCAGCAAAAAGCCGGATTCCAGAACTGGACTATAGCTCGGAGTAGGGGCTGGTTAATCCGAACATATAATAGCTGCGCGATGTCGCCATAACTATCGCTAAATAAGTCTTGTAGTCTTCGGTCCCATCTTTCCCAAATGCTTTGAAGATCCCACAAGTCGTTACATTGGAGACTCACATAGGTGTATCCAACTATTACGCGTTTCGTTAGGCGCATCGTCCCCTTGATTTTTCTGGTTGACCTCGACCAATGTCCGATGACAAATTAAGCTCTTCTTTCCTAAGACACCTTTTTTTCCATGGTGAAAGACTTTACGATCAGGCAAACCACTTGATCCAAGACCTTTATATGATGCAAATGCAATGATGTATGAGAGAAAAAACAAAAAAAGCGAAAAAGGAAAACAAGTCAGTACGGATATAATTAATAAATATATAAATAAAAGGACAAAAATAAATGTAATAAACACACAAAACAACCCTATTTATCCCGTCTAAAACACCTAAGGTTATCCGCATGGCTCTAACAGGTGGGTTTCTATGTTCTCTACATGCAGTGTTGGTGCTAGGAGGTACCCGAATTGTCCTTGCTGTCCCCTACTAAGGGTAGCAAGGCCCCGATCATCACCCATTATAGGCTCCTTTCAACCGGGTTCAATTCGGGGACCCATTCGCTATGCCCGTCTGAAGGAACGATATCCTTACGAAAGCATAAGGTACTGAGCCCAAGGTACTTGCTAGGCCCATACGGAGAAACGATATCTCCACGAAAGCATTAGCGTTTTCCCCCCACTTAAAAAGACGGGTTTATATGCCATATTTTAAATGCGTTAAAATAAACGCGCAATTATGACTGAATGTTAATTTAATAGTCACTTTAATCCGAAATTTCCGATATATAGTAAAGTGGTAATTATTTTAAAAGCTTGACTCTCATTTGTTTTTTTTCGAAAAAACAAAAATTTCCCCAGCGGAGTCGCCATCTGTAGCGATGTCTTTTTTTTTCTTATATCGCTAAAATAAAAACGAGGATTTTTGAAAGGTTTTTGAAAGGTGTTTGTGATTTTTAAAAATATTTATTCCGTGGGGTTTACAAAAACCTCATAAAAATGGAGTCGCCACCGGTCACTTAGGTAGGCCTGACACCATAAAACCAGAGATTCAAAAAGATTGGGTTCGGGAGTCGGTTACGGATGGGGAAGGATTAGCACCCCCACACCGCCCAAAATTGGTACTTTAATAATTACCGCTTTATTAATATTTGATTTTCCGGATTAGAGTGACGATTATTTTAAAATTCGGTCATAATTGCGAATAAATTTTAAGGGCCCCGTTATCCGAGAGTAAACGCCCAACCACTATCACTACGCCCGATCGCCCCCGTTTACGCTTTCGGATAAAAGAGCACCGCATTAACAATTTATATATCATATGCAATCTTAGTGACAAAAATATAAAACATGGCAAGATATTTAAATGCAATAAGTATTGACATAACAGAATACTAATCTAACATAAATAAGATACTAAACTAAAACATACATATACATGTAAACTTAAAATACAAGGCATGTACGAGGGATATATAATAGGGCAAAAGACTACATCAACATACACGATTATAATACGAACATAAATATTTACATGAAAACAGGACTGAAATGAAAAGAAATAAACATCAGTGACAGAAATTAAAGGATAATAATATGCAATTTAAGGACGAAAATGCAATCATGACCAAACTTGAAAGGACTGGAACTGTAATTAGACCAAGGGGCAGACCCGAAATGAAAAATTCAAAAACGCGGGATGGTAAAGGGGGTAATTTTACCATTTAAAATCTGAATTCGGCTAATTTAGTGATCAAATCGAAATAAAATGGAAAAGAAAAAGGACCAGAATCGTGATTAACCCATGCGGCAAACTCAAAACGAAAATATAGGGACAAGGGAGGATTTATGATGTAATTAGACCATTTTTATTTTATTTTGGGTCTATAAGACCCGATAATCAGACCCCCACTTTCATTTTTCCTTTCATTTTTTAAGAGCAATATAGCTCTCGTTTCCTCTCTATTATACCAGAAAAAAACAAGCCCCGAACCCTTCAGCCGCCATGGTTCTCGAAGCCGGTGATGGTCCGGCTACTCCGGCCACCACCCTCCACACTCTATCAGTTCTAAGACCTAACCTAGACCCCTCTTCGAGAACAAAAACTCCATTTTTGAAACGACCAACCCCAAAACCCTCACAAAACTGTCACGCTCTTATTTTGAGACCACCAAAACCCTAGATCTATGGTATTTTTGAGCTAAAGAACAAAGAAAACCCCCTTTTTGTGGCTCACTCCTCAGAGCTTATCGCAGGCAAAGGAAAGGTTTTTTTTTTCTTATGTAAACTCTCCATTTTTTGTGTGCATGTAAGTAAGAAAGAAAGACAAGAAGTTTTTACCACTGAACTTGCGTTGCTTTTTTGTATTTCAAAAACTTTGGTGATAATACACTTTTTGGATCTTCTCGCCCTTTTCTTTTCTTAGCGTCTATTACATGAAATATATATCAGATCTGATTTTTTGGTACTGACAATCCATCTTTTTGGTGCTTTTGCACGTTCTCTGAGCTCGGTGGTTGAGTTGGCAGTACGGCGGAGTGGTGTCGGCATGGGGAAGTCATGGTGGTGGTGTCTTCTACCAGATCCACTCACGGCCGTTGGATCAGATCTGATCCAACGGCTGTGATTACATGGGGGATGAGCGGCGTAGATCTAGCCTTGAAATGCGTGGTGTTTACTATCGCTAAATAAGTCTTGTACTCTTCGGTCCCATCTTTCCCAAATGCTTTGAAGATCCCACAAGTCGTTCTGTTGGAGACTCACATAGGTGTATCCAGCTATTACGCGTTCGTTAGCGGTCGTCCCCTTGGATTTTCTGGTTGACCTCTGACCAATGTCTGACTGACAAATTAAGCTCTTCTTTCCTAAGACACCTTTTTTCCATGGTGAAAGACTTTTTGATCAGGCAAACCACTTGATCCAGTACCTTTATATGATGCAAATGCAATGATGTATGAGAGAAAAAAAAAAAAAAAAGAAAACAAGTCACATTACGGATATAATTAATAAATATATAAATAAAAGGACAAAAATAAACAGAATAAACACACAAAACAACCCTATTTATCCCGTCTAAAACACCTAAGGTTATCCGCATGGCTCTAACAGGTGGGTTTCTATGTTCTCTACATGTAGTGTTGGTGCTAGGAGGTACCCGAATTGTCCTTGCTGTCCCCCCTACTAAGGGTAGCAAGGCCCCGATCATCACCCATTATAGGCTCCTTTCAACCGGGTTCAATTCGGGGGGGACCCATTCGCTTATGCCCGCATGAAGGAACAATATCCTTACGAAAGCATAAGGTACTCGAGCCCCAAGGTACTTTGCTAGGCCCATACGGGAGAACGATATCTCCACGAAAGCATTAGCGTTTTCCCCCCACTTAAAAAGACGGGTTTATATGCCATATTTTAAATGCGTTAAAATAAACGCGCAATTATGACTGAATGTTAATTTAATAGTCACTTTAATCCGGAATTTCCAATATTAGTAAAGCGGTAATTATTTTAAAAGCTTTACTCTCATTTGTTTTTTTTCGAAAAAACAAAAATTTCCCCAGCGGAGTCGCCATCTGTAGCGATGTCTTTTTTTTTCTTATATCGCTAAAATAAAAACGAGGATTTTTGAAAGGTTTTTGAAAGGTGTTTGTGATTTTTAAAAATATTTATTCCGTGGGGTTTACAAAAACCTCATAAAAATGGAGTCGCCACCGGTCACTTAGGTAGGTCGGACACCATAAAACCAGAGATTCAAAATTATTGGGTTCGGGAGTCGGTTACGGATGGGGAAGGATTAGCACCCCCACACCGCCCAATATTGGTACTTTAATAATTACCGCTTTATTAATATTGGATTTTCTGGATTAGAGTGACGATTATTTTAAAATTCGGTCATAATTGCGAATAAATTTTAAGGGCCCCGTTATCCGAGAGTAAACGCCCAACCACTATCACTACGCCTGATACTGGCCCCGTTTACGCTCGGATAAAAGAGCACCGCATTAACAATTTATATATCATATGCAATCTTAGTGACAAAAATATAAAACATGACAAGATATTTAAATGCAATAAGTATTGACATAACAGAATACTAATCTAACATAAATAAGATACTAAACTAAAACATACATATACATGTAAACTTAAAATACAAGGCATGTACGAGGGATATATAATAGGGCAAAAGACTACATCAACATACACGATTATAATACGAACATAAATATTTACATGAAAACAGGACTGAAATGAAAAGAAATAAACATCAGTGACAGAAATTAAAGGATAATAATATTGAATTTAAGGACGAAAATGCAATAATGACCAAACTTGAAAGGACTGGAACTGTAATTAGACCAAGGGGCAGACCCGAAATGAAAAATTCAAAAGCGCGGGATGGTAAAGGGGGTAATTTTACCATTTAAAATCTGAATTCGGCTAATTTAGTGATCAAATCGAAATAAAATGGAAAAGAAAAAGGACCAGAATCGTGATTAACCCATGCGGCAAACTCAAAACGAAAATATAGGGGACAAGGGAGGATTTATGATGTAATTAGACCATTTTTATTTTATTTTGGGTCTATAAGACCCGATAATCAGACCCCCACTTTCATTTTTCCTTTCATTTTTTTTAAGAGCAATATAGCTCTCGTTTCCTCTCTATTATACCAGAAAAAACCAAGCCCCGAACCCTTCAGCCGCCATGGTTCTCGAAGCCGGTGATGGTCCGGCTACTCCGGCCACCACCCTCCACACTCTATCAGTTCTAAGACCTAACCTAGACCCCTCTTCGAGAACAAAAACTCCATTTTTGAAACGACCGAACCCCAAAACCCTCACAAAAACTGTCACGCTCTTATTTTGAGACCACCAAAACCCTAGATCTATGGTATTTCGGAGCTAAAGAACAAAGAAAACCCCTTTTTTTGTGGCTCACTCCTCAGAGCTTATCGCCGGCAAAGGAAAGGTTTTTTTTTCTTATGTAAACTCTCCATTTTTTGTGTGCATGTAAGTAAGAAAGAAAGACAAGAAGTTTTTACCACTGAACTTGCGTTGCTTTTTTTTGTATTTCTGAAAACTTTGGTGATAATACACTTTTTTGGATCTTCTCTGCCCTTTTCTTTTCTTAGCGTCTATTACATGAAATATATATCATATCTGATTTTTTGGTACTGACAATCCATCTTTTTGGTGCTTTTGCACGTTCTCTGAGCTCGGTGGTTGAGTTGGCAGTACGGCGGAGTGGTGTCGGCATGGGGAAGTCATGGTGGTGGTGTCTTCTACCAGATCCACTCACGGCCGTTGGATCAGATCTGATCCAACGGCTGTGATTACATGGGGGATGAGCGGCGTAGATCTAGCCTTGAAATGCGTGGTGTTTACTATCGCTAAATAAGTCTTGTAGTCTTCGGTCCCATCTTTCCCAAATGCTTTGAAGATCCTACAAGTCGTTCTGTTGGAGACTCACATAGGTGTATCCAGCTATTACGCGTTCGTTAGGCAGACTGTCCCCTTGGATTTTCTGGTTGACCTCTGACCAATGTCTGACTGACAAATTAAGCTCTTCTTTCCTAAGACACCTTTTTTCCATGGTGAAAGACTTTCTGATCAGGCAAACCACTTGATCCAGTACCTTTATATGATGCAAATGCAATGATGTATGAGAGAAAAAAACAAAAAGCGAAAAGGAAACAAGTCAGTACCAGATATAATTAATAAATATATAAATAAAAGGACAAAAATAAACAGAATAAACACACATAACAGAATACTAATCTAACATAAATAAGATACTAAACTAAAACATACATATACATGTAAACTTAAAATACAAGGCATGTACGAGGGATATATAATAGGGCAAAAGACTACATCAACATACACGATTATAATACGAACATAAATATTTACATGAAAACAAGACTGAAATGAAAAGAAATAAACATCAGTGACAGAAATTAAAGGATAATAATATGCAATTTAAGGACGAAAATGCAATCATGACCAAACTTGAAAGGACTGGAACTGTAATAAGTCATGGTGGTGGTGTCTTCTACCAGATCCACTCACGGCCGTTGGATCAGATCTGATCCAACGGCTGTGATTACATGGGGGATGAGCGGGGTAGATCTAGCCTTGAAATGCGTGGTGTTTACTGGAGATGACGACACGTGGCAGAGGATATCGAACGGTCGTAGCTTTGGAAAAACGAATTCTTTTGGACATCTCCGCTCTTCCTTGGCTGAATCTTCAGGCTCGTAAGTGCTTCGTCACCTTCCGATCTTGGAGCTACAAGCTCTTTCGACATAGAACCCTTCGCTCTCATTTTTATCAGACTTCCCTGTTTGTAGCTTTGGAAAAACGAATTCTTTTGGACATCTCCGCTCTTCCTTGGCTGAATCTTCAGGCTCGTAAGTTCTTCCTATATAGAGCTTCGTCACCTTCCGATCTTGGAGCTACAGGCTTTTTTGACATAGAACCCTTCGCTCTGACATCCCGAATTATGAGTCATTCCTTTCACTTTGAGACAATAAAGCTTGGAGTCCTTCCTATACAGAACTCTTTGCTTTCAACGCTGGTTTCTCCTATATAAAACCTTTCGCGCCACTGATGGATTCTTCTGACTGGGAGTTCCTCCTATATACAACTGCTAGTCTTCAAATCCTGGAGCCGTCAGTCCTTCCTATATAGAACTTTTGGCGTCTGAAGTCTCAGAGCTGCAGGTTCTTCCTATATAGAACCTTTCACTCTAAGACAATGAAGTTCAGAGCCTTTCCTATATAAGACTCTTCGCTTTCGACACAACAGGTTTCCTATATAACCCTGTGTCATAGGTGAATTGCTTTGACTGGGAGTTCTTCCTATATAGAACTGCGAGTCTTCACCTTGGGGCCATCAGTCCCTCCTATATAGAACTTTTTGGCGTCTGGAATCTCAAAGCTACAGGTTCTTCCTATATAGAACCTTTTACTCTAAGACAATAAAGCTCGGAGCCCTTCCTATATAGAACTCTTCGCTTTCGACACAGAAGGATTTCCTATATAATCTTGCGTGTCATGGGTGAATTGCTTTGACTGGGAGTCCTTCCTATATAGAATCATGCGAGTCTTCACCTGAGCTGTCGATCCTTCCTATATAGAACTTTCAGCTTCAAACCTCGAGAAAGAAGGATTCTTCCTATATAGAACCTCTCTCTAGAGCTTGAAAACATGTGTCTTTTTTGTATGTAAAACATTGTTTTCTCATTTAGGATTCACACCGTGACGGTCTTGATGTCTCTTTGGATCTACAGATACACATGTCGAGACGAAAAAACAAAATGCTATGACAAATGAATGAATTGACATGCTCCTAATTCTAGTGATGCTTGACTATTCATGATGCATGAGAGTCAATCTCTGGGTGGGCTTGTTTTGGTCCTTATTTGATCTTGACGTCCGTTTTCTCCTTTTTTTTCTTATGTAAACTCTCCATTTTTTGTGTGCATGTAAGTAAGAAAGAAAGACAAGAAGTTTTTACCACTGAACTTGCGTTGCTTTTTTTTGTATTTCTGAAAACTTTGGTGATAATACACTTTTTTGGATCTTCTCTGCCCTTTTCTTTTCTTAGCGTCTATTACATGAAATATATATCAGATCTGATTTTTTGGTACTGACAATCCATCTTTTTGGTGCTTTTGCACGTTCTCTGAGCGCGGTGGTTGAGCTGGCAGTACGGCGGAGTGGTGTCGGCATGGGGAAGTCATGGTGGTGGTGTATTCTGCCAGATCCACTCACGGCCGTTGGATCAGATCTGATCCAACGGCTGTGATTACATGGGGGATGAGCGGCGTAGATCTAGCCTTGAAATGCGTGGTGTTTGCTGGAGATGACGACACGTGGCAGAGGATATCGAACGGTCTAGAAGTACGTTTCACGCGCGCTGGACAGCTCTCCCAAGGCTAATCGTGGCCGTTGGATCTGGATTTGATCCAATGGCCCTCCTTCAACTGCTACAAAAAAAAATGTTATTAGATATCATATAGGGTTTTAGGGTTAATTAGATGGGATTGGGCTGGCCGAAAATGGGCCTTGTAAATTACATATATATTTTGTAATAATATGGACTTGGACTGTTATTATAATATTTGGGTTTTATATTTTAGATTTTATTTTACATTAGTCCAATAATAATAATAATAATAATAATAATAATAATAATAATAATAATAATAATAATAATACAACGTTACATATATACGTACACGTGCACACCCATATAAGTGTAACATACGAATACACATGCAAACATTAATGTAACATACTAACATAACATCTACACACATTAAACAAATACGCTCGTACTCTATAGATACATATGCGACACACATACACCATTAATACGTATACATACATAGCTTATAATGTACACACACACCACACCTTATATATACTAGTAACACTCATGCAAATAATAAACATATAATATACTAAGTATACATGCAATACTAATATGTATTAGTGAAAATGAGTGATTACAATGTTGTATCGGAAGAAGGTATTCGTGTTGATCTACTGAAGATTGAGGCTATCCTTAATTGGAAGCAACCTAAGACGGTGTCAGAAGTATGTAGCTTTCTTGGTTTGGCAGGTTACTACCGTCACTTTGTGAATAGTTTCTCTAGTATTGCAGCTCTATTGAAAAAACTATTGCAAAAGAATGAAAAACTATTGCAAAAGAATGTTCTTTTGTTTAGACAGAAAATCGTCAGCGTAGCTTTCAGAAATTAAAGGAGGTGCTAACACACTCTCCTATGTTGATTAAACTAGAAGTGGGTAAGGGGTTTGTGGTGTATAGCGACACATCGTATGTTGGTTTAGGTTGTATGCTGATGCAGGATGGAAAGGTTGGGGCTTATTCCTCAAGAAAATTAAAGGTTCATGAGCGTAACTATCCTACACATGACTTAGAACTGGCTGTGATGGTATTCATGTTAAAGATTTGAAGACACTATCTCTATAACGAGAAGTGTATCGTTTATACTAATCACAAAAGTTTGAGGTATTTGATGTCTCAAAAATAGTTGAATCTTAGGCAGCAAAGATGGGTTGAGTTGCTTAAGGATTATAACTTGACAATTGAATATTATCCTGTAAAGGCTAATGTTGTCGTAGATACGTTGAGCCGAAACGCAGCCGTCGAGCTTAGGGCAATGTTTGCTAGGTTAAGTGTGATGCGAGATGGTTGTTTGTTAGCTGAGTTGCAAGTAAAGCATATTTTGTCTCAATTGATTAAATCGAGATAGCCGTATGATGATGCATTGGTTTCGCATGTTAAGGACATTACAGATGGGAATCCGTTAGATTTTTATTTTAATGATGGTGGTGTTTTGTGTTTTAAGGGTGGAATAGTGGTGACGAAAGATTTGGAGTTGAGGTGCACTATTTTGACCTAAGCTCATTCTAGTCCATTTGCTATGCACCTTGATAGTACCAAGATGTATCATGGTTTAAAGGAAGAGTATTACTGGATTGGTTTGAAAAAAACAAGTAGCAGAGTTTGTTGCTCGTTGTTTGGTGTGTCAGCGAGTTAAGGCTGGCATTAGTTTCCTGCTGGGTTATTGCAACCTGTGCAAATTCTAGAATAGAAATGGGAAAAGATCACTATGGATTTCGTGACGGGGTTGCCTTTAATGCCGACCAAAAAGAATTCTATATGGATGAGTGTTGACCGTTTTACAAACTGTGCGCACTTTATGGCTGTGCATACGATGAATACGTTAGATAAGTTGGCAGAGACTTATATCGCAAAGATTGTGAAGTTGTATGAGGTTCAAAAGTCTATTATATCAGATAGAGATTGTCGCTTTACATCGAGGTTTGGGGAGAGTCTACAGACCGCTTTGGGGACTAGACTTTTGAATTTTAAGGGACATGGTGTAATACCCCAAAATGGGCGGGTTATTCAGATTTTGGATGACATGTTGCGTTTTTGTATTATTGAATTTCAAGGGACATGGTGTAATACCCCAAAATGGGCCTATAAGCATACTACTAATTCAATGCAAATTAAATTGATTTGTTCTATTCATAAATCTAGAGTTAATTAAAATTAGGACGCAATCGAAGGAAAAGAGGAAAAATGATGGTTAATGTCAATGTACTGATTTGATTAATGCTAAGGTAATGGGCTTTCATGCAAAGAATAATATTGTTCAATGACTTAAACACATGTCAAAAGAATTTGGGGACATGTAGAATATAGTTTCGGTGTGGGATGACACAAAAGAACCACTATCCCCTTTAATCTTCTTCATCTAACCGAACCTTAAGAGGGAGAGTGAGAAAGATTGTATTCAAAGCTGGCTTTTGAAGATTTGAGTCTAATTAAATAGAATTTTCTGGGTGTTGTTCGATCCCTTATGGGATAGGGTAAGCAAATTCTTTCTTTTATCTAACTTAGAACTCAATTAAAACATAGATTGTCAACCTCTCTCGTACTATGTCTTGAATAGATTTTGAATGAAAAAACCATGTTATGAACAATCTCTAGATAAATTGAATGAATCATGCATTAAGTTGGAACATGCATATAATCTATGGAAAGAAACTATGTATACTTTTCCTTGTGGGCTTTGATTATGTGTTTATTGTGAAACTATTGATCATCCAAATGATCAACATGCTTAAATGGTCATGTTATGTGTTAAGGTAACAAATTTAAGATGATAGGTTGCTTGATAAGAAATTTTGATTTAATCGAAACAACTTAAGTATTTGAATAGGACATTGTTCGACATTATAATTGAATTGGAACCAGGATTTGATTTCATTGCTTGATAAACATAATCAAGACTGTAATGAACATTTATATAAGTATGTAAGTAGGGAAAAGATTGTTTTGTATATTCGAATGTAGGAATGGGCTGTGTAAACTTATATGTAAGTGTACAAATAAGTATTTGGGACAGTTTTGCTATGTAAAAATATGTATACAAAGTATTTGGGACTGTTTTGGATATACATAAGTATTTGGGACAGTTTTGCTATGTAAAAATATGTATACAAAGTATTTGGGACTATTTTGGATATACATAAGTATTTGGGACTGTTTTGCTATGTAAAAATATAGACTATTTTGTGCACATAGAGAAGCATATGGATTGATTTGTATGTATGTAAATATATATAGGTAAATGTGTGTAATTGGACAATTTTGAGAAAACAAATGAACATATGTTTTAATTGGAACAATTTTGTGTATATATGAAGGCATGTGGATTGTTTTAATGTGTATATGTATATGTGTATGTGTATGTGTATAATTGGACAACTTTGAACAAATATGAAAACACATAGACGGTTTCTGAGGTACACATAAGAGTATATATATGTGTAATGGATTGTTTTGTTGAATAAGAAAAGGATAAGGATTGTTTTGAATATTGAGTACATGCTAGACTGTTTTGATGTGTATGTACATGTATACAAGTGGACTTAATTGTTTTGTAAGGACTTAAAAGTAGTCTGGGCGTTTTGCACTTATATGATAGAATATTTATGCATTAGGGACAGTTTTATAAGTTGAATGGATTGAATTAGTTTTAATGGCTTGTTATAATGTTTGAGGTACCCATTATTATTAAGGAATAGTAAAAAGGGAAGAGCTAGTTGGAAGCTAGGGGTAATGGTGGATTCAGGTATCCCGTAACTTCAGGATATGAGGTGATTGTAGTTGTATTTGTTTCGAGTGACACAGAGTCACCTCGATCTTTACTCTTAGAGAATTATGGTTTTGAATGTTTAAGTATGGATTGCATATGATCATGTTTGCATAACGCTCATTTAGAGCACTTGGGTTTCGGATACACACATGACATTGAAGTTTCATGAGTAAGGTATGCATTGCATATGCATCATGAATGCATTGCATGCAATATTATGATATTTACGACTAATGGATTGAAGTATCTCTATGTATAAGGTTTTCTTTGAATTGATATATAGTCTTAATCTTTTGAAAGTGTAAAATACAAGAAACAATGTAAAGCTTTAAAGTTATAAGAACTTATCTATGAAGCTAATCGCTCACCTTATACCATAAGATATTAAGAAAAGAAACAAGTAAAATTACTTGTTTCATAAGATACCTTTTCTAACTTCAAGCATAAAATATTTAAGTTGCCTAAATAATGGAAATCCTTGGACACTTTGGCATAGTGCAAAAGTATATATATTTTGGGACTATGGTCCATGAGCTACGGCTCAAGGGTGACGACCCTATATATGTGTTATATTGGCAACAGTAGGAGGTAACGGGGGAGATAGTAAGGAGATTGGCGACAGTTGGATGGATAGAGAAGAAAAGCTAGGTTTGTTACATTGTGAACTAGCCATCGCTTTGTGCTAAGTAAACCTTATACTGGTGCTACGTAAGTCCAAATGTGATCCAAGGCAAATGTTGCTAAAAGATATGAACTTCATGATTTCAGATAAGAAATCCGATAATCTTTGATAAGGCTCAGGGGAAACAAGATAAGTAATATATGCTTTGAGCAAGATGTGAAATCAATAAGTTTTTAATAATTCTCTAATCAAGCTTCTAAGAAAGTCATTGAATAACTTTTTAAGAAAGCCTTTAAGATAAGACTTTGAACTTTAAGTCTAACTTACGTGTAATGATATCATATGGTTGATTTCCATTACATTCTTATTTATCATTGTTAACATTCCTTATTATGCTCTTTTGGTTGCTACCTCACTTAGGCTATATAAGCCTAATGCATTTATTCACATGCATTTGCAGGATAATCATTTGTTCAAGGATTAATCGTGGTAAAAAGGTTGCAAATCACATTTATAATAGATTTATGTATCTAGGTTTTCTAAGTCTTCTAGTGGTGGCATTGAATGTATGTGTATCATTTTGGTTATACATTATTAGTTTACACTATAAATGGATTGTAATTAAGTTATTAATGGCTTTACTAAATAACACCATGATGTGGTTTCTTTCTTTATAAATAAGATTATATGTCTATAAAGAGTTAATCCAAGATGACCAAAGATATACCTATGTAATAATTTCTTAAAGGTCTAAAGTACCCAAATGCTAAGTAAGGACATAATTTATATATAGCCTTCGAGACTTGTGTGAAATTAGTAAATTGTTCATGACATGTGAAATTATAGGTCTTTTAAGTAAACAAACACTTTATGCAAGTAGTTTATTAATTCTTGTGATTGCTTGGAAGATAAGTTATATTTATGTGATTCGAAGAGTTTTTTGTTAGATAAGTTTTGTTAGAAATAGTTCGAATGGTTGTTAATTTTGTTGTGTTTGGATAAAGACCTTGAATAAACCACATCTTGAAAGAAACTTAATCATAAGTTACTAAATCAGCTAATTTTGATAATGAATGTTCATAATTCGACTTAAATTCCAGTCTCAATAGACATTATCTCCATGAAATTGTTCTTGGTGGGTCGAACTTTTTAGAGATGTACCTAATCGAAATTTTTATCCTTTTATCCCAAACACATCTATAAGGTAAATTTAGAGATTTATACTAAGTCTATTAATTTGTTGTATTCATTAAGGAATAAATATAAAAATTTTACATGTGTCGATTCCTGGTAAACAATTTGGTTAAATCATGATAAAAAAATTATTATTTCTATCTTGTACAATAAATTTGAATACTTATGTACCAATGAATACGGGTGGTGTTATCATGTATGAATCCATTATCACATGAATTTGCTTGTTGGAATTCTGATGATATTAGCATAGTATACAAAGACTAGATACAATCATGCATACTATATGAACCTAAGAATAAAGAACCAAGATCTTATTTATTGAAGATTTTGTATGATGTCCCTCAAATGTGAATAAATAATTGAGTCTATTAATTGAGTTTAAAGCTGTGTAAGCTGCCGATACTTATAAAGTTGAGAAGTCTTTCGTGTTAAGTATTATTGTTACATTATTTGGAAGACATGTCTACTTCGATGCTTGTAATCTTGTTTGGTGATTCAAATACATTGGTCCTTACTCGTCTTATGGATCGGTTGATGTTATGTATTAAAGGGAGGTCGAATATATGATTGTACTTTGTTGAATGTTCTAAAAATGAAGTAAATAAAAATATTGTTATCTTGCCTAGATCTAATTTTGGAAAGTTTTAGTTTTGGTCATATGTTTTCTGTTTTGTCTTTTCGTGACATCTTCGATTTCGGTTTTCTACTAAACCAGGTTGAGGGTGTTACACACGGGAGAAGAAACTTCTATTGGTGGAGTTTGCTTATAATAAAAGTTTTCAGTCGAGTATACAGATGGCTTCTTATGAAGCTCTTTATGGACGTAGATGTCGGACGCCACTTTATTGGGCGAAGACAGGCAAGAAGCATGTCACATGGCCCAATTTCCTTAGAGGTACGAATGCTAAGGAAAGGCTCATTTGTGATCGTTTAAAGGTAGCTTCAGATTGGCAGAAGTCTTATGAGGATTTGAAGCGACGGGAGATTGAGTATGCTATTGGGGATAAAGTGTTCCTAAAAGTTTCCCCTTGGAAAAAGGTTATGAGGTTTGGACGTAAAGGTAAATTGAGTCCTAGATTTAATGGGTCGTACGAGGTGCTTGAACGTATTGGTCCAGTTGCTTATAGGTTGAAGTTACCAGCCGAGTTGAAGAAGATACATGATGTTTTCCATGTGTCTATGCTTTGGAAGTATAGGTCAGATATGTTGTATGTTGTGCCAGTTGAGGAAATAGAGTTGTGTCCAGATTTGTCTTATGATGAGGAACCTATAAAGATATTGGATTCTAGTACTAAGGTTCTTCACGGTAAGACCATTGAGTTGGTCAAGGTGTTGTGGCATCATCAAGGAGTCGAGGAAGCCACATGGGAGACAAAGAAGGAGATGAAGAAACAATTCTCTCACCATTTACCTTCAGATACAATTTTGGGCACGAAATTTCTTAAGAGGAGGAGAGTTGTAACACCCCGAAAATGGGCTTAGGAGTTTTGACGGTTTAGTTGGGTTTAGGTTTGTTTTGGACAATCGGGTTTGGCGATTAAAATATGTTTTTGGAAATAAATATTTTAAAATGAGAATTTCAAAGGGGATAAAATTCGATTAAAGCTTTTTAAAATGTTTAATAATTATATTAAGCATTTTGGTGTTAAAATTGGAAATCAATTTAATTAATTTAGATGCATTTTGGATTTAGTGACCAAATGTAATAAATGCAAAAATGTTTTAATGACTAAATTGGAAAGGGGGCCAAAACTAAGAATCTTTAGAGAGCTAATTTTTTTACAAAATTTTAATTAGGTTTTCCACCATAATTAACAAAACAAATTGACGGTTAATTGTTTAGTTAAAATCATTTTCCTTTTTCTCAACATTTTCTTTCCAAACTTTCTCTCATTTTCTCACCATTTTCTCTCCACAAGTTTTTTGAGTTTTTGGTTGGTTTTCAATGGGAATTGCATCAATTGATTCCTCTCCCATTTCTTTGCAAAACCATGTCAAAGATTCCTAAAAGATTTCTTTAAATTCCACTTTATTCAACAAAGAAAGTTTACGTCAAATTATGGTGGAAAGACTTCAAGGTAATTTTCTATTCCTCTCTTAAAAACAAAGGTTATTTAATGATATTCCCTAGTGTTTGGCTTCTAATTGATGTTTAATATCTTTGTTTTGCTATTTAATTCTTGGAAATGATCTTAATTGGTGTTTTTGGATATTTTGCCTAAAATCTTGATTTATGAGTTAATTGTTGGAGATTCTTGATGGGTTAAATCAAATTTTGGTTGTTTAAAAACAATGCGAGATGAGATTTTTGTAATCAATCATGAAACTATTTAATTGACTATTTTCTAAGATGGTTTAATGTAGTTTTAGGGGTTGTTTTGGTTGAATCTTGATTGCTGGAGGTATAAGGATGTGTTAGCTTTTTTTGGATTCTTGAAGTGGCACAATCCCTGTGGAGATGATATCTTTTATACTATAACTTGGACAATTGCGGAGCACTTATTACGCGCAACAAGTTTTTGGCGCCGTTGCCAGGGATTGGCAATAGCAACTTTGTTTTATTTTCTTGCACTTTTTATTTTTCTTGTTTAAGATTCAAAGGGTTTAAAAACTTTGGTTTTGCATTGGTATATGACCAGGGCGAGACCGATTACACCAGAATATCCCTTTGATCCAGAAATTGAACGAACCTTGCAAAGACTCAGACGAAGGTTAAGAGTAGCAATGGCTAATCAAGACGGCAATATGAATCAGGATGTTCCAGCAGGAGGAGTGATTCTTGCACGAAACAGAACTATTCGAGACTATCTTGAAGAAGATCTTGAAGGACTTAATCCAGGAGTTGTCACACCTGAAATTGAAGCCGACCACTTTGAGTTGAAACCGGTGATGTTCAATATGATCAACACAATTGGTCAATTTGGCGGCTCAGCAACTAAAGATGCACGACAACATCTTAAATCTTTCCTCGAGATTTGTAATTCATTCAAAATACAAGGAGTCAGCCCCGATGTTTTACGACTAAGATTATTCCCCTATTCACTGAGGGATAGGGCAAAAGCATGGTTAAATAGTATTCCTACCGGATCAATAGGATCTTGGACCGATCTTTGTCGTGATTTCCTTGCTCAATTTAATCCTACAAATTTGACTGATAAGCTTCATAACGAAATTACTTCTTTTCGGCAGGCAGATGATGAATCCATGTACGAGGCTTAGGAGCGATATAGAGAACTTCTACACAAATGCCCCCTACACGGATTCCCAATGTGGACACAAGTAACAATGTTTTACAACGCTGTGAATACACCAACAAGGATGATGATAGATGCCTCGGCAAATGGCATACTCCTAGATAAGTCACCGAAGGAAGCAATGCAAGTTCTAAACAGGCTTGCCAAGAATCATTATCAATTCCCATCTTCTAGAAGAGGAGGAGTTAGACGCCAAGCCACAATACATGAACTGGGATCATTAGACTCAATTTCGACACAATTGGCCGCTCTAACCAAGATGGTCCAGAACATGCAGAAACTAAACAACACACATGAGGTCAAGGTAATGGATTCCTTTTGTGAGTTATGTGGTGGTAACCATGATTCTTCTGAATGTATGCATAATCTGAAATCCAGATTTTATGTGGGGAATTACAACCGGAATAACAATGTGATGTCCAACACATATAATCCAGCTTGGAAGAAGCACCCGAATTTTTCATGGAGTAATCCCAACAATGCTCTAAACCAGAACAATCAAAATGCACAAGCATCGAGATTCCAGTAGAATATGTCACGGCAACAGTTTCCGCAGCAACAACCAACAACATCTAGTTCTTTGGAAAATTCTCTCAATGCTTTTATGTTGAAAATTGAATCTTATATGGCTGATAATAGTAACTTCATAAAAAGAACTGATGCTTTTATTAACAGGACCGAGATGAGATTGCAAAACCAAGAAGCGGCAATCAAATCATTGGAGAATCAAGTCGGACAATTTGCTCAAACCTGAATACTAGACCGCAAGGAGGTTTACCTAGCGATACTGAAGTCGCAAGAGGAATTGGCCATGAGCAATGTAAGGCGATCACCACTAGAAGTGGCTAACAACTTAAAGAGGCTCAAGCTCACTCATCAAACAAAACTCCACAAAAAGAACAAGACGAACTCAACGGCAAAGCCTCAAATGCTGAACCAGGAATTGCCGCGGCAACCAACGATAAGCATGCCTCAACAACCAGCGATAAGCATGCCTCGGCAACCAGCGATAGGCACACCCTGACAACCCCAGTTGACGATGCCTCGGCAACTCCAGTTGCCTCAACAATGCCATCAATCAGGTTCCAGACCAATGAAAGGATCGAAGATATCCGACTTCCACCACCATTCCCACAAAGGTTGAAGCGACAAAAGCAAGAATATCAATTCAAGAAGTTTCTTGATATCCTAAAGCAAGTCCACATCAACTTGCCATTGGTTGAAGCAATTGAACAAATGCTGAACTATGCCAAGTTTCTTAAAGACATTGTGTCCAAGAGAACAAGGCTAAGAGAGTTTGAAACAGTTGCCACAACAGAGGGATGCATGGCCATGTTGCACAATCGCATGCCACCCAAGTTGAAGGATCCCAGAAGTTTCACAATACCCTGTTCCATTGGAAACCACTATGTCGGGAAAGCATTATGTGACCTTGGAGCAAGCGTAAACTTGATACCTAAATCGGTTTTCCAGAAATTAGGAATCGGGAAGGCAATACCTACAGTAGTTATGCTATAGCTAGCCGACATATCCTATGTGCACCCAGAGGGAAAAATCGAAGACATACTGGTAAAAGTTGATAAATTTATTTTCCCCGCTGACTTTATTGTTTTGGATTGTGAAGTAGATGAGCATGCACCTATCATTCTCGAGACACCCTTCCTAGCAACAGGGAGAACCTTGATCGATGTTGAGAAGGGAGAACTCAGAATGAGGGTGAATAACCAGCAAGTTAAACTAAATGTGTTCCAAACACTAAGGCATGCCGATGATCCGAAAGAATGCCAACTTCTTCATGCCACTGCAGAGTTTGACTCCAACGAGGAATTTAGTTGCCTCGGCAACTACATTGCCGATCAAGAGAAACCTGAGGAGTATGAAGAACCAATCGATGAGGAACAACAAGAAGAGGCAAATTGGTTAGTCAATCAACCAGGTACATACTTTGAACCACTGGATTACTCAGGTATGGAAGGAAAACTCGAAAAGCCTTCCATTGAACAACCACTCTTGAGTTGAAACAATTGCCAGGACAACTAAAATATGCTTACTTGGGAACCGATAATACATTGCCTGTAATTTTTTCCTCTAAGTTACAGTCTGAGTAGGAAAAGAAGCTGATCAAAATGTTGATGCTACACAAGAAGGCAATAGGGTGGACAATTACCGACTTGAAGGGAATTAGCCTGGTAGTGTACATGCATAAGATTTTGTTGCAAGATGATCACAAACCTTCGATTGAGGCCCAGAGGAGACTGAATCATGCCATGAAAGGGGTTGTAATGAAAGAAATCATCATGTGGCTTGACGCCGGCATCATATACCCTATCTCTGATAGTACATGGGTAAGTCTGGTACAATGTGTACCGAAAAAGGGAGGTATAACGGTGGTAAGTAATGAAACCAATGAACTCATTCCAACCAGGATCAGGATCGGTTGGAGGGTTTGTATGGATTATCGAAAGCTAAACAAAGCCACTGGGAAAGATCACTTCCCATTACCCTTTATTGATCAAATGCTTGACCGTCTTGTAGGTAAACCCTTTTATTGTTTTCTTGATGGTTATTCAGGTTACAATCAAATTGCCATAGCACCAGAAGATCAAGAAAAGACAACCTTCACATGCCCATATGGTACTTATGCTTTCTGAAGGATGCCGTTCGGATTGTGTAATGCCCCGGCAACCTTCCAAAGATGCATGATGGCACTATTTTCAGACATGGTCGTAGACTTCCTTGAGATCTTCATGGATGATTTTTCTGTTTTTGGTAATGACTTTGACAGTTGCCTAGGCAATATAGAGAAGGTGTTGGCAAGATGTGAAGAAACCGATTTAGTCCTTAATTGGGAGAAGTGCCATTTTATGGTAGATGAAGGAATAGTGCTCGGCCACAAGATTTCATCCAAGGGAATTGAAGTAGACAAAGCCAAGGTGGACGTGATCGAGAGATTACCCCCACCAAGTTCAGTTAAAGGAATCTGAAGCTTTCTTGGACATGCAGGTTTTTACAGGAGGTTCATTCATAATTTTTATAAGATTACTGAACCCTCGTACAATTTGCTTGAACAAGATAAAGTCTTCAATTTTGATGATTCTTGTTGATAAGTGTTCAAAAGTACTATTTTTCTTACCCTTTTTACTCATATTATTGTTAGACTTAGGCTCATATTAGTTGCATAGTTAGCCATTCATGCATTAATCCATGTTTCCTTCAATCGTTGAGCTTGATTACATAACTTGGTGATTTTTGTGGAAATAGATGCTGCTTTGGTGTGTTTTTGTGTGTGTATGTGCAGGATCACTGGCCAAAGCAATACCGAGCTAGTTGCCAGGGCAATGCATGAAGGATATGCCGAGCTAGTTGCCAGGGCAATGCATGAAGGAGACGCCGAGCCAGTTGTCATGGCATTTGTCGACAAAGACCAAAAGCAATATGGATGTCGAAATTCATGACTTTACAAGCCCAAGATGACATGGAGCAAGGCCCAAGCCCAAAGGAATTTGATTGCCATGCAGAGATTAAAGAAGAATTAAATTCCAAGAAGATAGGAGAAGTTCTAATAGGAATAAAATTATAATAAAGAATTATATTCTTTAAAGATAATTTAATTCCAACTCAAACTCCTCCTCAAAGAAGGACTTTGGCCTAGCCCTATAAATAGCAAGGAAATTCGACAAAAATCAAAGGGAGAGCAAGAGTTAATTTCGACAAATCCAAGAGAGGAAGCAAGGGGAATTTTCGGCAAGCATCTAGGGCAAGGAATTTTCGACAAGCTTCATCTTTTCTTCCTTGTTCGATTGGGTTCATGCTAGGGATTGTTTATCTTGTATTTCTTTGGAACCTAGCCATGAACTAAATTTACTTGGCTATGGTTATTGTGTTTTGTGGTTGTGAGAAACTATTGGTTTTTGTTTAGGTAATAAGAGTTTGCACTTTTCTATTTCAAGGTTTATTCATTCTTGGTTCTTATTATTGTTTATGAGTGAATTGGGAGAGGATCTCGTGATTTCATCCATTTATCTAATATCGGGAGAGTTAGATTCAAGAAACGAATGAATATGATCTTTATTCAATCCAATGATGGTGAAGATTAATCCGGCTTAGGAATAAGTTAAGGATTTCAACGGCTAAGAGGAGCGCAAGATTGGTTGTTGTTCACCCTTGATTCACGCAGGGATGTATTATCAAGGCATGCACAAGTAGCTAGAGTTTCGACTTAGGGATAAGAAGAAACCATTGAAGAACGCTCCGCCGAACCTTGAAGTTGCTGCCCAGTCGCCCAAGTAGTTGCCCAACTAGTCACCCAGGCAACCATCAATTAGTTGCCAAGGCAACCCGTCGTGCAAGTTGCCACGGCAACTGAGTTGCCCGTGCACTCTTTTACCAAGACAATCCAATCGGTTATCACACCTCAACTCACGATAACCTAGCCTATCTCTCTCAATTGAATTCATCTTTTCTTTTACTTAATTGCTTTCTAGATTAGTTATTAGTTAAAACTTCTATAATCCTTCACTTGTGTTTTTACTTTTTACAGTGCAAGAGACTAGATTCTTGAAGTGGCACCAATCCCTGTGGAGACGATATCTTTTATACTATAACTTGCGATGTGTATACTTGCACATTTGCGTAGCACTTATTACGCCAAACAAGTTTTTGGCGCCGTTGTCGGGGGATTGGCAATAGCGACTTTGTTTTTACTTTCTTGCACTTTCTTTTTATTTTTCTTGTTTAAAATTCAAAGGGCTAACAAACTTTGGTTTTGCATTGGTATATGACCAGTATGCGAGACCAACTTCACCAGAATATCCCTTTGATCCAAAAAATCGAACGAACCTTACAAAGACTTAGACGAAGGATAAGAGAAGCAATGGCAAATCAAGACGGCAATATGAATCAAGATGTTCGAGCGGGAGGAGGAGTGATTCTTGCACGAAACAGAACTATTCGAGACTATCTTGAAGAAGATCTTGATGGACTTAACCCAGGAGTTGTCGCACCTGAAATTGAAGCCGACCACTTTGAGTTGAAACCGGTAATGTTTAATATGGTCAACACAATTGGTCAATTTGGCGGCTCAAAGAATCAAGATGCACGGCAACATCTGAAATCTTTCCTCGAGATTTGCAACTCGTTCAAGATACACGGAGTCACCCCGATGTCCTACGATTAAGATTATTCCCCTATTCACTGAGGGAATAGGGCGAAAGCATGGCTGAATAGCATTCCTGCCGGATCCATAGCATCTTGGACTGATCTTTGTCGTGATTTCCTTGCTAGATTTAATCCTACAAATTTGACTGATAAGCTTCAGAACGACATTACTTTTTTTGGCAGGCGGATGATGAATCCATGTACGAGGCTTGGGAGCGATATAGAGAACTTCTACACAAATGCCCCTACACGGATTCGGTGTGGGACCCAAGTAACAATGTTTTACAACGCCGTGAATACACCAACAAGGATGATGCTAGATGCCTCGGCAAACGGCATACTCCTAGATAAGTCGCCGGAAGAAGCAATGCAAATCTTAAACAGGCTGGCCAAGAATGATTATCAATTCCCATCTACTAGAAGAGGAGGAGTTAGACGCCAAGCCACAATACATGAACTAGGATCATCGATTCAATTTCGCACAATTGGCGCTTTAACCAAGATGGTCCGAAACATGCAAAAAAACAAACAACACACATGAAGTCAAGGTAATGGATTCTTTTTGTGAGTTATGTGGTGATAACCATAATTCTTCTGAATGTATGCAGAATCCGGAATCTAGCTTCTATGTGGGGAATTACAATCGGAGCAACAACATGATATCCAATACATACAATCCAGCTTGGAAGAAGCACCCGAATTTTTCATGGAGTAATCCCAACAATGCTCTAAACTAGAACAATCAGAATGCACAAGCATCGGGATTCCAAAGAGAATATGTCACGACAATGGATGCCGCAAAGAACAACCGATGACATCTAGTTCTTTAGAAAATTCTCTAAATGCTTTTATGATGAAAACTGAATCTTATATGGCTGAGAATAGTAATTTCATAAAAAGAACTGATGCTTTTATTAACAGGACCGAGATGAGATTGCAAAACCAAGAGGCGGCAATCAAATCATTGGAAAATCAAGTCGGACAGTTTGCTCAAAATCAGAACACTAGACCACAAAGAGGTTTACCTAGCGATACTGAAGTCGCAAGAGGAACTGGCCATGAGCAATGTAAGGCAATCACCACCAGAAGTGGCCAACAACTTAGAGAGGTTCAAACCCGCTCGTCAAACAAAACTCCACAAAAAGATCAAGACGAACCTAGCGGCAAAGCCTCAGATGTTGAACCAGGAATTGCCGCGGCAACCGGCAATAAACATGCCTCGGCAACCGATGACGCCTCGGCTTCTTGTGATAAGCATGCCTCGGCAACCCCAGTTGATAATGCATCGGCAACTCCAGATGTCCCGGCAATGTCGTCAATCAAATTTCAAACCAATGAAAGGATCGAAGATATCCGACTTCCACCACCATTCCCACAAAGGTTGAAGCGACAAAAGCAAGAATACCAATTCAAGAAGTTTCTTGATATCCTAAAGCAAGTCCACATCAACTTGCCATTGGTGGAAGCAATTGAACAAATGCCAAACTATGCCAAGTTTCTTAAAGACATTGTGTCCAAGAGAACAAGGCTAGGAGAGTTTGAAACAGTGGCCGCGACAGAGGGATGCATGGCAATGTTGCACAATCGTATGCCACCCAAGTTGAAGGACCCCGGAAGTTTCACAATACCCTGTTCCATTGGAAATCACTATGTCGGGAAAGCATTATGCGACCTTGGGGCTAGCATAAACTTGATGCCTAAATCGGTTTTCCAAAAACTAGGAATCGGGAAGGCAAGACCTACAACAGTCATGCTGCAGCTAGCCGACAGATCCTATGTGCATCCGGAGGGGAAAAATCGAGGACATCTTGGTAAAAGTTGATAAATTCATTTTTCCCACTGACTTTATTGTTTTGGATTGTGAAGCGGATGAGCATGCACCTATCATTCTCGGGAGACCATTCCTAGCGACAGGGAGAACTTTGATTGATGTTGAAAAGGGAGAATTCACAATGAGGGTGAATGACCAGCAGGTAAAACTAAATGTGTTCCAAACACTAAGGCATGCCGATGATCCAGAAGAATGCCAACTACTTCATGCCACGGTATTTAGTTGCCTCGGCAACTACATTGCCGAACACGAGGAACATGAGGAGTATGAAGAACCGGTCGATGAGGAACAACCAGAAGAGGCAAATTGGCTAGTCAATCGACCAGGTACATACTTTGAACCACTGGACTACTCAAGTAAGGAAGGTAAGCTCGAAAAACCCTCTATCAAAAATCCACCAATTCTTGAGTTGAAACAATTGCCAGAGCAACTGAAATATGTATACTTAGGGATCGATAATACATTACCTGTAATTATTTCCTCTAAGTTACAGCCTGAGCAGGAAAAGAAGCTGATCAACATGTTGAAGCTACATAAAAAGGCAATAGGGTGGACAATTGCCGACTTGAAGGGAATTAGCCCGGCGGTGTGCATGCACAACATCTTGTTGGAAGATGATCACAAACCTTCAATTGAGGCCCAGAGGAGACTTAATCATGCCATGAAAGGGGTTGTAATGAAAGAAATCATCAAGTGGCTTGACGCCGGCATTATATACCCTATCTCCGATAGTACGTGGGTAAGTCCGATACAATGTGTGCCGAAAAAGGGAGGTATAACAGTGGTAAGCAATGAAAATAATGAACTTATCCCAACCAGATCGTGACCGGTTGGAGGGTTTGTATGGACTATCGAAAGCTAAACAAAACCACTAGGAAAGATCACTTCCCATTACCCTTTATTGATCAAATGCTTGACCGTCTTGCAGGTAAACCCTTTTACTATTTTCTTGATGGTTATTCAGGTTACAATCAGATTGCCATAGCACCAGAAGATCAAGAAAAGACAACCTTCACATGCCCCTACGGTACTTATGCCTTCCGAAGGATGCCGTTCGGATTGTGTAACGCCCCGGTAACCTTCCAAAGATGCATGATGGCGCTCTTTTCAGACATGGTCGAAGACTTCCTTGAGATCTTCATGGATGATTTTTCGGTTTTTGGTAATGACTTCGACGGCTGTCTCGGCAATTTAGAGAGGGTGTTGGCAAGATGCGAAGAAACGGATTTAGTCCTCAATTGGGAGAAATGCCACTTTATGGTAGATGAAGGAATAGTGCTCGGCCACAAGATTTCATCCAAGGGAATTGAAGTAGACAAAGCCAAGGTGGACGTAATCGAGAGATTACCCCTACCAAATTCGGTTAAAGGAATTCGAAGTTTTCTCGGACATGCAGGTTTTTATAGGAGGTTCATTCATAATTTTTCTAAAATCACTAAACCTTTGTGTAATCTGCTTGAACAGGATAAAGTCTTCGATTTTGATGATTCTTGCACTCAAGCATTCGAAACCCTAAAGAAAAAGCTTGCCTCGGCACCCATTGTCGTTCCACCAGATTGGACGCTACCTTTTGAGCTCATGTGTGATGCAAGTGATTTCGTGGTAGGAGCAGTCCTAGGCCAACGCACAGGTAAGACCTTCCATGTGATATACTATGCTAGTTAAACTCTTAATGGTGCTCAAGTGAATTACACAACAACGGAAAAAGAGTTACTAGTTGTAGTTTTCGCATTTGACAAGTTCTGATCCTATTTAATTGGTACAAAGGTAATTGTTCATACGGACCATTCGGCAATCAAATGCTTATTTGCTAAAAAGGATGCTAAACCTCGTTTGATTCGTTGGATATTACTTTTACAAGAATTTGATATTGAAATTAAGGACAGGAATGGAACAGAAAATCAAGTGGCCGATCACTTATCACGTTTGGAACGCAATAGGGAGGAGGACGCAGATCTAGAGATATGCGATGCATTCCCGGATGAACAAATTTTAATTGCATCAGCAACCCATGACGCCTCGGCAACCATGGATGCACACGCCTCGGCAACTCTCGACGCCGCAGCAGTCTTTGACGCACACGCCGTGGCAATTCTGGGAGCAGACACTACGGCAGCACATGCCTTGGCAATACCCTGGTATGCAGATTTAGTTAACTTCCTTGTTTGTGGTATTTTTCCGTATGGCATTACTCACCAAGGGAAGAAGCGGTTCCGCCATGATGCTAAGCATTACTTTTGGGACGAGCCTCTTTTGTTTAAACAATGTGCAAATCAGGTTATACGCCGATGTGTCCTTGAAGAAAAGCAACAGAATGTACTCCGGCAATGCCATTCTTCACCCTATGGAGGACATTTTGGAGGAACTCGTACCGCGGCCAAAGTCTTGCAATCCGGTTTGTATTGGCCAACATTGTACAAAGATGCCCAAGACTTTTACAAGTAATGTGATCGTTGCCAGAGGACGGGCAATATCTCTAGGCGACATGAGATGCCACTCCAGAACATCATCGAGGTGGAACTGTTCGATGTATGGGGGATCGATTTTATGGGACCTTTCCCATCTTCATTCGGCAACCTCTACATCTTACTCACCGTCGACTATGTGTCTAAATGGGTAGAGGCAGCTGCAGTTCCCAACGACGATTCCAAGACCGTGCAACGATTCCTGCAGAAAAACATATTTACACGATTTGGGATGCCGAGAGCAATTATCAGCGACGGGGGCAAGCATTTTGACAACAGACTAATTGCCAAGATGTTGCAACGCTTCGACATATCACACAAGATCGCCACGGCATATCACCCACAAACCAACGGGCAAGCAGAAATTTCCAACCAGGAGTTGAATGGAATACTCGAGAAAGTTGTAAATCCCTCAAGGAAGGATTGGTCATTAAGACTAGATGACGCACTTTGGGCATATCACACTGCATTCAAAACACCATTAGGTATGTCCCCCTTCCGGCTTGTCTATGGTAAAACATGTCATCTACCGGTGGAAATCGAGCACAAGGCGTACTGGGCAATCAAGACCGTGAATATGGATTGGGAAAGTGCCGGACAAAAGCGCTTGATGGATCTCAATGAGATAGAAGAATTCCGTGCACTCGCCTATAACAATGCACGAATCTACAAGGAGAAAACAAAGCGATGGCACGACAAGAAACTATTACCACGGCAATTCACGCCAGGGCAACTAGTTCTCCTATTCAAATCTCGGCTAAAAATTTTCCCGGGAAAGCTGAAATCAAGATGGTCGGGACCATTCGAAGTCGTCAAACCATTCTCTCATGGTGCCGTGATAATCAAGTCCATCTTTGACAACCATGAATTCAAAGTTAATGGACAAAGATTGAAGCACTACAATGGTGCCCATGTGGAACGTAACAAGGAAGTGGTCAATTTAGGAGATGCATGAGCATGCTCTCCCTTTTGATATTTTTATTTTTATTTATTTTTATTTTTGTTTTTGTCGATTATTTAATTATTTATTTTTCATTTTTTTCCGATTATTATTTTTTATTATTTTATTATTTTGCCGATTATTAGTAGTTTTAGGATAGATTTTTTTATTCAAGTCTAAGAATCCTATTACACATCTTTATTTATTTTCTTTATTAGTTTATCTTTAATTTTAATCCTTATTTGATTTGTTTTTGAATTGTAGGAAAGGAAGTTCAAGAGAAAGAAGGAATTCTAAACCAAGTAGGAAAACATCTTCAACAAGGAAACTAATGGGCTGAATCTAAGGCTTATATAAAGCCTCCAATTCATCCTAACCAAAACCCCTTTGTCGAAAATCCCTACCAAACCCTAAACCCTTTTTTCGATTTCCCCCAATCCCAACCACCTATCTTTTCTATAAAACCCATCACCCTTAACCTATTCCTACTTTCTATCTTGCAACTTTTTAGTTTATCTTCTTTTCTTTTCTTTGTTTTTACTCACAACCAAGATCATACATGGCATCCAAGATTAAACTTTTAGTTCATCCAAGTTCCTCCAAAGAACCAAGATACAAGAAGTTTGTTACACCGGCGGTTCAAGAAAGATTTCAATCCAAGTTTGAAAGCCAGAAGATTCATGAAGAACAAGGCTTTGAATACTCCAACTCTCATCAAGATTTCGGCCTTGAACCATTCATCTTCAAGAGGATTGCACATCAAAAGTGGCAAATCTTTTGCCATCAACCGGAACCGGGTAACATCTCATGGGTAAGAGAATTATATGCTCACTCACCTAACCCGGATAATCCTTATATTTTTGTTCGTGACAAGGCCATACTTATAAGTCCCGAAAGCATCAACACCTTTTACGGACTTTACATTGAGAAGGACGAGCATCAAGCCTTCGTTGACCAAATCAATCCCAAGCAACTCGACAAGGTGCTTCAAGAACTCACTCAACCGGGAACTCATTGGAACGACGGTAAATACAAGGGCACGGTAAATCGCCTTCGGCTAAAACCCGAGGCAAAACTATGGAATAAGTTTGTTAAAACTTCTTTAATGCCCTCCACACACAATACTACCGTTGATATACCACGTCTTTTGCTCATACATTCTATTTTGCATAATCGCATCATTAACATTGGAAAAATTATTTGCGATGAGATTTTTGTATGCAGCTCAAAAGATAAGGGTTATCTTTTCTTCCCTTGCTTAATTTCTAATCTTTGCAAGGAGATGCATGTCCCGAGTGAGTCCACCGATGAAAAGGCCCTACCCAAGTCTGGTTGGAATCAAGCACTAATCCGGAAGCTAATGGGAGAGGCACCGGGAGATTCTTCAAGGCCTCCAATTGCCACGGCAACCCCTGCCGCCGCGGAAATCCCTAATGCCCAAGCACCTAACGCTAGGGAAACTCGGTCATTAATCCCGGGACACTTTGAAGCACTTTTGCACCCATTGGCAAGCCGCCTAAGGCAAATTGAAGATCGGCAACTAATGTTCATGCGGTACATGAAGGAGCACAACAATGCCATCACCCAAGTCATCCTAGAAAAGAACCCGGACAATCGTGTGCCGTTCCCAATCTTTCCCGCCGAGATTCTTGCCCCGACAACCAATGAAGCTGTCGCCACGGCAACCAAAGAAGCAGACGCCACGGCAACCAACCCTGACGATGCCCCGACAACCACTGCAAAAGCCAAAGGTAAAGCACCTATGCCCGAATCAACTCCTACGAAATCATTTTCTGATTTTTCAGATTCGGACGAGTCCTCCATTGAACCAATAAAGACCGCACCAATTGAATCCTCCAAACGAAAAACCATTGACATTGATGAAGAGGATGATGAGGACAACCCCGTACGAGGATCGATTCCACCACCGGCAACAAGAAAACAACCATTGCGTTCAAGCAAGAAAATCAAGACGCCAACTAGAAGGATACTAATCATCTACGATGACGAACTCTCGGAGTAAGTCCTCGTATGCATTTTTATTTTTATTTTTCGTTATTTTTATGCATGCATTGAGGACAATGCCTCACTCGAGTTTGGGGGGGGATTGTTATTAGTAATTACCATGTTTAGTTACATTAATCTTAAGCATTACATTTAGGATACATAAACTGCTTGCCATGCCTTTAATTAGAACAAGAATTGCTTGGATTTGATGAATATTCAATGATGACTTTGCCAATGCACTTAATTGATAGAATTTTTATTCTAGGATAACCATGGAAAAAAACTTAGAATTTTACTATAATGCTAAATTTGATGAAACACTGTTGTGGTTTGATTGATTTAAGGAGTTCTAGTAAACTTAGGTTGATAATTAACTAATTGGGGGTTTAGAATAAAAATTGGATGAAGGCTAGAGGTGCCCGAAATTGGCTCTAGCATATCTAAAAATTGATCACTAGAGGTGCCCAAACTGCTCTAGGAGGCGTTAAAAATTCTTTTTAACTAGAGGTGCCCAAACCGGCTCTAGTCGATTAAATTAACTTAAGAAAACTAAAAATAAAACACTAGAGGTGCCCAAAATTGGCTCTAGTTAAAATATGTTAAAAAGAACCCAATGAAGTAATTTGAAAACCTATTGTTTGCATAGAATCCGAAAAATCAACTTGCACACAACTCCGCACACACTCACAAGCATTATAGTTTGATTCCGAGTAACTCCTCGCTTTTACAAAAATAAAAAGCCAATCATACTTTGTGCCCCGGTTGAGAATTGAAATCAAGTTCAAAGCTAAGTTTGTGAAAAATTGAAGTCTTGGCGGTAATTATGAGTTTGCATTGCTTGAGGACAAGCAATAGTTCGAGTTTGGGGATGTGATAAGTGTTCAAAAGTACTATTTTTCTTACCCTTTTACTCATATTATTGTTAGACTTAGGCTCATATTAGTTGCATAGTTAGCCATTCATGCATTAATCCATGTTTCCTTCAATCGTTGAGCTTGATTACATAACTTGGTGATTTTTGTGGAAATAGATGCTGCTTTGGTGTGTTTTTGTGTGTGTATGTGCAGGATCACTTGCCAAAGCAATGCCGAGCTAGTTGCGAGGGGCAATGCATGAAGGATATGCCGAGCTAGTTGCCAGGGCAATGCATGAAGGAGACGACGAGCCAGTTGCCATGGCATTTGTCGACAAAGACCAAAAGCAATATGGATGTCGAAATTCATGACTTTACAAGCCCAAGATGACATGGAGCAAGGCCCAAGCCCAAAGGAATTTGATTGCCATGCAGAGATTAAAGAAGAATTAAATTCAAGAAGATAGGAGAAGTTCTAATAGGAATAAAATTATAATAAAGAATTATATTCTTTAAAGATAATTTAATTCCAACTCAAACTCCTCCTCAAAGAAGGACTTTGGCGTAGCCCTATAAATAGCAAGGAGATTCGACAAATCCAAAGGGGAGAGCAAGAGTTAATTTCGACAACTCCAAGAGAGGAAGCAAGGGGAATTTTCGGCAAGCATCTAGGGCAAGGAATTTTCGATAAGCTTCATCTTTTCTTCCTTGTTCGATTGGGTTCATGCTAGGGATTGTTTATCTTGTGTTTCTTTGGAACCTAGCCATGAACTAAATTTACTTGGCTATGGTTATTGTGTTTTGTGGTTGTGAGAAACTATTGGATTTTGTTTAGGTAATAAGAGTTTGCACTTTTCTATTTCAAGGTTTATTCATTCTTGGTTCTTATTATTGTTTGCGAGTGAATTGGGAGAGGATCTCGTGATTTCATCCATTTATCTAATATCGGGAGAGTTAGATTCAAGAAACGAATGAATATGATCTTTATTCAATCCAATGATGGTGAAGATTAATCCGGCTTAGGAATAAGTTAAGGATTTCAACGGCTAAGAGAAGCGCAAGATTGGTTGTTGTTCACCCTTGATTCACGCAGGGATGTATTATCAAGGCATGCACAAGTAGCTAGAGTTTCGACTTAGGGATAAGAAGAAACCATTGAAGAACGCTCCGCCGAACCTTGAAGTTGCTGCCCGATCGCCCAAGTAGTTGCCCAACTAGTCGCCCGAGCAACCATCAATTAGTTGCCAAGGCAACCCGTCGTGCAAGTTGCCACGGCAAATCGAGTTGCCCGCACTCTTTTACCAAGACAATCCAATCGGTTATCACACCTCAACTCACGATAACCTATCCTATCTCTCTCAATTGAATTCATCTTTTCTTTTACTTAATTGCTTTCTAGATTAGTTATTAGTTAAAACTTCTATAATCCTTCACTTGTGTTTTTACTTTTTACAATTGCAAGAGACTAGATTCTTGAAGTGGCACCAATCCTGTGGAGACGATATCTTTTATACTATAACTTGCGACGTGTATACTTGCACATTTGCGTAGCACTTATTATGCAACAACACTTGTGCCCAAGCATTTGAAACCCTAAAGGAAAAGCTTGCCTCGGCACCCATTGTCGCTCCACCCGATCAGATGCTACCTTTTGAGCTCATGTGTGATGCAAGTGATTTCGCGATAGGAGTAGTCCTAGGCCAACGCACATGTAAGACCTTTCATTTCATAT